>CM067324.1:112837500-114201250 GCA_034376525.1 Nicotiana benthamiana
CAAGCACAAGCACAAGCACAAGCACAAGCACGAGCACAAGAACAACAACACCAACAACTACTACTACAACTACTACCCAGTATAGTCCCACAAAGTGGGGTCTGGGGAGGGTAATATAACAACAACAACAACAACAACAACTACTACCCAGTATAGTCCCACAAAGTGGGGTCTGGGGAGGGTAATATGTAGACGAGCCTTACCCCTACTCGAAATGGCAGAGAGGCTGTTTCCAATCGACCCTCGGCTCGGTGCAGGAAAGGAACAACAAAAACAAAAACAAAAACAAAAACAACAACAACAACAAAGTACAATCCCACTTAGTGGATCTGGGGAGGGTAGTATGTACGCAGACCTTACCCCTACCCTCGGGTAGAGAGGCTGTTTCCAAATAGACCCCCGGTATCCTTCCCTCCAAGAACTTCCGACCTTACTCCTGGGAGACTCGAACTCACAACCTCTCGGTTGGAAGTGGGGGTTGCTTACCATCAGAGCAACCCCTCTTGTCTAACAGCAAGCACAATAAAACAACAACTACTACCCAGTATAGTCCCACAAAGTGGGGTCTGGGGAGGGTAATATGTAGACGAGCCTTACCCCTACCCGAAAGGGCAGAGAGGCTGTTTCCAATCGACCCCCGGCTCAGTGAAGGTAAGGAAAAACAAAAACAAAAACAAAAACAAAACAGCATTAGTAACTCCAGCAGAAATAGCGTAAATAATTATCTAAACATAAAAAACATAAATAAAATAACATGCAATAATATCATACAGTAACTACCAAATAACTACCATAAGGGAGACTCAATCCAAAACAAAAATCATGTATGGATAGCCCTGCCAAGCCTCACCCAACCCCGGGTGAGGAGTACGAAAAACTCTAGGAGCCCCTATCCTACAACCCTGATACTAGACCTCCAGACTTTCCTATCAAGGGTCATGTCCTCGGAAACCCACATTCTAGCCATGTCATGCCTAATCACCTCTCCCCAATACCTCTTAGGCCTCCCTCTGCCTCGCCAAACGCCGACAATCGCCAGCCGCTCACAACTCCTCACCAGGGCATCAGGACTTCTCCTCCGCACATGCCCGAACCACCTCAGCCTCGCTTCTCGCATCTTCTCATCCACCGGGGCTACCCCCACCTTCTCTCGAATAACTTCCGTCTTAATTTTATCTAACCTGGTGAGCCCGCACATCCACCTGAGCATCCTCATCTCCGCAACCTTCATTCTCTGAACATGAGAGTTCTTCAGTGGCCAGCACTCCGCCCCATACAACATTGCAGGTCTAACCACAGCTCTATAAAATTTCCCCTTGAGTTTCAGTGAAACTTTCTTGTCACACAGGACTCCTGATGCACGCCTCCACTTTAACCACTCCGATGAGTGACGTCCCCGTCAATCTCTCCGTCCCCCTGCATCACCGACCCAAGATATCTGACTCTGTCCCTCTTGGCGATGACCTGAGATCCAATCATCACGTCTCTGCTTACTTCGCTCGGCTCGGCGCTAAACTTGCACTCCAGGTATTCAGTCTTAGATCTGCTTATTTTGAAACCCTTAGACTCGAGAGTCTGTCTCCATACCTCTAACCTCTCAATAACACCGACCCTCGTCTCGTCTATCAAGACTATGTCATCAGCAAATAGCATACACCAAAGCACATCCCCTTGAATATGTCGGGTTAGAGCATCCATCACCAAGGCAAACAAGAGAGGGCTAAGCGCCGATCCTTGATGGAGCCCCATAACCACGGGAAAATGGTCCGAGTCGCCACCCACCATCCTAACCCTAGTCTTAGCTCCATCGTACATGTCCTTGATTACTCTAATGTAGGCTTCCAGCACGCTCTTCGCCTCCAAGCACCTCCATAGCACCTCCCTTGGGACCTTGTCATATGCCTTCTCCAAGTCGATAAGCACCATGTGCAGGTCCTTCTTCTTATCCCTGAACTACTCCACCAGCCGCCTGACAAGGTGGATAGCTTCTGTAGTGGAGCGACCCGGCATGAAACCGAACTGGTTCACAGATATAGATGTCATATCCCTCACCCTCGCCTCGATCACCCGCTCCCAGACCTTCATGGTGTGACTTATTAATTTGATACCCCTATAGTTGTTGCAGCACTGGAGGTCCCCTTTGTTCTTGTACAAGGGCACCACTGTACTCCACCTCCACTCATCTGGCATCCTTTTGGTCCTGAAGATCGCATTGAACAACATGGAGAGCCACTCCACTCCTGACCTACCCATGCACTTCCAGAACTCCACCGGGGTCTCGTCAGGCCCGGTCGCTAGACCCCTACTCGTCTTACGCAAAGCCCCCATGACCTCCCCCGCCCTAATGCGCCTGCAGTACCCAAAGTCTCTATGTTGCTCTGAATGCCCCAACTACCCTAGCTCTATGTTACAATCCCCCTCCTCATTAAGTAAGTCTCTAAAGTACGCCTGCCACCTCTGCTTAACTTGAGAATCCCCCATCAGAACTCTACCATCCTCGCCCTTGATGCACCTAACTTGGTCAAGATCACGTGCCTTCCTTTCCCTTGCTTTAGCTAACCGGAATAACTTCCTATCCCCGCCTCTCTCCCCTAGTTCCTCGTACATGCGACCAAACGCCGCGTTTAACTTCCGTAACCGCCAGCTTTGCTACTTTCCTCGCTACCTTGTTTGCTCTTCGTTCTTCCTCGCTACCTTGTTTGCTCTTCGTTCTTCCTCGCTTGTGCTCCCTGCCAATTTAGCAAACACCGCCTTCTTCACCTCCACCTTTCCTTCGACTACATCATTCCACCACCAGTCACCTGATGTCTGCCTGAATAGCCCTTGGCCACCCCGAGCACGTTCCGTGCTACCTCCCTAACCAAGTTCGCCGTCTCTGACCACATAGCGTCCACTGCCCCAGAACTTCGCCAAGCTCCGCCCTCAGCTAACCTCCTCTCCAACTCCTGTGCTTTCTCCTTAGCCAAAACACCCCATCTAATCCGTGGTTGTCCCCGAGCACCCCTCCTCTTCCTCTTCACCCAGAGACCGACATCCATCACTAGGAGTCTATGAAGAGTCGAAAGGGACTCTCCCGGAATCACCTTGCAGTCCTTGCACATACCCCTATCGCTCCTTCTGAGGAGGAGGAAATCAATCTGAGTCCTCGCCGCCGAACTCTTGAAGGTGACCAAATGCTCCTCCCTCTTCTGAAATGTCGAGTTCGCAATCAGAAGCTCGGAAGCCCTGGCGAAATCAAGTAGTGAGGTGCCTCCTCCGTTCCTCACCCAAAAGCCGAAGCCACCGTGCACCTTACCATAACCACCAGCATCAGCCCCAATATGACCATTAAAGTCTCCTCCAATAAATAGCTTCTCAGATTGGGGAATACTACTCACCAGATCATCCAAGCCCTCCCAAAAATGCCTCTTAGCCTCCTCGTCTAAGCCCGCTTGTGGCGCGTAAGCGCTGATGACGTTGAGGACGCAACCCCAATAACCAACTTAATTGACATTAACCTATCATTCACTCGCATAACCTCGACCACAGACTCCCTTAGATCTCTATCTACCAAGATGCCCACTCCATTCTTACCTCTCACGACCCAGAATACCACAGCTTAAACCCGTCTATATTGCTGTTAGATCTCTATCTAACAGCAAGCACAATAATATATCAAAAATACTTGGTCAAATATTTCTAGCTTCCTGGAGAAATAACTACAAAGTTTAATCAGATCAAACACAATAGAGGATAGGGGGGACATGTAAACAGTTCCATGTCATTGCCAACTAATCACTTATCATCAACGAAATTATACTCCATTAATGGAACATCAAATGTTCATACGTTATTTTCATGGCTTCCGACCCTCATTAACCAATGTTCATGTACCAATTAATAACTTTTCACAGAAAGCTACTTCAACCTCTAGCTAGTCTTTAAATCTTTTCTATCCAAGTAAACTTATCGTTGTGTAGATTTGTCAATCTTTCCAACCATGAATAGGACCCACAAGCTTATTGCAGGCTAATGTACAAGAACAACAGAATGATCAACTTTTTGGTAGTGCACAAATCCTTTGGTAAAATTGCATGTTCACGTAAACTTATAAGTATTTCATAAATTGATTTGCTCCACAGCTAAGTGAACAAATGTAGATATGATGTTTTAGCATATAATTTGAAGTTGTGAGTTAAGATTTCTTGAAACAGCATATTAAGAAAAAGTTTAGGCGAATCGTAGTTTCTGTCGGGCAATTTCCCAAACACTTCTAATGTAACCCCAAAGACATTTTTTATAATAACAGACCAAAATCTGTTTTTACTGCAGTTCGACCTAGGTCAAACAGATGAAAATTAAGAGTAACTCCGGGAAAGAGGAAGTTGAACACGAAGAACGGTGAGCAGCAACAACACATACCAATTAGCTCACAATTTGACACAAAAGTAGTCTAAATCTTCTATCCAAGTTCAATTCAAAACATGCGAAACAAAGATTGTTCAAATTAAATACCTACTGAATCTTAAATCTAAATAGTGGCGGTAATCATACCTTTACTGCATATCATACAGCAAACTGAAAGACGAAGCAAAGAAGAGGAGGAACTTGAGAAATCGTCAAAGGAAAGGAGAAACTTGAGATCAAACAAAATAGAGAAAGCCGAGACAATAGTGTGCCCAAAGCGGAGCTAGGTGTCGTAGCTGGAAGAAAGCGGGAGGTTATATTTTTCAATCGCCGAACATCTCTTTCAATCGGTGGATATTTTTTCAGTCAGATTCCTTTTTCTTCCCACTTCAGTGTATTATTTGGGTTCTATATTGGGGAACCTACTTTGGTTTAAAATTTGATAGAGTTTCTTGTTATTGTTTAATTTTTTTATTTTTAATTTGTGAGATTGAAGTGAGCTCTATTATATTAATTTCCATTGTGTCAAGTGAGGAGTAAGTGAAGAAAGGAGAAGAAGTAAAGGAAAAGAAAAACTTGAGAAAAACTATAATAAAATAAGTAGGAAAATATTTTTAAAAAGGTGTAGGAATTAAATTTTTAACATGTGTACTTTGTCTCTCCTTGATAAGAGGGGTTGCTCTAATGGTAAGTAACCCCACTTCCGATCGAGAGTTTCTGAGTTCGAGTCTTCCCAAGAGTAAGGTGAGAAGTTATTGGAGGGAAGGATGTCGGGGTCTATTTGGAAACAGCCTCTCTACCCCAGGATAAGGGTAAGATCTGCGTACATATTACCCTCCACAAACTCCACTAAGTGAGATTATACTGAGTTGTTATTGTTAGAAAGCGGGTCAGAAGTTCCGTGTCATCCTCCTTAAAATGTGACCAATTTTTAGTTTAATAACTCCATAAAGCTCCTATGAGGTTTGTTTATCCTCTCTTATTTTTGATGGAGTCATAGGTTATTAATATAACAATAACGACAATAATAATAAATTCAGATTAATTTCATACTGATCAATCGAGGTAAAGAAAGATTCATGCATTTTGCAACGCTTTTGTTCCACTATGTGTAATGGCGTTGGAATGAAACTTCTGTTCTCATAAATTGTTCACGGCATGAAAAGGGGTTGGAGGAAGTGAGGGTGGGTGGATCGTTGTTGGGTTTATTTGACGTGGAAAAGACGAGAGGGGTTGCTCTGATGTTAAGCAACCTCCACTTCCAACCGAGAGGTTGTGAGTTCGAGTCTCCCCAAGAGCAAGGTGGGAAGTTCTTGAAGGGAAGAATGTCGGGGGTCTATTTGGAAACAGCCTTTCTACCAAAGGGTGGGGGTAAGGTCTGCGTATACACTACCCTCCCCAGGATTATACTGGGTTGTTGTTGTTGGTGTTGTTGTTGTATTTGACGTGGAAGTGGGTTGGGTGTAATATAGAAAATAATCTTATATTTTTAATTCTTTTTAGCATGTTGACACGTGGCAATACGTATCTATCACTCACTTCTATTGTAGTGATCTTTATCTTGAAATGAGATCAAGTAAATGATATATCGAGATAACGATAGGGGGATCATAGGATCTCGCAAAGTACAAGGTCCAACTAGCGATTTTTTACATATACATCGCATATAACAAACCTTATAACCACTCATGTTTAAGGTTAGTATTTATTACATTTAAGTATACCATATTTCAATATATGTACCAAAATTGACTTTTAAGGTTTAATTACCAATGATTTATTAGGGGCTTTATTTGTGGAACAAAATATTTCCATATTTTCTTTCTCCACTTTTTTCTCTTTCTTCCAACAGATTTTTAACCTTGTTAATTACCTTATTAATTATCAAGATTTGTGCACAAGCAATGTAGATTAAAGTCTTTCTTGCTTGAAAAAGTCCGTTTTGGATGTATTGTGGACTTCTACTGACTTTCCTTAACAGCAACGTTTGTTTATTGGATGTACTAAAGTCACCATTCAATTTGACTTTTTCTGCTTTCCATCTCAATATTGGAAAGATTTGGATCAAAATTGGTCAGATTGGGTTATAACTCATTGTTTAACCCTTATTACTATTATTGTGTCTTCTTCTTTAATTTCATCCTCCATTGTCGAAGGTTGCCATTGTTCCAGATCGAGAGTTTCATCCGCCATATTTTTCTAATAGCATATTTGTCGTAACAGCTATCTAATAGCATATATAATAGCTTCAGTTGTCATTCTATATAACTGTCAGTTCTTATATAATTGTGGGAATAAATTACTAATGTAGTGACTACAGTTACCTACAATTGCATATAACTACACATCTATACTAGATATAACTACAATTGCATAACTACAAATTGTTGGAAGTCCAATGCTACATGTACTGTTGCAGTACATTTGCGATGTTATGTTTTCGGATAAAACTTCTTGTCTTGAACAATGAAGAATAATAAATTGACGTTGCGTAGAAATGCCATTTGTAGTTTTCAGCAACTCATACCATCCAGTAGATACAAAAAAATACGTTATTCAGACATATTTTTCAACTGACTACGATTAACTACAAGTAACTACAATTAACTACAAAGTTCATATAACTACAAAAATTTGACTACATTTTAAAAACACACTGGAAACACTGCATATAACCTTAACTACATTTACCTACATTTGACTACATTTTAAAAACTCACTGGAAACACTTCATATAACCTTAACTACATTTACCTACATTTGACTACATTTTAAAAACTCACTGGAAACACTTCATATAACCTTAACTACATTTACCTACATTTGACTATATTTTAAAAACACACTGAAAATAGTGCATATAACCTTAACTACATTTGACTACATTTGGCTACATTTTAAAAGCTTCTTCCTTTATTGGGTTAGTTGAATAGGATTGCCAAATCATAATTTCATGATTTTGTTTACTTTCATCAATATATATATATATATATATATTATGTAAATCAAACACTCAAAAATTGATTGTTTCACCTTTTGCCCTGCATTTGAGACTCACAAATCTTGATTTCCAATTCCAAATGTTTCTCTCTTCATTTCTGTCTGCACAAGTAGACATGAATCTAATAACGAATTTAATTGATTGTTTCACCTTTTGCCCTGCATATATCACCACCTACAAAAGGGGGGGGGGGGGGGTGTTGGGGGGGTGATAGATATGCAGGTTCAAGGTTCAACTATGGCGTGATTTGTTATACATACACTACTTTCATCTGACTTGTGAACATGAAAACAGAAAAGGATTTACTAATAGTTTTATGGGATTTTTAAGAAAGTATGATTAATAGATTATGAGCATTTAATATGTTACCTTAACTGATTTGGCATTTATTTGGTAGAAAATCAAAGATTAATTAGAAGCCATAAAGATAGGCGTTATTTTAGGCTACACTTTATTAAGAATCGTTTTTAGCCTTAATTATCTAGCGTTAATTTAGGATGGAAAATCAGCAAATATTCCGTTTGGTATATATTATGTAAAAAAAATATGGGATATGAGGGTAATAAACAAACAATGCACAATAATGGTAGTAAAGTTTGTTATATGGAATGTATAGGTAAAAATCCCTTAACTATAATCACAATATGGTAACTATGTATTATCTCTTAATAATGCTAGTGAATTGAGCGTATTTTCCATATCATGGAGTACCTTTTTAAAATTGTATTTGAATTATAAAATTAAGTGTAAACTTCTAAAATGGATGAATATTGATCGTGTATAATTAGTAATATTCCTCTTAATATTTTTCCAATTTTCTAAATTTTATCAGTTTATTTCACAAATTATCGTGCTTCTTTTTTTAGTTTCAATAAAACACACAACCCTTAAAGATTTAAGAATTTTTCTGAAAATATTTTTCAAAAAGTATTTTCAAGTTCGTTCGAGAAGACACAAACAAGATTAATTAGTTATGCCTTTATTACGGTTTTATGAAAATTTATCAAATAACATAAATTTAACTATTGAATCTTATGTCTTCTTAAATTATTACCTTTCAAAGATTTCAATGTCATCCATGTACTAAGTTTTTAGTTGCTAACATATAAAAGAAGAAATAAAGAATTTTTGATATACATAACTTTGCCAAAATGTGTATGGGTAAAAAATAATTACTAAAATATGAAATCTTATTAGGACGAATAAATTTGTATGAAAAGCTATTGAATATTTGGAGTGTAAGTTTAGTGGCGAGATACAAGGAGGGAAAGGGGAGGTGAGGTTGGACTCGTAGGTCATCTCTAGAAGAGGAAGTTTTAAGTACCTTGAGTCTATTATTCAAGGGGAATAGGAGATTGATGAAGATATCACACATCGTATTGGGGCGGAATGGATGAAACAGAGACTCGCTTCCGGTGTTTTGTGTGACAAGAAGGTGTTACCGAAACTTAAGGATAAGTTCTACAGAGTGGTGGTTAGACCAATGATGGTGTATGTGGCTGAGTGTTGGCCAGTCAAGATCGCTTATGTCCAGAAGATGAAGGTAGCAGAGATGAGAATGTTGAGATAGATGTGCGAGCACACCAGGTCAGATAGGATCAGAAATGAAGTTATTCGCGACAAGGTCGGTGTGACCCCTATTGAGGACAATATGTGGAAAGCGCGGCTTAGGTGATTTGGTCATGTGAGGAGGAAGAGCACAGACACCCCGGTGAGGAGGTGTGATAGGTTGACTTTAGAGGGTTTACGGAGGTAGAAGTAGGCCAAAGAAGAGGTGGGGAAAGGTGATTAGGTAAGACATAGCGCAACTTCTCTTGAACGAGGACGTGACCCTTGATAGGAAGATATTTAGGTCGAGGATTAGGGTAGTAGAGTAGGTAGTCTATAGTGTTCATAACAGTAGTATTGGCACGCAGTCTCGCTTTCTGTTGGTAATAGGTTTTTATGACTAACCGTTGTTTTCTTTCATTGTTGATCACCTTACTATTTATTGTTTTATTCTGCTTTTATATGGCTTTTTGATAATGTCCTTCTTGGCTATATTTTCATTAATGTGGTGCTTATACTTTCTTGGGCCGAGGGTCTATTGGAACAACCTCTTTATCCTCACAAGGTAGGGTAGGGTATGCATACACATTACCCTCTCCAGACCCCACAATGTGGGATAATACTGGGTTTTATTGTAATCCACTTTAAACTCCTAAATATTTGGATAATTCACATGGTTCAAATAAAAATTGATTTGATAAGCAATTCTAATTAATTTTAATGTTCTAAATATTAGTAAAATATTTAAATAAAATTTTTATTCAATATAAAATTTATTTTAAAGCATAAAAAGTCAATCACCATTAGAATAGAGGTTTCATGCTTTAATAATATAGATCTTGTTATAAATAGAACTCTATTTAGAGCGAATGTCTAAGAGTTTTAGTTTGAAGCTAAGTCATTTATCTCCCTATAAATAAAGGGGTCTTTTACCATTGTAAATCATCCCTAACAATCCCAAGTATTAATAAGAATACTTCTCTCTCTCCCTATTCTCTCTCTATATTGTTCTTATTCTTGCATTATTTTAGTTGTTCTTTACATTATTTCATAACACGTTATCAGCACGAGACTCTACCATCTCAAGAATCGCTATCGAGAAAAACTAAGGTATTTCTCTCTTCCTAATTTGATTTTCGATTATGTTTGACATTACGAAAAAAAAGTTCGTTGCCCTTGAAATTTCGGGCAAGAACTATATGACGTGGGTGTTGGATGCTGAAATCCACTTAGATGCTATGGGTCTTGGAGACACCATTAAAGATAGAGATAAAGCATCCACCCAAGAATGTGCGAAGGCCTTGATTTTCTTGCGCCATCACCTTGATGAAGGTTTGAAGATTGAATATCTCACCGTCAAGGATCCACTCATCTTGTGGAAAGGCTTAAAGGAGAGATATGGCAACCTGAAGTTGGTCACTCTGCCACAAGCACGATATGATTGGGCTCATCTGAGGCTCCAGGACTTTAAGTCCGTTTCTGAATATAATTCTGCAATGTTCAGAATTACTTCTAAATTGAAGCTATGTGGAGATAATATCTCTGATTATGATATGCTTGAGAAAACGTTTACAACGTTTCATGCCTCCAATATGGTACTGCAACAACAGTACAGAGAGAAAGGCTTCACAAAGTACTCTGAACTGATTTCTCTTCTACTTGTGGCTGAGCCAAATAATGGCCTGCTCATGAGAAATCACGAAAATCGACCCACTGGGTCTACACCACTGCCTGAAGCAGATAAGGTGCACTCTCATTATGCCAATCATGAAAAGGGCCATGGTCGTGGTCGTAATCGGGGTCATAGCCGTGGACGTAGATAAGGAAGAAATATCCATGATGTCCGTCACCCCCCGAAGAGAGATAACCGCCGAAAGCAGAAACGGGATTATGAGGATCCTATGGCAAAAGGTTCAGAAACTATATGTTGTCGTTGCGGTGGGAAAGGGCACTGGTCAAAAGCTTGCCGTGTACCAAGACATTTGGTTGACCTTTATCAAGCATCTCGAAAGAGTAAAGGCCCGGAAACAAATTTTGTCTCTGACAACAACTTTGACATCACCCACTTGGACGTGGCAGACTTCTTTGAGCAACCCGAGGGGAAGATAGACCACCTAATCGGTGATGGATCCGTGATGAAAGAAGATGGAGCTGTTTGATTTTATTTTACTTGTTTGTATTAGTTAATGAATAAACTAATAGCCATTAGTATTAGCTCGTATTAGTTAGTTCATGATATAATGTTAGTATTAGTTCTTTAGAAAGTATCAATATGCTTAAATATCAATAATATTTTTACTTTCCAGTAGAGGTAATCGACTAACCTGAAAAACTAGTCGGTTATCTCATATTTTCGCATTAAAACTGCAAAACAATCGATTGTCTATGTTTAACAATCGATTGTCTTTAAAACAGTGTGATCTAGAATTTTTCAAAAATAGTCAACAATCGATTGTCTATGTTTAACAATCGATTGTCTTAAAACAGTGTGATCTGGAATTTTTCAAAAATAGTCAACAATCGATTGTCTTAAAACAGTGTGATCTGGAATTTTTCAAAAATAGTCAACAATCGATTGTCTATGTTTAACAATCGATTGTCTTTAAAACAGTGTGATCTGGAATTTTTCAAAAATAGTCAACAATCGATTGTCTATGTTTAACAATCGATTGTCTTAAAACAGTGTGATCTGGAATTTTTCAAAAATAGTCAACAATCGATTGTCTATGTTTTAACAATCGATTGTCTTAAAACAGTGTGATCTGGAATTTTTCAAAAATAGTCAACAATCGATTGTCTATGTTTAACAATCGATTGTCTTAAGACAGTGTGATCTGAATTTTTTTCAAAATAGCAAATAATCGATTGTGTGTGTTTAACAATCGATTGTCAATGTTCAACAATCGATTGTGTGTGTTTAACAATCGATTGTTTTAAAAAATGCTTAAACTGAAATTTTCAAACTGCATAGTAATCGATTATGGAAAACATATAATCGACTATCTGATTTAGTTACTCAACTGACCTCAGCAGATTTTGAAAATATTGTTTAAATGTGAAACAAAAAGTTGTTTATTCTCATGTTCGTATATTTTCTTTTGTATGCCAAACCATGGGAAGTAAATTGATTGAAGGCTCCGGAAGAGCAACTGTAACTCTGCCCAAAGGCACGACGTTTATCTTAGAGAATGCAATATTCTCCTCCAAGTCTAAGAAGAACTTGTTGAGTTTTAATGATATCAATCAAAATGTTCTCCTCCAAGTCTAAAAGGAACTTGTTGAGTTTTAAAGATATCATTCAAAATGGATATCAGATTGAGACAATACATGAGTATAATCTTGAATACCTCATTTACTCATGAAAACGAGGCTGCCCACTTCGGTTTGGGGTCACGCCATTTTGCATGCAGCAATGCTAGTTCGTCGGCTGCCCACTTCGGTTTGGGGTCACGCCATTTTGCATACAGCAATGCTAGTTCGTCTCTGACTGACGAATTGACACAAATATTCCCCGTTGCAATTGGTTTTGGGTCATGAACCTAATATATCCCATTTAAGAATCTTTGGATGCGCAGTATATGTGCCTATAGCACCGCCATCCCGCACCAAAATGGGTCCGCAAAGAAGGTTAGGAATATATGTTGAGTTTGAATCGCCCTCCATTATTCGCTACCTCGAAACATTGACAGGAGATTTGCACGATTTGCAGACTGTCAATTTGATGAGACACTTTTCCCAAAATTAGGGGGAGAAGTTGGTGAAACCAAACGGGAAATTTTGTGGAAAAATGCATCATTATCTCATCTTGATCTACATACCTCTATTTGTGAAAGAGAGGTACAAAAGATTATCCATTTGCAAAGAATAGCAAATCAAATGCCTGATGCATTTACGGACTTGAAAAGGATAACGAAATCCCACATCCCCGCGGAAAATGTTCCAATCCATATTGATGTCCCTGTTGGACAATCATCTAGTGTCATAACCAATGAGTCGAATGCACGCCTGAAGCGTGGCAGACCATTAGGTTCTAAAGATCGAAATCCTAGAAAGAGGAAAGCAAATGATAAAAATGACACTACGAAAGAATCTCATGAGGAAATTCATGATTTAACAAATTCTGAGATTTATGAAGAATCCATTGAGCCCGAGACTCTGGAAAATACGGAACTATCCATAAATCCAACTAATATTGAGGCAAATATTAATCGAGTGGATATAGTGGTGGATAATGTCTTTGCTTATAATGTCGCATCTAGCATTATGCAAGAATGTGAGGATCTCGAACCTCAATCTGTTGAAGAATGTCGAAAAAGACATGATTGGCCAAAGTGGCAAGAAGCAATTCAATCAGAATTGAATTCGCTGGCAAAACGTGAAGTTTTTTGGCCCTATAGTTGAAACACCTAATGGTGTTAAGCCTGTTGGCTATATATATGGCATGAATGATCGTTGGTCACGTACCTATTGTACGCCAAAGTATTTTGGAAATATGATTATTAAAGGACAACGATAATGCAAGAAACATATCTTGCATATAAGTTTGACATGACCATAATGGTATTTCTCTTTAAGAAAGATATTCACCACATGGATGTTGATGAATCTGTGGTAGTACAAAATTAATTGAGAGCTCTAGAAGAGCCAATTATTACTATGTTGGAGAAACACAATTGAGTATTGTGCTGTAGTAAGTCTCAAAGAAACTTATTCAGTTTCCAAAGTACACGCGAAAGCGATTGATTATATTGAGACTATAAATAAAGGAAGGAATATCTCCTATTACTACAACTTGTAGCGGGGTAATTTGTATATGAAAAGCTACCCGCGTTGTTCTCTAGTTTGTACTACACAAACAAAAGAATGCCACAATAAAGTGGATATCTATTGGTATAAAAACCCATGTCATAATAAACCTGAAGTTTATTGATAAGTGCACATGTCATGGTGTAATTTACCAATATTGATAATATATTCAGTTGGCATTCGGGTTAGCCATCTCATTTTAAGTATGATGTGCAAATTCACATGGGTGAATATTAAAGAACTAGGAAGTTCTTTACGAATTCTCTTGTATTACTTGTTCTCATTAATGAATTGACCAACTAAAGAGTTCGGGTTGAAGCCCCTAAATTCTGGAAATATCAAAGGTGAATATGGGCCCATTCACCTACCATGTATACCACATATGATGCATCTATGAAATGGTTACATGCGCAATTGTTATTAACCCGCAGCCTGGCCGGTGATTGCGAGGTAAATTGCTCAGTAATCTAACTTCGAGCATAATTTCCAGATTTTCTATTCAAGATAGTTCATCTTGATAAGTTGGTTTATATCAAAGTTGGTTTAGCAAGATAATTATTGAGTGCCTCCACTTAATAGCTAAACTGTTTCTATGAGAACAAAGTTATGTATATCAGTTTGATATACGTTGTATACGAGAGTATATTCTCCCCTCACAAGTGGTTCAGGGTCAGGAACCAAATAATTTCATCTTATTATTAATGTGCCGTGTATATTGACATGATAATGCACAAAGATGATTTCCCAAAGTTGAGGAAACAAGTTAGCTTTTCTAACATGAGGGGGAGACATGATAAACACTTGAGAAAAGGTTACATGGGATGAATTATCATTTGTATATGTATATCCCCGAATATCATGATATGAACCTGAAGTTCATAAAAGGGATAATTCAATTGCAACATATTGCAAAGCATGCTATACGCATTTGCTGACCCAAAGAAAGTAACTATATTCTCACTACAAATACTCATATTAAGTCCCAGAAGGACAAAGTCTTTGATACGCTTAAAGCGTATAGACAAATACTTGATTCCATATGAAAGACATGTAGATTTGGACATATAGTTCAAATACTTGAAAGCATAAAGTCAAAGGTATGTATAATCAATTTTCGATATCTTATTTGTTTAGCATGACATGAAAACTTGATATGCATCTAAAGTCTATTATGTGATTTATATGACTTAACTTGAAAGATTTAAGTTGCTTGAAGCATACACAATTCTTGGTCCTGAAGTACCACATCCTAAGTACAATTTGTGTACATATGTATCTTGCTATAACTATAAGCATGATGGCATTGAGAATACATCTATGAAGATATTGAAGAGTCATTCCACGACATTATATGAAGATGTTCATATCTATCAAGAATGATGATTTCAAGGTGCGGAATATTTATTCAAGTCAATATGGTTGATTTATTTATCAAACATCTAACAAAGATTGTTTTGAAGATGGTGCACAAGATTGGAATGCAAATGCTCAAGGATATAAATTGATGTTCTTATCAGGGGGAGTTAATGCGCGTTGCACTCTTTTTCCCTTACAAGGTTTTGTCCCAACTGGGTTTTCCTTGCGAGGTTTTTAACAAGGCAACCAATAGGCGCATATTCAAACATGTGTACTCTTTTTCCTTCTCTTTAATTTTTCCCATTGGGTTTTGGTTTTAAGGTTTTAACGAGGCACATTGTTGAATAGACATTCAAGGGGGAGTGTTATAAATAGAACTCTATTTAGAGTGAATGTCTAAGAGTTTTAGTTTGAAGCTAAGTCATTTATCTCCTTATAAATAAAGGGGTCTTTTACCATTGTAAATCATCCCTAACAATCCCAAGTATTAATAAGAATACTTCTCTCTCTCCCTATTCTCTCTCTATATTGTTCTTATTCTTGCATTATTTTAGTTGTTCTTTACATTATTTCATAACAGATCTAGGTTTGTACAGTTTAGTACGATCAATAGGCTATCAAATGTTTTTGGGTGGTTAATTGAACATTGACTACTTATTTGTATGATTAAAAGAATAATTTCAAAGTTGCATATTTAGTTTTTCTACGTTGAAACAATTTTAACTTAGACGTGTTTGTATTAAACAATTTTAATTAAATATGTAATTTTAGGTTTCCATATTTTAAGTTAACTAGTCTTAGGGTACGCAGTTTGAACATGCCCATCTCAATAATTATATGACGGTTTATGCGTGGTTTTGAAA
This sequence comes from Nicotiana benthamiana, assembly GCA_034376525.1. NCBI lineage: Eukaryota > Viridiplantae > Streptophyta > Magnoliopsida > Solanales > Solanaceae > Nicotiana > Nicotiana benthamiana. The sequence continues at coordinate 112,853,461 of CM067324.1, forward strand.
TTTGAAAATGATGAGAAGCAGTGAAGAGCAATCTCTTTCTTCTTTTCTTCGTTTAACTATCTTTATTATATATAACTAGCTCCGCCTAACTCAAAATCTTCAAGAAACTTAATCTTGAAAAGTATAAGCTAAGTTTCAAACCCAAGACTAAGTGATTCAAGCAACTATATATGCCAATAAAGATATAACAAAGAGTTGATAGGGAGAGGGATTAATCTAAGAGATTAGGAGGGGCTTGGAAAATGGAGAAAGAGAGAGAAGTAAGCAATAAAGAAAGTGTGTCCATTATAAGAAAAGGCCAAATAAATTTATTCAAACTGACATATCCACAATAGGAATGTGTATTCGAATCGATTTATCGATAAATCGAATCGATTATTTGCTATCGAAATCGAAATCGAAAAAATCGAAATTTTATTGAAACAATAACGATAAGCATATGTACAAATCGATAATCGATAAGTAATTATCAATAAGGGTCAAAATCGAATCGATAAATCGAATGCACACCCCTAGACCGTAGACACTTGTTAAATGAGTAATTACCTATTTGTGTAGATTAATATAACATACAGAATGTATATATATTCCGCTACTATTTTGAAAGAGGCTATACAATATTATTTTCCCTAATCTATACCCTTTCCTTTACCCTAAGTCCCTTACCCTATTATTTCCTCTACCATGTTTAAGGAATGATCATATTTAAAGATCAAGGGAATAAAGTCCAAACTAATGGAAAATAGAATTAGCCGTGATGATGTGTTTTGTTTTGTTTTGTTTTTTTATACCGTTGGAGTGTTGGTGCCATACATTTGATCCCTTATTTTATTTTTGTTGTATGTGTTTGTTGACACAATTTTTATATTATAAATGGTGTTCGTCTTATTTTAGCTTCTTTTTGTCCATATTAGTTAGGCGCATTTATAGCAATATACTTTCTGTGGAATCCCGCAAATTTTCTTATTGGTGTAATCGATAACCAAATCGATAAGCCCCAAAATCAATAAATCAAAATCAAAAAAATCGAAACTTTATTGAAATGATAACGATAAGCCTATGTACAAATCAATAATCGATAAGTAATTATCGATAATGGTCAAAATCGAATTGATAAATCGAATGCACACCCCTAATCCTCAACCCCCAAAAAAATCACTCAGCGAGAGGGAGGAAGAGAGAGGGGGTGGACTGTGGAGTAGGGTATAGAGGGTTCGGTGTGGTCTGCGTGGGTCGGGGTGGGGACTAGGAGAAGACTTCAGGGGCTAACTAGTCATTTGCTACATAAAATTTGATGAGCATAAATACATACGTCACACGTGGTTAAGCCAACAGCTAGGCATAATAACACCAAGACTTTCTTTGCACATTTTCTAAAGAGAAATTCAAAAATAGTTAGATTTATAAGTAGTCGTTTAAAAAAAGTTTAATTTTAAAAATAATTGAAATTTAATTAATTTTTATATCAAATAAATTTAAAAAAAACACTGTTTAAAATTCAAAAAAAAATCCAACATAATATATTGGAGTTTCAGTATAATATACTAGAGTTCCGGTATAATATACCTATCCAGCATAATATACTGGAGTATTGGTGCTCCAGTCTCCAATATATTATACTGGAGCCAGTAAAGTATACCGGTCCAGCATAATATGCTGGAAGTTCATGCACAAGTGCATCGAACGCCAGTATATTATATTGGACCGGTCTCTGTTGCAGGAAAATAGTGGCTATTTTTCATTGATTTGGTAAATGTTGGATATTTCTGAATGACCAGTCCAAAAACTAACTAGGTCGTGCTATTTTTACTATTTTCGATAGGAGTAATTCATAAAAAGGAAAAAAAATCTAAAAGTACTCATTTGTTTTGTTTCGTTTCATGCAAAGACGGATCCAGAATTTTAAAAAAATAGGTACATTATTATAAAGAGTTGATTCTTTGAATTAAATTTAGTGGGTTCAATCATAAATCCATCATTATTTTGAAATTTTAATTTTCAAAATAATTTTTTTGTTGCAATTTTAGTAAGTTTTACAATATATATTTATACCCCCTGTAAAAATATGGAGGTCATTGAAGGCGTTTACTATCTGTCACATCCTCCATTGCTATTAATTTAATATAATCATATAAAAATTTACGATGACAAAGCAGAATAAAATAATAATTTTTCAATCTGTTGATATAAGAATTTTAAATGAATACATAATAAAATAATTAATAATAATAATAATAATAATAATAATAATAATAATAATAATAATAATAATAATAATAATAATAATAAAAATACAAGAGGGAACTAGACATGCCCACAAACTTGAGTTTGAAACTGAGTGCACAATTATAATAAAAGAAAGGAAAAATTGTTATAAATAGAACTCTATTTAAGGTGAATGTCTATCTTATAAGAAGAGTTTTACTTCAAGGCTAAATCTTTAATCTTCCTATAAATAGAGGGGTCTTACCCCATTGTAAATCATCTCAAAGTATCAATAAGAATACTCCTCTCTCTACTTTTCTCTCTATTGTTCTTGTTCTTATATTATTTCATAACACATTATCAGCACGAGTCTCTAACCAATTGAAATTTTCGATTGTTTTAACTTTTGTTTGTGTAGTACAGAAGTGAAGCCATTGATGCTACCAAAGTGACTGGTAGTTCTCTTCTTTATTTTTCTTGCTAAAGTGCATATATATATATATATATATATATATATATATATATATATATATATATATATATATATATATATATATATATATATATATATATATATATATATATATATATCTTCATTGACCATTCTCTATGAAGGTCGGAAAGAAGTGCTTTATTTCTCTGTTTCACTATCTTTACGTCAATACTAATCAACGTCAGCCACAGCATAACGAAATAATATACCATATGCTGAAGTTCCTTTTTATGACACACAATAGTTGCACATATTAGTCCAAACAGTGCCTTTGCTGGTTTAGATGTCTAACAATTTCTATGGTACTGTATACTTTTATTTAATTGTGTAGACAACCTTATTGCATCTTTGTTGACAGATAAGGTAATTGGTCAAAGAGATATCCTCCTTTGCATCCATCTATAATGAGATAGAGCTCTTAATTCTTTCGTTATTCATTAACTCCTTTATTCTACTTGCACTGTTGTTGTAATTATGAATATGGCTTCTCCTCCTAATTTTGTTTTAATTATGTCTGACATTATGAAAAGAAAGTTTTGTTGCCCTTGAAATTTCGGGCAAGAACTACATGACATGGGTGTTGGATGCTGAAATCCAATTGGAAGCAATGGGTCTTGGAGACACCATTAAAGACAGAAATAATGCATCCACCCAAAACTATGCTAAGGCCTTGATTTTCTTGCGCCATCACCTTGATGAAGGTTTGAAACTGTGCTAAGGCCTTGATTTTCTTGCGCCATCACCTTGATGAAGGTTTGAAACTGTGCTAAGGCCTTGATTTTCTTGCGCCATCACCTTGATGGAGGTTTGAAAATTGAATATCTCACAGTTAAAGATCCACTTATCTTGTGGAATGGCTTAAAGGAGAGATATGACAACCTAAAGTTGGTCACTCTGCCACAAGCACGATATGATGAGAATCCAAAAGCAAATAGTTCATATATTTGTTATTGCTTTATCAGATTTATTTATGTGTTTTTTCTGCGGCTAAGACTTCAATGTAATTATACATGGTGTTCTGTGTTATTATTATTTCATTAGATGGTTTCATAACATTGTATCTTGCAATTATAATGTTGTACAATAATAATTTTAACAGTACAAATTGTTTTAGCACCGTTTATTTGAAAAGTTTCAATATTAGCCTTAATTGTTAATATTAACAGCAACATGTTTTTTTACATTAATTTGACCATATTGATTGCAGTTATATGTGTGGCAAACATATTCGTATACTACTTTGTTAATTGGTTAAATTATGCACACACAAACACAAATGAAGCTCTTCACTAGATTATCCATATCAGCATTACTTATTCTTAAATATTTGTAACAGTACAAATTCCAAGCTTTCGTGTGATCACATTATAGGTGTAATTGCAAAGTATATTTCTAACACAAATAAATTTCCAATATTACCACTTGATTAATTAAACTACTGATTATGATATTTGGTGGCATGTAATTACACTGAAATAATTGTGTTGTAACAACATGCTTTAAATATAAAATGATAAAGTTAACTTTATTGATTATTTTTAATTACACTGAGTTATAACTGACTTTAGAATTGATATTGTGTTTTTAATAAAGTTCTTTGTTATAAAGATTATTATCCAATTGTTAAAATATTTGTTTAATTGATTCATGTACCACACATACGATATTCAAAGAGAAGAAATATTTCTCTCATTTAAGTATGTGTAAGGCAGATGTTACTACAATTTCTGGTAGTAGTAAATTGATTGAAGGCTCCGGAAGAGCAACTATAACTCTGCCTAAAGGAACAATATTTATTATAGAGAATGCAATGTTCTCCTCCAAGTCTAAGAGGAACTTGTTGAGTTTTAAAGATATCATATTGAGACAATAGATGAGAATAATCTTGAATTCCTCATTTACTCATGAAAACGAGGCTGCCCACTTCGGTTTGGGGTTACGCCATTTTGCATGCAGCAATGCTAGTTCGTCTCTGACTGACGAATTGTCACAAATATTCCCCGTTGCAATGAGTTTTGGGTCATGAACCCAATATATCACATTTAAGAATCTTTGGATGCGCAGTATATGTGCCTATAACACCGCCATACCGCACCAAAATGGGTCCGCAAAGAAGGTTAGGAATAGATGTTGGGTTTGAATCGCCCTCCATTATTGGCTACCTCGAAACATTGACAGGGGATTTGTTCACTGCACGATTTGCAGACTGTCAATTTGATGAGACACATTTCCCAAAATTAGGGGGAGAAGTTGGTGAAACCAAACGAGAAATTTTGTGGAAAAATGCATCATTATCTCATCTTGATCCACATACCTCTATTTGTGAAGAAGATGTGCAAAATATTATCCATTTGCAAAGAATAGCAAATCGAATGCCAGACGTATTGGTATTGAATATACCACACTCACCCCTAGAAGGAGGTTTGAGATGATATATGAAAATAATGTCATTGTTATGGCATGAGTGATCGTTGGTCACGTACCTATTGTACGCCAAAATATTTTGGAAATATGACTATTAAAGGACAACGATAATGCAAGAAACATATCTTGCATATAATTTTGACCATGACCATAATGGTATAACTTTCTCTTTAATAGAGATATTCACCACATGGATGTTGATGAATATGTGGTAGTACAAAATTAATTGAGAGCTCTAGAAGAGCCAATTATTACTATGTTGGAGAAACGTAATTGATTACCAATAAGGTATTGTGTGGTAGTAAGTCTCAAAGAAACTTATTCAGTTTCCAAAGTATATGCGAAAGCGATTGATTATATTGAAACTATAAATAAAGGAAAGATTTGATATCTTCTATTACTACAACTTGTAGCGAGATAATTTGTATATGAAAAGCTACCCGCTTTATTCTCCAGTTTGTACTACACAAACAAAAGAATGCCACAATAAAGTGGATATTTATTGGTATAAAAACCCATACCATAATAAACATGAAGTTTATTGATAATTGCACATGTCATGGTGTAAATTTGAAGTTTATCAATATTGATAATTTATTCAGTTGGCATTTGGGTTAGCCATCTCATTTTAAGTATGATGTGCAGTAATAGAGAATTCACATGGGTAAATATTAAAGAACTAGAAAGTTCTTTACGAATTCTCTTATATTACTTGTTCTCATTAATTGATTGACCAACTAAAGAGTTTGGGTTGAATCCCATAAATTCTGGAAATATCAAAGGTGAATATGGGCCCATTCACCTGCCATGTATACCACATATAATGCATCTATGATATAGTTACATGCGCGATTGTTATTAACCTGCAGCCTGGCCGGTGCTTGCGAGGTAAATTGCTCAGTAATCTAACTTCGAGCATAATTTCCAGATTGTCTACTCAAGATATTTCATCTTGATAAGTTGGTTTACATCATAGTTGGTTTAGCAAAATAATTTATTGAGTGCCTCCACTCAATAGCTAAACTATTGCTTATGAGAACAAAGTTATATATCAGTTTGATATACGTTGTATACGAGAGTATATTATATTCTCCCCTCATAAGTGGTTCAGGGTCAGGAACCAAATAATTTCATCTTATTATTATTAATGTGCTGTGTATATTGACATGATAATGCACAAAGATGATTTCCCAGAGGTGAGGAAACATGTTAGTTTTCCTAACATGAGGGGGAGACATGATGAACACTTGAGAAAAGGTTACATGAGATGAATTATCATTTGTATATATAGATCCTCGAATATCATAATATGAACATGAAGTTCATAAAAGGATAATTCAATTGCAACATATTGCAAAGCATGCTACACCCAAAGAAAGTAACTATATTCTCACTGCAAATGCTCATATTAAGTCCTAGAAGGACAAAGTCTTGGATACGCTTAAAACGTATAGACAAATCGGTTTCCAAATAACTTCTTAATAAAGAAGATGAGCAAATGATCAAAGTGATCATAATAAGGAGGCAAGTGATCCAAAAGATCACACGACATAACACTTCATAAAATCTCATGAGAGATTCAGGTACCTGAATGTATGAATGAAGAGATCTCCATGTTATGTCTTTATGAAAATTTACTGGAACCGATATAAAATGATCGTCGACGACATCTATGATAGCGCTAAATATCGATGAGGATCTTATGTTTGTCGAATACAAACAAAATATTGACTAAATGGAAAAGATACAATTCAAGAAGAATTGATTCCATATGAAAGACATGTAGTTTTGGACATGTAGTTCAAATACTTGAAAGTATAAGGTCAAAGGTATGTGTAATCAGTTTTCGATATTTTATTTGTTTAGCATGACATGAAAACTTGATGTGCATCTAAAGTTTATTATATGGCTTATATGACTTAACTTGAAAGATTTAAGTTGCTTAAAGCATATACAATTCTTGGTCCTGAAGTACCACATCCTAAGTGCAATTTGTGTACATATGTATCTTGCTATAACTATGATAATGTGATGGCGAGGATATCCCTATGGAAGTATTGAAGAGTCATTCCACGACATTACATGAAGATGTTCATATCTATCAAGAATGATAATTTCAAGTGCACAAGATTGGAATGTGAAGGTTCAAGGATGTGAATTGATGTTCTTTTTAGGGGGAGTTAATGCACGTTGCACTCTTTTTCCCTTACAAGGTTTTGTCCCACTGGGTTTTCTTTGCAAGGTTTTTAACGAGGCAACAAATAGGCGTATTTCTAAACATATGTACTCTTTTCTTTTTCTAGAATTTTTCCCATTGGGTTTTGTTTTAGTTAAGGTTTTAACGATGCACATTATTGAATAGACATTCAAGGGGGAGTGTTATAAATAGAACTCTATTTAAGGTGAATGTCTATCTTATAAGAAGAGTCTTACTTCAAGGCTAAGTCTTTTATCTTCCTATAAATAGATGGGTCTTACCCCATTGTAAATCATCTCAAAGTATCAATAAGAATACTCCTCTCTCTACTTTTCTCTCTATTGTTCTTGTTCTTATATTATTTCATAACAAAAATAGAATTTTTTGTTTGACTATCATTTTTCGAGTATTATATTTTAAATTATTAATTATTGAAATATATTATTTTTAAAATGTTACTTTAATTTCAATAAATAAAATATTTTTGTCTAAATACACATCAAAATTTATGTAATTTGAATTTCATAGTCGAACATGCGACACAAAGTGAAATAAAGAAAGTATTATTCATTAAAAGGTTAAATGTGTGAGTAATTTCATAAGTCGATATGTTGGAAAAATAAAACGTAAATCAAAGTTTCGAAATCTTTGTTCTTAGTTACATCACTCCGTATGGTTGGAAATATTGCAAGGTATATGATATATAGGGACATTTTTCTAATTAACAATCATGATATTATAAATTGGAATAAGCTTTCAAGCCAATACAAAAGAGATATGATTGGATATATTTTGTAAACAATCCTATTTGAAGTTTAACACATCAATAAAGGCATCATTCATCCCATAATGTGCCATGTCTTTCTATACTTCCTTATTGGATCAATTAACTGGACCATGGCAGAGGCGGCCCAAAAGGTCCTGGAGGCCCGTAAAAGCCCATTAGGCCCCTAAAACAGTCTTGCAGTAACCAGCAACAGCAGAAGAAACTCAGGCTGCACAAATTAAAATATGCAAAACATTAAGTTGAGGTCAATAACAACAAGCTTAAGCATCAAAAATTTGATGGTGAGTAATATTTTAACATTCAATAATAACAAGCTTATACAAAAACACCCAAATAAAAACAAAGCAAAACCAAATTGTTTTCTAGTTCAATGATTTTATTTATTTATTTTCCTCAAAGATTCAAAAATATCCGAAAAACTCAAATTTTGAAATATGGAAGAAAAATATTAGTTTCAAAATGACTTACCAAGAACCTATAAAATCACATAAACCGCCAAAGAAGCCACAAGGTCCTGGCATTGGGGGTCCTCTGGGACTTAGGGGAGGACCCCATCTAGGTCCGGGTCCTCCTGGTCCCATAATTTCACCTAGGCTAAATTAACCAAACCTAACCAAGTCTTATACTAACAATCACAATATGTTGGAACAGCTTTAGTTTACTTTCAATCTTGAGTTGGAACAATTTATAAAGGTATTAAGTTACTAAATATATACTGCTCTCATCTACTGGTCAAAAGGTATGCTTGACCTAATCTTCTTTTCTTCTAAGTATGCACTCTTCTACTGCATGCATGTATCTTAACCTGAATATGGTTTTGCTTTTATTATTATAGATTATGTAAAACCAGATTAGAAAGTAAAAGATTGTTAAGGAGTTTCCAACAAAAACCAGACTACTACTGTTTTTTTTTCATGCTTTTTTTAGCATCCTATATAAAATTCTTTAACAAAAAGAATGGTGAGAAACATTTTGCGTTAAATGTGAAATAACTCATATATAATTATGCGTGAACAGTGAACTTGACTAAGAAAGTAAGGACATTAAAATAAATAAATAAAAGAATGTTACAAATAGACGTGTTGACCTTTTTTCTATTGATATTGGTGAAATCATTCTTGAACAAGAGATAGTCATAGAGCTTACTTTTTGTTTTGCTTTGATCCATTCTGGTATCTGTACCTGGCCCGATTAATTTTAAATTCGTACCTAAACGTTTGTTATTGGAGTAAAGTGCTTCCTAATTAATGCGACTTTTTATCCGGAGCTCAAATCCAAAAATGATGGAGCTTACTAGGCTTTCTTCTATTTCCTGGCTTCTCCACTCATAACACTAATTTAACCAAGTGTTACATTCTGTGTTCACACTTGGGTAACTCTTAAATGGTTGATACAAGTCCCACTAACATTCAAGAATAAAATCTACTAGAAGAAAACAATATTCCAAATGTGCATAATTGTATATTTATCATATATATATATTTTTTTCTTTCTTTTTTAAAGGAAAAGGAAAGGAAATGCGACACATGATAAGTTATCCTCCATTCTATTGTGCATAATTTTGTAGTTATCACGTTATTGTTAATGATTCTATCACTTTATTTAATATTTCTAACATCCTCTTACACTTAGCTCCTAAAATGATTTTTAAAAAAACAGTCATATTCTTTCATCACATAAAAACGAGATGATTTTGAATAATTATATCGAGATTAATATTATAATTTGACATATATTAAAGTAATTCATTAAATAATATGGAATATTGGAATGTATCATTTGTCGCCATGTAAATTCAGGAATTCGTTATTCCCACGCGTTGTTGACAACAGCTGAAAGTAGAAACCCAGTTTTCATCTGAAGCTATTCTCCAATGGTGTCCTTGTAAGCCCATCAGCATTATTAATTATACTTGTCAATTTATAGTCTTAAGTAAATTATTCTAATAATTAGATCTTCATCTTCAATTCCAGGTATAGCTCTGGGCTGGAATTGGGCAATTTATTGGCAGGATCAGACCTATTAAATCATTCATGGGATGCAATTTCAAAGCTTCAAAAAGATACACTTTTGCTGGATCAGAACCAATCTCTTCCTTTTTCTGTTAAATACCAAGTTCATGAATATCCACCAGCAAAGGGTTTTATTATTACTTTTATATGCTCACCCAACTGTGCTGTAAATCACTTGCAAGAAGAAGAGTTTAGAGAGCTTGTTTCTTCTGATGCAATTACGTCCTTTGATTTTCTCTGCACTAAAAGTAACAGTTCCGTTTCCCTTCATAAAGCTGCTTTTACCCTTTTTGCTTCTCTTGAGAATGAACTCTCTCTTCTCAAACAGCAGGTACAGTGCCTTAAATTGTTTAAGTTTCCCCTTTTTCTTATATGTATATTGAGAGTTAATGTATTCGCATACTTGAATTTGAATATATATTCTACGTTTTTTCCGAAATGGAATAATTTGTTAGTCAATTGAAAAATGTAATCTTGAGTTGATCAGTTAATTTGTGTTAATGTAAAGAATATACAGATTAAAGTTATTAAGGAATCATTTAAAAGGTATAATTTTAGTAAGGCTTGAATTTTTATGTGAAGGTTATGAGGAGACAGTTTAATGATATTAGAAGGGATGGATAATTAGAGACCTGTTAATTAGATCGGGAACAAAAAAATACTATCTCGTGTTTTTGGTCCATGAACCACTTTGAGACCATAATGCAGATCACTTGTTTGAGTTTATACTCATATTAGCGTGTGGCTACATGCGTTTCAGCTTGCAAATTGGATCGCTAATGTAGTCGATAGACAAGTAGGTAAAGTTTAAGTATCCCTCTTTAGTAGGGAGGACCAATAATAGTAATAACGAAACACCAGATATGGAAGAAAGATAATAATGATTCCCCTCCAGTTTGTATTTGCAAATGAAGTGTAAAACTGTCAGCTGGATTATCTCTTATATGTGTAGCTGATTTTGGTGATTTTGCTTTGTTTGCTTCGATGTAGTTCACCAGCCACCAGCCTCTAATTGTAACTGGACATTCTCTGGGAGGATCTGTTGCGTCTCTATTCACTTTGTGGCTGCTTGATAGCCTTCCCAGATATGGTGTGCAGCGTCTCCTCTGCATTACTTTTGGCTCTCCACTTCTTGGTAACAATGGCTTTCAAAAAGCCATATCAGAGCGTTCCGCCTGGAGTTCGTGCTTCTTGCACGTGGTCTCAGACAAAGATCCAATTCCAGGTTTTCTGATCTCACACCATTATTCCTCCGCTACTACCTTGACTACTCCGACATGTTACATGCCATTCGGTACCTATCTCTTCTGTTCAGAATCAGGTTTCTCTTGTTTCGAGGAACCACAATCAATTCTGGAGTTGTTGATGATAATGAGCTCAAGATGTGCAGAATGTCAAAATCCAAATAAGTGCTCTCAGTTTATTGATTATGGACATATCTTGGAACAGATGAGGAACAAAGCTATTTGCAGGGGAATCTTAGAGCTGCCTGACTCAATAGGTAATCCACTTCAAGCAGAAACCTACCTATTGCTGGAAGCAGCTGGAGTTGAAAAGTTACAGGTAAATACACTTGATTGCTAATTGTTCAAAGTGTGTTGTTCCCACTTTGATGGATCACCAGCCACCAGCATGAGTATTAAAATCCTAATGAAGTACAATCAGTAGCGGAACTAGGATTTTCATTACGGGGAGTCAAAATTTTATAAAATAAATTCACAAAGAAGTTAAGGGGATTCAATATATTCTATATATATACATACTTAAAAGAATACCTTTTACCTAGCTAAACAGTTTATTTTTTCGGCGAAGAGGTGTCAGTTGACACCCCTTGGACCTAGTGGCTCTGCCACTAAGTACAATATGAATTTATGAAAGATCAAAATAATTTGAGTCATTGAGGTGCATATACAAGTTGTGAAGAAAGAATTCCGTTAAAGAATTGATGAAACAATAAGGCTATGTTTGTTGGTGGCCTTGGAAAGCTGTGGAGATGATATTAACTTAAATGGGCTATAATTTTATAACACCCCAGAATAGTTTATTTCTTTTTTATTCTAATAGTCCTCCTTACCATTTTTTTTTCGGGTCTGCAAAGTTTATATATTTGCTTCTAACTGCAACTGCAGCAGGAAAATGTTGACATGAGCTATCTTACAATGAATATTGCGAAAAGGACAGAGGTTCAGGCTAAACACAGGCAGAATGTTTTTGATCCTTCCAAGAAACTAAGTACACTTAAAAAGTCCATGTCTTACCTTGAATGGTACATGAAGAACTCTTCCGAAGAGGCTGGGTATTATGACAAATATAAGCTCAGACGTTCCAGAAGCAGAGACGAGATTGAAAGCACAGAACAGCTTATCAAGCATCACAGAACTTTGAAGCTTTTCTGGAAAATAATGGTAGCTGAAGTAGAAACTTTGCCCTGGAAAGAGGGGAGAAGTCTTCGAAAGCGTTGGCTTTATGCAGGAACAAACTACCGAAGAATGGTTGAACCACTCGACATAGCAGAGTATTATGGTAGGGGAAAGAAAGATTATGCAAGTCATGGAAGATCAGAACACTATAAGCTATTGGAGAAATGGTTAACTGATGAAAATCTTCATGCATACCAGAGAAGTCAAGCCTCTAGTCTTACGGTTGATTCTTGCTTTTGGGCTTATGTCGAGGAAGCTGTGATTTCTTGTGAAGTGTTGAGAGATGGACCAAGTAGCTCACAAGACCAAGAATCAGCTAGAGAAAACCTGATCAAATTTGAGCAGTATGTAATGGACATGATTAATAACTTCTTGGTGTCTCCTGAGATTTTCTTGCCTCAAAGCAGCTTCATACTGTGGTGGCAAGAGTACTGCAGAGTTGTAGGAAATTCATATACTTCAACCTTGAGTAATTTCATGAAGGATGACTTTCGTAGATATGCTTAGCAAATTTTATCTGTACAGGAGATTGTTCAGCAAACATATCCTAGTTGTAAGAGCATCTTTTTCTCCCTCATTGATGGTGTGAATGGTTGAGTAACAAGCAATAACTCATAAGTCTCAACTTAGAACTAGCTAAGTACTTTTTCTTTGGTTTTCTTTAACCTGTAACTGTATAATTAAGTTGCCAAAATGATTAATTGCACAGCAAAGTAAAATTGTATCATGTAATCAAAATGATTTGGCTTTTCTAACCTTTATTTATTACCAAAGATCTCTTATAGAATGATTGAGCTAACAATTCAGCCAACCTTTTTTATGGGTTGATTTGAGTTGTGCCCATTTTAAGCCATCGGACGCATTACATTTTTTATAGGTCAAAGTTTAAACTCATAACTTCATTGCTACCTATGGACAAGCACCCAAGGATGTGGCCTAGTGGTCAATGAAGTTAGTTTAGAAAACCATAAGGTCTCAAATTCAGATTAAGTTCAACACCCGAGTGTTTGAAATTTTCTAGAGGTAAAATGAAGCTCAAAATTGCGAAGTATTTCAATAAATGGTACACTATAGAAAGTAAATGGCCGCTAGAGCAATACATTTTACTTGTAGTACATATCTCATATAACTAATTTTACAGCATCACAATTACACTCGCTTGAAAATTTTGAAGCAATTAGCTTGTGAATCAAAGATCAAGACCCTGTATTTGTCGTAGCCTAGAAATCGATAGATCTCCACCACCAAATCCATCCATTATTGCTTTAGCTCCAGGAAACTCAGCTCTAGCGGTCGAACTTTTACACATCAATAAAAAGGATGTTATTTTTCAAAAAAGATGTCCATCAACGTTTATGCTAATATAACATTTAAACAGCACATTTAGAAAGCAAACTATCAGAAAGTAAATTGGCTAACATGGAATTAAGTACTATTTGTTGTTGTTAACTTATATTAGGTCCACTGTTTTTCTTAAAGAGTCCTTTTATTCTGGACAGAGACTTATATGTTTGTGTTGGATAAGGCCAAAACTTATAGAACCTCTAGTACTAGGAACCCTTAATTCCCCTTAAAAGAACAAATTAATTAGTCCTGATATGAAATGAACCGATAAAGAGCTTAATGGTTACATAGGATTTATATAGCCAATCCCAACTTATTTGGGATAGAGGGAGTTAATTGATTGATGTATGCCTACTGCTAAAGACAGAAAGTATTTCTACTGCATTCAAGATTTTGGTATTTAAATTTTTGATTGAAATATCTACCTGCTCCGGACCACAACGCAAGACATGCCAATTCGCTCTGCTCCAGCAACCCCAGATTGACTTCCGGCAACAAGCACACAATTATCCACAGGTACATTGGCATATTCTGCCCCTGCCCGTAGTGCAGCCACGACATTCTTCATTCTACATTAGACGAAGATAAAGTATTAGACTTGACCACATTTACCAGCCACTAAATAACTAAAGCAGACTTGCTGTGCGCCAAATTGCACTATGCACTCAATACAAATATGCATGAATTTGCAGATTAATTGTCCCCAAATGTTTCTGAACATTCTTGCTTGAACTACATATAACTCCAAACGCCAGCAATATGATCCAGTATGTGGCATGGACTCTTATTTTTCCTTTGATATAGAGGTGTCCAACAGGTACAATACAACAACAACAACAACAACAACAACAACAACCCAGTATAATCTCACTTAGTGGGGTATGGGGAGGGTAGTGTGTACGCAGACCTTACCCCTACCCTTGGGTAGAGAGACTGTTTCCAAATAGACTCTCGGCATCCTTCCCTCCAAGAACTTCCCACCTTGCTCTTGGGGAGACTCGAACTCACAACCTCTCGGTTGAAGTGGGGGTTTCCAAACAGGTACAATACAGATTCTTTTTTTTTTTTTGGAATAATCGTGGTGTCCGGGCCAGCTTATGCGCACCTCGACTAATTTCACACGATACATGCTACCTCCCACCAGCAGCAGGTACCCCGTCAGCATATGAATTCATGATACACTGAAAGGAGGTCAGCATGTGAATTCATGAGAGCCTGAAAGGAGGTTAGCATATGAATCCATAATAATTTCTAGTAGTTGCATTCAATTTCGTGTAACCCCAATGATTCAGCAGTTGTTCTTATGATTTAAATATGCTCTAACAAATAGAAAGATCGCCTACTAGTTTGGCCAATGTGATTTCGAAACCAACAATTTGGCATGATCCTTCAGAATACACTGTAAAAACTTGCATAAAACTGGTCTTACATCTATCAGATAAAAACCTTCAGCCAATATTTGTATCTTAGTCCATGTAACAAGGTCTGTAATAGCACAAATGAGATCAATAAGAAGCTAACCTGTTACGTGTTTAAAATGATCTACCAGAAAAAAAGAAAAAAAAAGAGAAGAATCTCTTTACACCAGAGGTTTTGTTTTCCTGACAACTCTGATTAGATGAGTTAATTCATAGAAAATAATTTCTTTTCTCCCTTTGGCATATCTCAAACTACGTCAAAGATTTAAATGTGGTTGATTTATTGATTTTTGATAAGTTCCGTCAAGCATCTTCATCCAGGTAATATGATGTCATATGGTGTAAAACTGAAGATGTATCGATCAAAACAACCCAAAAAAGAAAAAGAAAACCAACAATGAAGAGAATGATAGGACTAACTCTTCACTTGAAGTAGTATGAATGTCAACGCTCAGCTTTAGCATGGAAGCAACCTCCTTAGCAATTCTTTGCTCCTCTGCAGAAACTGGGCCAAAACAATATAGAGTTATGTACTTTCTTATAATGAGATATGGTAAAATAGGAGAAAACCAGCTTATGCAATGAAAATTCACCAGATTGTCCGAGGCAATTTACCTGCTTTTCTTGCTTCTTTAGCCAGTTGCTCACCTAGGTCAGATGCCACTCCTCCACCAAATACAAGTTGGCCATAGAAACTTTGCTTTACCTCCTCCATTCCAAGTATTTTTATCCTTGCCATTTTATCATTTCCAAGCTTCTCAATGATGGATCTGTAGTGAATCAACCAACTGGTCACTCTTTTCACTAATTGTAAGAAAGAATGCAGTAGGAACACTGTTATGGAATTACTACACATGCCAACTACAGTCATTTCAATTATCTGTTACAAAACTAGCTTCACTTATGAAAAGGCCAGATGCTAAGGTGATAGCACTTCTCAAGTTATTCCTAGTGTCTGCCAGAGGTTAGAGGTCTTTAGCAACAAATGATTCAAACTTGAAACTTCATTCATCTTCTACCATTCAGACGAATGCTAATGCAGTTGCACTTCTTGCTTCCCTGCCATATTTTTACTTATTTGGATGAACGAAATTCAGTTTATGCACAAAGAACATGCTATAGGTTATTTCTTTATTACAACAACAACAACGACCCAGGGAAATCCCATTAGTCGGGTATGGGGAGGGTAGCGTGTATGCAAACCTTACCCCTACCCCGAGAGGGTAGAGAGGTTGTTTCCAAAATACCCTCGGCTCAAGAAGATTAAAAGAGGCAATATATCAGTACCATCAATAGAAACCATAGAACAAATAACAGCATTTCTAACCGAAAAATAGATGAAAAGCAAAACAATAACCGGTAGATAATGCCCGACACTAAGAGCCCGTTTGGATTGGCTGATTTGAAGAAGTTGATAAGATTATGTGTTGAAAAGCACTTTCAAGTGTTGAAACTAATTCAATAAATAAGCAGTTACGTATTTGGATACAAGTGCTGAAATTGATAATAAGTTGCTGCAACATTCGATAAAAAAAGTGTTGATAAGCTCTTTTTCTGTTAAAATGACTTAAATAACCTTAGAACTATTTACACTTATAAGGGCGTAATTTTTTCAAAATTTTAGATTCCAAATCGATCCGAATACAAAATATTCTATTTGTCATTTTATTTTAAATACAATTATGCTTAGATAAGATAACTTTTATGATAAATATAATTTATTTTATAATAAGCAAATAATCATAAGTTATTGTAATCTATACTATATTAAAAGCACGAAGTTCCTTAGCGAAATGTCGGTCATCTTTTTCGCCCTTTCAAAAAGGGCGTAATTTCTTCAAAATTTTAGATTCCAAATCGATCCGAATACAAAATATTCTATTTGTCATTTTATTTTAAATACAATTGTGCTTTAGATAAGATAACTTTTATGATAACTATAATTTATTTTATGATAAGCATATAATCATAAGTTATTATAATCTATACTATATTAAAAGCACGAAGCCCCTTAGTGAAATGTCGTTCGTCTTTTTCGCCCATTCAAAATAGATTTTATGCTAGACAAATTTATCATTTAAATTAATTTCCTAATTAGGAGTTTGAAATTAATTAAACTTTTAATTATTAAAAGTTTCCTTATTTGAATTATATAAAAAAATCATAGCATTAAATTTAATTTCACTTTCACAACATTGTATCCGGCAATATTTTAGTTGTCGCAAACATGTTCTCTTTCTTCTTTTTTTCCTTATATCCTTAAGAATTACAATATTCTATTAAAGAAATAATTTTATATTTGATAAATTTGTTAGCAATCAATTTTACAAACAATTTCCACTTCCAATTGAATCTGGGTACCAACGCAAGTATCTTCTCATATAGAAAAAGTACAAGTCATGTCATATAAGAGAGATTTATGAGTATAATACTAATCAACCTATCTAAAGAAGATGGTGAAAAAGGAATTATTTAAAAGAGATAAAATAAGAAATTTATCCACTATAAAATAAGTATATTTGACTACTATTATACAAAGTAAGAAACTTATAATAGTCAGTTGATAGAACTAAATGTTAAAATATGAACGTTCATTTTACTCTTAAATCGAATATTATTCCTACAATATTTTGTATATAAAAATAATTTTACATTCTAATAAATAGCACTTTTAGATATAATCATAAAGTAACTAATTGTTCGTACAATTTTTACCCTAATATTTAAAAGGGAACATAGAAATTGCATGGAAAACACAATTTTGATAAAAATAATTTGAGTATGTTCAAAAATGATCAAATGATCAAAGATTATAATTTGATCATTTTGAACATACTCAAATTCTTTGTCCACTTTTATTGTCTAGATATTAAAAAATGATCAAATTATAATCTTTTTTAAATATGAAATCTATTTTAAACGGTAAAAATATTGATTAATATTTGTACAAAGGAAAATAAATAGAAAAATGACGTATATATGTAATGGGTCTCGAGTAAAAGAAGCATTCTAGAAATAAATTATAGGTAATATAAAATAATGATCGAGCTAAAATTTTATACGAACAGTTAATAATAATTGAGTCTGGACGCCTATTGGAATTAAGAGGTAGGAATATAATAGAGTGTATTAAACTCCTAAATATGCTTGATATCTATCACACTGAAGCTAGCAAATTTTTATTAATTTTTATATTAAACGCAACTACATCTTTTGAATATTTTTATATTATTTTTAAAAATTTATTTTCATTAACAACGAAGAACACGCGCGTACACTTGGGCTAATAATTAATAAATTGACAAAAGTTCATAGCGAAAAATAAACCTAAATAGGACAAAATATTTGAAGAGAAACAAACATTTGTCTTCATCGCCACAACACTTAGAAAACAACAACAACTACTACTACCCGCTAAAATCCCACAAAGTGGGGTCTGGGGAGTGTAATGTGTACGCAGACCTTACTCCTATCCCGATAGGGCAGAGAGGCTGTTTACGATAGATCCTTCGCTCAGAAAAAATAGAAAAGAGAATTCATTAGTAACTCCAGTAAAAACCGTAATAGTAACAGAAGCATAAAAACCAAACGATGAATGCAATAGTCGTGACCAGAGTCTAAGGCCTGATAAACAACAAGAATAGTGTGGGTTCAACATAAACTGCAAGCCATCTAAGATAACCCCAATCCAACCCCGCCTCACCCTCGGTATGAAGTAAGGAAAGCTCTACTACCCCTATCCTACAACCCTAATGCTTGACCTCCAGGCCTTCCTATCAAGGGTCATGTCCTCGGAAATCTGCAATCATACCGTGTCCTGCCTGATCACCTCTCCCCAATTCTTTTTAGGTCTCCCTCTACCTCTTCTCGCACCCACCATGGCCAACTGCTCACACCTCATCGCCGGTGCATCAAGGCTTCTCCTCTGCACGTGCCCGAACCATCTGACCCTCGCTTCCCGCATCTTGTCATCCACAGGGCCGATGCTCACCTTCTTCTGAATGTCTTCATTTCTAATCTTGTCTATCTTAGTGTGCCCGCACATCCACCTCAGCATCCGCATCTCTGCTACTTTCATCCTATGGATATGGGAGTTCTTAACCGGTCAACACTCTGCCCCATACAATATGGCTGGTCTGACCACAGCTCTATAAAACTTACCTTTGAGTATCGGCAGCACTTTCTTGTCACACAAGACTCCAGATGCAAGCCTCCATTTCATCCAGCCCGCCCCTATGCGGTGAGTGACGTCCTCGTCGATCTCTCCGTCCCCCTAAATCATCGACCCCAGGTACTTGAAGCTATCTCTCTTGGGGATGACTTGTGACCTAAGCCTACGTCCCCGCCTACTTTCCTCGACTCAACGCTAAACTTGCACTCCAGGTACTCTGTCTTAGACCTGCTCAATTTGAAACTCTTAGACTCAAGAGTCTGTCTCCAAACCTCCAATCTCTCGTTAACACCGGCCCTAGTCTCGTCAATTAGAACTATGTCATCAGCAAATAACATACACCATGACACTTCCCCTTGAATATGGAGTGTCAAAGCATTCATCACCAAGGCAAACAAGAACGAGCTAACCGTAGAACCTTGGTGTAATCCCATAACAATGCCTCAAGACATCTCCCGAGAACCTCCTTAGGAACCTAGTCATATGCTTTCTCCAAGTCAATAAACTCCATGTGCAGATCCTTCTTCTTATCCCTGTATTGTTCCACCAACCTCCTAATAAGGTGGATAGCTTCCGTAGTGGAGCGGCCCGATATTAGAACAGTTCAAAGATTAATACACAATCACATATATACAAATATGCAAAGAAATAGAGAATTTGCTTATCTTAAAGAGTCAATGAGCAATGCAGACTTAAAGAGGTGGGGGCGGGGGAATTGGTTGAAACAACACTTGAGGCAGTGAGTATCGATGTAAGAGTTTTGCTCTAAAAAGAATAGTTTAAGGATAAAATATTGAATCTTGATCAAACTTAAAGTGCTTATAAGCTAAAAATTCATAAGCTGGAGGTGACCAACTTATGGCTTTTGGCTTATTTTTTACTTATAAGCACTTAGCTTATAAGCACTTTTAACATTGCTAAATGCGTAGATAAGTTGAAAAGTGCTTATAAGCTAATTTGACCAATTTATAAGCTTAGCCAAACACCCTCTAAGAGGGACAAAAGAGTAGTGCAAACTCAACAATAACCACTAACTATAAAGATCTAACCGGTCGTTTTGAGCATTTGCACACCGCTCGGTGGTTTGAGGTCAGGAGTAGCTCTATACAATGAATTATGACTTATGTGTATCGTCGATTTTGGTTTTCGGGTGATTCGGAATTAGTTTGAAAGAATGAATTTCATGCTTGAAGCTTTAAGATGGAATAGTTGACCACGTTTGACTTTTGTGTACTTGACCCGAGAATGGAGTTTTGATGGTTCCATTAGGTCCAGATGGCTATTTTGGACTTGGTCGTATGCCCGGATTTGATTTCCGGTGTTTCTAGAAGGTTTCAACAGTATTTGGCGGAAGTCGAAAATTTAAGATTTGGAATGTTTATAAGTTTGACCGGGAGTTAACTTCGATGTTATCGGGTTTGGATTGTTGTTCAGGGAGTTGGAATAGGTTCGCTATGTCATTTGGAACTTGTATGCAAAATTTGGATTCATTCCGGATTGGTTAGGCTTGAATCAGGCACTTGGTTTAAAATTTGAAATTTATGAACTTAAAAGATTGATATTGATTGACGATTTGTGGTTTTGATGTTAATATATGTGATTTGAGGCCTCGAGTAGGTCTGTAATATGTTTTGAGACTTAATGGTATGTTCGGACGAGGACCTGAGGGACTCGGGTGAGTTTCGGACTATTTCTAGGAGTGAATCACCCTAATCCTATATGTATTAGGAGTAGGATATGTTATGTGTGTATAATAGGGCTCATTGTAGCATTGTAAATAATATATCAATAATATTTTTCTCCCGTGCATTCTCACATGGTATCAGAGCAACTGTGAGAAATTCATCGTTGTGCGTCATACCAACGACATCCGGGAAGGAGTAACTAAGTCACCGTGCAATTTTCCGGTGACCTAACTGACTAATAGAGTCAAAGTCACTAATTATTAGTATTGTGCAAAATCCGAGACCACCACAAGGTCCGGAAGAGAAATCCGACCAACCCCAGAAAAAATCACCGGAAAATAACCCCCCATGGGCCGCCATGCGCCTGTCGGAGTTCTGCCGCCGGCGGCACATCTGTCCCACGTGCCGGCGCGTGAGCCACCTTCCGGCCAGAATTTCGAAAAATTTCTTCAGGACAGTTGGATCGTCCTCAAATTCCGAGCCTACCCATAATTTTATTTTTCAATTCCGACAACTTTGAATTTTCTCCGGTAGCTACAGTAATTTTCCAGCAGCTACAGTGTTTCCTTCATCTGTTTCAGTGAGTTTTCAGTTGATTCTTTCTGATTATTTGGCAATAATCCAACGATGCCTTTGGGACTCGATGCTTTCGAGTCTAGAAACCTGGGTTCTGGCAGTTCCGGTGCCATGATTACTTCAGAACCTTTAATGGGAGGTTCAAACTACCTAGCTTGGGCTTCATCTGTTGAGTTATGGTGTAAAGGTCAAGGGATTCACGATCATTTAACAAAAAGGGCTATCGAAGGTGATGAAAAGGGCAAAACACAGTGGGAAAAGGTCGATGCTCAGTTATGTAGTATCTTGTGGCGATCTATTGATTCCAAGTTGATGCCCTTGTTCCGTCCATTTCAGACATGTTATTCAGTTTGGGAAAAGGCTCATAATTTATACACTAATGAGATATCTCGTTTCTGTGATGTAATATCACGAATGACAAGCTTGAAGAAACAGGAATTAGATATGTCTACTTACTTGGGACAAGTACAAGCAGTCATGGAAGAATTTGAGACGCTGATGCCAGTTTCTGCTAGTATTGAAAAGCAACAAGAGCAACGACAGAAGATGTTTCTAGTTCTTACACTAGCTGGACTCCCTAATGACCTTGATTCAGTACGTGACCAGATTTTGGCTAGTCCGCATGTCCCCACAGTTGATGAACTATTCTCTCGATTACTTCGCATTGCTGCAGCACCAAGTCACCTAGTGAGCTCATCACAGACACTTGACTCATCTGTCCTTGTACCCCAGTCAGTGGACAATCGGGCATCTCCTATTATGGAGAGTAGACGCGAAGGAGGTCGTTTTGGAAGATCTAGACCCAAGTGCTCTTATTGTCATAAACTTGGACACACTCGTGACGTATGCTATTCTTTACATGGCCGACCACCCAAAAATGCTTATGTTGCTTAGACAGAGATTACAGGTAACCAAGGTTTTTCTTTATCTGAAGGGGAGTATAATGAGTTCCTTCAGTATCGGGCAAGTAAGCAGAAATCTCCACAAGTAGCTTCTGTTACTCAGACTGATACTTCTATTGCTGGTAATTCTTTTGCTTGTCTTTCCCAGTCTAGTACTCTTGGACAATGGGTTGTGGACTCAGCCGCTTCTGATCATCTCTCTGGTAATAAATCACTTTTGTCAAGTATTGCGTATTCACAGTCCCTTCCTACTGTTACTTTAGCCAATGGGTCTCAAACCAAAGCAAAAGGAGGCGGACAAGCGACTCCCCTACCCTGTGTCACTCTAGATTCCGTTCTCTATGTCCCTGGCTGTCCTTTTAATCTTGCATCTGTTAGTCGTTTGACTCGTGCCCTCCATTGTGATATATATTTTATTGATGATTCCTTTATTATGCAGGACCGCAATACGGGGCAGACGATTGGAACAGGACTTGAATCAGAGGGCCTTTACTACCTTAACTCGCTAAAATCTCCCAAGGCATGTCTAGTTACGGATCCTCCGGACCTAATTCACCGACGTTTAGGACATCCAAGTTTATCCAAGCTTCAGAAGATGGTACCTAGTTTGTCTAGTTTATCCACATTAGAGTGTGAGTCATTCAGCTCGGGAAACATACCCGAGCCTCCTTTCCTCATAGTATTGAGAGTCATGCAGAGTCTGTTTTTTCTGTAGTTCATTCTGATATATGGGGTCCTTATAGAGTCGGTTCAACCTTGGGGTTTCGTTATTTTATTAGTTTCATTGATGATCATTCCAGATGTACTTTGAAAGATCGTTCTGAGTTGTTTTCTATTTTCCATAATTTTTGTGCTGAAATTAAAAATCAATTCGGTGTTTCTATTCGTACTTTTCGCAGTGATAATGCCTTAGAATATTTATCCTCTTCATTTCAGCAATTTATGACTTCTAAATAATTATTTATCAGACCTCTTGTCCTTATACCCCTCAGCAAAATGGGGTTGCCGAGAGAAAGAATAGGCACATCATTGAGACTGCTCGCACACTTCTCATTGAGTCTCATGCTCCGCTGCGTTTTTGGGGCGATGCAGTTCTCACAACTTGTTATTTAGTTAATCGGATGCCTTCCTCTCCCATACAGAATCAGATATTGTATGCCATATTATTTTCCCAATCACCCTTATACTCTGTTCCCCTCGTGTGTTTGGGAGCACTTGTTTCGTTCATAACTTAGCCCCTGGGAAAGATAAGTTAGCCCCTCATGCTCTAAGTGTGTCTTCCTTGGTTATTCTCGTGTTCAGAAGGGATATCATTGTTACTCACCTGATCTTCGTAGGTACTTTATATCCTCTGACGTCACATTTTTTGAGTCTAAACCTTTCTTTGCCCCTTCTGACCATTGTGACCTCCCTGATATATCTGCGATCTTACCTATACCGACCTTTACGGAGCCTACTATAGATTCTCCTTTATCTTCCACTACTGAAGTCTTACTTATTCGCTCAATTGAGGAGTCTAGTCTGGCTCCTCCTAGACTCCCTGTCACAGGGACACCGCTTTTGACATATCATCCTCGTCCGCACCCAGCATCAGGCCCAGCTGATTCACGTCCTGCACCTGACCCTGCTCCTACTGCGGACTTATCTCTTCCTAGTCCACCGATTGCACTTTGGAAAGGTAAACGGACCACCCTTAATCCTAATCCCCATTATATCGGTCTGAGTTATCATCGTTTGTCATCACCTTATTATATTTTTCTATCTTTTTTGTCCTCTGTTTCCATTCCTAAGTCTACAGGTGATGCATTGTCTCATCCAAGATGGCGACAGGCTATGATTGATGAGATGTCTGCTTTACACACGAGTAGTACTTGGGAGCTTGTCCCTCTTCCTTCAGGTAAATCTACTGTTGGTTGTCGTTGGATGTATGCAGTCAAGGCTGGTCCGGATGGTAAGGTTGGTCGTTTTAAGGCTCGCCTTGTTGCCAAGGGATATACTCAGATATTTGGGCTCGATTACAGTGATACCTTCTCTCCCGTGGCTAAGATAGCTTCAGTTCGCCTTTTTCTCTCTATGGCTGCTGTTCGCCATTGGCCCCTCTATCAGCTGGACATTAAGAATGTTTTTTTTACACGGTGATCTTGCGGATGAAGTTTATATGAAGCAACCACCTGGGTTTGTTGCTCAGGGGGAGTCTCATGGTCTTGTATGTCACTTGCGCCGGTTACTTTATGGTCTAAAGTAGTCTCCTCGAGCCTGGTTTGGTAAGTTCAGCACAGTTATCCAGGAATTTGGCACGATTCGGAGTGAAGCTGATCACTCTGTGTTCTATCGGCTTTCTGCTTCGAGTCTCTGTATTTATCTGGTGGTTTATGTTGATAACATTGTTATTACCGGCAACGACCAGGATAGTATTGCTAAATTGAAGCAACATCTCTTTCAACATTTTCAGACTAAGGATCTGGGCAAACTAAAATATTTTCTGGGTATTGAGGTCGCTCAGTCTAGCTCAGGTATTGTGGTCTCACAACGAAAGTATGCCTTAGATATTCTTGAGCATACAGGAATGATAGGTTGTAGACCTGTTGACACTCCGATGGGTCCGAATTCTAAACTTATGCCAGGACAGGGGGGGCCGCTTAGCGATCCTGCAAGATATAGAAGGTTGGTTGGTAAATTAAATTATTTTACAGTGACAAGACCTGCCATTTCCTTTTCTGCAAGAGTTGTGAGTCAGTTTATGCGTTCTCCGTGTGATAGTCATTGGGATGCAGTTGTTCGCATTCTTCGGTACATAAAATCAGCTCCAGGCAAAAGATTATTGTTTGAGGATCACGGCCATGAGCAAATCGTTGGATACTCAGATGTTGATTGGGCAGGATCACCGTCTGATAGACGTTCTACTTCCGGATATGTGTCTTAGTAGGAGGAAATTTGATGTCCTGGAAGAGCAAGAAACAGAATGTAGTTGCTCGGTCTAGTGCAGAAGCAGAATATCGAGCGATAGCTATGGTAACATGTGAGTTAATTTGGATCAAACAGTTGCTCAAGGAGTTGAAATTTGGTGAGATTAGTCAGATGGGACTTGTGTGTGATAATCAAGCTGCTCTTCATATTGCATCAAATCCAGTGTTCCATGAGAGAACTAAATATATTGAGATTGACTGTCACTTTGTTAGAGAAAAGATACTCTCGGGAGATTGCTACAAAGTTTGTGAAGTCGAATGATCAGCTTGCAGATATTTTCACCAAGTCCCTTACTGGTCCTTGTATTAACTACACATGTAACAAGCTCGGTACATATGATTTGTATGCACCAGCTTGAGGGGGGTGTTAGAATAATAGTGTAAATAGGAGTGAATCACCCTAATCCTATATGTATTAGGAGTAGGATATGTTATGTGTGTATATATAGGGCTCATTGTATATATGTTATGAGTTGGAGAGGAGGTTAGCTGAGGGCGGAGCTTGGAGGAGTTCAGGGGAAGCGGATGATATGTGGTCAGAGACGGCGAACTTGGTTAGGGAGGTAGCACGAGATGTGCTCGGGGTAGCCAAAGGCTATTCAGGCAGACATCAGGGTGACTGGTGGTGGAACGATGTAGTCCAAGGAAAAGTGGAGGGGAAGAAGGCAGCGTTTGCTAAGATGTCAGGGAGCACAAGTGAGGAAGAACGGAGAGCGAACAGGGAGATCTACAAAGCAGCGAGGAAAGAAGCAAAGATGGTGGTTACGGAAGCAAAAAACGCGGCGTTTAGTCGCATGTACGAGGAATTAGGGGAGAAAGGCGGGGACAGGAAGTTATTCAGATTAGCTAAAGAAAGGGAAATGAAGGCGCGTGATCTTGACCAAGTTAGGTGTATCAAGGGCGAGGATGGTAGAGTTCTGATGGGGGAGTCTCAAGTCAAGCAGAGGTGGCAGGCGTACTTTCGAGATTTACTTAACGATGTGGGGGATCGTAACATAGAGCTAGGGGAGTTGGGGCATTCAGAGCAACATAGAGACCTTGGGTACTGCAGGCGCATTAGGGCGGCGGAGGTCATGGGGGCTCTGCGTAGGATGAGTAGGGGTCGAGCGACCGGGCCTGACGAGATCCCGGTAGAGTTCTGGAAATACATGGGTAGGTCAGGAGTGGAGTGTCTCTCCAGGTTGTTCAATGCGATCTTCAGGGCCAAAAAGATGCCGGAGGAGTGGAAGTGGAGTACAGTGGTGCCCTTGTACAAGAACAAAGGTGACATCCAGTGCTGCAACAACTATAGGGGTATCAAATTAATAAGTCACACCATGAAGGTCTGGGAGCGGGTGATCGAGGTGAGGGTGAGGGAGATGACATCTATATCTATGAACCAGTTCGGTTTCATGCCGGTCACTCCACTATAGAAGCTATCCACCTTGTCAGGAGGCTGGTGGAGCAGTTCAGGGATAAGAAGAAGGACATGCACATGGTGCTTATCGACTTGGAGAAGGCGTATGACAAGGTCCCAAGGGAGGTGCTTGGAGGCGAAGAGCGTGCCAGAAGCCTACATCAGAGTAATTAAGGACATGTACGATGGAGCTAAGACTAGGGTTAGGACGGTGGGTGGCGACTCAGACCATTTTCCAGTGGTTATGGGGCTTCATCAAGGATCGGCGCTTAGCCCTCTCTTGTTTGCCTTGGTGATGGATGCTCTTACCCGACATATTCAAGGGAATGTGCCTTGGTGTATGCTATTTGCTGATGACATAGTCTTGATAGACGAGACGAAGGCCAGTGTTAATGAAAGGTTAGAGGTATGGAGACAGACTCTCGAGTCTACGGGTTTCAAAATAAGCAGATCTAAGACAGAATACCTGGAGTGCAAGTTTAGCGCCGAGCTGAGCGAAGTAGGCAGAGACGTAATGATTGGATCACAGGTCATCGCCAAGAGGGACAGTGTCAGATATCTTGGGTCAGTGATTCAGGGGGACGAAGAGATTGACGGGGAGTCACTCATCGCATAGGAGCGGGGTGGTCAAAGTGGAGGCTTGCATCATGAGTCCTGTGTGACAAGAAAGTTCCACAGAAACTCAAGGGGAAATTTTATAGAGCTGTGGTTACGCCTGCCATGTTGTATGGGGCGGAGTGCTGGCTAGTGAAGAACTCTCACGTTCAGAGGATGAAGGTTGCAGAGATGAGGATGCTCAGGTGGATGTGCGGGCTCACCAGGTTAGATAAGATTAAAAATGAAGTTATTCGAGAGAAGGTGGGGGTGGCCCCGGTGGATGAGAAGATGCGAGAAGCGAGGCTGAGGTGGTTCGGGCATGTGCGGAGGAGAAGTCCTAACGCCTCGGTGAGGAGTTGTGAGCGGCTGGCGATGGTCGGCGTACGGCGAGGCAGAGGGAGGCCTAAGAGGTATTGGGGAGAGGTGATTAGGCATGACATGGCTAGAATGCGGGTTTCTGAGGAAATGACCCTGGATAGGAAAGTATGGAGGTCTAGTATAAGGGTTGTGGGATAGGGGCCCCTAGAGTTCTTCATACTCCTCACCCGGGGTTGGGTGAGGCTTGGCAGGGCTATTCATAGATGATTTGTGTATTGGATTTTGTCTTATTCTAGTTACTGTCTGATATTATTGCATGCTATTTTATTTATAGTTTTTATGTTTTTTATTTTTAGGTTTTTATGTTTAGATAATTATTTACGCTATTTATGTTGAAGTTACTAATGCTCTTTTGACAAGAGGGGTTGCTCTGATGGTAAGAAACCCCCACGTTCAATCGAGAGGTTGTGAGTTCGAGTCTCCCCAAGAGCAAGGTGGGAAGTTCTTGGAGGGAAGGATGTCGGGGGTCTATTTGGAAACAGTCTCTCTACCCAAGGGTAGGGGTAAGGTCTGGGTACACACTACCCTCCCCAGACCCCACTAAGTGGGATTATACTGGGTTGTTGTTGTTGTTGTTGTTACTAATGCTCTTTTGTTGTTTTTGTTTTTGTTGTTCCTTTACTTCACTGAACCGGGGGTCGATTGGAAACAGCCTCTCTGCCCTTTCGGGTAGGGGTAAGGCCCGTCTACATATTACCCTCCCCAGACCCCACTTTGTGGGACTAGACTGGGTAATTGTTGTTGTTGTTGTTGTTGTTATTGTAGCATTGTAAATTGATAAGAATGGACCTTGGGCCTAACTCTACCCCAAAAGCTAGCTTATGAGGTGAGGATTGCTCAAGCCATATAAGGAGACCAAGGACCTCAAATCCCTCCGATGTGGGACAACTCGAAAATCGGGCTTCTTATACTATGGAGTATAGACGAGAAGGAGGTCGTTTTGGAAGATCTCGACCCAAGTGTTCTTATTGTTATAAACTTGGTCACACTCGTGACGTGTGTCATTCTTTCATGGTATCAGAGCCAGGCCCATCCCAATTATTGATACCGATGTTGAGCCCCCATTTATGTTGTCCACGCTCCAGAGATCTGGGTGTGAGGGGGGTGTTGAGTTGTCCCACATCGGAGGGATTTGAGGTCCTTGGTCTCCTTATATGGCTTGAGCAATCCTCACCTCATAAGCTAGCTTTTGGGGTTGACTTAGGCCCAAGGTCCATTCTTTTCATAAATAATATATCAATAATATTTTTCTCCCTTGCATTTTCACAATGTATACTTCGAACAGATGATCTATTTCTTTTATACTAGCTTTATAAACTTTACGGGGTCGTTTGGTAGGAGGTATTAGAAAAAATAATGCAAGCATTAGCTCTATGCATTACTAATACCTTGTTTGGTACATTTTTTCAACATGTGTAGTATTAGTTATACATCATATTTGGTATGCATTAGTAATGCATAGAAAACCATGGCATTAGTAATACCAAGGCTATTAATGCATGCATTAGTATGTTTAAAGATAAAATTGTCCTTAAAGTCCCTTAAAGCTAGAAAATATAGAGGGCATTTTTGTAAACAACTATTTTTCTTAAAAATTATGCAATGCATTATAGTTTTAGTACACCACACCAAACAGTAGATAAGAAATAATATCTGCACAACTAATGCTTGCATTACTAACCCATGCATTACTAATACACCTTATTGCACATTATTCGTTTACATCTTATCAAGCCACCCCTAAATCTTAGAAGCTCATGATTTGTATTATAAGTCCTTTGGGAGTTGTATAAAATTCAATTATTTCATTTTTTACTCTTATCATTACCGTTATATTATGGTTTATTGTTATTTGGCTTTTCTAGTGGGTTAGGTTAGGCGCCATCACCATTCATGACTAGTGAATTTTGGGTCGTGATACTAACAGTTTAAGATTATGTCCTAATAGACTAGCCTCACTCAGGTGCGTCGTAGAAATATGCACAACCACCTCCTAACCTACAACCTTAATGCTCGACCTCCACAACTTCCTGTCTAGGGCCATGTCCTCGGTAATCTCAAGTCACGTCATGTCCTGCCTGATCACCTTTCCCCAATACTTTTTAGGCAGCCCTCTACCTCTCTTCGTACCCACCAAACTCAACCGCTCACACCTCACCGGTGCATTTGTGCTTCTCTTCTGAACGTGCCCGAACCATCTGAGTTTTGCTTCCCGCAGCTTGTCATCCATGGGAGTCATGCTCACTTTCTCCCAAATATCTTCATTCCTAATCTTATCCATCTTAGTGTGCCTGCACATCCACCTCAACATCCTCATTTCAGTTACTTTCATCTTGGATATATGGGTTCTTAACTGGCCAACACTCAGCCTCATACAACATGACCGATCTAACCACTGCTCTATAAAATTTACCTTTGAGAATCGGTGGCACTTTCTTGTCACACAGGACTCAGACACTAACCTCCACTTCATCTATCCCACCCCTATACGGTGTGTGACATCCTCGTTGATCTCTCCACCCCATGTATAACCGACCTAAGATACTTGAAATTGTCCCTCTTAAGGTTCACCTGTCATTCAAGCCTCACGTCCAATCCCGCTTCCGTTGCCTCGACGCTGAGCTTTCACCCAAAATTATCTAAAGCTAATGGTTGATATAGACGTGTTGGCCAAAAGAAGATTAGTAAGCATAGTAGCATAATAGGAACTGACTAAATATTGAAAACTAAAGCATGTTCAACAACCAAACACATATAGTTTTGTTACTTATTTTGGAGACTTAACTATTTTCTAATATTTCATATCATTACATAAAAACATAAATTTCGAATAACCAACATTATGCAAAAATTGTTTAATTTTCCATGACACATTCAAACAACGTCCATAATAAGACCACATAATTGTTATGTATAAAATTTTATCATCCATATTCAAGAATGGAAAATTTTCTTTTGGATAAGATTCAAATATACCCCTAACGTTTGCGATTTGTATTACATTTTCCTTCCGTTCACCTATCCATCCATGAAAGTCCCCACCATTATTTTTTGTCTCAAATATGCCCCTATGACTGACAATTTTCCATCGTGGAAAACTTGGTCTGATTTGGCTAATTCAATGGAAGTGTACCTCTCCGTAAATTCAGATTAAGTGTGGATGTGTTATGAGTATTAATATGACATTTTAGACATGTGAAGTCCTATTGGGATGAGTATGGGTAAAAATAATTGTTATGGAATCAGAATGGAGAGTGAGGTGCATAAGATTCGATAAAAGCGACTATGTTTATGGAATGTCTGTTTTCCAGCCTGATTTAGAGAAAATACGTTATGAATTTGAGAAAACTTAAAATATGAAAGTTGTAGTCCTTTGAAATACCTTTTCAATGATATATTGTGGAGTCGATCTTTGCGCAAAGAGTTATAAGTGTTATACTGGACAATGCGCAGTCTGCACGCTCAACCATAATGTGCGCTTCTTGGCGGTGCCACTGCCCTAGCTGCACGTTTAGGTGTGTGGTTGGACCTTCAAGCGGCATAGAGGCGCACCTGGGAAGTCAATTTTAAAAGCCTTACCTCGTTCCCTACACCCTAAACGCGTAAATTTGCTCTAGAAATGGAAGCTCTCAAGAACCAACTTCCTCTAAGGTCCATCTGATCATCCAAGGGAAGTTCTAATGATGATTTTAAGGTAATCTCAATTTTCCAACACCTTATTAACATAGGTGAACTCTTCAAATCATCAGATATTCGGTTGGGGCATCATTGCTGAGAAAAGAAATCCTAGAATTCGAAGTCTAGAGGATTGAACTTCAAAAAGGTAATGCTTCTAATCCCAATCATTTACAGTCGTGAATTGATGAGTTCTCGCGAGAATAGTATATAAGTTTGATAAAGAGAAACATACGAACTATGCTAGGGTTTTGGGTTGATTGACTTAAAGATTGTTGTAATCATTTAGGTGACGAGAAATTGCGTTAGTTACATCTATTTGGGATTGTAGAAGCACCTAGAAGTAGTAGAATGAGAATTGGATGAAGAAAACATCATTAATAAGGACTATGAAGCTTCACGCCCATAAGGTGTTAGACAAAATGCATAAATGACTAAAACATGAGCATTAGTACTAATATTGGTTCCTCTTGATATACATTGCATATTATCGTTGAAAGAGGCGACGAACATTGTGATATGCGTAAAAGTCCAGAGTCAAGGTATCTGCAGCTAACTCTCTATATTTGGGAATGTTGATGATTTTTCCTACACTACGTTTCTTTCACAAAGTTACTAATTACCTCAAGAAATAGTTAAGCCTAGTTCTTTGAATCGTTGCAGAGCTTCTATTCGCTAGCTTCCTAACTTGTTCATGACTTTCATTCTGAATGTTGTGAGCTCAGTGCGTAATCAACATAGACTCGGGTTTGATGCTCATGAGTCTCAGTCTAGATTAATCAAGAGTTAAAGCCTCACTTATAATAAATCTGTTCATCGTGAATACATGTGTTAGTCTAGCCCTATTCAGCATTCCAGTGTCGTGTACTCAATATGATTCAATATTTCAACATCATGTATTGCAGTATGATTCTCAGTTCTTGAATTTAAATCCGTGAATGTCGAACACATTTATTTGGCTTGAGGCTGTACTTTCCGCTTTATGCATCTTTGGGCCGGGGGCTGTAGTTATGTATACATATACTTGGGCTCGAGGCCGTAGTTTGTGCACATATATATTGGATCTGAGACCATAGATTATTCATTCAGATAAACAGATGGGTCATCATTCAAGACAGGGAATATTCATATCTTTACGACATTATTCCGTTCAGTTATCAGTTCTGAGTTATCAGTTCTTTCTTTCAGTTGTTTTATATACCAGTGTAATTCAAATGTACTGACGTCTCTTTCGCCCGTAGCCTGCATCTCATAATGTAGGTAATAATTTACAGGTTGATGATTCAAAGCGCTATGATTCTTGTACCAGCTAATTGGTTAGCCCAGTTCTTTCGGGGCATTATCATTACTTTACAGTCTTTTAGTATTTACAGACAGTTGTATTCTCAGTATTTCATTAGCGGCTTCATAGACTAGAGTAACAGTAACACAAAGTCACATGCTTTTCATGTTAAGCAATGTTAGCTACATATATGTTTCAAACTTGTATTAGTATTTTCGCACTTTAATTTATATAATTCAGACTTTCAGTATCTCAACATGTGTTAGTTTATCTTCCTCATTCAGTATGTTATGATAGCACATGTTGGTTCAACCAGCCAGTTGGTTTGCTCGGTCCTACGTAGTTAAGCACGGGTGCAATGTTACGTCCGGTTCAGGGCATGACAGGAAGACACATATAGGTATCATTTGGACATTTATCTATTGCTTGGGGGTATATTTGGACCTCCTGTTGTTCAAGGGCATGCTTGAATTATATAAGTGGGAATGTATAAACATATTTGATAGTTTAGGGATAAAACTGGATCTTTTGTTTGTCCGTATGGCTTCATCATGACAAATGTCAAAGCCAAACTGAACAAATGCTAGTTGGAGGAGCATAGTTGAGATGAACGATAACAATGATAGCTTTCATGGACCGATAGTCTGGAAAATGTATGGCAAATTGGATACTTCAGGGGTAAATATGAACTCCCCCCCCCCCCCCCTTTGTTTTAAAGGTGGTATCAAAGCCAACTTACGAGCACCTTCCACTGGGGATCTACTACTTCTCACTAGCACATATATCAGGTAACTCTATCTACCAAGGCTTAGCTAAATGAGAATCACCTAGTGTTTTTTTGTCTTGCTGGAGTTTGAACCTTGGTCTGCCATTGTTTTCATCCACTAGGGGCGACTACCAAGCCACACCCTTGGGTACTTCAAGGAAAAAAAAATTTGACACTGGCATCTTCGGAAATCCAACAATCTTAAGTGTTCAGCAAGAGTCATTTAAGTCTTTAGATGTTAGACTTCACTTTTTCTGTTTTATTCATAAAAGAACTTAAGAGTTAAAATAAAGGAGGAATATATAGGTGGCTACTTAAACTTGTCAAATATTTTCATCTCGACACCTCAACTGAGACTTGTTTCTATTAGATACTCTAATATTATTGAATATGTGCCTATTAAACACAACAAGCTGACATGGCCAAAAAACTATTTCTCACTAATTCTAGGCATGTGAGAAGTTCAAAATTCTCATTTTTTTCTTTTCTTTTCTTTTTGAAAAGAACTAATTTTTTAGAAAACATTGCTCCGCCACTGCTCCGCCATAGCCACCACTACAAAAAATTTAGCCACCAACAAAGTTCGACCATCACAAAAACCCAACCACCACAAACACTTCTAGCCAGCATTCTATTTTAAACACCACTACTTTGTTACCGCTGCCACCACAAGAAATTCAGCCGTCAATTAATGAAATCCGACCGTCACAGTACCTCTAGCCATCGTCCATTTTCTCTTCTCTTTAAATCACCATCATGAGAGCACCATCAGATCTCCTCCTTAATCACTACCAGAATCCTTTAAAGGGAGTTAGAGCGGGAGGGGAGGGGGAAGAAAGGAATTTTCTGAAAATAAAAGAAGAAAGGGAGGATACTGGGTGTCAGGAAGAAGAAAGGAAAGGTAGGAGGAAGAAGAAAGGTAGGACGGGGAGGGGGATTTGGTGCGACTGTAAAAGGGCTTGTGGCGTGCTGGCGACCATAGAGCGGTTGGCAGGGATTTCTTTTTCTCTTTTAAATAGATTTTTTCTTTTTCTTTTTAGCTAAAAAGTTATTTTAAGTTTTATTAATGTCAAAAGCCATGTGGCTTTTTTTCATTGATAATTTTTGCCATCTCAATGCATTTGAAAATCACACACCATATTTTATTTACTGATTAACTTTTTGTATTAAATAGACACATATTCTATAAGGTTAAAGTATCTAATAGGAACAAGCCTCAGTTGAGGTAGCTAGATAAAAATATTGGACAAGTTTAAGCAGCCGCTATGTATTCCGCCTAAAATAATATGTTTCTTACAAATTCAAATTTGAAATGCAAAACTGAGTCGGAAATAGCATTAAACCTGGCTGGTTTTTCCCCACATTTACAGTATGATGTCAGCATCACTACTGGGACTCCTTCTTCATAAGCCTCATCAATAAATCTGCAAATTGCATCAGAGAATTATTATGAGAAATATAACAAAATAAGGAAGAGCAACCTAAAAAGTTAATAAAAATAGACCATGGCATAAAACCATCTTTTACACTGGTAATCGAGGAGGTAAGCTAGAGAGTTATCCTGATAACATAACGCCAAATATTCTTACCTTAAACTCCTCCTTCGGAAAATAATGAGAATTATCTTTGAAAAGTAAACTCTTATGGCATTTGAAAATGATACAACTAAATCTATGAATCAGTAATGTGATAAACTTTATTTCACTCATGAACTACATCATATTGAGGAATAGTCGAATGCATTGGCATACAACCAGATACATAGAGGCAAGACACACATGCTTGTATACACTAAATATCTTCTGATTTCTTAAGTTCACTATTGTTATAAATTTAATAATTGTAGTTGGAGTGAAATCACCAATAATATAAATGATGCTATGCTCATTTTTAAATAAACTCCGCGTCCATTAAATCTGTGAATGGAAAAAATAAATAAAAACACTATCTTGCAACGAAGGTGGATGAGGATATGCGTATATGGCACCTAACATTCCTACGATATGTTTAGGATGTTAGCTAATACACCAGCATAGCGTATGACAAATACTGTTGAACTTTGGAAATATAAAAAGCTAGGTAACAAAGATAAGAAAAGAGAAAACACATGTACACCTTAATCATGCAGTTGAAGAATTAGATACTCTTAACAGAGGCTCCAAATTCCAAAGTTTATTGAATGAGAAATGGAAAAGATGAAGGTCAAAGAATTGTTATGAGGGCTTCGTTGGCTACAGATATGGGGCTGTTCATGGTACACATAGTAAGTGAAAAATGCAATATACTTGTCATGAAAGGAGGACCCTAGGAATAACCTACTATGGAAGGCTACAAAAAGCACCAACGGAGCAACACATAATTACAAAAATATCAAAAACTTATGACAATTTCCTAAAAATTTACTCACAAATCTCCACAATTGATTGCAAGAATAACTGAGTATTTTGCAAGATGCATGCCACGACTCCATTCTGATACAGACTACCACCAAACATTGAGGACAGCAACTTAAAATTTTAAGATGAGTAGGACACCAACTCAAATTGAATAACATTAAATAACCTATGCTTTTGAGTGGGTTCTCTCTAACAGTTTCTGAAAATAATAGGAGAAAACCCCAATAGCCTCAATTTTTAATGAAATTAAACTTAAAACCTGACAGCAATATTAAAATCAACATATAAATCTTTAAACAAGATATGGAACATGATTAAGAGCTTCAACCGCGTGGATGGAAATATTTCTCATTTTTTTACACTTACCGCGCACAGCATTACCCAAAAACTGCTTATAGAAAAGAATGGAATAACCATAAGAAACCTCACTCTTATACAAGGTAAAAGGAGAAATCATCAGCATGTCTCATAAATCACTGATCTTCAGACTAAGATTTTTTTTTTTTTTTTTGATATGTATCCAGACTAAGATATTACTTCATCATGTAATAGAAGATCGTCTGAGGAGAATACATTATACATGTAACACATGGACAAATGACTTTTGTCTAGAAAGACTACTCACTCTTCAACACCAGGTCTTAAAGGTAAAGATTTTGACATGACCAGTTCATCCAATGCAATTTTCTGCAAGCAATGAAGCCATCGTTCAGATTATCCAAACAACGAAGATCAAGTGAACAATATTATGATAAGTTAAAAAAATATCAAACTACTGCATAACAAGTTCCAATAAAGTAATAAATAAAGGAGCCGGAAGATAACAATTACCACACTGGATATAATAGTTACTACAAGTGAGAAAACACAATAGCAAATTGATTTAAGTAAAAGCGGAAATTATTAAACAGTGCAAAAGAAAGGCGCAGGAAACAAGAACTATCAGATTGGATATAACAGTCCATATATGTATATGAAAACAAAAAAGCAATTTGATTTTAGTCAATGGAGCAGGCTAAGCGTGTCAACAGCTATATGAAATCACCTTTTCCTGAATGTCTTTTTGGGTTCTTATTCCGATAATACTGTCTTGTGTTTGGCTTACATTCAATTTGAAGCTCTATGTTAGCCCTTTATAACTAGAGATGTGGGGCAGGACCGGCAGGACTAGAGTTTGCAGATAACATGTTGGCAGCTGTGTATTACTAATGATATTCTGAATATATCTAACCAGGGGTACGATAGCATATCATCATATGTCAAAAAACCTATTAAAATTTACTTTTGAATGTGTACCTTCTCACGCAAAACACTTTTCATAAATGTCTCCTTCTCACTTGTGGGCAATGATGTTGGCCAACCAATCTGAACAAAAAACAAGCTTATTTGAACTGGAGGGGGGGGAGGGGGGGTAGGGGGTGTACTTGAAAGACTTTTTAGATTGTATACAAGAACACATCTATGAACTTTTCCATGTGAGCTTACTCCGTTAAAAAACAAGACCAACATCCTTTCTTCATCACCCATGCTCTTCCTGGAGAAAGCAAGAACCGTATGTTTATGTCAATGCTCCTCTAGTCAGAAGGACAATCTAAGATATCGTGGACTGAGGTCAAATATGAAACTAAGAAGGTTACAAATTCCGGAAAAGTTAAAATTTATTTAAGAGAAGAAATCAACTATGTAATAATAGTCTTATTCAGAAATGATATATGCATGCCTCAGCTAAATCACGAATATCTCCTGGGCAACAAACCTTACAAGATCCTGATAAACTGGCTGGCTCCAATTTGCACAGTCCAATCCAAGCTTCCGGAATGCTGACATTAGTAGAAGAAAAAAGACCTTTGGATAATCCAAGGTAGACTTGTTTTCATTTGTTATACATTAGCTTGTGCACTATACTGGTGCATTCAGTCATTAAGATTGACTTTCTTAATCATCAAGGAGAAAATGTCATATCAGGAAAAACTTTCCCTTTAAGACATCTAGAATTTATTTGATAAAATAACGAAGAAATCTTCCCAACCTGCATTGAAGGCTTGACGGTTGCCCAAGCGATACACATCCATTAATACCCTAAGCAAATAAAAGTTGTCAAGGAAAGAAAGTAAAAAGAAAATAGTTACCATCAGAAGATGAAAGCAAAAATGTTGCTGAAAATAAAATACAAAGAAATAAGCAGAAAAAAACCTTGAATATAAAACCTCTGGGATTTGGAAACTCTAAAACTGAACCTTTCTACAATTCCGGTTTTCACCCCTCCAATTTGCCATAATATTCTGGATAATTCTAGCTTCCAGATTAAGAAAACCTTTGTGATTCGAAACTCTAAATGAACTTTCTTATAATGCATTTTTTCTCATTCAAATGAACTTGCTTCAACATTAAGGAATCCGCAACATACAGAAACCAGTTCATAGGCAATAAAAAGGACTAGCAAACTGGGGAATACAACAACTAAGCCTCAACCCCATAAACCAGTTGTGTCGGCTATATGAATCCTCACATATCATGTTCCTATGTAAATAAAATGATCCGTGAGGATTCATCACGAATTGTCTAGTTTTACTGTGGCTGGCTGTCAGCCTACCACAACGCCCCTCCTTTTTACGGATGTGGGATCGGCAATGTAAGCAAGCTTACACTGGAATACAATCACATTCTCTCCTACGTTTATTTTCTATGTGGTTCTGCCAAAGTCAAGAACAGCAACAAGTTGATGATAAACCTCAAAATAGATAATATAAACCCTCCAGATTCAGCATAACTTCAATAAAATATTTGTTGGATTCTTTTTTTCTTTTTCCTAGGGGAAGGGATTTGAGCATATTTTTCATTTCAGCCAATTTATATAATCCGGAAACTAAATTATGCAATAATCAGGCATACTTGATGGAGAACTTAACAACCTAGTTCAGCTTTTCCATACACTCAGTCTGTCCCTTAACTCTTCTTTTTCTTCTCACAATTGGCTTCCAAATGTCAAACTTTCAACTTTTTTCACAATTAAATTTCAAAACTTCACACGACAGACAGACAAAATGACAGTAATTACTTTAAATTACACAAAGAATGTGTACCCTTCAACTTCAAGGAGAAGAGCGAGTTGCTGAGGTGGTGTATCTTGGGTAATGCTGAAGAATGAGCCTGACGAATTGATAAAACACCCATCACTGTACAACTTGCCAATGCTTGAAGTAGTGCTCAAGTAGTTTTTTGGAGGCAAAAAGGAGAGGGATTTCGTTGGAATGTTGTACAGTTTAGAAGAGTTGTTAGTGCTGAAACAGAAAGTGTTGAGAATGGGACATGAAACTGTTTCCATAGCCACATTCACCACTACACTGAGATCGCATGTGCAAGTTTTCTAATAAATCGGCCCAACAGTCCAACTAGATTTTTCTCCTCCTTCACTTTCTTTATCCTTTTACTTTTTTTTTTCAGGAAACTACAAAAATAGCTACAAATAGAAAATATATATTAACAATTACTCATTAAAAATAGGGCAAAATTTCAAGAACACCTTAAACTTGGCACTGTTATGAAATAATATAAGAACAAGTAGAATAATGCAAGAACAAGAACAATATAGAGAGAATAGAGAAAGAAGTATTCTTATTGGTTTACAATGGTAGAAGACCCTTTTAACTCTAGAATCTCTCTAATTATAGACATTCACCTTAAATAGGAGATTTCATAACACTCCCCCTTGAATGTCTATTCAACAATGTGCCTCGTTAAAACCTTAAAACCAAAACCCAATGGGAAAAATTAAAGAAAGGAAAAGAGTACACATGTTTGAATATGTGCCTATTGGTTGCCTCGTTAAAAACCTCGCAAGGAAAACCCATTTGGGACAAAACCTTGTAAGGTAAAAAGAGTGCAACGCGCATTATCTCCCCCTAATAAGAACATCAATTTATATCCTTGAGCATTTGCATTCCAATCTTGTGCATCATCTTCAAAACGATCTTTGGTAGACGTTTGACAAATCAACCATATTGACTTGAATAAATATTCCGCACCTTGAAATCATCATTCTTGATAGATATGAACATCTTCATATAATGTCGTGGAATAACTTTTCAATATCTCCATAGATGCATTCTCAATGCCATCATGCGTATAGTTATAGCAAGATACATATATACACAAATTGTACTAAGGATGTGGTACTTCAGGACCAAGAATTGCATATGCTTCAAGCAACTTAAATCTTTCAAGTTAAGTCATATAAGCCATATAATAGACTTTAGATGCATATCAAGTTTTCCATGTCATGCTAGACAAATAAGATATCGAAAACTGACTATACATACCTTTGACTTTTATACTTTCAAGCATTTGAACTATAGGTTCAAAACTACATGTCTTTCATATGGAATCAATTCTTCTTGAATTGTATCTCTTCCATTTAGTTACTTTCTTTGGGTCAGCAAATGCGTATAGCATGCTCTGCAATATGTTGCAATTGAATTATTCCTTTTATGAACTTCAGGTTCATATCATGATATTCGGGGATATACATATACAAATGATAATTCATCCCATGTAACCTTTTCTCAAGTGTTTATCATGTCTCCCCCTCATGTTAGAAAAGCTAACTTGTTTCCTCAACTTTGGGAAATCATCTTTGTGCATTATTATGTTAATATACACGGCACATTAATAATAAGATTAAATTATTTGGTTCCTGACCCTGAACCACTTGTGATGGGAGAATATAATATACTCTCGTATACAACGTATATCAAACTGATATATATAACTTTGTTCTCATAAGAAACAGTTTAGCTATTAAGTGGAAGCACTCAATAATTATCTTGCTAAACCAACTTTGATATAAACCAACTTATCAAGATGAACTATCTTGAGTAGAAAATCTGGAAATTATGCTCGAAGTTAGATTACTGAGCAATTTACCTCGCAAGCACCGGCCAGGCTGCGGGTTAATAACAATTGCGCATGTAACCATATCATAGATGCATCATATGTGGTATACATGGCAGGTGAATGGGCCCATATTCACCTTTGATATTTCCAGAATTTATGGGCTTCAACCCGAACTCTTTAGTTGGTCAGTTCATTAATGAGAATAAGTGATACAAGAGAATTCGTAAAGAACTTTCTAGTTCTTTGATATTCACCTGTGTGAATTTGCACATCATATTTAAAATGAGATGGCTAATACGAATGCTAACTGAATAAATTATCAATATTGGTAAACTTCAAATTTACACCATGACATGTGCACTTATCAATAAACTTCAGGTTTATTATGACATGAGTTTTTATACCAATAGATATCCACTTTATTGTGGCATTCTTTCTTTTGTGTAGTACAAACTGGAGAACAAAGCGGGTAGCTTTTCATATGCAAATTACCCCGCTACAAGTTGTAGTAATAGGAGATATCAAAGCCTTCCTTTATTTATAGTCTCAATATAATCAATCGCTTTCGCGTGTACTTTGGAAACTGAATAAGTTTCTTTGAGACTTACTACAACACAATACTCAATTGTGTTTCTCCAACATAGTAATAATTGGCTCTTCTAGAGCTCTCAATTAATTTTGTACTACCACAGATTCATCAACATCCATGTGGTGAATATCTTTCTTAAAGAGAAAGTTATACCATTATGGTCATGTCAAACTTATATGCAAGATATGTTTCTTGCATTATCGTTGTCCTTTAATAGTCATATTTCCAAATACTTTGGCGTACAATAGGTACGTGACCAACGATCATTCATGCCATATATCATCTCAAACCTCCTTCTAGGGGTGAGTGTGGTATCATCTCAAACCTCCTTCTAGGGGTGAGTGTGGTATATTTAATACCAATTTCATGTTCATATTCTTCCAATAATGAATATGTATTCGTGAATCAGATGTTGTCACATTCACTTCGGGGATATGTGATTTTGTTATCCTTTTCAAATCTATAAATGCGTCAGGCATTTGATTTGCTATTCTTTGCAAATGGATAATCTTTTGTGCCTCTTTCACAAATAGAGGTATGTGGATCAAGATGAGATAATGATACATTTTTCCACAAAATTTCCCGTTTGGTTTCACCAACTTCTCCCCCTAATTTGGGGAAAAGTGTCTCATCAAATTGACAGTCTACAAATCGTGCAGTGAACAAATCTCCTGTTAATGTTTCGAGGTAGCGAATAATGGAGGGCGATTCAACCTTAACATATATTCCTAACTTTCTTTGCAGACCCATTTTGGTGCGGGATGGCGGTGCTACAGGCACATATACTGCGCATCCAAAGATTCTTAAATGGGATATATTGGGTTCATGACCCAAAACCAATTGCAACGGGGAATATTTGTGTCAATTCGTCAGTCAGAGACGAACTAGCATTGCTGTATGCAAAATGGCGTGTCCCCAAACCGAAGTGGGCAGCCGACGAACTAGTATTGCTGCATGCAAAATGGCGTGACCCCAAACCAAAGTGGGCAGCCGACGAACTAGCATTGTTGCATGCAAAATGGCGTGACCCCAAACCGAAGTGGGCAGCCACGTTTTCATGAAGAATTCAAGATTATTCTCATCTATTGTCTCAATATGATATCCATTTTGAATGATATCTTTAAAACTCAACAAGTTCCTTTTAGACTTGGAGGAGAACATTGCGATTGATATCATTAAAACTCAACAAGTTCTTCTTAGACTTGGAGGAGAATATTGCATTCTCTAAGATAAACGTCGTGCCTTTGGGCAGAGTTACAGTTGCTCTTCCGGAGCCTTCAATCAATTTACTTCCCATGGTTTGACATATAAAAGAAAATATACGAACATGAGAATAAACAACTTTAATCCGTTTGTGTCACATTTAAATAATATTTTCAAAATCTGCTGCGGTCAGTTGACAAACTAAATCAGATAGTCGATTATATGGATTACTATGCAGCTTGAAAATTTCAGTTTAAGCATTTTCATAAAATAATCGATTGCTAAACACACACAATCGATTGTTGAACATTGACAATCGATTGTTAAACACACACAATCGATTATTTGCTATTTTTGAAAAACTTCAGATCACTGTCTTAAGACAATCGATTGTTAGACATAGACAATCGATTGTTGGTTATTTTTGAAAAATTCCAGACCTCACTGTATAAAGACAATCGATTGTTAAACATAGACAATCGATTGTTGACTGTTTTTGAAAAATTCCAGATCTGTTTTAAAGACAATCGATTGTTAAACATAGACAATCGATTGTTGACTGTTTTTGAAAAATTCCATCTGTTTTAAAGACAATCGATTGTTAAACATAGACAATCGATTGTTGACTGTTTTTGAAAAATTCCAGATCACTGTTTTAAAGACAATCGATTGTTGATCATTGACAATCGATTGTTTTGCAGTTTTTATGCGAAATATGAGATAACCGACTAGTTTTTCAGGTTAGTCGATTACCTCTACTGGAAAGTAAAAATATTATTGATATTTGAGCATATTGATACATTCTAATGAACTAATACTAACATTATATCATGAACTAACTAATACGAGCTAATACTAATGGCTATTAGTTTATTCATTCACTAATGCAAACAAGTAAAATAAAATCAAATAGCTCCATCTTCTTTCATCACGGATCCATCACCGATTAGGTGGTCTATCTTCCCCTCGGGTTGCTCAAAGAAGTCTGCCACATCCAGGTGGGTGATGTCCAAGTTGTCGTCATAGACAAAATTTGTTTCAGGGCCTTTACTCTTTCGAGATGCTTGATAAAGGTCAACCAAGTGTCTTGGTATACGGCAAGTCTTTGACCAGTGCCCTTTCCCACCGCAACGATAACATATAGTTTCTGAACCATTTGCCTTAGGATCTTCATGATCCCGTTTCTGCTTTCGGCGGTTATCTCTCCTTGGGGGTTGACGGACTTCATTGGAATTTCTTCCTTGTCTACGTCCCTGGCTATGACCCCGTTTACGACCATGACCATGGCCCTTTTCATGTTTGGCATAATAAGAGTGCACCTTATCTGCTTCAGGCAGTGGTGTAGACCCAGTGGGCCGATTTTCGTGATTTCTCATGAGCAGGTCATTATTTCGCTCAGCCACTAGTAGAAGAGAAATCAGTTCAGAGTACTTTGTAAAGCCTTTCTCTCTGTACTGTTGTTGCAGTAACATATTGGAGGCATGAAACGTTGTAAACGTTTTCTCAAGCATATCATAATCGGAGATTTTATCCCCGCATAGCTTCAATTTAGAAGTAATTCTGAACATTGCAGAATTATATTCAGAAACGGACTTAAAGTCCTGGAGCCTCAGATGAGCCCAATCATATCGTGCTTGTGGCAGAGTGACCAACTTCAGGTTGTCATATCTCTCCTTTAAGCCGTTCCACAAGATGAGTGGATCCTTGACGGTGAGATATTCAATCTTCAAACCTTCATCAAGGTGATGGCGCAAGAAAATCAAGGCCCACAGTCTTGGGTGGATGCTTTTTCTCTATCTTTAATGGTGTCTCCGAGATCCATAGCATCTAAGTGGATTTCAGCATCCAACACCCATGTCATATAGTTCTTGCCCGAAATTTCAAGGGCAACGAACTTTCTTTTTGTAATGTCAGACATAATCGAAAATTAAATTAGGAAGAGGGAAATACCTTAGATTTTTCGAGAATGGTTCTTGAGACGGTAGAGTCTCGT
This sequence comes from Nicotiana benthamiana, assembly GCA_034376525.1. Classification (NCBI taxonomy): domain Eukaryota; kingdom Viridiplantae; phylum Streptophyta; class Magnoliopsida; order Solanales; family Solanaceae; genus Nicotiana; species Nicotiana benthamiana. The sequence goes on from CM067324.1 coordinate 112,898,229, forward strand.
GCTGATAACGTGTTATGAAATAATATAAGAACAAGTAGAATAATGCAAGAACAAGAACAATATAGAGAGAATAGAGAGAGAGAAGTATTCTTATTGATACTTAGAGATTGTTAGGGGTGGTTTACAATGGTAGAAGACCCCTTTATTTATAGGGAGGGGGATAATTAGCTACCAAGAATAGAACTCTAGAATCTCTCTAATTATAGACATTCACCTTAAATAGGAGATTTCATAACAGGCACGTATTATTAATTACATTTTTTGAACTATTTATGATCTTAACTGTCTCCTATACTTGGTTGTTTGATAGTTGTTACTCTCTTGAATAATCTCATCCTTGGAAGGAGGCATGCACTTGTTTGTCACGTAGTTTTTTTTTATCAATGTGATATTTTTTTCTAAAATAAAATATATTTTATCTTTTTAGGTATGTTACTTTTTTAGATAATTTTTTCGAATAAAATTTATTATAAAACTTGTATAGAACTACATTATTTAGGCTAAAAAATTTTATTTTGCTAAAAATAATAAAGTTTTAGTTATTCTTTTTTGAATTTGACCTGAAAATAAAGATTTTTACAATTGAAATAAATAGTCAAGGCATCTAAAAAGTTATAAAAAATACATATTTTAAAATTAATTATTTTGGTTATAGTTTTTTATATAACTCTAAATGATGGTGGTCTAAATTTTTATTTTTTATTTTACAGATTTTACTTGAAAAAGTAAAAATATATAATTGAAATAAATAATTATTGCATAAAAAGAAATAAAAAAGTGTATAATTGCATGTTCATTATTTTAGCAATACTTATACAATTAGTAAATAACAAAATAAAAGCAAGCAGTTTGATACCATTCTTTTTGGGTGCAGTAAAAGTACAATAACACTTGTAAGAAAGGGATATTAAATAAAAAATTTATTTTTGGTTGATATTTTCAACTTTTATACTTCAATTATATTATTTTTGTATTATTCTCGATTTTTTTACAACTATTATCACTCTCGTGTCAAGTGGTGGTAGGGAGAGTGGTTTCAGCTCCTCGTTGCTATGCGAGAACAAATAAAAAGTGAAAATAAGCTTACAGTTACACGAATAGGGCACGTTTGGCCATAATTTTGTTTTTTTAACATTTTTCCGAAATTTTTTACTTTTTTCAAAATCAACATATAGACATATAAATTTTATTAAAATTAAATCCACAAAATAATTTAGACTATAGTTTAAATTCAAAATATATTAGTCCAAATAAATATTATGGACTAATATAATTGAATTAAGTATATAAATCCAATGTATATGGATTAAATAAATAAGTTTTACTCCATTGGGCTAGTCTATTTAATTGGACTAAAGTGATGAGCCCACGTTATTAAGCCCAAAATGTCATCTTCTTAGAGGCCCAATTTGGTGTCACGTGTCAAATGATGTGGCACGTCCAGTCAAACAGAAGAGTCAATGGGATCATGCCATGTGTCAAAATGACAAGGAAATGCCAAGTCAAATTGAAGGGCCAGTGAAATTGTGCCGCATGTATAAGAGACATGTTCTGGCCAATCAAATGCGGCCTTGTCACTCTTCAATCTGTTTGATCGAAATGAGTTTGTTCTTATCACAACTCTTCTCTTCCACAAATATAAATAGGGGTCGTTATAACCCAGAAAATACACCAGAAGTTATAACAAGAAGCAAAAGAGCTCATGGATTAAACGTTACAAATTTCTCTACAAGTTTCAAGCTTCAAGCAATCAAGTTCAAGTTCAAGAAATCAAGTTCAAACTCAAGAACGAAGAGCAAATCAAGGTTCAAGGAGTACGAGTTTAAATCAAAGTTCGTACTAGTTGAATTCAAGATCATCGTTTATGGCAACAAATATTGATTTAATATCAAGCTTGAAGGCCCTTGAATTTATTTACTATTGGAAAGAAGAATCAGAGGATTCATAGAGGTTGTACACTTAAATTATTTGAAATCAAATACTACGATTGTTGCAATATTTTTCGATCTTGATTTTATTTTCAAATTTATTGTCTACAAATTCTGGCACGTCCAATGGGGCAATCTCTACCTCTAGTCTCTTCTTTTCCAAGTTCAAGAACAAGATCTAACAATTCAACAATAAAAGAACAACTTGCAAATTTGACCAATGCACTTGAGAAGTTGACCAAGTATATGGAGGATCGAAATACTCGCCTCCAAAAGTTAGTAAGTAAGATCGAAAGCTTAGAAGAAGCAAAATCAATTCAAGCGCCTGTGGAGATTTCCGAAGATAAAGAAGAGTGAGAATCCACTGCTAGGCGAACGATCGTGGTCAAAGAGATCCAAGTTTCTTCAGAAGGTCTAATTCATGTTGATCGATTGAAGGACTTCATCATGGGTACGATTGAATATAAAATTGATCCTTCAATTAAATCTTTCTTCACATATGCAAAGCCATACACACAATAGATTGATAACTTGAAGATGCCTACTGGATATCAATCTCCAAAGCTTCAACAATTTGATGGAAAAGTAAATCCAAGAAACATGTGGCGTATTTCGTCGAGACATGCAACAACACTAGGACTTATGGTGATCATATTGTCAAACAGTTTGTTCGTTCTCTCAAAGGTGATGCATTCGATTGGTACACAGATCTCGAACCTGGTTCTATCGATAGTTGGGAGAAGTTAGAGTAAGAGTTTCTCAGTCATTTCTATAGCACAAGACGCATCTTAAGCATGATCGAACTTACAAACACTTATCAAAGAAAGGGTAAGCTAGTTATTGACTTTATCAATCCCTGGAGAAGCTTAAGCCTCAACTGCAGAGATTGCCTTAGCAAAACTTCTAGCGTCGAAATATGCATTCAAGGCATGCATTAGAGTCTTCTCTATATCTTACAACAAAACATTTGAAGAACTAGCAAGTTGTGTACATGATATTGGAATTGAGTATGGATGCAAGTAGAGATCAAAGGTTTCCTGGCTTTGAGCCTCATGATGAAGTAGAAGCAGAAGGTGTTTATAATGCGGGAAAGTGTTCATCCAAAGACGAAACTGAAAATTCCATTCATTTTGCATGCTCCTTGACGTGTGAGCCTAAACTGCAAGTGATAATGCTCCTCGGTGCACGAGCCTAAACTGCAAATTATAATGCTTCTTGGCATATGAGTACATATGATATGTCATGAGGATCCCCAATTTTGAACTAAATCTTTAAGATGTAAAGCTCTTCAAATTTGAGCAAAGTTTTAAAGTTGCAAAGCTCTTCAAAGTCGAGCGAATACTTCAAGTCTCAAAGCTTTTCAAATTAGAGCGAAAATTTAAGACGTAAAGCTCTTCAAATTCGAGCAAAGTCTTCAAGCTGCAAAGCTCTTCAAATTCAAGTAAAGACTTAAGTCAAAAGCTCTTCAAAGTCAACCAAAGACTTCACGTCATAAAGATTTTCAAAGTAGAGTCAAACTTTAAGACGTAAAGCTCTTAAAATTTGAGCAAACTTTTCAAGCTGTAAAGCTCATCAAATTCGAGCAAAGTCTTCAAGTTGCAATGTTCCTGAATGCACGACCCTAAACTGCATGTCATGAAGCTCTTCAAATTTGAGCAAAATCTTTAAGTTGCAAAGATCATCAAAATACGAGCTAAAATGCAAGTCATTACACCAATTTTTCAAGAGTATAAACTGCATGTCACTCCTGATCCGCATGAGTTCAAAATATACATATTACCTCAATTGTTATTCGAATGAAGAATGATAGAATATAATCCACTTGATTGGAACTTAAAAATCGAGCAATCAAGGATTGGCGGTTTAATGGGGCAAGCCTCCATAGAAAATTGTCATATCCAATGGATGGATGTAGACTTTTAGTAGAAGGACAAATCTTCAAGTTGAAGTCTGCAAGTCCGCCACTCTTCAAGTTGAAATATTCAAGCCTTCCAAGTCTTCAAGCCTGTCGGTGATCAAGTTGACGTGCTCAAGTTCACTGGTCATCAAGTTTTAAGCCCTCTAAATCATTAAGTATGTCGCTCTTCAAGTTGAATTTTGCTATTCCACCACCCTTCAAGTTGACATCTGCAAGTCTGCCAAACTTTAAGCTGAATTATTCAATCCTTTCAAGTCTTCATATCCGTCGGTCTTCAATTTGAAGTCCTCAAATTCGCCGGTCTTCAAGTTGAATTATTTAACACCTACAAGTCTTAAAGCTGAAGTCTTCAAGTTTGCTAATATTTTCAAGTTAAAGTTAAAAGTCCACCGCTCTTCAAGTTGAAGCATCAAAGTACACCAAATTTTTAAGTCCGTCAAATCTTTAAATTTGTTGGTTTTCAAGTTGAAATCGGCAAAGTCCGCCAAGTCTTCAAGTCAAAGTTTTATATTGCCAATCTTAAGGTGGACATGTTAGTCTCTTTGCACCTTAAGTTGGTATTTTAGCGGATTTCAATCTTAAGGTGGGCATTGTAGTCCCTTTGCACCTTAAATTGATCTATTCGCGGGTTTGTCCTTGATAGAAACTATAATTTTTTAACCTTAAGGTGAACGTCGAAGTCCTTTTTCACCTTAAACTAACCTCTTCGTAGGTTTATCCTTAAAAGGAACTACCATTTTTCAATCTTAAGGTGGACGTGTAAGTCCCTTTGCACCTTAAGTCAGCCTCTTCATGGATTTGGTCCTTCTATATATTGTTATGAATTTGATACGTCTATATGTTATCATGGATTTGATCCTTCTATATGTTGTCATGGATTTGATACTTTTATATGTTGCCATAGATTTGTCCTTCCATATATGTTGTCATGGATTTTCCCTTCCGTATACCATCATGGATTGGTCCTCACATATGGTGTTGAAAATTTTTCCTTCTATTTTTTTGCCACGAATTTTTCCTTCTATGCTGTTGATACTCAATTTTTTCTTGTATTTTTAAAATATGTAAAAATACCTTCAAAATATCCTACATATGCATACATAAGCATATTCCAGGGTTTTATTATTTTTCTTATTTTTTCAAAGACTTTTTAAATTAATATATTGCCCTATTTTATCAAGGGAAAATCCAGTAATTATCTCCAAAATTATCATTTTTAGTGACTCATTTATTTATGTCTTATATTTATACTAAAATATAGCTAACATAATTTTTGCATATTTTTATAAATTTATTTGATATTTTTAAAGCTAAATTGCATGCAATTTAATTTTGGCCTCTTTTAAGATTTAATTGTATTTATAGTTATATAATTAACTCCAATATTTTTAATTTAATAATTATGTATTATTAATCATTTTATTACTTTTAATTCACTTCCAAAAATTAGTTTACTATTTTTATAAAATAATTGAGTGCAAAATGGCTATTTAAATGATAGCCCATTTGCATTTCAATTTTAGCCGGATTTGAACCTCTAATCAGACCAATTCCTAAACCCAATTACCCAACCCAATTACCTAATCTACGTGACCCATGACCTTCTAAACAACCCGCCCGGATTCCCCATTCAATCTAGGCCGTTGATCAAAATGAGCAACGACCACCTTTTAATCTTTCATTTTTTAATTCCCCTTACCCCCAAGCCCTAGTCATTTTACATCCCCAACCGCCTTTGAATCCCCCTTTCTCTCAATTCTCTCTCAAAGCTTCTCAAACCCTAGTCGCCTCCCTCCACTTCCACCCTAAAACCGCCGGAATCCATAACTTCCAAAGCCATTGAAGTCATATATCGGCCTCCTATAACTCCTACACGCCTGGTTACTATAGTTTCAAGGCATGACCATGAGGAGGCTTGGCCCAAACTTTATTTGATTCAATTTCTATGGTCATCTCTGACTTTGCTCCGGCCAACCATAGTTATTCGAGCCTGATCTCGACTTCTCCGATTCAGATCAATGACTTTCCAAGCCTTTCTCATCACCTGGGTTCTTTTGAAACCCAAACCCATCGAGGTTTTTCCGATTCTTTTAGATCTGTTGTACATCTGTGTTTTCTCGACGCTTTTAAACATTATCTCAAAGTTCTTTCAAAACTATACCTTCAGAGCCTTCATTTTTTTCCAATTTAGGGTTTTGTTAACTTATCCTTTAAAGTTTCTCTGGTCTTTAGCATGTGTGTTTCTCATGTATGTCTTTTACTGTGTTTCTTATAAGTTCCTTCTACTGTGTTTCTTCTATTGTATTTCTTATGTTGTTTCTTCTATTGTCTTTCAAATGAGTTTCTTCTACTGTGTTTCTTTACGAGTTTCTTCTATTATGTTTCTTTATGTGTTTCTTCTACTGCATTTCTTTATGAATTTCTTCTATTATGTTTCTTTATATGTTCTTCTACTATGTTTCTCATGATTGTTCTTCTACTGGAAAGTGTTGTTAAAAGTCTCAGTTTCTTTCTGAGATTTCTAAACTCATTTTGTTAGTATTTTTTGCCTTGATTACTTGCCCTTTCATCTCTACACTCAATTGATGGCAAAACCCTAAAATTTGGGATTTCATTCGAGTATTGAGACTATTCGCAATATGATTTGCTTGTTCTTTATCTTTGAACTTGTTTGATTCCAAAACCCTAACTTCTTTGGACCTATTCGAGTTTCTGAAGATTATTTCATCTACTGCTCGACTGAGTTTCGAAATCTTTACTTCAACCTTTGTTTCTTTATAAGATTTGGATTTCCTTCCAAACTCTTCTAGGGTCTTTCTACTAGACCCTTTGCATGCTATTTGATACTCTCCCTCTTGTCACTAAGATGACTACCATGTTCCTATAGTTCACTACTTGCTGGTTTTTGTGATTGCATGATGCTTTTTCTTTATCCTAAATTCAGCCTTGCATGCCTAATACTTACCCTTTATATATGTTGAACTTCCCTTCTAAAATAACTTTCAATTCTTGACTGATTTTGAGACCTCCTTTGTGTAAGCCTGATTGATTCTTTCCTTGTTCGCTAATTTCCCTATTACTTGGTTTGATTCAAAAACTTTCCTTAGCCTTTCTGACTTGGTTCACCCATGAACCAGTAATTTCGAATCTCTGACTCTTTGATTTACTATGTACTGATAGATTTTATTGTGTTACTTATCTAATTTGTTTAACCATGTATTCCAAAGTTTCTTCCATTAATTAAATTCCTATGTATTTACTGTTAGAAACTACGCTTTACGCTAGAGGGGGGGTGAATAGCGTATTAATAGAATTTAGCGTTTTCTTGCGGAATTTAAACTTTGCAGGGAGTAAAATAAATGCAGAAAAATAAACTTACACAAAGATGTATACTGGTTGGCCACCAACGTGGTTAGTCCAGTCCCCGAGAGACTCTCTCGAGATTTTTCACTATCTTGCTAAGCTTAAGGGTGATCAACAAACCGTTACACACTTGAGGACACAAGCCTCAAACAGTTGCTCGGAGATCGCAATCTCAAAGACTTCACCCAAGGAAACGCAAGTTCCTTGAAACAAGAGAATCGCAATTCTCTTACAAGTATATCAAATACTTGGACACTCACTTAACTAAAGTACTCCTTATTGAGTAGATATGAGTAAAAGAGTATGTTCAAGATCACAACAACTTTAAGCAATAATATGGCTCTCAAAAGCTTTATGAACTGAGTAGAAAATGAAGAACAATTGAATGAAAGCTTATAGCAATGTAATGATCAGTTTGTGTATGTTGTTGTTTTTAAAACACTGAAATGAAGCTGTATTTATAGTTGAAAAAGTTGGTTCAACCGTTGTCTAATTGCCAATTAAGAGTTGCTGAAATTACTCAGTGATAATCGATTATTAAGACCAAACAATCGATTATCTGCCAGTCAGTTTAAAAATCAATCCCAGATTTAACGCTTCACAATCGATTATACATAATCTATAATCGATTACTGGCAATATTCAAAATCAGATAATCGATTACACTAAGTTCATAATCGATTACTTTAGCAACGTTCTAAAAATCATTTCCGGATTTTAAGCAAAACATCGATTATATAAAATCTATAATCGATTACTTCAGCAACGTTCTAAAAATCATTTCCGGATTTTAAGCAGAACATCGATTATCTAGAATCAATAATCGATTACCTTATGGTATTTGAAAATCATTTGACAACGGCCAGCTTCAACAATCGATTGTCCTTTGCAACAATCGATTACTTGTTATTTTCTGAAAATCATAAAACTTACTGTCTCAGTGATAATCGATTATCTAAAGACATAATCGATTACTTAATTAAATTTAAAATCACTGGAAGACATCAACTCAACACAATCGATCATCATTAGTTCATAATCGATTATTTTGAGTATTGAAAAACTTTACCTCAACAACAATCGATTGTCATTTGTTCACAATCGATTATCATGCAGATTTGGAAAAACCTGATGTTCACTGTCTTACTCACAATCGATTACCATTAATTCATAATTGATTGTCATGCAGTCTTGGTTCAGAAACAATCGATTATCATAAGTACATAATCGATTATTTTAGCCCAGATTTTTGAGGCATGTTTAGAAAACATTTTGTCTAATGTAAATATGCATGATTTAAAATCTTTTTGACACAGAATTGAATATGCATGATTTTGGAAAATAATTTTATGAGAGAGGCCATACTATGAGTCAAGTTATAGGATCGAGATTACAATTTAGAACAACTCAATAACAATTAAAAGCTATATCTTGAACTTCAATCTTATTCGCAACCATTGTGCGCTTGTACTTGAATTCCGTCATATATCAATTGTTGCTTCGTTTGTCATTCATCAAAACCTACAAAAGAGTACACGTTTAGTATATTGCATTGAGAACGTGTTTCTAACAATTTCCCCCTTTTTGATAATGGCAAACATTAAGCGGGATATGCAATTTAGGCAAAAGATATTGACAATTCAAGACAAGTAACAATCATGCAATTTTGTTCTTGTTCCCCCTCAATTTTAAGAGTTCCCCCTCAATTTTAGCTTATAAGCAATCAATGAATTAAGAGGTGGTGCATACCCGATATCCCGTTTTCTTCCCCCTTTTGCCATTAGCAAAAAAATAGTAAGGAAAGATGCAAAAAGATGAAATAAACAAGGTTTATTTATTAAAAAAACAGAGGGTAGTCGATTATTGATACGGGATAATCGATTTTTATAGGGACATTGCTGCAGATTCGCGGTTTGCTTAAGAATTGCTCTTAGCTCTAGGGTGATACCTGCGAAAAGAAGTTAGACGCCTCCGACGCTCAAGTTAGAAATCATGTAGGAAAGAAAATGCAATGCATGACTTAGATCAAAGTGGAGTCAAGGATCCCGAGTTCACTGCGAATTCGGAAGAAGGACTCTTTCTCTAAAAGCTTGGTAAAGATGCCTACCAATTGGCTTTTGGTTTCAACAAATTCAATTTCGACATCGCCTTTGAGTACATGATCTCTAATAAAATGATGTCTAATTTCGATGTGTTTTGTTCGTGAATGAAGAACGGGGTTCTTCGTCAAGCATATGGCGCTAGTGTTATCACATCTAAGAGGAATGTGATCAAGACTTAGGCCATAGTCCAAGAGTTGTTGTTTCATCCATAGGATTTGAGCGCAGCAACTCCCCGCGGCTACATATTCAGCCTCGGTGGTAGACAACGCAACACTTACTTGTTTCTTACTAAACCAAGAGACAAGAGAGCTACCGAGCAAATGGCAAGTGCCACTTGTGCTCTTGCGGTCCAATTTGCATCCAGCAAAATCGGAATCGGAATATCCAATAAGTTGGCATGAAGAGCCTTTGGGGTACCATAGACCCACATTTGTAGTACCAATGAGATACCTTAATATCCGTTTCACCGCAGTAAGGTGAGACTCCTTCGGACATGACTGATAGCGAGCACATAAACACACGCTAAACATGATGTCCGGACGACTAGCGGTAAGATAAAGAAGAGAGCCAATCATACCTCGATACTTTTTAGTGTCGACTTCCTTACCTTTTTCATCTTTGTCTAGATGATCGGATATGCTCATGGGAGTAGCCATTTCTTTTGCATTGTTCATCTCAAAGCGTTTTAGTAGTTCTTTGCAATATTTGGCTTGGCATATGAATGTACCTTCTTTCATTTGTTTCACTTGTAACCCCAAAAAGAATGTTAACTCGCCCATCATAGACATTTCAAATTCGCTAGTCATTAGATCGGAAAATTCCTTGCATAAAACATTGTTAGTAGCACCAAATATAATATCGTCTACATATATTTGAACTAATAAAATATCATTGTTTTTATGCTTGACAAAGAGGGTTGTGTCAACTTTTCCCCTAATGAAATCATTTTCCAAAAGAAATTTACTCAACCTTTCATACCAAGCTCGAGGAGCTTGTTTTAAACCATAAAGAGCCTTTTTGAGTTTGAAAACATGATCGGGATATTTAAAATCTTCAAAGCCGGGGGGTTGTTTGACATAAACTTCTTCTTCAATAAAACCATTTAGAAAAGCACTTTTCACATCCATTTGATATAGAATAAAATTCATTGAAGAGGCGAAAGCAAGTAATAGACGAATAGCTTCTAATCTAGCTACGGGAGCATAGGTTTCCTCATAATCAATACCTTCTTCTTGACTATAGCCTTTTGCCACAAGCCTAGCTTTGTTTCTAGTGATTATACCATTTTCATCTAGTTTGTTGCGAAAAACCCATTTCGTACCAATTATAGAATAACCTTCGGGTCTTGGCACCAAATCCCAAACGTTATTGCGTTCGAATTGGTTAAGCTCCTCTTGCATTGCCAAGGTCCAAAATTCATCCCCAATTGCTTCGGAGATGGTTTTAGGTTCAATTTGAGAAACAAAAGCAGTAAGTTCTAAAGTGTTTTTGAGGGAGTTTCGGGTACTTACCTTTTCTCCAACATCGCCGATTACCTGTTCGAGAGGATGATCCTTGATCGTTCTCCACTCGTTAGGCGTATTTATTCCTTTTTCTAATTGTGGCGCTTCTTCCGTTGGTTGTTCCCCAATTTCATTTTTGTTTTCCTTTGAAGGTTCTTCTTGGATTTTATCTTTCAAGCTATCCAAGATACCTGCAACATCAAAACCGGATTCCTTTCTCGCCAAGCGAGTATTATCTTCGGAAAACACAACATGAGGGGATTCCTCCACAATTTGGGTTCTTTTGTTAAAGATCCTATATGCTTTGCTACGTGAGGAATAACCAATGAAAATACCTTCATCCGATTTAGCATCAAACTTACCCAATTGGTCCTTGCCATTATTATGAACAAAACATTTACAACCAAAAACACGTAAATGAGAAATGTTGGGTTTTCTACCCTTATAAAGTTCATATGGGGTTTTCATGAGTATCGGCCGAATTGCTACTCTATTTAAAACATAGCAAGCGGTACTCACGGCGTCCGCCCAAAAATATTTGGGAATCTTAGCTTCGTCGAGCATGGTTCTAGCCATCTCTTCGAGACACCTATTTTTCCTTTCCACCACCCCATTTTGTTGTGGTGTTCGTGGAGCGGAAAAGGTGTGTTCGATTCCGAGTTCGTCACAAAAATCCGCAAAGAGATTGTGATCAAACTCTCCCCCATGATCACTTCTAATCGAAGTGACGGTCGATTCCTTTTTGTTTTGAACACGCTTAAGGAAATACTTGAAATTTTGAAAAGCATCACTTTTATTTGCAAGAAATAGAGTCCAAGTAAATCTAGAGAAGTCATCAACAATTACAAAAACATATTTATTTTTACCAAGACTTTCAATACGAGAGGGACCAAATAAATCCATGTGAAGTAATTGCAAAGGTCTAGACGTTGAAACAATATTCTTGGATTTAAAAGATGCTTTGGTTTGCTTCCCTTTTTGACAAGAATCGCAAATAGAATCATTTTCAAACTTTAAACTGGGAAGACCAACTACTAAGTTTTGAGAAAGAAGCTTGTTCAAAAGATGCATGTTCATGTGTGCTACTCTACGATGCCATAGCCAAGAGTTATCCTCTTTGCTTACTAAACGATCAACATATTCGGGTGAGGAGTTTGCAAGATCAACCATATAGATATTATCAATTCTAAAACCACGAAGTATGATCTTGAAATCACTACGTCTAAATACAAGACATTCATCCGAATTAAATAGAGCAAGATTTCCCTTGTCACATAATTGGCTTATGCTCAAGAGATTATGCTTCAAACCTTTCACAAGTAGTATATGTTTAATAGAGGAGTTTTCGTCCTTACCGACCGAACCAATGCCGATATTTTTTCCTTTATTGTTATCACCAAATGTGACACTTCCTCCTTCTTTGTGCTCTAGTTGAAGGAATTTGGATTCATCTCCCGTCATGTGTTTGGAGCATCCACTATCAAGGTACCATAGTACACTTGATCCCTTCAAGCACACCTACAAAACAAATTAATGTTCTTTAGGTACCCATGCCATCTTGGGTCCTTGAGGGTTAGGCATGTTATAATGATGCAATTGATTTATATGTCTATGACGAGTAAAGCAAGCGGGAGCAATATGACCAATATGTCTACAATAATGACAAGTCACGTTGGGATTATGCATTTTTCTAGGTACATAGTAACTAGATGAATGAAGGTTGCTTACTCTACTTTGAACACCATTGTTTCTCCTATTATGAGCTCTAGGAGGTTCACAAGTTTGTCTAGAATATGCATCATTTCTAGAATATCTATTTCTAGGTGGAGGGTCATTTCTTGGTCTTCTAAAATGTTCAAGGTTTGGCCTAAAATATGCATCATTTCTAGGATATCTATTTCTAGGTGGAGGGTCATTTCTTGGTCTTCTAAAATGTTCAAGGTTTGGTCTAACATGCAAGTTATTTCTTGGATTTCTACTTCTAGGATAAGCATTTTGGTTATTAGTCCTAGGTTGAGCTCTAGGTTGTTGTGGTTTAGCACCAACCTTTTCTTCATTTTTGAATCCTATTCCATGTTTAGTTGATTTTAGATTAACAAGCACATCATTCAAGTTTTTATGCGAAGAATTAAACTTATCTAATGTGCCTTTAAGTCTAGCTACTTCATTCTTAAGAAGCACACAAGAAGAACAGTTTCTAGTAGAACCTTCAGGTTTATCGGCACTTCTTTTTCCATAAAACTTGTTTTCCTCTTTTAGCTTCTCATTTTCGAAAACCAGTTTTTCTAATTCTTTTTCTTTTAATGAAAGCTGTGTTTGAAAATCTTTTTCTTTTAGAGAAGCGCTTTCTTTAACACTTTTGACAGTTTTTGAAGCTTTGATAAATTCAGCATATAGTTCATCAAAAGCATTTCTCATTTCATCAAGAGTAAAGGAATTTTGAGAAGAGATTTGACTTACCTCGTCTTTGCCGTCTTCTTGAGCCATGAGACATAAATTTGCTGCTTCATCGTCTTCTTCTTCGCTTGCTTCATCTCCAGAATCTCCTCCCCAAGAGATGTGTGCACGTTGCTTTTTGGAGGGTTTCTTCTCCTTTTTGATGTTAGGGCAATTTGATTTTATGTGCCCGGTTTCTCCGCATTCATAGCATTTTAGTTGATCGCCTTGCTTTTTGTTCTTGCGTTCATACTCTTTGCGCATGAATTTTTGAAACCTTTTGATAACGAGTCCAAACTCGTTGTCACCTTCCTCATCAATTTGTGGTTGGCTAGCCTTTAGAGCAATCCTTTGCCTTCTTTGATCATCAACAAACGGGTTAAGTATAGTTGATTCATAGGTTTTGAGATTACCTCTTAATGCGTCAATTGTGACATTTGTGATGCCAATGGATTCTTGGATTGCATCGGCCTTTGATCGCCATGCCGGAGTGAGACTTCTGAGGATCTTCCGGACAAGTTCTCTATCCGTAAACGTCTTTTTGAGGGCGTGTAGATCATTCACGATCATTGAGAATCGCTCAAACATTTCGTCTACTTTCTCTCCTTCCTTCATGTGGAATAGTTCATAAGAGTGAGTTAAGACATCAATTTTAGCTTCTCGTACCTGGTCGGTTCCTTCGTATGTCACTTCAAGCTTATCCCACATTTCTTTTGCTGTTTTGCAACATGATATCTTCCTGTAGTCGTTAGCATTAACAGCACAATATAATAAATTTATAGCTTTGGCATTATTTTGAACCTTACGAATATCCTCCGCGGTATATTCCTCTTCGGTTTTTGGAACCCATTCGTCTTCCACCTTCTTGGTTGGGATTTGGTTTCCGTTGGTGAATACTTTCCACAAATGAAAGCTATTTGATTGCACAAAGATTTGCATCCTCTCCTTCCAGTATGAGTAGTTTGTGCCGTTGAATAGAGGAGGTCGTGTAGAGCATTGTCCTTCTTCAATTCCTGCAAAAGAGTCAAGAGTAGAAGCCATGGATGGTTCTCTCAAACGGTTAAGTTTTCAGAGAGTTGGGCTCTGATACCAATTGTTAGAAACTACGCTTTACGCTAGAGGGGGGTGAATAGCGTATTAATAGAATTTAACGTTTTCTTGCGGAATTTAAACTTTGCAGGGAGTAAAATAAATGCAGAAAAATAAACTTACACAAAGATGTATACTGGTTGGCCACCAACGTGGTTAGTCCAGTCCCCGAGAGACTCTCTCGAGATTTTTCACTATCTTGCTAAGCTTAAGGGTGCTCAACAAACCGTTACACACTTGAGGACACAAGCCTCAAACAGTTGCTCGGAGATCGCAATCTCAAAGACTTCACCCAAGGAAACGCAAGTTCCTTGAAACAAGAGAATCGCAATTCTCTTACAAGTATATCAAATACTTGGACACTCACTTAACTAAAGTACTCCTTATTGAGTAGATATGAGTAAAAGAGTATGTTCAAGATCACAACAACTTTAAGCAATAATATGGCTCTCAAAAGCTTTATGAACTGAGTAGAAAATGAAGAACAATTGAATGAAAGCTTATAGCAATGTAATGATCAGTTTGTGTATGTTGTTGTTTTTAAAACACTGAAATGAAGCTGTATTTATAGTTGAAAAAGTTGGTTCAACCGTTGTCTAATTGCCAATTAAGAGTTGCTGAAATTACTCAGTGATAATCGATTATTAAGACCAAACAATCGATTATCTGCCAGTCAGTTTAAAAATCAATCCCAGATTTAACGCTTCACAATCGATTATACATAATCTATAATCGATTACTGGCAATATTCAAAATCAGATAATCGATTACACTAAGTTCATAATCGATTACTTTAGCAACGTTCTAAAAATCATTTCCGGATTTTAAGCAAAACATCGATTATATAAAATCTATAATCGATTACTTCAGCAACGTTCTAAAAATCATTTCCGGATTTTAAGCAGAACATCGATTATCTAGAATCAATAATCGATTACCTTATGGTATTTGAAATTCATTTGACAACGGCCAGCTTCAACAATCGATTGTCCTTTGCAACAATCGATTACTTGTTATTTTCTGAAAATCATAAAACTTACTGTCTCAGTGATAATCGATTATCTAAAGACATAATCGATTACTTAATTAATTTTAAAATCACTGGAAGACATCAACTCAACACAATCGATCATCATTAGTTCATAATCGATTATTTTGAGTATTGAAAAACTTTACCTCAACAACAATCGATTGTCATTTGTTCACAATCGATTATCATGCAGATTTGGAAAAACCTGATGTTCACTGTCTTACTCATAATCGATTACCATTAATTCATAATCGATTGTCATGCAGTCTTGGCTCAGAAACAATCGATTATCATAAGTACATAATCGATTATTTTAGCCCAGATTTTTGAGGCATGTTTAGAAAACATTTTGTCTAATGTAAATATGCATGATTTAAAATCTTTTTGACACAGAATTGAATATGCATGATTTTGGAAAATAGTTTTATGAGAGAGGCCATACTATGAGTCAAGTTATAGGATCGAGATTACAATTTAGAACAACCCAATAACAATTAAAAGCTATATCTTGAACTTCAATCTTATTCGCAACCATTGTGCGCTTGTACTTGAATTCCGTCATATATCAATTTTTGCTTCGTTTGTCATTCATCAAAACCTACAAAAGAGTACACGTTTAGTATATTGCATTGAGAACGTGTTTCTAACATTTACCCCTAATTGCCTACTTTGCAAAAGATGCTTACTCGATCTATTTCCTTAAATGATTTATGTTCATTACTCGTTTAAGTTTGAACTCCTTAACTAAAGGAAGTTCTTCTACTGATCGATTTCAATTCGCAAATGGTTATTTTTTTGCCTTACTTCAGCCTTTTTTCATACTATAAATACCTGCCCATTCATCGACACAAACACACGAACACTCTTAGTTTTCTGAACTCATACCCACATTCGAAAAGCATTCTTTCTCGTAACTTGTGTTGTGGCCTTTTTTTTTTCAAGTACTGCTACTGCTGTATTTTGCTTTTTTGAAACGGGTATGTCCTGATTAGGGTTTTTAGCAATTACAACAATGTGTTTATTTTCTACCTTTACTTGCATGTCTGCCTGCTGCTTTTGTATAGCTCAATGCTTACTTTAGCATGGTGTATTTTGCTTATGCCTATTCTAAATCTATTATGATTCCAAAAACCTACCCCATATGTGTTTATGCTATGGTTTTGAGGCATGACAGTAGTGCAAATTATTGTCCATAACTCAAACTTGATCCCTTGGGATCCTAGCCTCTAATATTATGTGTCCTGGCAGACCTATAGGCATGCCGTCATCCTCCATTACTGGGCATGCCTAAAGCTTTCCCTAGCCTAAGCAATAGGCTCTTTGCAATTACCCTATTCCCTGAACCCCTTTTGTGTACATGTTTGTAGTTGTTTCCTATTCTTTATTCCTTAGAATTATGTTCTTCACCTGCACTCTCTCCTAGACTTTAAGTTCTGTCCCCCTCTAGTGAGCCTTGCCTTGGGACCCTTTGAGCTCCATCTGAACTTGGACACTTGAGGGCTGGCCTCTCCACACTACACTTGTCTCTATTTTGGTGATACAATTTGGGTGTGAGCACTGCTTGGAGTCCCATTGAGGCTCTTAAGGAACTTTGACACGCTCAGATTGGAGAAAGGTTTTGGATTAGTGGTCTTTGAGTTGGTCTATCTCATGCTTCAAACACGAAGTCTCAATTATGCTCTCATTTGGTTGTACCCTTTTTCCCACTTTTTCTAATGTATTTTTATTCATTCTTGTTTGTAACAAGTTGTAATAAACGCTTGCGGATGGCTAGTGAAAAAAAGGTGGGTAACTATTCATGCAAAGGACAGAAATTATATCTATAGTTCTATTACAATTTTGCATATTCAGATACATATAGAGATCATGTCTATAGGTCTATTGTAATTTTGCATATTTCAAATACATATAGAAATCATGACTATATGACTACTATATTCCTGCATATCCCAACTTCATATAGCAGCCATGTGTATAGGTATTTAGAATTCTGCATATTTAAATAGAAATCATGCCTATAAGTCTATTCTAAATTCTGCGAATCCAACTTCGTATAGAAATTATGCCTATAGGATTGTTCAATTCTGCATATTCAATTACATATAGATACCATGTTCACAGGTCGTAAACAAATTCTGCATCTAGATACCATGTTTATAGGTTTAAAACAAGCCTTGTGCATTTAGATACTATATCTATAAGGCTTCTGCATTTTTACACTATGTCTATAAAGTCTAAAATCAGCAACACTAGAAATCATGCCTATAGGAATTTCTAATTGAATCTGATTTGCCTCACTCAGTGTTAGATATAAAACTAGTAATAATAGATACTGTCAGTTGCAGAATTTATAATCAATTCATTAAATCCTGCCTCTCTTTTAATAATCTGATTCCCTCACTTAGCGAGTTTAACAAGTATGCACTCAAAGAATTCATTTCAAGCCTTGTTGTTTTATGAATTCAATAGATACCATGCCTATAGGACCCCGTCTTAACACTTAGGCAAGTCATATGGTAATAACTACATTGAATCTGTTCTATTAATTACAACCAACATGCAGGCCTAATTCGGACTTCTTATCTGAATTATGTAATAAATCAGTCCACCTCAACCTTTAAGCTCTCTCATGTTTGGTATTTAATCAGAAGTTAACCAGTATGTGAAGTCATGCTAATTATGTGCTTTTTTGTTCAAGAATGTGTAATTGAGCCTCTGTTTGTTCATATGCTTCTCCCTAAATGTGCAATATATATTTTTGTACGTCGCCTTAGCTTTTTACCTTTTGAAATCTCAAATAAGCCCAATACCCTCTCCCTTTTAGGATTAGTAGTCCCAAGTGCCCCCGGGACCGATAGGATTGGTATGGATAATAGCATGCAATAAGTAATCGAGACAACTTTGCGCTTTAATATCTTAACGAGGTGGGAAGGGTAGATATGGATATGATGATCACGCGATAATATCACATGTAGCCCCTTATTGAGGAGTGATTATGGGGCATTGTATGGGGTGATTCATATTTTTAATAAACCTAGGACCTCCCCTCTCCCTTTATTTCTTTACTTCTTTTAGAAATTTTAGTTCTTTCTGTTAAAGGTCAACTTTTCTAATTGCTTTTTCCAACTTTGTTTATTTGTAAACCATTATGTGAAAAACCCCCTCTTATTTGAAACTTTATTTATCCACATGTTATTTGCACCTAAATTCACAATAATAGTCTGGCGGGGAACCACACTAGTGGATTCTGATGGGTGCCTAACACCTTTCCCTTTGAATAATTTCAAGCCCTTACCCTATCTCTGGTCGCTCAAAGCAAAACCCTTTTGGTGTCCTAATGCACCCTAACCATTAGGTGGCGACTCTTTAAATGCAAACTCAATTCCCAAAAGGAATGAGTTGTCCTCCCAAATGTCATAAACCTCATTTCACGAGAAAAAGGGAGCGAGGCATATGTGCGTCTAACTACAACAAAAAAAGAAGGCAGCAAAAAAAAATACAAGTACAAGAAATATAGTTACCTGCTAAGGCGTATCACATTCGAAAGTGAGTACAAAGTACTGCCCAGAATAACCTAGCATGATTCGGGCCATGCTTTTTAGTGAAAACGTATCTCTCAAAGTCTATCAATTAAAATGGTTTTCAATTCCAACATTCCAACATCAAGATACAAAGATTTTGGTGAAGTCGCGATAATCTAATATTGTTGGCGCGTTAGAGTGTTGAGCCGACTTTAAAAATCATCTAGGATGATACTGAAAGTGTTTAATTCTAAATTTCAGATATGTTATAAATTTTGAATTCTAGTTTCTGATAAAATTAAACGATTAGCAATTCTGAAGATCCTAGCTCAAGATATAAGTTTCTCAACAAGAGGGCATAAAGCTGGAAAGCAAGTGTGGCAGGCAATAGGAGCGACTTCGAAATAGTGTTTCAAACAATCTAAAAGGAGTTTGTCCATGATATCTTTAGAAGTTCTAGAAATCTTAGTTTTCTTTCCATTGGAATAGATCACTCACAATTCCGATAGTTGTAGCTCGAAATGTGAATTTTTCCACAAAAGTGTATAAAGCTGAACAACAAATTCGACATCCAGAAGTGTTAATTTTGGGAAATTGTTACGGCTAATCCACTAGAAATTCTTCCATGATATTTTGTGTATTTCCATATCTCTACGTCTTATTTCTAGTGGCATAGACAGTAAGTGATTTGGACGTTCATGTATTGGATATGTGTTCAAATGACAGCATGCAGTGTTGTAAAGTCGAAATGACGGATTTGTGCAATGCCTTCAAAAGTTTATTCCGACTTGTCCTGATAAAATTTGGACCTAAATTTTGAAGTCGTTGTGGTGCAAGTTTTGATTCTGTATAGCCAAATGGATTGCATCTTGGATACTCGTAGGTCCAGATATGATTTTTTCAATGAGAGCATAAAATACTATAAAGTCAAAGCAGCAGAGACGCGCCGGGCGCTTGCTCGCCAAAGTTGGAAAGGCCTACTCCGGTTGTTCTCCTCGCCAACCTACAAAGATCTGATATGGCATGTGTTCGCTCGGAAATGATGAAATACGGTCTGTCCATGCTTTCAAGAGTAGGGATTTTGTCAAGATTGAAAGGGTACTTCATGTGACTCTCTCGCCAAGACGCAACAAAGAGATGAGTGTTTCGTTGCAAGTCATATAGGCATCTTGTGCATTTCTATAGGCATATCGAAGATCACTCGTACTCTCTCATAAGCCTTCAAAAAAATAATTTGAAAGTTCTCGATGCCAACAACACAAAGTTTCTGCAGATACGACATCGGCAATATGAAATATCCCGAGATGATTTGGTTTGGAATCTTTACAAGAATTTCCCATTGGCCACCTTGAAAAAAATGAGCAAGTCATGCATTAACAAAGGTTAAGAACAAGAAAAAAAGATAAGGAAAGAAAGGATGAGCGAAAGATGAAAGCAATTTAATTTGAGATGGGTGAAACACTAATATAAGTTTTGGCGAACACTAATATCAGTTTTGGTACTTCGCCTAGATGGAGAACAAGGTTCTTTTTTATTTTCTTTTTTGGCTGGTGCAAGAGGACAGCTTTCTAGTGATTCTTTTACAAGTCTACATGTTAGAGAAACTCGAAATTGGTTTGTGGTAACCAATTGTTTGTACCCTTTTTATAGGGCATCAGTGGAAAAGGAATTTATATTTCAGTAGGATAGAAGTATCAATGCAGCATTTTTTCTTCCTGAAGTAGCCTACTTAAAGTCGAAGAAGAAAGTTTGTTATTTGAATAAGACACAAATTTGCATTGAGAAAGGACTCTAGCCGACCAGAGCTTAAGCCAATTATAGAAAAGAAGAAACTTTCTACAACGAGGTGCTTGAACCTTTGGTTTATTGATGGCATGGTCTCCTACGTGGAAGCAAATTAAGCTAGTTGGGTCAAAAGAATTTAACTTGTAATGATGGTAATCTACTTTTACTCAATTCCCACGAGGCTCAGCAAGAGAGTGCTCCTCAAATTTGAATCCAATGTGTTAATCTTGGTTCCAACATATTTAGTTAATGTTCGAGAATAGATTCAAAAAATGGACCTCATGAAAAATGTCCTAACGCAAGGAATGGACGTTACTCCTAATTTTCAACTGTTGCGATGTTAATCCATTTAGCATTACAAAAAAAGATTCAAGCACCTCAAACTACACTTTGGAGAGAGCTTACACGAGCAGGTCTCAAGGAAATAGTAGATGTGGTAAAATTGTGTATTATGTTAGTACTTCACTACTCGTCTCTACAATTTATCAAGCATACACTTAGGACAAATTTTGAAGTAAGAAGCATTTATAGGTATATAAATTTTATTAAAACTAAATTCATAAAATAATTTGGACTATATTTCAAGATATATTGGTCCAAATAAATATTATGGATTAATATAATTGAATTAAATATATAAATCCAATGTATAAGGATTAAATAAATAAGATTTAATCCATTGGGCTAGCCTATTTAATTAGGCTAAAGTGATGCGTCCACTTGATTAAGCCCAAGATATCATCTTCTTAAAGGCCAGTTTGGTATCACGTGTCATATGACGTTACACGTCCAGTCAAACAGAAGAGCCGATGGGATTATGCCACGTGTCTGACAAGGCAATGCCAATTCAAATTGAAGGGCCAATGAAATTGCACCACATGTGTAAGTGACATGTTCTGGCAAATCAAATACAGCCTTGTCACTCTTCAATCTGATTGGTCGAAAAAAATTTGTTTTTATCACAACTTTCCTCTTCCACAAATATAAATATGGGTCTTCATAATCCGGAAAAGACATTAGAAGTTATAACAAGAAGCAAGATAGAGCTATGGATCACACGCTGCAAATTTCTCCATAAGTTTCAAGCTTCAAGCAATCAAGTTCAAGTTCAAGAAATCAAGTTCAAGCTCAAGAACGAGAACGAGAACAAATCACGGTTCAAGGAGCACGAGTTCAAATCAAAGTTCGTGCTAGTTAAATTCAAGATCATTGTTCGTAGCAACAAATATACAAAATCAAGCTCGAAGGCCCTTGAATTTATTTGCTATTGGAAAGAAGAATCAGAGGATTCACAGAGATTGCACACTCAAATTACTTGAAATCAAATACTATGATTGTTGCATGATCTTGAATTTATTTTCTCGACACAAATTTATTGTCTACTCAACATTTGGCAATAAATATTTTCAATTTCACTTGAAGTTGAATTTCAAAATTTTTTGAAAAATTGAAAAATTCCAAAAGGCTATTTTCCAAAATTTTCGCTCTAACTCACTCGCAAAAATTTAGAAACAACCGTAGTCATGTCCAAATACAATTTTAATTTGTAAATACCATTTTCACTTGATTCTTTTTCACTTTTTCAAAAATTTCACAATTCTTATGTCCAAACGCCCATTAATTGTGACATGATCATATATAATGATATTTGTGAGGATTATGTTTTAAATTCTTAATGTTTATTTGCTTCTCTCATTTCTTTGTTCTTATTATTTTTTTAGATAATTGGATCTAGCTCAAATGGAATAAACTATGATCAATTTTGTTACGTAGTTGGCCGAAAAAATGGATTCTGAAAAATGACAGTAAAACACAAAAAAAGTGTTCAGTCAACCTAAAATAAAATACTACAGTTACAACGGTAGTTTAGCTGTTTGTATGATATGTTTTAGTACGATCCAGTACAATACCACTCAGTGGTGTCTGGGGAGGGTAGTGTGTACGCAGCCTTACCCCTACCCTGGGGTAGAGAGGCTGTTTCCAAATACCACTCAGTGGTGTCTGGGGAGGGTAGTGTTTGTATGATATGTTGTTTCTCTAAAATGTTCATGCGCAACAATTGTAATAAGAGTTGGGTGTGCAGTCGGTATTTAAGAATTTTAGTAAGGTATTTTGGTATTAGGTTTATCATTTGTGTCTAGTTTGGTATGGTTCAATTTTCTTATTTTGGTTCGCTACGATTTCAATTTGATACATTAACGGAATCGTGTCTTCTAAAAGGAAATCCTACTTGTTTTGTCAAAAAGTATGAAAGCTTTAGTTAAACTAATTAAATACAATATTGATGAATAAATCCTAGTTAAACATAATAAGTTCTATATCTAGCATAGACGTGTATAAATAGTATAGAATAACGTTGAGCTGGTTTAATACAAGGAGCATTCAATAATGTTATCAAGAGTGGATGGGAAGAAGGATGATGATTAATAACTATATTAAATGGCAACAAATATAAATATGAGAGAAGAAACACCCAATTATTGAAGAGGGCATAAGATTTCTTCTAACAATGTTGAATCACACGAATGCTAAAGGATACTGCGCACTTTCTTGGACTTCATGGAAAGAACAAGTGGAATAATTCACAAAAAGATAAATCTCTCTTAAAAGTGATCCTTTGTGTTTTTCTTTGAATGTTTCTCTTACAATCGAATCTCCCTCTCTCTCTCTCTTTCTATCTCTTTCCCTATTTTTATGGGATATTTCCAAAGAACCCTAGAAAATACAAGTAGAGAGAATATTTCGTTAAATATTCTCTTCACATATTCCAAAGCCAAACTGACCGTTGTTTCCCTTCCCTGCTTGATCTCTGCCCTAGCGAGCCACTCTATGGCTCATTTCGCTTGTCATCGACCTCGGCCTTAATGAACCCTTCAATGGATCACCCTGGTCATACTCAGCCGAGCTGCCCATGGTGAGCTACGATCTCCATGATGATCACCTTTTGCATACTGAATTTCCTACATCAGATCTAAGCCCATACTGTTAGTTCCTCCGCTTGACGAGGTCATCTTTTTGATCGACCTTGATAAGCGTACTTTGCTAGTCGTATTATCGAGAAACCCGGTCTAGGGGTCGAGTAGCGGTTGTCATGGCCGAGGTATAGGGGCAACGCTTTGAAGGTTGCGCTTAATGATGTGGGTTTAGAATGATACCACATCTTCATGCGTCATGATTACGCGCCTTCTCGATGCATTGCATCATTTTTCACATTCATGTTGCTTCGATTCTCATGCATTTGGCGGTTTATTTTCTTCAACTTTTGCGTCAGTATTTTCTATAAAAAAGGGGAACCTTCTCAATTGGAACTTTGCATTTCGGGTTTTCTGAAGCTATTCATCTTCTTCCCTTGGCTTTTCTTGATTGTTTGCTTTCTGCAACTCCTTCTCTTGCCATCGCCGTTTCTTCTTCTCTTTCAACCCCTTTGCTCATATACAATCACACTAATGACTAGTACATCTTCCTATTTCGAGGAAATTCTCAGCCCGAACCCGCTGTCAGTGGCCATGCTCATTCGTGTTGAAGGGGAAGCTATGGCTACGAAAGACGATAGCTTTCCCACAATGGAGGAGATCGTTCCTCGTGGTGACAAGGTCAGGTTTGACTTCTCGAAGCTCCCTGGTGATGATCCTATGCCCGTGAAATATGAAATGGAGCGGCATATCTTTCTGAGCTCAAGGCCAAGTACAACATCCCTGCTCATATCGACCTGGTCCCAGTTGAGGACGATGTGATCAAAATTCATCGTCCTGGGTACTTTTCATTACGCATACCTATTTCAAGAGGGTTATTCCCTTCCCCTTCCTATGTTAGCGGAGGAGTTCTGCTGCTATTACAATGTTTGTCTGGCCCAGCTCTCTCCTAATAATTATAAACTTTTTTGTGTGCTGATAGAGTACGCAGAACTGGCCGACCATGGAATTTTTATCCGCCATTTGCTGTATCTTTTTGCTCCGAGATTTCATCGAGGCAAGATGATACACCTTCGCCATCGTGGGATGAGGTACTGGTGGTATAAATGGACGAAAAGACTAATTGCAAGTTTTGGGTCGACTACTTCTTTGTCAAAACCAAGCACGTGGTGGCGAACCCTACTAGACTTCCCGATGAGTAGAACTTTGCCTGTATGTATTTTGTTAAAATGATCATTTGTTGGCATTCTTTGGTTACTTAATTGTTCTTTTATGGTGCAGCCGAGAGGGAGCCTCCCATGTTGGGTACTGATATTCATGATTGGTGGCTTAGGTTTTGCCCCCACATGGTGGTGATTCGTGAATGGTCGTCCTTCAACAAAAAGTTTGGGTGTCGTCCTTCTTCAACCAGTAAGTATAGCTCTGATCCATAGTCGCTAGGATCTCAATATTATTTTCCCTTCTCATTTACATTATTTTCTTTTCTTTTAGGTCGACAGGCTCCGAAGAAGGCAAAGTCTCCCATTACTGCCTTCCATCAATCAGGTATTCCGACTAGACTTTTGACTGCTATAACTGCAGGTGAGTCTGCACGGACCGCCACTGCTGCTAAAACCCCAGCTCTACATAGGCCTGGTCATCGTGCGGCTGGGCCATTGACGGGAACTACGGCTCTCTCCTTACTACATTTGGTGGATGAGTCATCACCGAGTGATGAGGAGTTGATACCATTGAAAAGGGAACGATTAGAGGTCGGCGATGAGGCAACAAGGGGTGAGGATCCGACAAGTGGTGAACCTGAGGTGGTTGTGCCTGAAACCAGTATGACTTCCAACACTAGGACTTCAGTTCTTGACGTTGAGGTTGCTTCTTTACCAGAGGTTACCGTGGTCGTACCGATGAGCGATCTGTCGACCTCCAAGCCCGTCGATATTCCTTCCTCCACCGAAGAGGGGGACAGAGATGTGGGCATTGATAATTTTGAATTCGATTCTGATGTCTACCCCGAGGATGAGAGGATATTTGATGAGGGGCTTACTTTGGTTGAGGTGAGAACTGATGGATCCTCTCGTTCAATAGTCATCCCTTTGGATTGTAACTTGATAACCAACACGGAGAGCATAGTCCCCTCTTTGGTGCCCTTTTTCTCAGGCGCCAAGAACAGGACTCTTCAGTCGTTCAAGGATGCTGATATCTTGTTAAGCGTATCTGGATTGGCTCTACGGGTGAGCTACCTTTGTTTTTATTCTCCTGCTTTGTGTTTATGTCCTTTTCATTCCTACGGACTCTTCCTTTCTCTTCTTTTTTTGCTCTGTCTTCAGACTCTCAACTTGGAATCGAGAGTGCCCATTGAGCGGAGAAGAAGAAGGTGGTTTTTATGAAAATGGTTATGAAGTATAGCCGATTTCGCGATAGGTACCGTGAGATGCAAGCGTAGCTCCGCGGTGGAGGTAACCTCCATTCTCTTATGGAAGAGTTGAAGTAGAGGAATGATGAGCTCGTGAGAGTCATCGATAGATTAAACGAGCTTTAGGGGGAACTCAAGATTAAGGAGGATGAGATCATGAACAAGGGTGTCGTGGTTGAATGTGTCGACCTCCAAGCTCAGGTGACGTCCTTATGGGCTGAGCGTGATCTGATCTGGATCAGAGCCGATGGCTTGAGTGGTGAGTTGGCTGAAAAGATTTCTGAGTTGGAGAGAGCCAAAGAGGCCAGAGTGGCGGTGTTGGCGCAAGTGGCCGAATTAGAGAATGTTGTTTGTGTCCTTAGGTTTGAGCGGGCGAACGATACTGAGACGGTTGCACTTAGGGAGGCGGAGGCTGGCAAATGGATTGGTGGTCTTAAAAAGATGTTTCATATTTGAAGTAGCAGATCATCGTCCTTGAGGCCAAAAAGGCTAGGCTATTGGATCAAACGTCCTCCTCTCATGCTTCTGTTTTTCTTGACGTTTCACGACACTTATACGAGACGTGGATCCATGATAAGGCTCAGTTGGACATATATATGAACTTGATGAAAGGGAAGGTTCCCGAGGCCGATTTCGAAGATGTCCACGTTAAAGCACATGATGCCAGGCTTGCATGTGGTTATGACCCTACTACTCTAGGGACTGGTGAAGATGAAGAGGACTTGGATGGGCTTGCATATGATGTTTGGTATGACAATGAGTATCCTGACAGCGGTGGTGATGATGGAGATGGTGCTTCTAGATCGGGCGGTGATATTGAATATGGTGTTGCTGGAGCGATAATGATGGAGATGGTGATGGTCGATAGTGAAGGTGGCGATGGCGAAGGCAGAGATGATTTAGTGTGATGTTTTTGTACTTAGTTTTTGTTCTCTTTTTTGTAGGGGCATCTTTCTGGCCCTTTGTAAGATGTTTTATTTTTGAATGGAATGATCATAACTTTTTGTTGTATGTTCTTGGCCCCTTTTACTTTTCTTTAATTTTTTTCAGGAATAGTCGTGTCGGTACCTGCTATTTTGAAATTTGAACATGGTCGAATATATCTTTGGTTTGAACTTTCGTGAAGTCCCATGTCACACTTAATTCAAACAAAGTTGTATATCGAACTTAAGTCGGCATGAGTTGAATTCAGGTGTGATCAAATATGATTTTGAACACGGTCGTATGTTTAATTAATCGAACGAGGTCGATAGTTAATTAATCCAAATGAGGTAGAATGCGAGTTAATTTGAACGAGGTCGAATGGGAGTTGATTCTAGCAAGGTCGAATATTGACTCTTAGTTGATTTGAACGAGGTCGAATGTGAGTTGATTCGAAGGAAATTGAATGTTAAATCTTAGTGGATTCGAGCGAGGTCAAACGTGAGTCAATTTGAACGAGGCCGAATATTTACTCTTAGTGATTCAAACGAGGTCAAATGTGAGTCGATTTGAATAAGGTCAAATATTGAGTCTTACTTGATTCGAACGAGGTAGAATGTGAGTCGATTTGAATGAAGTCGAATGTTGACTCTTAGTTGATTCGAACAAGGTCGGATATGAGTTGATTCGAGAGAGGTCGAATATTGAATTTGAGATTGACATAATGTATAAACTTGATAGAGATAAGAAACTCGTATGTTTGGTATTTTGCTTTGTTTATATATTCATTGGAAAAGTTTACATGTTTTCGTTCTATTCATGCATATATTGGAGAAGTCCCAATCTATATTGTCTCTTCATTGATTGACATGGAGAAGCAGTTGAGAGGTTGAGCAATGAACTTATACTTTAACTTAGAGACCCCCTCTTCGTCGCCTCGTTGAAAATCTTCCACGAGAAAACCCAATTGGGACAAAACTCAGGCGAGGGAAAAAATAGCATGGCTCAGGGACGTCTATCCTTAGAAATTGAAGTATTTGAGGTGTGTGATGTTCCAATTGTTTGGTAGTAGTTTTCCCTCCATTGTTTCTAGCCGAAAGGACCCTTTGCTTATTGTTGCCGTGATTTTGTATGGGTCGTCCTAATTGGTTCCCAGTTTACCTTCTCATGGGTCATTGCTTGCTTGTGTTTTGGATTTGAGTACATAGTCCTCGACTTTGAGTGGCCTGACCTTGGCTTTTTAGTTGTACTACCGCTCTGCCTGTTGTTTTTGGGCTACCACTCTTATGTAGGCCATGTCACTTCACTATTTGGCCTTGTCGAGGTCTTGCCTTCTGCTTTCATAATTACTTGGCCCGCTCTCATTTAAATATCTTAGACTTGGTTCACCGACCTTGGCTGGTATCACAGCGTCAGTCCCATAGACTAGTGAATATGGTGTTTCTCATGTACTTATTTTCGGCATTGTTCAGTATGCCTATAGCACTTTTGGCAGTAATTTCGGCCACAGTCCCTTGACGTTCTCGAGCTTCTTTTTCATGATGTTCAATATTGATTTGTTGGAAGAATATGCCTGACCATTGACCGCTGGTATGATATGGCATGGAGAATATTCTTTTCATGTGCCAGTTTTCATAGAACTAAGTGGTCTTTTTTTCCAGTGAACTATGGCCCATTGTCACAACTAATTTCTTTGGGGATGCCGAAGCGCCATATGATATTTTTCCATGTGAATGTGATCATTTCTTAGTCACGTATTTAAGAAGGCCTGCTTCTACCCACTTGAAAAAATAGTTAGTTAAAACTAAAAGGAATCATACATTACCTCATCCTACTGGGAGGGGTCCTACGGTATCCATTCCCCATTTAAATAAAGGACAGGGCGAGGTGACTGAGTGAAGGTGCTCGCTCGCTTTGTGAATTATGGGGGCATAATTTTGGAATTTCTCACACATTCTGATGAAGTCGGCAGCCTCATTTTTCATTGTGGGATAGTAGTAGCCCGCTCGTATGAGGCATCTGGCGAGAGCTTGATTACCTATATGAGCTCTATAGTGGTCTTCGTGCACTTCTTTGAAGATGTATCGCGTTTGATTTGGTCCTCAGCCCTTCGCTAAAGGGCTTCCAAAATTTCTTTTGTACAAGTTGTTATTGATGACGTTGTACCTAGCCGCCTGCATTTGTAGCTTCGGGGCCTCTTTTTTACTGGGTGGGAGCACCCCGTCCTGCAAATATGAGATAATACGATTGGTTTAGTCCTAAGTTAAGTTTACAATTCAT
Source organism: Nicotiana benthamiana (assembly GCA_034376525.1). Classification (NCBI taxonomy): domain Eukaryota; kingdom Viridiplantae; phylum Streptophyta; class Magnoliopsida; order Solanales; family Solanaceae; genus Nicotiana; species Nicotiana benthamiana. The sequence goes on from CM067324.1 coordinate 112,927,423, forward strand.
ACCTCGATTTGGACGATAGACGAGTGAAGGAGTGTAACCACGTTCCCTTTCCTGGGTATGCTTTTAGTGGTTGTGACCAGCTTACCGAGACCGTCTGCTTCAATATTCTGTGCTTAGGGATCTGGTCAAGCTGGCATTCTTCAAACTGGGTTAATAGCTTGCAGATCTCAACCTGATATTTTTGCAACCTCTGCTCATATATTTGGAAAGTCCATGTGACTTGATTGACAATGAGCTGAGAGTCACACCGTATGACGACCCGCTTCGTATCCGTACTTGTGTGCTAGTTTTAAACCTGCAGTCATGGCCTCATACTTGGCTTCATTGTCAATTATATCTGGGCATCGGATAGATTGGTGGTTACTTTGTCAGTTGGGACCTCGAGCACAATCCCCAGTCCCGATCGCGATGCAATGGAACCACCATTTATGTACAACATCTATAGTTCATGTAATTCGAGAGGAGTATGGGCGGTTTCCTTTTCGACTTCAAGCATTATTTTTGCGCTGAAGTCAGTGACGAAGTCAACAAGCACTTGTGACTTTATCATCGTTCGCGGTTGATAGGTTATATCGTGCTCGCTTAGTTTTATGGCCCATTTGGCTAATCAGCCCGATAGCTCGGCCTTGTGAAGAATACTCCTCAGGGGGAAGGTCGTTACTACTGAGATGGGGTGACACTAGAAGTATGGTCTAAGCTTTCGTGAAGCTACAACTAGAGCTAGAGCCAGCTTCTCGAGGTGTGGATACCTCGTTTTGGAATCGACTAGAGTTTTGCTAATGTAATAAATGAGAGATTTCATGCCTTTATTTTCTTGGACTAGAACCACACTCACGGCCACGTCGGACACAACTAAATAAACGAGAAGACACTCGCCGAATTTTGCCTTGGCGGGTAGTGGAGGGAAGACAAATATGCTTTTATCTATATTAAGGCTTCGACGCATTCATTGTTCCATTGGAATCTGTTGTCTTTCTTGAGTACGCTAAAAATTTATGGCATCTATTAGAAGACCGTGGGATAAACCTTGACTGGACGGCCATACGGCCGGTCAACTTTTGCACTTGTTTCTTACTAGTCAGGTTCTCTGGTATCCCTTCGATAGCTTTGATTTAGTTTGAGTTTACTTGTACATTGTTGTGATACCAAGAAATCGAGGAATTTTCTTGTAGTTACTCTGAAGTTACAGTTTTTGAGTTTTAGCTTCATGCCATATCGTATGAGTATGTCGAAGGCTTATTTTAGATGGTCGATCTGATCCTCCTTCCTCTTTGGCTTGACCAACACATCGTCGATGTAGACTTCCATTGTTTTACCGAGTTGGTCATTGAACATTTTTTTCACCAACCTATGATATGTCACCTATGTGTTTTTTTTCAACCCGAACGATATGACCCTTTAGCAGTACGTCCCTTGGTGAGTAATGAAGGTGTTCTTTTATTGGTCGTCTTCCTCCATGAGGATTTGGTTGTAGCCCGAGTAGGCATCCAAGAGGCTTAATAGCTCATGCCGGTAGTGGCGGCAATGAGTTGATCAATATGGGGCAGCGGGAACGAGTCCTTTGGGCAGGCTTTGTTCAAATCTGTGAAGTCTATGCACATCCGCCATTTTTTATTTTCTTTTTTATCATGACCACATTGTCAACCCACTGAGGATACTTCGACTCTCTAATAGAACCATTTTCTAGTAGTTTTTTGACCTCTTCATGGACCACGTCACTTATTACGGAGTTGAACGTTTGCCTTATTTGCCTTACTGGAGGATAAAATGGATCGACATTCAACTTGTGGGTTGCTATCTCGTTTGGGATGCCCGACATATTTGTATGGGAAAAGGTGAATAAATCTCTATTGTTAGTTAAAAATTGACTAACTTGCCTGAATTTTGCAGTTTATTACCGATGTAAGCTTTTTTGCGCTGGTTGTTGTTATCGAGTTGAATGGGGTAGAGGTCCTCTATGGTGGATCCTATGGCCTCCACAATTTCAGGATATTTGATTACATCTTGCTCGTTTTTGCTTGACCTTGGACCTATAAATTGCTATGATTTTTTGGTTTTGCCTTTCAATTGTTGGGTGTGTGTGTGGTCTTTGGCTATGTGGTAGCATTCCTTGGCAGTACATTGTTCTCCTCAATTGCAGAATATCCCCCAGGGAGTAGGAAATTTGATAACTTGGTATAAGCTTGAGGGGAAGACTCTCATGGAATGGATCCGGGTTCGACCTATGATGGCGTTATATGCCATATCTTGATCCATAAGGTGGAACATGGTTTCTAATGTAGTGCCACTAGCCAGGATAATCAATGTGATTTCCCTGGAGGTCCGCACCACTGCGTTTTTAAAACCCATTAGTGTGATGCAGCGTGGCACTATCATCTCCTTGAATTCCATTTGAGTGAGAACCCGGAGATGGATGATGTACGCGCCGCTTTCGTCATCGACCATAAAATGTTTTACATCAGTGTTTAAGATGCATAAAGTAATGATAAGGACGTCATATGAGGAAAACCCAAACTGTGGATATCTGACTTATCGAAGACGATACTATCTTCAAGTTTGTCGTACCATTCATGAGTGATCGACCTTTTGAGTTTGTGGGTGGTAGTGAACTTTACGTTGTTGATTGATGCGTCATCGTACCTTCTGATGATCATTTTAATGGTTTGAGCTAGAGGGTGGTTTGGGTGGACCCTGGTGTTGTTCTAGCCTACATGCGAAGTTAGCTCTCCCACGGTCGCTCATCAACTCTTTCAGGTGCCCTTGGTGGAGCATGTTTATGATCTCTTGTCTTAAAGCGGTGCAGCCCTCAGTTTTATCACCCCGCTCCAGGTGAAATTCGCAGAGGTCTAGTGTTGGGGTCGGACCTCATCTTCTGCGGCCATTTTACTTTTGGGCCGACCTTTTACAGTGCGTAAACTATTTATAAGGGGGAAATACAAAAATTGTGAGCAGATAGTAATGGGCGAATACCTTTCTCACTTGATGAGTCATTGTTCGCGGTCTAGACGGGCCTCCATCGTAGTGGGGGACATATGAGAGTGCCTCGACTGTAGGGATGATACTTTTCTCAATCGGGTTGGTGCCCTGTGTGATCTCCCCTATTGTCACTTCTTTGATCCTTTTTGGGCTCGACTTATACTGAAGTTAACCATACATTTGTCCGTTTATATTTTCTCCATCGGCTCAAACTTCGACGCAATAAGCATTGTGTATTTTGTCCTAAGTTGTAGGGGGTATTTCATAAGGCAACTCAGCAGTTTTTTGGTCACTCTCAAATCGCTTTAGTTTAGCCTATTCTGATAGGCTGCCACGACCATTCTTTCCGATACGTTTGGTAAGGTCATTCTTTCTTGGTTAAATCGAGCAAGAAAAATCCCTAAGTCCCTCACTGGGTGATTTTTTGATGTCGAATATGTCATTTACTCTCGCATCTGTATGTTTTGCTCTAGTGTGCGCTGTTATAAACTTATAGGCGATTTCCTCGAATGTTTCATTCGAGCATGCAGACAGCTGTGAATACCAAGTCAGGGCTCCCCTGATGAGTGTTTCGCCAAAGTTCTTTAGTAATATGGATGACACTTGTTCTTTGGCGAGGTCATTGCCTTTCACTGCTGTAACATAGTGGGTCACGTGATCTTCGCGGTTCATTGTTCCATTATATATTTTCAAGTACTGTGGCATGTTGAAGGTTTTGGGTATGGCTTGTGGCGCCGAATCGTCACTGTATGGTTGTTCCACGGACCTACTGGCATCCCTTTTCAGTATAAGTTTTGGGGCGCTCGATATCTTATCTACCTATTTTTGATGTTCTTTCATCTGCTCACAGAACATCTTATTCTTGTTCTTCTTCTCCTCCATTTCTCAAAATGGTCGTCATGGTGTCTTTATCTGCACCATTAACATTGTCAGTGATACTTATTGGGACGAGAATGTGTTATTCATTGGGAGCCGACGCAATGTGAGCCTTTGTGCCTTCTCTGTTCGGCCTCTAGGTTGGCTTGTCGAGAATGCTGGTTAGCGTATTTGTCAAACACACCTCGAGCATTTTTTCACTACGGGTGGTGCCTCCTTTGTTGTGGACATAGAGGCAGCCATGCCAGGCAAGGTAGTGATGCTGCCATGGGGATGGGGAGTTGTTTCGCCGAGGAGATGCATTTGGTGTCACATCCTTGTCTTACGTTTCGTTGATGGTGTGAAGGAGGTTGGTAGTGATGTCAGTTATTGCTTTCCTCTTTTCCTTTTCGTTACCTGCCATGTTAGATTTGTGCATACTAGGGTTAGGCATAAAATTCGTAAACCCGAATTCTGAACCAAACCGAATTAATTTGGTATTTCGGTTTCAATATTTTTGGTATCTCAATTGATTTCGTGTCACGCCCCAAAGCCGAGGGACATGTCCGGTGCTCGACTAGGTAGCCCTAATCAAGCGACATGGGTGTCTTTCCTATCCCACGTGTTACCCTATGTTTTCATTACTTATTGATCAAGTGAAATATCCATTTATAATTTAAACACATTCTTACGAGATTTACGTAACATACATGGTTACGTAGTGTGGTTTACAAGTTACACCGCCAACGTACAAAATACGTATTTACATAAGTTCATAACCCACATTTCCTATCTACGAAGCCTCTAAGGATACAAAACGGTGATACAATACTTGTCGGTAACAAGGACCCGACTATACCTTACAAAAATACCAAAATAAGACTCTGGAAAAAAAGCGGCATGAGCCACGCAGGGCCCCGAAAGGAAAGGGGCTCACCAATTTAGCTGACGGGAAGTGGAGGACTGCTACTGTCGGTGGATTGGAGTACCTGCTGTAGAATCACCTACAATCATAACACGAAATATAGCTTCCCCAACTAAAGGGACGTCAGTACATTTGAATTGTACTGGTATGTATGAACAAACTTTAACCCAAGTAAAACCAATCAATGCACAGATAACAAATATTAATAGAATCAACGATCAAATGCACATGAAAGGAACAACCAAAGCCAACCAAGTTTTACAATCTCTCCTTTTCCCCTTTCAACATTATTTCATCATATTAATGATTTCACAACTTTCACATATTTTCATTTCAATAGTGATTTCGATCACTTCCTCACCCTTATTACCTTGACCACCCTTATCACCATAACCCACACCTTATAACTATTAGAAACTACGCTTTACGCTAGAGGGGGGGGGGGTGAATTGCGTATTAATAGAATTTAGCGTTTTCTTGCGGAATTTAAACTTTGCAGGAAGTAAAATAAATGCAGAAAAATAAACTTACACAAAGATGTATACTGGTTGGCCACCAACGTGGTTAGTCCAGTCCCCGAGAGACTCTCTCGAGATTTTTCACTATCTTGTTAAGCTTAAGGGTGCTCAACAAACCGTTACACACTTGAGGACACAAGCCTCAAACAGTTGCTCGGAGATCGCAATCTCAAAGACTTCACCCAAGGAAACGCAAGTTCCTTGAAACAAGAGAATCGTAATTCTCTTACAAGTATATCAAATACTTGGACACTCACTTAACTAAAGTACTCCTTATTGAGTAGATATGAGTAAAAGAATATGTTCAAGATCACAACAACTTTAAGCAATAATATGGCTCTCAAAAGCTTTATGAAATGAGTAAAAAATGAAGAACAATTGAATGAAAGCTTATAGCAATGTAATGATCAGTTTGTGTATGTTGTTGTTGTTAAAACACTGAAATGAAGCTGTATTTATAGTTGAAAAAGTTGGTTCAACCGTTGTCTAATTGCCAATTAAGAGTTGCTGATTTTACTCACTGACAATCGATTGTCAAACCCCAACAATCGATTGTCTGCCAGTCAGATCAAAATTCAATCCCAGATTTAACGCTTCACAATCGATTATACATAATCTATAATCGATTACTGGCAATATTCAAAATCAGATAATCGATTACACTAAGTACATAATCGATTACTTTAGCAACGTTCTAAAAATCATTTCCGGATTTTAAGCAAAACATCGATTATATAAAATCTATAATCGATTACTTCAGCAACGTTCTAAAAATCATTTCCAGATTTTAAGCAAAACATCGATGATATAAAATCTATAATCGATTACCTTATGGTATTTGAAAATCATTTGACAACGGACAGCTTCAACAATCGATTGTCCTTTGCAACAATCGATTACTTGTTATTTTCTGAAAATCATAAAACTTACTGTCTCATTGATAATCGATTATCTAAAGACATAATCGATTACTTAATTAAATTTAAAATCACTGGAAGACATCAACTCAACACAATCGATCACCATTTGTTCATAATCGATTATTTTGAGTGTTGAAAAACTTTACCTCAACAACAATCGATTGTCATTTGTTCACAATCGATTATCATGCAGATTTGGAAAAACCTGATGTTCACTGTCTTACTCACAATCGATTACCATTAATTCATAATCGATTGTCATGCAGTCTTGGCTCAGAAACAATCGATTATCATAAGTACATAATCGATTATTTTAGCCCAGATTTTTGAGGCATGTTTAGAAAACATTTTGTCTAATGTAAATATGCATGTTTTAAAATCTTTTTGACACAGAATTAAATATGCATGATTTTGGAAAATAGTTTTATGAGAGAGGCCATACTATGAGTCAAGTTATAGGATCGAGATTACAATTTAGAACAACTCAATAACAATTAAAAGCTATATCTTGAACTTCAATCTTATTCGCAACCATTGTGCGCTTGTACTTGAATTCCGTCATATATCAATTTTTGCTTCGTTTGTCATTCATCAAAACCTACAAAAGAGTACACGTTTAGTATATTGCATTGAGGACGTGTTTCTAACAATAACTTCGTGTTGTGGCATGCGACCCGATCCCACTGGACAATCACATTTCACACAACAACAACAATTTACAAAGAGTTTTCATAAACATCAATACCATTTCTATCATATACAACAGCCCTGATTCAATTCAAGTCACAAAGATAATTTTTCACGACAAGCCACACATGATATTACCACAGTTGTTTCAATTACATCAATTATGACTTCTTTCCATAATTTATTACACAGCCCTTACCACATGAACACATTCACACACACACTTGGTTTGTTGTCATTTATTTACACCATAATATCGAGACGTTTAACCAACAATATTCAAGGCATATTAATCACAAGAATTCATGAAATAGGCCATCTTGCTGTAACAACCGTAAAACAACCAAAATTCACAAATAGTCCACAAAAGTACACATACCAATTACTCGATACACCAAACAAGGTGACTTTACAAAGGTTAAAGTTAGCCATACATACCTGGAGTCGAATTTCCTTTTTAACTTCTACTTTCAATTCACCAACAGCCTAGTACCGTCAATGTAATTCACAAGTTAACACATATAACTTAGAATTGAAGTTCACAAACACAACCCGAACTTACTTAGGTTATCAACCCCTCTTTTGCAAATCTATACTTCGACTAAATTCCTCTAACTAGATTTTATGTTTTAAAGAACATGCATGTGTATTTCAACTTATATTTTCAAGAATGAATACATGAGAATCCCCCTTTTTTGTTTAAATCTGAAAACCAATGAAAAAGGGTTTTTGGATTTTACCTGCAATAACATCAATGAAGACAATTACTTGAAATTTCCCGGCCGGGGTGACTTTGAAGAATTAGATTGATGAAGGTAAGACTTTTTCTCTCAATAATTCTCTCTTCCCTCTCTCTAGTTTGTTCAAAAAATATGTCAAAATGAGGGGTTTGGGTATTTTATTAAAGAAGGGGTCAGGTTTACCATTTTGAAAATTTAGAGCCCGAGTCAGATTTGCGGTCGCACTTCGCGATCGCAAAATGGAAATGTGGTCCGCAGAACGGACCGCAAAAGTGTTCCAAAACTCTAAAATCTCTATTTGGGTTTGCGGCAGAAATGCGAACCGCATACCTGATTTGCGATCGCATAATGCACCGCAAAACTGCCTCTTTGCAAAATCCCAAGATCAGTATGTGAAGACAATGCGGTTTGCATATTAGTTGTGCGGTCGCATAGCGATCATATTTCGACCTAAATTTTAACCAAATGATTGACTCAATTTGCGGCAGAAATGCATTCCGCATACTTGATTTGCATTCGCATTCTGGACCGCATAATAGGACTTCTTTGGAAAACTTTGATTCTTGATTTTTAAATGTTAGATCAGTAAAATTTTCACATTTCTAACACATATTCGAAACTTGACACTACGAGTTACTAGGTTTTGAGTACAAGTTTTCACGGGGCCTTACATCCTCCCCACTTAAAATCATTCGTCCTCGAATGAGGATTTTGGAAATCAGTTGGTTTTGAAAACATGATATGCAAAGTCCAAATTTTTCACTAACTCCCATATTTTTAGAAAATTTTGCCAGAGTTTCCTTTGTAATTTGACTTATCTACCTGTCAGAGAGCCCCTGAAACATATTCTCAAGCACCATTACACAATTTCTGTTATCCCTACAACTGGTATACAATTCATTACCTCAATAGTTACACATATTCAATCACTTGTTACATTTTGCACATAAATTAGTCACGTCAGTGAGTCCCATACAATTCAACCACTTCAACATACTATATGCATTTCAATTAATCATTACCAATCTTCACTATCATTAGTCGTGCACTTATTACATGAGTTTTTACAAAATTTTCATTTACCAAAGAGGGGTTGCACATTACTCAAATAACCACAACACATACAATTCTTGCACAACTTAAAGAGTTACAATTTGTAAAGCATTTGGGGTAGGGGATGGGGGATGGGTTGTCTTTGCACCAAATTGAACACAACATCAGTTTGTTTAGAGATAAGAGTTCGCACGATTACTACTTGACTTGTTCAAACAGGTGGGGATATTTTTCTTTCATTTCATTTTTCGCTTCCCATGTGGCTTCCTCAACTCGTTGACTTCGCCATAATACTTTAACTGAAGCAATTTCCTTGTTTCTCAATCTACGGATTTGCCTATTAAGAATAGCAACCGGAATCTATTCATACGACAACTCTTTATTAACCTCTATAGTCTCAACTGGCACGATAGTGGATGGATCTCCTACCACTTTCTTTAACATAGATATATGGAACACCTGGTGCACTAATTAGGGGGTAATTCCAGCCTATAAGCCACTTGCCATATCCTTTGAGCAACCCGATATATATAGGACTCAACTTCCCTTTCTTCCCAAACTGCATGACTCCCTTCATAGGAGATACCCTCAAGAACACCCAATCATCTACTTGGAATTCCAATTCTCTTTGACAAATGTCCGCATAGGACTTCTAGCGACTCTGAGCAGTTTTTATCCTCTCCTAAATGATTTTAACTTTTTTACATAGCTGGTGCACAAGATCTGGACCTATCAATTATGCTTCACCCACTTCAAACCATCCAATCGGAGACCTACACCTCCTTCCGTACAATGCCTCAAATGGGGCCATCTGAATACTAGCATGAAAGCTGTTATTGTAAGCAAATTCTATAAGTGGCAAGTGATCATCCCAATTACTTTTGAAATCCAAGACACAAGCCCGCAATATATCTTCAAGCGTCTGAATAGTCCGCTCTGCTTGATCACCAGTCTGTGGGTGGAAAGCCGTGCTGAGATTCACTTGAGTAAACAACCCTTGCTGAAAATTTCTTCCAAAAATTAGCTATGAACTGTGCCCCTCGATTTGAGATAATAGAAAGTGGAGTGCCATGAAGCCTTACTACTTCCTTGATATACAACTGACCATGCTGTTCTATAGTATCAGTGGACTTGACTGGCAAGAAATGAGCTGATTTGGTGAGTCGATCCACTATTATCCAAATTGAGTCGAACTTGTGCTGAGTGCGAGATAACCCTACCACAAAATCCCTGTTGATCATCTCCCATTTCCACATTAGTATTTTCATAATCTGAGTTAACCCACCAATTCTCTGATGTTCAGCTTTTACTTGCTGACAATTCGGACATTTAGATATAAAGTCCATCACAACCCTCTTCATACCGTTCCACCAATAAATTTCCTTGAGATCATGATACATTTTCGTAGAACTTGGGTGCATAGAATATCTGGAATTATGAGCCTCCACCATTACCCTCTCCCGAAGATTATCCACATCTAGAACACATAGCCTACCTTGAAATCGCAATACACCATCCTCGCCGCCGAGTGAAAATGCCGAAGTCTTGTTTTTTAAAACTGCCTCCTTCATCTGTGCCAATGCTGGATCAATAAACTGCTTTTCCTTGATCTCCGCTACAAGTGACGATTCTGCTCCATTATGCACCATAACATTCCCCTCGCCTGAGGTCGAAATACAAACCCCCAAACTGGCCAATTGATACACCTTCAAGCCAAGGGCCTCTGATCCGCTCCCAAATGAGCCAAACTACCTATGGACTTCCGACTGAGAGCATTGGCCACCGTATTCACATTCTGTGGATGGTACAAAACGTTCATATCATAATCCTTGAGCAATTCTAACCACCGTCGTTGCCTTAAATTCAACTCCTTCTACTTGAACAAATATTGGAGACTCTTGTGGTCTGAGAACACATCCACATGGACCCCATAAAGATAATGTCACCATATTTTCAAGACAAATACAACTGCCTCAAGCTCCAAATCATGCGTCGGATAATTGTTCTTGTGATTCTTGAGTTGCCTTGAAGCATACGCTATGACCTTCCCATGTTGCATCAACACATACCCCAAACTAACCATGGTGGAATCACAATAAACCAAAAATCTTTCTGTGCCTTATGGCATGGTCAATATCGTTGTAGAGGTCAACCTCGACTTCAATTCCTAAAAACTTTTCTCACAAGTATCGTACCATTAGAACTTAATTGCTTTCTGCGTCAACTTAGTTAATGGGGAGGCGAGGGTAGAGAATCCCTCCACAAACCTCCGATAATACCCCGCTAAACCTAAGAAGCTACGGATCTCCGTTGAGGTCATGGTTCTAGGCCAATCTTTTACTGCTGCAATCTTCTGGGGATCCACCTGAATCCCTTCACTGGAAACAACATGACCTAGAAAGGTAACAGACTCCAACCAAAACTCACAATTTGAAAATTTAGCATACAACTGGTGCTGATGAAGAGTCTGCAGAATTGCCCTGAGGTGATAGGCATGATCCTCCCGGCTCCACGAATAAACAAGGATGTCATCAATGAAAACTATTACTCGTACACAAAACAGGTGACTTTACAAAGGTTAAAGTTAGTCATACATATCTGGAGTCGAATTTCCTTTTAACTTATACTTCCAATTCACCAACAGCCTAGTACCATAAATCTAGTTCACAAGTTAACATATATAACTTAGAATTGAAGTTCACAAACACAACCTGAACTTACTTAGGTTATCAACCCCTCTTTTGCAAATCTGTACTTCTACCCAATTCCTCTTACTAGATTTTATGTTTTAAAGAACATGAATGTGTATTTCAACTTATACTTTTAAGAATCAATGCATGAGAATCCCCCTTTTTGTTTAAATATGAAAATTAATGAAAAAGGGTTGGGAATTTTACCTGCAAGAATGGAGATGAAGACAATTACTTGAATTCTGACCTGGGTGACTTTGAAGAATCAAATTGGTGAAGGTAAGACTTTCTCTCTCAAGAATTCCCTCTTTCCCTCTCTAGTTTGTTCAGAAAATATGTTAAAATGAGGGGTTGGGGTATTTTATTGAAGAAGGTGTCGGGTTTAAAATTTAAAAAAATTAGAGCACGAGTCAGATTTGCGGTCACACTTTGCGATCGCAAAGTGGAAATGTGGTTCGCATAATGGACCGCAAAAGTGTTCCAAAACTCTAAAATATCTGTTTGGGTTCGTGGCAGAAATGCGGTCCGTATATCTGCTTTGTAGTCGCATAATGGACTGCAAAACTGCCTCTTTGCATAATCCCAAGATAAATATGCGACGACTATGCGGTCCGTATATTAGTTATACGATCGCATAATGGACCGCATTTCAACCTTAATTTTATCTAAACCACTGACTCATTTTGCGGCAGAAATGCGGTCCGCATACTTGATTTGTGACTGCATTCTGGACCGCATAATAGTACCTTTCTGGAAAATTTTGATTCTTGATTTCAAAATGCTAGATCAGTATAATTTTACACATTCCTAACACATATTCAAAACTTGGCACTACGAGTTACTAGATTTTGAGTACAAATTTTTACGGGGCCTTACATTTCGGTACAGAAATTTTGATATTTTGGCAATTCGCTTCGGTATACGATATAGGCTTTTGATATTTCGGTATTTCGATATACAGAATACGGAAATACGCTATTAAAAACATTGATTAGTTTGTCGGCTACTACATTTATAACCCACAATTGTCAATCTATCATCTTTGTAACTTTCACCAACCAGCCACTGCAGGACGAAAGAATCACAGTTCTACTGTACATGCTCGCCGAGCTAGGGTACACAGTTATTAACTGACCGAAACAAAGTAGATTACTAACTAGAAGAAAATGGTAAAACTATATTCCTCAAAATTCCTGGACTAAATAAAAGAGATACTACATTTCAGGAAGGAATTAAACTTTTCTCAATTCCTGATTTACCTTTCCAAGAAAGGAATCAAATTAGCTTCCCTTACAATGGAAAGTTAAAGGTCCAGCTTTAAGCCGTGCAAATGCCAAAATATATGAGAAGAACGGTAAAGATATACATAGAGGTTAGCCAGAGGATAAATTTATATGCATTTGGTCTATGTTAAATCGTATTTGGACATAACATAGTGATTTCAAGAATTTATGGAGGTCAACACGTGTTAGCACACTGATCAACATGGATTACATTAGTTAATGGAGTCGGGGATATAGTAAAGATTTGGTTTAAATCAAAATTGTACAGAACCAAAATAAAAAATATTGAAATATTTTGATACGGTATTTGGTATACACAATTGATAAATTGAATACGAAATTCTTAAATACCGAACCGAAATACCAAATGTCCACCCCTAGTGCATACGACAGAATATATAGGGTTTCTGCGTGTTATTTCTTTAGATCTAAAAAAAACTAAGATTTTAACTAAAAGATCTTCATAGACAGCGCCAAATTATTTTGTCAAAAAGTATGATACCTTTTGTTAAACTAATTAAATACAATGTTGATGGATAAATTCTAGTCAAAAGTAATTAATATTAGTACCGTACGATGTGCGAACATAATTTAGACTATTTGAATTATGTGCTAATAACCTTAAAATTAAACCTCTATATAGTAATTATAAATAATTATTTATATTAATTAAGAAGCATCGCATGAAACCATTTTTAAATCTTATAGTGGATAATATATTTTCTTTTTCTATATATCTGAAAACCCAACCTCATAAGTTTGACGCTTGTATTATACTTTTCGGTCAGTATTAAGAAATACTACATGTAACATTGTGATTTGTCTTATTTAAGTACATTAAATTATATTATTTTAACAAAATTTTTATTATCACTTTATTTTTTATCTCAAATTTAAATAAGTTTTATTCTTTTACATTGTTAGGCATAATTTTTTCTCTTTACTGTTCATTGCTTATAGTTTTTGCATTATTTATTATTTAATATTATTATAGTGTAATATAATTTTCGATTAGCCTATAAATTGAATTACTCTTGCTTATTTCCCTTTTAATAATTACTAATAAATGTAAAAAAAATTATTCTCAAAATTTAATGTGTTTTTACACTATTATCCTCTTATTCAGATCTCTTTCATCATTTAAATTTGTTAATAATATTTTTTAGTATTATTTAATAATTTTATTTATTTATTTTAAATAAATTTAAAAATAAAAGTATCCTCACACTATCTCTATTTTCCTCTTTATACATTCTCTTCCTTACTTAGAAATTTTAATTAGCTTTTTACATAAATATTTTACCTATACTCAAAATAATATCATATTTTATTTTAAAATATAACTTTAAATTTAGTCTAAAAAATTACTCATTTTGCTTCAATTTAGATGACACATTTCACTTATCGACGATCAATTTGACTAAATAATGAAGCTAAATTAAATTAGTTCAACTTACTATTTTAAAACTAAAATTTAGATGTACAAAACTATATAAAAAGTACTACAAGTTACAAAATTTTCTCATATCAATATGATAATAAAATATATTTTAAAATTTTGGTCAAACTTCATGTAATTTGACTCTCAATAAGCGAAATGGGTCATCTTAATTGAAACAAAGGAAATAACACATAAGTTTTTTTTATAATGTTTCAAATCTATTGAATTTTCTTATAATTTTTTGTATTGCATGCATTTATTTTGTATTTTCTTTTAGTTTCAAGATACAAATTTGGCTTTTTTTAATCAGTGAATTACCTACATTATATATTTATTTATTAAATTTAAAATTTTAATTTAGTACCAATTTTTTAGTTTTTTTTATCTAGCAGGGCTATTTTTTTTGGTCATATCTGTATTTTGAGCATACTCATCATAACTTTAAGATCTTTCTAATATCAAGTTCAAATAGTATTTTTTTTAAAATTTTCAATATATATTTTTTTGGAATTTTAATTAGTTTTCTTACTTTTGTTATAATGTTATCTAATATGCAATATTATCACATTTTCATATGACTTTTTTTTCACTTTATTTAATATTTTTATCCCCTACTATTTTTAATATAATATAAATAGATATGTAATTTTTTATATTGAACTAATTAACTTTTTATTTTTATAAATATTTATTTAAATTCTTACATTATTTAAACTTATCAATAATATTTTTAAGTATTGTATATTTACTTTATTTTATTTTCTAATGTGATACTTAGTAAAAATTTCCTTACATTATCTCTAATTTATTTTATTATTCAATATTTTTAATTTTTTCGTTATTTTTTAGATTTTAGTTATGTGTCCGTATATACATGCATGTCATTTCTTATCATACTTAAACAAAACTTTCTCATATCAAATTTAAATAAGATTTATCCTTTTTTGAATTATTTTTTTTAAGAATTAATTTCCATTTCATTCATAGATCAGAAAAAATACAAGTTTATCCAACAGCCGCTGACTAGCTACTTTCCACTCATTTCGATACATTATCACTCTCATATGCTATAGATACAATCATTTTAAAGAAGAGCATTGATTCTAGGGGAAGTGATCCATTCTTTGCAGAAAGTTCTTCTAGTGTTTAAGAGATGTTCCCGGCGTATGCATATGAATTGCTATCTCTTTACATGTGTCATTTATAACTATAGCGCCGCCCTGGAATCTAATTTTGTTCCTTTCTCGCCAGAGATAGTAGACTAACATTCCGAACACACTGGTGGTTATTTTCGCTACTCCGTTTCTCCTTTTTGCAATGTTGCTTATCCATTCTACTTCACTGTTCCAATCAAGGATGGTTCTCTGGTATCCCAACCATATGAGTAATCTATTCCATACTTCCCTTGATGTCGGGCAGGTAAAAAATAGATGGTCAAAAGATTCGTCTGCTTGCTTGCAGAATACACATTGGTGCGGAATCTGTATTCCAAGATGCACTAGACGCTCCACTGTTGCCAGTCTTCTACGTAAAGCTAGCCAGACTACAAATTTGAAACGTGGATGTAGTTTAGGCTGCAATACTATGCTTTTCCATTGTACTTTGGGGAAGAGAGGGAGTTGGAGTTTGTAGAGTTTATTGATGTTGAATTTTCCACCACTCTGTAGTTGGATCAGTCTACATTTCAGGTCCCCCTGTACACCCTGTGTGTTTGTTATCAATGTTCTGGTCTCAAAAATCTTCCTCACAGCCCAGGCCGCTGATTTAGGAGTAGGAACATCCTCTACTTCCTTGTTCTTAATGTAGTATGTGTGCATCTATTTGATTCGTAGACTGTCCTTTTTCATTGTTACTGCCCACAAATGCTTTGCTACCGCAGCCTTGTTCCAGATTAATAAGTTCAAAACATTTAGTCCCCCAGCACTATATGGTAGACATATAGTTTCCCAAGTGACTAGTGCCTTTTTGGACACAGTTGCTGCTCCAGTCCATAGAAATGATCTGCATACTGCTTCAATCATCTTCATTACTTTTTCCGGTAGTAGGAAGATTTGAGTCCAATATGATTGCATACCAAATAATACTGATTTGATTAACTGGAGCCTACCCGCATAAGATAGAAGTCTTGATGTCCAGCAATTGATCTTCTGTGTTATTTTCTCCACTATTGGCCAACATTGAGCAATTGTTAATTTTTTGGAGTCCATGGGGACCCCCAGGTATTTGAAAGGTAGGGACCCTTCAGGGAATTCCAGATCGTGCAAGATTTCCTCATTTGTCCAGTGTGAGACTCCTGCTATATAGACCGCACTTTTATCTGCATTTGCTTGTAGTCCTGAAGCTTCCTCAAAGTTTTGGAGCATCTCTTTTATAAGTCTTACAGATTTGGTATCGGCCTTGCAGAATAGTAAAAGGTCATCCGCAAAGCAAATATGTGCCACTCCTAACTTCTTACATCTAGGATGAAATTTGAAATCCTTCCTTGCCGTCATATCCTTGAGTTCCCTGTTCAAATATTCCATGACAATAACAAAGAGGTACGGGGACATTGGGTCGCCTTGCCGTATGCTTCTTTGTCCTTTAAATGGTGTTGTCAATCCACCGTTGAGATTTAGTGAATATGTGACCGACGAGATGCATTCCATTATCCACTTTGTAAATTTGAGTGGGAAACCCATATCGAGCAACAATCTCTCAATGAAGCACCATTCGACTGTATCATAAGCCTTCCGCAGGTCAACTTTTAATACACAGCGAGGGGAGACACATTTCCTGTTGTAGCCTTTAAATAATTCTTGTGTAAAGAGAATGTTGTCCGTAATGCTCCTGCCCTCAATAAAAGCCGATTGCTTACCAAACCTTTTTTTTATATGGTGAAATTTTTGCTTTTTTTCTCTCTATACGCTCCTTAGTTTTAGCCTAATATTAAGCTTGGCTCTATATATATATATATATATATATATATATATATATATATATATATATATATATATATATATATATATATATATATATATATATATATATATATATATATATATATATATATATATATATATATATATATATATATATATATGATTTATGTTTTTCTGTTACTTTATAAATAATTTATATAGGGTTTTATTTTTATGGTTGAAAATTTTTAATTCTCAAAGTGATCAAATCTTAAT
The DNA here is from genome assembly GCA_034376525.1 of Nicotiana benthamiana. NCBI lineage: Eukaryota > Viridiplantae > Streptophyta > Magnoliopsida > Solanales > Solanaceae > Nicotiana > Nicotiana benthamiana. Next base: position 112,944,684 of record CM067324.1, read on the forward strand.
ATCTTACGCAAATTTTAGTTTTATTTTATATTTTAACTTACTCCAACGTATAAATAATCATAGGTTTTCTCAATTTACCTAATTCTATATTATTTTTATGTTTTATTATAGTTTTTAAATTAGTTCTTTAACTCCACATTTCTAGCTAATATAGAAGTAATTTATGAGTGGATCAATATATATATATATATATATATATATATATATATATATATATATATATATATATATATATATATATATATATATATATATATATATATATATATATATATATATATATATATATATATATATATACAAAAAAAAAACATACACACACATACATGTACACACACAGAGAGATTAGGTTTGTCGAAGATCTATTTAGATTATGTATAAGATTCATTCAAGTACTTCCATTAATTATGTTTTCATTTATAATTTTTAATTATTAGTATTGTCTTAAAATTGTCAAATGACATTATTTTTTCTTGCTACTTGGTTTAACAACAATACATACTACCCTCCTTTTAATGTAATATAGATAAATTCTTGATCTAGCATATACGTGTATAAATAGTATAAAATAGCGTTGAGCCGGTTTAGTGAGTGGATGGGAAGAAGGATGATGAGTAATAACTATATTAAATGAACAATAAATATAAATGTGAGGGAAGAATAATCCAATTATTGAAGAGTATAGAAGATCCCTTCTTGTGGCAACACTGAATCACACGAATGCTAAAGAATATTGCACAATTAATTGGACTTGATGGAAGTGACAAGTGGAATATTTCACAAAAAATAAAATCTTTCTTAAAAGTGGTTTGAATGCTTCTCTTGCAATAGAATTGACCCCTCTCTTTCTATCTCTTCCCATATACTACTATTTATATGGAATATTCTAAAGAACCCTAGAAGGTACGAGGGAACATGTTTAATATTCCCTTCATTGATTCCAAAACCAAACTGAACGTTATTTCCCTTCCCTGCTTGATGTCTGCCCTAGCGAGCCACTTTATGGCTCGTTTCGCTTGTCATCGACTTCGGCCTTAATGAACCCTTCAATGGCTTGCCCTGGTCGTACTCGGCTGAGCCGACCATGGTGAGCTACGATCTCAATGGTGATCACCTTTGGGTATTGAGTTTCCAAGATCAGATTTGAGTCCATACAATATTGTCCTCATTGACGAGTAACATACAGTCAAGCTTGACCAAAAAATATTTGAAGAACGAACACCAACACTTACCTATTGCAGCAGCAATCAAGGAGCAGCAGGCGCTCTAAATTGCTAACTTGTCAATTGCAACAACAACTAACGAACAGCAGAAGCAGCATCAACAACTGACGGGTTACGTGCTCCAGCTCACAAAATCCACTCCAATTACACATTCTAACTGGAGTCTCAAAGTCATTCTAAGCAGCAGCTAATCATAGAAAGGCAATCCCCAAAAACTAGAAAGAAAATGGTTAAACACAGAGGCAACAAGAAAGAAAATGGTTAAACATTGGTAATTTTTCGTAAATCACTATCTTTTAATAGTAATTAGAATACATTTTTTGTGGTTATAAGATGTATTCGATGTATTTAAGCTATTGTATTATGAATACAGTAACAAAAATATGCGTGAATCAGTGAAGTCCAACTAATTACCTGTTGCATTCGAGTGTATTCGACTGTATTTATGGAGTAAAACGTGAGATTACAGTTGGACAGATTATTGTATTCGACTGTATTTACAGTGTGAAACAGGGGATTACATTATTTTTAAAACGAAAAAGGAATCAATTAACATAATAGACTCCTAATATAACTCAACAAACTCAATTATAACACACAAGTTTTGTATTTTCGGCTATAAAAAAGATTCTCAACCGTAAAATACACCAAAAAACATAGCAATCTTCAGATAAATTATATAATACATCTGAATACATAAATTCTATTAACTAAAAAAATATATGAATACATTCATGGCATATAGCGAGACAATGAATACATTGCAATACATAGAATACAATAGGATACATTGAAATATAATGGAAAAAAGACAATGAATACAATGAAATACAACAAAATACATTTTAATTACAATGAAAAAAAGACAATGAATACAATAAAATACATGAAAATACATTGAAATATATTAACAGAAAATCAAGTTGCTCAGTCCCAAGCTCCATTATCTTTGTTCAAGAATAAACCCTAATTTCCGGCGAATCCCCCATTCACCGGAAGCCGGTAGTGAAAACGCGCCGTCTTGGTCCGACATAGTGCCTTCAATGGCAAAAAACAACGCCAAAACCTTCAATTCCATATCTCAGAAGATGTAGAAATCACATGAACTTATATCCTTCAATGATGAATTGATTGATAAAGACGAATTAAGAATATCACAGAAACTTATATCCTCCAAAGCCTTCAAGCCTTCAGTTACGAATTGAAGAATGAAGAGGAACAGTGAATTCAGTGGGTGGTTTTGCACCTCTCTGTCATTCTAATTGATTGATATAGAAGAATTAAGGATATCACATAAACTTATATCCTTCAAAGCTTTCAAGCCTTCAACGATGAATTGAGGAAGGAAGAGGAACAATGATTCAAATTTTCTGAGATAATGGAGATAAATTACTGGAAAATTGTGGTTGTATTTATGGAGAAAGACTGGCGTTGAGAGAGAGAAGGTGGAGAAAAATCTGAAAGAATGAGAGAGAAAAATAGTACAAAGCGTATTTTATGGCTTAAGGGTAGGAAGAGACCATAAATAGATATTTGGCTATAAAAATCAAAAGGTATCTATGGAATATAATTTTTTTAAAATATATTTATTTAAAATAAATAAGGTATCAAACTTTGCTATAGGAGGTAAAAATTTCTTAAACATTCACTTCGGCTGTTGGGCTTAGTTTATTGGACTGGAAGGGATTTTTACCTATACATCCCATATAGCAAACCTTATTACCATTATTGTGCCTTGTTTGGTTATTACCCGCATATTCCATGTTTTCGTTACCAAAAATGTACCAAACGAAATCAATCTGATTTTGTAGCCTAAAATGGCGCCTGTTTTTAAGGCTCCCAATGAAATCAATCTGATTTGTAGCCTAAAATAGCGCCTGTTTTAAGGCTCCCAATTAATATTTGATTCTGTCCCAATTAAATGGTCAATCAAATATTAAATTTAGCTTTGAATATTGGCCCTTCAACCTCATTACAATAAATCATGCATCTGTTCCATTTTAGTCCAGGATTGTGTTTAGTGTTTTCCGGTTCACAGGCTCTTACAGCATAAGCATCTATTATTTGCTACTTATTCGCATCTTGTATTTACATCAAACTAAGGAATTTAACCTAGCCGTTAAGAATTAACATAAAACATAAGAATGTATATAACTCAATCATATTAAAGTGATAAATATGTGTATAAAAACACAATTTCTGTTAAGAAATATATTGTGTTAATTGTAGTATATTCACTTTGCTTATTAATTGTAAATCAAATCCCACCGAATGTGGATCACAATTATGGAAGCTTAGAATTAGGCCTAGATTAATACTTAGCATTTGTATATATGTGCAGCTAATTCTGTAGATGAATATACATATCTTCAGTTATCTATCAGAATTTACAGCGTGATAGTCAATAAAATTGTAGTTCTTCCAGATTTCAGTTTCGGAAATCACTCATTCTTCTACATCAAATACCGAAAATCAGAATTGAAAGCGTGATAGTCAATCAGTGCGGAGCTTCTACAATGTCAAAAATCCCGATATATTGTAGTTAATTGTAGTCAATTTGTAGTTAATTGTATTCAGTTTGTAGTTAATTCTAGTCTGCTTGTAGTTAATTGTAGTGTTTAATAAATATATCTGAAAATTGGATTTTTTCTGTAGCTACTGGCTTGTATGTGTACCTTGAATCACCTAATGTGAATTTGTAGTTAAACTGTATTTCAATTTATTTATATGCAAATGTAGTTATATTGAATTTTGCTTAGCAGTAGTTTAATTTCTGTAGTTATATGAAATTTGTAGCTAATTGTAATCAGTTGTAGTTAAGTGTAATATTTAATAAATATGTCTGACTAATGTATTTTTTTGTATCTACTCACTTGTATGTGTAGTTGAAAACTGCAAATGGCATTTATAGGCAACGTCAATTCATTATTCTTTATTGTTCAAGATAAGAAGTTTTAGCTGAAAACACAACAGCCGCCGAATGGACGAAACAGTAGTTCTTTTTGTAGTTATATGAAATTTGTAGCTAATTGTAGTCAGTTGTAGTTAAGTGTAGTATTTAATAAATATGTACTGTAGATTGTAGTTATAATGTACTGTAAGTGATTTCTAAATGTGTTCCAAAATATGTTGTGGAACATCCCATTTGGCTTCATCAGGAAGAGGATTAACTGGCAATTCATATGTAAGAAGAAGGCTCTTCGTTGTGTAATACGGTGAGCAATAGTTGTCCGACCTTTCATTCCTATGCCTTAATGCTGCCAAAGCATGTGCACATGGAAGTTCATCAAGTTGGAATTGTCCACAGCTACATTTCTTGTTTTCTAAACATACAATGTACCGCTTCACACCATCTAACACAGTATGTGTATGATCTGTTGAAACTCACACCTACAATTCAAGACCAAAAAGAAAATAATAAGGTGTCAATAAGTTAATTATGTTAGCAACAATCAGCTAACTACAAATCAGCTACAAACAAACTGCATAAAAACGTTAACTACATTTACCCACATTTGACTACATTTTAAAAACATACTGGAAACACTGCATATAAACGTTAACTACATTTACCCACATTTGACTACATTTAAAAATACACTGGAAACACTGCATATAAACGTTAACTACATTTACCCACATTTGACTACATTTTAAAAACAGACTGGAAACACTGCATATAAACGTTAACAACATTTTCCCACATTTGACTATATTTTAAAAACAGACTGGAAACACTGCATATAAACGTTAACTACATTTACCCACATTTGACTACATTTTAAAAACAGACTGGAAACACTACAACAGCTACTATTTTTTTTGTTTTTTTTTCCTGCACCAAACAAGAACATATTACCTTTAGTTTCTGGGATAATGTATTGTTATCTTCCAATTCTTTGTTGAATTTGTGCCCAAGTAATATTCTGCAATTGTAGACTGGAGAATTCCGTAGCTTGCATTATCATCAACCAAAATGGCATCAACTTCAAAATCTCGGAATCTGTCATAGTTATCCCAATAACCATTACATTTCAGCATTATCGGAATTTTTGACATTGTAGAAGAATGAGTGATTTCCGAAACTGAAATCTGGAAGAACTACAATTTTATTGACTATCACGTAAATTCTGATTTTCAGTATTTGATGTAGAAAAATGAAAGATTTTCGAAACAGAAATCTGGAAGATTTTCAGTATTTGATGTAGAAAAATGAAAGATTTTCGAAACTGAAATCTGGAAAAACTCGGAAATGGCGAATTAAATTGAAGCAGTGAGAGAGAGAGAAAATGGTTTTGTAGAGGGTTTGGGACTTTGATGCAACCGTAGCACTAAAAATACGGCGGATGAAACTCTCGATCTGAAACAATGGCAACCTTCGACAATGGAGGATGACAATGGTGGATGAAATTAAACCAGAGAATCAGAGACTACTGTTTTGGTAAATAAACGTGGGGGGGGGGTGTGTAAATAAAAAAGGGGAGAAATGCATCGGTTTTGGTTGGAAGAAAGAGAAAAACGTGTACAAGAAAATTTTGAAAAAAGATTTTGTTCCACAAATCAAGCCTATAATAAATAAGTTGATCCTTAAACCTTAAATATAAATTTTGGTACATAAACTGAAAGGTGGTATACTTAAATGTAATAAACACAAACCTTAAACATGAGTGGTTATAAGGTTTGCTATATGGGATGTATATGTAAAAATCCCAAATATAATTATAGAGTAGAGGAGGGTTGGCTCGTAAGCCCATAATATAGGAAATATTTAAGAAGAAATTAAAAAATAGCCAGATTTATAAGTGGTAATTAAAAAATAGCCACAATAAAAGTAATCGAAATTTAGCCACTTTTCATGTAAAGATAAATTCTAACGAAAACACTGTTCAAAATCCAAAAAATATTGCAGCATAATATACTGAATTTTCAACATAATATATTGGACTTTCAGTATAATATACTGGAGTTCAAGCTAGGGGTGGATCTAGAGCATAGAATACGGGTTCCTAAAAACCCGGTAACTTTTGCATAGACCTTGTATTTATAAGAAATTCACTAAATATTTGTAAATATCTAACTGTGAATTCAATTATTATTGCATATTAATTTAAAATTACGGTAGGAACTCATAAGCCGCAAGTCCTAGATCCGCCTCTAGTTCTAGCATAATACACTCGACTTCTAGTATAATAAACTAGACTTCCAGCATAATATACTGGTCCAACGTAATATGCTGGAAGTTCATACACATGTGCACCATTCTCCAGTATATTATGTTGGAACTTTTCGCATTGCAGCTAAATACTGGCTATTTTTCAATAACTTTGCAAACGTTGGCTATTTTTAAATTATTAGTTCGAAAACTAACTAGCCCGTGCTATTTTCACAAATATTCAGTATTTTGGTATACCAAAATATTGAAAACTCCGTACCGAGTATCGGTGTTAAAATACCAATATACCAAAAATTCTGCACTGAAAACTATCGAAATATCAAATAAATCGATACACAAATACTAAATTAATTCGGTCCGATTTCGAATTCGGTTTTCGAAGTTTATGCCCACCAGGAACAAAGAAATGATAACTTAAGAGTAACTGTTTATAGGAACTATACATGTTTATAGCAGTTCACTGAATTAAATGTTTATTTGTCTTCTAAAACCTAGTATTAATCTCATCACTTAAAACTTAAAAGCATCAATTTTCACGTTTTAAATCTAGATGCACACAGTTGAGTTAAAAATTAACATTTCTTTAATTTGTAGATCCGGGAATTATGGCTTCTGCAATGCTTAACGACCCAAGTGGCTGTCTGAATTTTGAAATCCGAATAATGTATTGCAGATTCAGTTTTTCTCCTCTAAGAAATAAATATCGTCCGACTTTTCTCATGTAATTTAATTATTTTCACTTCATGAATATACATTTTTTTTAACTAGGACCTGCACCCGCTATCCTTCAGGTGCACTATGGATAAACTCCACTCCAGTGCAATAACTTGCAAATCTCAAACTACACTGAATCCCTACGGCGCACTCAATCGAGAAAGTATGTAGAGGGTTTCGAACGTGTGATCTCCCATTTGAGGATCTCCTGCTCAACCAACTCGGCCACCCTTGCACATTTTGAAGTGAAATATTTATTTTTTTCTTGAGCCTTGCTACCTCCCTGTTAACATCCTACGAGCTTCCGATTGAAGAGAGAAGGTGAAGAAGATGAACAGTTGAAATAGAGAGAAGCTGAAGAAACTTTTTAATATCTCAATGTCTCGAATGTTCTGTTCTGTACAATATATCAGAAAGAATGAAAAAATCTAATCCGTGTGTATGTGATTTTTACACGTGTGTATTATACAGTGTATATATACATTGTATATAAATAAGTACTCAGTAGTTACAGATTTGGGCTGCTTGGGCTGCTTCTATACTTGGGCTCTTGTGGGCAACTTCTTCTGTAGTGGGCTGCTGTAGTGGGTGGAGCCCAACAGTAATGCCAACACCCCCCTTCAAGCTGGAGGGTGAATAAACACCCAGCTTGGACAGAAAAGAATGATGTAGAATACCTGTCAGGGGCTTAGTAAAAATATCAGCGAGCTGAGAACCAGATGGAACATGGTGTAAAGTAATGAGACCTTCCTGAAGTTTGGCTCGAATGAAATGGCAATCAACCTCAATGTGTTTAGTCCGTTAAAAATGGGATTTTTGGCTATGTGGATTGCTGCCTGATTATCACAGAAGACAGGGACAGCAGAGGAGACAGGAACACCAAAATCAGAGAACAGTCGAGTGAGCCAAGTGATTTCACCAACAGTTTTACTGATTGCCCTGTATTCAGCCTCAGCTGAAGACAAGGATACCACAGGCTACTTGTACTAATCTTGTTCCTGACCCGTCAAGCCCTCTGTTTCTTATGTCGTCCGATGTACCCGGAGTTTCTCTAGTTACCAATCCATTTTCAGGGACTGGTTTTGGGGGATGAAGGAGAAACATAATCGTTTCTCTGTCCGCTAGGAACAAATTAGGTTTTGTTGATGGTTCTGTCCCTAAGCCTCCAGAAAATTCCCTTCACTCCAGGCAGTGGGATAGGTGCAATAACATGGTTATCTTCTGGCTCACAAATTCTCTCACGCCAGAGATAGCCGAGAGTGTTCAGTATTCTGACACTGCTCAAAGTATTTGGAATCAACTTAATAATAGGTATGGGACAGTCAATGGGACAAAATTTTTTGAAATAAAACAACTTGAATAGAGAGAAGCTGAAGAAACTTTTTAATATCTCAATGTCTCGAATGTTCTGTTCTGTACAATATATCAGAATGAATGAAAAAATCTAGTCCGTGTGTGTGTGATTTTTACACGTGTGTATTATACAGTGTATATATACATTGTATATAAGTAAATACTCAGTAGTTACAGATTTGGGCTGCTTGGGCTGCTTCTATACTTGGGCTCTTGTGGGCAACTTCTTCTGTAGTGGGCCGCTGTTGTGGGTGGAGCCCAACAGTAATGCCAACACTCCCACCAACACAGGTATCATCAACTTATCTATTAAGACTTAGGTAGATAAGAAGAAATCACTTAATAAGTTTTTGTTTCCGTTAAAATTTGAACTTAAACCTCATGATTTTTCGGTCACTTTATTGACCATTAGGTTACACTTTTATGTACAATTTCAAAGTGAAGTATCACTTTAAAAGCAAAATGATGTTGATCAAGCAAAGTATTAATTAAAAGAATTTTTTTAAAGCCATAGGTTAATATTCTACAAATCAACTCAAATTAAATATTTTAAATTGTGTTACTATTTCATCTAAAAATTTAAACGTTAGAGAAGAACAAGTTTACTTTATCATTTCTCAACAACTTTTTACATCTCTGACCAAAATACAAAAGGAAGAACATATAAAAGCATTGCTCACGCCAACAATAGGAATCTGTTTTTCCTTCTAAGATTATCTTTAAAACAAAACAGAAAGAAGAAGAAAAACAAGAAAAGAAATTTTGCTTAGGGAATATCATCAACCAGCTGAGTCCAAAACTGCAAATACTAAGTTTTTAAGTAGAAATTGTTTTTTATTAAAGGCCTGCTTGATCCAAAGCAATGAGTTTATAATTTTAAGTCATTTGGCAGTTGGAGATTGTCTTCTCCTAAGTGAGAAGCCGGGGAATGCTCAAGCAACAACGTGGTCTATACAAAATACCTAAAGCAACAGACAAGTAAAAGAAACTTCCCTTTCTTGAGATTGCCGTCTGTATATATAAAAAAGCTTGACCAAATCTTAATTTTCCAGGTCCAACATTAAAAAATTAGAGAAAAGCTTAAGAAGAAGGATCACAACATGGTTTTTTAACTAATTGCAAAAATAGTCCTTGGGCTCAAGGATTAAGAAGGCAACTTTTTCCATACAGATTTTAGGAAAAATTTTATATGAGTCAACTTTTTTATCTCATAATTTTGTGGACCTAAATTTTTGTGAATACAAAAGTGTAAGATTGGGGTCTACGAGTTTGTGAGACAGAAATAAACCTCGTACAACTATCAGACAACTAGTGTAGTCACAAAATAAAACTTCTCCAGATTTTAGTTAAAGTTCATGTGTTCTAGTTGAATATCAAACATTGGAGTGTTAAGTCTCTAGTACATTTTTCTCCATTTCCTAAAATGGCAGCAGGAAGAAAGAAACAGAAAGTAAAATGGAGCAAACTGTACACATTCTCATGTTTGCATCCTCAAACTAATGAAGGTGATCCTGCTTCTTTTGCTGGTACGCCATCAGCTCAAAGTTTTATTGGGCAGCCAGGTTTTTCCAGGGTGGTTTTCTGCAATGAATCACATTGCCACAAGCTCAAACCATACTACTATCCTAACAACTATGTTGCCACAACTAAATATAACATTGTCACCTTCTTTCCTATAGCACTTTTCGAGCAGTTTCGTCGTGTTGCCAATCTGTATTTCTTGTTAGCTGCTGTTCTCTCCGTCACTTCTTTGGCTCCCTTTACTCCTGTTAGTGTCATTTCTCCCCTTGTTTTCGTCGTCGGGATTAGTATGCTCAAGGAGGCAATGGAGGATTGGAATAGATTCTTGCAGGTAACTTGAACTTTTATATAATAAGTACTACTAATGTTTATTTATATTTTCATATCTTTTGTTGATGAGAATGATATTTCAGGACTTGAAGGTGAATGCAAGAAAAGTTAAGGTTCACATAGGAAATGGTGAATTCATGGAAAGAGCCTGGAAAGAAGTATATGTGGGAGATGTAATTAAAGTTAACAAGAACGAGTATTTTCCAAGCGATCTTCTGTTGCTTTCTTCAAGCTATGAAGATGGTCTTTGTTATGTTGAGACTATGAATCTAGATGGTGAGACAAATCTGAAAGTTAAGACAAGTTTGGAAGCCACACTTAGCCTAGATTCAGATGAACAATTCAGTAAGTTTTTAGCCGCAGTTCGTTGCGAGGATCCAAATCCAAACCTGTATACATTTGTTGGAAATTTGGAGTTTGAAAATGAATCTCATCCTTTGTCTTCATCTCAGATTCTTCTAAGAGATTCAAAGCTCCGAAACACTGATTATATCTATGGGGTTGTGGTCTTTAGTGGACCGGATACAAAGGCCGTGAGGAACTCCACAAGGTCACCATCTAAACGTAGTCGAGTAGAGAGGAAGATGGATCATGTTATTTATGTCCTTTTTACCATGCTCATTTTGATATCGGTAATATCCTCTATTGGCTCAACTATATTCACAAACCCTGAGGCTGTTAAATGGTATTACCTTGAGTTGAAAAGAGCTGCTGATTCATCTTTTGATCCATCAAAGCAGGTTGTATCGTGCTTGTTACAATTCATAAGGGCTTTAGTGTTATATGGCTACTTGATACCGATTTCTTTATATGTGTCGATTGAAGTTGTTAAAGTTTTACAAGCTATGCTCATCAATAAGGACCAGAGGATGTATGATGAGGTAACAGATAAAGAAGTTGAGGCTAGAACGTCGAATTTAAATGAGGAGCTTGGACAGGTGGAAATGGTTCTGACTGACAAAACAGGCACATTAACTTGTAACCAGATGGAATTCAGGAAATGTTCAATTGAAGGGATTTCATATGGTGGTGAAATCACCGAAATTGATCTTGCAGCTTCAAGAAGAATGGACATTGAGGTGGAGAGATATCGGTTCAGTCTAGGTGGATACGAGTCCAATACTCGCAGCCTAGAGATGTTTGAGTTTTCAATTGCTGATCCAGCAGCAGAGAAGATGGTCCTTGGTTTGGATCAAGGAATGGAGAAACCAAATACTATAACATCAAGAAATTCTGTTCATGAAAGAGACTCAGTTATTAAGGGATTCAATTTCAAGGATGATCGACTAATGGACAAAATGTGGGTTAATCGATCAAATGTATCAGATATGATGATGTTTTTTCGCGTCATGGCTTTATGTCACACCGGTATTCCTGTTGAAGATGAGAAAAGTGATAGACTGAAATACGAGGCAGAGTCACCGGAGGAAGTAGCCTTTCTGATAGCTGCACAAGAGTTTGGATTCAAGTTCTGTCATAGAACTCAGTCTGTGATGGCTGTTCAAGAACTTGACCCCTCTTCTGGAATGGAAGTTAAGAGGTGAATTTCAACTATTTTAATTCAATTTCATCTCCTCTTATTTCAATTCTCCGTTCTTTTTTTTTTTCTCATTCCTTCTGCTAATCGCTTATAGGGAATACAAGCTTTTGAATCTGTTAGAGTTCAACAGCTCTAGGAAGAGGATGTCTGTGATAGTGAGAAATCAAAATGGAGACATATTTCTTCTTTGTAAAGGGGCTGACAAGTAAGATATAATTGCATACATTAAATCAGATTGTTATTAGTTTTTCTAGTATATTTCTAAGTCTATCCATTTTTCTGCAGTGTTATTTTTGATAGACTTGCAGATAATGGTAGGACATACCAGCAAGCGACGAGTATGCATCTTTCAAACTATGCAGAAGATGGCTTGAGAACCTTGCTTTTTTCATACAAGAAAATCAATTCAGATGATTATGAGAAGTGGAACTCAGTATTTACAAAAGCCAAGGCCACTATAGGTCCAGAAAGAGAGGAGCTACTTGAAAATGCCTCTGAAATGATTGAGAAAGATTTGATCCTGCTAGGGGCAGTTGCAATAGAAGATAAGCTACAAAAAGAGGTGAGCTCTCTATTCTTTTATTCATCTTCCATAAACGCTGAGCTAATTTCACAAATCATCTTTGGTTCTTTCTGTTATCGATTGTCCGTGTTCAAAGCAACGAGAAACTGGAAACCAGTAAGAAGAAGAGACACAAAAAAACAGAACGTATGTAACGTTAAAAAAAAAATCACAGAAATGAAGAAATCCGAGACCACAGAATTCACTGTGTGTCCTTAAGGAATTTAATCCCCTCACTGTACCCGAGGTTGTGGATTATTTCCTCCCAGGATATAACGGATATACCTGTCGTAGGAGTGGCGGTACCTCAAACGCCTACGACTTCGACGAACTCAAATTCGGGAACGAAATCACAGTATGACTCGATATGTTTCAGTTTGCAGAAAAGAATGCAGAATTTTTAATGTTTTTCAGTATTCGAAAATGAGGCATTGCCTCAGTTTATATAGCCTCGAATTGTGACTGTTCGGAAAGGCTTGGTGCCTGTTCGGGAAAGGCCATGCCTTTTCCTGAAAAATAAGAACGTTGGGAAGTTTACAGTTAACAAATTATATATTAATTTTTTTTTCCCGCGGGAATTAAAATTAATTTCAGAAAATGAAGATTGAATTTTAAATAAATTTGGTCCAAAAAGATTATCAATCAATCAGATCATTTGACCAAATCCAAAGCCAAAGCCAAAGCCGAAGCCGAGCCGAGCGACGACGACGGCGCGAGGGGAGTCCCTCTTCTTAACCCTTTAAGAGCTAGAAGAAGTGCTTTCTAATATAAGCACATAACTTTCCCTTTCTACCACCAATGTGGTACAAAGCTCCTTTTCAAAGGAACTTTGCTTTGAAACTTCATTTTCCTTCTATTGTCTTCTTCCCTCCATTTCTCATTCACACCAACTTAGCTAGCTTTAATCATTAACTAGCTTTAACAATCCCCCACATGAATGGGGAATGGCTATATGATGGAAAAACATGCATGAAAAAAAAAAAACTGTGTGATTCGTAAGCAAGGATTAATTGCATCTGGATAAGTAGATTTCTCTTTGAACTTTCCGTAGTGAGCATATGTCGGATATACTCGGTCAATCGGTAGATTTGATATCTTTGAACCGTCGAGCTTTGGTGTATACCTAGACAACCACATGTCACACAATTAACCCTTTAACCGTTTTTGGTTCTCATTGTTTTGTTCGTTTCAGCCATGAACACTTCCTGGTTCATAAGTGCGTAGAGAGCTGGCCTTACAGAGTTCTCCTTGAAGCGGCTTACACTTCACACTTACATAGGTGATTCCTAAATGTGTCATCCCGTAGATACACTATTTGATATACCCCGTATCAAACTTAGAAACCATTGAAAAACCTTAATGCTTTATCCTGGTACTGAACATTGTCTCATCACGAGAATGGACCAAAAAGTTATTGTGACAATGTTGAACCGTCATCAATGACTTTGTTTGATCTCTTTGAACCTAGATCTTGGGATCTCATGTATTCTAGGTAGAGTTACCGCCACGATGACTTGTCCTCGGCCATAGTCCCATTCCCCTCGATGATCTTTCAACCACTTCTCTAGTTAGGCCTTTAGTTAGTGGATGCGACACATTATCTCTTGACTTAACATAGTCAATTGTGATAATTCCACTAGAGAGTAGTTGTCTAACGGTATTATGTCTTCGTCGTATGTGACGAGACTTTCCGTTGTACATAACGCTCCCGGCTCTTCCTATTGCCGCTTGGCTATCGCAATGTATGCATATAGGAGCCAACGGTTTGGGCCAAAATGGAATATCTTCTAAGAAATTCCGGAGCCATTCAGCTTCTTCACCGGCTTTGTCTAGAGCTATGAACTCAGATTCCATTGTAGAGCGGGCGATACATGTCTGTTTGGATGACTTCCAAGACACTGCTCCTCCACCTATAGTAAAAACGTATCCACTTGTGGATTTAGTTTCAGTTGAACTGGTGATCCAATTTGCATCACTGTATCCTTCAATAACTGCAGGATACCTGTTATAATGCAAAACAAAGTTTTGAGTATGTTTCAAATATCCCAAAACTCGTTTCATTGCCAGCCAATGATTTTGGTCGGGATTACTCGTGTAGCGACTTAGTTTACTTATAGCACACGCAATATCAGGTCGCGTACAGTTCATAATATACATCAAACTTCCCAACACTCTGGCATAATCCAATTGAGAATGACTTTCACCTTTATTCTTTGCAAGAGCAAGGTTCATATCAATTGGCGTCTTTGCAACTTTAAAGTCCAAATACTTGAACTTTTCAAGTACTTTTTCAATATAATGAGATTGAGACAATGCTAGACCTTGAGGAGTCTTATGGATTTTAATTCCCAGAATTAAATCGGCAACTCCTAAGTCTTTCATATCAAACTTACTAGCAAGCATGCGCTTAGTAGCATTTATGTTAGCAATGTTGTTACTCATTATTAACATATCATCCACGTATAAACAAACAATGACGACGTGGTTCGGAGTGTTCTTAATGTAGACACATTTATCACATTCATTTATCTTGAATCCATTTGACAGCATCGTATGGTCAAATTTTGCATGCCACTGTTTTGGTGCTTGTTTTAGTCCATAAAGAGACTTAACAAGTCTACATACCTTCTTCTCTTTCCCTGGAACTACAAACCCTTCGGGTTGTTCCATGTAAATTTCTTCCTCCAACTCTCCATTTAAGAAGGCTGTTTTCACATCCATTTGATGGATTTCAAGACTGTACACGGCGGCTAATGCTACTAACACCCGAATAGATGTAATCCTCGTTACCGGCGAGTATGTATCAAAGTAATCAAGACCTTCTCGTTGTCTAAACCCTTTAACAACTAGTCTTGCCTTATATTTTTCAATAGTGCCATCAGCTTTCATTTTCCGCTTGAAAATCCATTTGGAACCTAAAGGTTTATTCCCTGGAGGAAGATCAACCAATTCCCAAGTATGGTTGTTCAATATGGATTATATCTCACTATTGATTGCCTCTTTCCAAAATTGAGCTTCCGATGAAGACGTAGCTTCGTTGAACGTTCGAGGCTCATTTTCCAACAAAAATGTTAAAAATTCTGGTCCAAAGGAAGTAGTCGTCCTTTGACGTTTGCTACGTCTTGGATTTTCCTCATCAGGAATGTTTTCCTTTATTTCTTCCCGAGGTCGTTTAGATTCTTTGCTAGACGACGCACATTCCTTTTTATACGGATATATGGTTTCAAAGAAGTCAGCATTATCTGATTCAATTACCGTATTCACCTGAATGTCGGGATTTTCTGATTTGTGAACCAGAAATCTATATGCCTTACTATTTGTGGCATATCCTATGAAAACACAATCAACGGTTTTAGGTCCTATTTTTACCCTTTTGGGTTTAGGAACTTGCACCTTGGCCAAACACCCCCACACTTTGAAGTATTCCAAATTGGGCTTCCTTCCTTTCCACTTTTCGTATGGAATAGATTTTGTTTTGCTATGGGGCACTCGATTGAGTATTCGGCTAGCTGTTAGAATGGCTTCCCCCCACAAGTTATGGGGTAAACCAGAACTTATTAACAGGGCATTCATCATTTCTTTCAGTGTTCTATTTTTTCTTTCCGCAATTCCGTTTGATTGTGGCGAGTAAGGAGCTGTTGTTTGATGAATAATGCCATATTCCAAACATATTTGTTCAAAAGGAAATTCATATTCACCGCCCCTATCACTCCTTATCATTTTAATCTTTTTGTTAAGTTGAGTCTCAACTTCAGTTTTGTATTGCCTGAACGCTTCAATTGCTTCATCTTTACTATTAAGTAAATAAACGTAGCAATACCGCGTACTATCGTCAATAAAAGTTATGAAATACTTCTTTCCACCGCGAGATGGAATTGACTTCATGTCACAAATATCTGTATGGATTAAGTCTAAAGGACTTGAATTCCTTTCAACTGACTTATAAGGATGTTTAGCATACTTAGATTCAACACAGATTTGACATTTTGATTGATTGCATTCAAACTTAGGCAATACTTCCAAACTAATCATTTTTCGCAAGGTTCTATAATTGACATGTCCTAAACGTGAATGCCATAAATCATTTGACTCAAGCAAGTAAGACGAAGCAGAAACTTTATTATTATTAGCAACAACCATTACATTCAGTTTGAAAAGGCCCTCTGTGAGGTAGCCTTTTCCTATGTACATTTCGTTCTTACTTATTACAACCTTGTCAGAAACATAAACACATTTAAAACCGTTCTTCACTAGAAGTCCGGTAGATACAAGATTTTTCCTAATTTCAGGAACATGACAGACGTTGTTGAGAGTCACCACCTTGCCAGAGGTCATCTTCAGCAGTATCTTTCCATAACCTTCAATCTTGGCCGTTGCAGAATTTCCCATATATATTGTTTCGTCGGGCCCGGCGGGAGCATATGAAGCAAAGGCTTCTCTAACAGCACAAATGTGGCGAGTGGCGCCAGAATCAATCCACCACTCTTTCGGACTTCCCACTAGGTTGCACTCGGACAACATAGCGCACAAGTCATCAACCTCCTCGTTTGTTTCAACCATATTAGCCTGACCCTTCTTCTTTTCCTTTTTCGGAGCACGACAGTCTGCAGCTTTGTGTCCGATTTTTCCACAATTATGGCAGTTTCCCTTGAATTTCTTCTTGTTGGGATAGTTCCTTGGTCCCGATGCCTTTTTCCTCTTTTTCATATTAGTTGGGGCAGTTTCAACTATATGTGCTCCCCCTATGGTTGATCTCCCATTTGCCTTTTTCTCCGCTGCCTTGTTATCTTCCTCGATTCTCAACCGGACGATGAGATCTTCCAATGTCATCTCCTTTCGCTTATGTTTCAAGTAATTTTTGAAGTCCTTCCATGAAGGAGGCAACTTCTCTATCACTGCCGCAACTTGAAACGCCCCACTAATCACCAAACCTACAACAAACAACATGTAAGTGACGGGGCACTGAATACTTTTGACAAAGGCATTAATTAAATTTATACCTTCAGCGAGGAGATCATGGATGATAACCTGCAACTCTTGAACTTGAGTGACAACAGACTTGCCATCTACCATTTTGTAGTCCAAAAACTTGGCAGCGATAAACTTCTTTAAGCCAGCATCTTCTGTTTTATATTTCTTTTCCAACGCATCCCATAGTTCTTTTGATGTTCCCACATTACTATAGACGTTGTAAAGATCATCCTCCAGTCCGCTAAGAATGTAATTCTTGCACAAAAAATCTGAGTGCTTCCACGCCTCAATTACAACAAATCGTTCATTTTCAGGTGTTGATTCCGGCGGAACCGGAATATCCTCCTTAATAAACTTTTGAAGGCTTAAAGTAGTTAGATAGAAGAACATCTTTTGTTGCCATCGTTTGAAATCAATCCCGGTGAATTTTCCGGGCTTCTCTGCCGGAGCCGGTGCTGGTGCAGTACGACTGGAGGACGCAGCATTGCTCGTAGAACCAACCACGGGGGCTGGTGTGGCAGTAACAGTAGCAGTAGCATTCAAATTTGGAGTTTGGTCTCCCATTTCTGTCGTAGGAAATAACAGAACACTTTAATAATCGGTGAAGTTTTTATTTCTTCAAACCGAATCAAATTTACACAAACAGAATTAAAACAAACTTCAAATAGAATGTAATATACTTGATGAAGTTTTTATATCTTCAAATCAAGTACCCAAATGAGTAGAAAGTTCTGAAAACTTTAATCTCAACCGGAGTAGAAAATCCGAAGATTTAGTCTCCAAACAACATACAAGTTCGTTAACAACAGATGAACACGGAATTAAAATAAATTCCTTAAGCTTGTTATCGATTGTCCGTGTTCAAAGCAACGAGAAACTGGAAACCAGTAAGAAGAAGAGACACAAAAAAACAGAACGTATGTAACGTTAAAAAAAAAAATCACAGAAATGAAGAAATCCGAGACCACAGAATTCACTGTGTGTCCTTAAGGAATTTAATCCCCTCACTGTACCCGAGGTTGTGGATTATTTCCTCCCAGGATATAACGGATATACCTGTCGTAGGAGTGGCGGTACCTCAAACGCCTACGACTTCGACGAACTCAAATTCGGGAACGAAATCACAGTATGACTCGATATGTTTCAGTTTGCAGAAAAGAATGCAGAATTTTTAATGTTTTTCAGTATTCGAAAATGAGGCATTGCCTCAGTTTATATAGCCTCGAATTGTGACTGTTCGGAAAGGCTTGGTGCCTGTTCGGGAAAGGCCATGCCTTTTCCTGAAAAATAAGAACGTTGGGAAGTTTACAGTTAACAAATTATATATTAATTTTTTTTTTCCCGCGGGAATTAAAATTAATTTCAGAAAATGAAGATTGAATTTTAAATAAATTTGGTCCAAAAAGATTATCAATCAAATCATTTGACCGAAGCCGAAGCCGAGCCGAGCGACGACGACGGCGCGAGGGGAGTCCCTCTTCTTAACCCTTTAAGAGCTAGAAGAAGTGCTTTCTAACATAAGCACATAACTTTCCCTTTCTACCACCAATGTGGTACAAAGCTCCTTTTCAAAGGAACTTTGCTTTGAAACTTCATTTTTCTTCTATTGTCTTCTTCCCTCCATTTCTCATTCACACCAACTTAGCTAGCTTTAATCATTAACTAGCTTTAACACTTTCTTGATTAGCAAATCAATGTGCAGTTTGTCCTTTTCGCCTAAAACTAAAAGAGTGCAAAATTGACACTAATATAGAATCACATGACAGTCTAGAAGGAAAAGTCGAAAAACAATATTTGCCGGCAACAGCCTTCTCTAACCTCCTATGATTAAGCTTGATTTCCTCTTTTCCCTCATTTGGTTGCCACTCCTGCAAACTGCAATACCCTCTTAATTGGCACAAGGAAAGATGGGAAAGCTAGTGTCATAGAGGGGGACAAGGAGGAGGAGCTGGCCAAAAGCATAACTCTAGTTTGCTGAATTGAAGACATTATTGTATCCCTTGAAAAGTAAACTTATCTTAGAGCTGGAAAATGATTCTGCACCGACTTCTTTCAGGTTCCTGAGTGCATAGACAAACTTGCACAAGCTGGATTGAAGATCTGGCTGCTAACAGGAGATAAAAAAGAAACAGCAGTTAACATTGGGTGAGAACTTACTTTCTTCAGATAGCAAAAGTATGCAGTTTTTTAAATATTATCTATTACCATTACAAGCACAAAGAAAGATCACTCACTGGCTAAATGAAATCTTGCAGATTTTCTTGCAGCTTACTTCGGCATGACATGAACCAAGTTCATTTGACTCTAAGCAAAGAAGTTGAGTCGAAAAATATTGTGAAGGTGAAAACAAATATCATTTGCTTGAAGCTGAAAAAAGAATGATGCATTGAATAAGGTTAAAAAATTGAACCGGAATTAAGGTAGTCAACTTTTTTTTTTCTAGTTTTTCAGGTCATGAGAGAAGATATATTGTGTCAGATCGAAAGTTACTATCAAATGGTCATGAAAGAAGACAGAAAGAATCGACCTTTCGCCTTGATAGTGGATGGAAAAGCTCTTGAAATCGCCTTGAGTGATGACATAAGAGACAAGCTTCTAAAACTAGCTGTTAGATGTGATTCTGTCATATGCTGCAGAGTTTCTCCCAAACAAAAAGCTCTTGTATGTCATGGTTTTTTATGCTTGGGGCAGCCTAATGCCTTTTTCTCGTATTCATGCTTTAATACACAATTTTAAATAAGTTTCTGACTACATTTTCTAGATCACGAGGTTGGTTAAGCAACACACTGGCAAGACGACGTTGGCTATAGGCGATGGAGCAAATGATGTAGGCATGATTCAAGAAGCAGATATTGGCGTTGGAATCAGTGGCATGGAAGGAATGCAGGTAATGCTTTCTATCCTTGATTTCTATGGCTATTGAATCCTAGTTTTCATACTAACTTCAAATTCTGCTGATTACTGAGATTTGCAGGCTGTTATGGCAAGTGACTTCTCAATGCCTCAATTTCGTTTCCTGGAGCGCCTACTTATAGTCCACGGTCACTGGTGTTACAAGAGGATATCCAAGCTGGTGAGTAAATAATCTTTCTTTTAATCCAAGAGAGACAAATTTTCTCCATCCTTACATCTCAGTGTACTAATAAGAATTTTGTTTCTCATTCTGATGCTGCAGATTCTATATTTTGTCTACAAGAACATTGCTTTTGGCCTCACATTGTTCTTCTATGACATCCTCACCACTTCCTCAGGTCAGGTTCTGTTTGATGATTGGTATATCGTCATCTTCAACGTCTTCTTGACATCCTTGCCTGTGATCTCCTTGGGTGTGCTGGAACAGGATGTTTCATCTGAAGTCTGTCTTAAGGTAAAAAAAATCAAGAACTTACCCGATCTGCCCCCTGCCCCCTCCTAACTATTACCATTATGCATTATGAAAGTCTTAACTTGGTTGCACCCCTAGGAAACAAAAACTTCATATGCAATTCGGACACTAACAATACATTATATCACACATTTGAAAATCCAACATCATGTGTTCGTGTTCATGCTGCTTAGGTTGTACATAGTATAGGTACTATAATGCCTTCCATATGGCTTTTCTCAACATTCTAATCAGTCTTTTCATGTTTGTCATTGGAGAAGTTTCCAACCCTTTATCAGCAAGGACCAAAAAAATATCTGTTTCAGCTGGAAACGAATCATCGGATGGATATTAAATGCCTCACTCACATCACTAGCAATTTTTGCAATCAACATTTATGCACTTTCCCCAGCTGCATTCACAGAAAGAGGAGAAGTGGCAGATATTGGACACATTGGTGCAATTATCTACACTTGCATAATATGGACAGTAAACTGTCAAATCGCGCTAATAATCAACCATTTCACTTGGATAAGCCATTTACTCATCTGGGGTAGCATCATTTGCTGGTATATATTCTTGTTTTTGTATGGTCTGCTACCACCACATCACTCTTTAACTGGATTTCACCTCTTAACTGAAGCCATAGGCCCTGCAGCAGCATACTGGATTGTCACATTGCTAGCTGTTGTAACATCACTACTTCCATATTTCATTCACATTATTATTCAGAGATCATTCTTTCCAATGGATGATCATTTGATCCAAGAAATGGAGCATTTTAGGATGGATATTATCGATGGTCCGATGTGGTTGAAAGAGCAGCAGAAATCCAAGGAGAAGACTAAAGTTGGATTTTCTGCTAGAGTTGATGCCAAGATTAGACAGTTGAAGGAACAGCTGCACAGGAAGAAAAACATCAATCTGTAAGTCCTGTTACAAAATTATAAATCAGTGAAAATCAACTGAGTACGCTCATAAATATAGGTTCTTAGTTCTATTAAGGACTTCATATTATTTAGCAAGCTCTAAACTGATGATAGAAAGAGGTTTAGTGTAAATTTAGAGATATATGTTTTGCTATACATGTAATTTTTGGATTCCAAATCCCCCCACCACACACACACAATGGAGATGAAACACGAATAAAATGGTGGGCTTAGCAGCATTTTTAGCCGGGCTCATACCCCTTCTCTGAGACAAAGCTTTGCATGAGCAGACTATTCCTGTAAACTTTTCGGAAGAATTGACATGGCATACCCGCTCTCAAAATAATAGCCGAAAATTTTATAAATTTTGTATAAATTGTATGTTATATATAAAATTATACAATTTTTAAATACTTTTTCGGTTACCGAATATAAACATTTTTGTCATGGACTAAAAATAATAATACCCAAACTTTTTTGATTTAAACCTATGGGTGTCAATTTAAGCCGAAATCCATTTGACCCGCCTAACCCGTCCAAAGTTGGGCTCGTCATAGACTTGCCCATTTGTTGAACTCAGCCCACCTTGACCCAATCATTTCAACCTATCTAAAGTTGGATTAATTTTTAACCCAAATTGATCAATAAATAAATTTGCTAAAATTTCTTTAAAATACTTTTTTTAGTTTGATATGTTATATATGACCATAATAAAATAAAAAGTCGTATTTGATAATTAAAACAATTCATAAGAAAATAATATACATTAATTACATCTTGGTAAGAGTTGGAGGGGTTGAACCATGACCCAAGTTTCAACCCAACTTGATTAAACTCATCTTTGCAAACGAATAAGTAAAAAATACAATCCAGTGCACAAGGCATCTCGAGTCCACGCAGGATCAAGGGCCGCACTTCAGGGAGTGTGATATAGACAACCTTTTATTGTTCAAATCCATAATCTATAAGTCAGACGACGGAGACAACGTAACGATGGCTTCAAGGCTCTCCTTAAAGAAAGGATTAAGTATTTTATTAAAAATTATTTTTCCTCATTCTAGGAACTGCGACAGCAGAGCTTACCATATCGCTACAACTTCCTAAGTGTAAACATGGTCTTACCAAAAGTACTAAATCTTCCTAAACATACTAAGTCATTTTGATAAAGTGTAGAATATCATCACTTCTTGTAAACAAAATGCTTATCTGTAATAATTTGCATAGAAAATGTGCACAACCCGAGAGACAAAAAAGAAAATGCTTGTCTCCCCTTCTTTCAAATATATATTAAAATCAAACATTATCAACACCAATTGTCTACTTTCTTAGAGTGCTGACAATAAAATCATCTTTTTGTTTGCTTTTGTTACAAAAACACTTACAAGAAAGAGTAACTACGGACCCTCCATGGCTTGTACTCCCACTTTTTTGGTGCCTTTATTTCTTAACATTTCATTTTTATTTCTATATAAATAAAATAAAATAGGTTAGCTCGAAAATATTTGAATAGGCAAAAGGCTATATGTACCTACCTATAGATAGTTCACTTGTTAGTTGGGTTAGGCCGAAAGAATTGATTGCTTTAAATATCCAAGAAAATCATGTAGTGGTAAGTTTTAAAATTCTTGAAAGGCTAAATTTTAATTATAAGATCAAATGGTATACATATATTAACTTTTTCTTATTTAAAATTTAAAGCTTAGTCTAGATAGATACCTTGGATGAGCTAAGTTACTACATTCATGTTAAACACTATATTGATGTCA
Source organism: Nicotiana benthamiana (assembly GCA_034376525.1). Taxonomy (NCBI): domain Eukaryota; kingdom Viridiplantae; phylum Streptophyta; class Magnoliopsida; order Solanales; family Solanaceae; genus Nicotiana; species Nicotiana benthamiana. The sequence goes on from CM067324.1 coordinate 112,968,130, forward strand.
TTTGATAGTAAAAACTGTAATTTTGAAGATTTGATATTGCGATAAGTAAATTTTAATGGATTAACTGCATGGGCTAGTGGCTCAAGTGGCGTAGCCACATAGAGTAAAGGTGTTCAATTGTACACTTTTCATCAAAAAAATTACGCTGAGTATATAAAAAGTTACACTATTTATATAAATTAAAAAATAATATATATTATATATATTAAACTTTAAACATTCTTTATAAAATTCAACGGGGTAAAGCTTATTTTGTATAAACATTTTGAAACCGTTCCAATGATATCGGTTTCTCTTCGATATTGATTCAATTAATTTTTGATATTTTTTAAATATTATGCAAAAGTCACTAGTAGAAGTAAATGCAATAATATACGTGCTTTTATAAGACTTAGCAAAACTCTCTAGACAATTTTTTCTATTTAAAGGGTGATGAATTAAATAATACGAAAGATTATCAGAGTATAAATCCATCAACTATTCTACAGTAGCGTAAAAGAAATGAAGCAAAGAAAAGAGAATGTAATACACCCGAGTGGAAAGATATATACTAACCGAGCTGGGACTCAAGAATAAAGTCTATACAAGATTAAATATTTTTAAAAAAATATCTAAATCATATGAAAGGAAACATATTCAATACATTGTAGTTTGCTTCTCATAATTGCTAGTGAATATGATGGAAATAATTTAGTTTCAATAGTAGTAGCATAAATGTTTGGATATTAGGATTTTAAGTTTTAATTACTTGTTGGCTTGTAACAATTTTTATAAATCAAGGCACAGAGAAAAACTTAACACTTCATTATTTCTAAACGTAATATATAAATATATTTTTCACTTGTAAACTTATTCGGTACGGTTTGATATTTTTTCGATTTATTTTATAAAATAAAAAACTTATTCTAATAGTCGGTAAAATTATATATTTATATAAAAAATTTACTAAAAAAATTTAAAAATTAATTCGGTACAATGTACTATGATATGATTCATTCAATTTAGTCGGTTTTTAAACATGATAGCCATATTTTGTACCATCATTAGTTATTTCATAACTTCAATATCTTCTCGAATTTTGTTTTTAGAAAATCATTTGAGGTTAACTTTTCTTAGAATTATCAATTTTATCTTCTGTAGAGTAAATTAAAATTATTAAATTGATGAGCTCAATCAAAAAGAAAATGTTTCTCATATTATTATTCTTTGCTTAAGGAGAAATCAACATGAGAAAAAAGTTGGGGATGAGTGGAAACCTTTTGTGGGAGAATGGAAGAGCACTAACTAAAGAATGTTTTTTGCCCAAAAGTCAAAGTCATTATGCCATTGTCAAAGATAATTCCTCAACCTTTTTGACTTCCAAATTTGGGTCAGAAATATAAATTTGGAGTTTACGAGATCTCACAAAGACCAAGAAATGATTGAAAGATTATAATTTTCTTGTCCCCATCATAAATTAAAATATACTTTTCTAAAGATATTTTGTATCTCCATTTTCTTCGACTAATAACAACAACAACAATCCAGTATAATTCCACTTAGTAGGGTTTGGAGAGGGTAGTATGTACGTAGACCTTACCCCTACTTTTGAGTAGAGAGGCTGTTTCTAAATAGATCCCTGATATTCTTCCCTTCAAGAACTTCCAACCTTGCTCTTGGGAAGACTCAAATTCATAACCTCTTTATTGGAAGTGACGGTTGCTTATCATCAGAGCAAACCCTCTCGTCTACAACAAATAAAAAGAGAGAAGATGAGAAACAAAGAAAGGAAGTTTCAAGAGTCTAACTTGACAAAAACATAATAATGAGACATCATATTTTTTTCCTCTATTGTTTGGTTTTGGGAGAATGTAAGAGAAAATAAAGAAGCAAAGTGATTCTTATATTCTTCTCTTCCTATCTCACGTTGTTCAGATCCTTAAAAATGTAGTGTTCCCCAAAATTTTGAAAGATCTAACACAAATATTATATTATTTTTGAAAAATCTTATAAACATAATGTTTACTTGCCTTCTAATTTTCAAATAAAATATAAACAGGGAAGGGAGAGGGGGCATCTTCTTCCACCATTGTGTATATAATAACTAGTTACGAAATTAAGGTTGTTTACCGGGTGGACCAATCTGGGTCGGTCAGTTTTTTTGACACGTTCGGGTTCCGGGCCAGGCCGGGGTCGGGTTGCACAATAACGGGTTTGTAGCGGGACGAATTAGTTCGGGTAAAAATTGAACCATAAGGGTTACGGGTTGAGGGGGCCGGGGCGGGTTTAGTATATTTTCACTTTTTTTGAAATCATGTATAGTATAATTATTGTAAGTTATATTAATACTTTGTAATAATTGAATGAATACAAGTAAGATGAGAAAAAATTGCACTTATTGCAAGTGCTACTTTATTTCTTAATTTCAAATTGAAAAAGTAGAAAATGAAATGTTTACATTTTTTCTAACAAGTAAGCTAGTAAAGTAGTAATTTCAAATGTTTTGCATCGCCCTGGCAAGTTCATCATAATCAATATGAACGGATTGACCTTCTTCTGGCGTATTAAATTCGGATGGGTTTCCATGTGTTAATATATCTCCAAGTTCCTCGTCTTCTAGGCTATCAACATCTTCCTTTCCTTGATTTCTTCGTTCCGATCTAATCCAATCTCTGAAACATACTAAAACTTCCAAAGTCTTGCTTCCCAATGAGTGGCGGGTGCCTCCAAGTTGTTGTCTTGCTTGGCTAAATGCACTCTCCAATGCAACAGTGAAATTGGCACATTCAGCACGTCCCGAGCCATAGCGAAAAGAACAGGAAATTGCTTTCCATGTTCATGCCACCATCCCAACGGTGAAAATTTCTTTGTGCGAGGCTCCTTTTGCTTCTGCAAGAAGAATTGAAGTTCATCAATATTCCTGCTACTGGTTTGAGTGTTAGAGAATGTCGAAAAAATATTAAAACTATCAATGCCTTCTTTACCATCCACAGTAGCAGAACTGCACATTGCATAGCAGGATTAACATTGCCAGAAGCAAGAGCAACATTATCACATTCATTTGCATAATAGTTATATAGTTGTTGTAAATATTCATTTAGCTTATTCATAGAAACATATAAATTTGGGGTTTCAGTTTCTCTAATCTCCATATAAGTATATAAAGTATTCATTAATTGGTGACAGTCAGACATTTCAATTGAATGATTTAAAAATGCACCAATTAAGTAAATCAGAGGAATTAGAAAAAAATATTTTTTGAATTTTGCTTGCATTTTTTTCAACAACATCCTTATATTTTTCTTTCTTCTTAAATTCAGATAGTAGAAATGAAATTTCAGCTCTATGTACTAAAGCCATAGTAACAGTGGGGTAATGCGCCAGAAAATACAACAGTAGCAGTATAAAATTTATGTAAAAATTTAACATCATTAATGACCTCCCAAGTATCACTTGTTAACATACGCCTAGGATCAGTACAATGTGCATTAGCAACTTCAGTTATTGGAAATCTATATTTGTAGCAACATTTTAAAAATATATATGTATAATTCCATCTAGTAATAATTTCTTCTGGCATGAATCTAGGTTTAAGGTTATAATGGATACACTTAGTCTTAAATTCTTTTATTCTAGATTGTCTATTATTTCCTTGAATAACACCAACTGCTCTTCTAACATGAGTAATCACAACTGAAAATAAATCAACGCCACTTTTAACAATTAAATTATAAACATGACATGCACGCCTAACATGAAAAATATCATCAAGAGGTGGTTGCAAATGCAATTTTAAAATTGAAATTGCGGCATTATTGTTTGAAGCATTATCAAAAGACATACACAAAACTTTTTGGTTTAAATTGTAAAATTCAACAACTTCAACAATAGTACTACTTATAAATGTAGCAGTATGACTCTGATCTTCATCATATTTAAAAGCGATAATACGTTTTTGCATACAAGTATTATCATCTATCCAATGACATGTAATTTTCAAATAATCATTTCCATTAACAGCATGGCCAATATCAGAAGTTAGACATACTCTAGAAGGAATGTGGCTAAACAAATAACATATGTATGTTTGATATTGTCCATGAAGTCTAAAGATATATGCTCTACAAGTACTTCTAGGGATACCTTTAAATAAATGATTGTAAATCCTTTGAATATACATAATAAGATACGAAGAAGAAGCAAAAGAAAAAGGTAGACAACCCAAAGCAACCATTTTTGCTAATTCCTCACGATCCCTCATTTTATCATATTTTACTAGACCTCCAGTAGTAGGGTTAATAGTTGTTTGACTTTTATCCCTATTATTACCCCATTCTGTGGGATGGTCAGATCTCATATGTCTACTAAGTGTCCCAGTCCCTCTTAAATTTCCTCTGGTTAAATGTTTAAAAGTTTCATTACAAAGTTTGCACTTAACTCTATCAATACCTTCTATTATTTCAAAAAATTTCCATACTGGACTTCTTTTTCTATGATTAGAAGTTGGAGCTACTGGTGGTCTACCCCTTGTAGCACTAGCAACTCCAACTCCAACACTACCAACATTTTCACTTGTAGGTGGTATCTCATCTTCTATTCCAATTTCATTATCTTCTATTTCAAAATCTTCTTGTAATTGTTTATAATCTATCTCTACATTATCATTAGGCGATTATTCAGAAACATGTGTTATTGAGTTATTACTATTACTACCGGAAGCTCCAGGACTACCTCTTTTTTTATTTCCACCCCTACCAGTAATTTTTCTACACGCTCTTTTAGCAGCACTAAACATATTGTAAAAATTAAAGTATAAGCTAAAATTAAATATGCAATTAAAATATTAAATAAGAGAAAGAGTTGGAGGGAGTGCACCGAATTCGACACTAAATTGAGCACTTGATTACGCAATTCTGGTGTTACCACGAACAAACACCAAGCAGGTATATTAACTTTGAACTTCAAACTTCGAATTTCAATTTCCAAATGACAATTTCCGGTAAATTAAACTCAAGTTGAGATAGCCAAATAAAAATTATAAAATTAGAATATGAAATCTTGCAAATTGAAGGGAAGAGAGAAATTGAGAATTGAGATTGAGATAAGAATTTTGAGTGAAGAAATGAAGAAGAGGGGGATTGTATTTATAGATTTTAAGAATGGTTAATATTGTAAATTAACAAATACAAAGAAATAAACAAAAAATGGCTAATTTTGCAAATTCGGTTGGCCAACGATCTGAATGAAATCTTCCCGTTGCCAACTTTATTGTGGGCCACACGAAGTCAGATTTAAAAAAATATTGTTGGAACCGGGCCGGGCCGGTTTAACCGGTATGGGCGATTGTTCATCCGGACCGGGCCGGTCCGGTTACACCATCAAAAAAATTAAACGGACACAACTCCTTTCCCCCACGAACCCAGCCCATCCGACCCTTTAGTATCCGGGCCGGTCCGGGACTGTCCGGAACCGGTCCAACCCAGCCCCTTAGACACCCTTAGTTACGATTAGTTTGGGCTGAGCTTGAGCCCAATAACCATAGTCAAAGGTATGTGGTTTCCAATTTTGCTTCACCCCTTGTATTTATGCCTATTTTTTAAAAAAATTAATTAATACTTAATTTTAAAATAATTTCATATGCTTTCATATTTCTTTTTTTTACGGCTATTTTCTTCTCCTTTGTGCTTAGACTTTTTTTATATAAATTTATTGGCTTTTCGACAATTTGATGATTGAGATTTATTTTTATGATATTTGAAAGTTATATTTCAACTTTGAGCTCGTTTAGAGTAGACTTGGGGTTTTGAAATCGTGTATTGAATTACTGAAGATCGAAGAACAAGTTTATATTTTAGATTTTTGAGATTCAAAATCTGAAGTTGTATTCAATAGATTGAACTATTGAAGATACGAATTTTTGAAGTTGCAATTTTAAAGATAAAAGAACTTCAGATTTGATTTCTTAATTTGCATTGAAGAGATTAAACTACTTCTGATTCGAAGTTTTGGAGTTGCATTTTCATATTTAATTTCTGAAATTGATTTAAAGAGATTGAACTAATTCCGATTCGAGCGGATACACTTTATAAAATTTTGTGCAACACGGGTATAACTTCAATGCTGACCCAAGAGTAAGTATATATAAAAATGCCCCTTTTCAAACTCCTCTATGTATAACTGAATTATACATATATTATAATCTATTAACTATAATTAACTAAATATATAATTGGATGGGTGATAATTTAAATTAATTCTTTTAAATATCTAGATATTCATTACATTCAAGCAAAGCTAAAAGAATTTGCTTCTTTTTTTTTTTTAAAGACAAAATCTAAACTTTTTTAGAATTTTAATTGACTCAAGCTTTAAATAATATCTATTTATATTTTCAAATATTGCATATATGAAATTTCCATTAATTGATGACCCTTCTCTGCGAATGAAAGCTCTCAACGATATAATCAAATCTTATCATAAATTCATGAATATTACAAATATTTAGTTTGTATTTTCGCTTCAATGGATTAGAAGGTAAAATAATTTTGATCTAATACATACTTCCCCCCTTAACTTGTATGCAAATTCTTTTGACATACTGGAGTTTTACATGTAATATTCTCATCAACCCTTTACATTTATTATTGTTGTAAATGCTTTACCTATTTATTTTTTTTGGTAAATCTATATGCTTTACCTAACTTCTTTGCAAAAGTTTTACTTATTTGATTTAAGAAAAGGACGATCTTTGCCTATTTTCCTCCACCTTATAATTTCTCACGTTAATTTAATTGAAGCAAAGCTTAGTCCAAATTAAGTATATTTCATATGTTTTTTACTTGAAAGGAAAAAAAAAAGAGAAAAGAGAATCTTTTCCCTGATTTAACTTTGGATATGTCGGACAAGAGGGGTTGCTCTGATGGTAAGCAACCACCACTTCCAACCGAGAGGTTGTGAGTTCGAGTCTCCCCAAGAGCAAGGTGGGAAGTTCTTGGAGGGAAGGATGCCGGGGGTCTATTTGGAAACAGCCTCTCTACGTCAGGGTAGGGGTAAGGTCTGCGTACATACTACCCTTCCCAAACCTCACTAAGTGAGATTATACTGGGTTGTTGTTGTTGTTCATATGTGTCTCGCTTGAATATTTGAAGTTCATACCCACTTGCTACTATCTATAACATCTGCTCACCATTTCATAACCAGGGGCCTTTTCAATGAAACTATTAATTAGTTGACATTAAGTTAGATGATTATATAATATTAATTTTGTTTGTTATGCTTAAATAATTCAGTAAATAATATATTATAGTAGTTAAAATTAAGCAATGATTATGTATTCAAATGTATGTATTATAGTAGTAAATAAATAAAGAGCTCCTAAAGGATAAAAACTTTGAAGATAAAGACTTATTTTTTTTAGTATCTAATACTAAAGAAAGATAATTATTGGATTAAGAAAAAACAAGAAAATTTTGTGTGGGCCGGTACATGATGGTCATGTGAGGGAGTACCATGTTAGCCCACAGATGCTGTATAAAAATGTGTAAAATGACATAAACTAAGGATAGTTAAGTCAAGACATTCAAAAATGTACACTGTAGCTATAGTAGGAATCCATCATAACCAATCACACTGCTTCAATTAAATGAAATGACTAAATTACCCCTGATATCCCAAACAGGCATATTGGCCTGGTGCCTGCTTATTCCCTCTTCTATATATGGTCGTTTAATTACAAACTAAAGTGTAGAGAAAAAGGAAAAATAATCTCCACCATTATATATGATCGTTTAATTTCAAAGAAAGTGTAGAGAATCTCCTCCATAACTAATTCACAAACTCCAATTGTTAACACTGTCTTAGCATAATTATGGTATAAATCCACGACCATTCTCTTAAAGTTGCATAGTGTATCATAATTTCGATATCTTGTATATCACAATTCAAACCAGACAATTAGTAGTCAATACCAAATGTTAGGTAGTACTAAAAGCATATGCTTTGAAATATTTACAAATTTTGCTGGAACAATTTGAAATTTGTTACCCTTCTCGATTTGCAGAAGAAGATGCCTTCTTAGCTTGTTCAATGGTCAATTTCGGCCATATTGACTATCCAATTGTTATTCTCAAACAGCAGAAATTTTTGCTCAATTCATACCGTACATATAATATACTTCTACTGAAACGATCCGGATTTTCTACCCTTGAGAATTGTGATGGCGCCTACTAATGAGAGCTAAATAAACCAAACTACCTACCACACATTCATAATTCTCCTTTTTAACAAACACAAGGCAATAATATGATACCGGCGGAATTTGAAGTAATTAAGCGGAAGTCAACAATTATATATATATTAAGGTTACGTCCATTACAACTCTCAAAAACCTCAAATACCCAAAACATGGTGTCACGGTGTCACAGACTTTTTAAGATTACTACATACAAGGTCTGAAGAAGTAACAATATACTGTTTCTAAATAAAAGAAAATGAAACATGAAATAGAGATAAAGGGAGACGCCAGGGCCTTCGGATGCCTGAAAGTCTACCTTGGGTCTCGGGGTGGACTGAAGGAAGCACTTCAACTACTGTCCGAAAGCTGTTCTTGGATCTGCACACAGTACAGAGTGTAGTATCGGCACAACCGACCACATGTGTTGGTAAGTGTCTAGCATAACCTCGGCGAAGTAGTGACGAAGCTAGGATCAGACTACCAAATAAACCTGTACAGTGCAAATATACATACAACAGAAAAGAAAATACAGAAATAACCGGTCGATATGGAAGGGGGAAACATGTTGTGAGGGAGATAACCGTTTCGAATAGAAAGGCTTCAAATAAGGAAAAAGACAACATATCACGAATATTATCAAGAATTCTACACCATGAGAAGAGCCTCTCTGACGGTTTTCTCTCTTAGCGTATGTTAGTCTAACGTGCACCATGGCAAAGAGAGCTCGAAATCCATCTCACAAAACGATAATGGCAAGGGAAACTATGGAATTCCAACAGCGGAAGAAGAACGAAGAAGGAAAACAAGGTCAAAATCTTGATAAACAACTTGAAAAAGGAAAAACCAATGAAACAGTAGCATGCAATGATAAGATGAAGAAGCAAAAGGAAATTGAAGTCCAATTAAGTGAAACTCCACCAACTGTAAGATCATCGAAGCTGAGAATTACAGAATTGGGAGAGGGTTCATCAAAGACCTCACCAAAATCGCAGGAAACTGGAGCTGGGAGCGGTAAATTGTCGTGGGCAGATGATGCAGAGATTGTAGAGATTGCACTTGAATTGAACACTAGGGATCTATATGGGACAATTTTGACATAACAAAGGTAACTAATGCTGGATTTAAACTTGAATTTGTAGAACCTGTTGTACATGATGAGATACCTGTTTGTTAAATTGAGACAGAGGACATTAGCTCTGAAATAGAGTATTGGAATAATGCTATGGTGTGCTATGTTCTGGGAGCTCACCTACCATTCACAGTACTCAATACATATATACGAAGGATATGGGGAAAACATGGTATTAACAAAGTCTCTATGCTAAAAATGGGATAGTGATAGTGCGATTTGATACCAACATGGGGAAGAATGATGTACTACAAGGATATACCATTTTAATAACAACCCGTTTATTTTGAAAGCATGGAATGTGGATATGAAATTCACTAAAGAGGAGCTATACACTGTGCCTATATGGATCAAATTACATGGACTGGATTTCAAATACTGGAGCCCTAAGGGATTGAGCAAAATTAGCTGCTTAGTTGGTTGTCCACTGATGGTAGATGGTAATAAAGAGAAGAAGATGGGGCTAAGTTTTGCACGTCTCCTAGTAGAAGTTCAGATGGATACAAAACTACCAGATAAATTGTTCTTCAAGAATGAGCATGGGATACTAATGGAGCAGAAAGTACAATATGACTGGAAGCCAACACTATGCAAAGCATATAGGAAATATGGCCATGATAAACAGGTGTGCAAAACTAAAAAAACAAGTTGCAGATTCTAAACCAACAAAGGAGCAGAATGGAAAAAAAGAGGAATGTCCAATAGAACAACAAAACAAAATACCAACTAGGAAGGAAGGGGAAGGAAAAAGTAAATGCAAGTGAATACAAAAGGAAGCAGGGAAACAAATATGCAACAAAGTCAAGGAAATGTTGGATGGACAACACCAAGCAATGTTACAAGAACCACAAATAAGCAAACAAAACAGGGGAAGGAAGCTGGAAATAGAAGTTACTACAACAACTTTGAGATAGTGGAGACACAGGATACATAAAGAGTAGAGGTTAGTAGGAAAGGAGAGGGGGATGTGGGAGGAATAGCATTACCTCCTATGAATAATGAATAACATTTTATGCTGAAATATTTGGGGTATAAATACCCCTGACAAACAAAAGAAGGTAAAGCTCCTTTGTAATAAAGAAGAGATATGATTGATAGGTATGGTGGAAATCAAAATAAAGGCAGGCAAAAGAAACCAAGTGGCTAACAATCTACTTGGAGGATGAGGGTGTATAACAAATTTTAATGAGCACTATAATGGAAGAATTGGGTGGCATGGAGACAGGAGTGTTTCAATGTAAATGTGAACACAATGATTGATCAAGCAGTAACATGCATGGTCAGCCATAAAAGGTTGCAAATTGAATTTATGATGACTGTAGTATATGCATTCAACATCAGGGAATAAAGAATGAATTTGTGAAATAACTTAGATAATATATGTAAGAATATGGGGGGCCCATGGATAGTTATATGAGATTTCAATTCTGTGTTGCATACTGATGATAGAGTGGGGGGAATCCTGTAAGTTTGGCTGAAATAATAGACTTCCAGCGATGCATAGACCAATGTGAAAAGATAGAAATGGCAACTAGTGGGAGCATGTATACATGAAATGATAGGCATGGTGATAGCATGATTTCCTCAAAAATAGAATGGGCCTTCATTAATACAGCATGGCTCAATATAATACCAACATATAGGTCATCTTACTTAGAGGATTGAATAAGTGATCATTTCTCACTAAAGCTGTCAATAACCACCTTAACTAGGAGGACAAAAGATGCTTTTAAGTTTTGTAATGTTTAGGCATCACATCTAATCTTTATAGACTTAGTTAAGGAAGGATGTAAGAATGAGGTTGAATGGTGCAGTATGTTTCAGGTGGTCAGGAAATTTAAAATGTTGAAGAAAGAGTTGAAGATGCTAAAGAAGAGATATTTTAGCAACATTATAGAAGAAGCTAATGCAGATAGACTGGCCTTGGCTACAACTCAAGCAGAACTTCATAAAAATCCTATGGATATAGGGTTACATCTACAAGAAAAGCAGAAGTATCAAAAATTCAAAAAATCATCATACCTGGCAGAGGTATATCTTCAACAAAGGAGCAAGGCTACTTGAATTAAGATGGGAGATGATAACAATAGGTATTTCTTTTCAGTGATAAAGCACAGGAGGATACAAGAAGCAATTATTCAACTAGCAGACAAAGCTGGAGCTATAAAAACTGAGCATAGCAGGAATTTTTGTAGACTACTATTAGGAATTACTAGGAACAACGTGAAGATTCAGGGATCATGCTATTCAGGGGTTCTTAAAAAAATGGAAAAGTGTTATCAATTACATAGTAACTACCACTCTTAAGGCATTACGCAGGGCCAGAAGTGAAGAAAGCAATATTCAGCATTAACGACACTAAAAGCCCTGGACCTGATGGGTATGGGAGTGGGTTCTATAAAGCAGCATTGACAATAATTGGAGGGGATGTGACCAAGGCAATGCTGGAATTTTTTGAAAATGGAGAACTACTCACTCAGATCAACTCAACCAGCATAGCACGTATACCAAAAGTAAAGAATCCTTTGCAGGAAAGTCAATTTAAGCCTATTGCTTGCTATAATATTATATACAAATGTATTTCCAAGATCATCTGTACTAGACTGAGAAAAGTCATACTAGAGATTGTAGCAGATAATCAAGAAGCATTCATTGAAGGAAGATCACTTATTCACAATGTCTTGATATGTCATGATCTTCTAAGACACTACAACAGGAAGACAACTCCTAGGTGTTTGATGAAGATTGATCTAAAGAAGGTATGACATGGTAAGATGGGAATTCTTGGAAGAAGTACTCAGAGGCTATGGCTTTCCAATGCCATTTATGCAATTGTTAATGGTGTGTGTTACAAAAACCAATTTCACTGTCAAGGTGAATGGTGCAGGATATGGATATTTTGAAGGAAGAAAGGGATTGAGGCAGGGAGATCCTATGTCTCCACTACTATTTATACTTGTCATGGAGTACCTAACAAGAGGGCTGAACAAAATGAGTGAATTGACAGACTTCCAATATCATCCAATGTGTAAGGACACAAAACTGACTCGCTTGATATTTGTAGATGATTTGATGTTATTTTATAACGGAAATAGTCGGTCTATCAATAGGATGTTGGAGGTGGTGAATCATTTTAGTGCAGTATCGGGATTAACATCTAATATGGAGAAGTCCAACATATATCTAGCAGGAATGAATGAAGCAAGTAAACAAGCTATAATGAGTGCTACAAGATTGTCAGTGGGCATACTACCTATGAGATACCTGGGACTACCACTAACATCAAAGAAATGGAGTAAGGTAGAATGTCACCAGTTAGTGGAGAAGATCACAACAAACATACAAGCAGAATATGCTAAACTTCTATCATATGCAGGTAGACTGCAAATAATTAACTCAGTCTTATTTGCATTGTATAACTTTTGGGGAGATGTCTTTATACTTCCTTAAAGTGTAATAAAAGCAATTGATAGGAAGTGTAGGGAATACCTATGGGGCATTACAGAAGGTCATAGGAAAATGGCATTGGTATCATGGGAAGTTTTGTACATGCCAAAGAAATATGGTGGGTTGAGTATAAAAGGATATAAAAATTGGAATATAGCATCAGCTGGGAAACTACTATGGCAAATTGTGACAAACAAAGATGTACTATGGGTGAGATGGGTACATAGGGTATATATGAAAGCATATAGAAACATTTGGGAACACAAACCACCATTTGACTGCAGTTGGTATTGGAAGAAGTTAAATAGCTTAACACAAAAATATGGCACAATGGTATCACAGAAATGCATATAGGCTGAATATCAATGGGCAGTATTCAGTATCTAGGAGCTATAATGCAATGCTAGGATATTTGCCAAGATGCAGGGAAATGGATCTGGTATGGAACATGACACTACTGCGAAGACATAGATTTGTCTTGTGGCTGGCTTACTAACAAAAAATGCAAACAAAGAGCAAGTTAGTACAACTGAACATTCTTATAACAGGCAATGCTAAATGTTGCCTGTGTGATCAGGGAGTAATTGAACCACAACAACATATGTTTTCTGGATTGTAGTTGGTTTACAGACATGGGGGAGGCTTTAACAAGCTGGGCAGCAATAAGGCTACCAAACATGACAATACCAGAGTTGTTAAAATGGATCAACAGAAGGCATTAGAAGCACATGAAGAAGGAGGTTGCAATAGCAGTTATACGAGCAATGGTGTATCACACCTGGTAAGCAAGGAACTGGAGGATCTTTAGAAAAATTACTTTGAATGTGAAATTTTGCATTGGACAAATAAAAAGGAGATGGTGGACATGCTAAGCATGTATGGAGAATCCAAAAGAGCAAGGCAATGCCCCTTGATGATGCAAAGACTATGTACTTAGGAAGAAGTATGTAATTAGGAACATGTAGCTATTGTCACAACAGCCATGAAAGATTCTACTTAGAATGATTTTAATTTTGATGCTTGAGGTCTGGATGTACTAGAAGATCTAGTACACTGGATGCTCTTAGGATATAAAAACAGTTGGTTGTTATGGTAATATTCACATTTATTGTCAAAAACAAAGAAACAGAAAGCAACAATTTGCACGGCATCACCTTTCGTGCTTTTACTCTCGTCCTCACCAAAACAATCATATTATAAAGATGTGCACGACATCACCCTTCGTGCTTTTACTCTCTCTCCTCACCATATAATCAATGAAAATTGGTATGGAATGGTACATCGTACGACACGACATCACCCTTCATGCTTTATACTATTTCCTCACAATAACAAACAATGTACTGCATCACCCTTCGTGCTTTAACACTCTTCCTCACCCAGACAACAATCACTAATAAAGAGGCAAGGGAATAAACAATATAATAATAGAAATTCCGGCAAAAGAACAACAATTAAACAATTAAATCTCGGCAAGGGAATAACATCAATAATCTAAACATCCCGACAAGGGAAAAAATCAACAAAAAAACAATGTCTCGGTAAGGGAATAGTATAACAACTCGTTCTCTTTCTTTCACTATTATCTCATAACTCACTTTACCACTTGAGTCAATGCTCCAAAGGGTTCAATTATCTCATATACTTTAACAATTCGTATTATAACTTGAGCCAATGCTCCTCGATGTTCAAATGTCACAATTCCTTACACAAACTTTTCACAATAAATAAAAATTATCACCAAGGCATGGAATATACAACAAAATCATGGTATTCACGATATAAGGACTCACGGTCATGCTAGACACCAACGCATAGATACTTATAACCATGCCTATACGTCGTACTCAACAATTATCACATAACAAATTGGACTTAACTCCTAATCTGTCAAGCGAAGGTTAGACCAAATACTTACCTCGAACTTCCACAGCCAACTCAAGCCTCAAACACTGCTTTTCCTTTCAAATTTGGCTCCAACATAATCGTATGTATGCAAAATCAATTTAATAACATCAATAAATGCTAAACATTTCAATTCCAAAACCTAATTATAGCTTTCTAATTATTTTTCCAAAAAATCAAAAAATTGACCCCAGGTTCGCTTGTCAAAACACGAGGTTCGGACCAAAATCAAATCACACATTCATTCACGAGCGCAAATATATAATTATTTTTATAATTCGACCTCAAAACAAAGTCTAAATCACAATTAATCTAAAGCCCTAATTCTACCCAAATCCCTAATTTTCTACCCTTAATCTCATGTTTTAGGCCAAAATCTAATGGGTGTTGATAAAAATGAAAGGAAACAAGTTAAAGATTACTTACCCAAGAAGTTTTGGTGAAGAGAAGCTTCAAAAATCGCCTAAGAGCTTTGGAGAAGAAGAAGCTTATGAAATTTTTATGAAATCCCGTAATGCTACTGTTTTGGATCTTTTAAAATAACTGCGCAAACTTACTCATCGCGTTCGTGACATGCCCATCGCATTCACGATGAACAAAAGCATGACCCTTCCACAGCACCTTATGCGTTCGCTAGTGGAAGGATGCGTTCACGAAAGGTCTCATCCCTCAGCTTCGCGTTCGCGTCACAACCTTCGCGTTCGCGTGGGCACCTGGGATTTTTTCCTTGCGCAATTCGCGAGAGGGTCTACGCGAACGCAAAAGGTTAAATCACTGGTCACTAACAGCAGTAATCTGCAACTTTTCTCAAGTTTAACACTTCCCGAAACACGTCTGAAATACACCCAAGCCCTCGGGGCTCCTAACCAATACAAGTACTAACTCAATAACATCTTACGAGCTTATCGGTACGATCAAATAGCCAAAATAATCTCAATAATAACGAATTAAACCTCAAAATTAAAGATTTACCTCATTTTTCATAAAACGTCAACTTTAGCTATTTAGATCCGAATCACGTCAAATGATATCCGTTTTTCACCAAATTTCACAGAAAGATCTTAAATCATATATATGACTTGTACCAGATGCCGGAATCAAAATAAGGGCCCGATATCATCATGTTCTAATCAGATTTCATTTCATATTTCCTTAAACAATGTCAGAAAATAATTTTCTTTAAAAATTCATTTCTCGGTCTTTGGGACCTCGAAATTTGATTCCAGGCATACGCTCAAGTCCTTATTTATTTTACGAACCCTTAGAGGCACATAATTCAATTAAAAACAAGTAATGACCTTTTGGGTCATCACATTCTCCACATCTAAAACAATCGTTCGTCCTTGAACGGACATAAGAAGGAAGTACCTGAGTCGGGAAAAAGATGGGGATAACGGCTCCTCATATCAGACTCGAACTCCTAGGTCGATGCCTGAGCAGGCTGACCTCTCTACTGAACACGAACAGAGGGAAAACTCTTCGACCTCAACTTACGAACCTGCCGGTCTAGAATAGCCACCGGCTCCTTCTCATGAGACAAGTCCTTGTCCAACTGAATAGTGCTGAAATCCAACACGTGGGATGGATCACCGTGATATTTCTGAAGCATGGACACATGAAACACTGGATGCGTGGGTGATAACTCCGACGGCAAAGCAAGCCTATACGCCACCTCTCATACTCGATCAAGAATCTCAAATGGACCAATGAACCTAGGGCTAAGCTTTCCCTTCTTCCCGAATCTCATCACGCCCTTCATATACGACCCTTAAAGCAATACTCGCTCACCGACCATGAAGTCCATATCTCGAACCTTGCCGTCTGTATAACTCTTTTGCCTGGAATAAGTTGTACGGAGCCTATCCTGAATAATTCTGACCTTGTCCAAGGCCTCCTGAACCAGATCCGTACCCAACAACCGAGCCTCTTCCAGCTCAATCCATCCAACCGAAGACTGACATCGCCTACCATATAAAGCCTCATAAGGAGCCATTTGGATACTCGACTAGTAGATGTTGTCGTAGGCGAACTCTACTAAAGGCAAAAACTTATCCCACGAGCCTCCAAAGTCAATAACACAAGCTCGGAGCATATCTTCTAATTTCTGAATAGTCTGCTCGGATTGTCCGTCCGTCTAGGGATGAAATGTTGTGCTCAACTTAACTTGCCTGTGCAACTCTCGCTGAACCGCTCTCTAAAAATGCGAGGTAAATTGCATACCTTGGTCCAAAATGATAGACACGGGCACACCATGAAGGCGAACAATCTCCTGGATATAGATCTCAGCTAACCTCTCAGAAGAATACGAGTCTGCCACATGAATGAAATGTGTTGACTTGGTCAGCCTATCAACAATGACCCATACTGTGTCGAACTTCTTCCGAGCCTGCGGGAGTCCAGTAACGAAGTACATAGTGATCCGCTCCCACTTCCACTTAGGAAGCTCAATCCTCTAAAATAAACCACCAGGCCTCTGATGCTTGTACTTTACCTACTGACAATTCAAACAACGAGCTACATATGCTATGATATCATTCTTCATTCTCTGCCACTGATAATGTTGCTGCAAATCCTGATATATCTTTGTGATGCCCATATGAATAGAGTACTAAGAGCTATAGGCCTCCTCTAAAATCAACTCTCGGAGCCTATCCAAATTAGGCACACAAACTCGACCCTGCAATCTCAAAACTCCATCATCATATAAGGTAACTTTCTTGGTACCTTCGCGCTGCACCGTGTCTCTAAGAATACAGAAATGGGGAATATTATATTGCCGGTCACGGATACGCTCCAATAATGAAGAACGAGCGACCGTGCAAGCTAACACACGATTGGGCTCAGAAACATCCAGTCTCAAGAACTAATTAGCTAAAGCCTGAACATCCAAAGCAAATGGTTTCTCACTTACCGAAATATAAGCAAGACTACCCATGCTGGCTGACTTCCTACTCAAAGCATCAACCACCACATTGGCCCTTCCCGGATGATATATAATAGTGATATCATAATATTTCAACAACTCCAACCACCTCCTCTGCCTCAAATTAAACTCTTTTTGCTTGAACAAATATTGAAGACTCTTGTGATCCGTGAATACCTCACATGCCACGCTATACAGACACTGCCTCCAAATTTTCAATGCGTGAACTATGGCTGCCAACTCAAAATCATGAACCAGATAGTTTTTCTCATGAATCTTTAACTACCATGAGGCATAGGAGATAACCTCATCATCCTGCATAAACACTGCACCAAGCCTAATGCGAGAAGCATTACAATAAGCTATATAAGGCCCTGAATCTATGGGCAAAACCAACACCAGCACCGTAGTTAGAGCTGTCTTGAGCTTCTAAAAGCTCGCCTCACACTCCTCAGACCACCTGAACTGGGCAACCTTATGGGTGAACCTGGTCATCGGGGTTGCAATAGATGAAAACCCCTCCACGAACCGACGATAGTAGCCTGCCAAACCCAAGAAACTCCAAATTTTTGTAGTTGATGCTGGTCTAGGCTAGTTCTTGACTGCCTCAATGTTCTTTGGATCCACCTGGATACCCTCTGCTGACACAACATGACCTAGGAATGCAACTGAACTCAACCAGAACTCACACTTCAAGAACTTAGCATATAACGGACTATCCCTCAGAGTCTGAAG
This sequence comes from Nicotiana benthamiana, assembly GCA_034376525.1. Lineage (NCBI taxonomy): Eukaryota > Viridiplantae > Streptophyta > Magnoliopsida > Solanales > Solanaceae > Nicotiana > Nicotiana benthamiana. Next base: position 112,986,481 of record CM067324.1, read on the forward strand.
AACCACTCTAAGGTGCCATTCATGCTCTTCCTAGCTGCGGGAATATATTAAAATATCATCAATGAAGACTATCACGAAGGAATCCAAATAAGGCCTGAACACTCAGTTTATCAGATCCATAAAAGCTTCTGGGGCATTTGTCAACCCAAATAATATAACCAAGAACTCATAGTTCCTGTACGGAGTGCGAATAGCTGTCTTAGGGACATCAGATGCCCTAATCCTTGACTAACGGTTGCCAGATCTCAAGTCAATCTTTGAAAATACCTTGGCACCCTAAAGCTGATCGAACAAATCATCAATCCATGGCAGCAGATACTTATTCTTGATTGTAACCTTGTTCAATTACCGGTGATCAATATACATTCTCATTGACCCATCATTCTTTTTAACAAACAACGCTGGCACACCCCAAGATGACGCTAGGTCTAATGAAACCCTTCTCAAGCAAGTCTTTCAATTTCTCCTTTTACTCTTTCAACTCAGGGGGTCCATATGATATGGCAGAATAGAAATGGGCTGAGTGCCCCGAGCCACATCAATGCAAAAGTCAATATCCCGGTCCATCGGCATATCCGGCAGGTCTGAAGGGAGAATATCGGGAAATTTACGAACAACGGGCACAAAATCAATAGATGAGACCTCAGTACTAGAATCACGAACATATGCCAAATAGGCAGAACACCCCTTCTCGACCATACGTCGAGCCTTCACATTCGAGATAACACTGCGGGTAGAATGACCAGGAGTCCCTCTGCACTCTAAATGAGGCATACCCTGTAAAGCTGAAGTCACAGTCTTGGCATGACAGTCCAAGATAGAGTGGTAAGGTGATAACCAGTCCATCCCCAATGTAACGCTGAAATCGACCATGTCTAGAAGCAACAAATCCACGCGAGTCTCAAGACCCTCAATCACAACTACACAAGAATAATGGACTCGATCTACCACAATAGAATCACCCACCGGTGTAAACACATAAATGGTAACACTCAAGGAATTACTAGGCATATCTAGGATGGTGCAAAATAAGATGACACATACGAGAATGTATACCCTGAATCAAATAACACTAAAGCATCTCTATTACAAACTAGAACAACATATGTGATCACCGCATCTAAAGCCTCAGCCTAGAGCCAGGGTGGAAGAGCATAACATCGGGACTGGGCTCCACCACCCTAGGTTATATCTCTGGGACAGCATGCAGCTGGCTGACCTCCACCTCTATCAGTTTGAGCTCCACCTCTAAATCCTCTACCTCCACATCTAGCACCTCTACCCCACCTCTAGATGGTTGGGCGGTCTGTGGAACACCTGGTGCTGGAACCATAACATGGGAACCTTGATGCTGAGAGCTACTCGGTGCTCGAGGGCAAAATCAAGCAATATGACCCATATCACTATAAGTGTAACAAACCCTCAACTGTTGAGACTACTGGCCCTGATGACCTGAATGACCACCCAAAAAACTCTGAAGTGGTGGTGCATGAGTCCATTAATAAATTGTCTCACTCTCTCCCTCTCAGTTGGAAGTATAATAAGGGCATGGCGGGCCAAATCTATGAATCTGGTCTCGTACTGGATGATAGTCATGGATCCTTGCTGAAGGAGACTACCTCTGATAGGCCTCTCATTGTAAAATAGGGAGAAACTTCTCCAAAAATAGCTGTGTAAACTGCTTCCAGGTCAAGGCTAGCGATCCTGCTGGTCTAGCTGAGCAATAATCCCTCCACCAAGTCTTGGCAGATCCAGACAAGCAAAATGTAGCAAAATCAACCCCATTGGTCTCAACAATACCCATCTTCCGAAGAACCTCGTGACAGCTGTCCAGATAATCCTGGGGATCCTCAGTAGATGCACCACTGAAGGTAGTAGTGAAGAGCTTGGCGAACCTGTCCAATCTCCACAAGGCATCGGCGGACATGGCTGCACCATTGCCGGTCTAAGCCATCACAACTGGCTGAACTGCCCCAACTGGCTGAGCCGCTGGAGTTTGAAGCTGAGGAGCTACCTGCTCAAAAGTGCGAGTAGCAGGAGACTAGGATCTTCTCTCAGCCTAAGAGGCGGCTGGTGCTGCAGGAAGTAAACCTATCCTAGTGACACTTTCCATAAGTTCCAGTAGACTGACCAGAGCATCCTGAAGAACTAGGGTAGCAATAAACCTCTCCGGGACATAAGCTGGGCCCACTAGAACTGCTGGGACTGGAACCTCATCATCAAAATCAACATGCGGCTCCGCTACGGGTGTTGATGCTCTAGACTGAGCTCTACCCCTTCCTCGGCCTCCAGCACGGCCTTGGCCTCAGCTTCTGCTCCTCGTGGGAGCTGCTGCTGAGGGCTCGGGCTGCTGAGCGGTAGATGAGGAAGCGTGAGTTCTCACCATTTGCGAAAGAGCAAAGTAGAAATTCAATTAACATTGAGAAACCAAACCGCACGACAAGAAAGAACAATTGTGAAGTTTTCCTAACTCTTTAGCCTCTGGGAGATAAATACAAACGTCTCCGTGCCAATCCATTATACTCTACTAAGCTTGTCTATGAACTGTGAGGCCTATATAACCTATAGCTCTGATTCCAACTTGTCACGACCCGGATTTATCACCCTCGGGAGTCGTGATGGTGCCTACTAATGGGATTTAGACAAGCCAAACCGTAACTACTTGCCACACTTTTGTATTGCTCCTTTTTAGCAAACACAAGGAAATAATATGATAACAACGGAATTTTAAGTAATTAAGCGGAAGTCAACAATTATATATATTAAGGTTACGTCTATTACAACTCTCAAAAACCTCAAATACCTAAAACCTGGTGTCACAGACTTTGTAAGATCACTACGTACAAGGTTTGAAGAAGTAACAATATACTATTTCTAAATAAAAGAAAATGAAACATGAAATAGAGATAGAGGGAGACGCCAGGGCCTGCGGACGCCTGCAGGTCTACCTTGGGTCTCCGTGTGGACTGAAGGAAGCACTCCAACTACTATCCGAAAGTTGCTCCTGGATCTGCACATAATGCAGAATGTAGTATCGGCATAACCAAACTCATGTGCTGGTAAGTGTCTAGCCTAACAATGGCGAAGTAGTGACGAGACTAGGACCAGACTACCAAATAAACCTGTGTAGTGCAAATATATATATACAGTGAAAAAGAAAATACAGAAATAACCAGTCGATATGGGAGGGGAAAACATGTTGTGGGGGAGATAACCATTCCGAATATAAAGGCTTCAAATAAGGAAAAAAACAACATATCACGAATATTAACAAAGAAGCAGAAAGCAATAATTTGCACGGCATCACCCTTCGTGCTTTTACTCTCGTCCTCACCAAAACAATCATATAATAAAGATTTGCACGACATCACCCTTCGTGCTTTTACTGTTGTCCTCACCAAAACAATCATATAATAAAGATGTGCATGACATCAACCTTCGTGCTTTTACTCTCTCTCCTCACCATATAATCAATGAAAATCAGTACAGAATGGTACATCGTATGGCACGACATAAGCCTTCGTGATTTACACTCTTTTCTCACAATAACAAATAATGCACTGCATTACCCTTAATGCTTTAACACTCTTCCTTGCCCAAACAACAATCGTAAACAAAGGGGCAAGGGAATAAATAATATAATAATAGAAATCATGGTAAGGGAACAACAATTAAATCCCGGCAAGGGAATAACATTAATAATCTCAACATCCCGACAAGGGAAAAAATCAACAAAATAACAATGTCCCAGCAAGGGAATAGCTTAACAACTCTTTCTCTTTCTTTCACTTTTATGTCATAACTCACTTTCCTACTTGAGCCAATGCTCCAATGGGTTCAATCATCTCATATGCTTTCACAATTCGCATTGTAACTTCAGCCAATGCTTCTCGATGTTTAAATGTTACAATTCCTTACACAAACTTTTCACAACAAATAGAAGTTATCCCCAAGGCATGGAAGATATAACGAAATCATGATATTCACTAAGGACTCATGGTCATGCTAGACACCAACATATAGATACTCGTCACCATGCCATTCCATCATACTCAATAATTATCACATAACAAATAGGACTCAACTCCTAATCCCTCAAGCTAAGATTAGACCAAACGCTTACCTCGAACTTTTAAGGCCAACTCAAGCCTTTCAAATGTGGCTCCAACACAATCGTATCTATACTTAATCGATTTAATAACATCAATAAATGCTAAACAATTCAATCCCAAAACCTAATTATAGCTTTCTAATCATTCTTCCCAAAAATTCAAAAATCGACCTCGGGCCTGCTTGGTCAAAATACGAGGTTTGGAACAAAATCAAATCACCCATTCATCGACGATCTCAAATATATAATAATTTTCTGAATTCGACCCAAAAACGAGGCCTAAATCACAATTAATTAAAAAGCCCTAATTCTACTCAAATTCCTAATTTCTATCCTTAATCTCATGTTTTAGGCCTAGAAATCTAATTGGTGTTGATAAAAAAGAAAGGAAACAAGTTAAAAATTACTACCCAAGAAATTTTCGTGAAAAGAAGCTTAAAAAATCGCCTAAGAGCTTTGGAGGAGAAGAAGTTTATGAAATCTTGTTATGCTACTGTTTTGGGTCTTTTAAAATAACTGGGCAAAATTACTCATCGCCCGTTAGATCTTCGCGTTTGCGGAACAGGGCTCGCGTTCGCGGAGCTTTTGCTCCTCAAGCATTAGCTTTCGCGGGCCAGTGGCCGCGTTCGCGACGATCAAAAGGATGACTCCTCCCCATCACCTTACGCGTTCGTGAGTGGAGGGAAGCGTTCGCGAAGGGTGTCCCCCTTCAGTTTCGGATTAGCGTCACAACCTTCGCGTTCGCGAAGAAGAAATTAGGCACCTGGAATTTTTTCCTTACGCATTCGCGAGAGGGTCCACGCGAACGCGAAGGGTTAAATCCCTGGGCACCAGAAATCTGCAGCTTTTCTCAAGTTTAAAACTTTCCGAAACATATCTGAAACTCACCCGATCCCTCGGGGCTCATAATAAAATGAACGTACTAACTCAACAACATCTTACGAACTTATCCATGCGATCAAATCGCCAAAATAACCTCAATAACAACGAATTAATCCTAAAAATTAAAGATTTTCCTCCAACTTCTTGAAACATCAACTTTAGCTATTTAGGTCTGAATCGCATCAAATGGTATCCGTTTTACATCAAATTTTACAAAAATATCATAAATCATATATAAGACCTGTACCGGGTGCCGGAAACAAGCCTGATACCATCATGTTCTAATAAGATTTCATTTCAAAATTCCTTAAATATTTTCAAAAAATAATTTTCTTTAAAAATTTATTTCTCGGGCTTGGGACCTCGGAATTCGATTTCGGACGTATGCCCAAGTCCCATATTGTTCTATTGACCTTCCGGGAACGTCAAATCACGAGTCCGAATCCGTTTTTCCAAAACGTTGACCGAAGTCAATTTTATTTATTTTATTGTTAAAACTTATTATTTTTCACATATTTTTATTTTTAAGCTTTCCGGCTACGCGCCAGAACTGTGCACGCAAATCGAGATGATTCTAAATGAGGTTTTCAAGGCCTCAGAAGCACAAAATTCAATTAAGAACTACAAAGGGAGCCATGGAGCTCTGTGTGGCGTATATATTACAAGTTTGAGTCATAAAATCAACCTACTGATATTTATATCAGAATAGACTATTTATAACTTTATATTATACCTCTTGAGTTGCGATCCTCGTCTCTCCTGAACCCTGCGGAACACTTGCACTGAGCTGCTTTTTAAAAACTTAACCTACTCTTGTTCAATTCATTGTGGATTATTTTACGACGGGTCTTGTCGGTAAAGGAAAATGGACTAAAGGCTTATTGTTGTTTTTTCCAAAAAAAAAAAGAAGAAGAAGATAGCTTGAGGTGTTTTTATTTTTCATTTATTATAATTTGATAATTGTTTTAAAGAATGATTTAATTTGTATGATTTGATCAACATAATAGTAAAGAAAGAAAGAATAAATCAATTGTGAACGCAGAACATTTAAACATAAACTTTCGGGAACTTTTGTAATATGAACGTGTTGGGCTAAACAACCCAAAAGGACTCATAACATAATGTGATATTGTCTGTTTAGATCAAATTCATACATTCTTTTCTAAAAGACTTCATATTATTAAGAGATTCGTATATCTTTTGTGTATACTTACAATCTTTTTAATCATATTAGTATTAAATTTTATTTGCGCACCCAACAAAACGTATGAAATTGTAATCCTGAACTCTTTTTTGCAAACAACAAGTTTTATGGTAAAATTTCAATATTTATGGGATACCCGTTTTTCTTTTTTGTTATTTTTCAATTGCTTTTACCTTTGAAGTTTGAACTCTTTTTTATCATTTTTATACTTGGGCGGGGATAGGATGGATGGAGATAACACATGGAGAACAAAAGATAAATAAGCGTGAAAGACAAATTAAAGGAGATAGCATGCTTCTTTTGTTACTTAATTATTAAACTTTGCATTGGATCTATAACCAATGAGTCCACATTATTATTAAAAGTCATCCATTTCATTCAACAAAGACAAACAAAGATGCCATTACTATTTTCCTTTTAATTTTTCTCCCACAAATTCAAATTGAGAACACATGTCACCTTATGTAATATATGCAAGCATGCAAAAGGTATCAATCAACTTAATTATAGTATGTAGTGCATTATTAGTCTTGATCGAAGGCGGAGTTTGAACGGTTTTTAGTATTAAATTTATTATATTTTTAAAGCTATGAGGTAAGATTTGTGGAACTAGAATATGTTTTTGTTCTTGTTGTTGTTAGGATGAGACCCATTATATGTTATAATTTTAATAAATATTTATACTAAAATTATATTTCGAGTTAAAAATAATAAATTTATATGAATCCGATACTATAATATTACATGCGCTAGTGGTCTTGGCACTACTAGTACTTATCTACCTTAATAAGATTCCTGTTATGAAATAGAAGATTCTTACACTTCTATTTAAGGTGAATGTCTTTAATGTATCTAATTAGAGAGATTTTAGAGTTCTATTGGTGGTAGCTAAATCTTCCTCTCCCCTATAAATAGAGGTGCCCCCTACCATTGTAAATCATCCCTTGAGACCCCTCTCAACTCAATAAGAAGAACTCTCTCTACTCTTCTCTCTATTGCTATTGTTCTTGTTCTATTGTTCTTGTCTTTTGCTTTAGTTTATAACACGTTATCAGCACGAGTCTCTAACCAATTGAAATTTTCGATTGTCTTAACTTTTGTTTGTGTAGGGTTTTGCTTCAAAGAAGGAAAAGAAAAAAAAAAAAAAAAGGGACAAACGAAAAAAAAAAAGAAAAGAAACAGAAAGCAAGACACTGGAAGGCAAGAAGAAAAAAAGAACGAAAAAGTTGAAAAGAAAAAGGAAAGAAAGAAAGGAAAGGAAGAAAGAAAGAAACATAGAAAATATATTTGGTATACCTTAAAGGTAAGTAATTTACTTTTCCCTTTCAAATTCTTGGAATTCTATAAATTTTATATACAAAGTTTGATTATAACTCTAATGAAGTTTGTGAGAAATTATAACCACACGAAGTGGTAAAATCTCTATGTCCTGCCATGATTAAATTCATGTATGATTGTGGACGTGATAAAGAATTCCGTCCAATTGAATTTGCTCCATTCCCTTTAGAGAATGTGGTAGCAGCTTGTGTAAAGCACATGATTTTGATCCATTCCCTGAAGTGAATGTGATAATTGTAATAGAGCCCGTAAGTATGAACACGCTCTTGATGTAATTGTGTCATATGAAAAGAAAGTTCGTTGCCCTCGAAATTTCGGGCAAGAACTATATGACATGAGTGTTGGATGATGAAATCCACTTAGATGCTATGGGTCTTGGAGACGCCATTAAAGACAGAAATAATGCATCCACCCAAAACTATACGAAGGCCTTGATTTACTTGCGCCATCACCTTGATGAAAGTTTGAAGATTGAACATCTCAACATCAAGGATTCACCCATCTTGTGGAAAGGCTTAAAGAAGAGAGATGACAAACCTGAAGTTGGTCACTCTGCCACAAGCACGATACGATAAGAATCCAAAAGCAAATAGTTTATAAACTATATATTATCGTTGCGGTGAAAACGGGCACTGGTCTAAGTCTTGCCGTATACCATAAAATTTGGTTGACCTTTATTAAGCATCTCGAAAGAGTAAACGCCCTGAAACGAATTTTGTCTCTGACGACAACTTTGACTTCACCCACCTGGATGTGGCAGACTTCTTTAAGCAACCCGATGGGAAGATAGACCACCTAATCGATGATGGATCGGTGATGAAAGAAGATGGAGCTGTTTGATTTATTTGTATTAGTTAATGAATAAACTAATAGTCATTAGTATTAGCTCGTATTAGCTAGTTCATGATATGATATTTGTATTAGTTCTTCAATATGCTCAAATATCAATAAAACTTTTATTTTCCAGTGGGGGTAATCGACTAGCCTGAAAAACTAGTCGATTATCAACTATTTTCGCATTAAAGTTGAAAAACAATTGATCAACAATCGATTGTCGTTGACTAACAATCGATTGTCTTGAAACAGTGAGGTCTGGAATTTTTCAAAAATCACCCACAATCGATTGTCAACATCTAACAATCGATTGTCGTTAGGCAGTGTAATCTGGAATTTTTCAAAAATCATCCACAATCGATTGTCTATGTATAACAATCGATTGTCTATGTTCCAACAATCGATTGTGTGGGTTTAATAATCGATTGTCTTATGAAAAACGCTGAAATTTTCAAACTGCAAAGTAATTGATTATGGACAACATATCTGATTTTGTTTGTCAATTGTTAGTAGCAGATTTTGAAAATATTATGTGACACAAAAGGAATTGAACTTGCTTATTCTTATGTTCCTGTATTTCTTTTGTATGTCATACCATGGAAAGTAAATTGATCGAAGGCTCCGGAAGAGCCAATGTAACTCTGCCCAAGGGCACGACGTTAATCATAGAGAATGCTATGTTCTCCTCCAAGTCTATGAGAAACTTGTTGAGTTTTAAAGATGTACGCCGGAATGGCTACAATATTGAGACAATGGATGAAGATAATCTTGAATATCTCGTCCTCACTTTAAAGAATGTCTCCGGCCAAAAGAGGGTTATTGAGAAATTCCCGTCTTTATCTTGTGGCCTGTATTGGACAAGAATTAGTGCAATTGAGGCACATTCAACAGTAAATCTAAAGAATACTGAGTCCAATACATTTGTACTTTGACATGATCGACTGGGTCACCCAGGATCAACCATGATGAGACGGATTATAGAAAGCTCATATGGGCATCCGTTAAAGAATTTCAAAATTCTCTCAGGTAATGAATATCCTTGCACTTCGTGTTATCAAGGCAAGCTGATTATCAGACCATCCCCAACAAAGGTTGGGACTGAGTCACCCCAGTTTCTGGAACGTATACAAGGGGACATTTGTGGACCTATTCACCCACCTAGTGGGTAGTTTAGGTATTTCATGGTCTTGATAGACGCATCCTGTAGATGGTCTAATGTGTGCTTGTTGCCATCACGCAACCTTGCGTTTGCAAAGTTAATGGATAATAGATGAGAATAATCTTGAATTCTTCATGAAAACGTGGCTGCCCATTTCGGTTTGGGTTCACGCCATTTTGCATGCAACAATACTAGTTTGTCGGCTGCCCACTTCGGTTTGGGGTCACGCCATTTTGCATGAAGCAATACTAGTTCGTCGGCTGCCCACTTCGGTTTGGGGTCACGCCATGTTGCATGCAGCAATGCTAGTTCGTCTCTGACTAACGAATTGACACAAATATTCCCCATTGCAATTGGTTTTGGGTCATGAACCCAATATATCCCATTTAAGAAGCTTTGGATGCGCAGTATATGTGCCTGTAGCACCGCCATCCCGCACCAAAATGGGTTTGCAAAGGAGGTTAGGAATATATGTTGAGTTTGACGCGTCCTCCATTATTCGCTACCTCGAAACATTGACAGGAGATTTGTTCACTGCACTATTTGCAGACTGTCAATTGGATGAGACACTTTTCCCAAAATTAGGGGGAGAAGTTGGTGAAACCAAACGGGAAATTTTGTGGAAAAATGCATCATTATCTCATCTTGATCCACATACCTCTATTTGAAAGAAAGAGGTACAAAAGATTATCCATTTGCAAAGAATAGCAAATCAAATGCCTGACGCATTTACGGACTTGAAGAGGATAACGAAATCACACATTCACACGGGAAAATGTTCCGATCCGTATTGAAGTCCCTATTGGACAAATATCTAGTGTCATATCCAATGAGTCAAATGCACGCCAGAAGCGTGGCAGACCATTAGGTTCCAAAAATCGAAATCCTAGAAAGAGGAAAAAGAACGATCTAAATGACACTATGAAAGAATCACATGAGGACGCTCATGATTTGATTAATTCCGAGATTCACGAAGAATCTATTGAGCCTGAGACTCTTGAAAATACGGAATGCAAGAATGTGAGGATCTCGAACCTCAGTCTGTGGTAGTACAAAATTAATTGAGAGCTCTCGAAGAGCCAATTATTACTATGTTGGAGAAACACAATTGAGTATTGTGCTGTAGTAAGTCTCAAAGAAACTTATTCAGTTTCCAAAAGTACACGCGAAGGCGATTGATGATATTGAGACTATAAATAAAGGAAGGCTTTGATTCTCCTATTACTACAACTTGTAGCGGGGTAATTTGTATATGAAAAGCTACCCGCTTTGTTCTCCAGTTTGTACTACACAAACGAAAGAATGCCACAATAAAGTGGATATCTATTGGTATAAAACCCATGTCATAATAAACCCGAAGTTTATTGATAAGTGCACATGTCATGGTGTAAATTTGAAATTTACCAATATTGATAATTTATTCAGTTGACATTCGTGTTAACCATCTCATTTGAAGTATGATGTGCAAATTCACATAGGTGAATATCAAAGAACTAGAAGTTCTTGTTCTCAGTAATGAACTGACCAACTAAAGAGTTCGGGTTGAAGCCCCTTGATTCTGGAAATATCAAAGGTGAATATGGGCCCATTCACCCGCCATGTATACCACATATGATGCATCTATGATATGGTTACATGCGCCATTGTTATTAACCCGCAGCCTGGCAGTGCTTGCGAGGTAAATCGCTCAGTAATCTAACTTCGAGCATAGTTTCCAGATTCTCTACTCAAGACAGTTCATCTTGATAAGTTGGTTTATATCAAAGTTGGTTTAGCAAGATAATTATTGAGTGCTTCCAGTTAATAGCTAAACTGTTCCTTATGAGAACGAAGTTGTATATATCAGTTTGATATAAGTTGTATACGAGAGTATATTCTCCCCTCACAAGTGGTTCAAGGTCAGGAACCAAATAATTTCATCTTATTACTAAGGTGCTGTGTATATTGACATAATGCACAAAGATGATTTTCCAAAGTTGAGGAAACATGTTAGCTTTACTAACATGAGGGGGAGACATGATAAACACTTGAGAAAGTGTTACATGGGATGAATTTTCATTTGTATATGTATATCCCCGAATATCATGATATGAACCTGTAGTTCATAAAAAGGAAATGCAATTGCAACATATTGCAAAGCATGCTATACGCATTTGCTGACTCAAAGAAAGCAACTAAATGGAAGAGATACAATTCAAGAAGAATTGATTCCATATGAAAGACATGTAGTTTTGAACCTATAGTTCAAATGCTTGAAAGATAAAAGTCAAAGGTATGTATAGTCAGTTTTCGATATCTTATTTGTTTAGTATCACTAATGAAAGCTTGATATGCAGCTAAAGTTTATTATGTGACTTACATGACTTAACTTGAAAGATTTAAGTTGCTTGAAGCATATGCAATTCTTGGTCCTGAAGTACCACATCCTAAGTGCAATTTGTGTACATATGTATCTTGATATAACTATAAGCATGATGGCATTGAGAATGCATCTATGGAGATATTGAAGTGTTATTCCACGACATTATATGAAGATGTTCATATCTATCAAGAATGATGATTTCAAGGTACGGAATATTTATTCAAGTCAATATGGTTGATTTGTCAAATCTCTACCAAAGATCGTTTTGAAGATGATGCACAAGATTGGAATGCAAATGCTCAAGGATATAAATCAATGTACTCATTAGGGGGAGTCAATGCGCGTTGCACTCTTTTTCCCTTACAAGGTTTTGTCCCACTGGGTTTTCCTTGCAAGGTTTTTAACGAGGCAACCAATAGGCGCATATTCAAACATGTGTACTCTTTTTCCTTACTTTAATTTTTCCCATTGGGTTTTGGTTTTAAGGTTTTATGAGGCACATCATTGAATAGACATTCAAGGGGGAGTGTTATGAAATAGAAGATTCTTACACTTCTATTTAAGGTGAATGTCTTTAATGTATCTAATTAGAGAGATTTTAGAGTTCTATTGGTGGTAGCTAAATCTTCCTCTCCCCTATAAATAGAGGTGCCCCCTACCATTGTAAATCATCCCTTGAGACCCCTCTCAACTCAATAAGAAGAACTCTCTCTACTCTTCTCTCTATTGCTATTGTTCTTGTTCTATTGTTCTTGTCTTTTGCTTTAGTTTATAACAATTCCTCTAAAATAGGCATGATACTCGATTTATTTTTCTTCGAAGGAAACCTTAGTTTCATATGTTAACTACTCCTTTTGTCGGGAAAGGAAAGCCAAAGAAAACTGAAACAAGTGTGAGGTGTGAAATGAATTAGGGGTGTTAATGGTTCAGTTCGGTCGGGTATTTTATAAAATTTATATTATATTAATTTTTTAATTATATTATTATATATAATTAAAATTAGACTTTTTCAAATCATTCTAATCATGTCGATTTCTCTTCGGTATCGATACGATATTTTCGGTTATATTTCTTAAATGTTATGTAAAAATTACTAGTAGAAGTAAAATACAATAACATACGTACTTTTATAGGACTTAGCAAAACTCTCTAGACATTTTTACAGTTTAAAATGTGATAAATTAAGAAAATATAAAATACGGTAGAATATAGATCCATCAACTAGTCTACATCAGCGTAGAGGAAACTAAGCAAATACAAAAAAAAAATCACACGAGTGAAAAGATATTACTTGTAGCTGGGTTTCAAGAATAAAGTGTATAGAAGATTAAAGATTCAAAAAGATAAATCTAAACCATATAAAAGAAAACATATTCAATACATTATAGTTTGCTAACCATAATCTTTACAATACTTTGTATTTTGCTAGTGAATATATTGGAAATAATTTAGTTTCATAGAAGTAGCATAATAGGTTTAGGAATTAAAATTTTAAGTTTAATTACTTTTTGGTTTGTAACCATTTTATAATTCCAATTCTCAGAAAAAAAATTAATGCTATATTTTTTTTTAAATTTAATATATAAATATATTTTTCACATTGTAAATTTATTCGGTACGATTCGATATTTTTTCGATTTATTTTTATAAAATAAAAAATACTCTAATTATCGATTCAGTTATAAATTTATATAAAAACCTACAATCTTATTAAAAAGATCTAAAATTAATTCCGTATGATACAATACGGTTCAAATGATTTAGCTAGATTTAAATATCTTCTAACTGTAGAAAGTTTTAGGAGAAGTAAATTTCTACTATTGCTCACAAAAGTATATATAGAGTACATAGGTATCAAATCCTACCAACTATAGGACTGTACAATAATGAAGGAAATCAAATCCTACCAACTATAGGACTGTACAATAATGAGAGAATATTCTACCAATAATAAAAAGATACACACAAATATATTCTAATACGCCCCCTCAAGATGTAGGGCCGGAGGACACGCCAATCTTGGACATCAGCAGAAGAAGCCGAGGACGAGATAAGTGCTTGGTGAGAGTATCAGCAAGCTGATCAGCAGAGGATACGTGAGCAACACGAAGAGACCTATTCTGAACCAATTGACGAACAAAGTGATAATCAATGGAGATGTGTTTCATGCGTGAATGAAACACAGGGTTGGCACAGAGGTAATTGGCGCCAATGTTGTCGCTGTAAATGACAGGAGCAGCCGGAAGAGGGACATGAAGCTCGCGCAGCAGGGAATGAAGCCAACGTACTTCAGCGGCAGCAGAGGCAATGGCACGATACTCATCCTCAGTAGAAGATCGTGCAACGGAACGCTGCTTTTTGGAGCTCCATGAAATAGGATTAGGCCCTAGAAAGACAACATAGGCACCAGTGGAGGAGCGATCATCACAGTTTCCACCCCAATCATCATCAGAGAAACAATGCAAAGGTATAGCAGATGACGGACGCAGCCAGACTCCAAAGTCACGGGTCCCATTCAGATACCGGAAGAGGCGCTTAACTGCACCCCAATAAGTGATAGTAGGAGCGTGCATGAACTGTGAGAGTTTATTCACAGCAAAGGAGATATCCGGACGGGTGAAGTAGAGATACTGGAGGCCCCCAAGGGCCTGTCGATATGCGGATGCGTCGGTAGGAGCCGAGCCGTCGGCCAGATGAAGGCGGGTTGACGCTGCTGTTGGCGTCTGAACAGGGTTGGATTCCAGCATATTATGACGAGTCAAAAGATCAACAACATATTTACGCTGAGAAAGAAAACACCCCTTGGAGCTGCGCAGAACTTCAACACCAAGAAAGTAGCTTAGATCACCCATGTCTTTAAGAGAAAATTGAGTCCCAAGAGAGTCAATCACACGGTTCAAGAAAGCAGAATCATTACCAGTCAATATGAGATCATCAACATATACCAAAAAATAGGCCGTAATACCAGAGTGCTGAAAGACGAAGAGCGAAGCATCAGAGGTAGTGTTGACGAAACCCATGGTCAGAAGGCATTGGCGGAGCGCACTGTACCATGCCTGGGGTGCCCGTTGAGACCATAAATAGCTTTCTGTAACTTACAGGCATAAGATGGACAGGCTTTGTCAACAAAACCCGGTGGTTGTGCCATATAAACATCCTCTGTAAGCCTCCCGTAGAGAAAGACATTGTTCACATCCATTTGACGAAGAGGCCAACCCTTGGATACAACTAGACTAAGAACCAAACGCACAGTTTCCGGCTTAATAACCATACTGAAAGTCTCCTGGAAGTCTACACCTGGACGCTGATGAAAGCCCTTCGCAACAAGCCGGGCTTTGAACTTATCCACAGTATCGTCAGGCTTCTGTTTGATACCATAAACCCACTTGCAACCCACAATATTTTCTGAAGAATCAGGCGGAACAAGATCCCAGGTGCCATTCCGTAGCAGAGCATCAAACTCCGATGACATAGGAGCGCGCCAACGCTCATCAAACATAGCACTAGACAAAGTCTGAGGTTCAGTAACAGCAGGAGAGGTGACAGCAGACATACCAAACTTCTTGTTGGGCGTAAAGATGTTATTTTTGTTGCGAGTTTGTATATGATGACCACCTGAGAGGATGTAGGTGGCGGCATAATGGGTGTAGCGGCAGCAGGGGCCGCTGGCGGTGTCGGAAGGGGCGCTGGTGGCGCGAGCGTTGGCGCCGGCAGTGCGTCCGGTGAAGGATCGCCAGTGGGAGCGGCGACAGGTACTGGTGGCGGCAGCGGAAGGACTTCTAGGGAGACCGGAATGGGTACAAGGGGAGACTCGGGGTTAGACAATTTGGAGAAAGGGAAGACATCTTCATGGAAGGTGACATGACGCGAGACGAAGATTTTAGACGTTGAGGGATCAAAGCATAGATAGGCGCTTTGAGTAGTAGAGTAGCCAAAGAGGACACAGGTACGAGATCTGGGTTCCATTTTGTGTGAGGTGTAGGGCCGAAGCTAAGTGAAGCATTGACAGCCGAAGACACGTAATTTGGCAAGGTTGGAGCGCTTATGGAAGAGAGACTCAAAGGAGGAGAGCATAGAGAGATTTGTCTTGGGAAGACGATTAATGAGAGGTACAGAGGCATGATGGAGGAGAGTGAGACCAGTATCAACGATGTGACGGTGACGGCGTTCAGCATAGCCATTGTGCTGAGGTGTATGAGGAGGTGAAGTGAGATGTGAGATGCCATTGGAGGCAAGAAAAGAGCGTAAAGCGAGGAATTCACCCCCATTGTCAGTATACAGAGTAATGATTTTAGCAGAGAAATATTTTTCTACAATGGATTTAAAAATGGGGAAGGTTTGTAAGACATCATATTTACGGCGTAAAGGAAAAAACCAAATATACTTGGAAAAATGATCAACAAAGATGACATAATATTTAAATCCATCATTAGAAATAATTGGAGAGGTCCATACACGGAGAAAATAAGCTCCAGCGGAGCAGTAGAAGATAAACTTGACTTAGAAAAAGGTAACTTATGACACTTATGAAGCTTGCAAGAGACACAAGCAAGATCAGACACATTACTGGACGCTATACTGCTAGAAGACACTAAATGACGCAGGATTTTAGCGGATGGGTGACCAAACCGAGAATGCCACAATGACGCAGAGAGCTTTTGTGCCATGAGGGCGAACGGGAGACTGGGAGCCGCCGGCCAGTAGTAGGTGTTGCCCCTAAGCGGGCCGCGAACGAGCGTTGCCCACGTGCGACGATCCTTCACCTGAAAATCAGTATCAGAAAGAACAACATTAACATTATTATGACTACATAATTGGGCAATATAGATCAAATTTTTACGCATATGTGGAACACAGAGAGCCCCAGGTAATAAAAGAGAGGAATAACTGTTAAGTTGTCCAGTGTGTGTAATTGTCAAACCTTCACCGTTACCAATAACCACATTGTCGAAACTAGTGTAAGGACTGTGAAGAGACATGTTGGCAAGATCAGAGGTGATGTGATGGGAGGCACCAGAGTCCAGGATCCAATCAGATGCAGAGGGAATTGCCGGAGAGTGATGGGCTGTGTGAGCAGTCGGATAAGGCGGCGAAGCATAAGTTGGCCGCGGCAGTGGTCCACCGTAAGGGGGCTGAGCGGCGCCGGAGATGGGATAGGACGGACAGCGGGGCACGGAGTGGCCAAATTCACTGCAGAGCTGGCACTTCTCATTGTACCCGCGAGATTGGCCAGTGCTGGAGTAACCGCCGCGCCCGGAGGCTGAACCGCGGCTGCTACGGCCGCGTCCGCGACTGCTGAAGCGGTGACGACCTGACTGCTGTCCGGCGACGAAGGCAGCCAACAGAGCCAAATCAGATGCGGCGGAGGTGGCCGGCATACGAGCAGCAATCTGAGCCTCAATGCTTAACAGCTTGTCATGTAATTCAGCAAAAGAGATAGGAGATTCGCGGGCTTGGATGGCATGAGAGAGTTCCATATACAGATCATCAAGACCATTTAGAACCTTAATGACAAGATCCTCAGAATCAACAGTAACACCCAGGAGAGATAATTCATCCACAATCACGCGAATACCGTGCGTAAAATCAATAACAGATTTAGAACCGTTTACCGTATTATGAAGATGTTGTTTTAGAGCCATGATACGACCACGAGAAGCAGTGCCGTATGTGCGTGCGAGGATGTCCCAGGCCTGTTTAGAGGTTTCCGTAGCGGCAATAGAGGAGATGATCGTCGGTGTGATCGACGAGATGATGGAACTGAGAATAAGATTGTCCTGGAGAATCTAGTAAGGATATGCTGGATTGGGGGAAGTCACCTCCTTGTCGACGATGGTGGCTGGTGGGCACGGCTTCGATCCATCCAAGAAGCCGTGGAGGTCGTAACCCGTAAGAAGGGTTCGAAATTGGAATTTCCACGACAGGTAATTAGTGGAATCCAATTTGAGTCGGATCTGAGCCGATGCATTGATGGCAATCGGCTGGAGAAGCTCGTTTGACGTCGTAGCGGCCATGAAGCGCAAGACAAAGGAGAGGAAGCGCTGATCGACATCGAGAGAGAGAGGGCTGCCGATTAGTGCAGCGTCGGCGGCGGCGGCACGGGTAGGGTAGAATTAGGGCTTCTTTGGCGATAAGCCACTGGCGTATGATACCATGTAGATAGTTTTGGGAGAAGTAAATTTCTCGTATTGCTCACAAAAGTATATATAGAGTACAGAGGTACCAAATCCTACCAACTATAGGACTGTACAATAATGAAGGAAATCAAATCCTACCAACTATAGGACTGTACAATAATGAGAGAATATTGTACCAATAATATAAAGATACACACATTTATATTCTAATATTAACATCCCTGAAACTTTTCTTTTTTACTTTGCAAACGAAACAAAAAAAAGGGGAAACTTTGGAAACTTTCCTCTTCTTTCTCTATATGTTACTATTGATAAATCGATATTTACAGTAAATTAATAAATAATTAAAAATGAGCGTACTAGATTGTTAACAATTCAAAAGAAAAAGAAGAGGGTAAAAAAGTAAGTATGGCGCCAAAAATGGTCTTATCAGGAGAAATTGCTTTAGTTAGACCAAAATCTGCACACTTCCAACATTGGGGCCCTCTTCTTTCTCTTCCCCAACCGCCTCCATCTCACCTTCAAAAGGATTATAAGAATTGTCTTTTACCATATATTGTACTTCTTCTGAATTCACTAATACTATTATTCTAACTTAAATCAGCTTATTTTAAGAAATATTTTTCTGAAAGTATTTTTAATGAAAAATAGTTTATGTTTGACTAATTCATTTAAAAATTATTTTTGAACAACAATTAATATTTGATCAAGCTTTAAATAATTGCTTCTAAGTGTATTTTGCTCAAAAATATTTTTCAAAAAAATATTTTTAAAGAGAAGTTTCTTTGTCTCCTCAAAAATACTTTTTTTCCTTCCAAAAGCTTGGCTAAACATCTCAATTTTTTGTCAAAAATGCTTTTGACAAAAAAAAGTACTTTTGGACAAACAAGCTATCCACCCGATATATGATAAACTAGTGAATTATTCGCACTTTGCGCAATTGTTAAAGACATTAATTGGTGAATTTAGAAATTATAATTTTCTAATTTTAGTCAAGATAGAAGAGATTAAACTTATTCATAGAAAGAAAAAAATTGAAGAAGAAGAAGAGAAGTGGTAAAAGCGAATACATTTCATTACTAAAAAACCCTGGAATCATATTTGTTTTATTTAAGGGAGGCTATTCTGTTGTGAATTAAAGTAAACGCTCATCAACTTGCATTGTTTTCTTTAAAGTGCATACAAAATATATCCTGCCCTTTTCCACTCCCACACTTTTCTCTAGATATATAATTTCCTAGGTAACAATTATCTTTTATTATTTTTCTATATATACACACAACAAACCCAACCTACTTCTTTCATTTACCTTTATACCTCCTTCAACAAGTATTAAACTAAACCAAAATAAAGGGTATAGCCCCATCGATCATCAAGATAATGAAGGAATGTGGGAAGAATAGCAACTCACCATGTGCAGGTTGCAAGCTATTGAGAAGAAGATGTGGTGAAGACTGTGTATTTGCACCTTATTTCCCAGCTGATGAACCCCACAAGTTTGCCAATGTTCATAAGGTCTTTGGTGCTAGTAATGTCAGCAAGATGTTACAGGTATCCACTTTAATTTCTTCTTTTATTTTCCCACTTACTTAAATGGTTTTTTTAAAATATAAAAAGGTTTTTCAGAATAAAAAGGAACATCTTGATGATCTCTACTTACATGCTTCTTCTGCATGCACAATATATCTTCCCAATTTAAGATCTTTTTTCTTTTTGGTTTTTGGGTGCAAAAGGGTGTCTAACCTGTTTCCCAATGCCCTTGCCTTTTCCTGTTAAAATACTGTTTTACCACGATTTTGCATTATATGAAGTATATATAATTAGTCTACATGAGATGGATCTAAAGAGTCGTTTAATTAATATTGCACACAGAAGTTATATGCACTTGGTCTGAACTTGCTAATACAGAAAAGATAATGTATTTTAACGAGTCATCACATGCAACAAAATCCAAAAGTAGGAATAAATATAATATAACAGAGACAAATATAACAGTTTTTTTCTTCTGAACTATGCTAATTCATTTCTCACCCGAATAATCCGAATTTGTGTCGGAAAATTCCATATTAGGGCTAAAATGTTTCCAGCAAAGGCGACTTCATATCCGGTTAGTTAAGGGTGAAGAAGTACTTACCACTACTTCATTTTTTTCAAGTATATGAAAAGTCTATTGTTGACCCTAAATCCCGAATGGCTTACATTAAGTATCCTAAATTATATATTTCTTAAAATGCACGGTATAAGTAGTAGAAATTAATTCTAACTATATTTGTCCCTCTTGATCTGATCAATTTATTATCTATATTTTCATGGTTTGTCTCTAAACATTCACATAAGGAAACCAATGTACTAATTAATTCTACTATTTCTTTTCAAGTTAAAATTCTCCCATTTTACGGTAAACTGGTAATATTTTCTTTTGTTATAATCTTTTTGAAGTGGCTTCTTCATTTAAGTTTAAAGTATATATACGACCTTTTATTTTTCAAGTTTCAACTTTACCAAACCCTATTTGGGCAGCGGAAAGAGAAGAAGCAAGAAGTACTTAAAGAATCAGCCTTTAGTTAATTAAGGAACTACCTTATATTGCAAGGGAAAACTTTGCTAAAAAGAGTATATATAGGGAGACAACAATCATCAAAATGTATCCAGAGAGGGAACTTTTTTTACCACTTCTTTTGGATAGATTTTCAAGTTCATTTTCTTTAAAAAAGAAAGAACAGTTGTATATGAGACTTATAACCCGTTTGATCAAGCGTCTAAAATTAGTTTATTTTGAAAAATAATTAATATTTGACCAAGCTTTTGGAAACTGTTTTTAAGTGTATTTTTTTCAAAGATACTTTTGAAAAGAAGCTACTTTTTCTGATTCTCCTTAAAAATATTTTTTTTTCTTCCAAAAGCTTTGCCAAACACCTTAATTTTTGATAAAAAAAAAACTTGACCAAACAGACATTAGTCCCCAAAAATTAATCGAAAAGACATGTAATTAAACTACATGATCCATTACCATTTTCTTCTATTTGTTGGGCGGTTAAGGGTCGGATTTGCCCTTGTACTATTCAAAATAAGCTATATTTATCCTCCGTTTGAATTCTTTAACAAATATACCCCCGCCGTTACACATTCAGGCCACATATACCCTTCCACCGTTAAAACTTGTTTCCTCAATATTTTTAAACACGTGACAGTCTTACATTGGTCCAAAATTAGCCCACCCAGTCAATGTAAACCCGCCCGACCCAAACGGTTAACCCGCCCCGATCTCCAGAGTCTTCTCCAAACTCTTCCCCAGTTATTGGAAACTGGAAACACTCCTCCCCACCCCACCCCCTCTAAAACTCCATCCTTCAAGAATCTCCTAATTTCAGTCTCTCTCCACTTAATTCCTTCTTTATTTTCATTCAAAATAAAAACAAAAATTAGTACTACATGTCTTGGTCATAACTCAATACAGTAGTATTTATTTGCCCACAGCCCTCATGGAGTTAAAATTAAAACTCTAAAAATAGGCGCACAACACAACCCATTCTTGTACATTTTATATTACCTCATGCCTGGGAGTTGCTGTTAGTCAGAGAAGACTCTGAATTAGAAGGAGGAAAGAGAAGAAGGGAATTAATTCCATTCTATTTTTAAAATTTTTGTTTTAGAGTTTTGAGAATTCTCGGAAATGGTGAAAGAGTGATGAACATGTACTAGGCCTTTGGTTTTCTTGAATTCTAGTTCTTGTGCTGGAAATTATGGATTTGCTGGAACTAAATAATTGGTGTTTTCTTCATGATTACACAAGAAGACAATGCCAATATTGTACACAACAAATACAGACAGATTTAAAGGAAGAATTACAAGAAGAAGAAACAAGAAATTGTTCCAATTCCACAAGAGTTGTTATGGCTTCTAGCTGTTCCAAAATTTCACCAATCATTTCCATTTTTGTTTTCTTTCTCTTCTTTATCTTCTGTGTTTGTCCTGTTTTGTCACTAGAAATAGAAAACTTCAACTTAGCCAACCAAACATTTAAGCCAGGTGATGAACTTCAGAAGATGAAAATGATTAAATTTTTGTTTGGGTCGCGCGGGTTAACCGTTTGGGTCGGGCGGGTTTACATTGACTGGGTGGGCTAATTTTGGACTAATGTAAGACTGCCACGTGTTTAAAAATATTGAGGAAACAAGTTTTACCGGTGGAAGGGTATATGTGGCCCGAATGTGTAACGGCGGGGGTATATTTGTTAAAGAATTCAAACGGAGGATAAATATAGCTTATTTTCAATAGTACAAGGACAAATCCGACCCTTAACCGTTTGTTGGGGCGTTCCATGGGAAACAAAGTGCTACGTCTGTTAGTTGAAAACCGTTTCATATGTGTCAACAGTGAAAAGTATTTTAGTAGTCTATGTTTATGGTCCCACACTATTGAATAAGGATGAGCTCCATGTTGAACTGTTCATTTTTCCTGAAATTTATCTATTTATTTATTTATTTATTGTCAAGGATTTCAAAGTAATCTTATTCATTCAATATGTGAATATGGTCACTATTATGTATACTTAGGGGTCGTTTGATATGGTATGGGGTATAAAAAAGTATAAAGATTGTATAAAAATTTAATATCATTTTAATATTTTGTTTAGTTAGCAACTTAGGTGTAAGTTATCTCGATGTTAACTTTAAAACTGGGATAACTTATACCTTATAGAAGGTGGGATAATTAGCATCGTATAACTTATACTTTTTTTTTAGAAAATATACAATTGTCATTCTTAATATAACATACCAAACAATGAATAAACAATAATCCTAACATAACTAACCCCAACATAACTTATTCCAATATAACTTATACCGATATAACTTATACCGATATAAATCGTATTCTAACCCAACGACCCCCTTATAAAACTTAATTTCTCAAGGTGGACACGTGAAGCTTTTCCTGTCGACATTTCTCATAAAATTTCTTGGGTTGTTAAATGGTCTCCTATTTTAACTATTAAAGGCCAAAATAATCAACTAACCTCAAGAAAACAACACATTTCCTTCTTCTTTCGCCCACAAAAAGAGGGTTTTAGATATTAGAAAATCTCCTCTCAGCATAATTAAAGACTCCTCAGGTTTGACCTCAGAAAAGGGTGACGACTTCTCTTTTTTCTTTTTTCTTTTCATCCTTTTTGACTAACACGTCCAATAGTTATTATTCTCAGAAAATTTATGACGTAAAATTGATGTCAATATGACATACTCTTGCAAGTCAATTCCCTCTTAGGTCCTCAAGGTACAACCCACGCCCATTAATTAGCCTGCCAGTCTTATTAGTAAGCCTATAAGTATTCTACCTCCAATAATGTTTAAGAAGAATTAACCAATAATCGCTCATCTAATCGTTTAAATTATATATATATATATATATATATATATATATATATATATATATATATATATATATATATATATATCGGCTAAAAAGATAAATCGTTAATCTGGTGGGTTATTTGTGTAAAGATTCCACTAAAAGATGGGCTTGGGCCCATAAAACTCACTACCGTGATTTGTTTCCGCAATGACAAACTATGCTACACCCCTTTCAATTGGTCTATAAAAGTGTCATCGTAGAAAATCCCTGCATTGTTTTGTTCTGCATAGATATCCAGTTAGTGATTGTGTTATGTAATTTTATGGTATGCATTGCCGAAATGATATCAGTTAGCCACTTTTAAACATGTTATTTCAAATATATTCATTGTTTACAATATATTTAAAGACCAACTATTTTGCTCGAACTTCAGGACACTGCGTCCTAGAGTTTAAACATTAAAGTTCAAACTTCAGGATCTCGTGTCCTAAAGTTCAAAATTTTTGTCTAAAAATTCGAATCTTATGCCCTGAATTTTAAATTAGTAGTCCGGAAATTCAGGACTCTTTTTCCTGAATTTCAAATTAGCAGCTCAAAATTCAGAATACTGAGTCCGGAATTTCAAAATTCAGGATATTTAGTCTTGAAGTTTAGGTGAATTGACTAATCTTTAAATACATTATTTGCGCACATTTCTAGTGAAATTCGGGTTGAGTCAATTAACGTCAAGCCAAATGCAGGAATTGCCAGAGCACAAAAGAGGAGATGCAGTGAGTAGCGTGGTGTATGAAGCAAATGCTAGAGTTAGAGATCCAGTGTATGGATGTGTTGGAGCCATTTCATCTCTTCAACAACAGATCGACATGCTTCGGACCCAACTAGCTATGGCCCAAGCTGAGGTGGTCCATTTAAGGCTAAGACAATCTGCAGGCATTACCAATAGCCCAACAAATAGTGGGTCTCCCTCTTCCCACATAATGGGCTCTCATCAGCCCAAAGGATATTTTCATATGGATTTGGATGTAGACCAGTCCAACAACGGCTTCAATGAGCCCATATGGCCATGTTAGATGAGTTTTGCCTATTTTAAGTTCAAAGTTTCGTGTCCTTTTGCCTCTATATACTTTTTTTCTTATGAGAGCAAAGGTGATGATTAGATACTGCTAATGAGTGTATTAGAATGAAATCAATCCCTTCTAAGGGTGTATTAGAAAAGATTATTATCCTTGTGCTTGTGTATATATGTAAGCATTATGAAATTTTTCTTGAAGATTTGGGTTTTTGACCCAAATTTGCTGGAAAAAAATACCCTATATATGTTTATTTTGTCTTCTAGTCTTAATTTTGCTGTGAAAACCATCTTCAAACTCCACCATTAATTAACAGAAGGTCATCGAACTAATAGTCAAATTGCATAAGAATCATCAAAATAATATATATATAACAAAAAGGAATCACTAAACGATCATTAATTATCCTAGATCTATATCAATTTGGCCAAAAATCAATCAAGATTCTAGGACATCTGGATGCATATGATGGAGGGTGGGATGGTGAGGGCAGGCCAAGTAAGACTCGCAGGCTTTTAGGCGGAAACTTTTGAGGTAGGGGTGCATATGTCACCTTAGACGAATTCCATATTAAAAAGAGAGGGGAAAGTGAGTGCTTTATAAGGCATGGCACAAGTTAATTTCACATTGTATGCGCGCCTTTGGTGCTCGAGGTGCCGTAGCTCAAAATACATAGACCTAATCCCGGAGCGAACAATACATGTTATGAGCTTGAATAGTGAGAAAATCATCTAAACACACATTATTACTAACATTAATAAAGAACCACAAGATCAACACATAATTAATATAGGAAATTCACCTTCTTTCATTAAATATAAACAAGTGAGAGTACAATACTCCAACAAGAGAAAAATGAATGAAATCAGAAATTAGGGTCAGTGAGCTCTCCATTCAAGAACTCTCTATAAGCAGCAACAGGCCAGCTGAAGCCTCTCCAGATGAGCTTGTTAGCCAGAGGAACATCAATAATGATTTCCTTCATAGTTGGTTTCTTGTCATCTCTTACAGCAATCAAGTAACTCCTTCCAACCCATCCAATCCAACCAGCAATGTACAAGAAGAGGATCCCTGGTGTGATAAACTCTCCCCAGTGCCTTTGGTCTCCACTCACTATCAAATGCGGCAGTCCATCTGATCCACACAACAGTCCTTGTTTCCCATAGTTGTCAAATCTGCAAACCCAATTTATCATTCATTATTATGTATGGAAAAAGCACATAAAAGGCCGCCCGTGCACTAAGCTCCCGCGCGTAAGATCGAGACCACAAGGTCTATTGTACGACAGCCTTACTCAGCATCTTCGTATTTTTTCGACATAGGATTTCACCTAACATTGTTGAAGTAGGATTCACCTAACATAGAAAAACTTGAAGAATGAGGGAAATTGAAGACAAACCTGCGCTTAGTTTTCTCAACAGTGGCCTTAATAGCAAGGGCAGGAGCACTATCAGGAGCATAAAGTTTGAGAGAACTCTCAAGTTTCTTGATCTGTTGCTTCTCACGCTTTGCAAACTGCTTTGATTCCTTGCATGGAGTGAGCCCCGAGATATCAGCAGAAGCTGGAAGCACCGGTGCTGACAGCAGAATAGAAGACAAAGCAAGTGCAGCAGAAAAAGCCTTTAATGAAGAAGAAGTATCTTCTGTTGAATTAGATGAAGGGGTTTGGTTTGAAGAGCAAACTATGGTTGAAGTTCTTGGTTTTGTGCTAAACTGAGAGCTTAGCCTAGGTGTTGTTATGGATTTTGAAAGGTTTGTAGGAATAGTGAGAGACATGGTGTTTTTTCCTACTTTTTTAAGGTGTTATTTTCAAGAAAAATGGTAGAAGAAGGAGAATTTGGAGATGGAGTGTGGTGAGTGAAGGGGTGGTTTTTAGAAAAAGGAATATTAGTGATGAAGGAAGAGGATAAGGTAGGAAATTGGAGTAGAAGGGAGCTTACGTGGAGGGGTTTGATTGGATAATTGAGTTAGATTTTGTGAGCTTTGGAGATTTTCTGAAATTTTTATCTGTGAGATTATCTGTGAAGAGCAAGAACCAGGGATTACAGATATAGATACGCCTCCTATGGTGTGGCCTCCACGTGTCTTCAGGATTTGGAATTTCATTTTGCAAGGGTTAACTCGGAACTTAATTTCGGGAAAACTACTAGTACTCCAATTGATAAGGATTTTGAGAAGTGAAAATTACACAAAGAGGAATTAATTAGGCGTTTGGACATATAATTTGTAATTTTGGGGAAAAAATATTATTTGGAGTTAAGTTAAAAAATACTATTTGAAGTGAAACGGGATAATTTTACATAAATACAACTGACGCATTTGACTTGCAGTATAATAGTTAAGTCATAACTTTATAAATCCGTAGCCCAAAAATAATAGGATAAAATTTGAAAAGAGTATTTGTCTTTCTTTTTTATTCATCAACGGAGTTTAATCAGGACAATTATCTTATCTAGATGAAGTCATGAAGTTTTCTAATTCTTCCGTCTTCTAATTTTGATCTTTCTCTCCAATTCGTCTTTAGTGATCTCTCCTAATATACCATCCTATAATCAAAACATAAAATTGCTCGAGCTGCTTGCAAAAATTGCAATTATATAATTATAATAAAGAGTTTAGGCTAAAACATACTTCCGATAATTGTAAAAAATCATCACAAATAGCGAGCATAGACAAGTTTGTAACATTTCCCAAAGGATTCTTCCTAAAAAAATGGTAAACAAGATAAAGAATCGAGTACCTTACTTTTTGCAATCTCCTTAATTTAATTAATATGGTAAAATTAAAAAATAATTACTGCAAGTTCGTGATTTGGTGGGGAAATCAACAAGGAAAGTAGATTTATACATGAGTTATTCTAGAAAAAGTAAGAAAACATGAAAAAAATAATTTGATTATACATATACAATATATGTATAATGATGTATAAATATTATAAACTTGTATATGGAATGTATGATAATATATATCAAAAGAATAAAACAAAGAAGAAGAAGAGAAGTGTCAAATTTTCATGGGGGCCTCTTTATCATGACAATGTATATATATTCTTATACGTTGAGAAATAAATTATTATGTGATGTTATGAACATATACACACCTTTATATGCATATTTATACAATAATATATAAGTGTGTATAAATAGTGGTTAATAATATATTTATACCAAAACATATCTTATGTTCAATATTACACCTCTAATTCAGTACTAAAATATTAAAGGAGAATTTTTCAGAGGAAGTTAAATCTTAAAATTAAAGAGGAGAGAAGATGGAGAAGGAATTATTTTATAAAAGAAGATAAATAACTGGAATCTGAATAACTTGAAAATTGTTTGAATACAACACTAGAGCAAATCATTTGCTAAAACAAAAAATGGTTTAATTTTAAATAGGTTCTTCTCCGACAGAACAAAAGTAACATAAAGTGGGTAAAAATGACTATTCACTACCAGAGATTCGTTCTCCCATGACTTCACTGACTTTATCGTCGACATCTTTACCTTGAAAATTAAAGGGAAAAAATGGGTAAAAGATGTTATCTACCGCCATATTTATTTTTCGATGACATCGTTAACTTTGACGACGACCTCTCGATTGACTTCATCATCGATATATTTACTCTGAAAGTTGAAAAAAGAAAAAAATAAAGAAGGCTGTCTAGTTCTCTTCTCCACGCTAGGTTACCGATGAACTTTTTGATACACAATATCTACAAAATAGGCTATGTTAGGTAAAGTTTTAAAATATGGGCTATTTTTGGTTGTGAGATTGACCTGACTGACATAGAATGTAATTCTTTCATTTGAAATTTTGTTTGTACATATATTTCACTTGAAAAATATTTCAGTTTTGTGAGCGATGAGAAAAATTTGAAATTTGCAAAATTTCAAGGACAAATATATTTCTTTTTAAAATTAAAATTTTTTATGACAAATGATGTGCCTAAGGGCACCTCCAACCTTCACTCTAAGTTTTTACTTCAAAATGAAGTAACTCCAAAATGGAGTAAATAAACTCCAACAATTACTTCATTTTTTACTCCAAAAAAATATTTCTTTTGATGTTCTTCTCTCTCTTCTATTATATATTATTATCTTTAATTTAAATTTATTTTCTATTTTCATTAAACAAAATTTGTCTTTGTTTTTAACATATTCATCCCAATAATTCATATTTCTTTCTTATATAATCATTTAAAATAAAATAATTTATACCATAACTTTTAAATAATATAATTTTTACGCAAATATTATAGATTATACATATTAATGGATAATTCAAATAAAAATTAAATCATTGAGATACAATTCAATACATATTATATACACGAAAATTAATTTATCAAAACTATAAGTCAAAATTAAAATGCAAAATTAACATTATAATGATATCATATAAACATAATTAGATATATAATACATGATAAATTAAAAGGGATAAATAATTTTAAAAAATAATAAATGATAGAAAATAATGATGGAGTAATGAATACTATCACAGTAAATTTAGAGCGACACTATTCACCCTCCAAAATGGAGTCAAGTTTGGAAGTGGATTGGAGCAAAATTCCTCATTTTTTACACCAAAATAAAGTTTAAGGCAAAAAGGAGTAGAGTTGGAGATGGCCTAAGCATTTGACAAATGACGTCAACAAAAACGTTATTACTGTATATTAAAGGAAAAAGGTCCATAATTGCTGCTCTACTATGGTATATTATTTATTTCTGCTACCTGTTAGATTTTGTTTTCTCAAATCTATCCCTACCTTTAATAACATTTGCATAATTGCCCCTAACCCTAACATCCTTCCACTGTGGCAGTCAATCCCTCTAATATTTTGTCCATGTTAGTTGCCAAGCCAGTAGATGCCATTAATTAACCCACCCTTTTCTTATTAAAATATTCGTTTCTTCTTCTCCTTCTCTTAAGTCTTAACTCAAGAATTATTTTGGTCATCAATTAAAGATCAAAACCACTAGATTTGAAGCTTTGATGAATGTTTTCAATGGAGTCTTTAGATCTCTTTCCAGTTCCAAGTTATCTCCAAAGTAACTAATAATAATTTCATAGTCCAAGTAATTAAGTTCATATGTTTTGAAGATCAAATATTAGCTCCAAATCAAACTCGTACAACAAATACTCGTAATTATCTTTTAAAAATTCAAACTTTAATCCCAAGGAACCCAGGTAATGGTGTTCTTCAAAAGTTCTACTCTAGATATTAGTGATTTTTTAGATCCACGAACACACAACCAAACTGAATTTAATTTTTAATAAACAATAACATATATTTTTCTCCTTCAAAATTTGAATAAATTATTTTCCCAGCCAAAACTTTGATCTCCAAGCTAACCTTGGATTAGGTGCTTGTAATGTTCAACTCATTTTCCACCCAACAACCGCCAAATGATTCAACCACAATTAATAGAACCTCATTTGTTCTTGTTCTTCATTGAGAAGTCAGGCGTTTAACTAAAAAATAATCCAAAATAGAAAAATCGTGTTTGCTTCATATTTTTTCTTCATGGTTTGCATCTAAAATCTGATATCTCACTAATTCATGTTCTTCATGATAATTCTGATGTTTAACTAAAAATTTATCCTTGATCTCTTCCCTTGAAACTTGGATTTGGAAGTTGAGTTTGAAATCCCGTTATTGATTTGGGGTTTAGAACTAGGCCACCATTGCCGAGCTTAGAAATTCGAACATTTAAGAGGTTTGAGGTATGTTTGTCCTGAATCTGATAAACAAATCATCAGAGAACCGTTAAAATCTAGAATTATAAGTGAATTCGTAAAATGTGATTGACGAGTCGAGGCTCTCAGATCTAGAATTTCATTGAAGTTGTGACAAACATCAATTAGGTGTTCAAATTTCTTGTGGGAAATACCTTGTGATTTGTGAAGCTTGTCCTGATATTTGATTCCGTTAGGAGAGGATTCGAACATCATAAGCTGCTCGATCTTTTGGAAATTCGAATTTGAGGTTTAAAAGGAAGGAAGAAAGATTGATATTGAATTTTTGAAGAACTCTGCTGACTTGGCAGTTGGCATGAAGAAAATTGACGAGGTTAGATGTCACAGTGTTGATCCGTTAGGGTTAGAGGCAATTATGCAAACTTTATTAAAGGTAGGGATAGGCTTGGAGAAAAAGTATAACGGGTGGCTGAAGTAAATAATATGCCATAGTAAAGGGGCAATTTTGGACCTTTTCCCTATATTAAATCACCTTATTAAATGGAAATTTTAAAAAAGATAAATCGAACATATTGTAATTGTATTTGTTTACCCATAAAATGGTACATTAAATTTATACGTGATCTCTAGACAAGTAATTTAATTCGATCATGAAATAATGAAATGATTGAGGAAATATGTAATACTTAGCCTTGATATATAGACAAATATCAAAATAATTATTCCGCTAGCGAGGCCTCTAGACGCCACAATAATAAGAACAAAAAGTATGAAAATAAAATTGTATAGAGGTTTGAATAGATTATAGTATCAATTTGTCAGAAAAGTAGTATCCTGTACAATAATAACAGAACTCACTATTTATAGCTACACCTAGAGAACAAGGTCCTAGGATCGTTGCCTTCTTTAATATCAATTATGAGGGCCATTGGTGAATATGTAATGGTGAGCATAAATGACAAATTCTCTATATTGGGCGGTGCATTAAATATTGTGGAATATTCTTCATTAAATGCCACCGGATAGAAGGTATTTATTACATTTTTTTGAGTGCAATTCTTTTCGGTGACAAACAAGATAATTGCCTTTGGTTCTAGCTGTCCCCCACTTTAAGTTCGCCACGCCATTCTCTTAAGTGATAAATTAGCATGGCGTATTTTACCGTATACAGATAACCCCTTGCTTTCTGGTGACATAACTTTGTGTCACCAAAAAGTTGGTCGAACTACTCTTTTAGCGGAAAATATTATTCCTTCTGAAAAGCTTCTGATGGTTGATTAGACGCACGCCTATTTGAATTTAATGTCCCAAACACGCATCATCCTACTATTCAACATAGATTTTGCCAGTTATTTAGGAAATCATAACCATGAATTTAGCTGCCTAACCTTTTACTTATACGCATAAATCTTCTTCATTAATACTCGATAACTCTCCAAACTCTTTAAAACCTTCTTTATTGTTCTTGAACCTTTCTTCAACATCGTTCAGACGAAAAAGCTTCTCTTTCATCTGTAATATATAGTGGCTTCTTATTCAAAGAACACCGGCTCTTGAAAGAGTAAGAACAAAGGCGAGGACGCAACTCTTCCAACAGTGGGCTACATCATCCCTAGAAGCCATGTTACAAGAATAAACTTCAAAAGAAATTCCCTTAGGCTAACTCTCGTACGTGGGCCATTGGCAGATACACGTGATCTGCCCTTTCAATATTTATATTGTGAAGGAATATTGTTGCTTCCACGATTTGGACATTGTTTCTCCAAATCTAACAGAGCGAGTAACCCTACTCAGGGAGGGTTTACATATTTTTACCTGTATCCGTTAACTCTGGGTGCATTTTCTTTGAGTGGAGAGCTTGATTCCATTATTGCAGAGTTCTGCCTCCGCTACCAGGTGTGCTTGGAAAAAAGTAAGTCCTTTTGAATGGAGGATGATTGCTTGTCTTCTGAGTTTGTATCAAGAGACGGGAGATGAGATATATTTAGCTCAAGTGATGAATCCTTATTCTACCAAAATCTTCCGCCGGGGAATGATAAATTTCAGTAAATGCGACCACCATGCTTTAATATATAGCATGGATGATGATTACGATCGTGGGTGGATGGAATAATTCATTGTAGATGCCATCAATGACATTATTCCAGCAACGACTTCATCATTTCCAGAATCGTGGAGTTGCTCTCGTAAGCTCTTTTTTCAATATTTCTTTCATTAGGGGTTTTACATATCCGTATTGATCCTCCTTATTAGAGACTGTGCATCAACTAAACTGTATAAAGAACATGGTTCTCTATGTGTTTCCTCTGAAAGTACTGATGAACCCAACTGCATAGGGATCTACTCCTATATCAGTTTGGTAAAGTGTTAAGTTTGTGTGAGCCCACCAAACAGCAGAGTACCTGGTCCTTTATCAGGTTCTGCTGTGAATTCCAGTAAAGTTGAATGTAAATAAGGCCGTGGATTTTTACGTGGAAAAATCCCACATAAGGGGATAAAAAAACACGACCTACACCTGTAGGCTTTTAACTTCACTAACTTGCAATCTCCCTTTTTCAAGCCACTTTACAATAACTCTGTTGTAAAGAATTCAACTAAATTATGATGCTCTCATTACAAGCCACTCTATAACTATCCTAGTTACAAAGAATTTAACTAACTTATGGTGTTTCCATCACAAGCCACTTTGTCACAATATAGTTACAAAGACTTTGACTAACTTGTGATGTTTCCACCACAAACCACTTCGTCACACTACTGTTACAAAGGATTTTTCTTATAACTCAACCTAATCAATCCTTCTAAGAAAGTTGGATAGGAGTTACAATGAGGACACATAACAAAGACTCAACAACCCTAAGGACATAAGATATCATCAATCTCGGATCAGGTCCATCAATCTCGGATCAGGTCCTTGAGGTTGCAACAACTTTATTCTTAAGAGAGGTTCTTGAACACTTGAGAGAATATTTTCCTTTTATGATTTTGCAAGTGTTGAAGCTAAATCTTGTGCCTTGGATAAGGTTTATACCACACAAGACATCCTTAGTGATGTCCAATCTCAATCGTGATGTCAAATCTAAATGGAAAGTGATTGCTGCATTGTCTGTTGCACTGTAGCAAACAATCACTTTCTGCAATTGCTTTCCAGCTGTAGTTAGCTTGTACTTTTGGCAGAGAACCCTAAGAGACCAGGTCACTGTTGTGTTCCTCTTTGTACAGTTGTAGACAATCACTTAATTGCAATCCAATTGTATAGTTAACTTGTACTTTTGTCAGAGAACTCTAAGGGACTAGGTCCCTGTTGTATTCCTCTTTGTACAATTTTGGACAGTCACTTTCTACAGTTGCATTCCAGCTGTATAGTTGACATGTAATTTTGTCAGGGGAGCATCAAGGGATCAGGTTCCTGATCTGGTTCTTGTGCACACTGCCCAGATTGTCTTGAGATGAGTCAACTGAATGATGTTTTGTACAAACGCATTGTAGGCACACCTTGATTACATCACTTGAAGTGACGTGAGCACTTTAGTTGGTTGGAGAATGACTGGGCACTGGAAACAGTGCAGTGCAGCAGAATCTTCGTTTCCAGCTGTGTCCAATTGACCTTGTACTGACATGAGGAACCCACAAATGCATTAGGTCCTAGTTTGGGTTCCTATCTCCAGAAGCTGTAGAAAGTTCACATTTGGCTGGAATCCGTTAGATGCAGTGTAATCCAAGTGAATCAGGTTCCATATTTGGTTCTTGACATTAAGTTTGTCAGATCATCAATACAAGGCAAAGATATTGAAAACATATCAATTTCCCCTTTTTGATGATGAAAAACTTAGCATTGATAACGAGGATTTAGAGCCCATAGGACCAGATTGAATAACAGGAAACCACAGGTTCCCCCTGACTTTGTGCCCTTACTTACGCATGTTTCCCAGATGTTCCATCTGACACTTTACTATCATTCTTGGTCTTTTATCTGGTTCTATACATAAAGTTTGTTAGATCATCAAAACATAGATTAAAAGACCTTAAGCTGATCAATATCCCCTCTTTTGATGATGACAAACTTTTAACATTGCTCACTATTTGACTTAACCAGATAAAGTACCAGCAACTGCATATGTTCCCCCTAACTCTATTCTTCCCCCTACCAGATAAGGTACCAACAACTGCATATGTTTCCCCTGACTCTATTCTTCCCCTTGACATATGTTCCCCCTGACTCTATTCTTCCCCCTTTTGGCATCAACAAAAAGACATAGTCAAACAAAAAGGCATAAAAAAGTCCAACAAGGCTAACTCATGCCATATATGTGCACACAATCATGATAGAAAAGAGAATTTAAAGGGAAAACAAGCATCTGTACAAGCAAAAGAAGATCTATTTTATTAATAAGAAACTTGACTTTTTCAACAGGAGCAACAACGATGAAATCCAACATGCCATCACAAAAAGACAAACAAAAAGAAGAACAATAGCCACATAATCATCAGAGCAAAAGATGACTGGCCATATAGAGGATCCTAGGAGGCACTAGAAGAGGGAGGCTTGGAAGAGGAAGCACTAATGGTTTTGAGAGTTAGGTCCATGCGGGCAGTTGCAGACAACAGTTAGTCAAATAGTTTCTCCCATAGGTTCTCCACTAGTTGCCTAAGTCCAAAACTTATCTCATACCTGCCATCTCCTAGATTATTGGGAAAACGTGCAACCCCTAATGACTTTTTTTGAGTTAACTATCCTGCCCAAGGCTACTGTCACTAAAAATCGTTTTCGTTGAACCATGTCCTTCCACTGTTTCCCACTTTTATTTTCTAGATATTTCAATAAACTTCCTGTTTCTGCTTGCAACAACCATAATGTCACCCTCAAACAAATCTTTCTCAGCCAACCTTTTGTAGATCTTTTCACTAAGGAACTAGGTTCCTCCACAACATCTTTATCAAACTCAACCACTAGAATGTGTTTAGCAGCCACAGCTTCCCGCTATTTCATCAACCTCTTCTTCTTTTTTCTTAATACTCTGCTTAATCTTCTACAAGGCAGACTCAAAGACTCTTTCTTATACAACCACATGGTTTATTTCAACAAAAAGAGAATCAGGTTCTTCAACGGATTCTTCTTTGACGGCGTCATGAATCAAAGACTCAAAAAGCACCAGAGTTCTTTCATCCCCTAAGAATGGAGTTTCTTCTGCCTGAGATTTAGGAATAGAGAAGAAGTAGGGCTTGCAACACATGGGAGTAAGACTGGAGATGAGGCGACTGTAGAAGAGTAGAGGTGACTAGAGATGAGGAGAAAATCTATATGTGTATAGTAGTATCATGGATAGTGAAGAAGTGGGTTTCTGGTAATGGTGTTCAGGTCGGATGAGATGTAGGAGTGATGTTGATGGCAAGAGAAAAAGACGATTATACGTTGGCCATGGTGAGAGAAGTGGTAGAGAGTTTTGAAGAAAAAATAAAAAAGATGCTTAGGGAGGCAATGGTTTAGAACTACTGGTCTAAAAATTTGGATGATGTGGCAGTTGAATTAATTTTTCTATTTTTTTAACAAGCATGCGAAAATCACATTACTACTAACATGTGGTGTAGGAACTAGGTTCCCGTCCTGTTTTGTAAAAAGGTTTTTGTAGCTCTCCTCCGAAGTTCAACACTGTACCTTTAGCTTCTATGATCATCATGTGTGTTTACTTGCAATAGTATAGATATGAGTTAGGCCTAGTCAGAAAACACTTTAGCCAATTTTACCTTAGTGTGACTATCATAGTCAGGCCAGCAGAACCAGGTTCTCAATTAGGTTCAAGTAATCCCAATGCCATCTTTTTTCTTTAAGTGTTCCCTGCTCAGAGCTTTGGTTAAGATATCTGCAATTTGATCTTTCATGCAACAAAATCTTGTACAAATAAGACCCTTTTCCACATAATCCCTAAGAAAATGGTATCTGACATCAATGTGCTTGGTTTTTCTTGTGTTGAATCGGGTTCTTTGTTATGTTAATAACACTGCCGCTGACACACAGAAGCAGCACACAATCAATGTATATACCGAAATCTTCCAACTGATGCAGCTGCCTCGTGATTTTATTCTTCTTCAGCTGTTGAGAGAGCTACTGAGTTTTGTTTCCTTGTACCCTATGAGATAAAACATGATCCAAAGAAATGAGCCATTCCATATGTGCTTTTCCTATCTACCAGATAACCTTGACAATCAGCCTCAGCATAACCAATAAGGTTAAAATTATCACTCGAAGGATAATAATGAACCAGGCTCTGTGTGCCCTTAAAATATCTCAGAATTCTCTTAGCAGCCTTCAGATGAGATTCTTCAGGATTCTATTGGAACCTTGCATGTAATCCCACACGGAATACAATGTCTGGCTTGCTGACAGTAAAGTAGAGTAGAGATCCAATAATTCTCATGCTTCCATGTCAAACCTTTTCAAGAGTTCTTTGATGCATTTCTGACTGATACACGTTCCCTTTATGGACTGCTTCACTTGAAGACCCAGGAAGACCTTCAATTCTCCCATCATACTCATTTCTTCACATAATGAGTTAGTTGTAGCTGAGCTTGGGGCACAGTCCTGTCTTCAAGTGGAATTTCCTTTTTTGAGAACTCTTCGAACAATGCAACTTTCTTGAGCTCTTTCGCTATGGATTTTGTTGCATCCGGCTATTCTGGTACTTGGAATTACCTTGGCAGCGAACGCTTCTACCCTTGGGCTAACTTCATTCGGTTCGGGAGCGATCGCCTGTTCCTGTAGTTGCTATAATGCGTGCTCCTTCCCTTTGCTACTGGAGGCCAAATCATCTCCCTTACTGCTGGTTTGGTCGCCCCTTATCTGTTTAATTACTTCGAGGGCGTTGGAAATTTCAGCAATTGTTGATATGTTGATGGTACATCTCTCATCTCGTGCAACCATGGCCTTCTAGAATAATATTATAACACATATCACCATCTACCACTTCAAAAAGTGTCATTTTCATCACTCCTTCATCTTTCATAGGCAATAAAATCTCTCTCTATCACGCTTGCAAAATTGAATTAGGCAAGGAATTTTATGGCAAAGATGATCCTTTTGATGAGTTTAGCTTGCTACAATACTCTCCATTGTATGATTTTGGCTGACCTCCCTAGATCCACTAGAACATGTTTTGATTTTAAAGTCTAGTACATTTAAATAAATTACTAGTGCATCATTGTGCGGCAGTAGCAATCTGTCTGCGTCCTCTTCCGTAAAAGTGATATCGTCTTCGGTAACTTCTCGGAGTCACTTGCTATGGGTTATTGATACTTTTGTCTTTTTTGCTATTGAGAAGGTGACCCCGTTGATCTCGTTCCCCCCTAATATCATGTTGGTCGTCTGGCGCGGGGGGTCTTCCCTTGCTTTCAAGGGTTCTACTTTATCCTGATAGCGTCCGCAGTTGTTCCTGGCTCAGTCACGTAAGAATTCTCTAAGATGCCCATTCTTCAATAGTCACCACTTCTTCCTAGAGATGTCGACAGTTCTAGTCTAGAAGCCATTCATCCCATGGTATTCACTCCACAAGTTAGTATCCCTCTGGTTAGGATCGAATCCCATCGGCTTCGAAAACTATGCTTATTTGATGTTCTCATAGTTGATACTAACTCTACTACACTGGCACTAAAATTGTATTCTGATTGCCTAGGTTGGAAGGATCCCACGTACCTGACACTTCTTTTTCCTGCAAAGATATATTAGTCTGACCCCGATCAGTTCTTCTAACAGTAGTGAACTTATCTGATGACCAAACTGTTCAAAGGGCAAAAATCGGCCCTCGAAGACCGTTTATCCATGTCAAAATTGTCTTTTGATTTTTCTTTGTTCTTTTCTTGTCCCTTTGCTGAAGAAGAGAAACTTACTTGATCATCTTCGATCCTTATCTTTGACTAGTATCAGTTGTGGACATCTGCCGAAGTTGTTGCTTGGAACTCGAGCAAACTTTCCTTCATTTTCTGGGATGTGTCAGAACTTCTCGGATTCAGTGCCTTGGTGAATGCTTCAGCCGCCCATTCGTCCAGAACAGTTGGGAGCAACATCCTCTATTTTTGGAACCAAGTAACGAACTCTCCCAGCAATTCAGATTCTTTTTGTGCAATTCTGGATATGTCAGCTTTTGAGCTTGTACCTTTTTGGCCTCGGCATGAACCTTAAT
Organism: Nicotiana benthamiana; assembly: GCA_034376525.1. Classification (NCBI taxonomy): domain Eukaryota; kingdom Viridiplantae; phylum Streptophyta; class Magnoliopsida; order Solanales; family Solanaceae; genus Nicotiana; species Nicotiana benthamiana. The sequence goes on from CM067324.1 coordinate 113,024,807, forward strand.
AAAATAATCTGCTAGCATATCAAATTGAATCTATGTACTGCTAGGGTAACATTGAATATCAGGTCAAGGCCCCCTTCGTAAGAGTCTCTCCAAATTTCTTTAGCAAAATAAATTCAATCTCGTGAGGAGCTAAATCATTCCCCTTCACCGCTGTTGGACAAATGGTAATATGCTCCTGCGAATCTAAAGTTCCATCATACTCTGACACGTCAGGCAACTTAAACCACTTCGGGATTGATTCTGATGTTGCGCTTGGTTGGTACACAACTGAGTATACTTTTTTGAGTCTGGTCCTTTAAATACTGGTGGTGCAAACGAGATTTGGTCCATGCAGGTGTTCACTTCTCTTATAAACCATAAGAGTTCATTCTTAAGCGACTTTTTTTGTTACTGGGGGCGAATTCGCTCCCCCAGCGCCATCGGAACCAACCTCACCCCTCGGAGTGTTGTTGTCGACCCTATGCATTGTTTAATTTGCAGCAGCGTCGGGAAGAACTAGATCTCGTCTATTCGCGTTATTGGAAGCCCCCGATAACGCCTGCTTCAACTCCGTCATAACCTTATCCTATCGTATGAGGTGACCTAGAATAATCGCTTGTTGCTATTGTAAAACTCTTACCATATCAACAACATGCTCCTCTTCAGCATTATTGGGAGTTGCCTCCCGATCACGTTGCAAGTAATACCTGTCGTGGACGGGCGTGGCATCATTCCTTTGTTGTGGGTGTCACTGATTGAATCCTTGAAATGAGGCTGGTCTCACGAACCTCAGGATTGTGTATGCGTTGTTAACACTGTTATATGTCATTTCAATGATTTTTTCTAAGACAAATAATCAAAACACATTAGTAAAAGAGGCAAGGATCAACTTAATTACGCCGTTGTTTAGGTCCAACGATGGGCACCAAACTGATTATCCTTAAAATAATACATTTGAATTTATACATGATTTCCAGACAAGTGAATTAATTCGATCCTGAAATAATGAAAGAATTGAGGAAATATGTAACACTTAGTCTTGACATGAAGACGAAATAGCCGAAATAATGATTCCGATAGTGAGGCCTCCGGCGCAATAATAGTAAGAACAAAAAGTAAGAAGACAAAATTGTGTAGAGCTTTGAATATATTATAATATCAGTTTGCCAAAAAAATCGTGTCATATACAATGATAATAAAGCTCACTAGGGAACTAGGTCCTATGATTGTACCCTTCTTTAATGTCAATTATGAGAACCATTGATGAAGGTGTAACGGTAAGCATAAATGACTATTCTCTGTAACAGGCAGTGCACTAAATACTGTAAAATATTCTTTATTAAATACCATCAGGTAAAGAGTATTTATCGCATCTTTATGAGTATCATTCTTTCCGGTGACAAACAGAATAATTACTTTCAGTTCTAATTGTCTCCCGCCTTAAGTTCCATGCATCATTCTCTTAAGCGGCTACTTAACATAACGTATTTTCCGTATACAATATTTAATTATGAGCTTATATTTATTTCACGTGATAAAACGCAGGTAAATTTTAAAGGCTTGTGCTGGAGAAAAAAAACTAAAAACCGATTAAATTATTTAAGACATGTTTGGTGAAAAAACTAACGGGGAAATACTTTACTAACAGTGCGTGCACTTAAATCAGATTATTGTGGCAAGTGCTCCTGAGCAGTGATAACTGATAAACACAAGATGCGACTCAGTAACTAGGTTTAGCTAACTTATTACTCCTCTTATTAGTGCAATTATTCTTTAACTTTGAGATAACTCGTGATATGTACAGAATGAAAATTCTGAAATTAAAACTTGATTAGGATTGATACGTGGAAGTTGCCAAAATGAGCTCATTAAGACACAGACGTTTCAATGTGAGCGTCCCCTTTAATATTAATTATCATATCTTTTCATGCTACGACATGTACAACTAACTACTCGTAGTATATACCGAAGAAATTATTTTTTTCGATTCACAATAAGTGTTTAATTTATTTTTTTATTTTAATTTAAAATAAGTGTCCAATTATATAATTAAGAAAAATTTCAATTTGTTTTACAAAATAACCGCTATGTACATATTCCTAAAAAGTTGTCTTACTCTTCACATTAAATGTTTAAGTATGAGTAGTTTAGTCATAGTAGGTTATTTTGTATAAAATTTTGTATTTTCTTAATGGACGTGCTGAAAGTAAATTGAATACTTATTGTAAATCGGAGGGACTAACTCTTATAAGCTACTCCCTCCGGTCCAAAATAAGTGATTTTTTGGATGTTTTCACACATAATAAGAAATCTATCTTTTAGCATTAACTAGCAATTGAATTGACCATATTAACCTTTACTACCTCACATGAACACTCCTAACACATATTCTAAGATTATTTACTCCAAGGATAATGTAGGAAAAGAATAATTAATTTATTCTTGAAATCTGGAAAAGTCACTTATTTTGAACCACAAAAAAATAAATAAAAAAGAATCACTTATTTTGGACAAAAGGAGTAGTTATTACTATCTAATTCGTGAACGCCAGCTTAAATGCAAAGCACAAACATCTTTTCTTGATAGAAGCGTCATATTAAACACTACCCATTCTTAGGGATTTATGATTCTAATTTTTGAAGTTTCTTTAAAAGAATCTGAGAATCCAATTCTAAACCTTAAGGTTATGCTTAGAGTAGCCCATGATCATTTAAACCTCTTTGAAATCCTTACAGAATCGAAAAGGGACTAAGTATGGTATTCTCTAATAAGAGGACGATCTCAGCAAACAAACGGTTATCAGCTCTAACATATTATTCCTAAATGTAGAGATGTCAATCCAAAAGAATCTAATTTGAAAATGATTCAACTGTGGAGAACTAAAAGAACAAACAAATCGAGCCAAAACAAAAAAGTATAGAGTAGGGTCAAATATACCACGGAATTATATCACGAGAAGAGTGCTGTTGTTCATTTGCCTATCACGCTGAGAAAGAATGGGGTTAGAAATGTTTACTAAGGTCTTGGAGTTAAGTTGCATGTCTTGTTGGGACGAGGAACTTGTTCAACACGATTGGCAAGACTTAGGTTCTGTGACTTTGAGACCATGTTGATCATATATGGAGTCTCATAGCCAATGGCGCCACTATTGCTTGAGCTACCACCTTGCGATATTATTTGTGTTGTTGTGTCTCCTCTAGTTGTGGCTCTTTGCCAAGAATGTGAGCTCAAACCTGAGAGGACATAGGCTCGTCCTGTTTGTTCATAGCGTTCCCTGCTCGCCATCCTCTCTCTGATTTCGGTCAGTTCAGTGTCAAGCCAGTTACAAAGAGCATCACCTGCTTGCGCAGATACAGAAGATAGAAGAGAGGATCTTCTATTAGCTAGAACAGCTTGAGCACCCTCAAGATTTCCCATTTCTGCCATCTGTTGTGCCTCTGCAATGGTTTCTGCTACCGCCAGCCTGTTTATCTGTCTATCAACCTCACGACTTACTAGCACATCTGTAGGAGACAGTACTGGTGGCCTACGTATCTCAACTGTCTCACCCTCCACACTGACCATCTCTTCAGATGTGGCATTTTTGTAACCACATGTAATTTGCAACAGAGATGTCTTTGTTGCGCTTCCTTCAATTTCAGCTGAGGGAACAGACAAGTAGACAAGGAATTCTTTTTCCTCATCTGCATACAGGTTCCCAATGTTTATTACACCTTGCTTTCCCTGTTCAGAAATTTCACTTGTATATCTTCCTGAAGGGATAGATCCAATATCCACTCCACGAGATGCTGACCTAACAGTAAGTTTTAGCTCCCGGGCTACAACACTGAGGAGACCACCAATACACATTGCAAAGGCATCTTGGACAGTACCAACAGTCTCAATGAATGAAAATGTACCACCTGATGCATCTGAGATAGCATGCATAGCAGAGGAATCATGGTCTAAACCAAACCCAAATGTATGCACATGAAAAGTTGGAAGCTGGTCTGCTGCTAGTGCTTCTCTATTGCGAGGACAAATGGAAGAAGGCAATAGATTCAGATATTCTGGGCCTGATGTTGCATTAGAGGATCTGCGGTTCCTAGGACTATGCCGTTGGTTGGCATTATCCCCGTTATAGGTGTCTCTCCCATCTGACAAGAGAACAACGCTAGCAACTGGATTCCTTTCACGCCTTTCTTCAAGAACTCGGACCCCCTTCTTGAGCCCTTCCACGATATTTGTCCCGCCATTTGCTGAAATGGCATTGACAGCCTGTGCAGCCTCTCGACGCCCTTGCTCTGTCATCCTTCGCAAGGGAAAGTTTCTTTGAGCTCCGGATGAAAAGGTAACAATAGCTAGACGGTCAGAAGGCCCCAAGTTATCTATGACAAAACAAACTGCTTGCTTCAGGAGTGACAATTTTGATCCAGCCATGCTGCCACTAACGTCTAGAACTGTGACTAGGTCAATAGGCGCACGCTCTCGGTGCCGAGCATCATCAGCAAGTGGAGGTGCCCTTACTCCAACAAGAACAGCAAATCTTGACACAGCTTCAGAAGCCGCAACTGCAGAATATTCTGGAAAAGCTCTCAAGACTACGCTCTCTGAATGAACAGTGGAAGGGGGGGAGGTCTGATCCACGGTAATGCTGGGAAGAGCTTCATCATCAGAGAAGTGAAGGGGATCAGGAATGGGGAGAGATACCGGTGGAGGAACATGAGAAATATTGTCAGGGTAATGATCATCAAGTGGAGAGACACGAGTCCTTCCTGAACTGTTAGTGGTTGCATCAGTACTGAAGGACGACATGAGAGGAATCTCTTTCCATTCGCATCTGCAGATGGGGCAGAGGTAGTTTCCATGCTTAACACTGTTGGCAATGCAGCTGAAGTGGAAGGAGTGGGAGCACTCAGCAGTGAATATGGCCTGACCATTCCCAGGTTTCATACTCCCAAGGCAAATGGCACATGTTCGCTGCAATCACAACAAAATAGACAAAGTGGCAAGTATAGTGAGAATACTGTAATCATATATCCGTATGTAACCAAAGCACAGAAATTTGAATCTATCATAAGGTATACATGGGACAAGGGCAAAGAAAAGCTAAGTAAAAGAGCAGCAATACCAACTTTCTGACCAAACAAACTGATGAAGTCACCAAGCAATCGCGCAACCAAGGGTGTGGCCTAGTGGTCAATTAAATGTATAAACATTGAAAATCAGGGTTCAAATCCTAACGAAGGAAAAAAAAAAGATAATTCTTCTTGTCTGCCTAAGCCTTAATGGACAAAGATACGTGTGCTGGCACTAGTAGCTTAGTAGCTATCCGGTGGACTAATCGAGGTTCACGCAAGTTAATTTAACTAGGAGGTCTTATCATTATAAAAAAGGAAAAGAAAAAAGAAGTTACCAAGCAATCATGCAAAGACTTTCATGACATAAGCCCTTACTTGCAACCTTTGCCACCAGTGTGACATTCATGGTTAAAACAGCAAGACTGCTTCGACTGTGCATTCACTGTAAGTATTTTCAATAATAAAAAGGTTGTGGAATCTTTAAGTCACTCGGACACAGTTACCGACTCATTCAATAAATTAAATCATTGATGAAATAAGCTTTTGGAATCATTAGGTATATAAGTATTAACTTTATGAAATATTGATCAAAATGAAGTCAATTGTTTAAGCAGTAAGGACTTTTCGATAAATTATACATGAGGACATCTAGTTACCTAAACGAAGTACTGACAAAACTAATGAAATATTAATCTTACACCTTTTGCCAGAACAAATTTAGAAGAACATGGTAAGACATAAGTTAGCTGCATGGAATTCATAACCTCTTGGGAAGAACAATCAAATAGTCGGGTGTGAAAAAACAATTTATGACTTGCTAGGGAATCAGTGTTCAACTCTTCATAGGAGTCAGGTAAAAGAATCAATCTACGCTTGATCTCAAATTCGCTTAGAGTCAGCTTTTCATAATAACAATGTGCAAATAATATTATGCAGGGTTCGGTTGAGTTATTTGAGCAAAGAACAATAAATAAACTTATACTAGTATGTCGTGCATTAAAAATGTAGACCGCCCAAGTCCTTATGGAGTACACGAAAAACAATTCCAGTTCCTTCCTAAGAACAGATCCTAATAAACAAGCTTATACCTAAGTAGCTCGCACATAGATGCGGGTGTCCGATACTAGTGCGAATTTAGAAGTCGAATCTTTTGAGATGTAAGTTCTTAGATTCGGGACACGAATCCTAGTACGAATACAAGTGCGCAGGGATCCGACTCAAAATAATTCAAAAAAATAAAAATAAAAATAAAATATAATCTCTAAATTATGAGAAATTTTGAGGAATACTTGTATATAATTTGTAAAGTGTGGATTCTTTTTTATTCACAAGTTGTGGATAAGTAAAGGATCGATTTTTTAGATACGGTAAGCTATCTTCTACCCTAGCTTTGGTTCTGATTTCGGGAATCAAATTGTATCTCGTCTTAAATTTTTCCGTCCGTCATGGTCAAAGTTCCCAAAATTCCATGATCAGATCCAGTATGGATCCCATAGTAGTGTCATATCGACACGACTGAAGCACCTAAACAGCCGTGTTAGAACAACTTAAGCTTATACTAGTTCAAATACAGCTAAACAAACGTATACGTCCAAGGGACATTTATCGAATATAAAAGCACAAGGCTATAATAAATATACAAGAACCGGTCCAAATATCATTCTTTAACTTTTTGAAAGTTATTTTTACCATGTCCAGCTATTGCTACTACTAATAAATTCTTACCAAACTAGCAAATTAACATTTCAATATTAAAAAACAAAATGCATCTTGCCCACAACTGATATACTCCATGTGAAGTAAACACGTAGTGCATAGAAAAAAGTCCGTCCTTTTCTAGGTTGCAAAGTCAATTGTTGTTACGTCTAAACTATTGCCAATTATAATCCTATATTTTTAGAACTGTCCAACTTCATTCAATCCAGCTTCGTTTACTAAACATGGGCGCACACACATAGCTGGCGTAAGTTGTCAAAAAGATCTCAGCCAACAATAAAAGATCCCATATTTGTCCAAAGCTGAAATCATCAAAATTCTCAGCTACCCAAGAAATAATCTACCTCGTATTTATAAAGTGAAATGAGTCGGTAATGAATATTTTTGTTTGTTTAAATGCGTAGGATAATACCTTTAGGTAAAAAAAAGTAATGGGTTGTACCTTAATTAATTGTGGCTGTACACTAGCATCAATTTTAATAGTAGAAAAGGTATTTTCACAAAGGCAAACTCAGAAAAAGCCTGGCACGGAAAGCCAAGAAAGGTCAACTTTTAGCTTTCAACTACTCCAATTTAGACAAACGAAATGACCTTTTTGACCTCTACAAAAGGGGGGTGGATAACAAAGCAGAGCGGAGGGCATGATAGTAATCATAAATGCATCCGCCATCTAAAGCCTTGTAAAGCTGGATTTCCCTTTAGTTTATTCACTGATTCAAATAAACCAAAACAAACGTGATAAAATAGAAAAGTGAATTCCCAATAGTATCCCGGTTCAGATCCCCAGAAACGGAAGAATCCAGTAAATTTCATAAAATAACGAAGGTAGTTTTGTCCAACAAAAGTTCTCCTTCCGTTCCAGTTTAGGGAAAGCACAAAATTCTGCTCCATTTTCCCGATGGTAAAATACCAGCTGTCATCACCGGTGAAGCAAAAACCGACTTTCAGGCGAATAAAAATGGATAACAAATTCAAATACTATAGGCGAAAAACAAGGAAGAAACAACTGAAAAACTTTTTTTAAAAAAAAAAGAAAAAGAGGACAAAATTATTTAAAAGAAAGATAAAAACGGACCTTTGAGGATCGAGAGGTGGAGCTAAAGCTTCGGGAGAAACGGGAGAAAGAGAAGGAAGAAGGGGCGGAGGGCGGCCGAGGAGGTGGTGGTGATTTGGAATTGGAACCGGAGGATGCACCATTATCGGTAGGAGACTTGGGCTGTTGCCTAAACGACAGCGTTTTCTGCAGTTTGCTCCATGTCCCTGACATTCTTCTCCTTTTAGCTCTTTCTGTAGAACAAGAAAAAGGAATATAATGGATTTTAGGGTTTGGGTTTGTATGGAAAAAAAAATTACGAACGTGAAATTGGAGAAGAAGAAGAAGAAGAAGAGAGAAAAAAGAAAGACAATTTGGATTTTAAAATAGTAACAAGAATTTTGTTTGTGTGATATTTGAAAAGACAAAAAAGATACGGCAAAGTGTATCTGATTAATTATTCGCCCTTCTCTCTCTTTTGATTTGGTTCCAAAAACGGAAGGGCTTTCCATTTTAGCAAGGAGTAACTGTATGGGTGAGAGAATAAAACTGCATGTTACCATTTTCAGTCATAAATAAAGTAAGAGAGGGAAGAGGGGAGTAATTTTGGGGAATTTTCAATTTCATTTATGGTAATATCTTTTTCGTAATTTACAATTCTCGCGGTTTGGTTCGCAAACAAGTGTTACCGAGACTAGAATACGGGAACTAAATATGTAGTATGGTGTCATTTGATTGCAAAGCGGGATATTTAGAGATTAACAATCTTAAAGTTATAATTAAAATTTTAGGATTATAATTCTGAGATTACTATTCCTCATCTAACATGAGATAGTTAATATAACTATTTTGGTATAAATTTTGTACCCATATTAGTTAATATAATGTACTCACGTTTCATGTTTCACTTCTTGGGGAATGGCATCCTCTCAGCAGGAATCACGTAAGAGGTCCTAACTCGGACAAACCAACTCATCCACCCTCGGTCTTTGTCCTTATCGAAGTTGGAAAAGAGAGATTTTATAGATCGGCATTGCACTTTTATCAAGCCACCTCGATAAAGGCAAGGGCTATACAACGTAATCAGATGGTCGAGGGTGAAAGGCATCCCCTCGAACTAGCTTGAGAAGAATCTAATCAAGTGAACGATTCGCCAGAATGAAGGGTGAATTTGGCTAGGCGTCACTGGGTACTATTGGAAAATACCAAGGATAACTGGGTCTCTGGGACCTAGGGCTGGAATTTAGAGACCCAGGATGAATGGATAGGTATACACTCTTAAGTACCTCGCTTTGTTGGTAGTGATGTCCTCTTCTGGGGAGGGAATCACAACATCTCTATTATCCCAGTTGCAGTCCTTTTTTACCTGCTCAAGCTTATCTTTGGTTATCAAACAGATGTATCAAGACATGGGCTCACATCAGCCTGATGTTGATACAAGTTTTTCAACTTTGAAATCGGATGTTGTTTCACACGGCGGGGGAATACACTCCTCGATACGAGGTGGAACTACAGTTTTACTTTTGGTCGATCGCGATGATGAAAAGGCTTTTTTTTAGGAACGAATTTAAATGTTTGAGCCATTTATGGTAAAGAAATTCAAAAAAAAAAAAGGTTGATGATGAAGTAAAGGCAAAGCAAACTAAAGAGAAAGATGAACTTAGAGAAGTTGAAGGAGCTAATGAAATTTTGACAACAATTAGAGAAGTAAAGTTTGTGAAATGGTGAATTTGGCCTATTTGTAAAGGTTAATCAAGCGTATTTGGGAAGCCAAATAGCCGACCATCAGCCTTTCAGTCCTTTCAGCCATTGACATAATGAGGTTGGCATTAGGGGCCGAGGCATTGGAGCATTGAAGATAAATCATTTCTTATCGACCTAGTCTAAGAAATGCAATGGACTATCTGTATACGGTCGAGATCGTATGCCTTCAATCTTTAGGCTCGAGAGGTCGTCCAAGGCTCGAGTTAAGGAAAGATCGAGTTTAAGCTCAACGGACCAAATCCGAGTTCGAAGATAGAGCATGATGATACCGAGGTCAATTATGCTCGACCCTGAAATAGTACAGTTATGGACTTGTAACAGAAAGGGCTAGATCTCTTCCATGTCCCCAAGATCATGGCGCAAATTCTAGAATCGGATTGTACGATTTCGTTCTAGGCAGGTAGACAGCTGAATCAAACTATCAGTTATTTGTAAATTCTAGTGAATGCTAACTCGTGTTTCCCAAAAAATGCGGAGCACTTGATCACCTGATCACTCCTAAAGAAATGTGATAAGGGATTATGCACGGATCACAAGGTCATCCCGAGTGAGAATCTTACAACTCAGCATAGGCTTTTGGTTATGAACTTAGATATCGAGTGGACGAGGAAGATGAGGGTTTTGTCTGGTCTACCTAGGGTTAGGTGGGGTGTGTTGACTAAGGACAAAGCCCAAGATGGGGGAGAAGTTTATGGCTCTGGAATCCTGGAGGAGTAGTAGGGATGCGAGTTGTATGTGGACTATGATAGTGAATTGTATAAGAGAGGCGGCGAGGGAGGTATTAGGCATCTCGAAGGGTTTCAATGGTGGCCACAAACGGGACCACTGGTGGAATGAAGAGGTTCAAGGGAAAGCGGAAGCTAAGAAAATAGCTTATTTGAAGCTAGTGGAAAGCATAGACAAAGGGAAAAAGAGGGCTAACAGGGAGTGGTACAAGAAGGCTAAGAAGGAGGCAAAGTTAGAAGTTATTATGGCTAAGACCGTTGCATTTGGTCATTTATATGAAGAACTTGGGGGCAGAGGCGGGACGGGGACAAGAAGTTGTACATGCTGGCGAAGGTGAAAGAGCGGAAGACCCGTGATCTGGACCAAGTGATGTGCATAAAAGATAAAGAGGGTAAAGGTTTGTTGGAGTAGGCTCAGATTAGGCATAGATGAAAATCTTGTTTCCATAAAATCTTAAATGAAGAGGAATATATGAGCATTCAGTTGGTGATAGACCATAATCCTGTGTCTTTGTCGATTATTGCACTAGAATTCGGTGCACTTTACTTGTGTTGAGATTTAATTAGTAGTGTTTTGAACTTATTTTTTATTCTATACCGTGTAGGAGTGATTTCGATCTATTTAGATGTTGCGAAGAAAATTTGAATTGTTTGGAGCTTTGAAGTCTGAGTAGAAGCCTAAGGGATTAAACCAGGATTGTGTTCGGGAGTCGAGGACCAAGTTCGGATTTCAACAATTGAAGAAACTAAATCACTCTATGAAAACACACGGCGTCGCCGCACGGGGCGATGCGGCAGTACAAATTATGCCCATAAATGAAATTTCAAAACGTTCTAGAATTATCTACAAGCATGGAGCATGCTGCGAAGCGTGGAGCGGTAGCACAAAAATGTTAGAGTGACTTCTCATTTCTGCTAAAAAGGGTAATTTAGTTTGGGGTTTATTGAGGGTTTACTTAAATACATAAAAATCACCATTTTCGGGACTTTTGACAATGCTCTTTAGCTAAGGAGGCTTGGGAAGAACACAAGCACAATGATTTCATCATTCCTTCCTCACTCAATATCCGGGTGTGGATTGAATTTATATTTTTCTATACTTTAGCTACATTTGTGAAGAATTTCTCCATGTCAATGGAGTAGTTCCTTTTGAGTTTTGATGGATCGGTGTATTGATGATTGTCCATGGATTATAACCCTATTTTGATGCATTTGAATCATTTTTTGAATACCTAATTGTTGCATCTATATTACTTGTGCTTGTAATCGAAAGAGACACAATTTGTGATATCTTTACACTATTTTTTTGGTTATCAAAGAGGCTATTTGAATTGTTGATTAAACCTAATTATGAAAATAATCGAAAGAGGTTTTCCTAAAGATTGATCCACTATGCATTCTTTCATATCTTCACAGTTCTTAAATTAGTTCATCTCGTGAGGTTAAGACTTAATCGATAGAGGAGTTTTTGATGAGTGTTTGAATTAATAATAGAGTGAATTCGAGAGACTCACTTGTACATTGGAAGTAAATTATCTAGAATTATATCTTGAACAATTATCTTGCACTTATTCCATCAAAACCATGTCCTCTCATACCGATAACATTAATTGCTTTTCCTTGTTTCAATAGTCACTAGCCAATAGATGTAGATTGTAGATACTTAGTTAAATCTTATTAATCAAATAAATCTTAACTATTGATCCTCCTAGACAACAATCAAGATACAAAACTACGAGAATACTATTTAAATCTAACCCTTGTGGATACGATATCATATTATACTATCTTTGACTAGCAAGCACAATTTAAGTGTGTGTTTTGCGCTCGCCAAATTTTGGCGTCGTTGCCAGGGATTGGTAATCAACTGTTTGAAATAGTTTGTAGTGCTAAAAAAGGAATTTATTTGATTATTCACGGGTTTCTCATCCGTGTGCAGGTAACAAGATAAGTATGTTGTGTATGACACGATCTTGTTGTAAAGAAGCAATACCCTACAAACCGAAATTGGAAAAACTCTTGTGGCAATTGAGGAAGGAGAAAGAGTTCACCGTAAAGTTATTGGGGCAACCTTCAACCCAAGAACACATGGCTAATAACGTTGACAATGAGGTAGAGGCGGTACAACATAGAGAAGAAGCTGCAAGATAGCAATTAAGGAAGGCCCTAGAGCTGCTGAGGAAATTGTCGAAGACAATAGGGGTCAGAGCTTAAATCTAAATTGATCCTTAATTGAAGACCAATTCGAGAATGTGGTACCTAGGCCCGATAGAGCATGTAGTGATTACTCTAAGCGAGTCTACAATCAAGGATTGTCAAGTGTTAGACCACCTCCAATTGTAGAAAATAATTTTGAGTTGAAGCAAGGTTTACTTCAAACCATTCAAGACAACTTCGTTTTCAGAGGAAAGATGATCGAAGATCCAAACACGCATCTGATGGAATTCGAGGTGATTATGAACACCTTTCAGTATAATGGGGTGTCACAAGATGCAGTGTATTTAAGGGCATTCACCTTTTCACTTAAAGATGATGCAAAGCAGTGACTTCAAAGCTTGCGAAGTGGATCGATTAGAACATAGGAGGAAATGACCAGAAAATTTCTTGATAAATATTTCTCCTTGGCTAAGATGTATAAGTTTAGAAAGTAATCCATAACTTCTGCCAGAAAGAAACTGAAACGGTTTTTGAAGCATGGAGAGGGTTAAGGATAGTTAGAAGGTGTCAACATTATGGAATTGAACTTAGGATGAACTCCAGAACTTTGGGATGGATTGACACCGGCCTCGCATAGAACATTGAACAATGTTGTTGCAGGCTATTTTATGAAGAAGACTCTAGAGAAGATAGTTACAATTCTTGATGAATTATCTAAAGATACTAATCAGTGGCCCTCTAAGAGTGTGGAAAGAAGAAAATCAACTGGTATTCACTAAGTTGAGGCTAATACATCTGTGCAAGTACAACTTGATGCTATGGATAAAGAAATATGAAAGCTAATTGTAGCTTCAATGCAAAATGTACACCACGCAGCTTGTGATATATGTGGAAGAGGACACCCTACTCATGAGTGTCAATCCTCAACTAAGGAAGTGAATGTTGTAGGAAGCTATAATGATAATGAAATGGGTCATAGTCACCCCAACATTTCATGGAGTTCACCTGGGGGTAATGCAAATACATTGGAAAAAAACAACCCTAGATTCTAGGAATTAGGAGCTCCAGATTTTTAAAATTAGCAGAGGCAACAGTATCAACCTCCACTATCGAATCAATCCAACATAGAAGATCTTATGAAGACATTCATTATCAAGACAGATGGAGGCTTCATACCCATGATGTTGCTATCAAATAATTGAGTACATATTTTCGGAGCCTGAAAAGATAGGTTGATCACTTAGCTACTCCAATATCTAAGAGAGCCCTAGGAACACTCTCGACTGAAACAGAAAGAAATCCCAAAGAAATAGTAAATGTTGTAACTTTGAGAAGTGGGTAAGAGTTGAAAGATCTTACCCTAATCCAAAAATATATGAGACATGAAAAATAAATCGGGAATAACTGAAAAATGGTGTCAAAGGGAGGCAAAAAGGAAAATCGAGAAGGGAGGAACCTGAGACAAGCAAGCATATGCCTGTTCTACCTTTTCCCTAAAACCTAAGTAGAGGAAAGCTAGGAAAGTAGTTCGAGAGATTTTTAGATATGCTGAAATAAGTTCATCTAAACCTACCACTCACTTAAGTGCTCTCACAAATGCCGAATTATGCCAAGTTCTTGAAGGAGATCCTCATAAAGATGAGGAAAATAGAAGAGACCTTAATGGGCGAGCTCATAGAGCATTGCAGTGCAATATTGCAAAATAAACTCCTACAAAAGTGTGGAGATCCAAGGAGTTTTACCATACCTTGCTCTTTAGGCACTAGTTAGTTTTGATAAGTCTCTATGTGATTCTGGTGCCTCATAATCTAATGCCTCAATCTATATATAGGGAACTGGAGAAGGAGATCATAGAGATAAGTTCTGTACCAATATATTTTCACCTAGCAGACCAAACGGCTCTAATATCTAAGGGAATAGTTGAAAATGTCTTAGTTCGGGTAGATAAGTTTGTATTTCTTGTAGATTTTATAGTGGTAAAGATGGAGGAGAAAAAATAGGCCCCCTTCATCTTAGAAAGACCATTCCTAGCAACGGGTAGAGCAATATTAGATATTCATGAGAGAAAATTCATGCTTAGAGTGGGTGATGAGACTGTGACTTTTGAGATAAATGTTGAAACAAGGGTGAAAAGGGGAGAAGCTAACTGCTAGTGTTGTATGGAAAATGAAGGGCATGAAAGAGAAGGATGTAGCGGGTGAGAAAGATAAGTGTAGGGTGTACCCCAAGAAGGCTGAGAAGAAGCTATGTGCATGGATATGTGCACTAGTTCGGGCGTGAGGGATGAATCCCAACTTCGACTTAAACCTCGACTAGATGTTCAGGGAAGTTTTCCTTACCTTTTGCTTTTTATTTGTGTGTCATAGGACCATGCCAAAATTTAAAGTGTGTGGATATAAGATGCATATATGTATAGAATATATAGATGTATATGTGTGTTTTTGTAATTCCTTTGATTGGAAATTTTGAAAATTTTTTACTTTTTCCGACGATGGATTTCCTCGGTTGTCTTCTTGAGGGATTAAAGTTGAAGAAAACACCCCTTGATTTTTCTTTGTTCTGCGGTTCTTTTCCAAGGGTTTTTTTTTAATCGGGTGTAGTTAGTTTTTATTTTTTTAGGAGTAGGAAACGTTGTGTTGTGATTTGAAATGAAAGAAATATCTCTTGGTTGTATTATGCCTTGAGAATTTTAAGTGCTTTACATGTGACACTTAGGCTTGATTTTTACTCTTGTGTAAGTACCTTAAATTTTATGATCTTAACTTTTCTTAACTGCTTTGACTAGAGTGCCTCGACGAGTTCGATTAGTGCCTCGACGAGTTCGATCCTGAATGAGTTATGTGCCATGTGTGTGCAAGATTTTGTATATTTTGTGCATTGCATTTGATGTCTAGAACTTGCCCCGTGTGTTTAAAAAGAGAATTGTAGTTTTATTCAGTCTTGGAAGTGATATAGGTGCTTCTTGTTGAGCAATTTATATGTTGCACCCACCAAATTGTTATGTATCTTAGTTAATCCTTTTGAGCTTGTAATCCAGTTTCT
This sequence comes from Nicotiana benthamiana, assembly GCA_034376525.1. NCBI lineage: Eukaryota > Viridiplantae > Streptophyta > Magnoliopsida > Solanales > Solanaceae > Nicotiana > Nicotiana benthamiana. Next base: position 113,040,283 of record CM067324.1, read on the forward strand.
TTGGCATCCACATTACAAACCTTACCATTTACTTTAATTGACCATCTATTCGAACCTTTTTACCTCTCGCGGGCACTTGAATTTATTATAAACTTTGTAAAAGCTAAAGTTAAGGGTGTTGGTTTGGCTTTTGAGTGGAACTATTGAAATAAGCAGAAATGTGCATTCTTTTGAAAAAACTAAGAGCCACTTGAACTAAGATATATTGATGTAAAGGTGAATTTATGGTTTGACATAAGAGTAGGGTTTTGGACATCCAATTATATGTATTAAGTTTTTAGGGAGGTATAATTAGTATGTCCAAATATATCCTACATGTCCTGCAACCTATATTACAACCAAATAAAGTCATACTTGATCCTTGACTGAATGAGCTCAATTAGTAGACTTGTAAACTACTGGAAAGTTTATGGCGCATTTTTTGTGTCACATGAATGTCACTTCTGAGAGCGAGTGAATTTTTTCTATATTGAGTTCCTAATTGTTCTTAAACTTTATTATGTGTGGAACTACTCTCTATTATTGTGTGAAGGCACTTGATTCACGAAGGAAAGGTAATGTCATTGACCTTTGTGTTAGAGTAAGTGAGCGGGTTGTGAAAAATGCATGGTGCTTTTGAGTCAAACCTTGAGGCGAGGATGTTATGGTATTGTGCTTAATTAGTTTTGATTATTCTGGGTAGGATGAGTTAGGAGAGTTGTTTAAAAAGGTTGTGCCTATGTGAAGTGTAGTTTGATTGCTCGAGGACGAGCAATGGTTTAAGTGTGGGGTATTGATTGTAGGATATAATCCTGTATTTTAGTCGCTTATTGCACTATAATTCACTGCACTTTACTTGTGTTGAGCTTTAATTAGTAATGGTTTGCACTTATTTTGTGTTTTATGTTGTGTATGAGTGATTTCGAGTTATTTAGATATTGCGGAGCAAATTCGAGCTATTTAGAGCTTTGATGTATGAGTAGAAGCCTAGGGATTAAACCGAGATCATGCCCGGGGTTCGAGGACCAAGTTTGGATGTCAAAAATTGAAGAAACAGACTCACTCAACAAAAAATGCACAGTCGCATAGCATGGGGTGGCACAGCAATGCAAATTATGCCTAGAAATGAAATTGCAAAGTGTTAGAATTGACTACAGGTGCTTCGCATACCGCGGCGCAGGGCGTGGCAAGGTAACACAAAAATGTCAGAGTAATTTCCTATTTCCTCTAAAAGGGGTAATTTCGTCCGAGGTTTATTGGGAGTTGGCTTACATACTCAAAAAAACACCATTTTCGGGACTTTTAAGACATTTTTGACCTAAGAGTATTGAGGAGGCTTGGGAAGAACATAAGCACACAGATTTCATCATTCCTTCCTCACTCAAGATCCGGGTTTGGATTGAATTTATGTTTTCCTATACTTTAGGTACATTTGTAAAGAACTTTTCCATGTCTATGGAGTAGTTCCTTTTAGGTTTTGATGAATTTGGTGTATTGATGATTGTTTGTGGATAATAACTCTATTTTTATGTATTTGAATCGTTTTTGGAAGATTTAATCATTGCATCTATATTCACTTGTTCTTGTAACCGAAAGAGGCATAACTTGTGATATCATTGCATTATATTGTTGGTTGAGATCATAGATTCTTCTAAGTAACTGAAATAGGTTAGTTGGATTGTTTATTAAACCTAATTAGGAAAATAAACGAAAGATGTTTTCTTTAAGACCGATCTACTACGCATTCTTGCGTGTCTTCACAATGCTTGAATTGGTTCATCTCGTGAGGTTAAGACTTATTCGAGAGAGGAGTTTTTTCTGAGTGTTTGAAATAATAATTTAGTGAATTCGAGAGACTCACTCAAACATTGAAAGTGAATTATCTAGAGTTATATCCCGAATAAGTATCTTGCACTTATTCCGTCAAAACCCTATCCTCTCCCACACATAACCTTAATTGTCTATTCCTTGTTTCGATAGTCACTAGTCAATAGCTGTAGATTTTAGATTCTTAGTTAAATATTATTATTGATCATATAAATCTCAACTATTGAAACTCCTGGCTATAATCAATATACAAACTACGAGAATTTTTTAAATCCAATTCCTATGGACATGATATTATAGTATATTATCTTTAACTAATGAGCACAATTCAAGTGTGTATTTTGTGCTTGTCATATGCTGGGTGATTTGAGTACTCTGAGCGAAATTGAGATTTTGGGTATTGTAGACGCATAAGAGTGGGGGAGGTTGAATGGGCTATACGCAAGATGAGTAGGGATAGAGCGACTAGTCCAGATGAGATCCTTGTGGAATTCTGGAAGAGGGTAAGGTGGGCTTGGAATGGCTGTTTAGGTTGTTTAACGTAATTTTTAGGACAAATAAAATGCTTGAAGAGAGGAGGTGGAGTACGATGATTCTGTTATACAAGAATAACAGGATATCCAAAATTACCATAACTATAGGGGTATCAAGTTGTTGAGCCATACTATGAAAGTTTGGGAGAGGGTGATTGAGGGGAGGATGAGGACAAGTGTATTCATTTTCGAGAACTAGTTGGTTTTATGTTGGGAAGGTCAACTGCAGAAGCCATTCACCTTGTGAGGAGATTGGTGGAGAAGTATCAGGCGATAAAGAAGGACCTGCACATAGTGTTCATTGACCTAGAGAAAGCTTATGATAGTCCCGAGAGTGGTTTTATGGAGATGTTTGGAGGCTACGAGAGTATTAGTTATGTATATTCGCATGATCCATGACATGTATGATGGAGCTAAGACAGGGGTAACGACCGCATGAGGAGACTCTAATTATTTTTCGATTGACATGGGGTTACATAAGGGATCAACACTTAGCCCCTTTTTGTTTTCCTTGGCAGTGGATGCATTTACACGACACATTCAAGGAGGTGCCTTGGTGCATGTTATTTGCATATGACATAGTTCTAAATGATGAGACGTGAGGTGATGTTAACGAAAGGCTAGAATTCTGGAGAAATACCCTTAAGTCTAAAAGTTTCAAGTTTAGTAGGACCAAGACAAAATACTTGGAGTGCATGTACATCGGTGTTACCTAGGAAGCATATGGGGATGTGATGCTTGATATGCAAGTCATTCCCATGAGGGAGAACTTTAAGTACCTTGGATATGTGATTCATAGTGATGGGATACTGACGAGGATGTCGCACATCGTATCGGAGCAGGGTGAATGAAGTGGAAGCTCACTTCCGATGTCTTGTGCGATTGAAACTTAAAGATAAATTCTATAAGGTAGTTGTTAGACCGACTATGTTGTATGTGGTAGAGTGGTGGCTAGTCAAGAAATCTCATGTCCAACAAATAAATGTAGCTGAAATGAGGATGTTTATATGGATGTGTGGGTATACTCGGTTAGATAGAATTAGGAATAGAGTTCTTCAGAAAAAGATGGGAGTGACCCTTGTGGAGGAAAAGATGCGAGATACGAGGTTAAGATTGGTGGGACATATTAAAAGGGGAAGCACAGATGTAAGAGGCTAAAATTGTTCGGACATATTAAAAAGAGAAGCACAGATGCCCCAGGAAGGAGATGCGAGAGGTTGGACTTGGGGGTAAGAGGAAGGATATAGGTAGGTCAAAGAAGTATTTGGGAGAGGTGATCAGGCGGGACATAGCGCAACTTGAGCTAACCGAGGACATGACCCTTGATAGGAAGGTGTGGAGGTTGATGTTAGTAGGTAGTCGAGCATTTCTCGTTGTCTTCCTTAATTCAATAATATTAGTATTAGTATGATATCACTTTTATCCTTAGTTTGGCAGAACCACATATTGTACTGTTATTCCTTGCCATCAGTAGTCTCTTAGTTTGCCATCACCACATATCTTGCACTATTATTACTTGTTATCAGTACTTCTTTCATCTTCTCTTTTGCTATCTTGGATTTAGTTTTCTAATTATCATGTATTGTTATTACTTGCTATCAGTGCTTTTTCCATCTTTTCTCTAGCCGAGAGTCTAACGGAAACAGTCTCTCTGTCCTTTCGGGTAGGGGTAAGACTGTCTACATCCTACCTTCCCCATATCCCACTTACGAGAATACACTGGATTGTCATGTCTCGAAGTTTTGCACATTGGAAGTGTTGTCTTGCTTGAAATGAGTTGAAGGCAAAGGAGCAGCAGCAGTAGCAGTAGGAAAAGTACGGGGACGTAAAAACTTGGGGATTGGTTCTGAGATCTTGTCTACCTTTAGCTCTCCCAAGAAAATAACACCCCAATCCAATAAATATTATAAATGGAAGTGATATAACCACTACCATACCCATCTCTTGTTTTCTTTTTTTCTTCTTTGCTTCTGTGGAGTTGTGGTGGGTGACGGAATGCAGAGAATATGGAGGAAGGAAGGTCTAGATTTTGTCTACGGAAGATTCTCTGAGTAGAAATTGATGTTTTAAAGAGTTGGGTGAGCTGGATTCTAACGGTAGGCTTAACGTTCAAGCTTCTAATGGATACTTCTTGTTTATTGGCCACTTCATTTTTCCATAGGGAGAGAGATGGAATATATAGAGGAATTTCTTTGGACAAAAAGATTTATCTTAGCTCCACTAGTTTTTTTTTAAAATAAAATTTTATGCCTTTAGGTGGCGCATTCCTTTTATATTAATCCCAACAAAAAGAGCACATAACAGAGGGCGACTTCACCTGACCTTTGTTCATTACATCCAAAAGATCATACTTATAACTGCTAATAAAATAAATACAAGGATAGAGTAGCTTTCTTACCAATATTACGTCAGGAAGTCTACTATGTATAGACAACAGGGGTTGGTCTTGTGATAAGCAACCCCCACTTCCAATCTAGAAGTTGTGAGTTTGAGTCTCCCTAAGAGCAAGGTTGGAAGTTCTTAGAGGGAAGGATGCCGGGGGTCTATTTGGAAATAGCCTCTCTACCCCAGGGTAGGGGTAAGGTCTGCGTACATACTACCTCCCCAAACCCGACTAAATGGGATTATACTGGGTTGTTGTTGTTGTTGAAGTCTACTATGTATGTAAGGAGTTCTCAAAAAGTGCTTATGCAGAAAATTACATAAATTCAGTAACATATTTCCTTCTTCCCTTGTGTCTAAATGTAGCCATTTGTATCTTGTCATCATATATGGGCTTGTGGCTTGATTAAGAAGATCCTTCCAATTTATAAAAGATAGAATTTCCATGAATGATGCTCCATTTAGCCAATGCATCTGCTACTTGATTAGCTTCATGATAGTAATGATGTACCGAAAACTCGCGAGATTGCAAGAGTTATAGACTCCCACTTAGTGGTACTATACTGGGTAGTTGTACTGCATTTGCCAAGAATGATTGCACAAGCCTTTCAACATGTTTACCAGAGTCACATTCTAAAATCAAATTGCGATATCCATGGTCGATGCACCATTTAACTCCAATCAATGCTGCTTTAGTCTCAGCTAAATTACCACTACCCTTTCCCAGTGGTTGTGCAAATGCCATAATCAAAACACCATTAGAATTTCTAATGATTCCCCCTGATCCCATATTCCTTTCTCCACCCCTACTACCATATGTGTTAAGCTTAACCCAATTTGCAACTGGTTTAATCCATCTAACGATAGTAGTTTCATCAGTAGGAACAAGTGCATAAACTTGTTGGCTGATAACATCTCATTGGTTGCCACTATCTTTCTTCAGATTATTTGCATTAGACCATCTAAGATGTGAGAGTATTTGATGGAATATTCTTGCCACATAAACTCTACAGGATCCATATCTGACTACACATCTTGTCTTCCATATATCCAAGCAAATAACTTTAGGAGTAATCCTCAAAATCTCCTGATGAATATAATTCTTGGGATTCATTGACCACCAACTCAAAATCATCAATTTGATGGGAATCTCTTCTCATTTAATGTCCAAGGGATTGCCAAATGTTATCCATAGTGTGATTGATATTTCTCCAATCATGAATGTGTGATGAATTGTTTCTCCTTTAGGTATCCTGCAGCAAAAACCTTTGGAAGCAAAATGTTGACCAAACTTGAGAAAAACTTCAGTTTTTCCTTTAAAAGTCGCCAAATGAGAAAAGACATTTTGAAAGGCAAATATTTCTGCCAAATATTCTGAAAAAGGGGAATGTGTCACCTAACTTGTCTAGCTATCCTCCAACCTGATGTTGTAGTGAATTTGCCATTATTGTTGGCATTCAAATAGGAGCATCATGCTTCCTATGATCTCCAATGGTAGTAGATAAAATTTGTTCAGTCATGTATTCAGATAATTGCAGATGATCAATGGTCCATCTTCCATCTACGATGATATCATTAACTGTTTGATTAGCCGGCGAATAATCATAATGAATGACCTGAGCGATGGCCCCATAACCTGTCCAGTTGTCCCACCATAAGCTAGAATTGCCTGAATTTATCTTCCATAACATATTGTCTGTAACTTTGTTCTTGACTTGCATGAGCTTTTTTCATCTATTCTAAAATAATGTCTATTCTAAAATTTTTGGTTTTGATTGTAAAGGATATGCCATGGAGTATTTTATGTTCTGTTCGCAATCCCTTTTGGTGCGCGTTACATAGATAGGCTAGGTGAAAGTAGTTGCAATTCTATACAGTAAATAGACAAACCATTTCATGGTTTTGTTAAAGTGAATCTTCAGTACTGGATGTGTATTATCTGCTAGAGCTTTTTCAATAAAGTAAAACCATTTGTTGAACTGGACACTAGAAACATCTAAAGAAAACAATTGATTCCTTCTTGAAAGCTACCACAAAATTTTAAATAACACGAAACGGAACCGGAACCGTGTGAACAGACCATAATCTGAATTTCGAACTGCACTTACCATTATTTGGTACATTATCCGAATTTAGCTGGTTATTTAAACTGAAAGTTCAGACTAGCACAGCTAAATGGATGACAAAAGGCAGAGAAAATCTAATCAAACTGATTTAAAATCAATCTGCTTTCTCTTGCTCATCGACTTCGGGAGTCTCTTGTTCAGCTTTCTCTTGCTCGGCTTCCTGCACCTCCTTCTCCGTCTTCCTTCCTTTCTTGGATTTATAGTAAGCGCTCATGAAGGTTCCGATGGCTTTATATTTTTTTCTGCACTGCTCGTAGAGGCTATTATCAAACATCCTCCAGAAGTTCTTCTCGGTCAGCTCAGTGACCGCGTATTGAGCCTGGAACCCATGGTTTTCGATCAACCAAAGCTCCAGTTGGCGGCATTTCTCTGCACCATCATAGGGCTCACCCCTCAGGACAGCTCCAGGAACATAGTAGACGCCGATATCAGTATACATTTGAGCATATTCAGTGTCACCCTGCCTGCGGTGTGCCTCAAATCCTGGTTCAGGATAGATCATAGGTTTCACAGGCAGCTTGTAAATTCTGTGTGGGCAGAGCCAGATGGGATATACCTAAACAAATTTAATTCAAATACAATCAGAACTTGATGCAGAAATACCCTGAAGACAGCTAAAGCAAATACTAAAGTATTTCTTCTATTCGTCGCACTCTTGGAACAAACATGAAAACCATCGAGACCACAGTCAAATCTTATCGTGCATGAACAGAAAACAAAGAGTATAGAGTTTTACCTCCATTTCGCGGTGGACCCACTCAAGACAATCTCCAACTTTGAAAAGAGGAACAAGCAGATCCTGAATGACATGATGATCATGGTAATAGTTCCTGATAGCCTCACTTTGAGTGGCCTTGAGCAGAGCAATCTTGGGTGGCATGAGCCATCCTAGGAGAAACCTAAACCAGAACTGATCACCAAATGGAAGAATTAGTTTCCCTTCCCAATACAAGGATCTTGTGTGCCTGTGGTAGTAGTCCCTAGTTGGAATGTACTCCGCAAATTCCCCTCTTTTCAGTGCAGTTTCAGCATGCTGGTAAAACCATGGTTTGAACCACCAACCATAATTGTTGATTACATTACCCCTCTGCTTGGCTTCCTGTTTTGAAGCATATCTACCGGTCATCATAACACCTTCTGTGGGACTATAAATCATGCCTTCTACCATCTCTGGAACTTTAGAAGGATTGTCCTGGTCCCCATCTCTAGGTGCAAAAGAATCTGCATAAGCCTGCGCAAGCTCTTTAAGGTTACCAGTTACAGGTTTGTAGGTAAGCCTCACGTACTCCTTAACTGGTATAAGCTTGATCTCAGCTGAAACAAGAAGACCCAATGTCCCCTGAGACCATGGGATAGCATAAAAAAGATCAGAATACTCATTGTCCTTTGTAGCTCTAACCACCCGTCCGTCTGCTAGAACTACCTCAAGTGACACAACAGTGTCAGAGAACAACCCAAAGATGTGAGAGCTACCTTCAATCCCGAAGCCATTGATCAGACCACCAACCGTCAGATCATCAAGCTCAGCAAGAACTGCAAGGGAAAGATTCATTGGGACAGTAACTCTTGATATTTGGCCCATATTGACCAGAGGCTCAACTCTGGCAATCATTCTTTCCTTGTCAATTTCAAGTACATTTCTGAACTTAGAAAGATCAACTTCAAAATGACGAGCACGCTTATAGTCAACATTTCTCATTCCAACAACCACCCACGGAGGCCTTCCTGTGCAGACAAGACCATCCTTTGATGCATCCCTCTCCCCAAGGCGCTTCACGACCACTTTAACATTTTCATCGTGTTCCTTCTGACGCTGCTCGTATGATTTCCTCTCAGATTTAACATCCCCTAGATATATGGAGAAGTAATACAGGAACGAGAAAGGAAGGACAAAGAAGATAACAATGATCCATCTGAATTGGAGAAGAAAGTCCACCACCTGCTTCTTCCTCTTGGGACGAAGGGGGGCCTTAGCATCTGACATCTTGGAAAAAGAGGCCAGTACAGCTGTAACAATGATGAAACCAAGTTATGAACCACAAACAAGAACTGTGCTTCTCGCATATCCAGTTTACAACTTTAAATTCCAGATCTAATGAAATTTAGGCCATGGACAAATAAACTAGGAACGAAATGAAGAACAATCCTGTTTTCAATCACATATAGCAAATATTCTGTATTCAGAAGCGTTGAAGCAGATCGACCGAGCACCACTTCGAATGAAATTTGCAATACTAGATTTGAAGTAAATGTGAGAATCATTACTGTCAAGTCCAATTTTCCATTTAAGTTGAGGGGGGGAAAAACACTTCACTGCACAGACAGTGGCTGTGTATAACTAAAAGGATTGAGAAATAGAATGACCTCCCTTCTTTATTCCAAGAGCAAAAGAACATAGGATAATTTTTTTAAAGAAACTCAATGCACCTCACTCTTAAGCAAACAGCACATATATGATATAAACAGCACATGTATAATGTTATTGCATGTCGGACTAGCATCTTGAGTAACAGCCTTCGGAGAAAAGTGCCAAGACGCAAGTTCAATTTTATTTCAAAACCAAGTGGAAAGTGACGCATAACAGCATTGAGTGTCCTCACTCTTGCTACTAATAATCATTGTAAAATCAATCAATGTCAAGGTAAAACTGACTAAAGATCCCAATGAAGATTAGTGCTGAAGGAAAACGATAATAAAAGCTCCCAATTTCAATTATACAGACAGCCTGAAGCTAGTTCAATCCAGCTATTTCTTTCAAAAGGATCAGATAACACAATCTTAAGACCAGGGATAAAACAGAAACCACAAATCATGGCAAATTCAACGTACCGCTAAGTAGTTAGAACTAGAAATCTAGAGTTTCGCAATTAGATTTTCTCCACAGTAAGATTAGGGAGGAACTGCTGTCAACGGAAACAGAGTAACTCGATCAGACCCGCAAAATTACATCTCGTGGGATTTTGACAATTGAGTAAATTTAACATGCAAAACAAACAAATTATGTACTTACCATGTAACTTTTGCAACAACAATAACAAAACCAGTGTAATCACACAAAGTGGGATCTGGGAGGGTTTGAGTATAGGCAGACTGTATTTTCATTACCTTATGTAGCAAAACAGTCCTCCAACAATATCATGCAAAAAGAGCATGCTTACTAATTCCCAGTTTCTACTCTTTAAAACAACAACCAAAAAAGACCAAAAAAAAAAAAAGAAAAAAAAAAGAAAAGGAATACATGAGTTAAATACCAGTCTGTCATGCATGGGTATAATTAAGTCTTTTTTTTTTTTGTTTGTTACAAAACTAGTTTTATGATTTTGGTGCGAATAAATTGAAATTTGGATAGATATCCACAAAATTAACCCCACAACTAAGGCATGCATTGAGCATAGCAACACATTCAGCAAAATTTATTTGCTCCAGGTCTGCACAATGTACTCTAAGACATGCGATCGATGGTACAATAGGTAAGGGCTTCTCATTCAACACATAATTCACCCAAAATTCTGCAAAATCTCAACATTTCATATGATTTTCAAGAATAAATAGCTTCAAATTTCTGCTTACATTCGAAAAAGTAACGATCACATCGAAAAATAATGAGAGAGAGGAAATACCTGTAAATGTTGTGTAAAGTCTACTGAGAGATGATTGTAAAAAGGCTGACAGTGTGCTTTATAGAGTGAGTTTACAAAAGTAGGGGCATTTAGGGGAAAAAATGGTACCTACCTGACGGAATTCATTAACACGTTTTGGCTTTATTTTAAGTTACGGAATTTTAATTTTTTCACATTATTTTTATATATTCAATGTATATTCGCAAAAGTTATGAAATAATTGTCCAATTAGTTGCATGTTGGCTAAATTGATCAATATATATATTGATCTATTTAAAGGGAGGTAAAATCGAGAAACTATCTCTAGAAAAGTAAAGGTGCTCAACAAAACCCTACAATTAAAAAAACAAAATAATACAAGTAATATTTGCTATTATTTCATCACCTATCTTGACTCCTATAAATTAAAAGGTTAGACATGACTCATCTTTTTTTATCGCTTTTTTCGTTTGATTCTCCTTTGTTGGAATTATTGCTTCTTTTGATAACTCGAATCCACAATCATATAATTGTAGGCGGGATACTACCATCTGAGCTAACTCCTTTTGTTAGTTAGACATGACCTTATTAATTATGATATTATTTCTTCACTAAGAACATTGAAGGTCTCTCACCAATTCCATAATATGTTATATTTAATTGAATTGAAATGAATTAAATTTGAATTTACGTATTTGGTTACATAGGCCATGGATATGTAAAATAAGATCACGGGCAATTAAAGAGCGAAGGTAGAAATAACTATCTATCTATATTAGTGGCGAAATTAAAAAAAAAATTAAGAATATTTAAACATAAAAAATATAAAAAAATTAATTTGTTAAATAATATTTAATATATATTATATATCATTAAAATTTAATACTTTACCTATATATTTAATGCAATTTTTCAATAAAAGATAATCAATTGAACTAACTTAAATATAGTCGGCCACTGATCTAAACATAGGTGTTCAAAACACCAAAAGAAAAAAAGAAAATCAAAACCAGTATTTGTTGTTGCTTCGACAAACGAAAATATAGTTTTAGGTTACGACTCAGTCATGTTACTACTTGTAAAACGATGATACGCCAATAAATTGGGTTCAACTTGGGAAATAGTACCTTTGCTTTTCAAGAAATGAGTGGGTTTTAATTTTATTTATAAATTATACGTAATACACATGGCAAACTTACAAAATGTCACTAATTATTTTAGGAAAATTTTACATTAGAATAATTAGGTTTCATACTTTTCTATTTTATAACTTATATTTTAATTTATAACCAACTAATCCATAAATAATAAGTTAAAATTTAATATTCAACTCCAATAGGTTCTCAAAATTACTATTTAATTTTTAAAAAAGATTCCTCAAGCTTTTAAAATTTTTGAATCAGTAAATGTGACTCAAATATTAATTCAAAAAATCAAATTTATATGGGTGGTGAAAATTAGATTTTTAACAAGCTTAAATATATGGGCTTAAATTCCGAATTTGATTTTCAAGAAATTTGGAGTAGGTGTTATTTAGACTTGTTAGAATAGTATAAGGAAGTTGTATATAAAATTTGAAGTCATTTAATGGAGATTTGGACCGGTTTTGAACAAAAATTATAACTGAAAATCGTGGAAGAAATTCGTCTACATACGCTTGTATAAAAGTGTATAATAATATATAAGATATATTTCTAAACTCATATACAATATTATACAAGATTACACATAATTATACAAAAAAACTGACTTCGTTTTCTTCCTTGCGTTTTTCTTAAATTTAACTCAAATCTACTCCAAATCACTTTAAATTTAAGTTTTGAACTCTTTTTGATATTTTCAATTAATTGGAACAATATACAACCCAACCAACTAACAAATTCGAAAAAATCCATTTTCATAAGCAAATCTTTGAATGGTCTGCAATGGTAGACTTCTACTCTTCAATTTTCTTACATTGCAAGCAGGTGACACAAAAGGAGAAGCAGAAAATACACGATCAGTTGAAGCATATGTAGAAGATGCGAGAAGAAAAGAGAGTGAAAGCAATAGTTGTGAGAATAAAGAATTAACTCTATAATTTTTAGAAACAATGATTGTAAAACACCGATTTTAAATTTATAAATACTTTTAAAATATGTTCAATATAGATTAAGTGGGGTAAAACATTAAAACATAAACTTTTTTTGTTATGGTTTGAAGCTATATATATTTTCTTGTAACTTTTTTATTATTTATTTTAAAGATCCAAATATTACTATCCTTTGTCTGTTAGTTCTGGGTCATATTTGATCCTAAAAAAACATTAAAAGCATTTATAGAGTAAAAGATAACAGAAGGCATTAGCGAGTTATATTCGATAATTTAGGAGTAATTTGGACCCGTTTCTGTCTTCAATATTTTCACTTCAATGGATCTTTGCTCACTGACTGTCTGACCCATTACTAAATGTCGATATCTGAATTTCCACCGTTGAAATTGTAATAGCGCCTAACGTTGTACTTGTTAGACAAGTCAATATTAAAAATTTGTAACTTAACAATTTGATAAATTATTGATAAATAAATACAACTCAACACGTGATAGTTAGTGTAATAATAAAACTTGCATAATACTATAATTTTAGTGGGTCTGGATAGGGTAGTATGTACACAGACCTTACTTCTACCCTGGAATAGAGAGGTTGTTTTCAAATAGATCATCGGCATCTTTCTTTCCAAGAACTTCCCACCTTGCTCTTGGAGAGACTCGAACTCACAATCTCTTGGTTGAAAATGGAGACTGCATAATAATATCGTGCATATGAAATCCATATGTATAGCTACCCAGGGTCTGGAGTCACAATTCACGAACTACTAAGATTAACTACAAGTATTTGGCTTAAATGAAGAAGTACAACTGTTTATTAACTAAATGAAATAGTAAATGAGTATATATTGGAGGGGACTCCAAGAATCTGCGGACGTCGGCAAATCTACCTTGGGTCTCCTACACAATAGCCAGCTACGAACTCAGAGTCAACTCGGACTGATACCTAGATCTGCACAGGAAATGCATAGTGCAGTATCAATATAACCGGCACCATGTACTGGTAAATCGAAATAGCAACGAAGCTTGGACAAGACACCATGGCCATCGTAGCACGTGTGTCGCCCACGACAAACTTGAACAGTATAATCATGCTAATGGAGAACGACGGTAAACAAAAAAATAAAATAGAAATAATGGGAAGGGGACATGCAACGGGAAATCACAATATAAGGAGTGAGAGAATAATAGAAAGGCATAATTTTAAACATAAATCATTAAATAACTTAAGCAATTAAGACAACATAGGAAAACAGCACGACATCATGATGCTAGACTATAATTACGTATTTTAGTCGATTATTACACTTTAATTTACGATACTTTAGTTAATTTTGCCCTTTAATGGTTAGTATTTTGCACTAAGTGTATATTTTATGCCTTGTAAGAGTGATTCCGAGCAATGTAGATATTATTGAATGAATTCAAGTGAGTTGGAGCTTTGAAGTCTGAGTAAAAGCCCAAGGAATTAAGCCGTGATCATATTCGGGATCAACGGATGATAGAATAACAAAATGAAGAATCGAGTAGGCATATTGCTCACTGTCTAATAAAATGTACATAACCTTTTGCTCAGAACTTCATTTGGGCTCCACAATATAAGGTTTGACACACTTTTGACACAGATTCGACCTAAGGAGGTAGAGACATAACAGGAGTAAGGTGGAGAATTCTTCTACGAGTTTTTTCTTCCTCTTTCTATTTTTTCATTGTTGGTTATGAGTTTTAGAATTGTAGTTTTACATACTATTATGAATAGCTAATTTGTTATATAGGGTTTTGATGGAACCTTTTGTAGGATAAATTCTTGTTATGTTTTTATATAATTGAGCCAATGGATTTCTTTACTTGTTCAACTACGTGTTTATTGTTGTTGATTGAATGGACATCGATCGAGTGTACCTATTTATTATGCTTTCTTGATAAAGGATACATATTTAGGTAGTTGTTGAATAACGTCACTCCTGACGTAAGTGAGAAATCAATATAGCAGGTTTAAAGGTACGTTTAAAAATAACAAAGCCTTGACATGGTCATAATGTGCAGTTAGATAAAATCAACTAGTGTAGTTCGAAAGAATATGTCTAGTAATTTTTGTTGTAGTTGCTCGAGAGAGAATTATGGCACCTGAAGTGCTCACGATGAGTAAGATTCCAATATTTGAAAAAATCATAACTTTAGGCCTCATAGTTTTGTCTCAAATTTCATCATTGTTAGTTGATAATTTTACTGCTTTATAATAGTGTTAGTTAATTAGTTAGAAATAAATATAATAATCTCTATAGTTAGGAAATTGGTTGGACTTGTGGTTCTTAACAATATTGAACAACTACAACTAAGCCTTAGTTCTCTATAGGATTCGACTTCGGACTTATAGAACGAATTATATTTGCAGCGATCGCTTATCCTTTTAAGGACTAGAGCTGGGCGTGATCACATTACTCTTCGCACGTTTACTCTAAGCCTCACCAATATATAATTAGAGCGACACGACATCACCTTTCGTGCACTAGACCCACATAATATGCACGACATTACTCTTTGTGCTTTATCATTCTCAGATCATGGCACGGCATCAAGGTACATTAACACTCATGTATTATAGCATGACATCACCCTTCGTGCTTTACACACCTCCTCACAAATTACAAAATTAACCAAAACGAATAAATAGAAGTGTCACAAAGAAACCAGTATTTCATCAATGATTAATTTCACAAATTCAACCTTGAATCAATGTTAAAAAATTATCAACCTCGGTGGAACCGGATATAAGTCTCCCAACATTTGTAATAACAACAATAAGCATGGATAATAAGATTTGAGACTACAAATCTGCTAGGATGAAACTTCACTCGCATGCTATGACTCGACCACAATGCATATGTGCTCGTCACCTCACCTATACATCGTATTCAACAAGAAAACACGCAACAAATAATCACACAATACCTATTCCCTCAAGCCAAAGTTAGACATAACATTTACTTCGATCTGCAGGCCAATCACTGGTCAAGCACTGCTTTTCCCTTAGAATTTACCTCCAACCCATTCGTATATAGTCACATATAGCTTAATACCATCAATTATTATTAAATAAATCAATTCCAATACACTAGTTATCCTAATACTTTTCCCAAAAAGTCAAAAATCAAATCATGGCCAGCTTAGTGAAAACTCGGGTTAGGACCAAAACCCATTCACACATTCCCTCACGAGCCCAATTATACAATTAGTTTTGGAATCCAACACAAAATTGATGTCTAAATTCTCAAATTTGTAAAATTCTCAATTCTCATAAAATCCCTAATTTTTACCTTAAAGAACAAGACTTAGGCCTAGAAAATAGGTGTTGATGAAAATTGAAAGGAATGAGTTTGAAAACACGAACCTATGATTTGGTATTGAATCCTCACTTCAAAAATCTCCCAAGATCGAGTTCTATGGAAGTAAATATGAAATTTTTGTTTAATCATGTGCTAGTTCTGTTTATTAAAAGACTGGACAAATCTTCTTCACATTCACGAGAGGTCTTTTGGGATCGTAAAGCTGCGGCCCTAAAGACATTCGCGATCCTGAGACACCCTATGAGTTCGCAAAGGTATATCCCCCTTTCCATTTGTGTTCACGAGCCACTTGCCGCGTTCGTGTAGAGTATCTTTCCCCTCCCCTAGTTCCCATGCTCCGCGTTCACAATGGCCTGGTCGCATTCGCAAAGGGTAATGACCCCAGTGCTTCACGTTACATTTGCGACCAGTGCCTCGCGTTCGGATAGAAGGATTGCTCTCTCAGACAAATTTACTCTTCTCGTTCGTGAACGTGGCTTCGCGAACGCACCTGATTTCTTAAGTTTAAACCTCCTGAAACCTATCTGAAACTCACCCGAGCCTTCGGGGCTCCAAACCAAACATGCACAGAAGTCTAATGACATCATATAGACTTGCTCGTGTGATCAAATGCTAAAATAACACCTAAACTACGGATTTAGCATCAAAATCAATGAAATTCTCAAGAACGCTTAAAGTTTTTATTTTCTCAACCAAGGGTCTGAATCACGTTGTATAAATTCCATTTCTCACCAAATATCACAGACATCGTTAGATATTATTACAGACCTGTATCAGGCTCCGAAACTAAAATATGTATTCGATACCATCAAAATCAAGCATAAATCATATACTTTAAAACTATAAATTTTCTAAAATTCAATTTTAGTCAAAAATTTATTTCTTGGGCTATTGATCTCGGAATTCGATTCCGGACATATGCTAAGATCCCATGTTTTACTAGGGACCTTTAGGGACCGTAGAAACATGGGTCCGAGTCTATTTTTTCAAAAATATTGACCAAAGTCAACTAAAAATTACTTTTAAAGGCAAAAATTATTATTTTCTCAAATTTTCACATATGGCGTTCTGAAAACGCGCCCGGACTGTACACGCAAATCGAGAAGAAGTAAGATGAGGTTTTGAAGGCCGTAGAACCCTGAATTGGGTCCTAATACACGAGATGACCTTTTGGGTCATTATATTCTCTACCTCTAAAATAATCGTTCGTCCTCGAATGGACATAGAAATGTACCTGAGCTGGAGAAAAGATGGGATATCTACTACTCATATTGGACTCTGACTTCGAGGTAGCTGCCTCAAGAACCAAAGGATAACTCCACTGCACAAGCACTAAAGGATAACTCTTTGATCTCAACTGGAGAACCTGCCAGTCTAGAATAGCTATCGGCTCCTCCTTGTAGGATAAATCATTTTCCAATTAGACAGTGCTGAAGTCTGACATATGGGACGTGTCACCATGGTACTTCTGGAGTATGGACGCATGAAATACTAGATGAACTGATGATAATCCTGAGGCAACGCAAGCTCATAAACCACCTCACCCACTCTCCGAAGAATCTCAAAAGGCCCGATGAACCTAGGGTTTAACTTGTACTTCTTCCTAAATCTCATCAAGCCCTTCATGAGCGATACCTAAAGCAACACTCTCTCTCCGACCATGAATGCTACGTCACGAACCTTATGGTCAGTATAACTCTTATGCCTGGAATGAGTTGTACAAAGTCTATCTTGAATGATCTTAACCTTATCCAAGGCATCCTGAGTCTGTATCCAATAATCGAGCATCCCCCCCCCCCCCCCCCCGCTCAAATCATCCAACCGGCAATTGACACCGTCTACCATATAACGCCTCATAGGAAGACATCTGGATGCTCGACTTACCATTGTTATTGTAAGCAAACTCTGCTAATAGCAAGAACTGATCCCAAGACCCTCCAAAATCAATAACACATGTGTAGAGTATATCTTCTAAAATCTGAATACGATCGGACTGTCCGTCGGTCTGAGGATGAAATGATGTGCTCAACTCGACACGCGTACCCAATTTTGGGCATGAATATAATTTTGGGTTATTTTGTGTTTGGACATAAATATAGCTTTTTGGAATTTTTTATATTTTCTAAAAACCCTTAAATTCATCTTCAAGTGAAAATTGGAAATTTTATGGCCAAACACTGATTTCGAAAATAAAGTGATTTTTTTTTTTTTGAAAAAGTTAATCTTTTGGAGAAGGTAAGAGCCCGTTTGGACAGAAGAATTTTTTCATTTTTTCGAAATAAAATTCACTCTTTTTAAAAAAATCATTGTTTGATAAAAAAAATTCTAATTTTTACTTGAAGATGAATTTCGGAATTTTTTTGAAAATTTTAAAAACTCTAAAAAGTTATTTTTCAAAATTTCTATTCAGATCACTAACAAAAATTCAAAAATAACTAAAATTATATTCATGTCAAATACAACTCTAATTTTCAAATACTATTTTTACTTGAATTTTCTTTTTTTACTTTTTTGGAATTTTATTCTTACGTCCAAACACCCTCTAAGTCTAGGTATTCTTGAAACTTTAGTAGTAGGCAACTGGTTGTGGCACAATAAGGCCAAGTTTTGCAAGAGGAAATTCGATTGGCATTGCATAAACGAATATCCATTATTTCTTCTGATTTTTCCTGTGGAAGCTGTAACGGGTTGGTTTCATTAATTAATTAAATTTAAACTACAGAACGGAAAACAACAAAAACCATAATATCGCCTCTGGAGGTGACGTGGGGAATCCGTTTCGCTTGTTATATGTTGAAGGCAATAAATAACTGACTTCGACCCAAGAACCAATTTAATGTTATGAAATCTCCTATTTAAGGTGAATGTCTATAATTAGAGAGATTTTAGAGTTCTATTTTGGGTAGCTAAATCATCTCCCTCCCTATAAATAAAGGGGTCTTCTACCATTGTAAACCATCCCTAACAATCTCTAAGTATCAATAAGAATACTTCTCCCTCTCTATTCTCTCTATTGCTCTTGTTCTTGCATTATTGTTCTTGTCTTTATATTATTTCATAACACGTTATCAGCACGAGACTCTACCGTCTCAAGAACCATTCTCGAAAAATCTAAGGTATTTCCCTCTTCCTAATTTAATTTTCGATTATGTCTGACATTACGAAAAGAAAGTTCGTTACCCTTGAAATTTCGGGCAAGAACTATATGACATGGGTGTTGGATGCTGAAATCCACTTAGATGCTATGGGTCTCGGAGACACCATTAAAGATAGAGAAAAAGCATCCACCCAAGACTGTGCGAAGCCCTTGATTTTCTTGCGCCATCACCTTGATGAAGGTTTGAAGATTGAATATCTCACCGTCAAGGATCCACTCATCTTGTGGAACGGCTTAAAGGAGATATATGACAACCTGAAGTTGGTCACTCTGCCACAAGCACGATATGATTGGGCTCATCTGAGGCTCTAGGACTTTAAGTCCGTTTCTGAATATAATTCTGCAATGTTCAGAATTACTTCTAAATTGAAGCTATGCGGAGATAAAATCTCCGATTATGATATGCTTGAGAAAACGTTTACAACGTTTCATGCCTCCAATATGGTACTGCAACAACATTACAGAGAGAAAGGCTTTATAAAGTACTCTGAACTGATTTCTCTTCTACTAGTGGCTGAGCGAAATAATGACCTGCTCATGAGAAATCACGAAAATCGACCCACTGGGTCTACACCACTGCCTGAAGCAGATAAGGTGCACTCTCATTATGCCAAACATGAAAAGGGCCATGGTCATGGTCGTAAACGGGGTCATAGCCAGGGACGTTGACAAGGAAGAAATTCCAATGAAGTCCGTCAACCCCCAAGGAGAGATAACCGCCGAAAGCAGAAATGGGATCATGAAGATCCTAAGGCAAATGGTTCAGAAACTATATGTTATCGTTGCGGTGGGAAATGGCACTGGTCAAAGACTTGCCGTATACCAAGACACTTGGTTGACCTTTATCAAGCATCTCGAAAGAGTAAAGGCCCTGAAACAAATTTTGTCTATGACGACAACTTGGACATCACCCACCTGGATGTGGCAGACTTCTTTGAGCAACCCGGGGGGAAAATAGACCACCTAATCGGTGATGGGTCCGTGATGAAAGAAGATGGAGTTATTTGATTTTGTTCTACTTATTTGTATTAGTTAGTGAATAAACTAATAGTCATTAGTATTAGCTCGTATTAGTTAGTTCATGATGCAATGTTAGCAGTAGTTCTTTAGAATGTCTTCAATATGCTCAAATATCAATAATATTTTTATTTTCCAGTAGGGGTAATCGACTAGCCTGAAAAACTAGTCGATTATCTAATATTTTCGCATTAAAGCTGAAAAACAATTGATCGACAATCGATTGTCTACGTCTAACAATCGATTGTCGTTAGACAGTGTAATCTGGAATTTTTCAAAAATCATCCACAATCGATTGTCTATGTCTAACAATCGATTGTCGTTAGACAGTGTAATCTGGAATTTTTCAAAGATCATCCACAATCGATTGTCCATGTCTAACAATCGATTGTCATTAGACAGTGTAATCTGGAATTTCTCAAAAATCATCCACAATTGATTGTCTATGTCTAACAAACGATTGTCGTTAGACAGTGTAATCTGGAATTTTTCAAAAATCATCCACAATCGATTGTCTATGTCTAACAATCGATTGTCGTTAGATAGTGTAATCTGGAATTTCTCAAAAATCATCCACAATCGATTGTCTATGTCTAACAATCGATTGTCGTTAGACAGTGTAATGTGGAATTTTTCAAAAATCACCCACAATCGATTGTCTATGTCTAACAATCGATTGTCTTTAAAACAGTGATCTGGAATTTTTCAAAAATAACCAACAATCGATTGTCTATGTCTAACAATCGATTGTCTTTATACAGTGAGGTCTGGAATTTTTCAAAAATAACCAACAATCGATTGTCTATATCTAACAATCGATTGTCTTAAGACAGATCTGAAGTTTTTCAAAAAATAGCAAATAATCGATTGTGTGTGTTTAACAATCGATTGTCAATGTTCAACAATCGATTGTGTGTGTTTAGCAATCGATTGTTTTATGAAAATGCTTAAACTGAAATTTTCAAGCTGCATAGTAATCCATACAATCGACTATCTGATTTAGTTTGTCAACTGATCGCAGCAGATTTTGAAAATATTATTTAAATGTGACACAAACGGATTGAAGTTGTTTATTCTCATGTTCGTATATTTTCTTTTATATGTCAAACCATGGGAAGTAAATTGATTGAAGGCTCCGGAAGAGCAACTGTAACTCTGCCCAAAGGCACGACGTTTATCTTAGAGAATGCAATATTCTCCTCCAAGTCTAAGAAGAACTTGTTGAGTTTTAATGATATCAATCGCAATGTTCTCCTCCAAGTCTAAAAGGAACTTGTTGAGTTTTAAAGATATCATTCAAAATGGATATCATATTGAGACAATAGATGAGAATAATCTTGAATTCTTCATGAAAACGAGGCTGCCCATTTCGGTTTGGGTTCACGCCATTGTGCATGCAGCAATACTAGTTCGTCGGCTGCCCACTTTGGTTTGGGGTCACGCCATTTTGCATGCAGCAATACTAGTTCGTCGGCTGCCCACTTCGGTTTGGGGACACGCCATTTTGCATACAGCAATGCTAGTTCGTCTCTGACTGACGAATTGACACAAATATTCCCCGTTGCAATTGGTTTGGGTCATGTACCCAATATATCCCATTTAAGAATCTTTGGATGTGCAGTATATGTGCCTGTAGCACCGCCATCCCGCACCAAAATGGGTCTGCAAAGAAGGTTAGGAATATATGTTGAGGTTGAATCGCCCTCCATTATTCGCTACCTCGAAACATTGACAGGAGATTTGTTCACTGCACGATTTGCAGACTGTCAATTTAATGAGACACTTTTCCCAAAATTAGGGGGAGAAGTTGGTAAAACCAAACGGGAAATTTTGTGGAAAAATGCATCATTATCTCATCTTGATCCACATACCTCTATTTGTGAAAGAGGTACAAAAGATTATCCATTTGCAAAGAATAGCAAATCAAATGCCTGACGCATTTATAGATTTGAAAAGGATAACAAAATCATATATCCCCGAAGTGAATGTGACAACATCTGATTCACGAATACATATTCATTATTGGAAGAATATGAACATGAAATTGGTATTAAATATACCACACTCACCCCTAGAAGGAGGTTTGAGATGATACCACACTCACCCCTAGAAGGAGGTTTGAGATGATATATGACATGAATGATCGTTGGTCACGTACCTATTGTACGCCAAAGTATTTTGGAAATATGACTATTAAAGGACAACGATAATGCAAGAAACATATCTTGCATATAAGTTTGACATGACCATAATGGTATAACTTTTTCTTTAAGAAAGATATTCACCACATGGATGTTGATGAATTTGTGGTAGTACAAAATTAATTGAGAGCTCTAGAAGAGCCAATTATTACTATGTTGGAGAAACACAATTGAGTATTGTGCTGTAGTAAGTCTCAAAGAAACTTATTCAGTTTCCAAAGTACACGCGAAAGCGATTGATTATATTGAGACTATAAATAAAGGAAGGATTTGATATCTCCGATTACTACAACTTGTAGCGGGGTAATTTGTATATGAAAAGCTACCCGCTTTGTTCTCCAGTTTGTACTACACAAACGAAAGAATGCCATAATAAAGTGGATATCTATTGGTATAAAACCCATGTCATAATAAACCTGAAGTTAATTGATAAGTGCACATGTCATGGTGTAAATTTGAAGTTTACCAATATTGATAATTTATTCAGTTGGCATTCGTGTTAACCATCTCATTTTAAGTATGATGTGCAAATTCACATGGGTGAATATTAAAGAACTAGAAAGTTCTTTACGAATTCTCTTGTATTACTTGTTCTCATTAATGAACTGACCAACTAAAGAGTTCGGGTTGAAGCCCATAAATTCTGGAAATATCAAAGGTGAATATGGGCCCATTCACCTGCCATATATACCACATATGATGCATCTATGATATGGTTACATGCGCAATTGTTATTAACCCGCAGCCTGGCCGGTGCTTGCGAGGTAAATTGCTTAGTAATCTAACTTCGAGCATAATTTCCAGATTTTCTACTCAAGATAGTTCATCTTGATAAGTTGGTTTATATCAAAGTTGGTTTAGCAAGATAATTATTGAGTGCTTCCACTTAATAGCTAAACTGTTTCTTATGAGAACAAAGTTATATATATCAGTTTCCTTCTCTAATGTGTCGTGTATATTGACATGATAATGCACAAAGATGATTTCCCAAAGTTGAAGAAACAAGTTAGCTTTTCTAACATGAGGGGGAGACATGATAAACACTTGAGAAAAGGTTACATGGGATGAATTATCATTTGTATATGTATATCCCCGAATATCATGATATGAACCTGAAGTTCATAAAAGGGATAATTCAATTGCAACATATTGCAAAGCATGCTATACGCATTTGCTGACCCAAAGAAAGTAACTAAATGGAAGAGATACAATTCAAGAAGAATTGATTCCATATGAAAGACATGTAGTTTTGAACCTATAGTTCAAATGCTTGAAAGTATAAAGTCAAAGGTATGTATAATCAGTTTTCGATATCTTATTTGTCTAGCATGACATGGAAAACTTGATATGCATCTAAAGTCTATTATGTGACTTACATGACTTAACTTGAAAGATTTAAGTTGCTTGAAGCATATGCAATTCTTGGTCCTGAAGTACCAAATCCTAAGTACAATTTGTGTACATATGTATCTTGCTATAACTATAAGCATGATGGCATTGAGAATACATCTATGAAGATATTGAAGAGTCATTCCACGACATTATATGAAGATGTTCATATCTATCAAGAATGATGATTTCAAGGTGCGGAATATTTATTCAAGTCAATATGGTTGATTTGTCAAACGTCTACCAAAGATCGTTTTGAAGATGATGCACAAGATTAGAATGCAAATGCTCAAGGATATAAATTGATGTACTTATTAGGGGGAGTTAATGCGCGTTGCACTCTTTTTCCCTTACAAGGTTTGTCCCACTGGGTTTTCCTTGCGAGGTTTTTAACGAGGCAACCAATAGGCGCATATTCAAACATGTGTACTCTTTTTCCTTTCTTTAATTTTTCCCATTGGGTTTTGGTTTTAAGGTTTTAACGAGGCACATTGTTGAATAGACATTCAAGGGGGAGTGTTATGAAATCTCCTATTTAAGGTGAATGTCTATAATTAGAGAGATTCTAGAGTTCTATTCTTGGTAGCTAAATCATCCCCCTCCCTATAAATAAAGGGGTCTTCTACCATTGTAAACCATCCCTAACAATCTCTAAGTATCAATAAGAATACTTCTCTCTCTCTATTCTCTCTATTGCTCTTGTTCTTGCATTATTGTTCTTGTCTTTATATTATTTCATAACATTTAAATCATTATTGGGCACCGAATGTTATAGTTCCTCCGGTTTAAAATAAATAATTTTTTAATTTTTTTTGGATTTAAAATAAGTAATATTTTTAAATTTTAAAAATAAATTAATTATTTTTTATCCTTAGAATAAATAGTGTTGGAATATGTGTTTGGAATGTTTATGTGAGATACTAAAAGTTAATATGATCAATTCCATTGCTAAATAATGCTAAAATGTGAATTTCTTAATCTGCGTGAAAACATTCAAGAAATCATTTATTTTAGACCGAAGAAAGTACTATACTTGTTGATACTAATGAAAAAGGGAAGAGAGAGATGCACATTAATGAGTTATTTGGTAAGAGGTGTAAGAATGATATTAAAAAGAATATATTAATAATACTTGTATTAGTAATGTTCGGATTAGTTATCTGGCATTAGTAATGCTGAAAATATTTTTTATCTACTATTTGAATTGTTGTATTAAAAAATTGCATAATTTTTAGAAAAATTGATTGTTTTCAAAAATATCTCTCATATTCTTTAATTTTATTCACCTTTTATGGCAAAAGTTTTATTATCCTTTACATTTTTTACTCTCTAAAGTAATTTTTTTTAAAAGGGAGCAAAACTAAAAGAGAAAACTAATTGAAATATTAAAGTTAAAAGGGAAAAAAAATTAATTGTTATGATTATAATACAAACTACCAATTATTAAAAAATGAGTGAAGTTTTAACAAATAAAGAAAACATCAGTTTATACATTGAATGAATTCAAAATCAAATTAAGTATTAAACATTTTATTATTTTTATTATAGTAGAATGCTAAAGGGGAAAAACAAGCTAAAATAAAAATGTACAAATATAGCAAAAAATATTTGGAATAGATTTTGAGGGACTTGAGGGGTAATTACGTCTTTTATGTAAGCATTAAATACCCTCATATTATTAATACCATGGTTTGATATGAATTAATTATACGTAAGATAATATTAAATAGATTAAAAAATATAACAAACAAATAATTAGTAATGTACCAAGCTAATGGTATATTTTTTCAAATAACTTGAGGATCGGAGCTCAAATTCAAGGAAATATTGGCAAAGAGGAGAAACAATATGTTAAGAATGTAACTGCCAGATAGTATACTCCATTTACATCAGTGACCATAACGTGGGGTATTAATTACTAAGTCGATTAACTTTATTTGCTTAAAACTGAAAGTGACACAAACATCGATGTGGTCAAATTTCCCCCGCTCATGCACAGGCAGTCGTGTTTGAAGTTAAGAACAGCCATTATATTATTGCTAAACCACCTCTTTTTCATGTATTATTAATAACTCTGTACGTAGTTTTAAGTTCAGAAAGAGTTTCCCAATATTTCAGCTGAAACTCCATACCATTTAACAAAGGTCTTGAACAACTGCCTTTGAAATCATTTTGTAGCTCTACAATATAATCGTCTTATAATGGATGGGGCAAAGAGGGAAGGAAATATCTGTAAGAAGAGGGTGAGTGATATTAGAGGAAATTAAATAATGGAATGACAAAATTTTAATTGAGACATGAAAGGTGGTTAATGCTGGTCCTCTAGCTAATAGAAACAAATTAAAGGCTATATACATGCAAAAACTACGCCAATCTTTTCAGAAACGTGGTAGGGGCCAAACTCTCAAACTAAAAGGAAGGCTTGGAAAGAATACATGAGCACGTAATATTTGCCATGTTTAAAATTATTCCTAAAAATTTTAAAAATTGATTCTGACCTGCTAGTAATTTTCTGTTCTCATTCTGTTCTCATTTTGGGATGATATGACTGTGAAGTAGTATGAGATGAGGTTCTCTAATTTAGCCCATTATGCTATCTGGTTGGTTCCCACGGAAAAGGAGAGGATCAGAAGGTTTGTGGATGGCCTCTCGTATCAGATAGAGTTTCTTATGACTAGAGAGCAAGTATCTAGTGATTCTTCTGAGGAGGTTATTGATTTTGCTCGGGACATAGAGTCAATTCACTGTCAGGAGCTAGTGGAGAGTAAGGCTAAGAGGCCTTATGTATCCGGTAGTTTTGGGGTGCTCCTCAAGGAGCTCAGTTCCAGCATGGCAGAGGCCGTCCATTTAGACATACCCAGTCAGCTCGTCCAGTTCACTGCGGGGCATCATTGGGTCATGATTCTCACAATTCTCATCGGGGCCTTCATCAATTAGTGCCCTCCTAGCCCAGAGGTTATCCCGTGCTCCATCAGTTCAGGGCTCTTCCATGCCAAGTTCTTCTACCAGTCATCTCAGTGCTAGGGGATCTCTTCAGTCCCCCTCACCAGTACCAGGGGCTGTTATAAGTGTTGGGAGTTGGGGCATATGTGGAGGCAGTGTCCTCGTCGTCATAGGGATCTGCCTTAGCAGATGAGTCAGCCACGACTTCAGCATCAGTTACTTCACCACTTGCCCAGTCAGCTAGGGGTCAGCCTAGAGGGGCAGGTCGATTAGGTGGTCAGGCCTATTCCTATGTGCTCCCCGCCAAACCGATTGTTATTTCTTCAAATGTAGTGATCACAGGTATTGTCTTAGTTTGCCATAGGGATGCCTCTGTATTATTTGATCCTGGTTCCACTTTTTCTTATGTGTCGTCATATTTTGCTCATTATTGGGACATGCCGTGAGTCCTTATTTAATAAGTTCGTGTATCTACTCCAGTGGGCAATACTATTATTGCGGATCACATATATCGGTCGTGCATGGTGACTATTGGGGTTTGGAGACCCAAGTGGACCTTTTGCTGCTTAGAATGGTGGATTTTGATGTGATATTGGGCATGGATTGGTTGTCTTCGTGTCGTACTATGGTGACATGCCGGGGGCGCCATGGATTGAGTGGCGAGGTTCGACGAATTATGTTTCAGTAGAGTGATTTTATTTTTAAAGGCCCAGTGGATGGTTGTGAAGGGTTTTCTTTCTTATTTGGCTTTCGTGAGGGATGTCAGTGCAGAGACCCTTGCCATTGATTCAGTTCTGGTGGTGCGGGATTTTCTGAATGTGTTTCCTGCAGACCTGTCGGGCATGCCACCAGACAAGAATATTGACTTATCGTGTTGGGCACTCAAGTTATTTCTATTCTACTTTATGGTATGACACCAACGGAGTTAAAAGAATTGAAGGACCAGCTTCAAGAACTTCTCCATAAGGGGTTTATTCGGCCTAGTGTGTCACCTTAAGGTGTGTCTGTCCTATTTGTGAAGAAGAATGATGGCATTATGAGAATTTGCATTGACTACATGCAGTTGAACAAAGTCACAATCTTGAACAAGTATCCTTTGCATCGTATCGATAATTTATTTGACCAATTTCAGGGAGAAAGGTTGTTCTCCAAGATTGATCTCAGGTAAGGGTATCATCAGTTGAAGATCAAGGTATTCGGGTCGATCCGAAGAAGATAGAGGCGGTTCAAAGTTGGCCCAGATTGTCCTCAGCCACAGAGATTCTTAGATTTCTTGGTTTAGCGGGTTATTACCGTCAGTTCGTCCAAGAATGTTTTATCTATTGCATCATCCTTGACCAAATTAACCCAAAAAGGTGATCTTTTCAAGTGGTCGGATGAGTGTGAGGCAAATTTTCAGAAGCTCAAGACTGTCTTGGCCACAATTCCAGAGTTGTTTCTAATGATTGTTTTTCTGATTTTTTCAGGTCGGACCTTATGCAGTTGGTCTTATTGATCTTGATGATGATGATGAATCTACTGCAGTCGAAGGAGGTGAAGTTGCTGATGATAATGAGTCTACCGCAGCCTAAAGTGATGTTTCTGATGATACAGCTGACTTGGAAGGAAACGTAGTAAAGAGAAAGAGAGGACATCATGTATAGACAAGGAGTGTAAATGCTAGTAGTACATCTTTTACATCATAGATGGTGCTTTTAGTATTAAAACTTGTACATATCTCAAAGTCAGCTACAATCATTTGCTAGTACTATACTATAGTTAATACTGAAGCCACACATGGCACTATGCATGTAATCAATGCATATGCCTAGCTACATAGATTTTGCCCATCTCTAAGCTTGATGTCTATTGTCAGTGCGTTGTTCGTATTAGCAAGTCACACTGGCAATTTTATTTCACATGTTCTCTATGATCAAAACCGAAAAATAATTAACTACACCTAAACAATTATATTTTCGTGGAAAACATCAATGTCTCTAATTATATTGAGGTAAAGTAAAAACCAGATAAACCATATAAGTTATAAAATTAATTGATATATAATTATATAATTTTCCTTTGACAACGCTAAAATTACAATTTTTTTCATTAGTTATTTTGTAATTGTATTTGAATATAAATTTGATTGAAACTGAAAAAAAAGGTTTTTGAATTTGTTTTAAGAAAATAATTTTTGAAAGTTAAAATTATATTTGAATATATATTTTATTTGAAAAAAATTAAATTTTGTGTGTGGAATATCAACTAAACCAGTTTTGAAAGACTTAATTTTTTTTTTCAGAAACCAATCATATTTGATGAACAAACGATATCCAAAATCTATGCTAAAGGTAGTGTAGTGTTGCCAGACAAACTAAAGAAAAATAAGAGTGAACGTTAAAAGTTTTCGACTTTGTAAGCCTGGGTGTGCATAGTTCTTCCCGGATATAATAGGAAAATGGACAAAGAAAAGCAGTGAACCTCGTTAGAAGTTAAATGTTGTTTCCAAGCAGGAATATCTGTTCAATCTACAGAAGCATTTCAGTCGCTGATGCACTTTCCTCAAAATCCACTTCCCATTTCATCCAAGACTCCATTTTTCACTACACAGAAGAGGTTTTAGCATCAAAACTTGCTCCAATTCTACAATCCTGCACTTCTCTTACAGAAAGTAATATTGGTTCGGTTCTTAAAAAAGGAAAGCAGGTTCATGCCCAAGTCACTGTAAATGGAATCGACAACTTGGGTATTCTTGGTACAAGGATCTTGGGCATGTATGTTTTGTGTAATAGGTTTACTGATGCCAAGAACTTGTTTTTTCAGCTGCAGTTGTGTTATGCTTCCCCTTGGAATTGGCTGATTAGAGGCTATACAATAATGGGTCGTTTTAATCTTGCAATCTTGCTGTTCTTTAAAATGTTGGTTTTTGGTACTAATCCTGATAAATACACTTTTCCTTATGTGATTAAGGCTTGTGCTGGTACAAATGCTGTGAAATTAGGTAAATGGCTACATGGAATGGTACAAAGTTTAGGTTTTGAGGATGATGTGTTTGTGGGCAGTGCTTTTATCAAGTTTTATGCCGAGAACAGTTGTTTGGGCGATGCTCGTCTTTTGTTCGATAAAATGTCTCAAAGGGATAGTGTCTTGTGGAATGTGATGCTTAATGGCTATGCTAAAGATGAACAATCAGTGAATGATGTGGTTGAGTTATTTAGGGAAATGAAGAGAAGTGAAACTAAGCCTAATTCAGTAACATATGCTTGTGTTCTTTCGGTTTGTGCCTCGGAAACGCTGGTTAACTTTGGTTCTCAGCTTCATGGGCTTGTCGTTAGGTGTGGGTTGGAAATGGATTCTCCGGTAGCCAATACGTTGATCGCTATGTATTCTAAATGCTGTTTGTTGTTTCATGCACGCAAGTTGTTCAATTTAGTGACACGAGCAGACCGTGTGACTTGGAATGGGATGATTGGAGGGTACGTGCAGAATGGGTATATGGATGAGGCACTGGAATTATTTAATGAAATGGTAGCTTCCAGTATCAAACCAGACTCCATCACCTTTGCCAGTTTGCTCCCCTCAGTTTCAATTTCAGAAGATTTACCCCAGGGGAAGGCAATTCATGGTTACATTATGAGACATGATGTATCTATGGATGTTTTCTTGAAGAATGCGATTATTGATATGTACTTCAAATGTGGCAATGTTGAGGCAGCACGCAACACATTTAACTGCAGCCCTGCGGTGGATGTTGTTATATGTACTGCAATGATTTCAGGATTTGTTCTTAACGGCATGAGTTTTGATGCCCTAGATGTTTTCCGATGGTTACTTATTAAGAAAGTGAGGCCCAATCCTGTTACTCTAGCAAGTACATTACCAGCTTGTGCTAATTTGGCTGCTCTGAGAATAGGTAAGGAACTGCATGGTGTCATTGCTAAGCGCGGTTTTCAAGGAATACTTTATGTGGGAAGTGCAGTGACGGACATGTATGCAAAGTGTGGAAGGTTAGATCTTGCTCAACAAGTGTTCAGAAGGATGTCTGATAGAGACATTGTTTGCTGGAATTCGATGATCACGAGCTGTTGCCAGAACGCTGAACCGGAATTGGCCATTGACTTTTTCCACCAAATGGGTGCAGATGGAGCCAAATATGATTGTGTCAGCATATCCAGTGCTCTTTCTGCTTGTGCAAGTTTGCCAGCTCTACATTATGGGAAAGAGATCCATGGCTTCATTATGAAAAGTGCATTTAGCTCTGATGTTTTTGTGGAAAGTGCATTAATAGATATGTATGCTAAATGTGGGAATTTAGAGGTAGCTTGGCGTGTTTTTGACTTGATGGCGCACAAGAATGAAGTATCATGGAATAGTATTATTGCAGCTTATGGAAATCATGGCCTACTTAAGGACTGTCTGGATTTGTTTCAGGGAATGAGAAAAGATGGATTCCAGCCTGACCATGTCACCTTTCTCGCAATCATATCAGCTTGTGGCCATTCTGGTCGAGTTGAAGAAGGAAAGCATTACTTCAATTGCATGACTAAAGAATACGGGATCACGCCCCGAATGGAGCATTATGCATGCATGGTTGACTTGTTTGGGAGAGCTGGTCTTGTGGAAGAAGCATTTAGAGTGATTAAGAGTATGCCGATTGCTCCAGATGCAGGAATTTGGGGAACGTTGCTTGGGGCTTGTCGCTTACATGGCAATACGGAGCTTGCTGAAATGGCTTCTGAGCATCTGTTAGGCTTGGACCCGCAAAATTCTGGCTACTACATATTACAAGCAAATCTACATGCTAATGCGGGTAAATGGGATATGGTTTCTAAAATTCGTCATGTGATGAAGGAAAGAGGAGTGCAGAAAATACCTGGTTACAGCTGGACTTAAGTGAACAATGGAACTCATATTTTTGGTGCTGCAGACTCGAGTCACCCGCAGTCTGCTCAGATATACCTTTTATTAGATAATCTTCTAATGGAGCTGCAAAATGAGGGTTATGTTCCTCAAATTAACCTTCAACTACAACGTAATTATCCGTAGAAGTCTGTTAATTCTGATTAAATCACTATTAACCACATTGAATAGAGCTTAGCTTGGGCGCTGTATCCACACTCCAGAGTCAGCATAGATGTCATATTTGTGTTGGGCTCGGGGGAATTCATATTTCTTCTAACATGTACCATTTTAGCCCTTTGCTTTGTCACATAGAATAGAGAGAAATTCACGGGTTTAAGTCGTGGAAATAGTGTCTTGCGAAAATGCAGGGTAAGGCTTCATACAATAGACTCTTGTGGTCCAGAAAAAGCCTTTTTCCTGACCTCGCGCGTAGCGGAAGCTTAGTGCACCGGGTTGCCGTTTTACCTAGAATACAAAGATCTGAATATGTGACAAAGAAAGTTCTGAATTCTTATCTCCATGCAGATTACCAGTTTTCTTAGTTGTCCTGCGCTCTTCTCTCCTGTGTCTCTTAATTGCATGACCTGAGGTTTACACCCTTTACTTTTCTCATCCTATGTCAGTATACCAATAATAGCAGGGGGCAAATGTCAGAGTAAATTGAGCACCAACTCCAGATATAAAATGAATGCACAAATAATTGAGTGGAAAAATGGCTCCACTTCTGTAAGTTGGGTCATCTGTCCCCTCACATTCCTTTATTAAGATATATTTATAGTAAGATTCATCATTCCGAGAGTAAGTTCCCGCAACCGAATACATTAATTACTTTGTCTAAGTTGTCTGACCAAACCATAAATTATGTAATCAAACTAGTAGTAAAAGTCCTGCAGTAAATAAAAAATGTCATTTTTATCCCTGTAGTTTCTTTAAAGTTTAGATGTTAAAATGTACGGTCCAAACTAGTAATTGAAATGATTACACCATTGTCTGCCTTTTGTTCAATTACTTAACTAGCGTTTGGACGTGGATTTATGAAATTAAATAAACTAGTAAAGTTATGTTGTCAAATAGTTTTTAAAAGTTGAAGTTGTATTGGATATATATTTTACTTGAAAAAATATAAAGTTTTATGAGTGGAAGAAACTTTTCATATAAAAACTAGCCAAACCCAGTTTTTGGAATTTGAAAATTTTTCTTCAAAATTTTTTCCAAACTAATCAAATTCTATGAATAAATAATGATTTTAATTTTATTTATTTTGGTTGACAAAGTAACCAAATCTATTTCCAACGGAAGCTTATTAAAGCTTTGTAATTAGACAATTTTCAAATATTCTTTTTCATTGACTAATTTTTTTTCCGTCTGCTTTCATATCTTTTTGACTTTGTACCAATCGCTTTTAAGCAATTGAAGGAAATTTGCATTTATATCTGTTTTCTAGGTCACGTTTTAACTTATTTTTACTTTGTAAGAAAAAATTGTAAATATACTCATTTTTCGTATAACTTCAATCATACGGATCTGAAGTAACAAAATTTTTTTCCTGAAGTATAGCGAAACTTCAGATATTTTTGCATGAAGTTTGACCTGACTTAATTTCAGTTCATTGTGCAAATGGCAAACCTCATTTCAATTGAAACAACATGCGTTGGCTGAAGTTTTTATTTGTAATTGCCGAACTTCAGCATTCTAATAGTTGAAGCTTTGTTCTGTATTTGCTGAACTTCAGCATGTTTGAGCTGAAGCTTTGTTTATTTGTGATGAACTTCAGGGGTGAAGTTTATTTTGTATTTGATGGACTTCAACATTCTAGGAGCTGAAGTTTTTGTTTGTATTTGTTGAACTTTAGCATTCTTAGAGCGGAAGTTCTAAAACAACAATGAATTTAATAGATCATGATTATCAACAATTGATGCTGTTCATTTTAAAGATTAAATAATGAAAAATATTTTCGACATGAAAACAAGTTACTATAGATAAATTAGAACCAAAAATCAATGTGCCTGTATACTATAAAGCTAAAATATCTAAGAGGTTAAATTATTGTGAATAAGACCAAACTGAACATAATGGGATGTGTAGATATATATGAATCATCCGGCTAGAACGCATAATAATATCTCAATCTTCAGCATTCAGAAAACGATAGAGGAGAAGGAGGAGACAGAGGCCTGAAGTTGTTTAAACAATGGATATAGGTTAAAACTTTTTTTTAAAAAGTGGGTATAAATTAAATGGGGGTGACCAAATAAGGCGCCCATACAATTTTTACAAGGAATCACTAGTACTTTGTTTAAGACAGATTTTCCTTAAAGCTCAAAAGAATACCTAAGCCCGTTGGGCCAAACTTTTAAAATCAGCGTATTTAGAAAAATATTTTTTTTGAAAAGTATTTTTTTTTTGTGACAAGTGCTTTTAAAAGAATATTTTGGGTAAGAGTTAGTTTGTATTTGGTCAAGTAATTTAAATAGTACTTGAGCATCAATCAATATTTAACCAAACGTTTAAAAATGTTTTTAGTGTATTTTTCTCAAAGTATTTTCTTTAAAAGTATTTTTGAATAGAAATTAACTTTTTTCTACTTCTAAAAAATTGCTTTTGCTTCTATTCAAAATTATTTTTCCTTCTAAAAGTTTGGCCAAATATCTTAATTTTTGAAAAAATTTAAAAAAATACTTTTAGATAAAAAGAAAATTGGCAAACGCAGCTATTATATTCCTGCAAACGATCCATTCACCATATGCTTATGGTTCATAGTAATACTCCAAGCTCGAGTATATAATAGTTTCTCAATAGTAATTTTAAATAGGTCCCGCTACAACACATCTGGAGCAAACAATCAACTGAAAAAAATATTAGTAGCTTCACGTGATCAATTTTTAAAATCCATTCAGGTTTAAATAATTAGCCCTTTTAATCAATTAGAAAGGTTAAAACTGATAATAAACAGTTAATGTATTTAATAAAAAATATTAATAGAGCAATTTATGATATAATGTCTTAAATATCTTTACAATTACTTACAAAATAAAAAAAATATTAGATAGGAGCATTTTTACGAGGAGAACGACGAATGATGGAAATGGAATGGAGAGAGAGAGTAAAAAATCTTGATTTACGAAGAGTATTTTGAGAATTAGAAACAATATTAAGGATAAATAGCAAAAAAATTAGTCAAATCAATAATATTTATAAGCTAAAAAGCCATAAACTTGAAGAGACTAACGTATGACTTTTGTCCTGTTTTGACTTATAAATATTTTTGTGTTTATCAAAATCACAATAAACTAAAAAATATTTATATACTAGTTTCACTTTTCCTTTCCTATACTCTGTCCTGAACCTAGCTCCAAAAATAAAACTCTTGAATATTCTAATTGTGTTATGAAATAATATAAGAACAAGAACAATAGAGAGAAAAGTAGAGAGAGGAGTATTCTTATTGATATTTAGGGATGGTTTACAATGGTATAGAACCCCTATATTTATAGGAGGTGGTGACTTAGCCACCAAGTAGTAAACCCTAGAATCTCTCTAAATATAGACATTCACCTTAAATAGAGTTCTATTTATAACACTCCCCCTTGAATGTCTATTCAATAACGTGCCTCGTTAAACCCTTAACTAAAACAAAACCCAATGGGAAAAATTTAAAGAAAAGGAAAAAGAGTACACATGTTTGAATATGCGCCTTATTGGTTGCCTCGTTAAAAACCTCGCAAGGAAAACCCGGTGGGACAAAACCTTGTAAGGGAAAAAGAGTGCAACGCGCATTAACTCCCCCTGATAAGAACATCAATTTATATCCTTAAGTCTTCGCATTCCGATCTTGTGAACTAGCTTCTTGAAGGTTGACGTTGGTAGAGATTTTGTGAACAAATAAGCCATATTATCGCTTGAACGAATCTGTTGTACATTGATATCACCATTCTTTTGAAGATCATGTGTGAAGAATAACTTTGGTGAAATATGTTTTGTTCTATCTCCTTTTATGAATCCTCCCTTCAATTGAGCTATACATGCTGCATTGTCTTCATACAAAGTCGTGGGTAGTTTATTACACTTCAAACCACATTTGTCTTGAATATGATGTATTATAGACCTCAACCACACACACTCCCGACTTGCTTCATGAATAGCAATTATCTCGGCATGATTAGATGAAGTAGCCACAATTGATTGCTTAGTCGATCGCCAAGATATGGTGGTGCCTCCACAGGTAAACACATAACCCGTTTGAGATCGAGCCTTGTGTGGGTCGGATAAATATCCAGCATCAGCATAACCAACAAGATCAGGACTGCAATTCTTGCCATAAAATAAGCCCATATCGGTAGTCCCCTTTAGGTACCGCAATATGTGTTTGATCCCATTCCAATGTCTCCTTGTAGGAGCCGAGCTAAATCTTGCTAAGACATTAACTGAAAAGGATATGTTAGGCCTTGTAGTATTTGCAAGATACATCAGTGCGCCAATTGCGCTAAGATATGGTACTTCAGGACCAAGTAGCTCTTCATTCCTTTCTTGTGGTCGGAATGGATCTTTATTCACATCAAGTGATCGAACAACCATCGGTGTACTTAAAGGATGTGCTCCATCCATGTAAAACCGTTTCAGTACCTTTTCTATATAGGTAGATTGATGGACAAAAATTCCGTCTGCCAAATATTCAATTTGCAAACCAAGACATAATTTTGTCTTTCCGAGATCTTTCATCTCGAATTCATTCTTTAGATAATCAATTGTCTTTTGGAGTTCTATGGGGGTTCCAATAAGGTTTATGTCATCGACATATACGGCAAGTACAACAAATTCCGATGTTGTTTTCTTTATAAAAATACACGGGCAAATGGCGTCATTTATATAGCCTTCTTTTAACAAATACTCACTAAGACGATTATACCACATTCGTCCTGATTGCTTTAGACCATACAAAGATCTTTGCAATTTAACTGAAAACATTTCCCGAGACTTTGAATTATGAGCGTTTGGCACTTTGAGTCTATCGGGAATTTTCATGTATATCTCATTATCAAGTGAGCCATAAAGATAGGCAGTAACCACATCCATTAAATGCATGTCAAGCTTTTCAAGGACAGCAAAACTGATGAGATAACGAAAGGTTATCGCATCCATTACAGGCGAATATGTCTCTTCATAATCGACACCAGGCCTTTGAGAAAAACCTTGTGCAACAAGGCGTGCCTTATATCTTTGTACCTCGTTTTTCTCATTTCTCTTGCGTACAAAGACCCATTTATAGCCAACAGGCTTAACACCATTAGGTGTTTCAACTACAGGGCCAAAAACTTCACCTTTTGCCAGCGAATTCAATTCTGATTGAATTGCTTCTTGCCATTTTGGCCAATCATGTCTTTTTCGACATTCTTTAACAGATTGAGGTTCGAGATCCTCACATTCTTGCATAATGCTAGATGCGACATTATAAGCAAAGACATTATCCACCACTATATCCACTCGATTAATATTTGCCTCAATATCAATTGGATTTATGGATAGTTCCGTATTTTCCAGAGTCTCGGGCTCAATGGATTCTTCATGAATCTCAGAATTTGTTAAATCATGAATTTCCTCATGAGATTCTTTCGTAGTGTCATTTTTATCATTTGCTTTCCTCTTTCTAGGATTTCGATCTTTAGAACCTAATGGCCTGCCACGCTTCAGGCGTGCATTCGACTCATTGGTTATGACACTAGATGATTGTCCAACAGGGACATCAATACAGATTGGAACATTTTCCGCGGGGATGTGTGATTTCGTTTTCCTTTTCAAGTCCGTAAATGCGTCAGGCATTTGATTTGCTATTCTTTGCAAATGGATAATCTTTTGTACCTCTTTCACAAATAGAGGTATGTGGATCAAGATGAGATAATGATGCATTTTTTCACAAAATTTCCCGTTTGGTTTCACCAACTTCTCCCCCTAATTTTGGGAAAAGTGTCTCATCAAATCGACAGTCTGCAAATCGTGCAGTAAACAAGTCCCCTGTCAATGTTTCGAGGTAGCGAATGATGGAGGGCGATTCAAACCCAACATATATTCCTAACCTTCTTTGCGGACCCATTTTGGTGCGGGATGGCGGTGCTATAGGCACATATACTGCGCATCCAAAGATTCTTAAATGGGATATATTGGGTTCATGACCCAAAACCAATTGCAACGGGGAATATTTGTGATAATTCGTCGGTCTGAGACGAATTAGCATTGCTGCATGCAAAATGGCATGACCCCATACCGAAGTGGGCAGCCTCGTTTTCATGAGTAATGGCCTTGCAATCAACTGCATGCGTTTAATTAACGATTCTGCAAGACCGTTTTGAGTGTGAACATGAGCTACAGAATGTTCCACTTTTATCCCAATTGATAAGCAATAATCATTAAATGCTTGGGATGAAAACTCAGCAGCATTATCCAGTCTAATAGACTTGATTGGATTTTCAGGAAATTGTGCTCGTAGTCGAATTATTTGTGCCATTAATTTTGCAAACGCAAGGTTGCGTGATGACAACAGGCACACATGAGACCATCTACAGGACGCGTCTATCAAAACCATAAAGTACCTAAAGGACCCACTGGTGGGTGAATAGGTCCACAAATGTCCCCTTGTATACGTTCCAAAGACGTGGGTGACTCAGTCCCAACCTTTGTTGGTGATGGTCTGATGATCAACTTGCCTTGATAACAGGAAGTGCAAGGATATTCATTATTTGAAAAAATTTTGAAATTCTTTAACGGATGCCCATATGAGCTTTCTATAATCCGTCTCATCATGATCGATCCAGGGTGTCCCAATCGATCATGCCAAAGTACAAAAGTATTGGAATCAGTAACCCTTCGGTTTACTGTGGAGTGTGCCTCAATTGCACTAATTCTTGTCCAATACAGGCCACAAGATGAAGATGGGAATTTCTCAATAACCCTCTTTTGGCCGGAGACATTCTTTGTAATGATGAGATATTCAAGATTATCTTCATCTATTGTCTCAATATGATAGCCATTCCGGCGTATATCTTTAAAACTCAACAAGTTTCTCTTAGACTTGGAGGAGAACATTGCATTCTCTATGATAAACATCGTGCCTTTGAGCAGAGTTACAGTTGCTCTTCCGGAGCCTTCAATCAATTTACTACTACCAGAGATTGTAGTAACATTTGCCTTACACATATTTAGTTGAGAGAAATATTTCTTTTCTTTGAGTATCGTATGTGTAGTACATGAATCAACTAAACAAATATTTTTACAGTTGGATGTTGATCCAAGCTTGCTTTGTGAGATATCCATATTTGCTTTTCCATGGTTTGACATACAAAAGAAATACACGAACATGAGAATAAACAACTTCAATTCGTTTGTTTCACATTTAAACAATATTTTGGGAAGCAGTCATTTTGGATAGTCGACTAACTGAATCAGATAGTCGACTATCATGCCTTGCGGAAAAGTCCAGTTTTAATGCGAAAATATTAGATAGTCGACTAACCAAGTTGATATTCGACTATCTCAGAAAATAGTTATAAGGATAGTCGACTATCTAAATCAGATAGTCAACTATCTTAGCTTGCGGAAAAATTTAGTTTTATTGCGAAATATAGGATAATCGTCTAACTGTTAGGTTAGTCGATTACCTCTACTGGAAAATAAAAATATTATTGAAATTTGAGCATATTGAAACATTCTAACGAACTAATACTATCATTATTTCATAAACTAACTAATACGAGCTAATACTAATGACTATTAGTTTATTCACTAACTACTACAAATAAGTGAAATAAAATCAAACAACTCCATCTTCTTTCATCACGGATCCATCACCGATTAGGTGGTCTATTTTCCCATCAGGTTGCTCAAAGAAGTCTGCCACATCCAAGTGGGTGATGTCAAAGTTGTCGTCAGAGACAAAATTTGTTTCAGGGCCTTTACTCTTTCGAGATGCTTGATAAAGGTCAACCAAATGTCTTGGTATACGGCAAGCTTTTGACCAGTGCCCTTTTCCACCGCAACGATAACATATAGTTTCTGAACTATTTGCCTTAGGATCCTCATAATCTCGTTTCTGCTTTCGGCGGTTATCTCTCCTCGGGGGGTGACGGACATCATGGAGATTTCTTCCTTGTCTACGTCCACGGCTATGACCCCGATTACGACCACGACCATGATTAGTTCCATGGCCCTTTTCATGATTGGCATAATGAGAATACACCTTATCTGCTTCAGGCAGTGGTGTAGACCCAGTGGGTCGATTTTCGTGATTTCTCATGAGCAGGTCATTATTTCGCTCAGCCACAAGTAGAAGAAAAATCAGTTCAGAGTACTTTGTGAAGCCTTTCTCTCTGTACTGTTGTTGCAGTACCATATTGGAGGCATGAAACGTTGTAAACGTTTTCTCAAGCATATCATAATCGGAGATTTTATCTCCACATAGCTTCAATTTAGAAGTAATTCTGAACATTGCAGAATTATATTCAGAAACAGATTTAAAGTCTTGGAGTCTCAGATGAGCCCAATCATATCGTGCTTGTGGCAGAGTGACCAACTTCAGGTTGTCATATCTCTCATTTAAGCCTTTCCACAAGATGAGTGGATCCTTAACGGTGAGATATTCAATCTTCAAACCTTCATCAAGGTGATGGCGCAAGAAAATCAAGGCCTTAGCATAGTCTTGGGTGGATGCTTTATCTCTATCTTTAATGGCGTCTCCAAGACCCATAGCATCTAAGTGGATTTCAGCATCCAACACCCATGTCATATAGTTCTTGCCCGAAATTTCAAGGGTAACGAACTTTCTTTTCATAATATCAGACATAATTAAAACCAAATTCGGAAAAAGGGAAATACCTTAATTTTCTCAAGAGGATTCTTGAGACGGTAGAGTCTCGTGCTGATAACGTGTTATGAAATAATATAAGAACAAGAACAATAGAGAGAAAAGTAGAGAGAGGAGTATTCTTATTGATACTTAGGGATGGTTTACAATGGTATAGAACCCCTATATTTATAGGGAGGTGGTGACTTAGCCACCAAGTAGTAAACCCTAGAATCTCTCTAAATATAGACATTTACCTTAAATAGAGTTCTATTTATAACAAATTGAATATTAATGTGACATCACAGGAAAAATATAATAGTGGCGCAAAGCAAACTATCACCTATGCAATCATGGAATTTAAGGACTAAAACAAGAAAATATAAATGCATTATACGAAGAGAAAAGGATTCTTTACCACAATTTGAAAACCCAGAAATAAGAATCTTAGTGCAATTATTGCCATAGCTCCTTTTATCTCTACCACATTTTCTCCAATGAATTGATGCATAATATCCAAGAGAACTTTCTCGTAGCAGCAATTATTAACAAGAGGAAAGTGGTGTATGTATTGAAGGCAAACTTGAAGTGGTAGGATTCTTTTTTCCATTTTCGAATATTCATGTCCCATCGATTCTTCCAATACAAAGGAATTAATTGTTATGAAATAATATAAAAGACAAGAACAATAATGCAAGAACAAGAGTAATAGAGAGAAGAGTAGAGAGAGTTCTTCTTATTGATACTTAGAGAATGTTAGGAGTGATTTATAATGGTGCCCTCTATTTATAGGGAGGAGGATGATTTAGCTACCAATAATAGGACTCTAGAATCTCTCTAATTAAAGACATTCACCTTAAATAGAAGTGTAGAATCTCTCTATTTATAACACTCCCCCTTGAATGTCTATTCAATGATGTGCCTCGTTAAAACCTTAAAACAAAACCCAATGGGAAAAATTAAAGTAAGGAAAAAGAGTACACATGTTTGAATATGCGCCTATTGGTTGCCTCGTTAAAAACCTCGCAAGGAAAACCCGGTGGGACAAAACCTTGTAAGGGAAAAAGAGTGCAACGCGCATTAACTCCCCCTGATAAGAACATCAATTTATGTCCTTAAGTCTTCGCTTCCCGATCTTGTGAACTAGCTTCTTGAAGGTTGACTTTGGTAGAGATTTTGTGAACAAATCAGCCATATTGTCGCTTGAACGAATCTGTTGAACATTGATATCACCATTCTTTTGAAGATCATGTGTGAAGAATAACTTTGGTGAAATATGCTTCGTTCTATCTCCTTTTATGAATCCTCCCTTCAATTGAGCTATACATGCTGCATTGTCTTCATACAAAGTTGTGGGTAGTTTATCACACTTTAAACCACATTTGTCTTGGATATGATGTATTATCGACCTTATCCACACACACTCCCGACTTGCTTCATGAATAGCAATTATCTCGGCATGATTAGATGAAGTAGCCACAATTGATTGCTTAGTCGATCCCCAAGATATGGCGGTTTCTCCACAGGTAAACACATAACCCGTTTGAGATCGAGCCTTGTGTGGGTCGGACAAATATCCAGCATCAGCATAACCAACAAGATCCAGGCTGCAATTCTTGCCATAAAATAAGCCCATATCGGTAGTTCCCTTTAGGTACCGCAGTATGTGTTTGATCCCATTCCAATGTCTCCTCGTAGGAGCCGAGCTAAATCTTGCTAAGACATTAACTGAAAAGGATATGTCAGGTCTTGTAGTATTTGCAAGATACATTAGTGCGCCAATTGCGCTAAGATATGGTA
The DNA here is from genome assembly GCA_034376525.1 of Nicotiana benthamiana. Taxonomy (NCBI): domain Eukaryota; kingdom Viridiplantae; phylum Streptophyta; class Magnoliopsida; order Solanales; family Solanaceae; genus Nicotiana; species Nicotiana benthamiana. Next base: position 113,082,382 of record CM067324.1, read on the forward strand.
CTTCAGGACCAAGTAGCTCTTCATTCCTTTCTTGTGGTCGGAATGGATCTTTGTTCACATCAAGTGATCGAACAACCATCGGTGTACTTAAAGGATGTGCTTCATCCATGTAAAACCGTTTCAATACCTTTTCTGTATAGGTAGATTGATGAACAAAAATTGCGTTTGCCAAATATTCAATTTGCAAACCAAGACATAGTTTAGTCTTTCCGAGATCTTTCATCTCGAATTCATCCTTTAGATAATCAATAGCCTTTTGGAGTTCTATAGGGGTTCCAATAAGGTTTATGTCATCGACATATACGGCAAGTACAACAAATTCCGATGTTGTTTTCTTTATAAAAACACACGGGCAAATGGCGTCATTTATATAGCCTTATTTTAACAAGTACTCACTAAGACGATTATACCACATTCGTCCAGATTGCTTTAGACCATACAAGGACCTTTGCAATTTAATTGAGAACATTTCTCGAGATTTTGAATTATGCACGTTTGGCATCTTGAGTCCATCGGGAATTTTCATGTATATCTCATTATCAAGTGAGCCATAAAGATAGGCAGTAACCACATCCATTAAGTGCATGTCAAGCTTTTCATGGACAGCAAAACTTATGAGATAACGAAAGGTTATCGCATCCATTACAGGCGAATATGTCTCTTCATAATCGACACCAGGCCTTTGAGAAAAACCTTGTGCAACAAGGCGTGCCTTATATCTTTGTACCTCGTTTTTCTTATTTCTTTTGCGTACAAAGACCCATTTATAGCCGACAGGCTTAACACCATTAGGTGTTTCAACTATAGGGCCAAAAACTTCACGTTTTGCCAGCAAATTCAATTCTGATTGAATTGCTTCTTGCCACTTTGGCCAATCATGTCTTTTTCGACATTCTTCAACGGATTGAGGTTCGAGATCCTCACATTCTTGCATAATGCTAGATGCTACATTATAAGCAAAGGCATTATCCACCACAATATCCACTCGATTAATATTTGCCTCAATATTAATTGGATTTAGGGATAGTTCCGTATTTTCCAGAGTCTCGGGCTCAATGGATTCTTCATGAATCTCTGAATTTGTTAAATCATGAGATTCTTTCGTGGTGTCATTTTGATCGTTCTTTTTCCTCTTTCTAGGATTTCGATCTTTGGAACCTAATGGTCTGCCACGCTTCAGGCGTGCATTCGACTCATTGGTTATGACACTAGATGATTGTCCAACAGGGACATCAATACGGATTGGAACATTTTCCGCGGGAATGTGGGATTTCGTTATCCTTTTCAAGTCCGTAAATGCGTCAGGCATTTGATTTGCTATTCTTTGCAAATGGATAATCTTTTGTACCTCTCTTTCACAAATAGAGGTATGTGGATCAAGATGAGATAATGATGCATTTTTCCACAAAATTTCCCGTTTGGTTTCACCTACTTCTCCCCCTAATTTTGGGAAAAGTGTCTCATCAAATCGACAGTCTGCAAATCGTGCAGTAAACAAGTCGCCTGTCAATGTTTCGAGGTAGCGAATGATGGAGGGTGATTCAAACCCAACATATATTCCTAACCTTCTTTGCAGACCCATTTTGGTGCGGGATGACGGTGCAATAGGCACATATACTGCGCATCCAAAAATTCTTAAATGGGATATATTGGGTTCATAACCCAAAACCAATTGCAATGGGGAATACTTGTGGTAATTCGTCGGTCTGAGACGAATTAGCATTGCTGCATGTAAGATGGCGTGACCCCATACCGAAGTGGGCAGCCTCGTTCTCATAAGTAATGGCCTTGCAATCAACTGCAGGCGTTTAATTAACGATTCTGCAAGACCGTTTTGAGTGTGAACATGAGCTACAGAATGATCAACTTTTATCCCGATTGATAAGCAATAATCATTAAATGCTTGGGATGTAAACTCAGCAGCATTATCCAATCTAATGGACTTGATTGGATTATCTGGAAATTGTGCTCGTAGTCGAATTATTTGTGCCATTAATTTCGCAAACGCAAGGTTGCGTGATGACAACAGGCACACATGAGACCATCTACAGGATGCGTCTATCAAGACCATGAAATACCTAAACGACCCACTAGGTGGGTGAATAGGTCCACAAATGTCCCCTTGTATACGTTCCAGAAACGTGGGTGACTCAGTCCCAACCTTTGTTGGTGATGGCCTGATAATCAACTTGCCTTGATAACACGAAGTGCAAGGATAATCATTATTCAAAAGAATTTTGAAATTCTTTAATGGATGCCCATATGAGCTTTCAATAATCCGTCTCATCATGACCGATCCTGGGTGTCCCAATCGATCATGCCAAAGTACAAAGGTATTGGAATCAGTAACCCTTTGGTTTACTGTTGAATGTGCCTCAATTGCACTAATTCTTGTCCAATACAGGCCACAAGATAAAGACGGGAATTTCTCAATAACCCTCTTTTGGCCGGAGACATTCTTTGTGATGACAAGATATTCAAGTTTATCTTCATCCATTGTCTCAATATGATAGCCATTCCGGCGTACATCTTTAAAACTCAACAAGTTTCTCTTAGACTTGGAGGAGAACATTGCATTCTCTATGATTAACGTCGTGCCTTTGGGCAGAGTTACAATTGCTCTTCCGGAGCCTTCAATCAATTTACTACTTCCAGAGATTGTAGTAACGTTTGCCTTACACATATTTAGTTGAGAGAAATATTTCCTTTCTTTGAGTATTGTATGTGTAGTACATGAATCAACTAGGCAAATACTTTTACAGTTGGACGTTGATCCAAGTTCGCTTTGTGAGATATCCATATTTGCTATCCCATAGTTTGACATACAAAAGAGATACACGAACATAAGAATAAACAAGTTCAATTCGTTTGTGTCACATAATATTTTCAAAATCTGCTGCTAACAGTTGACTAACAAAATCAGATATGTTATCCATAATTGATTACTTTGCAGTTTTGAAAATTTCAGTTTAAACATTTTCTTCAAACTATCGATTGTTAAACACAAACAATCGATTGTTGAACATTGACAATCGATTGTTAAACACACACAATCGATTATTTGCTATTTTGAAAAAACTTCAGATCACACTGTCTTAAGACAATCGATTGTTATGCATAGACAATCGATTGTTGGCTATTTTGAAAAATTCCAGAGCACACTGTTTTAAGACAATCGATTGTTATGCATAGACATCGATTGTTGGCTATTTTGAAAAATTCCAGAGCACACTGGTTTAAGACAATCGATTGTTATGCATAGGCAATCGATTGTTGACTATTTTGAAAAATTCCAGATTACACTGTGTTAACGACAATCGATTGTTAGACAAAGACAATCGATTGTGGATGATTTTTGAAAAATTCCAGATTACACTGTCTTAACGACAATCGATTGTTAGACAAAGACAATCGATTGTTGATCAATTGTTTTTCAGCTTTAATGCGAAAATAGTAGATAATCGACTAGTTTTTCAGGCTAGTCGATTACCCCTACTGAAAAAATAAAAATATTATTGATATTTGAGCATATTGAAGATATTCTAAAGAACTACTGCTAACATTGCATCATGAACTAACTAATACGAGCTAATACTAATGACTATTAGTTTATTCACTAACTAATACAAATAAGTAGAACAAAATCAAATAACTCCATCTTCTTTCATCACGGACCCATCACCGATTAGGTGGTCTATTTTCCCCTCGGGTTGCTCAAAGAAGTCTGCCACATCCAGGTGGGTGATGTCCTCATTGTCATCATAGACAAAATTTGTTTCAGGGCCTTTTCTCTTTCGAGATGCTTGATAAAGGTCAACCAAGTGTCTTGGTATACGGCAAGTCTTTGACCAGTGCCCTTTCCCACCGCAACGATAACATATAGTTTCTGAACCATTTACCTTAGGATCTTCATGACCCCGTTTCTGCTTTCGGCGGTTATCTCTCCTTGGGGGTTGACGGACTTCATTGGAATTTCTTCCTTGTCTACGTCCCTGGCTATGACCCCGTTTACGACCATGACCATGGTCCTTTTCATGTTTGGCATAATGAGAGTGCACCTTATCTGCTTCAGGCAGTGGTGTAGACCCAGTGGGTCGATTTTCATGATTTCTCATGAGTAGGTCATTATTTCGCTCAGCCACTAGTAGAAGAGAAATCAGTTCAGAGTACTTTGTAAAGCCTTTCTCTCTGTACTGTTGTTGCAGCACCATATTGGAGGCATGAAACGTTGTAAACGTTTTCTCAAGCATATCATAATCGGAGATATTATCCCCGCATAGCTTCAATTTAGAAGTAATTCTGAACATTGCAGAATTATATTCAGAAACGGACTTAAAGTCCTGGAGCCTCAGATGAGCCCAATCATATCGTGCTTGTGGCAGAGTGACCAACTTCAGGTTGTCATATCTCTCCTTTAAGCCGTTCCACAAGATGAGTGGATCCTTGACGGTGAGATATTCAATCTTCAAACCTTCATCAAGGTGATGGCGCAAGAAAATCAAGGCCTTCGCACAGTCTTGGGTGGATGCTTTTTCTCTATCTTTGATGGTGTCTCCGAGACCCATAGCATCTAAGTGGATTTCAGCATCCAACACCCATGTCATATAGTTCTTGCCCGAAATTTCAAGGGCAACGAACTTTCTTTTCGTAATGTCAGACATAATCGAAAATTAAATTAGGAAGAGGGAAATACCTTAGATTTTTCGAGAATGGTTCTTGAGACGGTAGAGTCTCGTGCTGATAACGTGTTATGAAATAATATAAAAGACAAGAACAATAATGCAAGAACAAGAGCAATAGAGAGAAGAGTAGAGAGAGTTCTTCTTATTGATACTTAGAGAATGTTAGGAGTGATTTACAATGGTAGAGGGCACCTCTATTTATAGGGAGGAGGATGATTTAGCTACCAATAATAGGACTCTAGAATCTCTCTAATTAAAGACATTCACCTTAAATAGAAGTGTAGAATCTCTCTATTTATAACATTAATGATTATTTTGAATAGAAGGTAAAATCATTTGATTGAGGTAACAAATTACTACTACTAATAATAACAAAGAGGGAACAAAATAATTGAAAAATATCAATTGGAAAACGACGACACAGGTTATGTTATATTTCATGCACGGTCAAGTTTTGTGAAGTTAGCTTAGCTTGTATTATTACACCAATCCAATTTATGCATGTTACCCGATTTCCCCTATATAAGGGAATATAGTTTCTCTGTAGTGTCTCTTGCACAAGTTCAAATAATCTAAACTATATGGTCGTTATAAGGACTATTACTATATTTTACAGTAACATAAAAACTTCAATTCAATTCTACTCTATACAAGTGTTATGCTAGTCTAATAGGATTTTGTTTTTTTAGTCTGCTAGTGGTTAATGTTATACTATTCTTCTATTTTTAATTGTGTCGGGCTTATTTATTGGTTATTGTTCGTGTTTTTTATCTATTCTTTGTTTCGTATATTATCTTAATTTTATGGTTTTTTGTTGATAGTATTAATATATTGTTTCTCTTTTCGTCTTTTTAAACCGGGGATCTTTCGGAAACAGCTTCTCTACCACTCGGGGTAAGGGTAATTAAGGTATGCCTATACTCTACTGTCACGATCCGGATTTTTCATCCCCGGGGATCGTGATGACGCCTACTAGTGAAAGCTATGCAAGCTAATCAACTGAGTTAATTGCCTTATTTCCATTTTTAAATTCGTTAACAAGTAAAAGCCAACAATTAGTAATCAACAAAATTTAACAAGCGAAAGAATTTAATTCTAAGTTTACTGATACTGCTAATATCATTCCATAATAAAACTACCTAAGATTTAGTGTAACAATTTCACAGACTGACTAGGAGTACTACAAATAAAGTTTTGAAAGAAGCTGTCTCTGCAAATACATGAAAGAAACATGAATAGTAAATAGAAGGAGATGATAAGGCCTGCGGATGCCTGCAGAACTACCTCGGTCGCCTGATGAACAAGAAACAACAATCTCACTGCGATTCAAAGTCTACAACACTAGGATCTGCACAAAAGAATGCGGAGTGTAGTATCAGCACAACCGACCCCATGTGCTGGTAAGTACCTAGCCTAACCTAGGCGAAGTAGTGAGAGGCTAGGACCAGACTACCAAATAAGCATGTGCAGATAAATAATGTACAGCGAAAAATAGAAGCTGAAATATACAGTCAGGGATGGGAGCGGGAAACGAGCTACGGGAAATATCAGATAGCAACGAGAGGACAACAGTTAAATATTTGAAACACCATAATTCGATGATCAACAAGAATCTAAAACCAAATAAGTGTACGGTATCACCCTTCCTGCTTTTACTCTCTTCCTCACCATAAAGTCAATATAAACTGTACGGCATCATCCTTCGTGCTTTTACTCTCATCTTCACCATTCCTGTTTTTACTCTCTTCCTCACCATAAAGTCAATATAAACTGTACGGCATCATCCTTCGTGCTTTTACTCTCATCTTCACCAAAAAAAACAATATAATCAGCATGGAACAGTACATCGTGCAGCACGACATCATCCTTCGTGCTTTAACACTCTCTCACCAAAACAATGCACGACATCTCCCTTCGTAATTTACACTCTTCCTCACCCAAACAACAAACACAAACAATAAGGGCAAGGAATAAATGAGTCGCAATAAAATCCCGGCAAGGGAACAATATCAAAACCACAACATTCCGACAATGGAACAATATTAAAAGCAACAACGTCCCAGCAAGGGATCAATACCACAAGCCTTTTCTCATTTTCACATTTATCTTACAACTTGATTCACCATTTGAGCCATTGTTCTATAAGGTTCAATTGCCAATAATACTTTCACAAATCACTTTTCAACTTGAGACAATATTCTTCAACATACAAATATCAATATTCATTTCATAGACCTTGCTCAACAATAGCAATCATCACATTAAACATGAACAATACAACGAGGTCACATTAATCACAAGACAAGACTCACGTGCATGCTTGACACCAACATATAGGTACTAGTCATCATTCCTATATGCCGTACTTAACATTTAGCACATAGCAAGTAAGACTCAACTCCTAATCCCTCAAGCTAAGGTTATACTAAATACTTACCTCAATGCTACGAACACCGTACGAGCCTCAACTATCACTTTACCTCTTGATTCCACCACCAATTCGCCAATATCTAGTCACAAAGTTACCTTATTACATCAATGAATACCAAATGAATCAATTCTAATGTCTGGAAATAAGTTTTCTAAAGTTTTTCCCAGAAAGTCAAAAATCGACCCTACGCACGTGTGGTCAAAATTCGGGGGTTGAACCAAAATCCGACTACCCATTCACTCACGAACTCAAATATATAATTTGTTTTGAAATGGGACCTCAAATCGAGGTCAAAATCTCCAAAATTTGAAAAACCTAGGTTCTACATAAAACACCCAATTTCCCCTATGAAAATCATTGATTTTCAGTTGAAATCATGTGAAAAGATGTTAAGGATTGAAAAAAAACTAGTTAAAACGACTTACAATTGCTTTAAAGAAGAAGTTGCTTTTGAAAAATCGCCCTAGAATGTTTATGTTTTGAGAAGATTTGAAAAATGGTCAAAAATTCATCTAAGTATGGATTCGCATGTCTCTGATGTCGCAATCAATTGTGGACCACTCAGACTGCAGTTTTCACAAATGTGAAAGAATATGTCTCCTTTGCTACCTGGCCAAAAATCCCGTAGCCTTCACATTTGCGATAAAATGATAGCATTTGCGATCGAGGCCAGCCCAGACCATCTTCACATTCGCAAGGAAACAACTGCATTTGCGACTCTGGCCCCTTCGCATTTGCGATACAGTAATCGCATTTGCGATCGAGGCCAGCCCGGGCCATGTTCGTATTTGCGATGCATTGTTTGCATTTGTGAGCCAAGCTTTGCATTTGCGAAGTCTACAGGCCTGATCATACTAGCTGAAAACCTACAATTTCCTAAGTCCAAATTTCACCCTCACCAAATTACCTCAACAATATGAATTTAGCATCAAAATCATGAAACTCACTCAAGAACATCAAATTGCCAAATTTTTCTCAAATGAGGTTCAATTTATGTCATTTCAAGTCCTTTTCTTATCAAATTTCACAGACTCAACTTAAATCACATATAAGACCTGTACCTGGCTCCGAAACCAAGATACCATCAAATTTCAAATGCATTTCATTTTCAAAAACTCATGTAATTTATCAGAAAATAATTTTCTTCAAAAATTCATTTCTCAGGCTAGGGACCTCGGAATTTGATTCCGGTCATACGCCCAAGTCCTATATTTTCCTACGGACCCTCTTGGATCGTCAAATCACAGGTTCAGGTTAGTTTATCCAAAAGGTTGATTGAAGTCAACTTAAATTAATTTTAAAGGCAAATTTCATCATTTTTCACAAATTTTCACATATTGTCTTTCCGGCTATGCGCCCGGACTGCGCACGTAAATCGATCCGTGAACACCTATTGTCTTATGATCCGCGCACGCACATATTGTCCGCACATAAATCGATCCGCGCACGCACATATTGTCTTATGATCCGTGAACACCTCACATGCCACTACATACAGATAACGCCTCCAAATTTTCAACGCATGAACAATTGTTGCTAACTCCAAATCATGAACCAGATAGTTCTTCTCATTAATCTTTAACTGACGTTAAGCATAGGCAATGACCTTGTCATCCTACATTAACATCACACCAAGTCCAATACGGGATGCGTTACAATAAATTATGTAAGGCGCTGAACCTGTGGGCAAAACCAACACTGGTGTCATAGTCAAAGTTGTCTTGAGCTTTAGAAAGCTCGCATCACACTCATCTGACCATCTAAACTAGGCACCCTTCTAGGTCAACCTATTCATCATGGCTGCAATAGATGAAAACCCCTCTACAGTCCGATGATAATAGCCTGCCAAACCCAAGAAACTCCGCATCTCTGTTGCTGATGTAGGTTGAGGCCAGTTCTTGAATGCCTCTGTCTTCTTTGGATCTACCTAAATACCCTCTGAGGAAACCACATGAACTAAGAAAGCAACTGAACTCAACTAGAACTCACACTTCGAAAACTTAACATACAGCTAATTATCTTTCAGAGTCTGAAGAACCACTCTAAGATGTTTCTTGCTCCTCCCAGCTGCGGGAATAGATCCAAATATCATCTACGAAGATTATCACGAATGAATCCAAGTAACGCTTGTACACTCGGTTCATCACATCCATAAAAGTTTTTGGGGCATTTTTCAACCCGAATGACATCACCAAGAACTCATAATGCCCGTATTGAGTGTGAAAAGTTTCCTTAGGGACATCGGATGCCCTAATACTCAATTGATGGTAGCCAAATCTCAAGTCGATCTTAGAAAACACTCGGGCGCCCTAAAGATGGTCGAACATATCATCAATCCTTGGCAATGTGTACTTATAATTGATTGTGAGCTTGTTCAATTGCCGGCAATCTATACACATTCTCACCGATCCATCCTTCTTCTTTCCAAACAACATCGGTGCACCCCACGATGAGAAATTGGGCCTAATGAAGCCCTTATCAATCAAGTCTTACAACTGCTCCTTTCAACTCAGGCGGGGCTATACAATACGACATAATAGAAATGGGCTGAGTGCGTGGTGCCAAATCAATGCAGAAGTCAATATCCCTATCGAGTGGCATACGCGACAGGTCTGAAGGAAATAACTCTGGAACTCACGAACAACAGGTACAAAATCAGTAGAAGGATCCTCAGCACTAGAATCACGAACATAGGCCAAATATGCCAAACACCCCTTCTCGACCATATGACGAGCCTTCATATATGAGATAACACTATAGGTAGAATGACCAGGAGTTCCTCTCTACTCTAAACAAGGTAGACTCGGTAAGGCTAAGGCCACCGTCTTGGCATGACAATCCAAGATAGCGTGGTAAGGTGATAACCAGTCCATCCCCAATATGACATCGAAATCAACCATGTCTTGAAGAAGCAAATCTACACAAGTCTCAAGACCCCCAATCACAACTATACATGAATGATGGACTCGATCTACCATAGTCGAATCACCCACCGATGTAGACACATAAATATGAGCACTCAAGGAATCACTAGGCATGACCAGATACGACGCAAAATAAGACGACACATAAGGACCTAGATCAAATAGCACTGAAGCATCCCTACTACAAACCAGAACCATATCTGGGATGACTCCATCAGAACCCTCAGCCTTTCGAATGGCTGGAAGAGCATAAAACCGAGGACCCCACCACCCTGGACTATATCTCTATGGCGGCATGCTGCTGGCTGGCCTCCACCTCTAGCGGTCGGAGCTCCACCGCTAGCACCTTTACCTCCACCTCTGGCATCTCTACCCCCACCTCTTGCTAGCTAGGGAGGCTGTGTGTTGGCCCACGAACATGTGTAGTTTTGAAGAATGACAAATGAACTCAGTAATGGACTAGGCCTATCATTTGAAGCACAGTGTTTGTCATCCAATACATGTGAGATGCACGTGAAGGAAATAAGTCACATTGATCAAGAAGCAATATCTCCTGAACTGATAAAAAAGGATGCACATGAGATAAGGAGAGAAAGTCTCCTTATGAGAAGAGAACACAATCCGGATAAAGGATAGAGTGGAGTTTGTGTTGATCAAGGACTCAACTTCGATGGTAGATCAGCAATTGAGTCTCAATCAAACTCTAATTACTAACTCATTAAATAACAATGATTGTTCTCTTTTATAGGTATTGCACAAACGCAGAAGTAAAACTAAATTGAGAGCGAAAAGTGAGGCAATTTTGCAAGCAATTTATGTGAGATTAGAGTGTGCATTCCTGAAGCTACTTGGGCAAGATAGAAGAACCAATTCCATTGTGTCTTTCTTTTATTCTAGTTCAATTGTAGTAGGTGATTTAATGTTGTAAGTTTCAGCTTTTATAGAAGCAATTGTATTAGGTACTTTAAGTATTCAAGTTAGAGTTAACTTGAAGTTGTCGCAACAGTTGAGGCTGTGTGCCACAACGAGATTAGAGTTTAATCTCTAGGTTTACAAAGAATTTTTGTAAATGCTGTTTTGGCTCAGTCATTTTAGTGAAAGTTTGAGAAAATCCTACTGAGTAGTAGATCGTGATTTTTTCACCTTTTGAGCCAGGTATTTTCCATGCAAAAATCTTTGTATTCTTTATTGTATGTTTTTTTAATTCCACAAACACTAGTAGTTAGAACACGTAGAAGAACCATGTTCTTCTAGAGCGAAAATTGGGTACTGTGAGCATGTGATTTTTTCCTCGTTTAAATTACACCTATAGAATTCTTAAAATTAGGATTTTTTGTATTTATGTGATTTTTAGAATTTAACTGCATGATGTTGTGCTTGTTTGAATTTTTGTGTGCATTTTAATTGATATTATTCATAAAAAAAATACAAAAATAGCACATGGGCATTTAGGATCCCATTTTTAATATTTTAGGTTTATCAGTTAGTTAATATTACAAAAAACGAAAGAAAATAACCAAACATAGTCCTTTTTATATTATTACTTTTAATGTTTTGATTTTTCCTTAATTTTATTTTAAATTAGGATTTAGTTAATTTTAAAAATTAATTAGTTTAATTTCAGAATTAATAGAAGAGAAAAAATAGGCTAGCCAATATTTGGGCTAGTATTCAAATTAATTGTGCTAGCCAAATTAAAATACTCTATCTCAACCGGTCTAAGCCTAAATGACCCCACCCGGTCCAGCCTTTGTTATGCCTAAACGACACCGTTTCATGGCCTTTTAATCACGGCCGTTGGATCTCATCAATCCAACGGTCCGGAACTAACTAGGTTATTTAATATATAACTGTCTTAATACCCCCACCCCTCATTCATCGCCTTTAACTCCCTAATATACACCACTGTCCCTCCTCCATCCGCCGCCGGTCAGAAATTGCCTCCGCCGGCGGCGAGTCTCCAAATAACCCCAAAATAACACCAATCACTCCCCTGTCTTCCTCTTTCCAGATCTACCACTACTAACCTTCAAATCCCAGTCAATCTTGTCGAATATTCATTTGAGTGGTGGCTGCTTCGCCGTGTCCGGCGGTACCGACACCAAACGACTCCAAAAGAACACCACATGGCCACCGAGCTCCCATCATCCCAATTTCGTAAGTCCCATCCCTCGAACATGTGCCAAACGCCTCGAATTTTGAATTAAAGAACTCCGGCCAAAATCTCACCGCCCCCAAACCTCACCAAAATTACACCCCAGACTCTCCTCACCTCCCTCTTCTCGAACCTCTAACTAGTTTCCTCCGAATCTCACCGAATTTTCTCGAATTTCAAATCGTAGAATGGCAGAACCCTAGAAGTTCAAAGTTGTTGATTTCTTTCCCAAATTCTTGGGTCCAAAAGCTGGCTTAAGTCACAAAATAAGTTTCGTTTATTCTTGGCAAAGAAAAAACGTCTAGCATCATTTTGGGACTCAAATCAATGTCTAGCCCCTGTTCAAGCCTTACTTAGGTGAGTTTCCTTTTTCTCTTCTTTTACTAGAATTCGTTGATTTTAAAATTAATTTTTTCTGTTAATCCACTCATTGTTTTCTTTATGCTTTATTTTTATTTTTGTTTGTCGGGCAGTAATTATATTTTAGGTTTTGTATTTAGTTAGTTTATGTTTTTTATTTCTTCTCTGATTCGTATTGATGCCCGTTTGAATTCATGACTTAGTATTGTTGATTCCTGTTTTGCCAATAATAGACTAGTTTGAACTGTTAAGGAGTAATTTAGGATTAAACAAGTGTATTTTAATTTGAATAATTGTTTGGATATAGCTTAATACTCTAGCATTAGTTTGTTTAACAATGGTCAATTTTTGACCAAGTCTAAGATCGCTGAGTTTAGTTCACCTAGGTTAGTAATTTCAGAACTAAGTTAGGGCTAGTATAGGCATTCTACAATAAAGAATCTTGAAGTAACTAAACTAGAACCCCCTAGAACATTCTAGATTGGGGCTTTAATCCGAATTTCAGGAAGTTGGTGGTATAACTTGACCAGCAAGTACTAAAGGACTAAGTAGCTAAAAATTGAAAATTAATAAAAGGGTAAGGGTGTAAAAGGAAAATCTGAATGTTTCCCTAACTATGTTTATAAAAGGGCAGTACTTTGCCTTACAAGAAAGAGGGAGATCTGAAATTCAAAATTAAAAAGTTAAAAGCCATTGAATCTGAAAACTTGAGATTCCAGTCCAAAAAAAAACCAAAAAAAATTATTAAAATTTGAAAGTTTAAAAGGGAAACTGAAAATCAACAAAAGTTCTGCAAAGTCTGAGAGTATTGAGCATTTAGAGTTTTAGATGTCTGGTATCTAAGCATTGAAGATCCTAGTTGAAGTTTAGAGGTCTTAGAGGTTATTTCAAGCTCAGTTTGGGGTCATTCGAGCTTTGTTTTGGATTTTTACTATTGTTGTTCATTCGAATTTTTTCCTAGCTATTTTGATACCACTTCTTGGTCTAGAAATTGATCTCAAGTTGTTGTTGACTGTTGTATGCTTGTTGCTGCCTAGCTGACTTCAACTTCACTTCATTTTGTGCTAATTTCCAGGTACACATCCTGAATTTGTCCTGATGTAGCTCTCCATTTAGAAGGGGAACAAAAATGCTGCAGATATTGTTCTATTGTGTTTTCTTTTCCTTTGAATGATTTGTTGATTTATTGTATTTCAAGTATTTCGCTAAGACCTTATTATATAAATTATGGACTATGAATCTATTTGTTTGTCCATTTTAGTAATTCAGATAGGTTTTATAAGCTAGTGTTAATTCAAGTGTAGAAATTGAGTTGAGCTTTATTAGTGCCTACCCCTGTATTTTGCATGTGATTTTTTACCTCCAATGCTCATTATCAAGTTTTTTTAAAAAAACTTCAGTTTGAGTTCTGTATGATTCAGGTGTTAGATCATAAAGTGACTAGGTAGCTTGTGTTAGTTTTTATTCCTGCGGATGTTGATAATTCTTGTTTAGTGTTGAAATCATGTCACATGGACTCTAGAGTTTTAAAGATCTGCAAAAACATATATAATATCCAATTGTTCGTGTTTTAGCTTCAAACCTGTTAATTAATGTAGTTTGTCCATCTACTTGTCATTAGAGGTATAGTCAAGAGCGGGAGCTTATAAATTGAATCACCGTTTAATTGATACCAAAATATTTTTAAAAAGAATAGGTAAAAGGTCCTTGATCTTACATTTTCATGTTAATGTTGATTCTGTCTCTACCATTGTTCGTGTTACTTGGACCTTAAAAACTGGGATTAACATTCGGCCCAGTTACTTAATGAGAAGTCCAAGTTTTCCAGCATTGAGCCAGTGCCCTTTACAGTCCATTAAAGACCTATTCAAATTGGGCTTGTACTGCAACCCAATCGTTTGTCAGCCCTTATGAAGTTAAAGGCATTTCCATTTGTCTTGGGCTAATTGTGAAGCCCAATAGGTTGAAGGCCTGAATTCATGTTTTAAAATTGTAATGCAGCCTTTAGGTCTTTCAAGTTAAGTAGCAAACTTGAATTAAGGGGACTTCAATAATGAAGATCTACTTGTTTGAGTTTGGACTTGATCTTGAGGCCCAAGTTTTCTGGAATGCTTTTTATAGTGGTTAACTAATAATGCCAATCAATTAAGTTTTTTACAGACAATCATTAATAGATAATAATAGTTCCTCTTTAGGATATCCTTTTAAAAATTAAAATATGATGCACCTAGCCAAACAAAATTTATAAATCGCATGGCCTTCTTTAAATACACACCGTAAAATCCTTAGAACATGGGATGTGCCATTTAGTGAATTTTCATGGCCTCCTATAAGTTATCAACACGTTAGTTGCTTTATGCGCGCATTTAATAAAGCTCGCATTTATGTGACCCACATCCAAATCTCGATGGTGTTAAAGTATGTCAAAATTCACGGGTGCATTTATGTGACGTGGTTCGAGATGCATTTTAATACTGATGCAATCTTCCTCAAATTCAATTAAAAGCGGTAAGTAATTTTAAAATTACACTATAGGATAAGCATGTTTAAAATCAGATAATTTTCCAATTATGATAGTTTAAGCGACCGTGCTAGAACTACAAAATCCGAGGGTGCCTAACATCTTCCCTCAGGTTAACAGAATTCCTTACTCAAGAATTTTTGGTTCGCAGACTTCATTTGGAAAGTCGAAAATTTCCTCGAGTTGGGATTCAAGAAAAACCAGTGACTTGGGACACCAAAAGTCAAACCTATCCCAAGTGGCGACTCTAAAAATAAATAAATAATCCCAATTCTAATAATATCACTTAAATTAGAAAAACTCCCTTATACATTACCCTTTTGGGTGGTGTGTGAAAAAGGAGGTATGACAACTCTGGCTACTCTGTTGGGGATAGAAAACCCAGAACTCCGGTTCAGGGTTTAAGAATTTAAGCTTAGAATAGCTATTATACTTGGATTTATTTATTATCTGATTTTCCTACATGTTTCATCTTAACGTGATAAGTGCTTTACCGCTTTGACATTACCTGAATTGCATATATAAAATTGTTACAAAACCCTTCTCTTCTCATTTTCGGGGATGTGCTCGCTGGTCGAGACTCTCTATTTTGTTAGTGTCATACCGTATAGTAAGAAAGAGGCCGGACAAGTTACTAAGTTAGATGGTCTTTTGGTTCCCGGTACGTATCCCCTCCTCGATTCAAGTTGTTCGCTCGGGTACACAGTCTAGAACATATACCAAGGTTTTGAACCTAGAATAACTCGACCTCATTCCGGATCCCTAGTAGGTACGCTTGTTTACATCACGTGTATTTGACTTAGGGAACTCAACACAGGGGTTGGGTCCGTCTAGGACATGTGACCTGAAATGAAAAGACCATCCTGATGCATCCTACTTGCTATTTGTGCATTTGTTTGCTTCGGAACTGCATGCTGACCGGCTTGTAAATAATGGGAGAAATTTGACAAAGAGAGAAAACAATAATAGTGTTAGGGTTGAGTGAGTAAGTCACCTGTTTTGAAAAACCCAATACCTAAATGGTACCGAAACTCTGCCAATTTTTCAGAAAATCAAAGAAAAATAAGTTTTTCAAAAATAGTTGGTTTTGTCAAATCTTTCTGAACTACGCTAGTTTGATTCTCACCGGATGTGATATGCATAGGCAACCCCCATCGTGTCCAACTTCTCTTTTCGCAAAATAGCCCAAAAATAACAATTTTTTTAAATTTTGTCGGGTGATGTCATTCTTGTTTAAAATAAGCCGAATGTCCCCAAAAAGTCACCGAAAGACTATTTTTTCAAGAACAACCACTTTTGGTCATTTTCAACGGTTGGTGGGCACAATCTTAAAATCTTCTTTGTGCTAAAAGGCCATATTTGCGAAATCGGTTTTTCTTTTTTGTTTTAGGTCAAAATAAGTGATTAAATCACCTTAATAAATGTGCAGGATGAGCACGATTCAAAATGAACCTTTCTCGATCATGAACAAAATCCTTTTAGAGTTGCGTCTGTGGTGGAATGATCTAGGTGAATAAGGGCAATACGAGGTCAAAATATGTTTGAAAGGTCTTCCTAGTTTGTTCAAGATTAAGTCTCGGGGAGACATCATAAGGGCATTGGTCACATGCTGGGACCCGGCACACAACGTGTTCCACTTTTCATATTTTGAACTCACCCTGACCCTAGAGGAAATAGCCGGATACATTGGGAGCGCTAAGGTTCCTTTAAGGCATAAGTATTTGATTGCCCCGAGAACCGTAGCTGTGCACAGATTATTAGACTCACTGATATAAGCAGGATGGCCCACAACCCGGATTTGGCAGCTGAATTTTGTACTCCGCACTTTATACACCAGAGATATGTCCACATAGGAGGGTTCAACTATCCGGAAAGAAAAATATGTTGCAAAGAAACCTCCAACAATGGGAGGAACATAGACATTTTGCTTTTATGATGGTATTCTTAGGGCTTCTGGTGTTCCCAAGGAAAGATGGAAATATCGACATAAAAATAGTCGGGGTCGTCAGCACTTTACTCGCCCAAACCAAGAGCATTCTTGCGCCCATGATAGTAGCTGAAACCTTTCGCACTCTCACAGCCTGCAAAGCCAGTGGAGACTTTTTTGAGGGGTGCAGTTTTTTGTTGCAAATGTGGATGACCGAACATCTATGCCATCTTCGTCAATTCACGAGTTATGGTTCAACAAATAAAACCTGCGTAGAGGAATTTTATACGAGGATTAACGAGATCAACTTGCCTGAAGGGAGTCAAGGAATGTATATCATACTTTCGGTCTATCACTGCCAGTAAAATAGAGTGGACATTTGGATGGTTACCTGTGGATCAAATCATATATATGCCAGCAACTGGGCCTAACTTCCTCTTGATGGGTCTTAAGAGCATTCAGCCTTACGCTGTGTATTGGGTTTTAAGACAACTCGGGAGGTGCCAAATAGTGCCAAAATATGAAGATCTTAGTACCCAAGTAGTTGAGTTTTGTCCTGATGGCCAGTTTCCTGAAGCAAGAGTTTGCCAGATCAGGAGCGAATGTCAATACTTGGCGGCAAGTACTTGTGTATGGGATCGAGCTAAATGAGAAGTTTCACCTGGGTATCATGCTTGGTATAGCTGGGAAATTGTAGCTAGGAGGCCTTCCAAATGACCTCACCTCTAGGATTTTGTTGAATCATTACAAGAATAGTTGACCGGGTTAGCTAAGGAGAATGAATACATGGCTAAAATAGGAGAGTTGGAAAAGCAGGCCCGAGACCTTCAATTTGACAATAGTTTACATGTTGCAGTCGATAAAGGTGAAAAGAAGAAATTAGCCAAAGAAAATAAAGCCTTACGAGCCCAAATTAAAAAGATGAAGATAGAAGTCGAAGATCTCATCATGAGTGCCAAAGACGCAAAGCTTATAGATAAGTTGAGGCAAAAAGTGAACGACTATAGTTGTGACCTCAACAAAGCAGAAAGAGAATTAGTCGGGGTTCAAAAGCAATTGGCTAAAAATGCGGAGGAATGAGCACGCCTGGTTAAGCAGTTGAAAGAAGAGTACAATAATGAGGTCACAGGATTAAAGAAAAGGGTCATCATCATAGAGAACAAAATGATCAAACATGCGAAAAAATTCGAGGTTGAAAGAGATCATTGCTACATGGCATTGGCGTAATTAGAAATAGATGTGCAGCGACTTCAGGAATAAAACCAGATAGCCGAGCAAACTTTGGGGGACATGGCTCAACAGATAGGGCGGTTGCTTCAAGAAAAGGGCAGAATCAGAGAGAGGATCTTGACCAATTCTCACTATATTACTAGGAAATGCTAAGTGTGCGAGAACATGACTCGCACCACCTTTTTGCAACAATAATGATATTTGTTAAAAAGATAATGAGCGACTTGAATAGACTTCAAAGGGATATTACATATAGGCCCGCGGTGAGACCGAACGATGTCCCGCAAGCACTAGGCGCATTAATGTATTCATGATTTTTGTTTGAGTCTGTATTTATTTTTCCACTAGAGTCTGTTAGTTGTTTGAGTCTGTGTTTTCCTTTGAAGTAGGATAGTTTATTTTGAAGTATGTATTTCTTCTTTTCATTATAGCCTGTTAGCTGTGTTAATCTGTCAGCATTGAGTCTTTGTAATCAAAGTATTTGCTATCTGTGAAAATAAAAAATCTCAAAACATTTTGCTTCTATTTACGTTTATTTTTCATGAACTACGCTTGGTCTGATTCATGCGGGGTCATGATACGTTGGCAATATCCATACGATTCGACCGTAACCCTAAGAGAAAAGAAAAAGAAAAGAGAGGAAAGGAAATAAAATAAAATAAAATAAAAATGAAAGAAAGAAAATAAGAAGATCGAGAGAGGGAGAGAGAGATGATGGCAAAAGAAAAGAAAATAAATGAGAGTGGAAATCAAGTGAATGAGGAAAGCAGGGATGACGCATGCAATCGTTGCAAAACATGTAGAAACCCATTTAACTGTATAGGTGCATCACACCCCAACGTGCAATTACCTATTTGTTATTTGTCTCAAACTAATCGTTTGCTGATGTCAGTTCCAGTCCAGGTTTTATAGAAACGATGGTAGGTTTTTTGTGGTAAACTGGCTTCACATCCTTACTTCACCAGATCAAAGGGTAGCACAACAATGTCTTAGAAATCACTCTGCCAGCAATTCCCATCACGGACAAAAGCCCAATCTCGGGCATCTAGGCATCAGAGTCAACAACAGCCGAGGAAAACCAGTTATTGCATCTCCGCATGATGGAGGTGTGGGATGCCTGGTCAAATGGAAAAGAGCTTCCTAGTGCAATTCCCGAATTTTTCGAGCTTTCCCCAAGAACGGGGGGAACGTCCATTATCCCAATCAGTCATCCCAGCATCCCACTAGGACACCCAACCATCTTAGCTTTTTTTGTGGGAACACCTTCAGAGGTTCGCCCCCGGATGTCTATATCCAATGCAGTCCCAAATATCTTTACTGCTCCACCATGTGCAGCTATAATACAACCTGCATTGCCAAGGCCCACCTTTGATCCTTCAACCTTCACATTCCAAACACTCACTCCCCAAATTGAGCCTCTCAGTATCCCACCTATACTTATTCGCAGCCGCATCCATTTGAGTTCACAACGGGACAAGAAAAGACTCTCAAAACTCCGGAACAGGAAGAAATGGCAAAGAGGATGAGAAGTTTGGAGCAAAGCCTCAAAATATGCAGGGGCTAAGTGGACAGAAAAGTGTATCATACACTGATTTGTGCATGTTCCCTCACGTGCATTTGCCGGTGGGATTCAAATCTCTGAAGTTTGAAAAGTTAGATGGGCATGGTGACCCTATTGCCCATCTTAAGAAATACTTTAATCAGTTGCGCAGAGCTGGAGGAAAAGAAGAATTGCTCATCGCTTACTTTAGGGAAAGCTTGGTGGGTATCGCCTCCGAATGGTACGTGGATATTTCTCGGTAGCACATCTGGGATGATCTTTCAAGAGACTTTGTTCGACAGTTTCCAATACAACATCGATATTGCTCCAGATCGAAACTTGCTGGCAAATCTAAAAAAGAAGCCCTCAGAATGTTTTCGTGAGTATGCGATCAAATGGCGTGAATATGCGTCAAGGGTAAAACCTCCAATGGATGAAGTGAAAATGGTCACTATATTTCTTCAAGCTCAGGAGGCTGATTATTTCCAGAATATTATGTCAGCGATGGGTCACGGAGGCCATTAAAATTGGTGAGATGGTAGAGAATGGACTGAAAACAGACAGAATTTTGAGCCAATCAGCTATTAGAGCAACTTCCCAAGCCATCCAAGGCGGGTCAGGAGGAGTGACCAAAGGTAAGAAGAAAGAAGAAACAGCCATAGCGGCCTCAAGTGCACGGAGACACCGTGCTCCTAGACCCATGTTCTCAATTAGATCCCCCAGCATTATTACTCCCATCAAGACATGGCATATGCTCCTCAAGTGTATACGGTCATGAATGATCAACCTTTTGTACGACCGCAGCAACATACCAATAGAAACCAAGCTCCATATCTAAGAAATCATCCTCCTCTATAAAATCACTAGTAATCCCCGTCATCCACAGCATAATTTTCCTCCTCATGAGCCACCCAGGAGGAAAAATTTTACTCCAATTGGTGAGTCTTACTCCAATCTATTTCCAAAACTTGTCCAAATGGGCTTCTTGCAATCAGTTCCTCAAACAAGTCAAAACCCAACATCGCCTGCTTACAGAGCCAGTGTCAGATGCACCTATCATTCAGAAGCAGAGGGGCACAATACAGATGATTGTTGGACCCTGAAAAGAACGGTGGAAAACTTGATAGAGCAAGGAAAAATAGTGCTAAGGGATGAGGATGTCCCCAACGTGACTAATAATCCGTTGCCAGCCCACAACAACAAGGCCAGTGACTGGGATTATTTGTGAAGATAAAGAACTTGATTCAGCACTAAAAGCCATAATTTCCATTGTAGATGCAGAGAAAAAGCCAACAAGCACCCCAAAGTGAGATAAAGAGGAAAAGAAGAACAAAGAAAAGAAGACAGAACTAGAAAAGAAAGTTGAAACAGGCACAAAGGTGATGCCTCCCAAAGATGGGATTCTTTATGTCCCACGAGGCCGTAAAGAAAAACAGCAGACTTTGAGCCCTCCAAAGAGTCTTGAACTGAAGAAGGCAACCCAAATATATATACCCAATGGAGCTTATGTGGTACGAGGGACAATTAAGCCATCGAGGCCGAACGAGCCCGTGGTTATTGGACGTGTGCCGTAGCAGCCTATGACAGATCCTACTGCATTACCGTGGAATTATCATAAAACAATGGTTACATTTAAAGGCAAAGAGATCCCAGGGAAGCTTCAAGAAAACCATCCCGCTGAGAAGTACTCCAACATGGAAGAAGTAAACAATGCCATGAGAAATCATTTCCCGTCTAAGAAGACTGTAAGTCCTGAAGAGGTAGAAGCTTTCTTCCAGAAAATAAAGATGGCGGACTATGAAGTGGTTGATCAACTACGAAAGTATCCTGAACAAGTGTCCTTGCTGTCATTGCTGATGAAGTTTCTCGAACACCAGAAGGTTTTAATGAAGACCTTGAATGAAGCCTATGTGCCAGCTAAAACTTCGGTGGAGCAGTTAGAAAGAATGGTTGAAAGATTCTTTGCCATCAATCAAATTTCATTCAGCAAAACTAACTTGCCCCTGAAAGGGGCTTCTCACAACAAAGTGTTGCATTTAACTGTCAAATGTGAGGGATATTATATGAAGAGGGTCATAGTAGACAGAGGTTCGAGGGTTGATGTTTTCCCACTCTCTACACTCCAACAGATTGAAATTGGGACTGGAAGGATTCGTCCCAACAGTGTCTGTGTGCGAGCTTTCGACGGTATCAAGAGGGACACAATTGGAGAAATCAATCTGATTTTGACCATTGACCCGGTGGACTTTGAGGTAACCTTCCAAGTGCTGGACATGGACACATCTTACAACTACCTTCTAGGAGGCCTTGGATCCATGCAGAAGGAGCTGTACCCTCAACTCTCCATCAAATGGTGAAATTCGAGCATGAAGATCAGGAGATCGTAGTCCATGGAAAGGATGAACAATCAATCTATCTGGACCCCTGTGTCCCTTGTCTTGAAGCGAGGGAAGTCAGTGAGCACATAGTGTATCAGGACTTTGAAGTTGTGGTAGCCGACCAGTATGAATAGGGAAACCCTACCCCCATCCCTTCCTTTCCAATGCATCAATTATGGTGGCTAAGGAGATCTTACGATATGGATATAAGCCGGGAATAGGGCTGGGAAAGTCTCTGCAAGGGGTAGCTGAGCCAATTATCTTGCCTACCACTGAGAAGTTCTTCGGATTAGGATTACACCTGGCGCCAGACGATAGCAAATGGGAAAAATACAGACAACGTAATTAGTGGGTTCTACCTCAACCACTGCCACATTTGTATGATACATTTATAAAGCCAAAATACAGTGAATAAGAACAGGAGGAGGGCTTCACGGCTGAATAAATTGAAGAAATATGTGGGGAGATAAGAGAGATGATATATGAAACCCACATGGTTCAGCTGGGAGAGGGCACAAGCACCGCTGATGTGCTATTCATTGGACCAAGCACTAAGCTCCAAAATCGGAAGGCTACACCTTTTCCGATCAGGCGGGAGTCCTGGTAGACTTGTCCTGCTACTTTTTCTGCATCCCGAGTTATTCTAGGGTGTAATTTGGATGTTTTCTTTAATTTTTGTCTTTAAATTTCCAAATATAACCCTGTTATTTTCAAATTCCAAGAAATGAAATTAATATTTCATCATTCATTCTTCTTTATTCCTTCTGATTTTTCTATTTTCTCTTTCATTTCTTCTTTTCAGTTCTAATAACGCAACATTAAATAACATGACATGCTTGCGGACTTCATGCCCAGATCCAAACACACTGTCGAATTGTGAAATAATGAACCAAGAACTAGAATATGATGAAAAAGAGGCTTTCAGGGAAATAAATTAAGAACTAGAACAATTTGAGAATAAACCTAAGCCAAACATGAATGATACCGAGCCGGTTAACTTGGGTACCTCTGAAGAAATCCAGGAAACCAAGATAAGCATCCACACAGACGAGAAAACCTGAGATGCCATAATCCAACTTTTGTTTGAGTTTCAAGATGTGTTTGCCTAGTCGTATGACGACATGCCAGGATTAAGCGTTGATATGGTAGTGTACAAATTGCCAACTTATCCTGAGTGCCCCCCGATCCAACAAAAATAGAGAAAATTTAAGACTGAGGTCAGTGATAAAATCAAAGAAGAAATCTCAAAACAGTTGGGTGCAGGAGTGATCCGAGTGGTCCGGTACACCACATGTCTAGCCAACGTAGTTTCAATGCCAAAGAAGGATAGAAAAACCCGAGTATGCGTGGACTATAGAGATTTGAACAAAGCAAGCCCCAAAAACAACTTCCCATTGCCCAATATCCACATCCTTGTTGATAACCGCGCCAAACATGAGATATAGTCGTTCATAGACTGTTACGCAGGATATCACCAGGTGTTGATGGATGAAGAGGACACAGAGAAAACCGCCTTCACCATACCTTGGGGAACCTACTACTACAGGGTCATGCCTTTTGGACTGAAGAATGCTGGGGCAACCAATATGAGAGCCATAAGTACCATCTTCCATTATATGATGCATCAGGAAATAGAGATGTATGTGAACGACGTGATCATCAAGTCCAAAACTCAGGATGACCATGTGTGGGATCTAAGAAAGTTCTTCAAATGACTGCGCATATATGATTTAAAATTGAACCTAGCCAAATGTGCGTTCGGGGATCTGTCAGGCAAACTTCTAGGATTCATAGTCAGCCGGAGAGGTATTGAGTTAGATCTGACTAAGATAAAGTCTATTCAAAATTTACCTCCTCCGAAGACCAAAGAAGACGTAATAAGCTTGTTGGGAAGATTGAATTATATTAGTCGATTCATCGCTCAGCTGACTTTCACAGAGCCCATATTCAAATTGCTAAAGAAAGATGCAGCGATCAAATGGACAGATGAATGTCAAAAGGCTTTCAATAAGATTAAAGACTACTTTCCCAACCCACGTTCCACCTGAGCTTGGGATGCCATTTTTTCTGTACGTGACAGTCTTCGAAAGTTCCTTCAGTTGCATTCTGGGGCAACACGACATCACTGGAAAGAAAGAGCAGGCAATATACTACCTGGATATGAAATTCACCCGCTATGAGGCTAAGTACACTTTGCTGGAAAGAACTTGCTGCGCTCTAACTTGTGCTGCTTAGAAATTGAGGCATTACCTGCAGACCTACACCACATACCTCACAACTAGGCTGGATCCTCTGAAGTACATATTTCAAAAGCCAATTCCCATGGGGAGGTTAGCAAAATGGCAGATCTTGCTCACCAAGTTTGACATAGTCTATGTCACTCGTACAGCAATGAAGGCCCAGGCCTTAGAGGACCATTTAGCCAAAAACCCGGTTGATGATGGGTACCAACCCCTGAACACTTATTTACCAGACGAAGAGGTAAGCTCGATGAAGGCAATATATGAGATATCGATGCCTAGAAATTGTTCTTTGATGGAGCGGTCAACGAAAAGGCTGTGAGAATTGGGGCAGTTTTAATTTCACCTACCCGTCAGCACTATCTAGCCACCGCTCGACTTTGGTTCTTCTGTGCGAACAATACAGCCGAGTACAAAGCTTTCATTATGGGTATGAACATGGCAGTTGACCAAAATGTCGAAGAGTTGTTAATTATGGAGGATTCATATTTAATCATCCGGCAAGCCAAAGGAGAATGGGAAGCTCGATATGTCAAACTTATCCCTTACCGGCAGCATGTGGAAGATCTTAGTAGGCGGTTCAAGATGATAGATTTCAGGTACATTCCTCGCTATCATAATGAGCTAGCTGACGCACTTGCCACTTTGGCCTCGATGTTTACCTACCCATGAAATGCCCACATTGATCCCTTGGAAATCCAAATCAGGGAAAGACATGGGTACTGTAATACATTTGAGGCAGAACCAAACATCCAGCCATGGTACCATGATATCAAGATGTTTCTAAAATTCCAAGAATATCCCGAGCAAGCCACCGGGGACCAAAAGAGAACTATCAGATGGCAAGCAAGTGGTTTCTTTTTAAGTAGTGAGGTTTTGTATAAAGGACCTCAGACCTAATTTTGTTATGATATGTTAACGCTGAATAGGCTGGAAGAATCCTGCATGAAGAACAGGCAGGAGTCAGCGAACCACAGATGAATGGGTATGCTCTAGCAAAGAAAATCATCCGAGCAGGCTATTATTTGATAACTATGAAAAAGGATTATATTAGCTTTGTCCGAAAATGCATCAATGTCAGGTGCACAATGATTTGATTCATGCACCTCCCACAGAACTGTATCCCATGTCAGCACCTTGGCCATTCGTAGCTTGGGGCATGGATGTTATTGTGATGATCGAGTCGAAAGCCTCAAATGGGCACATATTCATACTGGTTGCCATTGATTAGTTCACAAAATTGGTTGAAGCCATCACTCTTAAATCGGTTACCAAGAAAGCCGTGGTGGATTTTGTGCATTCCAATCTCATTTGCCATTTAGTCATCCCAACAACTATCATCACGGATAACGCTGCAAAATTGAACAGCCGATTGATGGGAGAGATATGCGAACAATTCAAAGTAACGCATCAGAACTTCACACCATACCGGCCCAAAGCCAATGGTGCCGTCGAAGCAGCCAACAAAAACGTCAAAACGATTTTGAGAAAAATGATTCGAAGCTCCAGGCAATGGCAGGAAAAGTTACCTTTCGCATTATTGGGGTATCGCGCAATAGTGCGCACATCAATAGGAGCAATACCCTCCCTTTTGGTCTACGAAACTGAGGCAGTAACACCTGCGGAGGTGGAAATTCCGTCTCTCCGGATCATAGTTGAAGCTGAGATTGAAGACACTGAGTGGGTCAAGACTCGTTTGGAACAGCTAACCTTAATTGATGAAAAATGAATGGCTGCGGTCTACCACGGGCAGTTGTACCAACAAAGAATGGCCCGTGCTTATAACAAGAAAGTACGCCCCAGGAATTTTGAGGTGGGACAACTTGTATTAAGGCGCATTTTTCCTCACCATCAGGAGGAAAAAGGAAAATTTCCTCTTAATTGAAAGGGCCCGTACATCATCAGAAAGATATTTCCAAAAGGGGCATTGTATCTGAGGGATATCGAAGGGGATGATCCCGAAGTAGCAGTAAACGCAGACGCAGTAAAGAGGTACTATGCCCAGGTTCCCTGTAACTATAATTCAGTCCAATTGGGAGGACGAAGGCTTTCATTCCCCCTACCCAAATACTATCATCCCTTTTTCAAATCATTTGAACTGGTTACTCTTCCTTGACTACCCTCTTTGGAACCTGGAGATGTTATTAAAAAAACAAAAACAAAAGAAAACCAAAAATAAAGTTGCCTGAACTACGTCTGACTTGATTCTAAAATGATATATAGGCAGCCTTTTTCTGGGCAGACGATATATTGGCTCAACCATGAGCCCACCAAAATGGTTCCAAAGTTGTAATTCAGTCCAAAATGCTTTTTACCTAAAAAAAACTTGTCCAAGTCCTTCCGATCAATTGGTAAAGGCTTGGGAGTTGAAAAACATCATTGTTGGAATCTGATGCAGTCCAAATTGAGAGAAATAAAATGAGAGAGTCTTATCGGTGAAAACCTACTGGCACCATAAGGCGACGGTGAGTAGAGAAATTGAAAATGAGAGAGTCCATTTGGTAAAAACTCGTAAAGAGCACTATCAAGTGATGGTGAGAAGAGAAATAAGAGAGGTCGATTGGTGAAAACCCGTGAAGGGTGCCGTCGGCCGAAAATAAGACACCTCCCATCACTGAAAGAGTCTTGGTAATGTTCCCTAGTTTTGAAACATGGGTCAATGAGTTCACGAGAAGTTAAGAAAGTGTGTGCGGGTCGGGCATCTAGTCAAAGAAGCATGTCATGTCCGTTTGAAGCTTGCATGCATCCCCAGATAAGTCCTTCTTTTTCCCCGAAAGGGACACTTCTATTTAAATTCATCATCTTGCTCTCTATTTAATTTTTCCTTGAATCCCTTTAGTCTAACTTTGATTCTGAAACTATTACAAAGAAAAAGTGGCAAGACTGGTCTACAGGGTCCTGCCCAGCAAGAGCTAAAGAAAGGTACCCAGCCTCAATGGGTGCATTAAACCAATCTCGAATGGCCATGATGGTTGATGTTTTCGAAGCAAAGATATGGAAAAGGAAAGAATGTCCAAAGATAAAGGTCCTAAGAGTAGAATAAAGTGAAAAGCCGGAGCCCCTTGCGGGCGATTTGTCATAAAATCCTGAAAGATGAGGCCCTTGGCTCGAAAGAAAATGATCTTCAAAACCAGCAAGCAGCAGAGATTCTCAAAAGAAGTTAGGCCGGGATCAAGCAATCAAGGCCACAGAACCAACCACCGTTTCAAACTAACAATTGTTCTTTGTTGAAAATTGAAACAGCTGCGATACGAGCAACCGAGCAAAAAGCAGGTGCACTCAAAAGGAAAACGCGCAAGTGCTGAAACAGCTTTGCAGCAGATCATCAATGCAAAAGGGAAGTTTCTTCGTAGTTCTTTCCTCAATCTTATCAAAATAAAAAAAGATAACAAAATAAGAAATTCCCAAAAGAGGATAATTTAAAATTCCACATACCAACCTTTAGCCAACATTAGGGCTACAATCTCTAAGTTGAGCGTTTTTCCTATAGCCAACATTAGGGCTCCAATTCCTGAGTTGCGCCTTTTAGACATAGGGCCTCCATTCAATAGTCGCCTTTAGCCAACATTAGGGCTCCAATCCCTGACTTGAGCATTTTTACCTTTAGCCAACATTAAGGCTCCAATCCCTGAGTTGAGCATTTTTTCCTTTAGCCAACATTAGGGCTCCAATCCTTGAGTTGGACATTTTTTCCCTTAGGAGCTTTTTACCTGTTAGCAACCATTAGGGATCCAATCCCTAAGTTGAGCTTTTTATCCTTTTAGCCAACATTAGGGCTCCAATCCTTGAGTTGTGCCTTTTAGACATAGGGCCTCCATTCCCTAGTCGCCTTTAGCCAACATTAGAGCTCCAATCCCTGAGTTGAGCTTTTTATCCTTTTAGCCAACAATAGGACTCTTATCCCTGAGTTGAGCATTTTTCCCTTTAGCCAACATTAGGGCTCCAATCTCTGAGTTGAGCGTTTTTCCTTTAGCCAATATTAGGGCACCAATCGCTGTGTTGAGTGTTTTTTCCCTTAGCTAACATTAGGGCTCCAATCCTTGAGTTGCTCCTCTTAGACATAGGGACTCCATTCCCTAGTTGCCTTTAGCCTACATTAGGGCTCCAATCCCTGAGTTGAGCATTTTTCCCATTAGCCAACATTAGGGCTCCAATCCCTCAGTTGAGCATTTTTACTTTAGCCAACATTAGGGCTCCAATACCTGAGTTGAGCATTTTTTCCCTTAGCTAAAATTAGGGCTCCAATCCTTGAGTTGAGCTTTTTACCTTTTAGCCAACATTAGAGCTCCAATCCATGAGTTGAGCTTTTTATCCTTGTAGTCAACATTAGGGCTCCAATCCCTGAGTTTCGCTTTTTAGACATATGGCCTCCATTCCCTAGTCGCCTTTAGCCAACATTAGGGCTCCAATCCCTAAGTTGAGCTTTTTACCTTTTTAGCCAACATTAGGGCTCCAATCTATGAGTTGCGCCTATTAGACATAGGGCCTCAATTCCCTAGTCGCCTTTAACCAACATTAGGGCTCCAATCCCTGATTTGAGCATTTTTTCCCTTAGCCAACACTAGGGCTCCAATCCTTGAGTTGAGCATTTTCCCTTTAGCCAATATTAGGGCTCCAATCCCTGAGTTGAGCTTTTTACCTTTTGCCAACATTAGGGCTCCACCCTGAGTTGCGCCTTTTAGACATAGGGCCTCCAATCCTCAATTTGTTCTATCATAGACAAATAAAATTCTTGAGAATGAAAAACAAAGAGGAAAATATGTTCAGATTTTTGTCACAAATAACTCACGAAATTTTCCTAGTGAAAACTGGGGCAGAAAGTTTTTTTCGTTTATTTGTTGCTTGAGCAGGTTTGACCTCGAGGCACAGGGTTCGAGATGAACAAAAGAGCGAGTCTCAATCCAGAATAACGAGAAGAAGAAAAAGAACAAAAGAAGTGAAATTCAAAATGCTGAAGTGAACAGAGATGCGGACAGCTCAAAACCTGATTGAAGTCACAAGTTCTGTTTGTCCCGCTCTGATCCAATGCTTAAGAAAGAACCAACACCTACAGCTTGCGAACATCAAGATTCAGGTCGGAGTCCATAGCAAAATCAGCTAAGACTCAAGAAGCTTTAAGAGATTTATAGATAGGAATCTTGTAACTCATAGTTGATAAGCATAGCTAACTTAGCTTTGATTTTCCTTTCGGTATTATAAGGAGGTCAGCAAGCAGGAGCAGCAACAACATCAGTGAAATCGCAGCTCCTGGTAATTTCAGCTACCAAAACTTCCTGTACTACAGTGACCTGATTCTTCTTTAGTCGAGGATATGTAGGCAACCTCTGAAGCAGGGTGCGGTCAATCTTTTCAAAATGCTTCTCATGGAGTGCCAAGCCGGCAAAAATCCCTCATGATCGCTCATTTATCTTTTCCAGAAAACCCTTCATGTCTCCGAGCAAAGAGGGGCAGCTGTGAGCACGTGATTTTTGCCTCGTTTAAATTACTCCTATAAAATTCTTAAAATTAGGATTTTTCTTTATTTATGTGGTTTTTAGAATTTAATTGCATGATGTTGTGCTTGTTTTCATTTTTGTGTGCATTTTAATTAATGTAATTCATCAAAAATATAAAATATAGCACATTGGCATTTATGATCCATTATTAATATTTTAGGTTTATTAGTTAGTTAACATTACCAAAAAAGGAAGAAAATAACAAAAAAAGTCCTCTTTGCATTTTTACTTTTAATTTTTTGATTTTTCCTTAATTTTCTTTTAAATTAGGATTTAGTTAATTTTGAAAAGTAATTAGTTTAATTTTCAAATTAAAGCAGGTCTTTATTTTTAATTTGTACTAAACAAAAAATTAAAAAGAAAGGATTTAATTGAAAAGAAAATAAAAAGAAGAGAGAAGTAGGCCAGCCAATTTTTGGGCTAGTATTCAAATTAATTGTGCCAGCCCAATTGAAATACCCAATCTCAACCGGTCCAAGCCCAAATGACCCACTTGGTCCATCCTTCGTTGTGCCTAAACGATGCTGTTTTATGGTCCTTTAATCACGACCGTTGGATCTCATCAACCCAACGGTCCGGAACTAACAAGGTTATTTAATATATAACCGTCTTAATACCCCCGCACCCCTCATTCATTGTCTCTAACACCCCTAATATACAGCACCGTCCCACCGCCGTCCGCCGCCGGCCGGAAATCGCCTCTGCCGGTGGCGAGTCTCCAAGTAACCCCAATATAACACCAATCACTCCCCCAGTCTTCCTCTATCCAGATCAACCACTACTAACCTTCAAATCCTAGCCAATCTTGTCGAATATTCGTTTGAAGTGGTGGCTGCTCCGCCGTGTAGGGTGACGCTGACGCCAAACGGCTCCAAAAGAACACCACATGGCCACCGAGCTCCCCTCGTCCCAAATCCGTAAGTCCCATCCCTCGAATATGTGCCAAAAGCCTCGAATTTTGAATGAAAGAACTCCGGCCAAAATTTCATCGCCCCCAAACCTCACCAAAATTACACCCCAGACTCTTCTCACCTCCCTCTTCCCGAACCTCTAACTAGTTTCCTCCGAATCTCATCAGATTTTCTCGAATTTCAAATTGTAGAATGGTAGAAACCTAGAAGTTCTAAGCTGTTAATTTCTTCCTCAAATTCTTGGGTCCAAAAGCTGGTTTGATTCATAAAATAATGCTTCAGTTTGTTGTTGGCAAAGAACAAATGTCTAGCATCATTTTAGGACTCGAATCAAAGTCCATCTCTTATTCAAGCCTTACATAGCTGAGTTTCATTTCTCTCTTCTTTTACTCGAATTCATTGATTTTAAAATTAGTTTTTCCTGTTAATCCGTTCATTGTTTTCTTTATGCTTTATCTTTATTTTTGTTTGTCTGGCAGTAATTAGTATCTAGGTTTTGTATTTAGTTAGTTTAAGTTTTTGATTTCTTCTCTGATTCTTTATTGATGCCAGTTTAAATTCATGAATTAGTATTGTTGATTCCCGTTTTTGCCAATGAGAGATTAGTTTGAACTGTTAAGGAGCAATTTAGGATTAAAACATGTGTAGTTTAATTTTAATAATTGTTTGGATATAGCTGAATACTCAAACATAGTTTGTTTAACCATGGTCTATTTTTGACCAAGTCTAAGAAGGCTGAGTTTAGTTCACCTACGTTAGTAATTTCAAAACTACGATAAGAGGTAGTATAGGCATTCTACAATCAAAGAATCTTGCAGTAACTGAACTGGAACCCCCTAGAACATTCTAGATTGGGGCTTTAATTCGAAATTCAGGAAGTTGGTGGTATAACTTGACCAGCAAGTCAAGTACTAAAGGACTAAGTAGCTAAAAATTGAAAATTAATAAAAGGGAAAGGGTGCAAATGAAAAATCTGAATGTTACCCTACCTTTGTCTATAAAAGTGCAGTACTTTGTCTTACAATAAAGAGGGAGATCTGAAATTCGAAATTAAAAAATTAAAAGCCATAGAATCTGAAAATTTGAGATTCCAGTCCGCAAAATAACCAAAAAAAATCTTAAAATTTGAAAGTTTGAAAGGGAAACTGAAAATCAACAAAAGTTCTACGAAGTCATAGAGTTTTGAGCATTTAGAGTATTAGGTCTCAGGTATCTAAGCATTGAAGATCCTAGTTGAAGTTTAGAGGTCCCAGAGGTTATTTCAAGCTCAGTTGGGGTCATTCGAGCTTGGTTTTGGGTTTTTACTATTGTTTTTCATTCGAAACTTTTCCTGCTGTTTTGATATCACTTCTTGGGCTAGAAATTGATCTCAAGTTGTTGTTGACTGTTGTATGCTTCGACTTCACTTTATTTTGTGCTAATTTCCAGGTACACATCCTGAATTTGTCCTGATGTAGCTCTCCATTTAGAAGTGGAACGAAAATGCTGCAGAGATCGTTCTATTGAATTTTCTTTTCCTTTGAATGATTTACTGATTTATTGTATTCAAGTATTTAGCTAAGACCTTATAATATTAATTATGGACTATGAACTTTAACAGTGTTCTATTTGTTTGTCCAGTTTAGTAATTCAGATAGGTTTTATAAGCTAGTGTTAATTCAAGTGTAGAAATTAGGTTGGGCTTTATTAGTGCCTACCCTGTATTTTGCATGTGATTTTTTACCTCCAATGCACTTTATCAAGTTTTATTAAAATAACTTCAGTTTGACTTCTATATGATTCAGGTGTTAGATCATAACGTGATTAGGTATCTTGTGCTAGTTTTTATTATTGCAGATGTTGATAATTCTTGTTTAGTGTTGAAATACTATTACCTGGACTCTAGAGTATTAAAGATCTGCAAAAACATACAAAATATCCAGTTGTTCGTGTTTTAGCTTCAAACGTGTTAATTAATGTAGTTTGTCCATCTACTTGTCATTAGAGGTAAAGTCCAGAGTGTGAGCTTATAAGTTGAATCACTGTTTAATTGATACCAAAATTTTTTAAAAAAATAGGTAATTAGGTCCTTGATCTTACATTTTCATGTTAATGTTGATTCTATCTCTACCATTTTTCGTGTTACTTGGACCGTAAAACTGGGATTAACATTGGGCCCAGTTAATGAGAAGTACAAGTCTTTCCAGCTTTGAGCCAGTGCCCTTTACAGTCCATTAAAGACCTATTCAAATTGGTCTTGTACTGTAGCCCAATCCTTTGTCAGCCCTTATGAAGTTAAAGGCATTTCCATTTGTCTTCGGCTGATTGTGAAGCCCAATAGGTTGAAGGCTTGAATTCATGTTTTAAAATTGTAATGCAGCCTTTGGTTCTTTCAAGTTAAGTAGCAAACTTGAATTAAGGGGACTTCAATAATGAAGATCTTCTTGTTTGAGTTTGGACTTGATCTTGAGGACCAAGTTTCTTGAATGCTTTTAATACTAGTTAATTAATAATGCCAATCAATTAAGTTTTTTACAGACAATCATCAATAGATAATAATAGTTCCTCTTTAGGATATCCTTTTAAAAATTAAAATGAGGTTTGTCGCGCCAAATAAAATTTTATAAATTACATGGCCTTCTTTCAATACTCACCTTAAAATGCTTAGAATACTGGATGTTCCATATAGCGAATTTTCATGGCCTCCGGCAAAGTTATCAACGCGTTAGTCGCTTTAGGCGCATATTTAATAAAGCTACTTTCTTAGACTTGGGTGTGCATTTATGTGACCCAAATCCAAATCTCGATGCTGTTAAAGTATGTTAAAATTCACTGGTGTATTTATGTGACGTGGTTCGAGATGCATTTTAATACATTTGCAATCTTCCTCAAAAATTTAAATTAAAGCGGTAAAATAATTTTAAAATTGCACTATAGGATAAACATGTTTAAAATCAGATAATTAGCCAATTATGATAGTATAAGTGACCGTGATAGAAACACGGAATCTGAGGGTACCTAACACCTTCCCTCGGGTTAACAGAATTCCTTACTCAAGAATTTCTGGTTCGCAGACTTCATTTGGAAAGTCGAAAATTTCCTCGAGTTGGGATTGAAGAAAATTGGTGACTTAGGACACCAAAAGCCAAACCTATCCCAAGTGGAAACTCTAAAAATAAATAAATAATCCCAATTCGAAAAATGCCACTTAAATTAGAAAAACTCCCTTATACATTACCCTTTGGGGTGGTGTGTGAAAAAGGAGGTGTGACAGGTACCACACAAATCACCCTCCTCCCCCTCTTGTGTGGTATTGTCATTTAGAACATAAATTCGTATTAGAGAGGATTATCCTTGAAGAGGCTAACACCTTAGGAAAAGATCTACATGAGTGCACCACCTGGGAACTGGGAAGGGCAATTCCACTGCTAGGCCTCCACTTTTCAATGGACAATACTATTCTTGGTAAAACAAAAGGATGAAAGATCATATCATTGGAGAGGACTATGAACTCTGGGACATAGTCACTGATGGCCCCTTGGCAACTACAAAGAAGAATGAGGAAGGAGTGGATGTACCAAAGAGAAGAGCTGACCGCACTGCTGAATACCTAAAGAAGTGAGAGAAAAATGCTAAGGCCAAGAAATGGCTTGTGTGTGGACTCGGTCCAGATGAGTACAGTAGCATCCAAAGTTGTACTAATGCTAATGAAATTTGGGACACTTTGCAAGTAGCTCATGGAGGAACACCTCAAGTGAAGAGCTCTAGAGGAACACTGCTGTATTCTCAATATGAGAATTTTACTATGAAAGAAGGAGAAACTATCCAAGAGATGTATACTAGGTTCACTACATTGAAAAATGAACTTAAGTCTCTTGGAAGGATTATTCTTGAAGAATACAAGGTTGAGAAAATCTTGAAAAGGTTTCTGCCTTTCTCATGGGAAAGCAAAATCACTGTTATTCAGGAATCTAAGAATATGGATGCCCTCAATTTGGATAAACTAATTGGAAATCTTACAGCCTATGAACTAAGAAGTCAAACCATGAAGATGGATACACCCAAGAAGGAATGAAGTCTAGCTCTCAGAATTGCTGAAGGTTCGGATCTGGAGGATGATGAAAATGGCTATGATAATAAGGGATTTAAAAAAGTACCTGATAAAAGGAAAGGGTCCCTCAATAGGTAAAACCTTCAACAAACCAAGAGCTCCTAAAAACATACCAATGAGGGCTGCTACAAGTGTGGTAAGACTGATTACATGACCAAGAACCGCCCTCAATAGGAAATTGAGTGGAAGAAAGAAAGGGCTGAACGAAAAAAATAGGAAGAAGGAACAAGTTCAACTAAGAAGGAACAAAGGATCAACAAAGGCTATGGTTGCTGTCTGCGGAGAAATATCAGATGAAGACTCAGAGGATGAAGCTAAAGATGAACGGGCCCTTATGGCCATTGGAGAATCAGATGACGAACAAGAGGTAAGTATTCTTCATCTCAAAGATTAGATTAAATTTCTGTCTAAGGAAAGGCTGGCTGAGCTATTACTAGACTTCATTGATGAGTCTGAGATAATTAACAATGAGAAAGAAGATCTATCTAGGGAATATGTGATCCTAAAAGCAAAATGCAAACATCTAGAGTCTAGGGCTAAGGAGAGTGATAGAAAAGTGCTAAGTTGAAGAACAGGTTCTTGAACTTGACACCAGTGTCCTAGAACTTAGATCTAAAAACATAAAACTGAAACTAGTAACAGGAAAGAAGAAAGTTGATCACACACATCTCACTTTAGAAGAAAACTTAGGAAAAATGAAGGATGATTTGTATAAGAAGGATGAATTTATTAAAGTCCTAAAAGAAGATCTAGGAAAAGTGAAACATGAACTAGACAGAATTTGCAAATGGAACAAGGCTCTGAGGCACTTTCTTGGTTGCAAGAGCATCACAGTAGCAACAAAAGAGGACTTGGCTATGGGACTCAAGCACCAAAGTGGGACCCTAAAAGAAAGCACCTCACACTTCGGGAGAATAAAAGCTGCACACATTGTGGCAAGACTGGCCATTAAAAAAGTGAATGTAATGCTAAAGAAAGACCAGTCGAAAGAACAAAGCCTTTGTTCAAGAGAAATGTAAGCTGCCTGGGTGAGCAAGAAGGAATCTAATTCATCCTTTTGCCTATAGAAAGGACCCAAACTAGTTTGGGTTCCTAAGACTAACCCCTGATTTCTTTTTGCGGGTCCAAGTGAAAGGAAGTAGCCAAATATGGTATATGGATAGTGACTGCTCAAAACATATGGCTGGGAGCAAGGACCAGTTCCTTTCACTTGAGGACTTAAATGGAGGCAATGTCTCCATTGGGAATGGGAAGAAAGGTGAGATTATTGGGGTTGGAAAGGTACGTAAGACAGACTCTCACTCCATTGAGAATGTCTACTTAATAGATGGCTTGAAATATAGCATGATCAGTGTGTCACAACTGTGTCACAGAGGTAACCTTGAAGCATTCACCTCTACTAAATGCTTTGTGATTAATCTTACCATTTACAAGATTGTTTTGCAGGGAAAGAGAGTTAACAATATTTACATTGTAGATTTGTCCACTCTCTCAGAAAATGAACTAACTTTTCTAAGTGAGATGGATAATGATCCCCTCCTGTGGCACAAAAGACTTGGTCATGCAGTCCAAATCAGCTAAATAAATTAGTCTCTAAGGACTTGGTGATAGGGTTACTCAATATCAAGTTCAAGGATGACAAAGTTTGTGAGGCATGTGCTAGGGGGACGCAGGTAAGATCATCCTTCAAAAGCAAGAAAATGGTAAGCACAACCAAGTTATTGGAATTGGTCCATATGGATGTCTGTAGTCCAATGAGAACCATGAGAAGAGGAGGAAAGAAATATGTAATGGTGCTTGTTGATGATTATTCTAGATTTACCTAGGTTCTATTTCTAACTTCTAAAGATGAAGCATTTGACATGTTTACTGCATTTGTTAGAAAAACTCAGAAACAATTAGGAAATCGATTTGCATCCATTAGGTTTGATCATGGAACTGAATTTGAGAACTCCAAGTTTCTGAATTCTGTGATGAAAACGGTATAGATCATAATTTCTCTGCCCCTAGGACTCCTCAACAAAATAGAGTAGTTGAAAGAAAAAATAGGACTCTTGAGGACATGGCTAGGACCATGTTGCTTTCGAGTAAACTGCCTCATAGTTTTTGGACAGAGGCTGTAAACACTACATGTTACATTATCAATAGATGCATGACTAGACCTCTTGTAGAGAAGACTCCCCATGAGTTACTTAAAGAGAGAAAACCAAACATATCCCATCTTAGGGAATTTGGTTGTAAGTGCTATGTGCACAATAATGGAAAAGATTCCCTAGGTAAATTTGATCCCAGAAGTGATGAAGGAGTATTCTTGAGATATTCTTCACATAGCAAAGCATATAAAGTATTTAAATAAAAAAAGAACTTTGTGCGTGGAAGAAAGTGTACATTCAGTATTTGATGAAATTAACATTCTTTATGAGAGACAGGAACATGAAGATGAAGCCATTGGATTGGTAAAGGACTTGACTGAAGCCTCATCTCAAGTCAAAGTGGCACCAACAGAAGGAACAGGTGATGGAACAGGTTCTTCCATACAGGGCAACCTGATAGGGGGAACTAATCAAAGAGGAATTGAAATAAATCCCTTGAAAGAACCTGTTCATGAACATGTTCCTCAGCAATAGATCATGGGAGAAACATCTAGTAAAAACCAGTTGGTTGTGAAACCTCACAAGTATCAAAGTTCTCATCCCATTAGGAACATTATCACTGACCAACATCTGGAGTTAAAACTAGATCACAATTAAAAAATCTGTGTGCTTTTGATGCCTGTGTGTCTCTTATAGAACCTACAAATATTGATGAGGCTTTGCAGGATGCATATTGGGTGATTGCAATGCAGGATGAACTCAATCAATTTGAGAGAAGTCAAGTTTGGCATCTAGTTCCAAGACTCAATGGCAAATCAGTCATTGGGACAAAATGGGTCTTTAGAAACAAACTTAATGAAGATGGAACGGTTACAAGAAACAAGGCAAGACTGGTGGTCCAAGGTTACATCCAAGAGGAGGGCATAGACTATGATGAGACTTTTGCTCCTGTTGCAAGACTAGAGGCAATCAGACTCATCATAGCTTTTGCAGTACACATGGAATTCACTCTGCATCAAATGGATGTCAAAAGTGCCTTCCTAGATAGCTACCTAAAAGAGGAAGTTTTTGTGAAACCTCCAGGGTTTGAGAGCAAGGAATATCCTGAGCTTGTGTATAAGTTAGACAAAGCCCTCTATGGTCTCAAGCAGACTCCAAGAGCATGGTATGAACGATTGTCAAAATTCATGCTTGAGCATGGTTACAAGAGAGGTAAAATTGATAGTGCCTTATTTTTAAAGGGAAAAGGTATGGATCTCCTTGTTGTACAAATATATGTCGATGACATAATATTTAGGGCCACTACTGATAATCTAAGGACTTTGCAAAATTAATAGGGAATGAGCTTGAAATGAGCATGATGGGTGAGATTAACTTCTTTTTAGGCTTACAAATCAAACAAATTCCAAATGGAACCATGATCCACCAGTAGAAGTATACAAAGGAGCTAATCAAAAAGTTTAAAATGGAAGAATCAAAGGAAATAGACACAACCATTGCAGCTGCTACTAAATTAGATATCGATGAACCTGGTTCATCTGTTGACCAAAAGTTTTATAGGGGTATGATTGGTTCACTTATGTATCTTACTGCTGTATACCAGATATTATTTTCAGTGTAGGACTTTATGCTCTCTTTCAGGAAAATCCTAAAGAGTCTCATCTGACTGCTGTCAAATAGATACTAAGATACTTGAAAGGCACTACTGATTTGTGTCTTTGGTATCCCAAATGTAGCAATTTTTATCCAGCTGGATATGTTGATGCTGATTATGCAGGTCTTCTAGTGGATAGGAAGAGCACCCCAGGTATGGCACACTTCCTTTGTTCATGTCTTGTGTCATGGGCTACCAAAAAGCAAAACTCAGTGGCCTTATCTACTGCTGAAGCTGAGTATGCTGTTACATCTTGTTGTGCTCAATTGCTATGGATAAAACAATAGGTGGTAGATTTTGTTATTGAATTTTTTTGTATTTCAATATTTTGTGATAACAATAGTGTTATAAGTATGACAAAAAACCATGCTCATCATAATAGGACTAAGCACATAAATACTAGACACCACTTCTTAAGAGATAACTATGAGAAAGGGCTTATCTCCATAAAATTTGTGCTATAGATAAGGCAATTGCTGACATTTTTACTAAAGCACCGAGTAGAGAAAACTTTGAGAGGAATAGGTTGGAATTAGGGATGATTAAGATCACCTAATAGGTCCAATTCAGAATGCACAATGAAAAAAAAATTGGCTAGGAGTTCTATTCTTTGTGTAAATAACTAGTTAATTCTTACTCATCTTTATACTTCAATGAATACTCCTGTGACTTGTGTATATATGATTCACTGGTATCTTATGAAGAGACCAGTGAGTTCTATATGAAGAACCTGGTTCATTAGTATGAGTTTCATGTGAAAATACACGTATGTATTAAATACTTTGCATAATTAGAAAGATTAACATTTCAAACATGAGCAGAAGTTCGATCATTGCCAAATTCCTAGAAAATTCTATCCATTGAGGCATTGAACCAGTTTCGTCCATTTAGAACTCTAAAACCGTGATTTTTGCCTAAAATCTAGGGAAGCCAAATAAATCATTAAAGGACTGGAATTACATATTGATTAGACTTCTCTTTGACCTCTGAAAAGCTGTCGTTATTGAGTAAATGTCTAGTTTCCTTTAAATACACACCACATCTCTAATCTTCTTCATTGTTTAATAACCGTCAAAATAATCTCAAAGTTCTGATTACCTTCTCTTTCAAAAATTCCCAAATATTCTTAAGCAACGAAGAACTGTGTCTAGCCCCCAAGATAATTCTGGTACTCCTCGACCACCAACTCCCTCAAATTCATCCTCATCTACTCCTCCTAGTGAGTCCTCAAAACCTAGGTTTCAAAGGCAGAAAATGTTGGCTAGAAAAATTGCTGCATCTGGAGATCTGAGAAAAGTTTTAAATGAGAGATTGAAAGCTAGCCAAAGGAAAGAAAGCCCATCTCAAGAATCTGACTCCAATTCTAAGTCAGAATCCTTTATATCTGCCAGTGAAGGTGAAGAACATGGGTCTTCTGACACTGAGAAAAGTCAAGATATCCCCGTTGAGGTAAGTTCTTCGGTGATTAAAAACTTAAAAAATAGGTTTGTTCTAGTTGGAACTATTCAAGATGTAAAGGTGGCAGAATAGAGTATGAGTAGGAAAGTAAAAGGAAAAGGAGAAGTTCTTGCTATATATGGAGTTAAAAAAAGAGTGGCATAATGTCAAGGGTAAGTGGATCCGAGAAAATAGTTGAAGGGTTGGTTCATCTAAGCAAACAAAGAGATTAACCTGATTCATCTGCTGAGGAAACTCTGGTGATCTTCTGAAAAAGGTTGGGGCAAGTTATGACCCAAAGAAATGCAAATCTACCTCACAAAAGGCCCAACTGTTACCAAGCCATCCAAGAAAAGAAAGACTTCATCCCCAAAATCTACTGCCCCTTCAGTACCTAGGGGAAGGGCTACAAGAAATAGGGTAAGACAAAGTGAAGCTGAGTTACAAAAAGCTCTGGATGAAAGCAAGAAGAAGAAAATGGAGAAGGGAAAGAAAAAAATTGTAGAGTCCTCTGAGGTTGAAGAATAAGAGGAGATGGAACTGGTCTGTCAGGAAAAGGGAACAACAGTGGAGGTTTCTACACCAAAACCTAAAAAGTCCAAGACTTCTTCCAAGAAGCCTCCTTCTGTACATGTGTCTGATGAACCCCCACTAGCCAAGAGGACAAGATCTGCAATGAAAGGCAAGAAAAATAAAATTGTTGAAGAAGATGAATAGTGGAGTGGATAAGAAGAAGAAGAAGAAGAAGAAGAGGAAGATGAGAATGAGCAGGATAAGTTTGCCATCTTTGGCAAAAGAAAAACTTTGAAAGGAAGATTGCTGAAGGACCTGGTTGAGCCAGGGATGATAAGATTGGTGGATGCTTTAGTTGTACAAGGTTGGAAGGACATGGTCTTTGAAATAGATAGGAGGCTGGCCAGGAATGAGTTGATTGAATTTATGGCCAATGTTGTTGTGAAGGATGGAGTAGTCACCAGCCTGGTGAAGGGAGTCCCAGTGAAATTTAAAGTTGAAAAACTGGGATAAATTCTGGATATACCCTCTAAAGAGTTTGATGATTACACTAGGCAAAGGTGGCCATTCTCGGACTCCCTACCTATTGCTCTTGAGATCACCAAGAGATTCTGTGATTCAAAGGATATGAATGAAGCCAGGGTTGTGTAGAAAAGTGAGATAAGGCCTGAGCACAAGGTTTGCACTTGAGTTTGTCAACAAATGCCTACTACCTAGACAAGAGAGAAGACATACTGGAAATTACATGAACTTGGTCCTTATAGAGTGCCTTGAGCGAGGAAAGAAAATCAATAGGCTTGCCCTCATTGTCAAATTTCTAGACAGGGTAATCAATGGGTCTAAAGGCACATGCTACTCCATATGGTTTCATACTGACAACTGTGCTGGACAGGTTGAACGTACGTTTGAAGAAATGGGAAATGGCATCAAGCAAAGAACATTTTGGTGTTAAGACTCCGCTGGCTTATGTCTATCCTGTCAACGCCATCCCAGTTGAACCTGGTTCATCTCTAAAGACACCCATCAATAGCAAGGTTAGGGATTTGGTACAGGAATGTGGAACTAAGGATGATGAAATTGCTAGGCTCAAGGCATGTGTGGCTGAATTGAAAACTGAAAGAGATGGTCTCACAACTGAGCTAGCAAAAGAAAAGGAGAAAAGTGATTCAATGCTTCAAAATATGCTAAACCTTCTCCAATCTAAACTATCTAGTTCTTCCAAGCCTTAGGTCTCCCAGCACTTGCCTTTT
Organism: Nicotiana benthamiana; assembly: GCA_034376525.1. Taxonomy (NCBI): domain Eukaryota; kingdom Viridiplantae; phylum Streptophyta; class Magnoliopsida; order Solanales; family Solanaceae; genus Nicotiana; species Nicotiana benthamiana. The sequence continues at coordinate 113,124,213 of CM067324.1, forward strand.
GAACCAGTCTAGTAACCCCAGTGACCCAGATTAGGGATGTTTCTATTTTTTTTGCTCATGTTTTGGAAGATTTTCTTTCTTTTTATGGTCTGTTTGTAGAAGCATATCTATACCAATGACAACTGATGTTTTCTCTTGTTCGATGATGATTTTGATCCTAATAGTTAAAATTATTTGTTGATTATTGATAATTGCACAATGATTTCACTTAAAGTTGCCCTAGTGGTCGTGAGTACTTTTTAACATTTGGGAGTCACATTATGTATGCAACTTTTCAATGATGCCAAAAAGGGGAAAAGATATTGTGTTTTACTCATTATTCTGAATAAGTGATATTTATAACCTAATTAAACCTGGTTCTTGATGATAAGTAAAATTTTATAAGTTAGTGTTGATGGTTAAGATGAGTTCTTACAGGTTCTCTGATCAATGAAAGCACAGAGTTTGTCATCATTAAAAAAGGGGAATTTATTGGCCCAAGAACAGGTGTAGTTTTGAAGAATGACAAATGAACTCTGTCATGGAGCAGGTCCATCGGGTGAAGCGTAGTTTTTGTCAACCTATACATATGAGATGCATGTGAAGGAAATAAGTCCCGTTGATCAAGCAGCAATATCTCCTGAACTGATCGAAAAGGTTGCATATGAGATAAGGAGAGAAAGGCTACTTATGAGAAGAGAACGCAATCTGGATAAAGGATAGGGTTGGAGTTTGTGTTGATCAAGGACTCAACTTCAATGGAAGATGAAAAATTGAGTCTCAATTAAAATCTAATTACTAATTCATTAAATAATAGTGATTGTTCTCTTTTACAGGTATTGCAGAAACGCAGAAGTAAAACTAAATTGAGAGCAAAAAGCGAGGCAATTTTGCAAGCAATTTATGTGAGATTTGAGTGTGCATTCCTAAAGCTACTTGGACAATATAGAAGAACCAATTCAATTGTGTCTTTCTTTTATTTTAGTTCAATTGTAGTAGGTGATTTAAAGTTGTACCTTTCAATATTATAGAAGCAATTGTATTAGGTACTTTGAGTATTCAAATTAGAGTTAACTTGAAGTTGCCGCAACAGTTCACGCTGTGTGCAACAACGGGATTAGAGTTTGATCCTTAGGTTTACAAAGAGTTTTTGTAAATGCTTTTTTGGCTCAGTGACATTAGTAGAAGTTTGGGGAAATCCTACTGAGTAGTAGGTCGTGGGTTTTTCACCTTTTGAGTTAGGTGTTTTCCACATAAAAATCTCTATATTCTTTATTTTATGTACTTTAATTCCGCAAACAGTAGTAGTTAGAACACCTAGAAGAACAAGGTTCTTCTAGAGCAAAAATTGGGTACCAAACAAATCACCCCCCTCTCTTGTGTGGCATTGTCGTTTAGAACATCATCGTGGAACACTCAGTGCCAGAACCATGGTACGAGAACCTGGATGTTGTGAGATGCCCGATGCTCGAAGACAAAATATAGCAATATGACCCATATCACCACTAGTATAACAAGTCTGCAGCTGCTGAGACTGCTGACTCTGACGACATGAATGGCCACCCCAAAAACTCTGGAGCGGTTGTGCATTGATAGGAGCTGGTGTTGCACTGTGGGACTTCTAGTTGGAATACTGCATGTGAGAACCACGGTCACCTGAAGCACTGTGAGAAACCTGAAGTACCGACTGAAAAGGCCTAGGGGATGGCCTCTACCATACGAATCCCTTCCTCCAGAGGAGGCGCCACTGAATCTGCCTAAATGAAGAGGCCTCTTTTCAGACCCCTGACCACCTCCCCGTGATAAAACCATCTTGAACCTCTTTGCCAAATTGGCCACCTCCTGGAAAGAAATCTCACTCCTCATCTCATTAGCCATCTGAAGTCGAATAGGCCGGATAAGTCCCTCAATAAACCACCTCTCTCTCTCTCTCTCACTCTCTCGCTCTCTCGCTATCTCTCTCTCTCAGTGGAAGTAGAAGTAGAGCATGATGAGCCAGCTTGATACACCTGGTCTTTTACTGAGTAACAGTCGTAAAACCTTACTGTAGGCGCTCAAACTGCCTCCGATAGATCTCTATTTGAGTAACGGGAAGAAACTTTTCCAAGAACAGCTGAGTAAACTGCTCCCAAGTCAAAGCTGGTGAACGTGTTGGTCTAGCCAAGCAGTAATCTCTCCACCAAGTCTTGGTCGATCCAGATAAGCAAAAAGTAACAAAATCAAACCCATTGGTCTCCACTATCCCCATGTTAATGAGAACCTCATAACAGTTATCAAGATAATCTTGGGGATCCTCAGAAGATGAACCACTAAAAGTGGAAGTGAAGAGCTTGGTAAACCTATCCAATCTCCACAAGGCATCGGCAATCTAGCTGCTCCGTCACCGGTGTGGGATACTACACCCGGCTGAACTTCCCTAACTGGCTGAACTGCTGAAGTATAAAACTAGGGAGCCACCTGCTCCAGAGTGCGAGTGGCAGGAGTCTGGACCCCTCCTCCGGCTTGAGAGATGGTTGGTGCTGCAAGAAGTAAGCATGCCTAGGTAACACTATTCATGAGGCCCACTAGACAAACCAGAGCACCCTGAAGTAATGGAGTAGGAACGAACCCCTCTAGGACCTGATCTGGGCCCACCGGAGCTGTCTGGGCCAAAACCTCCTCGTCAAACTCAACTTAAGGCTCTGCCACTGGTGCTGTTGCTTCGGCCTAAGATCTGCCCCTACCTCGGCCTCTAGCATGGTCTCAGCCTCATCCTTTGCCCCTCCTGGGAGGTGCTGGTGGGGGCTCGGGCTGCTGATCAACAGATGAGGAAGCACGTGTTCTCGGCATCTACGAAAAACAGAGTAGAAATTCAATTAACATTAAGAAACCAAACCGCACGACAGGAAAGAGTAGATGTGAAGTTTTTCCTAACTCTGTAGCTTCTGGAGGATAAATACACGCAGTCCTGTATTGTTCCCTTGGACTTTACTAAGCTTGTGTGTGAATTGTAAGACCTATGTAATCTAGAGCTTCGATACCAACTTGTCACGACCCGAATTTCCACCCTCGGGGGTTGTGATATCACCTACTAGTGAAAGCTAGGCAAGCCAATCAACTGCGTTAATTTCCTTATTTCAATTTTTAAGTTCGTTAACAATTAAAACCCAAGAGTTAGTAATCAACAAAATTTAACAAGCGGAAGAATTTAATTCCAAGTTTACTGATACTACTAATACCATTACATAACAAAACTACCCAAGATTTGGTGTCAGAACTTCACATATTGACTAGGAGTACTACTAATAAAGGTCTGAAAGAAGTAAATATAATACTGTCTCTGAAAATACATGAAAAAAACATGAATAGTAAATAGAACTAGACGCCAAGGCCTGTGGATGCCTGCAGGACTACCTCGGTCGCCTGATGAACAAGAAACAACAATCTCACTGCGGTTCGAAGTCTACAGTACAAGGATATGCACAAAAGAGTGCATAATGTAGTATCAGCAGAACCGACCCGTTGTACTGATAAGTGCCTAGCCTAACCTCGGAGAAGTAGTTACGGGGCTAGGACCAGACTGCCAAATAAGCTTATGCAGATAAATATGGACAACGAAAAATAGAAGCAGAAATATACAATCAAGGATGGGAAGGGGAAACAGGCTATGGGGAAATATCATATTGCAACAAGAGTACAACAATTAAAAATATTCGGAACACCACAATTTAATTATCAAAAAGAATAAAAAACCAAACAAGTGCACGACATCACCCGTCGTGCTTTTACTCTCATCCTCACCATAAAGTCAATATAAACTGCACGACATCACCCTTCGTGCTTTTACTCTCATCCTCACTAAAAAATTGATATAATTGGCATGGAATGGTACATCGTGCGGCACGGCATCACCCTTAGTGCTTTACAATCTTCCTCACAAAATAATACACGGCATCACCCTTCATGCTTTAATGCTCTCTCGCCAAATTAATACACGACATCACCCTTCATGCTTTATACTCTTCCTCACCCAAACGACAAACACAAACAATAAGAGCAAGGAATAAATGAGTCACAATGAAATTCCGACAATGGAACAATATCAAAATCACAACATCCCGGCAAGGGAATAACATTAAAAGCAACAACGTCCCAGCAAGGGATCAATACCACAAACCTTTTCTCATTTTCATATTTATCTCACAACTTGATTCACCAGTTGAGCCAATGCTCTATAAGGTTCAATTGTCAATTTTATACTTTTACAAATCACTTTGCAATTTGAGCCAATGCTCTTCAATATACAAATACCAATATTCTTTCCACAAACCTTGCTCAACAATAGCAATCACTATATTAAACATCAACAATAGAACGGGGTCACATTAATCACAAGATAAGACCTACGGGCATGCTTGGCACCAACGTATAGATACTTGTCACCATGTCAATACGTCGTACTTAACATTTAGCACATAGAAAGGAATACTCAACTCCTAATTCCTCAAGCAAAAGTTAGATCAAACACTTACCTTGATGCCACGAACATCATTCAAGCCTCAACTATCGCTTTACCTCTTGATTCCATCACCAATTCACTCGTATCTAGTTACAAGTTACTTAATTATATTGATGAATGCTAAATGAATCAATTCAAATGCATGGCAATAAGTTTCTAATTTTTTTTTCAAAAAGTCAAAAATCGACCCAGGGCACACATGGTCAAAACCCGAGGTTCGAACTAAAACCCGACTATCCATTCACTTACGAACTCACATATATAATTTGTTTGGAAATCGGACCTCAAATCGAGGTCCAAATTCCAAAATTTTGAAAAACCTAGGTTCTACCCAAAACACTTAATTTTTCTCATGAAAATCATTGATTTGAGTTGAAATCATGTGAAACAATGCTAAGGGCTGAAGAAAACTAGTTAAGAATTACTTACAATTGATTTGGAGAAGAAGTTACCTTTGAAAAATCGCCATAGAGTGTTTATGTTTTGAGAAGATATGAAAAAGAGTTAAAAATTTGTCTAAGTATGGATTTCATAGGTCTCTGATGTTGCAATTGCGATAAGGGTTCGCAGTTGCGAACCACTTAGACGGTAGCTTTCGCAAATCGAAAAAATATGCCACATTTTCGACTTGGCCAAAAATTCGGTAGCCTTCGCATTTGCGATCGAGGCTAGCCCAGGGCATCTTTACATTTGCGAGGAAATAGCCGTATTTGTGACTCTGACCCTGTCGCATTTGCGATACACTGATCGCATTTGTGATAGAGACCAACACAGGCCATGTTCGCATTTGCCACGCATAGTTCGCATTTGTGATAACGTGTAGTCATGATCATACCAGCTGAAAACCTGTAATTTCCTAAGTCCAAATTTCACCCAGTGGCCTATCCAAAAGTCACCCAATCCCTCGGGGCTCCAAACGAAACATGCACACTAACTCGAAAAACTTCATACGAACTCGCTCGTGCATTCAAATCACCAGAATAACATCAACAACTATGAATTTAGTATCAAAATCATGAAATCACTCAAGAGCATCAAATTTTCAAATTTTTCTCAAATGAGGTCCGATTCATGTCATTTCAAGTCCGTTTCTTACCAAATTTCACAGACTCAACTTAAATCACATATAAGACTTGTATCGGCCTCCGGAATCAAGATACATGTACGATACCATCAAATTTCAAACATGTTTCATTTTCAAAAACTCATGTATTTTTCAAAAAATAATTTTCTTCAAAAATTTATTTCTCAGGCTAAGGACCTCGCAATTCGATTCCGGGCATACGACCAAGTCCTATATTTTCCTACGGACCCTCCGGGATCGTCAAATCACGGGTCCATGTCTTTTTACCTAAAATATTGACCGAAGTCAACTTAAATTCATTTTAAAGGCAAGTTTCATCATTTTTCATAGATTTTTACATATTGGCTTTCCGGCTACGCGCTCAGACTGTGCATACAAATCGATGTGAGATAGGTCTCGGAATACTGAATTTATTTTTAAAATAAGTGATAACTTTTTGTATCGTCATAGCTACCCATTTATAAGATTTTACTGAATTGTTATTGTATAAAACCTTCAATTCAAATACATATCTGATCTACAAGCACTTACCTGGTAATTGGTGTTATGAACTCTATAGTGACAAATCGTATATGTGAATGACTTGTTATACACAGATAATATACTAAGCCATTCACATGAGTCAACCGTATTCATGTGTAAAGGAGTAATATACATGGGAAGAGGCACTACACAATCATGTATCCTCTGAAATTGTATGATAATAATTTCTATCATAAGCACTCGATCACCGTAAAAAAAAATATTCTTTTTGAAGAAAACCTTCTATGAAAGATTTCAGACGGTGAAAGCAGTTTTACGTAACAAAGAATTATAAGAAAATATACATGACTTCATTTCATAATAAAAATAGTTTATATTTTTAAATATTATCCTATTTAATTTATATCATACATATTTTAAAAGTACTAACAAATTTAAAATTTGTATGCTTCTAAAAGTTATGTAGTTAAATTCGTATTCTCACAACCATTACTTTCATTTTCTCTTCTTCTCACATCTTTTATATATGCTTCAAGTGATCGTTCGCTATTACTGCTCATTCTCATGTGTCACATGATTGTAATATAAGAAAATTTAAGAGTATAAGTCCACCATTGAGGCCATTCAAAGCTTTGCTTTCGAAAATCAGATTTTTTGAGTTGTTAGTTGTTTGGATTGGGTATTGTTCCAATTGATTGAAAATATCAAAAGGAGTTCAAAATTTTAAATTTGAAGTGATTTGGAGTAGATTTGAGCGAGATTTGAGTTAAATTTCAAAAAAAAATACAAGGAAGAAGACGAAGTCAGTTTTTGTATAATCTTGTATAATAGTGTATACGAATGTATAAACACATCTTATACATTAGTATACACTTTTATACACCTTTATACAAGCGTTTGTATACGAACTTCTTCCACGATTTTCTGTTACAATTCTTGTTCAAATCAGTCCAAATCTCCATTAATGACTTCAAATTTTACATTCAACCTCCTTATACTATTTCTGACAAGTCTAAACAACACCCACTCCAAATTGTTAAATAAATCAAATTTGAAAGTAGAACCCACATATTTAAGCTTGTATAAATTTTAATTTTTACCACCTAAATGAATTTGGTTTGTTAAGCTAATATTTGAATCACAGTTATATTGATTCAAAAATTAACTTATAAGCTTTGAATAATTTTTTTTTAAAATTATATAGTAATTTCAAGAACCTATTTAAGTTGAATGTTGCATATTAACCTATTATTTTTTTCACCCCTCCTTTTTTGCTTACGCGTGGTTACCCGAAAGATGACATCTGTATATGAGTTTTTCCAATTAAAGTGACATTATTCGAGATGGGATTAATTATTTATTTCAAGAGTCGCCACTTGGGATAGGCTTGGCTTTTGGTGTCCCAAGTCACCGATTTATTTAAAATCCCAAATCGAGAAATTTCGACTGCCCAATTGGAGTCTGCGAACCAGAAATTTATAAGTAAGGAATTCGGTTGACCCGAGGGAAGGTGTTAGGAACCCTCGGATCCCGTGGTTCTAGAACGGACGCTTAAGCTCATTATAAATGGCTAGAGATTTGATTTGCTACACATGTTTAAACCTATAGTGCAATTTCAAATTGTTAACCGCTTTTAACATCTTTTAGGAAGTTTATAATGTTATTAAAATACGTCGCGAATCACGTCACATAAATGCGCACGCAATTTTAGACATATCCCAACTCCATTGAGATCTGGATTTGGGTTACATAAATGCGCACCCGAATTTAGGAAGGTATTTTATTAATGACTTCGCGCCTATAGCAACTACATCTTCAAAATTCATGGGAAGGCCGTGAAATTCGCTAAACGAAACTTCCTATTTTCTATGTGTTTTAATGAATTAAAGAGCCATCGCATGGTATTTGATTGGATTAACACGGCTCACTTTATTTTATAAGGACATTCTAACACATACTAAGTTCTCTACTATTGCTGGTGTTTAAATGCACTAATCATTTTTATGTATAAACTGTGTATTTTAGAAAAATAATACTTGCATTTTAGCCTCATTCATGGCTGATTATACACATTGGGTTCCCAGTTTTGGCCAGTCTTAGAACACACATTGTTTATGTTGCGACTGGCAACTATTGGGCCGTGTTCGTGACTGACTTGGGCCTTTTATTCACTCAGCCCAGAAACATGTAGTGTTACAATGCCCCTGGTGCATACTGGGCCTCTTAATTGGGCCCAGGGTTGATCTGGACGAAAGAGTCAATTATGAATAATTCTCAATAATGTTTCTTTGGTTTGAAATTATACACAAACATTACTCTCTACACATTCACAAAGAAGATACTAACGATTATTTCATATCAATTTTCAGTATTAGATCTGAACTAAATGATTCACATACTCGTCAGTCGGAGTATATGAATCCAACTTTCAAAATTCAATTGTGATTCTGATTACAACATGTTAAATTGATCTGAAACAAATCATTGCTAAATGCATTGAAAACTGGAGTGAACTAGAACGATACACAATGTTTTGATTTTTAAACAATTACTAAGCTAACATTTCCTGTATCCCTTACTTCTAGACAAAACATGAAATAATCATCCAAAACAGCCATACCAATAGCTAATCAATACTATCAATTATACATACTTAAAATAGTAGTCGAATGTCCAGTTATTACAAAATAATTCAGTCCCCAATGTCCAGTTATTACAAAAAAAATGAATGATTCAAATTTTTAAACTGCTACAAAGTAATTAGGCATATTACAATTAAAGGGAAGGGGCAAATAGGGGAGGATTCGAAACAAAATAATAGTAGTAGATCTTCATACTTAGGAATACATTCTACTGAGCTTCAATACGTCAAATAGCATCGAATGTACCTGTAATTCAGTAGAAAGCAGAAGCCTATGAGTAAATATAATGAATCAGCCAAGCAAAACAGCAAACCAATCGAACAGTATACCCAGGATTTCAACAGATTTTGGGGGATTTAAAAAAAATCTCAAAGGAATAAGAACTAGAACTGATTGTTTATCACATATATAGGAAGAATATGTGGTTTTCTCTATAGAATTCAAAAGAAAGATTATGGATCCCTCAAAAAATGCCCAGATGGTTTCTTTTATAGTGGAGCCTTAGGTCACCATTTTTCCCTTGTTTTTTCTTTTAGTCCTTGCTTCAGGTTTACACTTTTCCTAAATGGTCCTTCATTTCCTAACTTGTGCCTCAAGTTTGAGGCAGAAATTGTGTTTTAATCCCTCACTAGAATGTTCTAGGGGATTACTGTCAGATTTTTAAAGTTCAAATCCCTCTTATACCCCTATTTCTTTTCCTAAATAACCAACCTGAGGTTTTAACCTCAGTTATTCCTTGACCCTGGCCGATTGTGTTTGGGTTATGGGCCAAGGTTTGGTTTGGATTAACAGGTTCATTGGATCCATACCACTAAGTGTCCTAATATGGATTGGCTTATCAGTTATTATAACTTAGGATCACAAACATTCAGATGTCTTTGTATTAAGACCAATGGATCACTATCAACCAGAAAACCAATCAACTACTACTCATTACAAGAAAATCCTAATTAAATCACTCAAATAAAGCTTGGAACATGGATTGAAATATTAGAAAGCAATTAAAGATTCAACCAAACAAATCAGCTTGAACTATGCCAGTACTGAAGATCAAAAATTACTATGAAAATCAAACACTTAATAGCATAAACGCCTAACCAAACTAATCAGAATATCAGGGAATAAAACAAACGAAGATCATGAGATGAAGGTCAACAAAACATAGGAGTCACACTACTGAAGAATCAACAAACTAGGCTTTCAGAGTCAAGGAGCTAAGATTAACATGATATCAAATTATTCATGATACGAAGGGATTTCAAACTAATACCAACCAAAGGCATATAACTAATGAACCTATTTCATATAAGATTGTAGAAAAACAAACGAGAAATCAAAGCAATTAACAAAGATGAAGCAAATATATACAAGCAAGGATAGAGTACTTAGCTTTTTTATTACACATGCAAACCCACTTGAGACCATTCTGTTGGTTCCTGACTCCTTCTACAGGGGTTTCTAGCAATTTATTTTGGGCAGATGGGTTTTAGGGGTTCAGGAATGCGGTTCTGGTAATTCTGAGACCTTATGAGGTCTCAGATTTGATTTTTCTCGGTGATTGGTGGTATCTGGGGGTCGTGGGTTGCATGGTTGGGGAGGGGAATGGCCAAGGATTGCCTGGGATGAATTTGGCCAAATTCCGACAGGGTTGGGTTTTAGGGTTGAACTTCAAATTAATATTCGACACGTTTTGACTGGATTCGAAGGGTGTGACACATATGGTTGGAAAGAGGGGATTGAGTTGTTTCAGGGGTGTAAATTTGGAGGGGTTTGGAGTTGCGTCGCCGGAGATGGGGGGTTCCGATGACCTTTCTGTGAAGATTTGAGACTGCGGGGGATCGTTTGAAAGAAATAGACTGCAGGATGGGGAATGGGAGGTTCTAATGGTCCTACGGTGTAAAGTTGGAGAGGGTTGGAGCAGGGTCGCCAGAGACGGTAGTTCCGACGACCTTATTTTGAATATTCAAAATGGAGGAGACCTATTTGATGGAAACTAATCACAGGATGGGAAAGGGGAGGTGGTGATGGTTTGATGGTGTAAATCTTGGGAGGTTTGGTGACCGGCTGCCGCCGTGAGGTTATTTCCGGCGTCGGCGTTGAGGTGGTAGACTGGTGGTCAAGGGGTGGTCAATGGTGGTCAAGGGCAGTGTTACATGGGGGTAGATGATACGAGGTCGGAGATGAGTTTAGTCTCTGAGTGTATAGAGGTGTTTGGAAATATGTATATGAATTTTTGGGGGCTTTCATGACCGTTGGATGATCAAATGATCAACGGCTGTGATGAGCCTTCTTGAAACGGTGTTGTTTGAGTTAGTCTTGTGTGGACCGGACCGGGGTTGGTTGTTTGGGCTGGGCTGTGTGTTTTAAAGGGAAAAAGGTTTGGGCCACTCAGGTCTGGCCCAATTGTGGCCAGCCTGAGTGGTTGTATATGTATATGTATATTTTTGTCTTTTCTTTTATTCTTCTTTTTTTATTATTATTTTAATTAACTCCTAATTTTATTTAAAACCAAGAATTCCTAATTAACACAAATAAAATACAACAAGTTGAAATTAAACAAAAAATAATTAAAAATACCGGAAATATATATTTTGTATTTTAATTTGTATAATAAATTTATTTAACAATTAAATCCTACACAATTTTAAACATGCATTTATGAACACGCGGTTGAACTAAGTCATAAAAACAAATATAAAAGGGAAAGTCCTAAACCTGAGAATTCTGTAGGAGCCGTTTCAACATGATAAAAATTATATGCTTAAAATTTTTAAGACAGTTAATTATAAACTTAAATATAAACTATAAAATTAAAAAGAAACCGTTGTTTTTATGTGAAATTTTCCCTTTATGTAATTGTTGAAGCAATCTTCTAGTAGTTCAAGTACTCCACGACGTCGGTCATGAACTTTTTAGTTAATTAGTCTCCACTTATATGCATGTGCTTGTGTTTGCTAACTAGTGAAATAAATGTGTTGTCCAGATTTCATTTGTGAAATTACAGTGTTATTGTTGTTAAAAATAAATGTGTTAAATCATATATAGACTATAGGTCAGTTTTATGGTACACTACAAGTGTAGTTCTTTTAGTTACTCCAATATAGTATTCCTTTTTACTTGAGAGGATTGGCAACATATAACACAAAAGAACAGCAAATAAAACATAATACTCCATTATATTCTTTGGGATAAGAGGGTTGCTCTTGATGGTAAGCAACCCCCATTTCCAACCAAGAGGTTGTGAGTTCGAGTCTCTCCAAGAGGTTGTGAGTTTGAGTTCGAGTTCAACCAGACCCTACTAAGTAGGATTATACTGGGTTGTTGTTGTTGTACTATTATGCTCTTGATTTCCTTTCACCATTATACATATAAAACAGACTGTCACTAATACTTTTCAAAAGATATCTTCTACTACTATATTCATATATTAAGAATTACTAAAAATTTCAATTGCAGCAGAACGGTGGTACTAACGAAAACATAAAAAGGGAAGAGCACTATATATATCCACATTGGCTAGCTAAGGAGCTAAGAGGTGGACATAGGGTTGGTTATCAAAAAGAGAACTGGTTTATATACATACATATCATACAACAAAGCTAAATTCAAAAATACTGAAACAACGTATCTACTTCTATGGCAGCTTATAGCTCTTATCTCCTTCTTTTTCTTGCTCCTGAAAATGTCGCTTATTATTCTTTCTTTTCTTCTTCTCATAAGCAATCCCTCTTGCCTTAGCTTGTGAATCCCTCACTTCCCTCAAATACAACCTCACTGCTCTCGCCCCAAACGGGTTTGTCTCTGCGCGTCCTCCGTTCTCTTCAAAAGCAGCGCGTAGCCTACCAACTAGCGCATCAAGGCTGCCCCACGCTTGTTTCAACGGACATGTACATGGTGCCGGCGGCTGAGGATGTCCGAAAAACGGACAACAACAGTTGTGAACTTTGGTTTTTCCAAACTGATCTAGGTACTTTAAGAATTCAAGAATGTTTGCTCCGCTGCACCTTGAAAGTATCAATGGTGGTTTGTGGTTTTTTAAGTATTGTCCGAATGTGTTCCAGTCTCGCCGCTTTTGTAGCTCGTAACGGCTCACCGCCGGTGATGGCGGCGGCGCCGCTGTCGGCGGGGAGAAGTTTTCTGATATAGAACTTGTACTATACTCGTCTAACATGGCTGTTGTTTGTTGGGGACTTTAACTTTTTGAAGTGCTTGGAGGGTATCCGCCTCACTATATATAGGAAGTGAAAGAGTTAAAATATTTTACTTGTTGAGGGTGATGATTTGATTTATTTGATGTTTGTCATGGACAAGAAGGAATATTTCTTGAAATGGTGAAATTTAAAATACTTGTTCTTTTTCACAAGTAAAATTCATAATTGTGGATAAAATGACTATCATAAAAAAGAACATATTGAGACATATACTTATCCATAAATTGTAGAGTAGTTAATTTGAATTTTACAATGACCTCGCATATTAACTGAAAAACTTCAAGTTTAGAGTAGGGAGGCAAGAGTAGTCCAGAGCAAAAAGCACTTCAGAGTGAAAAATATAAATATAATTTGGGGTGGTTTCTTTATATTAGTAATTATTTTTAAAAAGAAAAGTACTCCTATTATAATGTGCTGATTATTTTATGAAGAGAATAATAATGTCTAGAATGATACGCAATAAATAAGTATTCCGTCTGTTTCAAATTAGTTAACGTACTCTCTTTTTAAATAAATATTTTTTTATTTTAAATTAGATAATTTACTTTTCTTTTAGTCTGTTCTAAATAACTGACGTACTTCTAAATTTGAAAATAATTCAACTTTAAACTCTTCATTTTATTCATCTTATCTTTAGTGAAAAGCTTTATAATCACAATAATGTCACGGTCTCACAAAGCTTATACCCCTTAGCTTTTAAAACTACAAGTTTCAAAAGTTTTTTTCTTTTTTCTTAAATACCGTCTCGAGTCAAACTACTTCATCTAAATTGAAACTGAGGAAGTAATATTTTTCTAAATTTGAAAATAATTCAACTTTAAATACTTCATTTTATATATTTTACTCTTACTTTGAATACAGCTTATATTGGGATAAGCTATGATGGGATTAGTTATCCTGGTATGGTTTTTTATTCACTGTTTAGTATGTTATATTAAAAATGACAATTGCATAATTTCTAAAAAAAAGTATAAGTTATCCCGGCACTAATTACCCCACCTCCTACAAGGTATAAGTTATCCTTGTACTAATTTTAATCTCGGGATAACTTATATCAGGTTTGCTAACCAAATAAAGTATTAATGTGTTATTAAATTTTTATAACAGCACTATATCTATTTATAAGTTATACCCCATACAAAATGACTCTTTAATGAGAAGCTTTTATTACCACACAAATGTTACCTCATTTTAAGCGCTATATCTATTTTTAGAAACTTTTATTCGAGTAGTGTGAATATACATATTTTATTTCACATTTTATTATGTATAATAAATTACATTAGTTTTACCAAAATCAATAAATATAACATTTTATTTTCAGAATTGAACTCCCGGCCATAAATTATGTGAGGTTTAATACTAAAATCAAATAATTTATTAATTATATACAAAAGGACTATATAGTAGTAGTGCTATCTATATCTATACTATATTAAAAGGATGAAAACTCTTAGCGAAATATCGTTCGTCTTTTTTATCCTTTTAAAATAAAGTTCACACTAGATAAAATAGTTATTTTATTATATCCCTAGTACTTAGAAAGTCATTTAATAAATTCTCTATTATTTAGGAATAACCATTTAATTATTTTCCTTATATTTAGGACTTTTTAATCTACTAAATTTTACTTATTAATAATTTGCTTTCAATTTCCTATTATTTAGGAATAGTCACTTTTTTCTAATACTTAAAACTTTAGATCAATTAAAAAATCACCTAACAAAAAGTTTTTTACTTGTTTGACGATGTAAAACATACGATTACTATAATTCTTAGTTATGCTACCTAATATTTATAACCTTTGAAGTCTGAATTATAAAAAGAATTTTTTTGAATATGGTGCTAAGTAAAAGGCACATAGACTTCGAAGACTTCAAACGTGTTCAATATAAAATAGTAATAATCACTATATAAATAATAAAATTACTTAAGAATTTAATATTTTTGATGAACTAATACATAAGATTTTGATTCTACTATCTATTTTCCTATAATTTTTAACCTTATGCAAATTCTATTTCATTCTAGAAAGAATTTCATTGGAATAAATATTTATCATGTTGCAAATATAGTAAAAAAAGAAAATAACACTAAACAAATATTTATTTTTATCTATACTATATTAGAAGCACTAAGACTTTTAGTGAAATATCATTTTCCTTTTTTACCCTCTAAAAATAAATTTTACGTTGGACGCAATTGTAATTTAATTTATTTTTCTAATATTTAGGACATTTAAATCACCTAAAATTTTGGCTATTTAATATTTATCTAAGTAAGGACTCCTAATCTTTAGTCTTTAGTCATTATGACATATTGATTAAATAAAAAAAACATGAGTATTACCATCCAATTGAATACAATTGATGAAATAATATTTACCTAGAATGAAAAATGACAATTTAAAACTAACCTTTTTCTTTTCATTTCAAACTTGATCTTTATCATTAAAAAAGTTGTATTCTGGAAACCCTCAAATTTTATGTTAAATATTATAAGAAACACCTCATTTAATAGTATTAATTATTTTTTAATATTTAGGAGATTAAATTAACTAAATTTTTACTTATAATTTATTTTTTATTAAATTTCACTCTGTATAAGTTGTGCACTTAAATTATAAAAAAGTAGATGAAGGAAAAATTAAAACATTTAAGAAAGAATAGGTACAATTTCTTGAACAATATATATAGTTCATATTTTCAAAAATATATAAGACAGTTGCACCAATCAAATTATTCAATATTATATTTTCAACTTTCAAAAAATTTTAAATGCACAATTACAGTTAAGTAGAATATTGAGTAGAAATTTATAATATGCACAAAAATAATAAGATAAATAATGAGATATTTTAATTTTAATCCATGATATGTTTAGCTAAATATAAGTGGGTTCATTAGCTAGCCTTCAATTGTAAATTTCAAGGCTTGTCGTGAAACTGAACTAACGAAATTACATATCTGGAACAAATGTTAGGTTGAATTATTGATGATTGGGACTTTTGAGATAATTTCTTCAATTATTAAGTTAGTTATACACAATCGATATTCATGATCATCTTTAGGAACTTACATTTTTATTATATAACTCAATATAATTTTAAATAATTTTTTAATAATTAAGATAGAATTCACGCATACCTTAAGATCAGTAGTTATACAAAAATATCAGACGTTATAAAAATGATAGAGTATAGAATTTTATAAAAAAAATAAGTTTTCTTAAATACTCCATAAACGACGTAAAAGTAGAAAATAATGAAGGGAGAGAGTAGACTTTTTGTAGAGGAAAAGTAATGGCGGAGAAAGAAAGAAAAAAAGGACGGACCAAAAAGATAAGTGGGGAAGGGACCTACGAGTTATGACAGAGTGAGAATCACTTCAACTAGTCTTGTCTAATGTAATTTCATCTCCTCGTCTTATCAACTATCAAAACTTGGAGGATCGTCATTATCATCATCATTCTATTTCACCCTTTTCTTTTCTTTCCTTCTTGCTTATGTCTTTTTATTATCCGTGTCACAGTGGCTTAACTTGTTTTGACCACCTATGTCTATTCCTTTCTCTCGTCCGGTGTTGGGTGTTTATTCTGAAATTATTATTTGTATAGGGTCAAAATTTAACCGTGAGTTGGCCGTCTTTAAAAAGAATGATAAAGGATCGATGAAATTTTCTTTTCGTCTTGTATCTAATATTGCTAATCACATTTAAAAATACAAAAAGTAATTTTTGTATGTGATTCTTTGATAGAAAGAATCCTATTATTTGGTTTTCAATTTTTATTGACTAGTTTTAATAAATTTATGATTAATGGCTAGATTTGTAAGTCAAAATTTATTTGGGATATTTGTGTAAGTTTCTCTAATATGATATCTACGTAAGTACGGCTTATTATCAAAAAATAAATTTAATTAAATACAGAATTGAATAATCATAATTTGAATCAAAATTAATTTTTTAAGAGTTGTCCACCTGCAATCAATCTCGGGTTCGACTCCAAGTAAAAATTTCCGATATGAAGCACTTTTCTATTTAACGAATAAACGAAGTTTAGATGATTCGAACATATGAAAAGGAGAAGCCTAGATGTCCCAGTTAGGAGGTATGAACGATTGAGTTCGGCAAGTACAAGAAGAGACAGAGGCCGGCCTAAGAAGTATTAGGGAGATGTGTGAACAGTTGACTTCGGCAAGTACGAGAAGAGACAAATGACGGTTTAATGAGTATTGGAGAGAAGTGATCAGGCATGCCAAGATGTAACTTCAATTCACTAAATACATGACCCTTGATAGGAGGGTGTGAATCGAAAATTAGGGTAGCAGGCAGTCGGGCATTTTTCAAATCCTAACCGGGTTGTTTAAGGCTAGTCTAGTAGCATTTATCGTCGTTCCTAGATTGCTAGTGTTAGGGCTACTTCTTACGATCCTCCGCTTCAATTTTCTATTATATTGTCATGGTTACTGCCTGTTACTAGTGCTACTGCTTTCCTCCTATTTTTTTCTTCTAGTTCTTATATTGTTATTATTTTTTTTGCTATTGTCGTTGATATTTGATTGTTTTCTATTCATATTCTCTCGAGCTAGAGTTTTTTCGGAAGCAACCTCTTTACTTCATTATATTAGGGGTAAGCTCCGTGTATACATTACCCTTCTTAATTTTTATTTGTGAAATTTTATTGAATTTATTGTTGAGCTAAAGGATTACTTAGCCTCCAAGCCCAAACACAAACATTCATAACTGTTGTATATTCAGTGTATCTTTATTTGTATATTGCTGTATATTGTATGTATAACAGACTTTGGGCTAGATTGTGTATTTTATTTTGGGCCTGTTTCTATTCGGGTTAGAATAGGCCCAATCCGAAATGTAACCCTGACCCACGCTTGATATAGGGTCAGAGTATTCTAGATGTTTTTGGTCGGTTCATTTTTCAATATATAGAGAAGGGTTTCTCTCTCGTTTCTCTCTCTTTTCTCTCTTTATTTTCTATCTCTATTTTCCTTCTTTCCATACTTGATTCAACTCCGATTCACCATGTTTACATGGTATCAGAGCTTGGTTCTTTCTCCTGGACATACTCTCTATCTTCCCTGTTCTTTTGGTTTGAGTTCATGGCGTTATCGGTGGTGATTTCTGGTTTTTCAAAGTTGTTGGTGAAGATTCTGGATTTTTTTTTTTGATTTTTTGGTGAAATCAGAGTTTTTTTGTTGCCAATTCTTCCAACGAGGTGTTAGGGTGATTTTCCGACACCTCTTGTGCCGGATTCCACCGGGTTTTCTGCAAGCTAGGGTTTCCTGAAAACGAAGCTAGGGTTTTCTTCACACGCTAGGGTTTCTCTGCATTTTTTGAAAAGTCGTGTCTTCTCCGGTTGCGTAGAAGCCTGGTAACCCTATTCTCCCACTAGATTAGAGCTTGCATGTACTTTTGTTGCTGTATTGTGTAGCTCGTAGTTATTGTATCACTCTCTTTTCTCATCCCTATTATCCTGTATCTGATGGCAAATATGAACCCTGTTAATCCCTCACCTATTGACCCTACAAATCCTCTATTTGTTTACTCTTCTGATGTCCCCGGAGTTATTCTTGTTCCTATCCCTTTCTCGGGTAATGACTATGGGGGGTTGGAAGAGAAAGGTGATAGTCGCCTTATCTGCTAAGAACAAAATTGCTTTTGTTGATGGAACTTGTCCTAGACCAACCACTAATCTGGCTGAACAGAGACTATGGGACAGATGCAATAACATGGTCATCTCCTGGTTGACTGCCTCTCCGTCCCCTCAAATTGCTGAAAGTGTCCAATACTCTGAGACTGCACAGAGTATATGGGCACAACTCGAAGCCAGATATGGCACAGCCAATAGGACCAAAATTTTTGAACTGAAACGAGAACTTTCTCATTCTTCTCAAGGACCCCGAGATATAGCCTCCTATTTCAACAAACTCAAAGGGTTATGGGATGAGTTAGGGACAATGTGCCCAAATCATGGACAGAGATGTATCTGTGCTGCCAAACCTGGCATTATAAAGGAGGATGAGGAGAATAAGGTGTTTCAATTCCTCATGGGTCTTAATGAGACATGTATGGGGGTGAGGAGCAACTTGCTAATGATGCAACCTCCTCCTAGTCTTGACAGTGTCTATAACATTCTCCTTAATGATGAAAAACAGAGACAAGTTTTGTCTGTCTCCCAGTTCAATCCTGATTCTATGTCCTTCAATGTCAATACACATAAACCTTCCACACCTTCCTTCAGTCCAGCTCCCTTGCTCAACTCTCCTCCTTCCAGACAGTATGCCCAGAGAGTTACTTTTGATCAGTCCAGAGGACCCCTCTTCTGTAGATATTGCAAGAAGTCTGGGCACTTAATTGATAAGTGCTACAAACTTCATGGTTTTCCTCAAAGCATCAGGTTTAACAAAGGCAAGAGACTCACTGCTGCTCATGTCACCACTGGTGTTGACTTCACATCCTCTCCTTCTTCTGCTGGCCACAATTCTCATGCTTCTGGAATTCATATTGAGGGTTATTCACCTGTCCAGCATGTGGATGGACATAGTTCTTCTATTCTTGGGTTGAGCAGACACCATTATGATCAGTTGATGAATCTGCTCCAACAGTTCAATTTGGGTGAATCCACTGCTCAGCCTTCCCCTACTATATGTGCTGCCAACTTTGCTGGTACTATGCTTACTGAGAGTCCTGTTTCTAATTCCATACTCTGCTTGCTTACTCATATTGCTTCTGTTTCCTGGATAATAGATTCTGGAGCTTCTGACCACATGACATCTAATAAACAATTACTCTTCAATATCACACCTTTACTTGTACCTTATCTTGTTACCCTTCCTAATGGATACAAAGTAAAAATAACTTCAACTGGCTCTTTTGCTTTAACTCCTTCCATTACTCTTCATAATGTACTGTTTGTTCCCTCTTTCAAACACAATTTGATTTCTATCCACAAGTTAGTGAAACAATTGCACTGTATTGTTCTATTTACTGCAACTTCTTGTTTCCTTCACATGTTACAGGCCCCTTCTCTGAAGATGCCTCTGGATCTTAGTAAAGAGGAGGATGGTCTGTACAAATTTGCTTGGGTACCGTCTTCATCTTCTTTTGTTAATTGTTCTTCTTCCACTTTGGTATGCTCTAATAAAGATTCTTGCAATCTTGATTGTTCTTCTAATCTAAATCTTGTTGCTTTATCTTCCAATGTAAACAGTTCCATTTGTCATAATAAATTTGATGATAATGACATGAACTACATTTGGCATTTAAGACTGGCTCACATTCCTTTTGCACACATGAAAAACATTTCTGCTTTATCTTTCCCTTTTGCTTCTAAACAGATTTTTCCCTGTTCTGTTTGTCCTATGGCTAGGCAAACTAGACTCCCTTTTCCTGACAGTTCCATCAGTACCTGTAGACCTTTCCAGCTTATTCATGTAGATACTTGGGGCCTTTATCACACCCCTACCTCTTCTGATTGTAACTATTTCCTTACCATAGTTGATGATTCTCTATAGCAACCTGGACACATTTACTGGGGTCTCAAAGTAATGCTTTCAGCCTTATCAAGTCCTTTATATGTATGGTCAAAACACAATTTAATGCCACTATACAAACTGTCGGAAGTGATAATGCTTTTGAATTAGGGTCTAGTCTTGCTGGTGTTTCTTTCTTTAATCAACAAGGTATCATTCATCAAACTACCTGTCCCCATGCTCCCCAACAAAATGGTGTTGTGGAAAGAAAACATAGAACCGTTCTTGAAGCATCTAGAGCTTTACTTTTTCAATCCAATTTACCTATTCATTTTTGGGGGGACTGCCTATTGACTGCCACCTACTTGCTTAATAACATTCCCTCCAGACTTCTTCACAATAAGTCTCCTTATGAAATATTGCATGGCCAAGCCCCTACTTATTCTCATTTAAGGGCTTTTGGCTGTCTTGCCTATGCCACTGTACTATTCCACAAAGAGATAAACTTCAACCTAGAGCTTTATCTTGTGTTTTTCTGGGATATCCCTTTGCCAAAAAGGGGCTACAGGCATGACCTAACTACTAAGAAGTATTTTGTGTCTAGAGATGTTGTCTTTCATGAAACCTGTTTTCCTTTTCAATCTGCTTCTTCTGTCCCTCCTCATGCTTTTGTTTTTCCTCCTCCTTCTGTTCCTTCCTCTGATATTCCATGTTCTGATTTTGTCCTGCCTACTTTCCCTTGTTCTTCTCCTCCTGCTTCTTCCCTTTCTGCTTCCAGCCCAGCTTCTCCTTCACTCCCTTCCTCTCTTTCCTCTCTTTATGTTCCTCTTCCTGGTGTTCCTCCTCCTCCTTTCCCTACTTCTTCTTCTGTTGTTCCTACTGGACACAGAAGATCTGGCAGACCACATAATCCTCCATCTTATCTCAATGATTATGTTTGTCACTTGCCTTCCTTTTCTGGTTCCACTTCCTCTTCTTCTCCTTTATTATGTGTGAACCCCTCTTTTATTCTCAAGCTGCCTCTGTCCCATCTTGGCAAGATGCCATGAGCAAGGAGTTTGAGGCTTTGGATGCCAACCATACTTGGGACATTGTTCCACTTCCTTCTGGCAAAAAGCCCATAGGATGCAAGTGGGTCTATAAGATTAAATATAAAGCTGATGGCACTATTGAAAGATACAAAGCTAGGCTTGTAATTAGGGGTAATACTCAAATTGAAGGTATTGACTTCACTGAAACATTCTCTCCTGTGGTCAAGCTGTCTACTGTTAAGTGTCTGATTGTTGTGGCTGTTAAGAAACATTGGGGTCTTTTCCAACTTGATATCAATAATGCTTCTTGCATGGTGATCTTGATGATGAGGTCTATATGAAGCTTCCCCCAGGTTTATGTGTTTCTGCCCCTTCTATTTCTTCTTCCTCTGCCCCTCTTGTATGCAAATTACAGAAGTCACTTTATGGCCTGAGACAAGCTTCCAAGCAATGGTATGCCAAGCTATCTCAGGCCCTCTATTCCAGAGGATATGTTCATTCTATGAATGATTATTCTTTATTTGTCAAGGGCCAACCAGGGTGTCTTGTGGTCCTGGCTGTGAATGAAAATGACATTATTATCACTGGAGATAATGTTGCTGAAATTTCTGCCCTCAAGGCTTTCCTGGATGACCAATTCAGAATCAAAGACCTTGGTTCTTTGCACTATTTTCTGGGTATTGAGGTGTCCTCCATTGCTGGTGGTGTTCTTCTTAATCAGCACAAGTTTATTTCTGATTTGCTGCATCAGTTTGACTGTATGGCTGTTTCCCCTGTAGTCTGTCCTTTGGACCTCAATACTAAATTGCATGCTGACTCTGGTGATCTTTTTCCTTCTCCTGAACATTACAGGAGCTTGATTGGCAAGCTCCTCTTCTTGACTAATACCCGACCTGACATATGTTTTGTTGTGCAACATTTAAGTCAGTTTTTGAAAGCTCCCAGAATCCCTCACATGTCTGCTGCTTTGCATGTTCTAAGGTATCTTATGGGTTCTATGGATTTGGGGCTATTCTATTCTGACAATCCAGATTTTACTGTGACTGCTTTTTTAGACAATGACTGGGCTGCTTACCCTGATATTCGCAGATCTGTCACTGGCTTTTGTGTGCAATTGGGTGACAGCTTAGTCAGTTGGAAGTCCAAGAAGCAGCCAGTGGTCTCCCTGTCCTCTGCTGAGGCAGAATACAGGGCCCTCAGGAAGGTGGTTGCTGAGTTATCTTGGCTATCTCGTTTACTCAATGATATTGGTGTATCTGTTGCTTTTCCTTTGTCTGTTTACTGTGACAATCAGGTAGCCATCCATATTGCTAAGAATCCGGTGTTTCATGAGCGGACCAAGCACATTGAAGTCGACTGTCATTCTGTTCTGACCAAACTTGCAGATGGCTTGATTTCCCTTTCTCACTTCTCGCCGGCAAGCTGATGTGCTCACCAAGCCCCTGCCTGGTTCTGCTCATCATTATCTTCTGTCCAAGTTGAAGGTGGTCTCCCCCTCCAACTTGAGGGGGGTGTTGAGCTAAAGGATTACTTAGCCTCCAAGCCCAAACACAAACATTCATAACTGTTGTATATTTAGTGTATCTTTATTGTATATTGCTGTATATTGTATGTATAACAGATTGTGTATTTTATTTTGGGCCTGTTTCTATTCGGGTTAGAATTGGCCCAATCCGAAATGTAACCCTGACCCACGCTTAGGGTCAGAGTATTCTAGATGTTTTGGTCGGTTCATTTTTCAATATACAGAGAAGGGTTTCTCTCTCGTTTCTCTCTCTTTTCTCTATCTATTTTCTCTCTCTATTTTACTTCTTTCCATACTCGATTCAACTCCGATTCACCATGTTTACATTTATTAGTATTATTGATATTACTCATCGCGAATCCTAACTAGTTGGTGTCTGAATATGAATAATTGGATATCATATGAAAAATAAAATAAAACTCCCAATAATTAAGGGTGCTTTAAGCCGCTTTTGGAACTCCAGGGTAATTGCAGGAGCCAAAAGTAAAATAAATAAACAGTAAGCACTCCCCGGGAAAAAGAAAAAAAGTAATCAGGACCTTGTTTGATAAAAAATACTCTTTCGTGTTCACTATAATTTGCTGTGCATTAAAAAAATATTAAATTTTATAAAAATATTTAAATTATATTTAATTAAATATTTAATATAAAAAGTACGTAAGAATTATTTATAAAAATAAATTTAATTTTTTTATTACCTAAATGCATTTCATTTTGCACCAAAATAGAAAAACAAATGGTACACGTGAACCGGAGGGAGTAATACTCCTACAGTCCTACTCCGGTACTAAACAGAAACGACGACCGGTGAATTCACAAAAGCAGGGAATTTTCCCTTATTGGCTCAAGCGCTACTACGCTCACTGTCTTCTCTAATTACCTTTCATATCTGGTAATCCTTGTCGTTCTGCACTCTCTATGTACCCCCATTAAAAAAATAAAATCAAAATTGAAGTAGTTATTCTGACCTATAAACTGTTACTTTCATTGATAAGGAGATTTTGTGCAATTTCTTTTCTAAATGCTGATTAATGAGGGATTTCGATGCATCCTTGGCCTATTGAGTATTTTTATCTTGTTTGAAATCTTTATGTCAGTAGAAAATGTAGAGAATTTCTGGTGTTATAAAACCTAAATTGTTGAATATTAGAACGGATTGGTTCAAATGGCGCGAAATGAATACTGAGAATTTGTATGGCTGGCCCCAACTAATTACGGATTGAGGCATAGTCGTTTTTGATTATTGAGCTAAAATAGAGATAAAGGGTAAGAAGGTGCATTTGGGATTGAGTCATTTGTCCGTTTAACTATCTAATTCTTTTTTGCTTCCTTGAGGGACTTATGGTAAGAGATTCTGTTCTGTTAGAATCCAATTTTTTTATATGCCAAAAACAAACTAAAAGGGGAAGGTGATATTGTGTGTATATTATGTTTTTTTATTAGCTTTTTATTAGATAATATACCCTTTTGAGTTGCTTGGGACTAAGGCATAATTGCAGTTATAGTTTTTAAAATATACCTTTTGATTTAACAATTTGCACACCAAAAAAACTGCTTAGAAGTTATGGAAGTTGTTACTTGGAGATAAATGATAATTTCTTTTAGTTACAATGGATTGCCTTCAGTTTGGGGGGGAGGGTTCATTGAGAGTTTTATTCTCTTTGATATAAAGGAATGATTCTGGTAATAATATGTGGATGAAATGTTATTTAGGAATGTTAAGAAAGGTTTGATGTGTCTGGACTGAAAGGAATAGTGGATGCTTGGTGGGATCTCAACTCCAACTTACACTCTTAAGGCCAAATGCATAGTTAGATTGTTTAGTTGGCATTTCATTCTCCTGTAAACAGTGTTGATAATGTTTTGGGTTTCGTTAGCTCCCTGATTCTAGCATAGACGTTGTTTTGGAGCTAATTTTTTGCTACCTTGTATTCTGCATCTTCTGGAAGCCTGTTATTAATAACAATTACTTCATCAAAAGGAATGATAAGAAAGATATGAAGTGGTTACACCTTTCAGATTATTTTGAATTATTTCTCTTTGCTATTCATTCCGTTAGACCAGTTCATGTTTTACTAGTTTTGGCTATTTATGTAGTACCGGATTACATTTGATGACATATTAAATTCTGTTTTTCCATTTTCAGAACGAAAGTAGCACCTGGTTCTTGTTTGCCAGCTCAACAGCCATTAACTATGGACCACTTTGGAGGAGGAAGTTGGACAATGATCCCCAACATCCAAACTCACAGTAATCCTTCCACACCCTCAAATCAAGACCAATTATTTCTGCAGCAACAGCAATTTCAGCAGCAACAGTTCAATCAACCGCAACAGTTCAATCAACCGCAACAGCTCTATCAGCAGCAACAACAACAACAACGCTATCAACAGCATATGCAACAGCATCAAATGCAGCAACAACAGCAGCAGCAACAGCAGATGCAACAACAGCAGATGCAACAACAGCAGCAGCAGCAACAGCAGATGCAACAACAACAGCACCATCAATCACTTGCCTCTCACTTCCATCTTCTACAAGTACTAGGCAGAACCCATGATCTATGGATTATCTATAGATTGCTATTTCAGTAGAGTAACGAGGCATTTTTATTTCTTTGTGAAACCTTTTGTTCTTTCGGAGCGAAACCTTTTGTTCTAACTTTTATTGCCATCTTACAGTTGGTGGAGAATTTAGCTGATGCTATTGAAAATGGAAACCGAGATCAGCACTCAGATGCATTGGTTTGTTCATATTTTAACTGATACATTGTATGATAATTTGATCATACAAGTTAGTTTGCCATTTCTTCTAGTATAACAAAGTTACTTTTTGCTCACAAGGTTACTGAATTGAAAAACCAGTTTGAGAAGTGCCAGCAGCTGTTGACCTCAATATCAGGGTCTATTAGCGCAAGATCTATGGTATCTCATGTGCATCCTTTTATAGCTGTTAAAACTTGTTTTGAACACCACCTCCCCCCACCCCCCACCCCCACCCCCAATAACACAAAGCCCAAACTCATACACGAAGAAGAAAAAAAGGAGAAAGCACAAATAAAATGTTAAAAAGTATTATTTTCTGTAAGAGTGTATTTGTTTACTTTGGCCATGTAATTTCTTTTAGTGGTGCTCTTCTATTAGGCCTGTTTGTGCAACTTATAGTTGTGAAGAATTTTACAGAAAAGTGTGGTTTATTATATTTGAGACGATGATCGCTTGAACAAAGTTAATGCAGAAATTATAATTCTGTTGTATATTGTGATGCTTCAATGTGGATAAAAATTGTCTATTCATGTGTCCTTTTGACAGACAGTTGAGGGACAAAAGCGCAAAAAGGCAGAGTGCGAACAATTGCTAAATCAGCGCAGGTGTGCATCCTGGTGGAGATACTTTTAGTTATATTTCTGAATGTTTCTACTGAAAGTTGTATAATTTGCATTAGCTTCTTTTTCTGATGGACATGATTCGTGCTTAATTCCAGGGATCTTATTTCAAAGTACAAAGGTTCAGTTGAGGAGCTTATTAACTCTGAACTATAGCTGCTACTTTCATTCTAACTATGGTGAGGTACGTGTTGCAAGTTGTTTCTAGTCTGCCCAAAAGAAGTTGACTTGAATCACCTGTCATTTTTAATTTTATTCAATGCCAATGAAACGAGTAAGTGCAGTCAATTTGTAGTTTACTCTTTTTTATATTTAATAATCAACTGCTCATGCTGGCGACAATTACCTAAGTTGCTGAAATTCCTCTAGGTCTGGTAGTTGTCATTCTTCGCTAAAGACAACATTTTAATGGCGCTTTGCTCTTTAAGTCTACAGTTTTCGCCTTTAATAACTCGGCTATTTTCAAATGGAGTATTCAACTAGGAGCTGGATGAACATCATCTTGCCTCAGGATCGAGTTGGTTATCCATGCTAGGTATTCATGCCATCCACAGAAGTATAACCACTTAATTACTGAAATTTCTCTAGGTCTGGGAAGTTCTCATTCTTCTTTCTTAAGCACTTAGTATGTTCTCTACTTAGTGGCCTGCGAGTGAATTTGGGTTAAGGAACATTAACATTTTCAAGTTCAGCCTTAGGATTTCTCTCTTACATGGAGTAACATTTATCAACCAGTTGCAGTCCATATGGTTAAGTTATCATCGCTTTTCCTTTATTTGGATTCTTCTGAAGAGAACTATTCCAATTCTACAAACTGGATAGCTGTTCAATCAAACATAATATCAATTTAGTATTATATTAATCGAACTGCAATTAAAGTAGTTACTAAATTCAGCATCCTATACAACATCCAGTTCCTCAAAATTAAGATTCAGAGAACCAATTCTTTTTTTGTGGGATCATTTTGCGCATCTTTGTTTTAAGTGTGCATTTCTTTGAAGCAGATGGCTTCACTCGTGAAGCAATAGTTCCTCTTTTCGATCTCATTTAATAACAATGTTGTGACCTTTATTAAACATCTGAATTCCGATATGGCTGGCCTGATGGACTTTTATCTTTATACAGGAAAAGACACAAGTTGTTAGCATCTACATCTTTATGTCGAGCGAAGGCCTTTATATGGGAATTCTTCCTCATTCGCAAACCTCCATCAGACTTTGGCGGTGACTTGATATGCCTTTGTCTTCGGACCTAAAATAAAGATATGTCATTTTTTTTAGCGCATAAATCATGGCTAGTCTTTATTTTTTAACAGAAAATTGTCGACCAAAAATTCCCCCTTTTTGTTTTTTCAAACCTATCAGAGTTTTCTCTAGTTCATATTTATCAACTAAAAAAAAGGAGTTTGCCCTTGTTCATTTCATCATTTGCTTCTATTTTATTTATCTTTCACCATTTATTTCTAGACGGCTACCTTTTTGTTCAAAATACTGAAGCCTTACGTTCTTTAAAAATTATAGATTCAAAATTTAATATTTTTTCAGTTTTTATAAAAAATGGTAAATTCTAAACCATTACTTAATAATATAATATACGTTACACTCTGTAAAAGAAAAGGACAAATGAAAGGGAGAGGGACACGTTCATATACTTTTATTGTGGTTGACGTTTAACACAATATGTTAACGATGCAAATTAACTCTAGACAGAGCTAGAGGACATGTACAATCAAACAAATGGAGAAAAACTATATCAATTACAAAAGGAGATTAGTGATTTAAACCAAGGGACTTTCGATATTACTGGATAATACACGAAGATGAAAAAGTTGTGGGAAGAGTTAAACACGCTGAATAGTCATGCTCAGTGTAGTTGTCAATGTGTGTGTGGAGTTAAGGCCATTATGCAAAAGGCCGAACAAGACAGGAGGTTGATCCAATTCCTCATGGGATTAAATGAAGTATATACAGTGGTGAGGGGTAGTGTACTGATGATCAACCCCTTACCTAGCATACCACATGCCTTCTCCATTCTTATTCAGGAAGAGAATCAGAGGGAAGTGAAGTCCCAAAATCAAGTCATAATCGACTCTACTACTTTTAATGTAAACACCACATGTGTGTACATTTTTAGGACAAATTGTAGTCAAAACTCTGTTAGAACTGGTGGTTTCAAAGGAAACTACAATCCTAACGGGCCTAAGCCTTTTTGTGAGTATTTCAAGAGACCGAGCCACACCAAAGACAAATGTTACTAACTCCATGGATATCCATAAATGATGAATTGGTCCAATAACAATTCACAAATTTTCAATAAGTTCAACAAAGGAAAAGCGAATGCTGCAGATACATTTGGAGAACCAAGTGATAGACTGAATATTGGAGAAAGAGAAAAAGGGATGTTGCTGGAGCAAGGTCAAAATTTGCACAGTTTAACCAAGGAGAAGTATGGCTAATTGTTGAATCTACTTGAGAACTTTCAACCAGGAAATGCAGGGGAGAATTTCGGCAATGCCAACTTAGCTGGTGATGTTGTTAGCTTTGCAGGTACTGTGGCTTGTTGCAATTCTTCTGAACATGGTGATCACTCATATGATTGTTTCGAACCAAATACTGACTCATGGATCCTAGACTTTGGTTCCACAAACCACATGACCTTCAAAAGATCCGTGTTAATCAACACCCAAACCTTAGTTTATCCCTTCTTAGTGACTTCGCCAAATGGATATAAGGTGAAGGTGGCACTCATTGGGGATGTTGTTCTTAGTCTCAAATTCACTTTGAGAAAGGTTCTTTTTATGGCAAGTTTCAAATATAACCTAATCTCTGTCCATTCCTTAACAATTCATCTTGACTGTATAGTTGCATTTACAAAGTTTGCTTGTTTCATTCTGCAGGCTCCTTCAATGAAGAGGCCTCTGGAGATTGGTAAAGTAATGGTTTGTATTTTCAGTTCTCAAAGTCTATATCTAGTACTACTTGTGATTCTGTGTCTTGTTCTTCCACTTTACATCAGACACATGTAAATAAAGTACCATCTCATTCCCAAACTGTCCAGAATTGAATAAAGGAAGTGGCCATTATGTTTTGAATGTGTTTGTTAATGGTGTTGATACTATTTATTCCTTGTGGCACAATAGATTAGGACATGTACCTTTTCTAATGAGGAGAGGTATCTCAACCATACCAGTTAAATTTGCTCCAAAACAACCCTTCATGTGTCCCGTATTCTCTATGGCTAGACAAATAAGATTTTCCTTTCCTCTGAAAAGTTGAACCTCAACCAAAGTTTTTGAATTGTTACACATTGATTTATGGGGCCCCTATCATGAAACTACTCATGATGGTCACAAATACTTCATAACTCTTGTAGATGGTTATAGAAGATCTACCTGGACACATCTTCTGGGCAGCAAAAGTAATTATCTATATGTGATCAAGGCCCTTTTCACTATAGTAGAAAATCAGTTTGAAACTCCAATCAAGTCTATAATGACTGATAATAGATTTGAATTTACTAGTTTTGAGGTTGCTTCATTTTTCCAATCAAAAGGAATTACCCACCAAAAGACTTGCCCCTACACACCCCAACAAAATAGAGTGGTAGAAAGAAAGCAGAAATACTTACTTGAAACAACCAGGGTATTACTTTTCCAGTCCAAACTACCTCTCAAATATTGGGGAGAGTGTATACTCACCTCTACATACTTAATAAATAGATTACCTTCATCCTCCATAAGCAACAAATGTCCTTATGAACTGCTATACAAGAAAAAGCCTAACTACTCTCATCTCAGAAGTTTTGGTTGCTTATATTTCAGCACTACACTTAAGAACCACAAAGATAAATTTAAACCAAGAACCACTCCCATGTTTTTGTGGGAAATCCATTTGGTTCAAAAGGTTACAAAGTTTTAAGCTTGGTCACAAGGAAGATGCATGTGTCAAGAGATGTAGTTTTTCATGAGAATGCGTTCCCTTTCAATTTGTCTTTCAATTTCAATAATATATCATGTCTTGGGAAGTTTCCTCCTGCACAAGGGAGATTTCCTAATTCCCCAGTCTTTCCTTCTGAGTCTGTTGTTCCTTATGAGTCCCCACGCCACTCCATTGCAGTGTCACCTGAATCACATCATAATGAAATGTCACCTCAGCATTCACACAATCATGACCAATCACCACCCATATCCATGCACCAAAGTGGCAACATAGAAACTTAATTAGCTCCAAGTAATTAGGACCAATTCTATGTTCCTGATCTCATTAGTTCCTCTGAGCACAAGAGTCCTAACCAGTGTAGACCGGCTAGACCACGCAAAACACCTCCCTATCTAAAGGAATATGTATATTCAGTCCCAAATCTCCAAGAATGTCCATAGAACCAAAGTCAAGAAACACAGTATACTTCTTTCACTGCCATTTTGCCAGATAAACAACATTATTCCTTTCATGCATTGATTCCTGAAAGTCAGCAGATGGTAAGAAGTATTTCACATGAGTGTGAACCTTGGTCATATGAAGAATCCATCATCAACCCTGCCTGGCAAGCAGCAATGACTCAAGAATTTCATGCACTATACAAAAATCATACATCGGACCTAGTTCCTCTTCCTGATGGAAAGAAAGCTATAGGATGCAAATGTGTGTACAAAAATCAAGCACAAGGCAGATGAAAATATTGAGAGATTCAAAGCTAGGCTGGTTGCCAAAGGATACACTCAACAAGCTAGAATAGACGATATAAAAACCTTCTCAACAGTGGTAAAGATGACCACTGTAAGGGCTCTTATAGGGACAACAATCAAGAAGGATTGGAAAATGTTCCAACTAGATGGGAATAATGCTTCCTCCATGGAGACTTACATGAGAAAGTCTATGGAGGTACCACCCGGTTTAATCATAGAGAGACCAGGCTTAGTGTGCAAGTTGAACAAATATCTATGTGGTTTAAAGCAAGCTAGTAGGAAGTGGTATGAAAAACTTGGAGAAGCACTATGTTCTAGGGGCTATACTCACTCATTACTGGACTATTCCTTGTTTCATAAGAAAAAGGATAACGCAATGGTGTTTGTGGCAGTATAT
Organism: Nicotiana benthamiana; assembly: GCA_034376525.1. Taxonomy (NCBI): domain Eukaryota; kingdom Viridiplantae; phylum Streptophyta; class Magnoliopsida; order Solanales; family Solanaceae; genus Nicotiana; species Nicotiana benthamiana. The sequence goes on from CM067324.1 coordinate 113,155,621, forward strand.
GTAGATGATGCCATACTCACAAAAATCTTGATGAGATCAACTCTCTAAAGAAGTTCTTGGACCAACCTTTCAAGATCAAAGACGTGGGGATCTTGCACAACTTCTTAGGGCTGGGAGTGTTATATAAAAAGAATGGGATGTTGATCTCTCAGAGAAAGTTCATTATGGATCTGCTGAGGGAGTATGACTGCTTGCAACACCCTCCATTGTCATCTCCTTTTGATCCTTCATTCAAGTTAAAAGTTGATCAAGGTGTTCTGTTGGAGGATCCCACTCAATACAGAAAGTTAGTGGGGAAGCTGAATTTTCTCACCAATATCAGGCTTCATATAGCCTTTACTGTGCAACACCTTAGCCAATACATGCAGAGTCCCAAAGATACTCACTTAAAGGCTACATGTAATGTGTTGAGGTACTTGAAAGGTAATCCAAAGCTAGGAATATTTCTATCTAACACAGATTACAATATTAATGCTTTTTGTGATTCAGATAGGGCTGCTTGCTCAGAGTCCAGAAAGTCTGTTAGTGGTTACATAATTCTACTTGGTGGAAGTCCAGTTAGTTGGAAGTCAAAGAAGCAGTCCACCATAGCCTTGTCCTCAGGTGAAGCGGAGTATAGACCAGTTAGAGTAGTGGTTGGTGAACTTGTGTGGTTAGGCAGTCTATTTGAAGAGTTATCATTCCCACTATCTCTCCCAATTTCGGTGTTTTGTGACAGTCAGGTAATCCTACAGATAGCCAAGAATCCAGTTTTTCACGAATGTACCAAGCATATAGAAGTTGACTATCATTTTGTACGAGACAAGCTTCGAGAAGGACTGTTCTCATTACACTAAATTCCTACATCTGATCAGCTGGCTGACATATTCACCAAGACCCTTACAAGGATCAAACATTCCGCTTTACTTGATAAGTTGGGTGTGAATTCCTCCCTTCCAATTTGAGGGAGAGTATTGAGCAATGTACATATACACAGACTGTAACACACAATAGACTGTATGCCTAATTATTTCACATGATAGTTAAAGTAGTTAATTGGTGGTTAGGAGTAGTTAGTGGTTTGGTTAGTAGCTGGTGGGCCAGCTTATTGCAAGCTAGATTAGATCTTTTAAGATTTCTTCTTCCTTTCATTTGCTTATAAGTAAGCATTGTTGCAGAATTCAATTTTTACAGAAATGAAGGAATTCTCAGTTTCTTTCGGAATATTCTCTTTCAGTCCCAATTCTCTCGTGTGAGCTGAAGCTCATGAAATGGGCTTCCTCCCAATTTTGATAACGTCGATAAAGACTGGTATTTGAATTTAAAGTTGAAAGTTAAAATTCAAAACAATATTAAAATAAGAATTTCACTTGAAACAAAATTAAAAATTTAGAGAAGCTCATTATTTTACTTGCAATAAATACTCGTCAAATAAGTTTTTCAATATATCATTGTTATTTCAAATATCGATGTCATTTGGAAATATTAAACTTCAGTATTTACGTAACTAAATTATTTATGGCCAAACGGAATTACAATATGCATTCATTTTTGTTCCTTAAAAATTGAATGTCTTGTATTTGTTCTTAGTAATTGCTAAATTACCCTAATTGTCTGAATATTTATTACAAAAAAAAAAATTAAAAGTTTCTTATTGTTAACTATTGTGTAGCGAAAGTTTACATTTTTTTCAAAAGTAAGTTCAGTTTTAAAAATAAATTCAAACTGGCCATTAATAAGCATAACAAGACCTGAGGATGGGTAGAGTAATTTTTTGTCGCATTTACTTCCCCAACCATTTTCAGGGGGAAAATGGGCTTGTTCAATTTTACATCGTAAATACTCAAAACCGCAAATTAACAAGGCGATCGATTTTATTTTATTTGATAAATAATTTCCAAGTAATATACTTGAAAAATTGAATGTCATTAATGCTGTTTCGGTTTCAGTGAGATAGGCTCATAAATTAGGACATGAAGAAACCCGTGATGAACCTTTCACTTTCAAAAATTTCCCTCCTCAATTCTTAGTAGTATTTCTATTTCGAAAACTCAAACAAGGAGGAATAAGAGATGGCGAGTTAAGTGTGTTGGCTATAAAACAGTAAGAATTGAGGGGAGATAAGTTATACTAATTAAGATCGTAATGGGAAGTGATGACTATTGCAGCATTTCTATCATCACAGCAAGGGCTTGTACAGAAATTAGGAAAAGAAGATGTTCAGAAACAACGTGTAACAGGAGCTTTAGTACTTGTACATCGCCGAGGTGGACTTTGTCGAGGTGGTTTGAGACGAAAAAGGGTACAGAAAAAAGGAGAAGAAGATTAATAGGAAGAAGAAGGATTATCTTACGCATTGGACGAATCAGGTAATTAAATAGCTTAACCCCTCTCATTCCTATTACTTTTTCCCATACGAAAACGAAGACAAAATGATGAAAAATCAAATGGTCGTGTTATTCAAATTCAATGTTAGAATATTTTTTAATCGTGTCTGTGTGATTATGTAGACTGATTAATAGTAGGTTGTTTACCATTTTTCTATTCATTTAATTGTACAAAATATATTTTTATATTGTCATTGTCTAAAAGGGGAGTCTGGGAGCAACGTTCAAGTTATTTCTGTATAGTTCATAATTTGAGCCATGAAATTAGACATGTCTAATCCGAACCATACATAAATATGAGATACTTTATATTCCAAACTTACTTTTTTTTATTCATTCATATTATCAGTGTATAAAACTTAAATATACACCTATTCATTAAGGATTTGACTTTTATTCGAATATAAAAAAAATGTTTCTAACCTGTTGTAGATAATTTGTCTTATTTCTTACTACAAATTTCCTTTTCTAAGGATGGTTATTTGTATAAACATTTGAAAAGTGTGCCTGATGGTCAGTGAATTAGTGTTCACTATTTCCATACAAACGGAAAATAAACTAATTTATAGTTCAATAAGGTGATTAAAAACGTTTCCAAACTTTTCGATCACTATAAACGGACATATTGCAGAAGTTGTTTCTTTTGTAAATATGCTTTGCTTGAATCCATCTATAAAAAAAGAAATAAGTTTGTGTAACAATAAGGAAGGCAGGACGAGGAGAACCACCAAACGTAAACAGAAATAAATAATTAGGGTATATTTAAAAAATTAGGTGCATGGAAATAATTCATATTACGAAAACAAAAAAGAAGAAACTCATATCAATGTCAACTTAATAAATGGGTAAGACCATGTTTGCTTTGAACTAGAAAATTGAGAGATAGCTTCTTTTGCAAATCCGTTGCTTTGTAATGTTATTTAATTCCTGCCGAAATTATTTAATTCAGTTAGATAAGATGCAGACAAACTTAAAAATAATTACTCCAAACAATTTCGGCAGGTTTAAATGCAACCTTTCAACCTAAAATGTGATTTCCAAATATTTTAACACTTAAAAAAAATATTTAGGGAGCATTTGACTAAGCTTATAAGCTGGTCAAATTGACTTATAAGCACATTTTGACTTATTTACGCGTTTGGTAAATAGTCTAAGTGCTTATAAGCTAAAATCAGCCTTAAATCATAAGCTAGTCACCTCCAACCTATGACTTTTCAACTTATAAGTGCTTTTAGTTTGACCAACATTTTTACTAGTTTATCCCTAATAATATTTTTTAATTTACAAAATATTTTTCCCAAAATAAATTTTTTGACTTTTTCTTCGTTTCATATTCATTGTTAATTCTTTTCTTTACAAAGAAATCTTTAATTTATAATTTTTTAAAAAAAGTTCTAGGGTATTATAGTCATTTTAATAAAAGAATAACTTATCAGCAATTTTTAAACAAACGCATCAACTGCCTATTATTAGTTCGAGCACTTCTATCCAAATATATAAATACTTATTTTAAAAGTTAGTTTTAGCACTTAAAAAAGCTTTTCAACATCTTAAACTTATTAATTATTTACAATCACCTATCCAAACGGGCTCTTAAACTCTTATTTTGAGCATGTTGTTATCTAATATAGAAACATTATTACCACTGGAGTATTTGAAATATTGCCACTCCGGTAGTGGGCCATGATATTGAGTTTAAATTTTATTTTATTATTTTTACCTTGACGTTTTTATATTATATCCCGTATAAGAATATGGAAACCATTTGTTCTTTTTGATTGACATGGAAAATGACATAATAATATTTTGGACATGTGACTTATTACATATATACATGCATATTATAAGCCTAAACAAAATTACAAAATTCATGCCATTTTAGAATAATTTCGCCTTTTTATGATTTCATCTGTGTGTACCTCCTTTTGTTCATTTTACTTGACATATATACTAAAAATATATTTTTATTTTTACTTGTCACTTTACGTATATCAAGAGATTTTTCTTTCCTGTTATACCCACAATATTTATTACTCATTCAAATCATAATCTCAAATCCAATAAAATATATTTCAAGTAATATGTGTATCATAGTAAATAATACACGTTATTTATTTTCTTAAAGTGCGTGAAAAGTCAAAACTCGCCAAGTAAAATGGAAGGAGTATTTATTAAAACAAACTAATCAACATTTTATGCAGGAGGAGACTGTTAACATCAAGATTGAACGGATGAATCATACAAATTATAGAGAGAGAAAGTAGAGAGAAGGAGGAGAGTAGGTGAGAAGTCTCTCGAATGTCAGAGAGAGTATTGTATTAACCGAGAAAGAAAATAAACGAAATGAAGTCCGGGGGTCACTAATGTCGGTGACCCCAATATATATAATTACACGTTGGGTCGCATCAATGACCTGGCTAGAATAAAGAATGGACGAGTCGCATATCTGGGCTCAGATATGACTCTCAGCTATTGGGCTCGGGAAAGGCCCAACTCAGACATTATCATCACTGCCCACTAATTGTATACCAAATATACACTATATATACATTGTGTATACACTATTACATTATGGTACATCATGTATCTCACCAGAGACAAGAAAGCAGACTCTTTGAACCTAGGCATTGGATTTGGTCTAATCTATCTGTTTAATGCTACCAAAAATGAACTCAACAAAATTGTTGAGATTCGTAGAGAAATGGAAATCCTGCTTCATAATTCCAAAATGGAATTCCAAAACCAAGTAAGAATCAGAAGAAATCTTTCTGATTCAAGAGCCAAAATCTCACACGACGATTCAGATTGTGTTGAACAATTCGCATACTCTACTGATATAGAACAAGAATCAGAAATCACTTGCAGCCATGATCACACAGCTTTCAACTGCAAATCAATGAAAGGAAAAGAGACGAATTTGGAAATGAACCAACTTGAAGCAGAACTTGAAGTCGAATTAGAACGTTTACAATTCCATTCAGATTCAGAAGTCATGCTGAAGCTGAAATATCCAACACAACAGAATGCTGAGGTACGTTCTGTTAACAACAACAACAACTACCCAGTATACTCCCACCCGGTGGGGTCTGGGGAGGGTAATATGTAGACAAGCCTTACCCCTACCTGAAAGGGCAGAGAGGCGAGGTACGTTCTGTTAGCAGTTACATTTGTTTATATTACAAACAGGAGTACGGGGTGACTATATTAAGCCCTGTGCAACTAAGCTCTCCCTATACACGGGGTCCAAGGAAGGGCTGGACCACAATGGTCTATCATGCGCAGCCTTACCCGTATTTCTGCAAGAGGCTGTTTATAGGATTATAGTTTTATGATTAGTTTTGTGTAAGACCTGAAGTAGTGAACTTCAATTGTGGCAGATTATGGATAGCTCAGAAGGAAGCCTTAGCACAAGCTTTACAGAAGTATACAACCCTAATGCCTGTGTAACAATTGAAAAATGTGGAGTTCCAGCAGAAGAATTAAACAGGAAGTTATATGAGCTTCTACAGACAAGGCAAGAAGAAAGGATCAAAGAACTGGAATCAGCTTTAGAATCCACTATGCAAAAGCTTGAAGAAAAAGAAAAGAGATCTGTTGTTGGAGAGACACTGCCAAGGTCATCTCTCAGCAAGTACCTAGTCGTCGATCACTTGCTACAATAGATTAAACGCCACAGCAACCTAGAAGGAATTTGTCCCAAGTTTTTTTGGATCGAAAGAAAGAAAAAGAAGAAAAAAAATCTTTTACATGGCCGGATACCATTTCATGTAAAAGAAGGTGAAGGGAAATAAACCACAGCTTAATATATCAAATGCTAAAGTTTAGTTTGAAATAACAAGAGTATTGGATGCCTTCATTTTGTTTGAGAGGGTTGCCAGAGTTATTTCTCAGGAACACACTAAAAGCCTGGTTTAACATGTCGTATGCTGACGAAGAATAAGGTAATTATCTATGAGAGAATGAAGAATATTACCACTTGGAAAATAAAATAAGTTTAAGCCAAACAATTACACTGCAAGTGTAAGCATGCAATTTTTCCCCAAGTGAAAATGGAAGGCCTGGTGATATCCTTTCACCTGTTTCCGCGATCATAGTAACAATTTCCTTTGAATAGATTGAGAAGTAGGTGGTTGGTAACCAAGAGTATATACAGTTGTCTTGCAATAAAACATACAGTACCCAAAGAAACTCTATGCTGATAGCATTATATATTGCAGTTACAAGAAAGAAAAGATAATCACCACTTATAGTGACAATAACATCACCAGCAGTTACTTCCACAAGAAGAAATTAGAACTCCTTTCGACATATTTGGTGCAAGCACTAAAAAAGTAAAATGATTGTCGCCATATTGTGGCAGTATTATCACAATACATACAGACTATGTTTGAAAGAGAAATAAACATCCTGTAGTAACTGGTAGATATAGAAGTTCTTTGGAACTACTAAAGGTAACACATGCATACTCTTGACTCTTATTGGAACATGAGATATATGCATATTCTTAACACAACAACAAATGTGGAATGGCCTGTAAATTTTATATTATTTTACTATCTCACTGAATTCTTCAAGAAGTTTCTCAATCGTCTTCCTTGATACAATTTTTCCAATCTCGAACAACCTCATCTCAGTAGTTAGACCTGTAAAATTATATCAACAGTTCACACCCAGCATATGGGAAAGGGTCTAGACACTCAAATGGTAGTTCATGAAATTGCATCTAGGGTCAGAAAGGGAAAAAAAGAAAAAAGAAAAAGAGCAGAAGAAAAAGACAGTAATGGGTATATATAAAAGCCAGCTAATTATTTTTCTTTTCCTCTAAAAAAATCCCTACTTCCATGTAATAAACGACTTTCATTTCTATGCATTCTTGATACCCAAAAAAGCTGGTGAAATATTGTTTCAAGACAGAAACATAATCTTGAGACTGATAAAGTAATATATGAAGAAATATAGCTTACTGACCTGATTGATGCAAAGCTTTGAGCGGAAGCACATTTGCATAGGAGTAGATAAACTGGAGCAGGCTTTTCATAAGCTCAGTAGATTCAGCTGAGACTAGAATCTCCCTCTAAAATTGAAAGTCAGGAACATGGTTAGATTGCTTGAATATCAGCAAAATGGTATATCCCATATCACATACATCCAGTTCATAGAAGTACACACAACACAGAGCCATCCTTTTGTTCCCAGAAACAACAACAACAACAACAACAACAACAACTACCCAGTATACTCCCACCAGGTGGAGTCTGGGGAAGGTAATATGTAGACAGCCTTACCCCTACCCAAAAGGGCAGAGAGGCTGCTTCCAAGCGACCCTCGGCGCATAGGACAGAATGAAGAGCTGCATTGGAAAACAAATTGGAAATTTTCTTTTATGAATGAGACAAAAGGAAAACTTCACTCAATAAGCCGCTAAAAATAAGTCTCAACGAGAATTTAGAAATAAAGATTTATATTGTTCCAAGATACAAATTTAATAATAAGCCACCAGGCAACAGTATAACACAAAGGTAGAATAATCTGTCAGACACAACATCGAGCAACTTGATCCATCAAAATTAGAGCAAGCATTCAAAGAGGAGGCCACTAAACCTTGAAGCTCTTCTCTGCATCATAATACCCTGAAACAATCAAGAGGATGCGAAGTTTCTCTAGTTCTGCATATCGAAAAGAAAATGATTGTCAAGCCAAGGTGTCGTATCTCCCTGCTCTCATAGTTATATTTGCCAAAGCATATTCACGCTGAGTGAAAGTATAATGTCATTTGGCAGAACAAAAGGTAAAAAAGTTTTAACCCTCTACCAGACCAGAACCTCTTCCCCTCATCCTAGCACACAACAGTAAAAGAATTCTTGCAGCATGTTATATATATATTCCTTGTTGAGGATGGATCGATAAGATGAGGAGAGATTGAAAAAAGTTCTACCACTGCCATAGTAACTGCAGATAAGGACCAAAAGGGTTGTCATATTTGAGACTACATTAACTTGACTAAAGAATGGCACTCAGAGAAAGAGAGGGAAAAAAGGCGTGGGGGGTTGGGGGGTTTAAGCAATTTATCTAAAAAGGTAAAGAAGACTGGTCAGCTAGCTAGAGGATTTTCTCTCAGTGGTCAATAAGATGAGCCAGATTGAGTGGATCATATGAAAAAGAGCTACAGTTGGTGATATGATCACAATTATCTTGTGATTAGTCACTGATTGAAATGTTTATGCTTCCAAATTGGAAAAGGAGCAGTATCAGTTACTTACGCTGGAAACTTCTTATGTTTTCTGCTGAAGTAGAGTGATGTGATAAGAGCTCCCTTATAGGTGATTAGTCACTGATTGAAATGTTTATGCTTCCAAATTGGAAAAGGAGCAGTATCAGTTACTTACGCTGGAAACTTCTCATGTTTTCTGCTGAAGTAGAGTGATGTGATAAGAGCTCCCTTATAGGTATTCCGACTGAACTCATTCCAATATTTGAAGTCCCCATTCTTGATCCTGTACCATCAGGTTTCCCTGCTCCAATCATTGAAGGTCAGTCACATAAATAATATACTAAAAATGTTGCATGAGGCATATCATGTCCATGACCTCAAAATGTGTGAAATGAGCCCACTAAGAATGTAAACTCCAAGGAAGTTTCTCAAATATCCAAGCTATGTGTAAATTTTAACCATAATATGATTGCATCAATTTACTCGACAGAACCCTATAGACCATCTTATAGTTTCTTCCGAAGAGTTATTGCTAGCCAAATCCTTGTCAAGAAAAAAGAAAAACAGAATCTGGCTTAGACAAAATTTACTTTGTGGCTAGCCAGAGGTTTGAGAATCTAATTACACATTCTAGGAACAGTCATAAAAGATGAAGTGATACTTGTGAGTATGGAAAATCTAGTAATCCATATTTGTAGCTCGGTGTACTTTAATTAACTAATTTCAGGGTTACATTGCAGCACCTGTTAGCCCTTGGTCTTTAAATAAGTTTGAATACCAATACGAATTACAGTTTAAAATATCTGTGCTCGTATCCTACTACAGAAATGAATCATCTAGTTTAAAGTGGCGTACTTGAGCAAGGCATCTACGAAAGCTGATAAATCATGGATTTGAAATAGAAAGGTCTGTGATTAGGACAAAGATAAGCAGACGAGTACCCGATTTCGACCATCTTCTAATATCTTTCCGTAAAACTTCTGCTGCTCTGGGGTCAGCTTCATCCGATTTTGACAATTTTATATTATCTTTCTGTAAAACTTCTCCGGCTCTGGGCGCTGCATCTGACTGTGAAAACTTTTTAATATCTTTTTGCAAAGCTTCTGCTCTGGGGTCAGCTGCATCCGGTTTGGACAATCTTTTAATATCTTTTTGTAAAACTTCTCCTGCTTTGGGGTCAGTTGCATCATGCAATTTGTATCTAACTGAAAATGACAAAGTTGTAATTGGGAGCTGAGTCCGATCGCTCTGGAATTAGAAACCTAGAATAGTGAAGAATAACGGCTATCAAAGCTGCATAACCTACAAATTTCATAAAGACCGTTGCATCCAAATCGACCTGCTCCATTTATCAACAAGGTGGTCATGTACTTATCCGTTGTTGTAGCCTGTGGGTTTGTCAAATTTCCAGTATCGACGAGTATACCTGCTAACTGCACAAGTAATCAGATTTATGAAGAGATTATACAGCATAAAGACAGAACCCTTGACACAATAAGGGCATTGGTTAAGATAGTAGAAGTCCTTATGCCATCCAGAGAAACCCAAAGTGTAGGCAAAGCAAACAGCTGGACCTATGCTATAGGTAGGGATAAGAAGAAGAGGATATCTCTCACAAATTGAATTGCCAAATATAGTGCCCGTATTCAATTTTCTCGACAGAGCTGACAAGTAAATTGTGTTGAACATTTAGAAAGATACATGAACATGTTTTAGTAGGAGCTTGTGTATTGTTCATTGTTATCAAAAGAATCGATAGAAGTGGGAAAGGATTGTGCATCAAAAAGGATTTGAATGCAGGGACCAATTTGAAAATTTTTACAGCCTCGGAAATTAAATGATTTAATAGAATCTTGCACTTTATGTTAATGCCTACCATAAGGTTTTCCCATGTGGGAGGTAGGAAACAGATGAGAATTCAATAAATCCCTCAGCAAATTGTATTTGGTCAGGTACACTAGAACCAGATAACAAAAGTACAATCTAATTCTCATAAAAGTTGCTAGATACCTCCATTGACTACAATGTATTACAAATATTCACCAAGAACTGAGAATATTAGAAGTTTTTTAAATTTGTTTCCAGGATTAAATGCAGATAATGTTTTTTATAAAAATCAAAAATCAAATGCATACAAAGTTCATCTCATACTAAAATGATTGGTTCTACTATGATCTGTCTCAAAATAGTGTCCTCATTTCCACATTGGAGTTGCTATTACTCTTACAAATCTTTTCACCATTAAAAATACAATAGGGCCCTCTTTCACACATCCTGACAAAAAGCAGCATGAATGTAAATGAAGGGTCCAGCTTCGTTACAACTATGAACAATATAATTTATCGCAAAAGAACCAGGAAAAACCTGGGGCAGAACCACCTTTATAATTACGGGTTCAGCGGAACCCAATAGCTTAGGCTCAAACCCTGTGTTTGTATTAAAAATTCATTTGATATGTACAAATAATTAATCTGGAACCCAATAAGAAAAATGGATTGTGGTTCAGAACCCATAAACTAAAAATCCAATCTCCACCTCTTGGTAAAACCTTCATTTGGAAAGGGTAAGCTTTTCAATTACCACTGGGATTTTGTTGCAGTTTCGAATCCTCATCATATTTTTCACCTTCATATCTTTGAAATTACTTGGTCCTAAGTCCGTCTCAAATTACTTGAATTCAACTGGGAGCCAAAAAAATTGTGATTCTTTCAGATTTCTATCATAATAGATTGGTTGAAAACAGGTTCTGAGACTTCTGGCATCGGTACCAAATAACAGTATCTTTTTTCTTTTTTACAAGTCCAAACAACAGAGGTTCTGGTAGTTAGGGAGATGAAGAAAAGGAATTGTATTAAAACATAATAGAGGACTTCAGTTTAGACAAATATAACTTGCATACACGTTTGAAAATCCAGATATTAGATCTAGTACCAAAAGTCGACTGAACCCTTGACCCCCCAGTATCTCTGGTGAAGTGCATGCAAACTTGTCAGCAATAAGTGTGCAGCATGATGCCTCCTACAATAAATAAATAAGTACATAAAATACGTCAAGTAGAAGTAAGAACAATCATTTGGCTCCCGGCAGAAAGTTTGATTGTGTAAATAAATTGACCCTTAGACCTAACCCAACATCGAAAACTAGCTCATGAGGTGAGGGTTGCCCAAGGCCTAACTTTCTCCAACATCCGCAAAATCTTGCTGTAATATTTCTCTAGTTGTTCTTTAATTTTTGGAGCACATGCTACACTGGACTAAGTCAAACTTCGACCAAATAAAGCATTTGCATAAATATTTACAAAGTCGAATTTAGTGCTGCTTAGCAAAACTAGTCTCCGTTAACCAGTTTAAGATACTGTTAAACGTATGAAAACAGTGTTTTTAGAACATAGAAGGCAAATCAAGGAAAATAACTTTTATTGGTATGTCGATTTTCCCCTATATTTCTTATGGAAATGAGGAAAATACCTTCCCAAGGGTGATAGAACCAACTGAAGAATAAGGTGTATTTTCCTGCTTAAACAGAAAAGGTCAGAGCATAGCCTCACTCTATTAAACAGACTTTACTACTTGACATAGTCATAGTATAATGGAGAAACAGAAAAAAGAAAACCTAAATAAAAAAGAACCTCTCTGCAATTGAAGATTTCAACCACTGCATCCTTTAATGCCTGTTCCAGTAAGAAGCAACTAATCATTGTTCAACTGATTAATAGCAAATCAGCACACTTGAAACAAAGCACTTACCTCCTGATTAGCGGGAAGCTTGCTTTGGTTGACTAAAACAAGTTTAAGACTCCCATATAAATCGTAGTAGGAAAGATCAATCTGTTGAAAGATTAATGAATAGAACATAATTAAATCTTTTGAGACATAAAAATTATCAAGCTATCAATTGAATAAGAACCAAGTGGTATGTCCATATTCAGAGTATAGCAGAAAGTAGAGACTTTTTTTTGTTAGAATAAAAGACAAGATCTTCAAGCTTTCCAAGGAAAGCAGATCAGTTGCTCGGATGATGTTCCTGGAATTTCACTTACTACGCGGACCTAAGTCTAGAGAATTTAGACTCATTTCCTTTCACTAACTTTGCATGCAGGAACATACCTCATCAATAAAAGTCAAGGAAGATTTATCAAGAAAGCAAGAATCAAGTAGCCATCTGAGCTCAGCATGAGAATGAATGTCCGACCTCTTCATGTTGATGACGGGCACAGTGCATAACTGGTTGTCATTTAATGTTTCATTCAAGTAAAAAGCATACATTATGGTTGAAGCAACAGATCCAACATCTACATCCAGATAGCAAAAAAAAAACATACGATTAAACTCAACAATGTAAGATGCAAGTTGTTACAAATGATCACAGACATGTATTGAATGTTCAAGCTACTGATTGCTCTCTAAATAAGGACTTCTGTATTTACGCAGGGTACAAGGAAGGGCCGAGGGGTGTGATATAGACAGCCTACCCTAATGCAAGCATTATTGGTTGCTTCCACGACTCTAACCGTGACCTTGAACAATATGCAAAATCTTTACACGTGGCAAAGGAGATGGTGCATTTCCCCTTAAACATAAACAACCAGAAATATTTATGTGATTACAATTTCTGAGCAATATATCTACTAAAAAAACAAATTGTAAAATCAAAAGTGATTTACTAGGACTTTACCCCAGACCCCACCTGGTGGGAGTATACTGGGTAGTTGTTGTTGTTGTTGTTGTTACTAGGACTTTAACCGTAAGCTTAGGCCATTCACAACTTTTTCCAGAAGCTTCTACTCTATTGGATTATCCACTCATGTTATGTAGCCCATGTTTTCAATTGGAGACATCATGGCTCCGTAATTGTATGGTAATTATCATTCATTATGATACTTTATCTACTCCTACAAGTATCCTCTGCTCTAGTATTTGTATAGTTTGGCCCTGTTTAAGTAGAATCAAACATCAAGAAATTTGTTCCAATAGAATTCATGCATCATTAACAATAAGAGGATCCTCAACCTCTCTCTGAGATTCTTAAACCAAGTCGGTAACTGGAGAACAATCATTAACTTTAAATAGAAGATATATCATGTCAGTAAATCTTCAAATTTTGCGGACTGACAACAGGAAATGCTAGGATACTGCTCATGAGTCAAAACATAAATTGGACCATGTTGTACAAATCCAGTTGTAACTAGATAACTATCCTTGAAAAGAAAATGTAGAATCATCTAAGACTTAGCACTTTCAGACTACTGTACACTGCTTGCTACTCAGCTTTTCAAATCAAATAACAACTGATTCTCCTTTGTTGATTTACTTTATTCATGAATACAACTCTTTATGCACAAGTATTCTTAAAACTAGCATATTTCAATTGGGTGACCAACATTTATGGGGCTCTATCTTGTATCAATTATAAAACAAAATGAAGGAAAAAATTTAATGATTATCTGATGATTTACCATGCCATTTATAGTATCACTCTCTCCACCACAAGACAAGTTAAAGATGCTGCCATGATAGCCATATATCTATGGTCTACCATCCATTCTGGCCTGCTGTTGTTTACTTCTCATCTCCAGCAGTCTTACCAGTTTCCCGGGACCTTGAACTTTATATTTTAACTTCCAAACCACAGCTTAAATGTACTCTCAAAATTCTTAACTTTCAAATCAAACTTCAAAGGACATACAGGACATATCTATCATAACACTCCTCTCGAGATGATCTTCTAAGCCCTAGTGAGGACAGTTTTGGATATGAAATTAAAACCAGTTTAACTCGGTATATAATTTAGGAATATGTTGGATGCTGATAAACTACAAACTTGAGAATCGTTTATTTATCCATGGACTATTTCGAGACATTGCAACATGCTAAACTTAAATGAAATAACAGAAGATGGTTACTAAGGAGGCCATTCTAAGTTAGAGATGAATGGTTCATGGAGCTCACCGCAGCAGTCTGGGCCAATCACTGCATGTAAGAATCTTGATGGAACTCCTGCACTAACATCATCTCTTCTTGCCTTCAGAAAAATATTCAGCCTGTGAATTCCTTGACATGATCCAACAACTTCCAGCTGCGGTGAATATCCGCAGTAGAACAACGCTGCCGATTGAGGAAGTGGAATGTCGGAGATAGATGTATTTCTCTTGGTCACGCAATAAGATCTTTCATAGGCAGGCAAAGGTAAGCCACTTGGAAAATAGTACTCTCTATTTGCTTCAAGTGATCTTTGACTAGACTGCATGGTAGACTCATCTATATCATGCAAATCAAACTTCAAGCCAGACCGAGAACTTCCCAAAGGGTAGGAACTCATCGTGGAAGCTGCTGATGACCTTGCAGAGAATGAACGACCAAGAGGTTCATGAATACTTTCTGAATCTGAATTACTAAAATTTCTATCATAATAAGCATCATTTTCAGATAATTCCACATGAATCTTTTTCTGTCCTCGTTTACCAACATCCGAGGCCGACCTCATTATGTCATTCTTTGTGGATTTTCTAAGAATGTCTAGACCAATTCCTTTGCTGATGACTGCTGCCTCACCTCTTCGCATGCCACTGAAAAAAGGGTCATCTCTGGCACGTGTATATTTTTCCTGAAAGTAGACCAGAAAGATGTAATAAAAGTACTAATGCAGCTATAAGCATGCTATTCGTCAGGTCCAGCAAGACCACAGATACACGCTTGATCAGGTATGTCGATTGGCATTACACTGAAAAATCACACATTACAGGCCTTCTCAACATCACTGTTTGGATAACTGAATATGATAATACAAAAATCAACGGAGGACTAAACTCTATTTTCATTTATATTAGAAATAATTCCAGGAATTTTAAGAATTATGCCTTAATTTGACTATAACATATTGGGACAACGATGTGGTTTATGGAAAGAGCATCTGAAGCATGAGCACCAGCAACGTTCGGATCCTTAAGGATCGCAAGGTCAAAATCAATAATTTTCTAGACCAGCCAAAGAGTGAACCACTAAAGAGAAGTTAATCCAAGTAAAAGCAGCAGGATTGCAATGAATCTCGAGATTTTAGAAGCTGTTGATTAACAGTACAAAAAGTGGCAATCAGATGGTATAATTTATCAAGTTACTTTAGCATGATCAAGCACTAAAATGAAGATCCAAATAGATGAAGCTGAATTTTCCTTGCTATACCAATTAGTATGAAATTAATTCAAACTTCTGTAATTTGTCCCACTTATCTATCGCAAAGTACAAAACACATTAGCGATGATCAAGCAAGGAATGAAGAGACAGGGAGATGAAGCTACAAGTACGTGAAAATGATCCAAATAATAATTGAACGTTGAGATAAAGAAGTAATGGAAAGGAATATTTCTCACTTTTTGAAGTTGTGCCATTGGAGAAGGGATGATGTGTTGAGAAATTACTGCAGAAGTCTGTCAAATAGAAAATACATAATAGAGCGAAAGGAAATGGCCGATAGATTTGGACAAAGAGAATGGGACGGTAAATAGTAACGAAGGACAGAAAAGGATGACAAAGTAGCGACAACGCAGTGTCTTCGTAGGCATTGTGGAGTCCGCCATTGCAGCTGTTTGTAGAAGCATACAAAACAGTAGAGCAAAGAAACATATTTTCAGCCTTTTATAACTCCCTTCATAAAAAACTTTTATTACTCTGGTGAACCCTGAAGTTTGTGTTGGACACTTTACACCCTTAAACAACCAATTATGATCATAATTACCGGCAAAAATGTTAAAAGTATTTAATTTTTGGAATTGTTGGGAATAACCAAAACATATTCTTTTGTTCATTTTTTTTCCCCCCCCCCCCCCCCCCCCCCCCCCATTTTTTACAGTATGAATTAATTTTATACTTTGCATTTCTTTCCCTAAGCTTTATAGCCATTTAAGGGCATATTTATTACCAACATGCAGTTAATCAGTATTTCTTATTTTTGTAATAGTAATAATGCTGTCTTAAAAGCAAATGAATTGGTCATTTTCTTATTCTGTTGATCTTTTTTGTCATATTGACTAAATGGTTAACAAAATTTAATATTTCTTATGTTTTTTTATTCAATTATGATTTACTCTAAGTTCGTAGACATAATTCTCGATGATACGTCAATTACACGGCGATAGTCAAACAGATCTAAAAAAACTTTTATTTTGCTAAAATTGCTGGAAATATAAAAGGACATTTAACTTTGTTATCAAGAAGGATGAAGTATTAATGTATTTATCTAACATAGATTATTGGTTTCCACAAAGCACAAATAACACTCATATCTTGAATTGCGTAAAAGATTCATAAAGTTACCACGATTTAAACATATTTAACTTTCAAGTTTCAAATAAAATGAATCTCTTGTTCCATCCTTAATTTGTTACAAGTTACAACCTCCTAGTTGAGTCGTGGTTCAAGACCAACTTTAGGCCTACAAAAGATCATGTTTGCGGGGAGAAATTTAAAAATAGCAAGATTTACGATTGGTTGTTCAAAAATAGATAAATTTTAAAAGTTGTCGAAATTTAGCCATTTTTTATGTAAAGATAAATTTAAGCGAAAATACTATTCAAAACCCGGAAAATACTCCAGTATATTATGCTAGAGTTCCAGAGCATAAGTATACTTGAACTCCAGCATATTATACTGGAGTTTCAGGATAAGTATGCTGGAATTCCAGCATAATATGATGGAGTTCCAGGATAAGTATGCTGGAATTCCAGCATAATATGATGGAGTTCCAGCATAAGTACGCTAAAACTCCAGCATAATATACTGGAGTTCCAGCCAGTGGTCTAGTATAATATACTGGAGTTTGAAGCACTGATGCTCCAGTCTCTAATATATTATATTGGAGTCACTAAAGTATAGCGGTCCAACATAATATGCTAGTTCATATACAGGTGCACCGAACTCCGATATATTATGCTGGACCAGTCCTTATTGCATCAAAATAGTAACTATTTTTTATTGACTTGGTCAATGTTTAGATGTAAAAGTAGCACGGTCTAGCCAGTTAAGCAAACCGGTCATTCAAAAATAGCCAGTATAATATACCGGAGACTCGAGCATTAGTGCTCCAAACTCTAGTATATTATGCTGGACCAATATATTTTACAGGAACTCCGTTATATTAGACTAGAGTATACTGGAACTACAGTATATTATGCTGGAGTATTTTTCCAGATTTTGAATAGTGTTTTCGTTCAGATTTATCTTTACATAAAAAGTGGCTAAATTTCGATTATTTTTGAAACCGGGTTGTTTTTGAGCGACCACTTATAAATCTGGCTATTTTTTAATTTCTCCGTGTTTAGATAGATCAATGGATAGAAACATTTTAAAACATGTAATCCATAACACATGTGAAATGGATAGAAACATTTTGAAACATGTCATTCATAACACATGTGAAATGGATAGAAACATTTTGAAACATGTCATTCATAACTCATGTGACATTTCCTTTCATCGTCAGTAGTTCAAGAATTGATGGAAAACACCCTCATGTCTAGTATTGATAGAAAGTTAGAAACTACCATACTGCTTTTTCACCAAGCTTTCACTCTTTAGTCAAAAGTGAATCCCACCCAATCAAAAATTTAAAATAAAAACAAAGCCAAAACCAGTAACCAATGATAAGGAATATCATTGGTGTTTCCCACATATGTGATTACTTGAATTGATGGTTACTGAGATGGTAAGCCTTCTAGCAAAATTATACTTATTCACAAAGTCTAGCTTGATCTACTTCTTGTTCAAAGCAAGTGCTAGGTCCCTGAGCTCCTCAAAGGCTTGCATTGTTTCTGCATCAAATCCTCTTGCAAACTGTACCAATAAAGACAAAAGCTAAACTAAGATATGACATCTTGAACAACTTGTAAAAAGACCAGTACTCCTATTTCTTTTTGTTGCAGAATTAGTAAACTTGTTTAAGGGAGAAAGTGAAAGATCGCGGTAGGAGAAAATGTACAAACCAGTATTTACTATGATCACAACACAAACCTGATGAATTCGGACGGCAAATCTCACTCCTTGGAGTAGCATGTAGTCCATAGAAGTGTCTTTATCTAATGGTCCCTTTGACTGAAGCTCAGCAGCTACCCTCTTCATGTACATCTTTGGCCAGCTTCACTGAGCCAAACTTAATCTGCATAATTTCTTTTAAACTAAGTCTACACATATTGACAAGAAAAAGAGTATTGAACATTCAATAAAGGAGGACATGCATATATGCAAGAAAGGTCACTGCACAAATATGAGCAACTAAAATATTGAAATGTTGGACGTTCAAAATGGCGTAAAAGAATGTAGTATAAGATAATCGGCAATCTTGAAACTTGGCCTCTGTCCCATATCATCATATAAGACACTTACAAGATCTAGGAAGCAGAAAATCACTTGTCATATTCCCCTAAGTTTGGATACCCTTTTACAGTGAACCATATACAATGCCTTAAACAGTTCAGCAACCTAATTGATAATGGTATATCTTATCGGCTACTCAAATCAAGCTCTATCACCATTTGAATACCTAAATCTACCCAAGACTTTCTATTTGGAAACAGCAAGAAACAAAAAGTGAAATAGCCGAACCTTGCTTAGTATCCCATTATCAAGCATCCTGTCTGTGGGGATTTTGAACTCTTTGCAATGAAGCATCAATGAGTCTCTTCGTTCGATGAAGGTTATAGACACTACGCTCCATCCTGTGATTTGAAAATAAAATTTGAACAACCAGATAAAAATCAGTATTAAACTTTCTTTGCAGAAAGACAAGGAGGCAAATCATAACATATCTGACATTACAAACAAAGCTTGAGGTCTTACTTCTCTGACAAAGAAACCATCTTCTTTAGTGCAATATCACATGGAAATCGAGGATCGTCCTTGTAACTTGAAACTTCATTCTCCAACTTCTTAAGATCTTTATATCCAAAAGTTGCCTCCCTTAGTGTATCTGCTTTTCTCTTGGGCCAGTCGAAGTGCTTTAGCACTGCCCTTTCATCCACCTTCAAAACAGCACAAGCGTAATGATCAAAATTTAGCAGTAAATTGGAAGCTGCACCTCCAACTATTGACATGTATCAGATAAAGCACCTCAATATTGGTCGAATTTTCTTGGAACTGCCATTTAAGTACACTGGACTCAGTTCGTAAATGGTTACTGAACTAAATGTCACTGAAGTGAAATAAACTAGGACCTAAACGGGACTCTTCTAAGATTCTATTCTTCATTTTCAATTGAATGATCCTAAAAACTTTCAAAATGAGACAATAGCAATGGTATCTATATTGCAGTCAGTAAAGATCTCAAAATGTATTCTCACCAGAAAGCAAAGTTCATCATCTAGCCATTTCATAAAAGCAATTACGTCTTCAACATCCGTAAAAACTGCATGGTTGACCTCTGCTATCAGAGAATTCACAAATTCTGCTTGGGTCTCCACGTCTTCCTTTATCTATAAGTGGAACAATAACATGCAATCAGGATAAGATCAAGTATCTAGACTGAAATGAAAAATATCAGGGAAAAATCTAAATAGTTCCTCGTTTGTGGATCATATAAATGGTCGAGGAGGGAAATGTTCTTGGACATCTTGAGTCATGATAGTGCAATTTAGTGATCACTGATATTGACAATAAAAGAATGAAAAGAGCAGGCAGAAAGAACTCACAGCCAGTAAATAAGATGATCTGTTCTCAATTTCACCGATCATGCTACTACGAACGTCTGCAACACTTGAGGGATCACATGCTCCTCCATTTAATGAATCCTTCCTAGAATCTCTCTTCATTAATGAATGATAAAACTCTACTACTTGAGGAGCTCTCTGCACCGTGCCCGATGTAGTTTTTGCCATAAGTTTAGGAGGAGGTGGCGGAGGAGGGGGAGGTGGTGGAGGAACAGGAACTTGAACACAATTTTCTCCTTCTGTTGCACTTAAAGCAACAGATGAAGGCCTTGGAGGAGGATTAGGAATTCGTAAGACACGTTTCTCAACCACCTCCAAAGGGTTGGTGGTTAATTTATGTTGGGAAACAAGAGGCTCAATCTCCTTCTCCACTTCCTTGGAACACATAAAACCATCAGATTGTCTTCTCTTATTAATATATATATCAAGTCCTCTAGATAAAATTTTGATCCACTTATCGAGTGCCTGCGAGTAGAACTTTGTGTATCTTCCAACTGTGATTAATGGTATTATCCGGGCTATCAACTAGTTGCATATCTTCATCTGTAATAGGCCATTTCCTTAGCTTCTTAACAAGGCTTAACCTCCTAGCGCTGCTACTATATGTTGAGTCCTCATCACTATGATCATAAGACAAGCAAAGTGATTCCCTACTTTTCTCACTGCCTTGAGGACTACATGTCTTATCACAAGTCATGGACGAGCAATTGCGCAATTCTTCACGCAAACACGAATTCATCCACCTTAAGTAGGCAAGCTCCTCAACCTCATTCAATCTATTCATTTGAAGACCCTCAACTTGTTTGCAAAGGTTTTCATTTGTGTGTCTCAACAAAGAAGCCTCTGCTTTAATATTCTCAATTGTTTCCCCCTGATAATAATAAAGTGAAACAAAGAGAAACAAGATATAATCCAGCCAACCAATTACAATTGTTGTACAAATTCATTTTTTCCTACACTATGCATGAAAAATACAAGATAAAGTTTGAACCACATTTTTCAGCATTTCACTAACAACCTACTAGAGAAAACTACGCATCAAAGAGATTTATGGCTACTTTATCAAGGTTTGCAAATTCAAGATTTCAAAACTGAAATGAAAAGTGAATAATTTCATAGACAAAGCAGTCAAAGTACCTCAGAAAGCCTACAAGCAATATCTCTTTTCTGAAGCTGGAGCTCCTTATTCAAGCACCTCAACTCCAATAACAACAACAACCCAGTATAATCCCACTTAATGGGGTCTGGGGAGGGTAGTATGTACGCAGACCTTACCCCTACCCTTGGGTAGAGAGGCTGTTTCCAAATAGACCCCCGGCATCCTTCCCTCCAAGAACTTCCCACCTTGCTCTTGGGGAGACTCGAACTCACAACCTCTCGGTTGGAAGTGGGAGTTGCTTACCATCAGAGCAACCCCTCTTGTCGAAGCGCCTCAACTCCACAACCTCCATTTCCAAACTAGTCACACTTTTGAATTCTTCCCTATTGGATATCTCATCTTGCCTCTCTAGAGCAGCACTCAAAGAAACTAGTTGATCAGTAAGCCTTGCCTTTTCACATTCCAGCAATTCTACTTTCTTCACAAAGCTATCAATCTCACTCTTCTTCAACTCCAGTTCCCTCCCGAGCTCGACAACTTTTGGACTCCTCTTGAATTCTGATAACTCAGCCTGCAACTTCAATTCCCTTCCTTTGATTCTTGTAACAAGCTCCTCAAATGATCAATTTCATTGAATAGATCACGCGAACCAGAAGATTTAGCCCTGTGGATATTAACTGTTTGAGATGAACTTGAGTGGAAGTGGCTGAACATGACAAGTCTCCCATTAAAGACCTCTTCACCCTTGATTGAGTAATCCCAGAAGAGCTCTTTTGGTTCGAGTTTTCGTTGACAGAAAGTGGCTCTTTCCTTGCATGAATTGTGGTATGTAACTTAGATTTTTTATCCCCTGAGAAACCTCTCACAATATGAGAATCCCATGAAGATCTCACCTTTGATAGATTACTACTATTCCCTTTTGCATTGCTATTACTACTACTACCCTTTGGTGCCTTATTTTGATCACCAAATTTTGAAGCTTTCACTTTATTCTCTGATGATTTTTCCTCCCCCATTCTGAACAACTATAATGATTCCACCCCTTATACTCAAACCCTGAATAACTTTATTACGAGGTCAGAAACTCCAAGATTCCATTGGATTAAACTCTGAAACCCTGAAGATACAAAGGGGGTTTCCTCATAATAACTAAATCCAAGTTTGAAACTCAAAAATGAAACTTTTTCACCATAAATTAAGCTCTAAAAAGGTATAGCAAAGCTCAAAATTGAAACTTTTGCTCCATATGTTCAGCATTGTCATCACAGATACCAAATGGGGTTCTTCAGTTTGAAGCTCGAGAGTCAAGCCTCACTTTCCTACTTCTCTTAGGAATGACTTGAGAGTCAAGCCTCACTTTCCATCCCGCTTCCATCGGTCAGCCCCAAATTTGCACTCAAGGTATTCCGTCTTTGTCCTGCTCAACATGAAGCCTTTAGAATCAAGTGCATATCTTGAAACCTATAGTCTCTCGTTGACTCTGCCTCGTGTCTCGTCAATTAAAACTACATCATCAGCAAATAGCATGCACTATGGCACCTCCCGTTGAATATGATGAGATAGTGCATCCATCACTAGAGCAAACAAAAAAAGGTTGAACACAGACCCTTGGTGTATCCTCGTAACAACCGGAAAATGTTCTGAGTCGTCTCCTGTTGTCCTAACCCGAGTCTTAGCCCCATCATACATGTCTTTAATCACTCTAATGTAGACAACCGGGACCCCTTTAACCTCTAAGAAGATCCATAAAACAATGAAGATATCTCAATCACTGCACCCAAATAAAGCACCAGCCTTAATTATCAAGCCAAATAATAGGAATAGAGTAGAGAATAAAGGATTGTGATCACTTTCCAGAGTGTACACGTTTTGTGGAGGCCATTTTTTGATCGTAGCATCTTGTTGCTTTGGCTTCACAACTCGATCATATGTTGTTATAATGTATATTCGAGGTACTTTGTCTGCACGTGACAATAAATCCCATAGTATATTTGTTAGCGATTGTCCGTGTTCAAAGCAACGAGAAACTGGAAACCAGTAAGAAGAAGAGACACAAAAAAAAAAAAAAAGAAAAAATCACAGAAATGAAGAAATCCGAGACCACAGAATTCACTGTGTGTCCTTAAGGAATTTAACCCCCTCACTGTACCCGAGGTTGTGGATTATTTCCTCCCAGGATATAACGGATATACCTGTCGTAGGAGTGGCGGTACCTCAAACGCGTACGACTTCGACGAACTCAAATTCGGGAACGAAATCACACTATGACTCGATATGTTTCAGTTTGCAGAAAAGAATGCAGAATTTTTAATGCACGAATAATTTTTTTTTTCACTACTCGAAAATGAGGCATTGCCTCAGTTTATATAACCTCGAATTGTGACTGTTCGGAAAGGCTTGGCGCCTGTTCGGGAAAGGCCATGCCTTTTTCAGAAAAATAAGAACGTTGGGAAGTTTACAGTTAATAAATTAATATTTTTCCCGCGGGAATTAAAAATAATTTCAGAAAATGAAGATTGAATTTTAAATAAATTTGGTCCAAAAAGATTATCAATCAAATCATTTGACCAAATCCGAAGCCGAAGCCGAGCGACGACGACGGCGCGAGGGGAGTCCCTCTTCTTAACCCTTTAAGAGCTAGAAGAAGTGCTTTCTAATATAAGCACATAACTTTCCCTTTCTACCACCAATGTGGTACAAAGCTCCTTTTCAAAGGAACTTTGCTTTGAAACTTCATTTTCCTTCTATTGTCTTCTTCCCTCCATTTCTCATTCACACCAACTTAGTTAGCTTTAATCATTAACTAGCTTTAACAATATTATGTACATGTTGGATATGAGACTATCTCAACTACTGCACCAAAATAAAGCAGCAGCCTTAATTATCAAGCCAAATAACCAGAATGGAGCAGAGAAGAAACGAATGAGATCACTTTCCATTGGCCATTTTTTTATACTTTCTCTATTCTAATGTATATGTTGTTCTCATATCCAACATGTACATAGTCTACCGTGGGATTTTTTACTCTTGAACAAATTTTTTGAATGCTCAATAAAGGTAAAAGAGTAAATATAAAAAAATTTAACGGGTTAACGATTTATCCGTTAAGAAAAATGAGTAATCCCGCCCCAATTGTTAAGAAGTTAATTATAAAATTTCAATCTATTTACCATCCATTACCCCGATAATCGGATACCAATAAGCCATCGGTTCGGTTAGGTTAATGGTTACAGTTTAGTTTGAAAACCCTAACAAAGAGTAATAGTATAAGTTTATGACTATATGTTATTGTTTATCCGTAAAACGATATAGTTGAATTTATACGTGGTTTATAAACAAGCGAATCGATTTGATCTCAAAACGATAAATGAATTAAATAAAAATACAAGACTTAGCATTGACGAGATAAGGCAGCAACTTGCTTGTTTTCGGGAATAGAGCTTCCAAAGGCAGCAGTATAAATGTCAATAGACAAGAAAAGTATTATTGAGCTCTTGAATAGTATACATTATAAGTTTGTAAGAAAATTCGTGTCCTCACAATGGATGTTGAAGTCACTATTTATAGATGTACCTAGGGAACAAGGTCCTAGGATCAAACCCCTCTTATGTGACAATTATGGGGACTATTGAAGAATGTGTAATGGCAGGCTATGAATGCCAAGAAGGGTTACACATACGTTTATATGTATTCTTCCACTTTGGGCCCCTTATTATTGAACGGGGGACTTGACCTCGTAATTTTGAAGTTTTACTACCGATATCAAGTTTGTTTGGCACAAGTAAGCCCCTCTATATGGCGGACGGTAGCCTATCTACGGTAGCTATGCTAGGAGACAAAGAAAAACCTTTCCTTAGCCCACATGATGAATCTTTACTCCTACAAAATATTTTTGGGGGGAGTAATAAACTTCAGTAAACGTGGTCACCATGCTTTTGTCACCAGCATGGATGATGATAACGGCTACGGATGGATGGAGTGGTTTGTTGTGGTTACCACCAGGGACATCATCCATGCCATGACTCCGGCTTTCGTCGAGTCATGGACTCGTACACGTAAGTTCAATGTCTGTTTTTTCCTGATTAAATGTTGTTTCAAGTTGTTACTGATCCTTCTCTTTTTACTATTTCAGCAACTCGGTGGACACTACCAAGGGTTGAAGGCTTGGACAAGTGGGTCCAACAAATTAAGGTTGTTTATTTGGGTCAAATATCCGAAATTCGAACCGATCCGTTTCAATCTTGGATTTCGCATTAGATCATATTTTATACTATGTTAATATAAATTTTTAGATTTCAGATCGGATTCGAGTTGGTATAGTTTTAATACGATCTGATCCGAAATCCGAAATTATTAGGGCATGTATAAATTGTAAACTTTAATTTCGGATAGTTAGTACTTCTTTTACATTTTTTTCCAAGTTACTAACTTTACAATATTTAGCTATATTGGCATTATAGTACTCTCATAATATTAGAAACATGAATTATTCTTACTGTACTGCCTCTTTTACAAAGAAAATATACATATGAGTTTGCAACTTTGAGGCATAATAATCCAATCTAATATTTTATCCGATTCAAACTTTATAATCTGATCCGATCTAATATTAGTTCGGATCATATTCGGATTATATTTTCTAGAATCCAAAATCTAAAATTCGATCTGAAATATGCTAAATCCAATCTGATCCATACACAGTCCTAGAACAGATTTTAGATATTACCGCGCCTAAGACCTACCAATGGAAAGACCGGGCCCTTAATTACATGTGAAATGCCAAAAATCATGGTAAGTTGATTCCCAGACTAATCTTGTTTTTACCTCGCGTACAAGAAAATTGGCTAACTCTTCTTTTCGTTGAATTCAGGTCCTTTTCAAGGTTCTGTTACTGTCCCCAAGGAGGATGTTTTAGATGATCGTACAGATGCGGCGAGGTTGTTACAGGAGGCTTTCACTCGAACGTGTGCCATTAGACCTGTTTCTAATGTAGGTGCTTCTTTTTGGAGCACCCGGTAGGAGAACAAGCAACAAAAAGGTGGCTTTCCTCTACGGCTGAAGGTAAAACTAAAAAGGTGATGAGTTTCAGACCCAAGCCAGCCGTTGCCGCTATGGTGATCGATGATGATGGAGAAGCCAGCGATGAAGAGGCTTCCCTAAAGAGGATAAAACGCTCTTCATCAGCTCAACATAATGCTCAATCTGAAGATCTAATAGCACCAACCGAGGATGATGTCCAAGCGCTCTAGGAGAGTATGATATAGTGGAGGATATCAATTCTCTCTTCTGAACCCCGGTCGCTATTCTCGATACTGTGAGGATGGCTACCGGGCGAGATTCTTCTATCTTCACTTTATGAGCAACCTATAACTAGCATTGCTTTTCCCGCAGCTGTTTCTCAACCCATAACGCCATCAGCTTCATCTCCTTCTTCACAGTCATGCCTTCACCACCAGCAATTGCTACATCATCCCCGCTGGCCACAGACACCCGAGAGGAATGTTGTACCCATCCCTAGTCACATACTATAGGAATTTGGGGCATAACTACCCCCTCCCCCCCGCAGATCCTTAGAGGAGGAGGAACGTCTATCTCTCGATCTTTACCGAGTGTCATCTGTTATCCCGACTGGTGGAACTTGCCAATTACCTAAAGCCGTTGGCTTCAAAAAAGGATATACAGAAAATACACTCTCTAAAGGGGGAGTTTATGGTAAACAACGCCATGCACAACGTAGTAGCGATATGATATTTAATGCTTTTATTGCTTCTTCTTGTCTTGTTATGACATGAATTATAATTTGAGTTTTTGCTCTGCAAGATAATTTTCTTGCTTTCAAGGGACCTCAGAAGTTGATCCTTGATAAAGAAAAACTTACCTCCAAGCAGAATCAACTGTTGGCCGAGCAGGATCATCGCCTCTCGACACTGGAAGCATAAGCTGTTGAAGCCGGTGAGTTGGAGGTTCGGTTTAGGCAAAGAGAGCAAGATGTGATTGCCCTTAGACAAAAGGAAGTTGTGTTAAAGGTATAATTTAAAGAGGCCAAGGGAAACTGGTCTAAGGTCCAAAATGTTATTCTTGCTACTGGAGAGCGAGAGGCTGCCTCTACTAAAAGGTTAAATAATTTGGAGGCAGCCTTGAACTCTAAAGCTGAAGAAGTTGTTGTTGTTGAGGAGAAGCGTTTCCTGATGGAAGCGAAGTATAAGAGGGTCATGGAGCACAACAAATTTTATAACTCCACTATCCGTGACCTTGATGTCAGCCTTCAGGTCGCGGGATCCAAACGGAATAGCCTTTTGACCGAGGTTAATCATCTTAAGTCAGAGCTTCAATGCCGAGCGGGTTCCCTCATTGTTGAAATGATGTAAATCAGGAGGAGAAAAACATTGGAAGAGGCCAAAGCGGGCGTCATTGATTTTGATTCCTAGATCACCAAGGACCATAAGCTGGAGTCAACTATCCGAAGAGGCCTCCTAGTCCAACCCGATGCGACCGACTCTTCTAGTTTTGGTCTAGAGTTATCAGGAACTAAGGAGGAACTTAAAGGAGATGATGATGAAGGCCAAGGTCCCCATCTGGCAACATATTTGCTTATTTCTCCTACGGTACGTACGCTTCTCTTGCCCCAAGTTCTTTGTATGCAATAGCTTATTTTTTGCTTTCTTTTCCCTTTGTTTTTCTTTCATACTTTTGTACTTGTGTTGCTTCGTGCTTGTTATATAAAAATGCTTTTTGTTTAGGCATTGTGCAAAGTTTACTTTTTTGCGTCTAATTATACACGGGTTCAGGTGTATTTTCCCCGACACCATTTGGGTTCTGGGCATAAATTCTTCCAAAACCAATCCTTTACTGCGAGGGTTCTATAAGGGAGGGACCTTTTATATTTACAGTGCTCTTGAAAAGGACGTCTCATGTTCATTTTGGCACTAACTTTTGAAGTATTTTATTAAATTTAAAATGCTAAAATTAATTCATTATTTGTACAAGAAAACATGATATAAAAAAGGACTTTACTTATATCATTGTGCTGAAAAGAAATTGCCATTACTTGTGTCCAATTTGTACAATTTGTTTCTATGGGGCCGGTCGCGCAGCCCCTGGTCCGATAATGCTTCTTTGTTCCCAGTTTTTCGTAGTCCCGGTTTATGGGGCAGTCATATTATCGCATTCTCATATCATTCCCCCCTAGTGTTCGAATGCGAAGAATGCAAATTGGAACACTGGAAGTCTCGCTCTTTTGAAGATCCCACTAGTGAATGGTTGGCAATCTTTTGTCTAATAGCAAGCTTCACTTCCGATTAGGAACTTTATTAGACAGCCAAAGATTATCTAAACACCCCCAGTGATTTTCCCTCGTGAATGGTCGGGTAACATTTAGCCCGATAGCAAGATTTATTTACCGATAGGAGGTTTAATACCGAGCAAAAGACTATCTAATAGTCTCGTAGTAGTTCATTGTTTCCATGCCTTATCGTTTAAAGGTCTTATTTATACTAAAGATGCTTCCTTCGTTTTGTACTTTCCATTGATGCCTTGTTAAAAACCTTGCCAGAAAACCCAATAGGGACAAAACTGGACGAAGAAAAAAAAATGCAGCACATACTTTCAGTATAGGCAGTATTCATCTGCAATAGTACCATTTGAGGTGCGCTATACTACTAGAAATTAAGCAAAAACCGACCACAATCGACCGATCAATTTTGGTCGGTCAGAAAACCAACCAAAGTTGGTTGTTTTTCAAAATATTTTAATTTTTAATTTTTTTTACGAAATCGACCAACTTTGGTCTGTTTTCTTTGGCGCAAAAATGCAGAAACTATTTTTGAGTCCCGTAAAATATATTGTTCAAGAAACTTCCCATCTTTGGTCGATTTTTATTTTAAATAAATTAAAATTAATATTAAGAAAACCGACTGAATCGGTCGGTTAATTCGGCCAGTCATTTATAAAAACCTACCAAATTCGATTTTTTATAAAACCGACCGACATTGGTTAGTTGTTTTCGTACGAAAATATAATTAAAGAGCATAAATAAAATAAAAAGTAGTCATAAAATAAAATACACCAATGGTCTAGTGGTAGAATAGTATCTTGCCACGGTACAAAGTTTGCTTCGATTCCCAGATGGTGAATTTTTTATTTACATAATTAAAATACCGACCAACTTTGGTCATTTTTTCGGAATTATTTTTAAATTTAATTGACCGGCCAAAGTTGGTCGCTAATTTCTGGCCAACTTTGGTCGGTATTCCCTTCCAAACTTCAAAATACCGACCATACGTTAATGGTCGTATTTTGGACGGTTACCGACCTACTTTGGTCGATTTTTTTGGACAGTTTTCCCGAATTTCTAGTAGTGTTTCATTCTAGTTGCTTGTCTATTTTACTTTTTTTTAATTTTCCAGTTCATATGATCCTTCTCGGTGACAGCTTAAACCCGGTAGGGGCCTTCCTACGTTTGATCCCGCTTCCTTGAGAACTCTCGGGTATTTTGAGTCACGTTCCTTAAAATCAATTCTCCAACTTTGAAATAACGGAGATTGGCTCTTCGATTATAATATCTTTCAATTCTTTGTTTCTGGGCTGCCATCCTTATATACGCCAAGCCCCTACGTTCGTCAAGCAGCTCCAATCTAACCAGCAATGCTGCATTATTTGTTTCTATGTTCGCTTGGAAGTATCTCAGGATAGGTTCTCCCACTTCCACAAGGATCGGGGCTTCTTCTTTGTATACAAGCGAGAAAAGTGTCTCTTTCGTGCTTTATTTGACCATTAGCCGGTATGCCCATAGCACTCTCGTTAACTCTTTGGGCCATTTTTCTTTGGCTGCTTCCAATATCTTTTTGAGATTTTGAATGATCACCTTATTTGTCGATTTTTCCTAGTCGTTTGCACTCGGGTGGTACGACGAAGGTGTGATTCTTTTGATATCCAAATCCTCAAAGAATTTGGTGACCTTTGTGCCTATAAATTGTGGTCTGTTGTTGCAGGCTATCTCATTTGGAATCCCGAACCTGCAAATTATGCTCTCCCACAAAATATCGACCACTTCGCACTCGTTAATTCTTTGGTACGGACCTGCTTCAATCCACTTGGAGAAAAAGTTAGTTAAATTAAAATAAATATTACCTTATCGGGAGCAAGCAGAGGCAGACCGACTATGTCCATTCCCTATTTTATGAATGGCTAAGGAAACAATACCGAATGCAATAGTTATGATGGTTGATGCATCAACGACATGTGGCATTGACACTTGTCACATTTCTAAACAAATGTCTTAGTGTCTTGTTCCATCTGGGGCCAATTGTAACATGCCTAACTTTAAAACACAACGAGTCTGTGCCCAAGTGATTTTCAAAAATTCCTTCGTGAAATTCTCTCATGATGTAATTAGCCTAGGAAGCTCCCAAACATCGGGCCAATGGGCCTTGGAAAGACCTTCTGTACATTTGGCCTCCCTTAAACCAATAATGGTTGCTTTAGTTCGTAGTGCTCATGATGCCTTTGGTATCTTCAGGAAGTTTGTCGTGCTCAAGGTAATCGATGATATGATTTCTCCATTCCCACACCAAATTAGTCGTATTTACTTCATAATAACTGCCCACATCCAATAACGAATGCATAAGTTGTACAACCCACCAGAGTCAAATCCCTTCATCTCCGTGGATGAGCCCAAGTTGGCCAGCGCATCATCTTCTACATTTTCTTCCGTCGAGATATGAGTGATTGACCATTCCCTAAACCATGCTAGCAGTGTCTAGACTTTCACTACATATTGTTACATGCGTTCCTCTTTAGTATAAAATATCCTATATACTTGATTTACTACCATTTGGAAATCATATTTGATTTCTATGATCTCGGAGTCCATTCCCCGAGCCAGCTCGGGTCCTGCAATCAATAGCTCATACTCGGCTTCATTGTTAGTCAAGAGACCAGTTCTTATGGCTTGCCTCAAGGTTTCTCCCAATGGCATGATTAGTACTGCCACGAGCCTGAACCTTTTCACATTGGAAGCTCCGTCCATAAATAATGTCTGAACTTCTGATGTCGATTCCAACACATGCACCACTTCTTTGGTTGCCAAAGGTAACTCTCCAGGACTAAAATTGGCCACAAAGTCAGGCCAAACTTGTGACTTAATCGCAATTCTGGGTTTATATTCTATATCAAATTCAATCATTTCGACTTCCCATTTGGCTAGTTGACTTGAAAAATCAGGTTTGTGAAGGATATTCTGTAGGGGAAGGGTTGTCACCACAACTATTGGGTGACATTGAAAATAAGTCAAAAACTTTTGAGTGGTAACTATGAGGGATAAGGCTTATTTTCAAGGTGTGGGAAACGAGTTTCCGCTCCCATTAAAATTTTACTAACTTAATAGATAGGAGATTGCGTACCTTCATCTTCACATACTAAAACATCACTTATCGCTAGTTCCGAGACCACTAAGTAAATCAACAAATGTTTGCCTTTCTCCCGTTTCGATAGTAACAGAGGGCTCGACAAATATCTTTTCAAATATTTCAAACTCTACTGGCATTCCGTAGTTCATTCAAGGTTGTTCTTCTTTTTCAGAAGTGAGACGAAGTGATGACATTTTACTTAAGACTGTGAAATGAACTTGCTCAACACGGCCAGTCTTCCTGTTAACTTTTGAACCTCTTTCACATTTGATAACTGGTCGAGGATGTCCTCGATGGCTTTAATTTTATTGATATTAACTTTGACTCCCCTTTATGACATCAAAAACCATAAGAACTTGCCATAGCTGACTCTGAATGCACATTTATCAATGTTAAGCTTCATGTTATGCTTCCTTAGGATGTCAAAGGCTTCTTGGAGGTGTTTATGATGATCACATGCGTTCAACTTAACCAACATATCATCCATGTAAACTTTCATTATGTTCCCTATATGTTTTTCAAACATTTTGTTCACAAGCCTCTGATATGTGGATTTGGCGCTCTTAAGCCAGAAAGGCATCTTATTATAGCAATATGTGCCAAAGTTCATTACGAACGAAGTTTTTTCCCGATCTTCTGGGTTTATTTTGATTTGGTTGTACTCAAAAAATGCATCGAGAACTCATCAGCCCGTGTTTAGTCGTCGTGTCAATCGTTTGATCAATTTTTGCCAGTGGGAATGAGTCTTTTGAGCACAACTTATTCAAACCCTTAAAATCTATGCACACGCAAAATTTATTATTCGTTTTTGGAACTACTACTACATTTGCTAACTAGTCGGGGTACTTTACCCCCTAGATTGAACCGATATCAATAAATTGAGTTATCTATTCTTTGACAAACCTGTTTCTAACCTCGATAATAGGGCGTTTCTTCTGCCTTACCGGAGGGATGTTGGGATCGAAGCTTAACTTGTGTAAGACCACTTCTAGTGGGGTACCCACCATATCCGCATGCAACCATGCAAAATAGTCAACTTTAAATTTAATAAATTATATAAATCCTAACCTGAGTTTAAGGTTTAGCCTTTTCCCCAAGTGGTATTTCCTCTCCAAGAACTCCTAAAAAATGTGACTTGTTCGAGTTTTTCTTTTTTGATATGGTTGCATCCTTTTCTTCTGGTACTTGGAAATACTTTGGCACTTGATAGGATTCTGATGATTCGCCCCTTTATCGACTTCGTTTGGCTTGGGAGCAGGTGCCAGTTCCTGTAATTGCTATGCCGCATGCTCCTTCCCTTTTCTACTAGACGAGATCGCGCTCATCTCCCTTGCCTCTGGTGATCTCCTATTATTTGTTTAATTCCCTCTGGAGTTGGGAATTTCAAATTTGATGGTTTGTCGATGACACAACCTTCATTTCGTGTAATCATGGTCTTCCAAGAATAATGTTGTAGCCCATGTCATCGCCTACTACTTCAAACAAGGTCATCTTCATTACCCCTTCGAGATTCGTGGACAACAGAATCTCCCTTCGGGTTGTCACGCTTGCTGATTTGACCCTGATGATGAGCTTTTTGGCTAGAATCGGTTAGCTTGGCTTGTTCCAGCACTCCATTAGATAATAATGGCTAAACTCCCTGGGTCCACCAAAACACGTTTAATTTAAAATCTAAAATATTAAGGGAATTTACTATGGCATTGTTGTGAGGTAGTAGGAGTCCATCGGCGCCCTCTTCCGTGAAGGTGATATCATCCTCGGCAACTTCCCGGAGTCTTTTGTTGTGTGTTACCAATACCTTTGTCTTTATTGCGGCTGAGAAGGTTACACCATTGATCTTGTTCTATCCGAAAATCATATTGATCGTTAGACGAGGAAGGTTTTACCCTGTCTTTAAGGGTTCTGCATTATCCCCATTGTGACCATAGTTATCCTTAGCCTGGTCACTTAGGAACTCTTTGAGATGGCTGTTTTTTAAAAATGTCATCACCCCTCACATAAATGTTGGCAGTCCCCAGTTTGATGGATGTTGGTCTTATGATACTCACACTATAGGTTAGGATTTCTCTTACTAGGGTCAAATCTCATCAGTCACGTGAACCGTGCTTTCCTAATGTTCCTCATCACTGATACCTATTCCACCATACTGATATTTAAATTATGCTCTAACAGTCTGGGGTAGGTGGAGTCTCGGGAACCGGATATCTCTTTATCCTGCAATGATCTATTATTTCGACCACGATCTGATTTTCTATCGGTAACGAACCTATCTGCCTAATGGAAACCTCTGCCGCGTCCTTCGACCCTTTTGTAAGGCAAAAATCGACCTTTAGTAGAATGTCGATTTGCGTCGAACTTATCCTTCAACTTTTCCTTACTATTCTCTCGGTCCCGATCCTTGATTGATACCAGCAAATTTGAGTTGGTCATCCTCTATCCTTTTTTTCAGTTCTTAGCAGTTGTGGACATCTTCCCATGTTGTCTTCTAGAACTCGACCAGACTTTCTTTCAATTTTCGAGAAGCATCAGAACTCCTCGGGTTCAACCCTTTGGTAAATGTCTCACCTGCCCATTCATCCGGCATGGCCGGTAGCAATATCCTTTCCTTTTAAAATCTAGTCACAAATTCTCGCAGTAGCTCGGACTCTCCTTGGCAATTCTGAATATGTAAGCCTTTAAGCCTGCACCTTCTTGGCCCCGGCATAGGCCTTGATAAAAGACTCTACGAGAATCTTGATTAAATCTATTGAGTGCTCGGGTAAAAGTAAATATCATGTTAGAGCCCCTTTCATGAGGGTCTATCCAAACTTCTTCGGCAAGACTGACTCAATCTCGTGTGGAGCTAAGTCACTTCCTTTCAACGCCGTTGTATAAGTGGTGATGTGTTGCTGAGGATCCGAGGTCCCATTATATTTTGGCACATCATGCAATTTGAAATGCTTCAGGATTAATTCTGGTGCCGCGCTTGGTTTGAACGGTAACTGGGTGTATTTATTTGATTCTTGTTGCGCCCCGGATTTAATCCATTCGTGATTTATTTCCCTTATAAATCGCATGAGTTCGGTTTAAAGGGTTTACTTTCGTTATTTTTACCAGATCAGTTGTCGAAGTCGACCTCACCCCTCGGGTGTTTTTATCAACCTTTTGTGTTATTTGATTTTGCGGGAGCACAGGATGAATTGGGCCTCTTCCATTGTCATTGTTGAAGCACCCGACGATGCTTACCTCAACTCTATCATGACATGATCTTATCGCGAGAGATAGCCCATAAAAACTTTTTGTTGTTTCCTCAAGATTTTCACTATTTTCGCAACGTGCTCATCTTCGGCATCGTCAGGAGTTGACTCCCCAGCATGTCGTGGATATTTCCCACCACGGACCAGCGTGGCTTCATCGCCTAAATATAATGATCTGCGATCATTATGATTGCCCACACATAATATGTAAATGAGATTGGAGAATAGGCGGTCTAGGATATACCTAAGCATTTATATCTAGTTTTCTTTTTCACATTTGCCTTTCTATTAACTTAAGAGGTTTAAATTAAGGATATAAATTAAAGAAAAAGACAACAATCATAACATTTAAATTGTCAAATTTAATCATTCAGAAAAAAAAGTTGTTTAGGCATGTCGATGATATACATAAACTAGTTAGTGAATAGGTGATGTTATCCCGTTTAAATGATTTTAGACTCTTATTCATTTTACACATAATTCAATATTAAAAAATTACAATAACAAAAAAAGATTATTCATTATATCACCTAAAGAGATCATATCACATGAAAGGGATGGATATTGTATGCTATAGAGTTAGATATACTTGCAAACTATATGATCTAACCTTATTGTTTCTACTTTATAACTCTCAAATTGTTTGACAAACTTAAGTTCGCTACCAAAATATTGTTAAACATGTCGAGAGTACAATGGCTAAAATATTTTTTGAAAACAATTATCGATTGTAAGATCGACTTTTATATAGCATAGACGATTGTATTCATTCTAAAACGTTTTTTTGTTAATATTTGTAATTATTTTGAAGCTTTTACTCATTTATTTTATATATAATTAAGTTAAAACAAGGCATCGATAATAACGGCAACATCAACCACAATAACAATAGTAAAATTTATCAATGATAATAGGGGAAGAGATCATACTGCATAAAGTGTACGGACATTATATAAAATAGTGGTAAAAATACTCCAAACTACATCAGCAATATTATTATTTATATCAAAATCTTCAAAGTATTTGAGAACTTATCTTTTTCTATAAAATATTGTTTAAGCACTTGAGATCATAATTTTTAAAATACTATTCAAATATTTTTTATTAATTGTAAGATCATTTTTCATATAACATAAGCGATTATATTTATATTCAAATACAATTTAAATGGTTCATTTTGTTTTAATTGTATTAAATTTGCTCACTTTTCCTTAGAGAAATAGCAATACTATTCTACAAGGAGAGGCAAGATAAGAAGTCTATCATTAGTTGCCTCGCAGCATTGTTCAAATGCTCGATGGACACCCGTCCTCCCCTAAACCCAATTGCAGGAAAATACGCAGTAGTGCTCAACCCATCATTGAGGGAAAGCCCACCTTTACGTTTGGAGGAGACTCGCGGGAATCACAACAGACAGAATTTCCAAATGTCACGCCCAATTAATTTCATTGTGTGAAATGTGAGAAGGGCTAATAATGCCAATTTTCGCAGGAACTTTAGAGATATCATTGATACTCATAGGCCCTTCCTCGTAGCCCTCTTGGAAACTCGCATACAAGATCATGTTTCTATCCAACATAAATTCAATTTTTCTGAAAATGGTGGAAATTCCATTTGATGGCCAATCAGGTGGGATTGCCATCATGTGGATGCACAACTTGATTTCGGTAGAAGAAGTAGTTAGGGATGACCAAGAGCTGCATGCAATGATCAAGGTACTTCCTGATCAAAATCCCTGGCTCTTAAGCACTGTTTATGCTAGTACTATTAATTCTAAACGTAACGTAATGTGGCATAACTTTACTACTATTTATAATAATTATAAACTCCCTTAGCTAGTAACAAGTGACTTCAATGAATTCTTTTCTTCTGAGGAAAAATGGGGAGGTCTTCCTATAAATTTTAAAAAACTACCAAATTATGAAATTTAATTAATTCTTGTGCACTTTTTGATCTTGGCTTTAAAGGTCCTAAATATACGCGGACCAATTATAGAAAAAAAAAAGGCCTTATTATGGAACGTCTCGATAGATGCTTCGTTTATGAAGGTTGGTTTAACCAATACCTTAACACAATTGTGGATCACCTGCCAAGAACTTACAGTGACCATAACCCGCTTTTAATTAAGCTCAACCCTACTTTAGCTATCCTAAAACTAGGAACTTCCGGCTTGAAAGTATGTGGTGTAATCACCCGCAATTTCCTCAACTTGTCAAAGGTTGTTGGAATAATAAGCCATTTAAGAAGGCATTCCCTTCCTTCCAGTACAAGGCCATGAAGTGGAGTAAGGAAACTTTTGGGAATATTTTTAAAAGAAAAAGGATTTTGCTTGCTAGAATTAAAGGCATTCAAAATTCCTCTAGTTATTCCAGTAGTTCATTTCTCCTCAACCTGAAAATTCAATTAGTTAACGAGTATAATGAGGTCCTTAGATTACAAGAGGATTTTTGGAAACTTAGGTCTCTTGTTAACTGGCTTAATAATGGGGAAGCTAACACAAAGTTTTTTTTATATATATATTTTCACCCTTATCCATAGAAAGTCCAATAAAATTTCTCATTTTAAAAAATGATGAGGGAAACTGGATTGATGATCCCTCCATTATTATTAACAATACTCACGACTACTTTTGTAAAATCTTCACAACTTATCTATCCATCTCGGACAGAAGGGATATTATTAGTTCCCCCAAATGTTTTGATAATTAGAACCTTGATTTTCTAGATACCCCTGTCACTAATCAAGAGATTTCTAATGCTATCTTCTCTTTGAAACCAATAAAAGCCCCAGGTCCAGACGGTATCCACCCCTTTTTTTATCAAAAATTTTGGCCTATAGTTGGGGATTTCATCATTTCTTTTGTGAAAAATATTTTTCATACGCAAACTATCCCTGAAGGTCTGAATTATACGCATGTTTGCTTAATTCCTAAAGTGCCTAATGCTAACCTTCTTCAAAATTTTCGTCCAATAGGGCTTTGCAACACGATTTATAAAATTGTCACTAAGATTGTTGCTAATAGAACTAAACCTCTTCGTGCAAAATTATTAGTCCCTTCTAAGTTAGTTTTATTAAAAATAGAAGGGCTTGTGATAATAGTATCATCATCTAAGAGGTTATTAATACATTCAACAAGGTTAAGGGTTCTAAGCCTAATATGATTATTAAACTAGATTTAGAAAAAGCCTTTGATTACCTTGAGTTGTTTTCATTTATAGAACTTTAGTTTACTTCAGGTTTCCTCCTACATTAACTAAGCTAATAATGAATTGTATTACCACTAATAGTATTGTCATACTCGTCAAAGGCTCTCGTACAAATTATTTCAAACCATCTAAGGGTTTTCATCAAGGAGACTCACTCTCACCCTATATTTTTGTTCTTTGCATTGAGATACTATCTCGCTCTATAAATCATCAAGTTGATTGTGCATTACGGGACCCCATTAAACTAAGTCCCAAAGGTCTAGATCTATCTAATGTTTTTTTTGCGGATGACCTCACTTTATTGGCCAAAGCTAACATTAAGTCATGTGAAGCTATTGCTAATACCCTCTCCCTATTTTGTCAGCTATCTGGGCAAAAAATTAATTATAAAAAGCCTAAAATCATCTTCTCCAGAAATTGCCCGCACTCTCTTCAGGATAACATCTCCAAATTGCTTAATGTTTCCACGAGTAAACACTTTGGTAAATATTCAGGCTTCCCTATTGTTACCAACTCTCCTAGACATACTGATTTCCTTTTTATTTTGGATAACATGAGATCCAAACTCGCCAATCCTCAACCTAGAGATCCAAACTCGCCAATTGGAAATTAAACTGCCTCAACCTAGCTGGTAGAGCAACTTTGATTCAATCTACTCTAAGTAACATCCCTACCCATGTGATACAATATTGCCTCCTTCCAAAAAAAACCTTAAATTTGTTGATCGTATTCAACGCAACTTCCTTTGGGGCTCTACATCCGACAAAAAATTCCTTCATTTAATTAGTGGGGATACATTTATCACTCCTAAGGGGCTAGGGGGCATTGTATTGGTTAAAGCCTATGTCAAAAATAAGGCCACCCTGGCCAATCTCACTTGGCGTCTTTACAATAACACCTCTGCCCCTTGGGCTATGACCCTCACTAATCAATATTTGTATAGAGCTTCTCCAATGAACACATATTTGGAAAAATATAGTGAATGGGTGGGAGGTTTTTAGAAAAGGTATGGCTTGGAGCATAAGGGATGGCAGTAAGGTTAAGTTATAGGATAACAATTGGATTCCAAATCTTCCCCCGCCCAGAACCCTTATACAAGCCCCCTTGCTTTTAGGGAAGAGAATATGCCATTCAAATACATTTTGATCGAGCATAAATAGTGCTTTAACAACTTCTCATTGGCCTTCACGGACGATATTAAGAATGCCATCCAAAGTATTCATATTGATCGCTCAATCAACCCTAATGACAAACCTTACTGGAAATTCACTAGCAATGGCATCTTTAGTATCAAATCGGCTATACCACTCCTAGATCTACCTAAGGACCCACTCGTAAGTACCTCTTGGATCTGAAAATTTAAAATTCCAAGGAAAATATGCTTTTTTCCTTTTGCAGTGCTACCATAGAAAACTTCCTACTAGAACTTATCTCCTCCACATTGGCCTCAATATTGATGATACTTGTCCAGCGTGTAGAAGTGGTAAGGAAGATATTTACCACATATTTCTTTCATGCCCTATAGTTAAAAGATTCTAGTATAAGTTGGGCATCATCCCTCTATCCTCTGCCAACTTACATTGGTTAGACCTTATTAGGTTCATGCAACCTTCGATATCTATTTAGAACCTAGAATGGGAAGAGCTCTACCTTTTCTGGCTCTGGAATACATGGCTCAATCGCAACAATAATAACGTAAACAATGTCTCTTCTGAAGTTCCTGCCAAAAATTCCCTTATCAAAGCTGCAGAATTTAAATATCTCACCAACTTTTAGCTACCCTCTCAAAATACCAAGCTCATCTCCTTTCGATAGCAAAAACCCCTTAAGGGAGCATTAAACTCAACTGTGATAGCGTTTTCATCAATAGCACTAATACAGGAGGTTTGGGAGGAGTCATTCGAGACTGCAATGGTAGGTGGATAACAGGATACCAAAAAAGCAACCACTGTCATTAGCAACACATATGCAGAGCTCCTCGCGCTGGAAGTAGGCCTAAAAATTGCCCTCCAGTATCAACTCTAGCCTCTCGAGATAGAACAGACTTAATTGAGGTAATAATGCTCCTTGAAAAAGATCACCAAATTTTTAACCATGTTATGCCATCATGCAGGTGGTTAATGGCGCAACTGGAGACCCCACTGCTCAGGTATAATTTCAGAGAAGCAAACTCAGTAGTTCACCTTTTGGCGAAGGATAGTCTCAATCTACAACTAATGAATGAAACAATCATCCATCATGCATGTGCTCATATGGTGGAAGAAGCCTTGAAGGATGATGCCGATGGAAGATTGTATAATAGAATAGTTTCTGAACAAACTGTATTAGACTAGCTAGTACGGGGAATGCTAATGCAGTTCTTAACGCTAGTACTTTTGTTGATCCTCCCAGTTTCGATCCCAATGGGATGGCTGGAAATTCTCCTTGTAATGTTACTTAATTTTTAATAATAAAGTATTTCTTGCAACCAAAAAAAAGAAATTTGCTCACTTTTCTATGCATAATTTAGTTTAAACAACAACAAACAGTAGTCGTGAAAAACTATTAAGCATATTAAGATCACTATTTTTGAAATATTTTCTATTTTTTATCTATTTGTAGTGCCAGATATAATTTTCGATGACACTTTCCTGATGTTGATGCTTAAACATTTCTTTCACAATTTCCCTTTAAATTTAAGAGCCAGAGTTTATTAAAGGCAGAATGACTTAAATGATACATATATTTGTCTACACTTTAAATTCATTAAAACTTATTATTTAAACCTCTCTGACCGTTGACTAAGCACATGCGGCAAAATAATAGTTGAGCTGGATAAAGTGATTGTAATTCACGCGAATAACAATTGTAGCAAAAATCTGAGGTTGTGATAATAATTTTTTCTTCTTTTTCTGAGCAACCGGTATTTGCAGCCATGGTAGTCTCTCCAATCTGTTGCTTTTTTCTTCAATATTATAGATCCAAGTCGCCCCTACCTTTTTTAAAGAGCTCACCAACCTATTTTCTAACCAGTATTTTCTTTACTTTTTATTTTTTTAATCAAATATTGGCTTACACATAGTGTGTTGATGCTAACCAATTTTTAGATGTGCCTCTCTGGGCACGTACATGCTCTTTTGCTTCATTTTCAAAAGAATAAGGAGTCGTAGATATGCAACTGTGTTCTTTTCCTACTACCTTATTTTGTATTTAGTGAAAAAAAAAAAGATTATGCCGGGGCACATAAATCTATCAACGTGACAAAAAGACAAAAACTAAATTATATAATTACTACCCTTCTCTATTCCGCTTTGATTTCTTAGATTTGAACTCCTCTCATTTCCGCTATTGATTTTCCTCGATCTGAGCCCCTCTCTGTTCCGCCATTGATTTTCCTCAATTTTCAGAAAAAAAAACAACAACCCGACAAAAGCAGAAACATACAGAATTTAAGTGGGCTTTGGACATAAAAAAATCTTGAAAAAGATGACAGAGAAGGGAGGAGAGACAGATGTGGTTCATGCTTTCTAAACCCTAACTAAGCATATAAGTATAAAATGGGAAAACTTTTAGATTTGGGGGGGTAATAATCATTTCTTGTTTTATTTTTCTATGTGAGCATAATAAATAACTTGGAGCCTATGTGATTTAATTTTTTTGACGCGGGGTCTTACGTGTAGGAGATTGTATTATACGCACTCACGATATCGTGTCATAAGCGTTTATTATACATTGTTTGAAGGAGTGTAAGTATTCAATTGGTAAATTATTAAATTTAGGAACCGACATGATAAAGTGGGAAAATATATGTGCCATTTAAGTCATTATGTCTTTATTAAATAGTTGTAGCCTGTAGGAGATCAAAATCGCTCAATTTCCATAAATGAGAAGATCAAATTAATCAGAAGTATACTTGAGGGGCTATTTTAAACTAATCCCGAAACATAAAGGACATGTTTTCTCATTTTCTCACTCTTTTTATAGTATTCCGACCCGCCTGTAATCTACATGTATCCGGACCCGATACCGCAAGTGAGAATTTTGGCCGGAAAATCCAATATTTTTTCCGCCAGCAGCCAAAGGACCAAACTGGAAAGAGGAAAAAGAGAGAAACGTGCAGCCTTTGATGCGTTGTTGAGTTGAGATGGTGGCAATTATCTTGACAGAAGTTCTATTCGGAGCTTCTTCTTCTTGTGCTGATTTCAATGGAGTTTTTGGTTCAAATTACCTCCGTTGCCCTTGTTTTTCATCAAGATTTTCACTTTCCGAGACACCCTTTTGGGAAATTTCTCTGGGAAACAAAAGGGTGAAAAAGCATAAGAGAATTCTGGGTCTTGGCAGAGTCTCTTGTAGTTTAGGTAATGGGATAGTTGATAAAGAAGAGCTTGAATTCAAGCCTTCATTTGATGAGTATTTGAAAGCCATGGAGTCTTTAAAAGAGAAGAAAAAGAGTGATAGTCTTATTAGAAGAAAGAAAGGTGAAGAAGAAAAGGGTAAATTAGGAAAGTATGTGAAGAAGAAATGTGTGGAAAGTTCTGATTTTGTGGAGAAACGTGAAGGAGTTGGAGATGTGAAAGAGAAGGGTAGTGGTGGGAAATTGGAATTTAGAAAGGTGATGATTCAGAAAAGAGAGAGCATAAGT
The DNA here is from genome assembly GCA_034376525.1 of Nicotiana benthamiana. NCBI lineage: Eukaryota > Viridiplantae > Streptophyta > Magnoliopsida > Solanales > Solanaceae > Nicotiana > Nicotiana benthamiana. The sequence continues at coordinate 113,198,458 of CM067324.1, forward strand.
AATGCAAAGCATGTTGATGAGATGGAAAGAGCTGCTTTTAAGTCAATGGATGATGATCCTTATGATAAGCCAAGAGTTACTAAGGCAGACATGGAACAGAGAATCCAAAGGCTTGCAAAGTGGTGAGATATTCCTTGTTTTGCACCGTAGAGAAATAAAGGACTAATGCTTATCACTGAAAAAAAGAAGGAAAAATGAATGATTAATTCAGTTATTTAGGATACTCTAATATTGCTAAACGGTTGGTAGTCATTAGAAAATTCCTCTTTTTCTGACTCGTAGTAAAATAATTTACTCTTACAGTCTAAATGGTGCAGACGTTGACATGCCTGAGTGGATGTTCTCTAAAATGATGCGAAGTGCTCAGATTAGATTCTCTGATCATTCTATCTTGAGAATTATCCAAATATTGGGTAGATTGGGAAATTGGAGACGAGTGTTGCAAGTCATTGAGTGGCTTCGTTCACGCGAACGTTTCAAGTCACACAAGTTAAGGTATATTTTCTACGGTCATTTCTCCCTCTTCTCGATAGTGCATTGTCTTAGTGATTGATTTAGATGTGGTCTTGATGCTTACTTTACAGTTAGCTATGTATTGTGATGTTCTCATAATCACTTTCATATTTGTGAAAAGGGTCAAACGCTGGTGCTTCCTATCTATACATTTGTCAGTGCGTTGGCTTTTCTTGTGTATGCAGATATAGAAAATAAATCAAGCATATACCACAACGAAAACAAACGCTGACTAATTATAGATAGGAAGACCGGTGTTTCACTTTTTCCCATGGATTTGCTACTTCCTTTAAATGCATCTTTGAAAGCACTGTACATGAAACTCTCAAAACTTATCCTGGGAACCTAGCATGGACTTGATCTTCTAAATTTTCCTTTAGGAACCTTCTGGAATTTATTGAAGTTGTGATTTATATTTTTAGTGGCACATCCTTCCTATCCATCTTCTTGTAGGTCTAGGTCAAAGTCCTTAATGGGAAATTGATGCTGATGGACCTTTGATTAAATTCTTTTGCAAGATATATTTACACGGCTGCACTGGATGCATTGGGAAAGGCTAGGAGGCCAGTGGAAGCACTAAACCTGTTTCGTGCAATGCAGGTAAGACATGTAAACTTTAGTTTCAACACTTTGTCTCTCCTTTAATCAGTAGTCTTGTGTCCTATTGAGATGAATAGGCTGTGTGATATCTAACTAATGCGTGCAACCTCGATTCTTTTCCCAGGAACACATATCATCATATCCAGACCTTGTGGCTTACCATTGTATTGCTGTCACTCTTGGACAAGCAGGACATATGAAGGAACTCTTTTACGTCATTGATACCATGCAATCACCACCCAGAAAGAAATTCAAGAATAATATTATTGAGAAGTTTGATCCACGACTTGAGCCAGATGTTGTCATCTATAATGCTGTAAGTAATGGAAGGGCGGGCCAAATATGGGGGATTTTTTCCTGGTTAAATGCACTTGTGGCTAAGAGCCATGTTGTTTCACCATCATGCTGGGAAACTCTGTTCCTCAGTAAATAATGAGAATTTGGTGTCTTCCTAATTTAAGAAAAGATAATTGAGACAGACACAAGAAAAACCAAGCAGAATTAGAAACCAAATGAGAAAAAAGAAGTTCAGCTTGGCATTGAAATTTGTAGTTGCTATATCTCGAAATATTACTGACGATCTATATCTAAATGGCTAATGCATCATCATTTTCCTCTTTTATTCAGTAAATTATAAATCTCTACTTTTTCTATATAAGCCAGGCATCAAAATCTGAAGCAATCATTTTAACTCAGTGCTATTGTGCCCTGGATGCTGAACTTGTTTTGTAAAATATATCTCCTTGATGAAGTTAGTTTCTGAGTTATAAACTCTTCAAGTAAACAAATATATATTGTAAGGACTTGGTTGCTGAATTCTATTATTAACTAAAAGGAGAGGGAACAATCATAAAGTTAACCCCAAAAGCTAAGCAGATCCCTTCCTAATGATCTGTGTAGTTTTGGTTGAAGTTCTTGTATAAATTTTGTTCAGTGCATAAACATGCTGCAATTAATTTCCACTGAAAGTCGGTATATTTCAATTTGGTTCAAATGCTATGCTGAAAGTCAGCACATTTCAATTTGATTAAGATGCCACCTTTGTAAAAAAGTTTTTTTCTCTTTGCTTGTAGGTTCTAAATGCCTGTGCTCGCCGTAAAAGCTGGGAGGGTGCTTTTTGGGTGCTACAACAGCTAAAGATCCGGGACCAGCAGCCTTCAGTAACAACGTATGGATTAGCCATGGAGGTTATTATCCTTTTTTTTCCTTTCCCCTTTTCCATAGGTGTTTAGTGTGGAAGTGACATAGTTGAGAAGGCTATTCAACCTTTGTTCTTTTCCTATTTTCTCTCTTCAGAAGGAGTCACTTCCACCTAAATTAGCTTTCGATCCGCTTTGTTCCTATGGGAGGTTTCTGTCGTTTATTGGGAAATACTCACACGAATTCTGAGGTTTTATGTAACCATTGATATCTAGCATTATTTGTGATGTGTGCTGGCCTTGAAATGAGAAACTACACTGCTAAATTTTGCTTCGTATAATGTGATTCCTGACCTCATCAAGGACTAAAGAAAAAAATAAGTACAAGATGACAAGATGTGTTTGGAGTAGCGGAGAGCTTCGAGGAGATATATATCCATAAAATCAGAAGATTCGTTATCTATCTTTTCCCTTTGCCCTGGGGTCTCTCTTAACTCAAGGAACCAGAGCCATGTTACACCTATGTGCCATAATGATATTAATAGCCAAGTCCCTTAAGCTCCAAAAGGCGATCGTTAAGCTCAAAGGTTCTTGGATATCCATTTTTTAAGGAAATTAAAGGATCAAGCTTTGGTGAAGTACGTTGAAAGACCTCTACACATGAAATTTCCAACTACAACTTGGCTTCAATTTGGAAAAGATTACAATGAATCAATTTAATATTGACTGTATTTAGAAAAACTGTAGTCAACAATGTATCCAACTTCTTCTTCTGATGATTTTTTCATGATATACACCTTTTGTGCTTTAACTTTTTTGTCAATATTAAGGCTGGAAAAGAGAAAAGTTAGAAGAACCTGTAGCATATTGCATATCCCAGCAGAGGAGAAAAAGAGAGAGGAGAGAACCCTATAGCATAGTGGTCTAGCTGGGGACCCTTTGCTCATTCCTTATATTGTTGTCAGATGACATTTTTCTCTCGTTTTCCTTTTAAATACTTGGGCTGGATTGGGGGCAAGGAAGGCCCATCTATATGGGATTTAGTGCTTCCATGAAACATGTTAGTTATTGAAGTTTGTTTGATTTTACCAGTAGCTAAACTGAAGTGTTCATTCAGGTTATGTTCGAATGTGGCAAATACAATTTGGTGCATGACTTTTTCAAGAAAATGCAGAAGTCATGTATTCCCAATGCTTTAACCTATAAAGGTAACGTAGAAATGTGCGCTTACTTGACATGCTGCAAAAGATTCTTTTTGCTGAATTAAGTTGTCTTTGATGCATGTAGTTCTTGTGAGTACTCTTTGGAAGGAAGGAAAAACAGACGAGGCCATACTGGCTGTAGAAGATATGGAACGACGAGGAATCGTGGGCACTGCCAGTTTGTATTATGACCTTGCTCGTTGCCTTTGTAGTGCGGGGAGGTGTGAAGAGGCACTGATGCAAGTACGTTTCTTTTATTTAGCTTTCGTTCATCTTATTTTGTGCTACTGTTCTGTTTCAGGATCCTATAAATTATCTTGAGTATTCATTCATATATTCCGTCTGACATCCAATAGAAGGAAGCAATCAATTAATCATGTTTTATTCAGTGTTGTCAAACGCGAAATGTGCTAAAAAGTGATCCAGGTCTATCGGGGCTTTAAGCGCAAAGCCCACAACTAAAAAGTTTGGATTTAGTTAAAAAAAGGCCCAGCGGCGAAAAAAGAAATAAAAATCGATATTTAATGTGAGAAAAGAGTAACAACTTTATTCATAATGATTTACTTGAACAATTAATATATTTTCTTGCCAATCATATTTATTGTTTACTACCACTCTATTCAAGACAGAATTAATGGGCAATGAGGCGCACGCCTTAGTTCCTTGCCTAAACTGAAGCACAACTTAAATCAGGCAAAGCGCCTACCCGGAGCTTCTCTGAGCTTCAGAGCTTAAGCACGTTTTGAGCCTTTGACAACACTGGTTTTGTTCAAATTGATGTTTCCGAACTTAAAATATCAGAAGGATTGTTGTGTGTAATTGATTCTGTTTTCTGACTATATTAACTTAGAAGGTAAATGTCAGTGATTGTAATGGATACCTTACATTAGTATGTGAATGCCAATTTACTAATATTATTGTTCATATCAATTGAAAACAAATAATCATAAGCGATCTTTGGACTGCAAAGATACGCATTGAGAACCTAAATATTTGCTCAATCCTCATATCTTTTAAACCATAACTGATTCTCTGTGATTTCTCAAGTATTTGCTGAAATCTGACTACTACTTCATTAGTGTGTTGAAGAGGTCAATGGTCTATTTGTTCATCAAGAGCTTTATGAGTGTGATGGGAGATCCATGACTTATCAAGCATTAAAGTCGAATTCTGATGAATCGAGTTAGTGTCCAGAAGGTGGATTTCTTATTTACCATTTTCTGGTAGATCCGAATGTATCCTTATCAAAACCAATGACCTAGGAGAGTAAGGCTAGACTGGGAGAAAGGGCTACAATATCTGAAATCTAACGAATCAAGAAACCTAAAAACATGGAATCTAACCAGGGAAACTATCATCTACAGCCTACAGCTGACTGGGCTTTCAACAAATGTAGAGGATGGGGGGGGGGGGGGGAAGAGTGTGCGGGAACCGAATAAAGTACTCCTTCCTGCCTTCTTTGTCAAAACTAAATCTATTTAAGTTTTTTTTTTGGTCCATTACTTTCTTGGAATACACAATTCAGAGGACTAGCCAGTGTAGAGCTTTTGTTTGAAATAAGGAAGGTGTACTCTCAAACAGAATAACTTAATGGGTACATACATGACTTGTCTGTCTTGGACATACTCCCAACAGGTAAATCATTGGTACATAGATGACTTGTCATGCTCATCTCCAGAAAAATGTTCGGTTGGATACTAACATTTCTTTCCATTTCTTTTGGGTCCATCTTCTACTCTACAACAGATGGAAAAAATATGCAAAGTTGCTACCAAGCCTCTAGTGGTGACTTATACTGGTCTACTTCAAGCTTGTGTGGACTCTGGTGACGTTCAGAGTGGAGCATACATTTTTAACCAAATGAACCGGTTTTGCTCCCCAAATTTGGTAACTTACAATATAATGCTAAAAGCTTATCTGGATAATGGGATGTTTGAAGAAGCAAGGCAGTTATTTTTCAAGTTATTGGATAACGGTAACCGTATTAGCAGTCAATTGGACAGTAAGGATAAGGTTTTACCAGATGTCTACACATTCAACTTAATGTTGGATGCATACGCTGCTGAGAAGAAGTGGGATGATCTCGAGTTTACCTATTCACGTATGCTGAAATACGGATATCACTTCAATCCAAAACGTCACATTCAGATGGTACTTGACTCCTGCACTGCTGGAAAGGTACTCTTTCTTGACCCTGTATTCAGTTCTCCTCTGTATCCTCGCCTTTCATATTTAATACCTCTATCATTCATAGGAAATTCCCAAGTTAAATTTCAATTTAACCGTTATGTTGTGGACGGTCAAATTTTGGACAGTTTTCTTTCTTTCCTTTTTTAAAAAAAAAAATATGACCAGCATTTTATATTAGAGAAGATATTTGCTTTAAGGAAAGTGGGATTAAGCCATTACTGGATCTTCTCCCTATTTTCTGTCTATCGTAGTGGATATCAATTTGGAAATGAAAATTAAGGAGATTGTTGTATAGGAGAATTTGAAAACGTCTCCCTAAATAGACAAAGTAAGTTAAAAAGTAAGGGCAACATTTAGACTTGTTTTAATGTGATGATGGCAGAATCTGGTAGCAGGATCTATGATACTTTCTGTTTTTCTAACCATCTGAAGTATAAATGTTAGTTCCTTTTTAGAGTATGCTTGTATTCTGTTGAAATTTATTTCATTTTTGTTTTTGGCGGATGCATACTGTATAGAGACAGATTGTCCTCTCCATCTTAGTGCATGGTAGATTAAAAGGGAGAGAGTTCGAGGTTTGAGAGCAATATTGTGTCACATGCCATTTCCTAGTTCTGCAGAGAAAGATTACGGTTCTATAACTCATGGTGATTTGACTTCATGGGAGCATGATTTTTAGTCCCACTTTTAGTGCTTTCTGGTTCCGTTGACACCACACCTCAAACACACATAAATTCAAAGTGTGCAAATACTATCCTTTTACATCTTAGCACTCAAGGGCGTGACTTGGTGGTCAATGAAGTGGATTTGCAAAAAAAAAAAAAAAACTAGGTGATCTTTTCCTATCTACCTAAACTTTGGCGGCCACAGTTACCTAATACCTATGCGGGGTGGGAGGTAGCAGGTACCAATATTCAGGTGCGTGCAAGCTGGTCTGGACATCATTGATATAAAAAAAAACAAAGCAAAAATAGAAAACTATCCTTCTACCATGTCAGCATATCTTTGGTTTGTTCATATCGATCATTTGATCAGGTTAAGAATTCTGACTATTCTATGCTGACCTTCTCAGGTGGAATTATTAGAAGCAACTTGGAAGGACTTGGTTCGGGCTGATCGGGTTCCACCAGTGCCACTAGTCAAAGAAATGTTCCGCCTGCAGCTGGAGAGAGGCGATTTTTCCGCTGCCCTGGCTTGTGTTGCTGATTATCCTTCCTCTGAATCACAGGCGTTTTCTGCCAAGTTTTGGATGAAATTTTTCGTGGAAAATTCTGATAGATTATCTGATGGTACTCTTTTCAGATTGCTACTAGAGGTGAGCCCTGTCATTGCCAGAAACGACAGCAGAATACTTAACAATCTGATGGCTTCTTGTAAAGAATTTTTGAGAACTCGATCAGCAAAACTTGACAGAGTTCATAGCGAAACAGCTCTAGTTTGTTAATTTCTTACCCCGAAACATAAAAAAGAAAAATCATCTTATGCTGTATAATCTGTTCTTGATATTCAAACTCGTTGACCTACCAGTGTAGCAAATGCCTATTTACATTATCTCTCACTTATGGGTTGAGGACCATTAAAGTAGCTTCCACTTCTCCGAAAGAGGAGCAACCATTTTATGTAGTTAGCTGTCTACACAAACAGAAGTACTAAACACACAACAAATTCAACTGAGCACGGATGAGGGACGAAACTATACCTGGCTCATAACTGTTATTGATCTAAATATCTGTTTACTAGATACACATAATAATAAATGGGATGAATAGGCTGGCTAATACACAAACCTCTGCTATGTATTCAATCTAGACGAATGAATAAATGTAGAACCTCCACATTAGCTTCCAAAAACCTACTCTAGCAATACTAATAAATCAACGATGTAAGCTATGTGATGGGATTCATGTCAATCTTCCACGATTGATAAGTTGTCGACACATCACGACAACTTGGCCAGAGATGAACCATAACCATTAAGGTGCGACTTCTGCCATCTCCATGCGACCTGCAAACTCTCTTGGAGATCAGTGTGTTTGGCAGTCCAATTCAGTTCAAGTCTTATCTTAGTTGGATCACTAAATACTTCCGCGTAGTCACCAGGTCGACGGGAAAGGAAGTCGACTTTGATAGGAACCCCAGTGGCTGCCTTGCAAGCCTCCACAAATTCCTTCACTGATCTTCCTGTTGTTGGAGACAAAAGGATGGAATGAGAAACTATACTCCGAATGAGAAATTGAAACAGATGATGAAGAGTACTTTACCTCTTCCAGTTCCAACGTTGTAGATGCCAACTTTCCCAGGCCTTGCCTTTTCAAGAGCTTTCACATGAGCATCAACTAGATCAGTGACATCGATATAATCCCTAATGCATGTACCATCTGTTGTCTTATAATCTGTTCCTCTAACCTGCATGAACAAAACAACTCAGCTCAGAGACAAGGGCAGATCATAACTCTTCATGTTATCATGACACACATTTCAGTTCCTCCTATCCCGTATTAAAAGAAATGTGGATAGAACAGACAAATATGTTTCCTTCGTTTGTTATTGAACAGTAATATTACCAAGTGATTCATATGAATTTCAAGCAAACACACAAGTACAGAGATAGCAATTATTGGCTGACCTTAAGACCAGGTGTGATTCCACGAGCTGCATCAAAACAAGCACCAGATATTCGCCCATGTTCACGAAGTTCAGGCCGGGGAGCTTCTCCTAGTCTTCCCTCTGGATCAGAACCAATCACATTGAAGTACCTGAATTTTCAGAAAACAATTTAGCATTATTTGGACCCATGCCAATTGAGATAAACATAATAAGTCAACCAATAGTTATAACTTGGCCTCTCAACCATCACTCATGGGGGTGCTTGTTTAGTGGTTGGCTTGCTCTAAAAATTAGACGAGCAGTACAGAACATCTGAAGACGTACTTACTATTAGTTAGTTAGTTAACAAATTTGATAACATGACAATTAGAGAAAGCCAGTTTGCCTAGCAGATAGAGGATAAATGGACATGAAGAAAGTATTAAAACATGAAAGGACAAAAAAAATCAGAACAAAATTGCACAAACTAACAAGCATGAGATAGTGGGAGCTTATAAGTGGAGCTCCCACTTAACAATCCTAAACAGGCGAGATCGTATTCAAACGCAGCCCTTCCCTTCAACCTCATCTTACCCAGAGTCACTTTTCCGCAACCAATATAAACAAAATAAAAGGAGAAGTTTTCAAAAGACAACAAAAGACGAACATAGAAATGCATAATAAGTACAAAAAAGCACATCATATAAGAATAGTTACTTCCCATACACTGAAAACAGAGATATACTGGCAAGACGGATCAAACACCTACCTCAAAATCATGACAGCCATGTTTGAGTTCTTATGGAAATCCAAAATAATATCCTCAGCCATTTTCTTCGCTTTTCCATATGGATTAATAGGGAGCTGCGATTTGACAAAAAGACTCAGCTATTGCGTACCAATTGACGTAACAGATAGGCATTCACACGGTTCTGGTGTACTCGAAGCATATACACAATTTAAAACACTCACCTGTGGAGTTTCTTCAGTAATGGGCATCTTTTCAGGCTCTCCGTATGTCGCACATGTACTAGAGTAAATCAATGTGGGGACTCCATGAGCTGCCATAGCTTCTAAGACAGTGAGGGTATTTGAAGTAATGTTATGATAGTACCTGATTGGCACATGCAGCAGCTCATGAAAATATGAGTTTGAAAGGCAAAGAAACAATTGCCAGAGGCATAATTAACTTTATAAAAGCATTACAACATCGAAATTACACTAAATTTATTCATCAAAGAGACACATTAGATCCTTCAGCCTGATATTTTTAATCCAAACAAGTTAGAGAAAAATGATTGAAATTCAGTTTCTTAAACAAATGACACTTTTCCCGTTTTCCGATGACAATGCTACTGAACTTACAAAGGCACTAACAGAAGTCATGTGAATTCACATACATTTTAAAGTAGCAATGCTAGCCTTAATTTGCTTGTATTCAGAGTAAAAGACTAATCAAGACAGGAAAACATAATGCTACACCAGTGATATACTGGACCCACAACCAAATTTGATACAGAGATGCAATATCATTACATACTTGATGCTTTGGGTTACCCTGTAAAAGATTTAGTTTTCTCTTCCTCCCCAACATGAAACAAGTGAAACTCTTCGTTTACATGTTATAGTTGAAAGATATATAAAAGAATCAACTATACTTACTTTAGAGGATCAAGGGTGCTCTCTCCAACATATGCTACAGCTGCAAAATGCATCACAGCATCAAAAGCATTCTGGGAAAATATCTGGTGCACCTGCTCATTTCAGTTATGGGAATAAGTGAATGCCAAATAACAATAAAATAAAGAAAGGGTAGTTTCAGAACAGCTTCACTGTACCACTTTTGCATCCCCCAAGTCAGCATATATAAACTGAAGCCTCCCTGGTTCAGGAAATAATTCTTGTAGAATCCTTACAGCTCCTATGTTTCCTCGTGAGAGGTTGTCCTGTCAAATTGGTAAATCATTTTTCTTATGAAGTTCCATACACGTATTAAATAGAGAAAAGAGTCACTGGAGAATGATTGTTAAAGGGCTATTCGCAACTTCAGTAGGGGAAATTACCACTATTGTCACACGGTAAGAGTCTTTGAGAAGTCGTAATGCTGCATGGGAACCAATGTAGCCAGCACCTCCAGTGACTAAGACATGAATAACACCCGGTTGATGGCGAGAGAACTAGGAGAAAGCAGCAACAAGAAAAAGAAAACACAATGAGTGCAAAGCTTAGAATTTAAAAACAATAACTTCAATCATTTCTTGTAATGGTGCAACAATTTAGTGTTTCAGAAAAGAAGTAGAAAATTCCAGTACAGAGCAGAATACATCCAAGCATTTTTTTTATCGAGAGAGCAGAATATATCCAAGTATCTGCACAAACGGAACTTAATGCCAGGTCAGGCCACTATATGACACCCACCAAAAGCACGAGTAGATCCTCCACAAGTACACAAAGTACAGACAAGGTGAGGTATCCAAGTTTCATACTATATATGAAGGGACTTTTTGCCATTATTTGGAAAAGAGACGTGTAGGACAAATGTAGCAGTTCTCACATGACCAACAAACCAGTTACAGCATGCTGATTGGGACAAGATTTAAGTGGACTTCATCAAAAAGGATTTAAGTGGAAGACTCCATGCATCATATACATTTTAAAACGCTACTTTGGGTGGTGGTCGATGGTAAGTTACATCAGATAATCAATCTAGAACTCTAGGCTGATGATTCAAAGAAAACCACATGTTTGGAAGGCGCATCCTGAAATAAAGATTACAGCATATGAAACTACACAATAACACTAGACACATAATTATATCTGTTCGAATTAAGTTCAAGATTTGAGAAACACGTCCATTTCAAGAATCAACAATACAAAAATTAAACAGATGAAATGAAAATAAGTTAAGCAGGCACATGCTCCTGGAGGTTTTTGTTGGGAGATGTCGGTTAAATATTCTTGGTATCATGCAAAAAGTAGGACTCAGAAATTATAGGAATAGACAAATGCACTATACAATCATCTCATGTCAAAGAAAATGTACAAAAAGAATCCATGACAACAATGACACAGGAGAGCATGTACTCTTTCGATAGAAAACTCCAAATACCAAATTGTCATTCTAGTCCAAGCATTGCCACAAATCCGAGAAAACAATAAACAGATAAAGAGAATGATCAGGGAAGTACCACGCTTGGGGTATTAAAAGATGGGGACTGCTTGAGCATAAGAATGCATAGTGCTGTTAGCACAGCAGCCATAAGAATTTTACCCACAAAATTGCTCTTCTTCTTTGGATCTGCATAATCCAGGCCTACAATTAACAAAGAAGTTGATGTATTAGACCCTAAAAAACAAGTATTACTCAAAATACTGAAAGAAAAGAAAATACAGCTGACCACATTATTGTCATACCACCAGCAAAAACATATACAAGGATCAAAATTGAACTGTTGTACATTGGCATCAACTACCAAGATAACCAAACAGAACTAATTCAATCATAAGTATTTACTTGTACCCCAGTGCCATAAAAAACTTGACCAAGAAACAAAATGTAAATAACAAGCAAATGAAATAAACAACTCAAGGAACTTGGCTCACCTCCTAGAGACATAGGTCTATTAGACCTTGTCTGAGTTCTTGTCCGGCCCAAGCCTAGCATTTGAGAAGCTCTTTAATGCCAAATAGGCAAACAATCTAAATAGATAATCCTATTGCTTGAAAGTGGTGATCAAGTAAGACCCCTCCTTGTATGTAGAATTGCTTAACAGTCTGAAGCAACAAACATTAAGATTTACTCTTTGATTATCATCAGTAAAAACTAAAACTTAGATTACTGAAAAATTAGACCAAAAACTAGTTATAAAAACTTAAATAAAACATAGTACAATAAATAACTGGGCCCTCTTTATAAAACATGGACAAAATTATACTCAGCTATGAATTTTGCAACTAAACCCCTTCCCCCCCCCCCCCCCCCCCAAAAAAAAAAAACCACCTCTCAACCAAAAAAAGAAAATCCCTTGGAAATATTATATACTTGCAGACCAAAGAGGGGGGAAAAAGATAGCAAAACAACTAATTCCAAAATTGCCAAAGGATCAGACTTGAAAGCTCAACAGAAAAGCATTTCACCTGAATTAAGTAATGATTTTTCAAGATCTGTTTAGCCCCACATAAAACAAACACACCCCAGAAAGTACAAAGAAAAATAACAGTCTCCAAAGAGAACCTTTTCATTCAGACCTAGAAAAGAAAAGAAAAAACTCCAAAAGATACAAAAAAATTTCAATTTAGAAAAAAAAAAATCCTATACCTGGAGAAAGCAAAAAACAATTAAAAAGTAAGAATGTCGAGAATGCCTCTAACCTTTCAGTTAAACTGAAACTTCAGCTAGCTGTAAAAACCTTCAGTATAAATTTCCAAAAAAAAGAGCATATTAGCATATAGCAGAGTGTACAGTAGGTTAGAATGATCAAGAGATCTGTGAAAAGAAAGAGGCAACCAAAAAGAAGTTTTTTAACAAATATCAATAGAATGCATTCTTAATTCATCACACAACAAAAAGCAAAGGAGAAAAAAACAATCTTTTATAAGAAATTTGTATAGGAAGAGTCAAAAGAAGAAGAGGAATTGAGTAGAATCCACGATCACGTTTGGGGGAAATATAAGTAAAAAGGTGACAGAGAAACGTACGAAGAGGAAGAAGGTCTCCAGTATCGGTGGTGCTGATGAACCAAGTCTTTGTTCTCTTGCGCGTTATTTATTTGTTTATTTATTCCAGCTTTCCTCTTAGCTATTTATTTAATTCATTTTGAATTTCCAGAATTTAATTTATTTATTTTGAATACCCAAAATTGAAAGGGGAAAGAGCAGAGAAGTGGGGCCATCCTATTGGCTAGTTCCTCGTGGGCCGACAGAAGAAAGCGAAAGAGGGACGCGGCTGTATTTCGTTTTGTTGTTTTATATTTATTTTATTTATATTTATAATGCTATGTGAATTTAACATCTCACTCGTAAAATTCAATGTTCGAACCTTGTTTTTCCTTTTCCTGTTGACTTTTCTAAGTTTGCCAAATTTTTGTTTAAATATAGTAGAATTACTGAATTTACTCGTGTTTACAATAACAATAACAAGTCAATATAATCTCACTTAGTAAAATTTAAGGAAGGCAATGTGTACGCCAAACTTACCCCTACCCGAAGTAGAAAGACCATTTCCAAATAATATAATTAAAGTTCAGTTAATCTAACATTATATAGATAATAGTTGTGACTTTTTTTTGATAATTATATTTTCATTAGTCACCAATGAAGTCATTACAAAGCAGTAGAGTCATTCTCGACTTACTTAATCTTTACAGGACTCTAACTAGTCTTTACAGGACTCTAACTCTATCCTATATTATAAGCAGTACATAAGAACATAAAACAAAAAGCTAGCTAGTTACTATATTTGTTTTCAATACATAAGCTGCTGCATTTTCATCCTCATTTCTCCTTGAGCTCTAACATTGCAGACACATGCTACTTCTCTTGCTATTTGATCTGCTACACTCGTTGTTTCTCCAAATATTCTGTTGTTTCTCTCCCCCCAAATTCCATGTATATGTTCTGCGTATACCATTTTCATTATTTTGGCTTTACACGATTTCCCTTTGGCTTGTATTACTATCCATGTCATCATCTGAGCATATGATTGCATTGGATTCGCATCCATTGCATAAGCCTCCCCCATACTATTTTAGTAAAACTGCATTCACCAAACAGATGTGCATGTGATTCATCTGCTCAATTGCACAAATAACATCTTGAACTTACTTGGACTCCCCATTTTGTTGTTGTATCTATTGTCAGTAGTCTCTCATGACATTACATCCACATAGTGAATATTGCCTTGGGCCTAGCCTCGTTATGGAACATTAATGTTCTCCATGGCACTTTATTGTAGTTTCCCAATATGCCTAAGTATATTTTCTTGGTGTTACTCTGCATGTATTGTACTATAGGCACTTGATGAATCATCTCTCTTGTTTCCATGATCTTTCTCACCATCCAATTGCTTGTTGGGGTATACTCATCTCCATTATACTTTGCCCTTTTATGTAGTATGTGTGTATTCATTTTATTCACATTTTGTTTTTCTTCTGTGCCAGATCCCAATAGACACTAGTAATAGCAGCTCTATTCCAAATTCTAATATTTAGTAGATTATACCATCTAGCAGATTTAGGCAAAACAATTCTACCACATGCTATCAAGGTTCTCTTTGTAATTGTATTAGAGCCAGACCATATATAACTTTTGCAATATTATTCTATCAGTTTCATCACTTTATAAATATTTGGGACCAATAAGATTGGATATCAAATATCAGTGTTTGCACTAACTGTACCCTTCCAGTATATGATAATTTCCTAGCTGTCCAAGAGGAGATCCTTGCAACTATTCTATCAATCAATAGTTGCCATTGCATAGCTGAAAGCTTCTTTGTGTCTAATGGAATGCCCAAATATTTGAAGGGTAACTCCCCAAGTGAATATCCAGTGTTCTGCAAGATTTCCTGTCTTGTAGCCTGATCTACTCCTCCAAAATAGATCGCACTCTTGTTGAGATTAGCTAGCAGTTCAAATGCAGCAGAGAATTTCATAAAACAAGCATGAAGAGTGGAGACAGACTTACTATCTCCCCTAGCAAACATCAGCAGGTCATCTACAAAGCTGAGGTGAGTTATATCTAGCTTACCACATCTAGGATGAAACCTGTATTCTTGAACCTACTTCATCCCTTTGAGTAGCCTGCTTAGGTATTTCATTGCAATTGCAAAAAGAAATGTGATATAGGATCACCCTGTCTAAGCCCTTTAGCATATTCAAAAGGCTTTGTCAGTTCCCCATTTATCATGATTGAATAACTCACTGATGATGCACAACCTCTCACCCAATTATTGAATTTTGTGGGAAAACATAGATATTCTAACAGTTGTTCCAAGTACACCCATTCCACTAAGTTCATATGCTTTCATCATGTCAACCTTCATCATTCGTCTAGGAGATATATATTTCCTGCTATTGGCCTTAACTAGCTCATGAGCAAGAATGACTCCCTGGATAAATCCTACTTGGGCTTCAGATATGATGTAAGGCATGATCTTCTGTATTCTAACAGCTATGACTTTAAAAATAAGATTGTATAGCACAGTGAAACAAATAATAGGCCTGAAATCCTTGATTGTCACTGGATTAGGAACTTTTGGTAGCAATGTGATAGTAGTGCAGTTGGTTGCTGGAAACATCACCCCTATGTGGAAGAAATCTTCCACTGCAGCATACACTTCTTCTTTGATCATTGACCATGCTTTCTTGAAGAATTCTTTATTATATCCATCTATTTCAGGTGCTTTATCACTTCCTATTCCCTTCAAAGCTTCATCTATCTATTGCCTAGTAACTTTAGCAATCAGGTCTTGCTGTGTTACAGTTTGGCCCTTCCTTCATTGCCATCTTGTCCACAACTGGAAATACATGTGCTCTAGTTCCCATTAAGCTTTTGTAGAAGGATACAATCTCCTCTTTTATAGCTGCATGTTCTGTTATGGTACTTCCTGATAGTGTTTGTAGTTCTACAATTTGTTTTCTCTGATGGCTCTCCTTTATGACTGCAGAAAAGAACTTATTATTGGCATTACCCAACTTGATCCAGTTTGCTCTTGCCTTTTGTTGTAGTATATTTTCTTCCACCATTTACCATGTTTCTAGCTTGTGCAACCATTCTTTCTCTTGACCTTGCAGCATGTCACTATACTTATTCTGCATCTGAATTTACATGTGATGAATGGTTTGCCTTGCTTGTTTTATACTATCAGTTGCTCATATGAACTCAGTTTCATTAATTTGCCTAAATTGCCTTTTCATCCTTTTAAGCTTTGCCCAAATACGCACCATCTTCCCTGTTACTTTATTATTGTTCCATTTTTCCGTTACTATCATTTCAAAATCAAGATGACTTGCCCATATATTAAAGAATCTGATTGGGCTCTTGTTTAGTTTACTAGGTTGCCTTATGGTGATAGACATGGGACTATGATCTTATATATAAGGTTCCCCATAATCAGTGCTTAGGAGACTGTAATTCGTCATCCATAAATCATTTCCAAACACCCTATCTATACGACTCCACACTCTATCATCACCCTGCTGCTTGTTGGTCCATGTATAATAATCCCCTCTCCATGGTAACTCTACAATACCAATGTCATGGCATAGCTCAGCAAAGTCCTTTATATCAACACTTTTCACAGGCTCTTTAGAAATTCTATCTTGAGCATTGAGAATAGCATTGAAGTCTCCCCCTATTAGCCAAGGTCCTGTGATGTTATGTGCTAGTCTTTTAATATGCTCCTAGCTGTTTTCTTTGTTCTACATCATTATGACCATGTACCACTATGAAATAACAGTACATCTCATTATGTTTCCCATTTACTAAACAATGAATGAATTGATTTTGTTTGTCTAATGGTTGCACTGTATATACTTGCTCATCCTATATAATCCATATCCTCACATTCACAGCATACTCATAGTTTATCATTTATTCCATCCAGGGACTATTCTACTAATCACCTTTCCTTGTTTGTCTTCTTTTACATTTGTTTCAATTAAACCAGCCAGCTTGATGTGTTTATCTTTTATATACTGCTTTATTTCTTTTTGTTTATATCTCTTATTCAATCCCCTAATATTCTAGATTAATCAAGTCATTGATGAATGATTATTCCACCTCCCAAAGCAGGTGACCTAGTTTCCTCCATTCTTTCCCTTTCATGTTGCAATATCAGAAAGACATTTGCTGTGGTTATTGTTGTACTTCCCAATGTCATTCTACTATTGTTAGCCGAAGCTGGCCACTCCTCTTTTTGGTCAACATACTGCATTTCTTTTGCTTTACCTTTATCTTTTGCTACCTGAGTCTTTCCAATACTTTCAATTATTGTAGCTACATTTTCATTATCGTGTCTCTTTGGTTTACTTTCTCCTTCATTTAGCTTTGCTTGTTGTTGTTGTCTTTGTCCTTTAACTTGCCACCTTGTGGTAATCTTCCCCTATTTTTGCTTACGCCTGTGCTGGTATTCTTTGTTCACTTTCTTCTCCAATGTACAGTCATGCCTTATCTTCATGCAGTTTATACAATATTCTGGTTTCCATTCATACTCCACCTGCAGCTGGATCTTTTTTCCTGATGGTTCTTTAGTGTCAATTCTATTTGAAGTTTTTTTATGTCACATTAGCTTCCACCAAAATCCTAGCATATGATATATGAGTCCGCCTAGTAGTGCATTCATCGTCAAAGAATGGCTTCCCAATAGCACTTGCTAGTTTGCTCAATGTCTTGTTACCCCAGTAAATCATAGGCAAATTCGAAATAGTGATCCACAATGAAATCTCCATCAAGAACTCTGCCTTCATGTCAAAATCTGGTGTCCATTGTTTCAAAATTATTGGCCTACCATTAATAGTATAAGGTCCTCATAGAGTATGTCTTTCAAATCCCCTATAATATCAAATTTTGCTATGTAGTAGCCTTCATCATATAAATACAAGTCTGGTATGCTCACTTTACTCCAAGCTTGAGCTATATGTTTCTCCATGAATTTGTACCTTGGTGTATCCCCAATTACATAGATAACTAGGGCACACTCCTATATTTTATTCTGTTCTTCAATTTCTTTCATATTTTCTTTTACCACAATGTTACCATCAATAATTTCCGGTGGAATATATGATAACACCATACCATTTTCTGAAGATCTGTTGCCAGTAAACAGGTTTGCCCATGTCTTCTCCTTCTCCGGTACCGTTGCATGTGGTTTTAGCTTCTCCTTTTGTTCAGTTGTTATTGTTCCATCGGCCTTCAGCTCCGTTGCTGCTGCATCCGCTTTAGTCTTCGTAATCTCCATATCTATACTTGCTGGGGGACCTTCACATGAAGATGAAAACACATTCCTCTGCACTGCACTGAGAACTATCCTCTTTACTGGTCCTTTAGTGTTACTAGGTGATCCTAATTTCTGAGAATTAGACTAAAATTGGTGCCCGATTGGTGTTGTTACTTGCTGAGTGAATCCTTTAGCTAGGGTACATACAATTACTGTTGCACTGATGGCTTCACCGACCATCACGAGTGGCTCTCGTTTAGGTCGTCCTTGCTTTCTCACCATGGTTATTTCTCAAGCGGCGTACGTTAGCATAACGTACATCAAAAACTTAGAGAGAGAAAGCGTATTCCATATACTTTTGAAGATGTACTAGTTATGACTTTATTATTATAGCATTAAAGTTTAGGTACCTTAATATGATAAAAAATTAGTTACTTTAGTATGATAAAAAGTAATTTTGTAATTTTATTGTTACCGCATATAAAGTTTAGTGATCATACATAAAACTACTCAATATAAAGCTACAATTACGTTGTTTCTTTGTAATCGATAGCTACTAATAAAAGAATTTTCTATTGTTCATACTTAAGTTAGTATCCGAAAAACCAAAGTACAAACAACAATTATCATAACGACTGTACTATTTATGTTTATTTATAGGTTGGAAATGGTTGAATCATTACTTTACAGTACCTTTAGCGAGTGCCCAATTGCGCTTGCAAAGGAAAATGAATAATATTATGCAATTTGCTCTAAACACGGACGTGGCATAAATAACTTCCCTACAAGAACAATGAAGACAGATATTGTTATGAATATATTGTGGATGTCTTTTCTTACTCCGTTATAGATAATTCCTGTGAAGAAGATTATTTGTTTAGTACTTCATTTGAAATTTATCTACAAGTCGCTAATGCAGGCAAATCACAAATAATTTAATAAAATGATTTGTAATAAGTTCTTATTAAACAGGCATGTTGCGAGCAACTCATGCAAACAACTTACAAGCAGTTCAAAAGAAGACTCACATCTACTTCATGAAAAGCCCTGCAACTGTTTCCTTTTTTCTATAAATAGAGGAGTTTTCAGTTCATTATGTACATAAGTTTGAAGTTTAATAATATATCAATCTCTCTCTATACTTGTCTTCAATTTGTTTACTTTGCAGTCTTTATTTTATAATACGTTATCAGCACAAGACTCTGCCATCTCGAGCAAATAATTTGAAAGTATCACATGTACGAACTTTATTTTTCTAAATAATGTCAGATCTTTCTAAAGTTGAATTTGTAACTATATATCGGAAAAAAGCTACATATTGTGGGTGCTTGATGTCGAAATTCATCTTGATGCAATGGGTCTGACAGACACCATCAAGGACAAAAATCAAGCACCAAACTAATACCGTACCAAAACAATGATATTCCTATGTTATCACCTTGATAAAGGCTTGAAAATAGAATATCTCAATGTTAAAGATCCAGTTATACTGTGGAATAATTTGAAAGATAGATATGACAACCTGAAGATGGTCGTTCTTCCACAAGCACGTTATGACTGGACTCATTTAAGGCTACAAGATTATAAATCTATCAGTGAGTATAAGTATGCTATGTTCAGAATTATTTCCCAATTGAAATTATGTGGTGATAAAATTACTGATCATGATATGTTGGAGGAAATTTTCACCACTTTTCATGTCTCGAATATGCTCCTGTAGCAGCAATATTAAGAGATGAGATTAAAAAGTATTTCGAACTTATTTCACATCTTCTTGTGGCTGAGCAACACAATAGACTTAATAAAAATCCATGAAAGTCGACCTACTGGTTCTTGTCCATTTCCTGAAATGAAGGAGACGAACTTCTACCAAGATAAGCGTGGAAGAAGTCGTGGCCCCAGTCATGGTCATGGCCATGATCGGGGAAGAAACCCTAATAATGCTAATTGTAATGTACCAAAAAACCCTCCTAACTACTAGTAGTGGAAAAGGAAGGAACAAAAGCATAAAATAGTGCAAGAAACAAATACAGAAAACACATGCTATAGATGTAGAGAAAAAAGACGCTGGTCACGTACCTGTTGTAGGCTAAAGCACCTGATTGAGCTTTATCAAGCTTCCCCAAAAGAAGATAGAGAAAAATGTTGAAGCAAATTTTATTTCTGAAGATAATTAAGATTTCATGTATTTGAATGTAGTTGATTACTTTACACTCTCAAAAGGAGAAACAAGTCACGTGATTGGTGATGAATATGTCTGAATGTAAATATTTTAATTTTTGTTGTTTGTAGTAGATAGTATGGTATGTAATTATTTTACATAAATAAAAGTTATACTTTGATAATGATGTTTAATATTATATATTTTATTTATGCCATTTTGAAAACTATAGATAATTGTCAAATTATGTTTGAATCAAAGACAAATCATGAAAATATATGTGGAATTGATAGTGGAACAACTCATGTCATATTCAAATATAAAAAATAATTTTATTATTTGCATAGGGAAAAAAGCAAATATTTGTCCAATTTTTGGCAGTATAAATTTGATTTAAGGCTCCGGAAGAGCCACTATATTTATGTCTAAAGGAACAAAAAATTATAGACAATGCATTATTCTCCTCCAAGTCCTGAAGAAACTTGTTGAGTTCTATAGATATTCGTTGAAATGATATCTTGTTGAGATGATAGATGAAATGAATGTGGAATATTTTTGTACTACAAAGAATATTTCTGGAAAAAACAGAAGTGTATTGTAGAAAATTTACCGACTTTATCTTCTGGCTTATACTATTCAAAGATCAGTACAGTTGACGCACACTCTACTGTAAACCAGAAGTTTACTGATTCAAATACGTTAATGCTTTGGCATGGCCGCTTGGGCCATCCTGGATCAATAATGATGAGACAAATTATAGAAAATTCAAGTGGATATCCGTTAAAGAACCTGAAGATTCTTACAAATGATGAATTTCTTGTGATGCTTGATATCAAGACAAAATGATCACTAGACCATCACCGATGAAGGTTTGGATGGAATCTCGTGCCTTTTTAGAGTGTATGCATGGGGATATGTGTGGACTTATTTACCCACCAAATGAGTTGTTTAGATATTTCATAGTCCTGATAGATGCATCTTCAAGATGGTATTATGTATGCTTACTATCATCTCGCAACCTAGCGTTTGCAAAGCTATTGGCCTAAGTAATTCGTTTAAGGGAACAATTCCTAGATTATCCTATAAAGCCTATTCGCTTTGATAATGCTGGAGAATTCTCATCTCAAGCTTTTGATAATTTTTGTTTCTCAGTTGGGATAAAAGTTGAACATCATGTTGCTTATGTTCATACCCAAAATGGTCTTGTAACATCATTTATTAAATGTTTGCAATTGATAGCTGGACCACTACTTATTAAAATAAAATTACCCACTACTGTTTGGGCCCATGCTATGAAATAAATTTCCACAATTAGGGGGAGATAAAAAGTAAATTAAAGAGAAATTGTGTGGAAAGTTTTATTATTATCTCATTTTGATCCACGTACCCATATATGTAATCAAGAGGTCTAGAAGATCATCCATTTACATAATATAGCAAATCAAATTCCTGACGCGTTTACTCATTTGAAAAAAAATAACTAAGTTACATATACTTACAGAGAATGTGCCTATCCGAAATGATGTCCCACAGGACTATCTAATGAGATATAGTGAATCTAAAGCACGCTTGAAGTGTGGTAGGCCTTTGGATTCTAAGCATAGAACTCCTAGGAAAAGATAATCGACAAATGATCAAAATGATACTATGAAGGGATCTGTTGAAGAGATCCAAGATGTGATTAGTTCTAAGATTCCTGAAGAAATAAATGAACCCGAGGCTCAAATGACCGAGGAAATTTTAATAAGTTCTACTAGTTATGTGATTAATTTAAATCGATCTGAAATAGTGGCTGATAATATTTTTCCATATAATGTTGCATTTAACATTATGCAGGATAGTGAGGATATTGAAACCCGATTTGTCGAAGAATGTTGATAAAGATCTGATTAAAAATGACAAGAGGAAACTCGATCAAAATTTAACGCGCTTGCTCAAAGAGAGGTCGTTGGACCAGTAGTCCAAACACCTATAGGTATAACACCAGTTGGTCATAAATGGATTTATGTGAAAAAAAGGAATAACAAAAATGAAACTGAAAGATTCAAAGCTCGCCTTATCATATAAGTATTCTCATAACTACTGGAGTCGATTTTGAAGAAACATATTCATCTATTACAGATGCCACAACATTTCGATATCTCATCAGTTTAGCCCTACATGTAATGCTTGAATTACATCAAATGGATGTAGTTAACACTTATTTGTATGATTTACTTGATAATGAAATTTATATTAAATCCTTGATTGATTTAAAGCTCCTTAAGCTAATTCAAAATCTCGAAAAATATATTCAATCAGATTACGAAGATCTTTATAACGGTTTTAAGCTATGTGGGCGCATGTGGTATAATTGCCTTAGTGAATCTTTGCTGAAAAAGGGTTAAATAAGTGTTTTTATTTATCCACGTATTTTTATGAAGAAAATATCATCATAATTTGTTATACTTGTTATTTATGTTGATGACATAAATCTTGTTGGAAATCTAGAATAGCTCAAAAAGACAATTTAATATCTTAAGAAAGAATTTGAGATGAAAGATCTTGAAAAGACAAAACTTTATCTTGGTCTGTAAATTGAATATTTAGCAGACATGTTTTTTATCCGTCAATCTTCCTATACAGAAAAAGTTTTTAAATGCTTTTACATGAACAAAGTGAACCCATTGAGTACATCAATCATTTTTCGGTCGCTTGAAGTGAATAAGGACCCGTTTTGATCTCCAGAAGAGGATGAGGAACTCCTTGGTCCTGAAACACCTTATCTCAGAGGAATTGGTGCACTTATATATCTTGTCAATTCTACAAGGCCTGACATAACATTTTCTGTTAATTTACGAGCAAGATATTGTTCTTCTTCTACATGGAGACATTGGAACGAGATTAAGCATATATTACGATATTTAAAGGGAACTCTTATATATGGGTTTATTTTATGTTAACAAAGGTAGTACAGATCTTGATGGTTATCAAGATACAGGTTATTTATCTGATCCTTATAAAGCTCGATCTCAAACCGGGTACATGTTTATATGTGGATGTACTTTCATATTATGGCGCTCCACAGAGCAATTTATTGTTGCTACTTCTTCAAACCATGCTGAGATAATAGCTTTTCCTGAAGCAAGTAAGGAATGAGTATGGTTGAGATCAATGATTCATTTTATTCGAGAAAAATGTGGTTTGGAATGTGATAAAAGATCCACAATTTTATACAAAGATAATATTGCATGCAAAACCCAATTGAAGGGAGAATTTATAAAAAGAGATACAAAGTATATTTTACCAAAATTATTCTACACATATGATCTTTAAAAAAATGGTGATATTCATGAGAAACAAATCCATTCAAGTGCCAATCCGGCAGTGTCATGAATCCAGTATAGGCTGTGATGGTGACTAACATCGCTGTTAGTCAAGCTGATGATGAACTACCAACTTAATTATTTATTTTTAAAATCATGAACCTTATTAGACAGAGAGATAAATGCAGTAAAAATCACAGATATGCACAATTTAATTAAAATGTAGAGTAAAATCATGTCAATGTAAAACAGCCCATATACAAATTCTAGAACACCCCAAATATGGTGCCACAAGTGGATGAGCTTCTACTAGGAAGTACAATAAAAATACAATATCTGTCTAGGATACAAGATAGAAAAGATAATATATATAATTATCATGGAGACTCCGTATGCCGCGGATCATAACATAGGATGCAACTCATCGTAAAGTCCCCGCGATAGCTGCACCTTTGCGACCAAAAGATCACAAGAAATATATACCTGCACAATAAGTGTAAAGTGTAGCATAAGTACGTAAATCAACACGTACGCAGTAAGTATCTAGCCTAACCACGGAGAAGTAGTGACAATGTGTCGATATTGACACTTATTAGTGGTCTAGTAGAATATAATAAAGTAGACAAGTATAAAATATGGTAAGTAAACAATGAGTACAAATATAGGAAATAATATGGTCTATAGCAGAACAATGAACACAAAGACCTTAATAATTGGATACTTCCTCAAATGTATTATGTAATGGCCAATACTCGAGCAACAATCACATTGCAAATCAGGTAATTCATGAGTACGCGAACTCCTTACCAAGTATTTCACAGGACTCTGCCGAGGCGACGACCTGATACTTTTATAGTGTGTTATAGTACCCTGTCAAGGCGAACGACCCGATCTCATAGCGAACGACCTAGTCCAATAAGAGTGTGTTACAATATCCTGTCGAGAAAAATGGCTCGATCCCACAAGAGTGTCTTAAAATACCAAGGCGAACCGCCTAATCCTATGAAATTGTGATCCATAATCCTTTCCGAGGTGAATGACCCGATCCCATAAGAGTGTGGTACAAAATCCTGCGAGGCGAAGGACCCTATGCGATAAGAGTGTGGTACATAATTCGTCTGAGGCGAATAGCCTGATCCCATTAGAATAGCTTTAATGGGTCCTTGACCCTACTCGTGAATATACATGTGGGTTATGATTTTAAGCAAAATTGTTTATGAATACGCACTATTCGTGACATAAGCATAATTTTCCATGGCTAAATTAGTAGCTCGTCGAATAACTAAAATCGCAAGTCCATTACTCTGCGCGAGTCTAGTCTTAGGTCATAATGCGAAATAAAGTGATTAAATAGGTCATAATAACTCAAATAGTATAATTAAAGCATGGTGTGAATCCTAGTCTACTCGGACCTAATCATAAATTCTAGCATAACATGGACACTTGTCATCTCATATGTGCGTAGCTCCCACAACATGTAATATATGATAGGAACAACACTTACGTGGTAAATTTCCCCTCACAAGGTTAGACAGGAGACTTACCTTGCAACTAAGTTCCATAACCAGCTCCAACGCCTCTCTAACACCTCAAACCAATGTCCACAGATTCGAAACTAGTCAAATGACGTGCAAGACAATAAAAATATACTCTCATACTCATAATTAATCAATTTATAATAATTTTTAACTCCGCTAAAAAGTCAAACCTCGGGTGTGCCCGAATTTCAAAAATTTTCAAAGATAAAGGTTGCCCATAATACCACGAACTCAAATATATGATTTAATCCTAATTTAATGTCCAATTTCGTGGTCAAAATTTAAAAATACCATTTATAGGTTTTCTTCCAAAAAATCCTTAATTTCTATCAATTTTCCAAGTTAAAATCCATATATAACCAATGCATTTAACTTGAAATAAGTAGGAATAAACTACCGTATAACATACGGCGAAAACGATCTTCAAAAATCACCCCAAATCGCCCCACATGAGCTCCGAGAATTTAAAAGTGATGAAATAAGCTCAAAACCCCAAATTTAGATGTTTAATACTCCTGCCAGGCCTCATGTTTCGCGATCGCGGTCATTATCCATGCGATCAAGATTAACAAAGTCCCAACATCATTTTCTTCATCGCGATCGTGGCCAAAACCTCGCGATCGCGATGTATGAATATTGTTTCCTTTTCATAGACACCCTTTGGTATAATAGCCATAACCTTTTGTACAAAATTCAAAATGACTAACGGTTTGATTTTAGGAAAACTAGATTCAAACGTTTACTACTTTTATTTTTAGATGATCCCTAAATTCCTTATAGATTGCAAGAAATAAGCTCCTGAAGTCAGACCACTAACCGCAAAAATTCCTTCTATGCGGTCGCGAATTTCCTTTTGCGATAGCGATTCACGAATCTCGGAACAACACTTTGCTCTTCAGGATCGTGGCTTTTTTTCACGATCATGAAGAAGGATACACCAAATCTCAGAAACAATAGCCCAGACATGGCAAATTGACCCGTAACCCATTCGAAACACACACGAGACCTCCGGGACCCCCTCCAATCATACCAACCATTCCTAACATGATGCAAACTTGTACGAGGATTCTAACCACACCAAACAACATGAAAACTACGAATCGATTATCTAAACCCTTTTTTCAACTTTCAAACTTTAATGCGTCCGAATTATACCTAAATATTTTGGAATAACGCCAAACTTTACGTGCAAATCACAAATAACGATACGAACCTATTCCTAAGATCGAAATCCCAAATTTACATTAATAAAATGAAATTTCACTTCAAATTAATCTTAGGAAATTTTTAAACCTTAAAAACGCCAACTTTCCACAATAAGCACTGAAATGCTTCCGGACCACCGATACTCAACCCGAACGTACGCCCATGTCTGAAATCATTATATGAACCTATTAGAATCTTAAAATCTTGATTCCAAGGTCGTTTACTCAAAAGTCAAATCTTGGTCAATCCTTCCAACATAAAGCTTCCGAATTGAGAATTTTTCATCTGAATTAACTCTGAACTTCCCAAAATTCGATCCCGGACATGCTTAAAAGTAATGAAATATGAAGTGAATCTACTCAAGGCATCAAATTGTCGAATAACTCGCTAGCTATCAAAACGGCTGGTCGGGTCGTTACAGGCAGATTTGTTCACTAAATCTTTGCTAACTTCAACTTTTGAGAAGAATATATACAAGATTGAAATGCATAGTGAAACAAAATTTTCATTAGGGGAAGTGAGATATGCGTTATACTCTTTTTCCTTACTAAGATTTTTCTCATGGTGTTTTTCATGTAAGGTTTTTAATGAGGCAGCTAGAAATGCATATTATTAACTATGTGTACTTTTTTTTCCTTTACTAGATATTTTCCCACTGAATTTTTCCTAGTAAGGTTTTAATGAGGCGTATTATCTTTTAATGAACATCCAAGGAGGAGCATTATGAAAATATTATTGTGGATGTCTATTTATTACTACGCTATAGAGAATTTTTCTGAAGAAGATTGTCCGTTTAGTACTCTATTGATGTTTATCTACAAGCAGCTGATGGGGGCAGGCTGCAAGCAACTCAATGAAATGATTTGCAGCAGCTTCTTATTTAACATGCGGGTTGGGAGAAGCTCATGGAGACAGCTTATAAGCATCTCAAGAAAAGTCTCGCAATTGCTTCCGTTCTTCTATAAATGAGGAGTTTTTAATTCATTATTTATAGCAATTTAAAATTGAATAATATATCAATCTCTCACTATATTTATCTTTAATTTATTTATTTTATAGTCTTTATTTTATAACAAATATTTCATTTTTCTACAAATGTTGTTGACTTCATAAATCAAACTTCTCTCGTTTGATGACCTATCAAACAGAAATTTTGTTTAACTGTTGAAAACGTTGGAAATATGTGTTACAAGAAGAAACATCAAGACACAAATGTGTAATTTGTTATACACAATCTCTTTTTTTTGTAATTAAAGTTTTATCAATCACCAATTTATATGCTTTACAGACCTATAATCTAGCTTATACTCAGCTGACTATCTCTAAATCATCAAAAACTCACTACTTATAATCAACACTCTACACAGTTACGAAAAGTGTTGTTAAAAATTCTCGAATTCCTCTTCATCCAGATATGACTTCAGCAATTACCATTTTGAAGATGTTTGCTCGACAAGATTTCCCTTTTGCTTTACTTATGAGCCAGTGTAGTTTTTGATCCCAAGTACAAACTAGAGGATAACTTTCTTGTAGCCACTACATAACTAGCCCCCAAAGATCAGCAGAGAAAGGGCATGCTTGCATAAGATGATCTCTGGTCTCTCTGTGGTTATGGCATAATATACACTCCTGATCAACATTCAGTCCCCAACTTGCCAATCTGTCTTTAGTTGGTAGTCTGTTTTGTAGAGCCAGCCACAGATTGAAGATTGCTTTTGGTTGAGCATGATTGTTGATGATCATATTCTTCCATGGAACTCTCGGCAGATCTCCTAGCTGCAAGTGATATAGTTGTCTAATAGAACAATTCTGACTCCTCCAGTGTTGGAAATTCTGCAGAATAACTCTTGAGCCTATTATTTTCCTGACCATCCAGCTGGCTTGTGTAGGAATTGGCATGTCCTCTATCAGCTTATCATTTATGTAATAAGCAGTAATCCATTTTATCCACAGTTTATCTTTTTTGTGAGCAAGATCCCAGCAAGTCTTTGAAATTGCAACTTTATTCCAGAGCATAAAATTAATAAGGTTCATCCCTCCTGCTGATTTGGGAGTGCACATTCTGTCCCAAGAAACATAGGTTTTTTTAGTGATGGAATTTATACCTGACCAGACAAAACTTCTGCAAATAGCTTCAATCATCTTAAGTACTTTGGCAGGAAGAATAAATATCTGTGCACAGTAAGCTTGAATGCCAAATAGGACAGATTGGACTAGTTGAATCCTTCCAGTATAAGATAGATTCCTGGTAGTCCAAGAAGTAATCTTGGCAGTAATCCTCTCCGCTAGAGGTTGCCATTGGATCAAGGAAATCTTCTTGGTGGAAAGAGGCACACCTAGATATTTGAAAGGAAGCTCCCCATGAACAAATCCCAAGTGATCTATAATCTGTTTCTGCATTTCCAGTGATACACCTCCAAAATATACTGAGCTTTTGCTCAGGTTTTCCTGCAGACTCTGGCTTCAGAGAATTGTGAGAAACATGTAAATATGGCTCTGATAGATGCAATTTCTCCATTAGAAAACAGTAATAGATCATCAGCAAAACACATGTGAGTAATTCCTAGCTTTTTGCATATAGGATGGAACTGGAAAGCTGGGTCTTTCTTTAGTTCATTGCAAGATCTGCTCAGGTACTCCATGACAAGTACAAATAAGAAAGGGAAAATTGGGTCCCCTTGCCTAAGTCCTCTAGCAGCATCAAAGGGTTATGTTGCCTCTCCATTGACCAATGCTGATTACCTCACTGTTTTAATGCATTCCATAATCTAGTTGGTAAATCTGCTTGGGAAGCCATTCTCTTCCATAATCTGTTATACACAATCTTAGACATACTATTTTTAATTTTTGTTTTCATATATTAGTAAGGCAATTACTATAATAGAAAAAAATATTATATGTCAAAATGGGTGGCGCCTTTGATTTAGACCTCAAAATTTTAAGGTCCTAAAAAATCTAAATAAACCTTTTTATAATTTATTCTTTTTATTAGATAATATAAAATTTGCAGAAAAAAATTATATGATTTTTGTATAGAAAGGAAGAAAGGCGACCTTCTTTTCAACAATAGAAATATATTAAAATTTTAAATTAAGCTAGTCAAGTCTTTATATTAGTAAATAATATTTTTTACAATAATATCCGATGTAGTATATTTGTCACGAACCAAATCGATGGGCCATGACGAGTGCCCGAATCCTATCTGTCAAACACCCTAAGCAAGCGTCTAAGATATAAACACGAATTAAGGGAAGGTCATGAATAATATCTGTCAATAACCTGCTAAATTATGAGAATAACATATGTGAGGAAAACCTGTCCAAAACATATATATATATATATATATATATATATATATATATAAATATATATATATATATATATATATATATATATATATATATATATATATATATATATATATATATATATATATATACATATACATGAAGAATACGATAGGGCGAGCCGATAAGGCTGTTATACATAACTATATATTCAAAACTGAAAGCCGACAAAGCCACATACTATCCAACTATACATAGACCTCTAATAGAATGTACAATTACACAAGGACGAGATTAGGCCCCGTCATACCCTTATATATATACAAACACATCATACCAAAACTCAAAGCAACTCTAGATCAAATGAATCATGCCAACTCTCGTTGATCAATGATCCTAAGAAGGGGAATCGTCAGCATGTCTACCTGCAACTACGGGCATGAAACACATGCCCCAAAAAATAGGGGCATTAGTATGAATAATGTACTGGGTATAAAAGGCATGAAAATCAGTACATAAAAGACGTAAATGAAGCACGGAGTAAAGGATTTTACCTGTAAGTCTAAATAACTTTGTAAACCCTGAAACATTTATAATGTCATGCATATGCGTATAAATGTCATATCATATATGGGTGTAGGTGTACATAACATCACAAGCCTCTAAGGGCCTCCAGTCATATTATTTCGGTCTCTGTGGGCAAAATCATCAACTTACACCAACTGATCAGGTGATGGTGCGTATATAACGATATAAATTTTTCTCATACCATACATACATATATACGCGTATATAGCGCCATCTGATCATGGGTGAATGTGCATGTATAACTGAATGCAATGCACAAAAAGTGAGTTAATAAGATTTCTCGATATGTCATAAGATCAATATGTCTTCACATAAACTTTATCAACTACGTATTTTTCTAAGACTCATGAACATAAAATATAATAAGACACATGGGAAATCAAGAACATAGGCACCCCTAATATTTTTATGAATATAGGTATTAATGAAAGTTGTATATTTACTTATTTTGTTTGTATTTTATGGATCATGCCAAAATGAAAGAATAGCTTTAATATACCTGAATCGATTCTCTTAACAATATCTCTAATCCGTGTCTTTGTGAAAAATAAGTAACCTCGAATTAAAATAAAAAAAATCCATATGATATTCTTGAAAAATATTGTACCATACTCTCTTAGAATTGCATCTCATGCTGCTATTACATAATATAATATTAGAATTGCATCTCATGCTGCTATTACATAATATAATATTTGCTGAAGGTTTCTTCATTACATTGAAGAGATACAAAGTAATTTAGAGAGGTCTTTAACCTTTGGATGTGGGCCCCAGTTATGTGGTGACATAGCCACAAAATCTTCTAAATGTGCCACCTCTTAATGAATTAAGAGTCACAATTTTGGTTTTGATCAAGACCTCAATGTATGCCACGTTGGAAGGCTTAATAAACTTATCCAAAGATTATAATTAATTAGCTAATTTCCTATCAAAATTATTAATTATTCACATAATTAAGAATTATATCAAATTACTTAAAATACTATTCACTTTTAATATACTTTATACACCTTACTATTAAGTTTATGTGGTACCTTATATGATACTAATCCACAAATATCGGGTATTATAGCTTGGACCATATTTTATCCCAAATTAACAACCTTAAACGAAACTTATTTTCTTTGATTCATTTACATGTAACCTTCATGACACTTACTTATTGCCTATTATAAATGACATAAATGCTTATAACCTACAAAATAATCTCATTCTTCAGTCTACGTTGATTAACTTACAACGAATCTTTAACGTACGAAAATGTGAAATATAACATCCTTTCCCTCTTAGAAACATTCGTCCTCCAATGCTTAACTCTTCGGGATCTACATAGATTTTGGCAGAGTCACCTTTGTAACAATACCACTATCAACCCTTCTTGTAGAAAACTCAATACTTTAATGCCACATAGGACCACAATCATCAATAACGATAGTGGCCTCACATGGCCAATGATAATAACTAACACAAGAATCCATACTCGTACCATAATGTTGTGATATCTCAGTCGGATTTTTCTCTGGAAGAGAAAATAAGTGATGAAACTTAGACTTCGTGTCTTCTTGGACTTGCCAAGTCATTTCTTCCACATTGTTATTTTTCTAAAGTACTTTCACCAACGCTATGTCTTTAGTCCTCAATCTCAAAACTTGTCTATCTAGTACAGCAAAGGGAGATTCCTCATATGATAGTTGCTCTGTGACTTGAATATCGTCAACTGACATGACTTTGGAAGGATATTTGATACATTTACGGAGCATAGACACATGAAAGACTGGATGTACAGACCCCAAGTCAGAAGGCAAGTCTAATTCATATGCTACCTAGCCTACCTTGCGTATGATCTTATTTGGTCCAATGTATCGAGGGATAAGTTTTACTTTCTTACCAAACCTCATAACGCCTTTCATTATTTATACCTTTAGAAATACCCAATCATCAACCTGAAACTCCAAGTATCGTTGCTGATTATCCGCATAAGAGTTCTAACGGCTTTGAGATGCTAATAGCCTTTCCTGTACAAGCTTAATCTTCTCGATTTCCTGTTGTACCAACTCTGGTCCTACTAACTTAGTTTTCCCAGCATCGAACCATCCAATAGGCGGCCTACACTTTCGTCCATAAAGAGGTTCATATGGAGCCATCTGAGTACTCGAATGATAGTTATTATTATACGCGATCTCAATAAGCGGCAGATGGTTATTCCAGCTACCCTTGAAGTCTATCATGCAAGACCGTAACATATCCTCCAGCGTCTGAATAGTACGCTTAGCTTGTCCATGTATCTAGGGATGAAATGTTGTACTAAGACTTATCTAAGTCCCCAATCCTTTTTGGAAGGACCTCCAGAAATTAGCTGTAAATAGAGCTCTTCTATCCGAGATAATAGATATAGGGACACCATGAAGTTGTACTATCTCCTTAATATAAGCCTTGCATATTTCTCTGTAGAGTATATAGTCTTAATGAGCATAAAATGGGTTGATTTTGTAAGTCTATCAGCAATCACCCATATAGATTCGAACTTACGCTGGGTATGAGGTAAACCTACGATGAAATCTATATTGACTACTTCCCACTTCCAAGTCGGAATTTCTATAGCCTGCAATAATCTACTAGATTTTTGATGCTCAATATTAACCTTCTGACAGTTAGGGCACTAAGCAACAAACTCCACTATATCCTTTTTCATTTCGTCCCACTAATATATTTTCCTGATATCATGATAGATCTTTGTTGCTCCTGGATGGATAGAATAACGAGAATAATGAGTTTCTCTCATAACCTGCCGACGCACCCTACAACATAAGGGACACATAATCGTACTCGATATTTGAGAACTACATCTTCTATATCTCAAATGGTGTCTTTTCCTTCTAAGGGGTTCTATCCCTATAATGAGTTAGGATCCTCGTACTGGTGTTCCTTCACTTCAGTTACTGAAGAGGATGTTTTCATGTCTGGAATAATAGTTCTAGTATCACCTAAGTCCAGTTATCAAACTCTAAAACTAGCTAGCTGATGACTGTCATGGGTTATCCCACTCTTCTCTGGTTGTAAATATGACATGCTACCCATAGACCTGCGACTGAGGGAATTGGCTACTACATTTGCTTCCCTGGATGGTATTATATATCAACGTCATAGTCTTTTAGTAGCTTCAACCATCATCTTTGGCGTAAATTCAATTCTTTTTGCTTGAGGACATACTGAATGCTCTTATGATCTATATAGATATTAACATGAATGCCATAAAAGTAGTACCTCCACATCTTTTGTGTATGAATCACCGCGACTAACTCTAAATCATGGGTCGGGTGATTCTTCTCGTATTTTATTAGTTTTCTAGAAGCATAAGCTATAACCTTACCATGCTATATCAATACACAACCCAATGCAATGCCCGAAGTGTCACAACAAATATCATAACCATCGGTTCCCTCTGGGAGTGTTAGAACCGGTGCTGAAGTTAGTCTATCCTTCAATGGTTAGAAACTCCATTTGCAAGCACCAGTCCACTAGAACTTAGCTCCCTTCTGAGTCAACTTAGCCAATGGTGTTGAAAGAGAAGAAGATCTCTCTACAAATCTCTTGTAATAACATGCCAAACCAAGAAAGATACGAACCTTCATTAGTATCGTGGGTCTAGGCCAAGTCTTTACTGCCTTAATCTTTTGTGTATCAACCTGGATACCTTCACCGGAAATAATATGCCCAAGGAAAGCTACAAAATTCAACCAGAATCCACATTTAGAGAATTTTGTGTACAACTTCCCTTTTTGTAGAACTTTGAGCACAATAAGCAAATGATCTGCATGCTCAGTTTCTGAACGAGAATATGCCAATATATCATCAATAAATACAATTACGAGAACAGATCTAGAAATGGTTTGAAAACACAATTCATCAAGTTTATGAATACTGCTGGGGCATTGGTCAAATCGAACGACATAATACAAAACTCAAAATGCCAATATCTGGTCCTGAATGTTGTCTTTGTAAATCTTTCTCCTTAACCTTACCTGATGGTACTAGAACATCAAGTTTATCTTCGATAAACACTTGGCACATTGCAACTAATCAAATAAATTATCAATCCTCGAGATCGGGTAGTTATTCTTGATCGTCACCTTATTCAACTTTCTATAATCAATACACATCTTCAAAGACTCATCTTTATTTTTCATATATAACACAGGTTCTCCTCACGGTGATGTACTAGGTCTAGCAAAGCCTTTTTTCAAGCAAGTCCCTTAGTTGTTCCTTTAACTCTCTCATCTTTGCAAGTGCCATTCTATAGAGAGGAATAGATATTGGCCGAGTATCTAGTAATATGTTAGTATCAAACTCAATTTCTCGCTCTAGCGGTGTGGGAAAAACATCAGGAAAGTCATTAACCACAAGGATAGATTGAATGGTTGGTGACTTTACTTGCACATGCTATACCCGAACTAAGTGACAAATATAGCCCTTTATGACCATCTTCCTTGCCTTGAGATAGGAAACAAATCTACCTGTTGGCGATGTCCTATTACCATTCCATTCCAAAACAGGCTCCCTTTGAAATTGAAATCGGACCATCTTTGATCTACAATCAATGTTGGCATAATAAGAATCAAACCAATCCATACCTAGTATAACAATAAATTCTACCATATCCAACTCAATTAGGTAGTTATTATAGATCGACTATGAACTACTACTCTACAATCTCTATACACCCACCTGGCTATTATTGGATCTCCAACAAGTGTGGATACCTCAAAAGGTTTAACCAACTCAGGTTCTATTCCAAACTTACTAGAAATCAACAGAGTAACATATGATAAGGTAGAACCTGGATCAATTAATGCATATACATCATATGAGGAGACTTACAATATACGTATAACAACATCAGGTGATGACTCTTGATCCTGGGACATGTGGCTTATAACCCAAACCGATGGGCTCGATGGGCACCTGGTACCTTACTCAATCGAGTACCAAGGTAAAGTATCTTTTCGTATCATACTATTATAGGTAAATGAGATGTAAAGGCAACCATGAGTTAACTAGAATAAAACACAAGGGAATACTCGACATAGGATGACCGAACATATAAAATAAACTTAAACATATGACATATGCACCTATAAGACCAAAATGCTCACTCGTACACTAAACGTAGGCAGACAAGGTCATACAATCTTTCACGTACATGACATATGTATAAGTTTATATTGCATGTTGGGTCGTCCTATGTCGAATATCCCATCATGTTTTATTCTAGTTATCTCGCGGAAGTCTTTCCGTCTAATTTACCTATGATAGTATGATACGAAAAGATATACGATGTTGGTACTCGGTTGAGTAAGGTACTAGGTGTCCGTCACGACCCATCAATTTGGATCCTGACAATATTACAAACACATGGCTAGTATCTTATTATCTTGAATTAATCATTACTAATATAATAATATTGTTATAGGAAATTAAAGATTAAATGTTTCTAAGAATATTGTCATATGAATAAAAAGCTAAAAAACGAAAAAGAAGGAATCCAACATTAAGTTTTTGTACATTTATATTTGGCATAATGGTTCATGGCCACTTAAATTTGTAGGGCTTTTGAAAGCCGATATACGAATTTTGAATTTTCCTATTTGAAAACTTAAACTTGAAAAAATGAGTACTAAAAAACACATCCACCAGAGCGTATACACCAGTTGTGCTAACATGTACAATACAGCATGCTAAGCTATTTAATACTTGCCATGTGTTATTTGTGGGTCCTATTTTTTAATACAAAATTAGAAAAAAATTACAAATACAAAAAGGAAAAAAAGAAGAAAAGGCGCCTGAAACATACTACCAACTGCCCCCTTCTTCTTATTCACCCTCCTATTCTATTCATATCATCTTTGTCATGTACGTCTCTCTGCATTATTTTACAAAACGTGACATCCACCATAGTCAAGCAAATTCCCTACGAAAAAACTCAAACATGAAAATAATAATTTTGATGATGAAGAAGATATCGATTTAATATACCTAAGAGGAAAAGTAATTGGAAAAATGAGGGAAAAACCCTTTTTTCAATATCCAAGGCCAAAGGGAATACAATATGACATTTTATGTTATTTTATGATATGAACTTCTTATTTGTATTGAAGAATTGCAAGCCATAATTAGATCATAACCAACAAAACAGAGAAAGGGGTGGAGACTAGAAAAAATTATTGAAGGGAAAGATGAAGAAAAAAAAAACAGAGAAAGAGGAGGGGGAAGATAAATTAGGATGAAAAATAAAAAGATTGGGGAGATTGCTGGGAAGACAAAAGAAGTGGGAAAGTCTTTTTTATTTTATTTTTATTTTTATTTTATTTTATTCTAATTTTAATTTTTTAAGTAAAAGAAATACTCTTCACGTGTCTTGGCAGCGTGATTTGCATACAGTTTACCCATGTCAGCTGAAGAGCTTCCACATAGGCATTGTCAACGGTCAAAAGTGTTTATTAATACTCATTTTTTTAAGTTTGAGTGTTCAAATAAAAAAATTCAAAGTTTGTGTATCGTCTTTCAAAAGCTCTACAAGTTTAAGTGGCCAGGAAGCCATTACGCCTTTATTTTCAATTATAAAGTTTAAGGTCTCTTATTAAATTTGACCTTAGGCCATTGTAACAACAAATTTTAGCATCGAGAAAAATAAATAGGTGTTATAACCCAAAATCTCATCACTTGTTTAGAAATAAATTTTGTGTTCCGAGGCCCTAAAACCTCCTTTTTGTCTCACCTCGATTTGCATCCACAGTCTGAGCGTGTATCCGGAAAGTCATTATATAAAAATATGTGAAAAATGATAAATTTTATTTTTAAAATGAATTTAGGTTGACTTCAGTCAATATTTTGGGTAAACGGACCTGAATCCGTCATTTGACAGTCACAGGAGTCTGTAAGAAAAAATGAAACTTGGGTATATGCCGGGAATCAAATTCCGAGGTCGCTAGCCCTAGAAATAAATTTTTGAAGAAAATTATTTAACTGAAAATTCTAGAGTTTTTGAAAATTTGAATATAATTGAATTTGATGGTATCGGGACCGTGTTTTGGTTCTAGAGTCTGGTACAGGTATTTTATACGATTTAAGTCCAGCCTATAAAATTTTGGTAGGAAACAGACTTGAAATGACGCGAATCGGACCTTCGGTTGTTAAAACTTGAAGTTACGCGTTCATGAGATTTTCATTAATTTTGATGCTAAATTCATAGTTATTGATGTTATTTTGATGATTTGATCGCACTAGCAAATCCGTATGATATTTTGGACTAGCGTGCATATTTGGTTTGGAGCCCCGATGGCTTGAGTGAGTTTTGGATAGGCCACATAGTAAAATTTGGACTTAGAAAATTGCTGGTATTTGCGAAGCCTGGCTTGCAAATACGAAACAAGTATCGCAAATGCGAAAATCAACCTAGGATGCCTTGGTCGAAAATGCGAAGTTTATGTCGCAAATGCCAAGGCCCTCGCAAATACAAAGGTGACTTGAATTGTGTCTGGTCACAAATACGACAAAATCTCTGCATTTGCAAAGTGAGCAGTTTTCTGAGGGGTTCGCAATTTTGAACCCTGGTCATAATTGCAACATCGGAGACCCGCTAAAATGAATTTCAGACGGGATTTCACCTATTTTTAAAACCTTTTCAAAACTTAAACACCTTTGGGCGATTTTTCAAAGACAACTATCGTAAAAATTATTTTAAAGTCAATTCTAACTCATTTCTTTCAATCTAATCCATCTTTTTAAATGATTTCAATTCAAAACAAGGGTTTTCATGGGGGAAGTTGGGTGTTTTGGTAGAACTTAGGGTTTTTAAATTTTGAGAATTTGGACCTCAATTTGAGGTCCGATTTCAAAATAAATTATATATTTGAGTTTGTGGATGAATGAGTAATCGGGATTTGGTTCGAACCTTGGGTTTTGACCATGTGGACCTGGGGTCGACTTTTGACTTTTTGGAAAAAACATTAGAAAATCTATTTTCATGCATTAAAATTGATTCATTTAGCATTTATTGATATAGTTAAGTAACTTATGGCTAGATACAAGCGAATTGGTGGTGGAATCAAGAGGTAAAGCGGTAGTTGAGGCTTGAATTGTGTTCGTGGCATCGAGGTAAGTATTTGGTCTAACCTTAGCTTGAGGAATTAGGAGTTGTGTCTTAATTGCTATTTGTTAGTTGTTGAGTATGACGTATAGACATGTTGACGAGTATCTATGTTGATGTCAAGAATGCATGTGAGTCGTATACTATGATTAATGTGACTCCATTTGTTATTGTTCATGCCTTATGTGATGATTCTATTGTTGAGAAAGGTTCGTGGAAGTAATATTGGTATTTGAACATTGAAAAGCGTTGGCTTAAGTTGTGAAATAATTTGTGGAAGTGTAATTGCCAATTGAACATTATAGAGCATTGGCTCAAATTGTGAATTGTGTTGTGAAGAAAATGTGAAAAAAAGAAGAGAATTATGATATTGTCTCCCTTGCCGTAATATTGTTATTTTAATGTTATCTCCTTTGCCGG
The DNA here is from genome assembly GCA_034376525.1 of Nicotiana benthamiana. Taxonomy (NCBI): domain Eukaryota; kingdom Viridiplantae; phylum Streptophyta; class Magnoliopsida; order Solanales; family Solanaceae; genus Nicotiana; species Nicotiana benthamiana. The sequence continues at coordinate 113,237,276 of CM067324.1, forward strand.
AATGTTGTTGTTTTGATATTGTTTCCCTTACTGGGATATGATTGTTGCATTATTGTTCCCTTGTCGGATTTTAATTGATTTTCTTGCATTTATTGCTTTGTGATTGTTGTTCGGGTAAGGAAGAGTATTAAAGCATGAATGGTGATGTCATGCATGATTCTTTTGAGAGAGTGTTAAAGTACGAAGGGTGATGCCGTGTATGATATTTGTGAGAGAGTGTTAATTAACAAAGGGTAATGTTGTACCGCAGGATGTATCATTCTGTGCCTTTATATGAGTGACAATGCATGCAGGATCATTCCTTACCATGATTATGTGAGTTAAAAGTACGAAGAGTGTTGCTGTGCCAATTATATTGATTTAATGGCGAGGACGAGAATAAAAGCACGAAGGGCGATGCCGTGCACTTGTCTTTGATTTTTTCTGATTTCCATTGATAATTGAGTTATGGTTTTCTTTACATTTAACTGTTGATTTCTATTGCTACTTGTTGTTCCCTGCAACATGACTTCCCGTTCCTATCTTTAATTGCAAGTTTTGCCTTTATTTTTCGCTATATATGATTAACTACACATGTTTATTTGGTAGTCTGGTCCTAGCCTCGTCACTATTTTGCCGAGGTTAGGCTAGGCACTTACTAACACATGGGTCGATGGTACTGACACTACACTCTGCACCGTGTGAAGATCCTAGTACTGGAGCATACATACCTTAGCTTTGGGTTGCTGCCTTAAGTCCATTCGGAGATCCTAGGTAGTCCTGCACACATCCGCAGGCCTTGGCGTCTGCTTCAATCCTTTCATTCTGTTTTATTTATGTATTTCAGAGACAATATGATATTTATTTTTCGAACCCTTGTTTGTAGTATTCTTAGATCATCTGTGAAATTGTGATATCAATTCTGGATAGTTTATGTATATATTGGTATTGGCATCTTTATTAAAATATTACATTTCAGTCTTCCGATTAAATTCCACTTTTTATATAATATTGATTCTTAATTGTTAAAGGATTAAAAATAGGTAAAAGGTAATTAATATAAATAATTGTTTTGCCTAACTTTTTTTAGTAGATACTATTATGATTCTCAAGAATAAAAAATCTGGTCATGAAAATAAGCGTGAAGTGGAGACGTCTCCAAAAAAACTCTCATAGATTGTACAATAGCTTTCTCAACACATAACAAAATAGAGGAATTCGTGTATCCGTTTGGCCATTGGGAACTCATAAAGTCCGCATTATATTTGGAAGGTGCAGCCCAAGTAAAATGGAAAAGAAAATCAAGAAATCTTTTACTGTTATGAAATATTAGATTATAGTGGACGTCCATAACTCCTATAACACCCACTACTTTTATCCATTATCTTCATAACTCCCACTACTCCAATACTTATGGTTGTAACTCCCACACCTCCATGATCTCCTCCATGATCTTCCTCCATAATCTCAAAAGCTTAATAACATATTTATGGAATTCTTTTAGTATACCTCTATGTAGTACTATAAATAGAGGATGAGAAATCATTTTGTAATACACTTGGATACATAGAAGAAATATATTCTCTTCTCTATTTCTCTCTACTTTGTTGTCTATCTTTTTGTTTATTACTTTGAGCTAAGTTTTGTAACACGTTATCAGCACGAAGCTCTACTATCTCAAGAATCTCTTTGAGAAAATTAAGGTATTTTTTCTCCTCTTAATTTTGTTTTAATTATGTCTGACATTATGAAAAGAAAGTTTGTTGCCCTTGAAATTTCGGGCAAGAACTACATGACATGGGTGTTGGATGCTGAAATCCATTTGGATGCAATGGGTCTTGGAGACGCCATTAAAGACAGAAATAATGCATCCACCCAAGACTGTGCTAAGGCCTTGATTTTGTTGCGCCATCACCTTGATGAAGGTTTGAAAATTGAATCATCTCACAGTCAAAGATCCACTTATCTTGTGGAATGGCTTAAAGGAGAGATATGACAACTTAAAGTTGGTCACTCTACCACAAGCACGATATGATTGGGCTTATCTGAGGCTCTAAGATTTTAAGTCTGTTTCTGAATATAATTCTGCAATGTTTAGAATTACTTCTAAATTGAAACTATGTGGAGATACTATAACTGATTATGATATGCTTGAAAAAACGTTTACAACGTTTCATGCCTCCAATATGGTTCTGCAACAACAGTACAGAGAGAAAGGTTTCAAAAAGTACTCTGAGCTGATTCTCTTCTCCTTGTGGCTGAGCGAAACAATGACCTGCTCATGAGAAATCACGAAAATCGACCCACTGGGTCTACACCATTGCCTGAAGTAGATAAGGTGTATTCCCATTATGCTAAGCGTGGAAAAGGCTATGGCTTTAATCATGGTCGTGGTCGTGGTCGGGGTCATGGCCGTGGACGTGGACAAGGAAGAAATTTTCCTGGTGTTAGTCACCCCCAAAAGAGATATAACCACCAAAAGCGGAAATGGAATTATGAGAATTCAAAAGCAAATAGTTCAGAAACTATATGTTATCGTTGCGATGGAAAAGGGCAATGGGCAAAAATTTGCCGTGTAACAAGACATTTGGTTGAGCTTTATCAAGCATCTCTAAAGAGTAAAGGCCCTGAAACCAATTTTGTCTCTGACAATAATTTTGACATCACCCACTTGGATGTGGCAGACTTCTTTGAGCACCCTGAGGGGAAAATAGATCACTTGATCGGTGATGGATCCATGGTTAAAAAAGATTGAGCAGTTTGATATTTTTATTTTTACTTATTCGTAGTAGTTAATGAATAAACAATTATCATAGTTTACATAAGTTATCTCTTATTGTGATATGGTTCAAATTATATTTTCTGCTTTAAGCTAGTAAAGCTACGTTTTTGCAACTTGACAAATAATCTGTATTATGGTTTTAAAATATATAACTTTAGATTACACATTAATCTTATGCTTTATTTGTAATAATTTTTCAGTAAGTTAATCGATTAACATAACAGATAATCGATTAACCAATATATTCTATTAAACTGGACCTTTTCCGCAAGACATGTTAGTCGACTACCCGATTTAGTTAATCGACTAACCTCAGCAGATTTTGAAAATATTGTTTAAGTATTAAGCAAAGGATACAAGAGTATTAATAGGAGAATAACTATGATAAAAGATTTTTTTTTCATAATGACCGCACTGAAACTATTATGTTGAATCATAGACTTAAATTTGTTTATTCTCATATCTATAAAAAAAAATACTAATATTTTTCGTATATTTCTTTTGTATGTCAAACCATGGGAAGCAAATATGGATATCTCACAAAGCAAACTTGGATCAACGTCCAATTGTAAAAATATTTATTTAATTGATTCATGTACCACACATATGATACTCAAAGGGAAGAAATATTTCTCTCATTTAAGTATGTGTAAGGCAGATGTTACTACAATTTCTGGTAGTAGTAAATTGATTGAAGGCTCCGGAAGAGCAACTATAACTCTGTCTAAAGGAACAATATTTATCATAGAGCATGCAATGTTCTCTTCCAAGTCCAAGAGGAACTTGTTGAGTTTTAAAGATATCCGTCAAAATGGATATCATATTGAGACAATAGAAGAGAATAATCTTGAATACCTCATCATTACAAAGAATGTCTCTGGCCAAAAGAGGGTTATTGAGAAGTTCCCATCTTTATCTTGTGGCCTGTATTGGACAAAAATTAGTGCAATTGAGGCACATTCCACAGTAAACCAAAAGGTTACTGATTTTCAATACTTTTGTACTTTGGCATGATCGATTGGGACATCCTGGATCAATTATGATGAGACGGATTATAGAAAACTCATATGGACATCCATTAAAGAATTTGAAGATTCTTTTAAATAATGAATTTTCTTGCACTTCTTGTTATCAAGGCAAGTTAATTATTAGACCATCACTAACAAAGGTTGGAACTGAGTCACCTACGTTTTTGGAACGTATACAAGGGGATATTTGTGGACCTATTCACCCACCTAGTGGGTCCTTTAGATATTTTATGGTCTTAATAGACGCATCCTCTAGATGGTCTCATGTGTGCCTATTGTCATCACGCAACCTTGTGTTTGCAAAATTAATTGCACAAATAATTCGATTACGAGTACAATTTCCTGATAATCCAATTAAGTCTATTAGACTAGATAATGCTGCTGAGTTTTCATCCCAAGCATTTAATGATTATTGCTTATCAATTGGGATAAAAGTGGAACATCATGTATCTCATGTTCACACTCAAAATGGTCTTGCAGAATCTTTAATTAAACGTCTGCAGTTGACTACAAGACCATTACTCATGAAAACGAGGCTGCCCACTTCGGTTTGGGGTCACGCCATTTTGCATGCATCAATGCTAGTTCGTCTCAGACCGACGAATTATCACAAATATTCCCCGTTGCAATTAGTTTTGGGTCATGAACCTAATATATCCCATTTAAGAATTTTTGGATGCGCAGTATATGTGCCTGTAGCACCGCCATACCGCACCAAAATGGGTCCGCAAAGAAGGTTAGGAATATATGTTGGGTTTGAATCGCCATCCATTATTTGCTACCTCGAAACATTGACAGGGGATTTGTTCACTGCACGATTTGCAGACTGTCGATTCGATGAGACACTTTTCCCAAAATTAGGGGGAGAAGTTGGTGAAACCAAACGGGAAATTTTGTGGAAAAATCCATCATTATCTCATCTTGATCCACATACCTCTATTTGTGAAAAAGAGGTGCAAAATATTATCCATTTGCAAAGAATAGCAAATCAAATGCCTGACGCATTCACGGACTTGAAAAGGATAATAAAATCTCACATCCCTGCAGAGAATGTTCCAATCCGTATTGATGTCCCTATTGGACAATCTTCTAGTGTCATATCTAATGAGTCGAAAGCACGCCTAAAACGTGGCAGGCCATTAGGTTCCAAAGATCGAAATCCTAGAAAAAGAAAAGCAAATGATCAAAATGACACTACGAAAGAATCTCATGAGGAAATTCACGATTTAATAAATTCTGAGATTCATGAATAATCCATTGAGCCCGAGACTCAGGAAAATAAGGAACTATCAATAAATCCAATCGATATTGGGACAAATTTTAATCGAGTGGATATAGTGGTGGATTATGTCTTTGCATATAATGTTGCATCTAGCATTATGCAAGAAAGTGAGGATCTTGAACCTCAATCTGTTGGAGAATGTCGACAAAGACTTGATTGGCCAAAATGGCAAGAAGCAATCCAATCAGAATTGAATTCACTTGCAAAACGTGAAGTTTTTGGGCCTATAGTTGAACACCTAATGGTGTTAAGCCTGTTGGCTATAGATGGGTCTTTGTACGCAAGAGAAATGAGAAAAACAAGGTTCAAAGATGTAAGGCACGCCTTGTTGCACAAGGATTTTCTCAAAGGCCTGGTGTCGATTATGAAGAGACATATTCACCCATAATGGATACTATAACTTTCCGTTATCTCATTAGTTTTGCTGTCCATGAAAGCTTGACATGCATTTAATGGATGTAGTTACTGCCTATCTTAATGGCTCACTTGATAATGAGATATACATGAAAATTCACGATGGATTCAAAATGCCAAACACTCATAATTCAAAGTCCCGGGAAATGTTTTCAATCAAATTGCAAAGATCTTTGTATGGTCTAAAGCAATCAGGACGAATGTGGTATAATCGTCTTAGTGAGTATTTATTAAAGGAAGGCTATATAAATGATGCCATTTGCCCATGTGTTTTTATAAAGAAAACAACATCGGAATTTGTTGTACTTGCCGTATATGTCGATGACATAAACCTTATTGGAACTCCCATAGAACTCCAAAAGGCAATTGATTATTTAAAGAAGGAATTCGAGATGAAAGATCTCGGAAAGACAAAATTATGTCTTGGTTTACAAATTGAATATTTGGCAAACGGAATTTTTGTTCATCAATCTGCCTATGTAGAAACGGTATTGAAACGGTTTTACATGGATGGAGCATATCCTTTAAGTACTCCGATGGTTGTTCGATCACTTGATGTGAATAAGGATCCATTCCGACTGCAAGAAAAGAATGAAGAGCTACTTGGTCCTGAAGTACCATATCTTAGTGCAATTGGCGCACTAATGTATCTTGCAAATACTACAAGGCCTGACATAACTTTTTCAGTTAATGTCTTAGCAAGATATAGCTCTGCTCCCACAAGGAGACATTGGAATGAAATCAAACATATATTGCGGTATCTAAAAGGGACTACCGCTATGGGCTTATTTTATAGCAATAATTGCAGTCCTGATCTTGTTGGTTATGCTGATGCTGGATATTTATCTGACCCACACAAGGCTCGATCTCAAACAGGTTATGTGTTTATCTGTGGAGGCACTGCCATATCTTGGCGATTGACTAAGCAATCAATTGTGGCTACTTCATCTAGTCATGCTGAGATAATCGCTATTCATGAAGCAAGTCGAGAGTGTGTGTGGTTGAGGTCTATAATACATCATATTCGAGACAAATGTGGTTTGAAATGTGACAAACTACCCACGATTTTGTATGAAGACAATGCAGCATGCATAGCCCAATTAAAGGGAGGATTCATAAAAGGAGATAGAACAAAGCATATTTCACCAAAGTTATTTTTCACACATGATCTTCAAAAGAATGGTGATATCAATGTACAACAGATTCGTTCAAGTGATAATATGGCTGATTTGTTCACAAAATCTCTATCAACGTCAACCTTCAAGAAGCTGGTACACAAGATTGGAATGCGAAGGCTCAAGGATGTGAATTGATGCTCTTTTCAGGGGGAGTTAATGCGCGTTGCACTCTTTTTCCCTTACAAGGTTTTGTCCCACTGGGTTTTCCTTGCAAGGGTTTTAACGAGGCAACAAAAATGCATTTTGTTAGATATGTGTACTCTTTTTCCTTTTCTAGAATTTTTTTTCCCATTGGGTTTTATTTTAGTTAAGGTTTTAACGAGGCACATTATCTTTGGACATCCAAGGGGGAGTGTTATGAAATATTACATTATGGTGGATGTCCATAACTCCTATAACGCCCACTACTTTTATCAATTATCTCCATAACTCCCACTACTCCAATACTTATGGTTGTAACTCCCACACCTCCATGATCTCGCCCATGATCTTCCTCCATGATCTCAAAAGCTTAATGACATATTTATGGAATTCTTTTAGTATACCTCTATATAGTACTATAAATAGAGGATGAGAAATCATTTTGTAATACACTTGGATACATAGAAGAAATATATTCTCTTCTCCATTTCTCTCTACTTTGTTGTCTATCTTTTTATTTATTACTTTGAGCTAAGTTTTGTAACATTTACAACTTTTTCTTTTGTTTTTGGTGGGCGGGGCTGAGGAGGGGGAAGTGGGTGGTCCATATAAATAGGGATTTTTTAAAAATAATTATTTATTTTAGAAGTCAAGCAACTATTTTTTTTGTCATATATTAAAATTTTCATTATGAGTAATTGTAATTTACATTATGTAGTTGTAATTATCCAGGTTTTGCTTTCTTTTATGGCTTTTACGTTGCAATATTTCTTTTACATTATTATATTATTTATACTTTTATTGAGTTGATCGTCTATTTAAAATAAATTTTTTACCTTATATATATAATTCCCTCCTGACACTAGTATGTGAGATGACATTAGATATATTATCATTATTGTTGTTCTAATTATCCAAATTTTAGTTTAAAAAAAGACTAATGTTTAGTTAAAATACATATCCATGTACTCTTAATTTTTGTTTTTCAATACGTACAAAATAATACCCTCTCCGTCTAAAAAAGAATGACATTTTTTAAATTCGTAAATAATTTAATTGTAAAATTCCTCTTTTACCTTTAGGGGTCGTTTGGTTTAAAGACAAGCAGGTAAGTTATCCTGATACTACTTTTAATCATGGAATAACTTATCTCAGGAATAATAACCAAACAAGAGATAAAGCGGTATGAACTCTTTATCTCAGGATTATTTTTACTTATCCATCATACTAATGACCCCTTTATGAGATGTTTTAGAGGCACACAATATTTATGGATTATTTTAGATTACAAGGTTCAAAAGTCTTCTTCTTTTTTTCTTCTTAAATTTCCGGCCCATACATTGTTATTTGTTTATTGTGTCCTTTTCATTGTTCTTGAGTCGAAGGTCTATATGAACCCGTCTTTTCCTTTATAAAATAGGAGTAAGGTCTGCATAGACGTTACCCTTCCCAAACTCCACGTGTGAAATTTCACTAATTATTTTATTATTATTTGCTGTTGTCGTGCCCAGACAAATAGGTTCAAACAAATTAAAATAAAAGGAGTAATTTTTACTAAATTTATGTTTGTACTGCTAGTATGTTTAAAGTTAAGGCGATGCCACGATCCCAATTCTCCTCCGTAAGATGTCACGATGGTACCTAATCACTAAAACTAGGTAAGTCTAACACTTACTGCTTTAAAAGATAGATTTAACTAGAAAATAACTATTAAGCATGAAATAAAATTTCTGTAGTAAACCAATAGTCCCGAGTGCAATACAATACCCAAAACCGATAGTACAAGTCATAAGCTCTACTGAATTTACTAGGAAAATCTTCTAAGTACAATTGTTCCAGGATAGAAATCAATAATATAAGTACAATATCATAAGGTGACTCCGAGGCCTGCGAACGTGATGACAGGTATACCTTGGGTCTCCACAGCAAAACCCGAACAACTAGCTAGTGATCAACCAACACCGAAGTGCCTGGATCTGCACAAAAATATGCAGAAAGTGTAGCATGAGAACACTAAAGTGGTATTCAGTAGGTATCAAGACTAACTCCGGTGAAGTAGTGACGATGGACAGTCAAGACATCTACTAGACTAAGCAACTTGAACAAGTATGAATGTGAACTAAAAGGGAAACTAAGTTAATATAAAGCTAAGCATGGTAAAGATAAAAAAACAATACTTGCAAGAGAACACTAGAAACAACAATTAGCAACAAGGAAAAAATATGTAATAATGTCGTGAAGTAAGCTGAACACAATTTAAATCCGGAGAGACCAAGTAAATAAAACAAGTAATAACTCAATAAGCAACCGTTTTCATACAAGGTTTGTTTCAATATTTCCCCGAGGTGCTTCACCTTATAGTCACATTTCATGGGTCCAAATTCATGAACCCTAATCACTTGGAATCTAGTGCACACATTACAATTCATAACCGTACGGACGACTCACGTGCCAAGAGAGTGACAATATCTCATTTCCACACAGACAACTTATATAGCGACAATAACAATGACCTATGACGGCACAGACCACTCACGTTCCAATAGAGCAACTCTCACACATAAGGCAAGTAAATGAGAGTACATGTTAATGTTTCATAACATCAAAATTTCTCTTCATAACCCAATATGGGCGATTAATTACGCTTATTATTATGAAATTGTTCAATCACAACATAAGTCAACAAGTACAAGTAGAGACAATAAATGGCTCATAGGAAACAAACACCAAGAAGCGTACAATGTATAACTCACAGGTAATAATTGGTTTAAACAATAATAGCTCAACAAAGGGAGAGATAGTATGTAACAATGATTCCACATAAGTACAACCCGCGATAAGAGAGATAGCATGAATCAATTATTCCAAATAAGGATAAATCAACAATGAAAGGGATAACCAAAATTTAATTAGGTTAAGTGATTGCGGACGAGATAAGAATAACTTCGATTAAGGATAAGCAATTACTGTCACGACCCGGATTTTTCACTCATGGAAGTCGTGATGGTGCCTACTCGTGAAAGTTAGGCAATCCAATCATTTCGATTAATTACCATTTTTATTTTTAATCCTTTAGTAGTTGTGAATTTACATTACATAAACAACAGAATTAAATAAGCAGAAAAATGAATGTAGCAATTTAATAAATATACCAATACAATTCCATAAACATAAGCTACCTAGAATTGGTGTCTTAATTTCACAGACTATCTAAGAATACTGCAAATAGAGGTGCGAAAGAAAAATACAAAGTTGTTTCTGAAATAGATAGAAGAAACAATATGAAAAGATAGAAGGATACTCCACGGCCTGCAGACTCCTGCAAAACTACCTCGGGTCGCTTGGTGTACTGAAGGTAGCAACCTCACTGTGGTCCAAACGTTGCAACATCGGGATCTGCACACAGTGCAGAGTGTAGTACTGACACAACCGACCCCATGTGTTGGTAAGTGTCTAGCCTAACCTTGGAGAAGTAGTGACGAGGCTAAGACCAGGCTACCAAATAAACATGTGCAGTTAAATCATATACAATGAAAAAATAAAGGCAGGAATTTACAATTAAAGATAGGAAGGGGGAAACATGCTGGGGGAACATCAAGTAACAACAGAAAACCAACAGATAAATATAAACAACACCACAACTCAATTATCAGCAAAAACCAGAAAATCAAAGGCAAATGCACGGCATCACCCTTCGTACTTTTACTCACATCCTCACCATAGAAATTAGTATAATCAGCATGGGATCACCCTTCATGCTTTTACTCTCATCCTCACCATATAAATCAATATAATCGCTACGGCATCACCCTTCGTGCTTTTACCTCACATAACATGGCACGGAATGATCCTTCGTGCATTATCACTCATATCATGGAACGACATTGTACATCGTGCGGTACGACATCACCCTTTGTGTTTTTACCTTACAATATAGGCACGACATCACTCTTCATTCTTTACACTCTTTCTCACACAAGCAACAATCACAAAGCAATTTGGGCAAGGGAATCAATAATATTTCCATAAAATACCAGCAAGGGAATAATAACATAACAACAATATCCCGGAAAAGGAAACAATATCATGAATAATAACATCTTGGCAAGGAAGATAATATCAAACAACAACATCGGCAAGGGAGACAATATCATAAACCTCTTCTCTATTCCACAATTACTTCATAATTCACTTCTCAACTTGAGCCAACGGTCTACAATGTTCAATTATCAATAATACTTCTACAAGCCTTGTTCCACAATAGGAATCAACATATAAAGCATGATCAATACAAAACGAAGTCACATCAAACATAGTATAAGACTCACGGGAGTGCTTGACACCAACCTATAAATACTCGTCACCATGCCTAGACGTCGTACTCAACAAGTAGTCATAGAGATTAAGACACAACTCCTAATCCCTCAAGCTAAGGTTATACCAAACACTTACCTCGATGTTACGAACACAGTTCAAGCCTCAACTACCGATTTACCTCTTGTTTCCACCACCAATTCGCTTGTATCTAGCCACAATTTTCTTAACAATATCAATAAATGCTAAATGAATTAATTCTAATGCATGAAAACAGGTTTTCCAATGATTTCCCTAAAAATTCAAAAATCAACTCGGCCCAGCTTGGTAAAAACCCGAAATTTGGACCAAAACCCGATTACACATTCATTCTCGAGCTCGGATATATAATTGATTATGGAATCTGACCTCATTTTGAGGTCTACATCCTCAAATTTCAATATTCTTAGGTTTTACCCAAAAATCCCAATTCCACCATGAAAACCTTAGATTCTAGGATGAAATCTTGTAAAAAGAAGTTAAGGAGTAAAGGAAATGAGTTAAAAATCACTTACTAGTATTTTGGGGAAGAAAGAAAAACAACAACAATAACAACAACAAACCCAGTTTGTTCCTAACAAGTGGGGTCTGGGGATGATAGTTTGTACGCAGACTTTACCCCTACCTAATTCAGGTAGAGATGTTGTTTCTAATAGGCCCTCAGCTTAAGAAGGGCAAGAAGAAGAAGAGAAAAGAAATGGAGGAAGAAAGATGGAAAATGAAAGAAAAAAAGGAAAAAATAAAGGATAAGTGGCACCAAATAATAACAACGGGGAATAAAATACATGAGGCGAACAAAACCACATAACATAATAAAAATCTAAGAGTATGAAGGGACATGCATACTACTAAGACTACCGGTGAACAATTTTAAATTACCAACTAAACTTCTACTTTAATCCTCGACCTCCACACCCTCCTATCAAGCGTCATATCCTCAGTGAGCTGAAGCAGCGCCATGTCCTACCTAATCACCTCTCCCCAATACTTCTTAGGACTACCTCGACCTCTTCTCAAACTCTTCATGGCCAACCTCTCACACCTCCTAACTGGAGCATCAATGCTTATTTTCTTAACATGTCCGAACTATCTCAGCCTCGACTCCCGTATCTTGTCATCCATGGAGGTACTCTCACTCTGTCCCAGATATTTTCATTCTTAATCCTATCTCTCCTGGTATACCCACACATCTATCTCAACATCCTCATCTCTGCTACTCTCATCTTCTACACGTGGGAGTTCTTGACTGGCCAACACTCAGCCCCATACAGCATAGCCAGTTGAACCACCCCTCTATAAAACTTACTCTTAGTTGTTAGCAGCACATTCCTATCAGACAAAACACCGGAATCGAGCCTCCACTTCATCCATCCCGCTCCAATGCGATGTGCGAAATCTTCGTCAATCTCTTCGTTACCTTGGATAATAGACCCGAGATACTTAAAACTCGCTCTCTTATGGATAACTTGAGCATCAAGCTTAACCTCTACGTATGCATCATGGGTCCCGTCACTGAACTTGCACTCCAAGTATTCTGCCTTGGTTCTAATCAGTTTGAAACCTTTAGACTCCAAGGTCTATCTCCAAACATCCAACCTCACGTTAACTCCGCTATGCGTCTCATCAATTAACACTATATCATTGGCAAATAGCATACACCAAGGCACCTCCCCTTGGATGTGACGTGACAATACATCCATCGCCAAGGCAAATAAAAATAGGCTAAGAGCCAATCCCAGGTGCAATCCCATCACCACAGGAAAATGCTTCGAGTCACCACCCCCAGTCCTCACCCGAAATTTAGCATTATCACATCTATCATTAATCACACTAATGTACGCTACCAGAACACAACTAACCTCTAAACACCTCCACAGGACCTCCCTCAGAACATAATCGTATGCTTTCTCAAGGTCAATAAACACCAGATGTATTACTCCACTAATGTCCTTACCAGATGAATCACGTTCATGTCGAATGCCCGGCATGAATTCAAACTAATTCTCGAAAATAGACACGCACCTCCTCACTCTGGCCTCCTCCACCCTCTCCAAACCTTCATAGTGTGACTCAACAGCTTGATACCCCTATAATTATTGCAATCTTAGATATTACCCTTGTTCTTGTAAAGCGGAACCATCGTACTCTACCTCCATTCTTCGGGCATCTTCTTTGTCTTAAAAATAACATGAAACAGCCCAGTGAGCCACTCCAAACCTGCCCGCCCCGCGCTCTTCCATAATTCCACCGGGATTTTGTCTGGCCCCGTCGCTCTGCCCCTGCACATCTTACGTATCACCCAGTCCACCTCCTCTGCCATAATCCTCCTACAGTACCCAGAATCCCACCGACTCTTAGAGTGCTCCAACTCTCCCAGCACAATGCATCTATCCCCCTCCTCATTCAACAGTTTATGAAAGTATGTTTGCCATCTTCTCCTAATAAGTGCCTCATCCAAAAACACTTTCCCATCCTTGTCCTTGATGCACTTGACTTGGTCTAAGTCGTGAGCTTTCCTCTCCCTTGACTTGGCCTATTTTGGGGAAGAAAGAGTGTTTGAAAAATCGCCTCTTATGTTTTACGGTTCTCAAAATTGAAAAATAGCTGAAGAGATCCGTTTATATACTCCTCTCAGACCCTCACCGCGGACCGCATAAAAAAAACTACGGCTGTGGAACTCCACCGTGGACTGTAAAATATCAAGCGCGACTGCAAAGACATAGCCTTGCTCACTACGGACCACATAAATCCCACATCGGTCGCGAGAAATCACTACATACCGTGAAGTATTGTTCATAGATCTTCAACTTCTCTAAACCTGCAATAGTTATATTCTAAGACAATTCATTCTGTGGCCTATCCAAAACTCACCCGAGCCCTCGGGGCTCCAAACCAAGCATGCACATAAGTCCAAAAATATCATACGAACTTCCTCAAACAATTACATCATAAAAATAACATCAACAACTATGAATTAAGCTTCAAATAGATTAAATCACTCAAGAACATCAAAATTTCCTCTCAAATAAAGGTTCGATTTATTCTAAACGGACTCCGATTTATTCTAAACGGACTCCGATTCTTACCAAATTTCGTAGGTTTAACTTCATTATTATTTCAAACATGTACGGGGCTCCGAAACCAAAATACGGGCCCGATACCATCAATTTCAAACATATTTTTATTTCCAAAAACTCTTATAATTTTCAGAAAATAATTTTCTTTAAAAATTTATTTTTAGGCTTGGGATCTCTAAATTCGATTCTGGGCATATGCCTAAGTCCCAAATTTTACTACGGACTATACGAGACCATTGGATCACAGGTTCGGTTCCGTTTACCAAAATATTGACCAAAGTCAATTTTATTCAATTTTAAAGCCAATTCCCTTATTTCACTTAGTTCTCACATAAAAAATTTTCTGAAAACGCTCCCGGACTGCATACGTAAATCGAGGTGAGACAAAAGATGTTTTAAAAGCCTCGAAACACTAGATGTACTTTCAAAACTTGTGATGACCTTTTGGGTCATCACATTCTCCACCTCTAGAACAACCTTCATCCTTGAAAGATTATAAGAAAGAAGTACCTGGGTCGGCGAAAAGATGGAGATATCGGCTCCGCATATCGTACTCTGGACTCCCAAGTTGCTTCCCCAACAGGCTGACCTCTCCACTAAACACGAACAAAAGGGAATTTTTTTTATCTCAACTGACGAACCTACCGGTCTAGAATAGCTATAGGCTCCTCCTCATAGGACAAGTCCTTGTCCAACTGGACAGTGCTAAAGTCTACAACGCGCGATGGATCACCCTGATACTTCGAAGCATGGACACATGAAACACTGGACGCACAGCTGATATATTCGGTGGCAATGTAAGTCTGTACGTCACTTCTCCCACTCGATCAAGAATCTCAAAACGGGCCAATGAACCTATGGCTAAGATTTCCCTTCTTCCCAAATATCATCACACCCTTCATAGGCGACACCCGAAGCAACACTCGCTCGCCGACCATGAATGCCATATCACGAACCTTCGGTCGGCATAACTCTTTTTCCTAGACTGAGCTATACGAAGCCTATCCTCAATGATCCTAACCTTGTCCAAGGCCTCCTGCACTAGATCCATGCCCAATAATTGAGCCTCTCCCGGCTTAAACAATCCAATTGACGACCGATACTGCCTACCATATAAAGCCTCATAAGGAGCCATCTGGATTGTCGACTGGTAGCTTGTGTTGTAGGCAAACTCCGTTAAAGGCAAGAATTGATCCCATGAGCCTCCATAGTCAATGACACAAGCTCAAGGCATTTCCTCCAAAATCTGAATAGTACACTCAGACTAATTGTCCGTCTGAGGATGCAATGTTGTGCTCAACTCAACTCGTGTACCCAACTCTCGTTGAACTTCCTCCAGAAATGTGAGGTAAACTGCTTACCTCGGCCCGGAATAATAGACACGGACACACCATGAAGAAGAACAATCTCCAGATATAGATCTTAGCTAAACTTTCAGAAAAATAGGAGACTGCCACAGGAATAAAATGTGCTGACTTGATTAGCCTATCAACAATAACCCACACTGCATCGAACTTTCTCTGACTCCATGGGAGTCCAATAACGAAGTCCATAGTGATACGTTCCTACTTCCACTCAGGAATCTCAATCTTCTGGAACAAATCACTAGGTTTCTGATACTTGTACTTTACCTGCTGACAATTCAAAAACCAAGCCACATATGCAACAATATCCGCAAATCCTGATACATCTAAGTGGTGCCCGGATGAATAGAGTACCGGGAACTATGGGCCTCCTTTAGAATTAACTGTCCAAAACCCATCTATATTAAGCACGCAAACTCGACCCTGCATCCTCAAAACTCCATCATCTCCAACTGTAACCTGCTTTGCACCTCCATGCTGCACCATATCCCTAAGGATATACAAATAGGGATCATCATACTGCCGATCTCGGATAATCTCAAAAATGATGAACGAGGGACTGTGCAGGCTAAAACATAGCCGGGCTCAGATACATCCAACCTTATAAAATGATTGGCCAAGGCCTGGATATCCAAAGCAAGCCTTCCCTCACCGATCGGAATATATGCAAGACTGCTCATAAGCATCAGCCACAAAATTATCCTTTCCTGGATGATATAAGATGGTAATATTATAGTTTTAATAGCTCCAACTACCTTCTCTGACTCAAATTTAGCTCATTCTGCTTGAACAAATACTGCAGACTCTTATGATCCCTAAACACCTTACATGACACGCCATACATATAATGGCTCTGAATCTTCAACGCGTGAATAATGGTTGCTAACTCCAAATCATGAACTGGATTATTCTTCTCATGATCTTCAACTGTTTTGAAGCATAAGCAATGACTTGCCATTCTGTATCAACGCCGCACCAAGTCCAATACGAGATGTATCACAATAAATTTTATATGGCGTAGAACCTTTGGGCAAAACCAATACTGGCGCCGTAGTCGAAGCTGCCTTGAGCTTCTGAAAGCTCACCTCAGACTTGTCCGACCACCTGAACTAGGCACTCTTCTAGGCCAAACTGGTCATAGGGATGCTATAGATGAAAACCTCTCCACAAACCGACGATAATAGTCTGCCAAACCCAAGAACCTCCGGATCTCTGCAGCTGATGCGAGTCTAGGCCAGTCCCTGACTGCCTAAATCTTATTCGGCTCCACCTAAATACCCTCTGCTGATACAACATGATTAAGAAATCAACTAATCCGAACCAAAATTCGCACTTCAAAAACTTAGCATACAACTGACTATCTCTCAAAGTCTGAAGGACAACTCTCAGATGTTTCTCATGCTCCTCCCGACTGCAGGAATAGATCAAAATATCATCAATGAAGACTATCACGAGCGAATCCAAGTAAGGCTTGAACACTCCGTTTATCAAATCCATAAAAGCTATTGGGGTATTTGTCAACCCAAATGATATCACCAAGAACTCATAATGCTCGTACCGAGTGCAAAAAGCTGTCTTAGGTACATCAGATGCCCTAATACTCAACTGATGGTAGCCAAATCTCAAGTTAATCTTCGAGAATATCTTGGCACCCTGAAACTGAACAAACAAATCATCAATCCTCGGCAATGGATACTTATTCTTAATCGTAACCTTGTTCAATTACCGGTAATCTATACACATCTTCATCGATCCGTCCTTCTTCTTAACAAACAAAATCGGTGCACCCGGGGTAAGGCACTAGGCCTAATAAAGCCCTTATCAAGCAAGTTTTGCAGTTGCTCCTTCAAATATTTCAACTCAGGTAGGGCCATACGATACAGCAGGAGAGAAATTGGGTGAGTGCCTGGAGCCAATCTAATGCAGAAGTCAATATCCCTGTCGGGTGGAATAACTGGCAGGTCTGAAGGAAATACCTTAGGAAACTCAAGAATAATCGGCACAGAATACATAGAAGGAACCTTAGCACTAGAATCATGAACATATGCCAAATAGGGCAAACACCCATCATCGACCATACCCCGAGCCTTGATATGAGACAACACTACGGGTAGAATGACCAAGAGTCCCTCTCTACTCTATACGAGGTAAACCCGACAAGGCTAATATCACAGTCTTGGAATGATAGTCCAAGATAGCATGGTATGGTAATAACCAGTCCATCCCCAATATGATATCAAAATCAACCATGTCCAAAAGTAACAAATCTACTCGGGTCTCAATACCCCCAATCACAACTATATATAAATGATGAAAATGATTTACCATAATAGAATCACCCACTAATGTAGACACATATACAAGAGCACTCAAAAAATCACTAGGCATGACCAGATACAGTTAAGATGACACATAGGAGTATGTAGATCCTACATCAAATAGAATTGAAGCATCTCTACTACAAACTGTACTAATACATGTGATAATCGTATTGGAAGCCTCAATCTCAGGCCTGGATGGAAGAGCATAACATCGGTGTTGGGCCCTACCACTCTGAACTATATCTCTAGGACGACCTCCTGCTGGCTAACCTCTACCTCTAATGGCCTGACCTCCACCTCAATACCTCTAACTCCACCTCTAGTACCTCTACGCTCACCTCTAGCTGGCTGAGTGGGCGGTGGAACACTCAGTGCCTAAACCATGGCACAAAAATCCTAATGCTAAGAGCTGCTCAATGCTCGAGGGTAAAATCTAGCAATATGCCTCGTATCACCACAAGTGTAACAAGCCCTTGATGTTTGAGGCTACTGACCCTGACAGCCTGATTGACCACTCTGAAAACTCTGGAGCAGTAGTGCACACATAGGAGCTAGCAATGCACTTTAGGGAAACTGATCAGAATACGGCATCTGAGAACCGTGGCCACCTGGAGCAGCGTAAGAAGCCTGAAGTACTGAATGAAACGGCTTGGAAGAATGGCCCCTACCAAGAATCTCTACCTTCAGATAAGGCACTACTAATACTGCCTGAATGACGAGGCCACTTGTCAGACACCTGACCACTCCCCTGCAATAGAACTATCTCAACTCTCCTGGACATATTGGTCGCATCCTGAAAAGAAATCTCGTTCCCCGTCTCCTTAGCCATTTGCAATCGAATATGCTGAACGAGTCCCCAACGAACCTTCTCCTCTCTCTCTCTCTCTCTCTCTCTCTCTCTCTCTCTCTCTCTCGGTGGGAAGTATAAGAAGAGCATGACAGGCAGAGTCAATGAATCTGGTCCCGTATAGGGTAATAGTCATAGAACCCTGCTAGAGGCGTTCAAACTGCCTCTGATAGTTCTTCCTCTGAGTGATAGGGAGAAACTTCTCTAGAAATAGTTGAGAGAATTGATCCCAAGTCAAAGTTGGTAACACATATAGTCTAGACAAACAATAATCTTGCCTCCATGTCTTGGTGGATCCAGACAAATGAAAAATTGCAAAGTCGACCCCATTGGTCTCCACTATCCCCATGTTCCGAACAACCTCATGATAGCTATCCAAATAATGCCCGCTGACCCAACTTACAAGAACCTCCGTACTTCTTATGAGCCGGGATCGATCATATTCGCATTTCCACTATGTTTCAGCCCCGAGCAGCCATCGAAAGCAAAGAGATCAGGTCGTTATATTCTACCAAATAGATGCCGATGCTCCCGAACTGCTATAGGAGTCTAATTATCATTCCCTTCCCGCATCACTAGATCACTAGAAAGATAAAGCGATCGAGGAGCGAAGTTATGAGCTGACATGAGTGGAATGGAGATCCTTAGAAGATGTACCACCAAAAGTAGTAGTGAAGAGCTTGGTAAACCTATCCAATATCCATAAGGCATCATCAAACATAGCTGGCCCCTCTCCGGTCCGTGCCATAACACCAGGATGAACTACCCCAACTAGCTGAGCTATTGGAGTCCGAAACTGGGGAGCCATCTTCTCCGGAGTGCGAGTAGTAGGGTCTTGGCTCCTCCTCCAACCTGAGATAAGGCTGGTGCTACCGGAAGCTAGCCTTCCTGGGCGACACTCTCTATAAGGCTCACTAGACGGACTAGAGCATCCTGAAGTAACCTGAGCTGGTCCTGCTGGAACTGGCTGAGCTAGAACCTTGTCGTCAAACTCAACCTAAGGCTCCGCCACTGGTGCTACTGCTCGAGCTCTGGGCTGAGCTCTGCCTCTACCTCAGGCCCTAGAACGACCTCTACCTCTGCCCCTCACAAGAGCTGCTAATGAGGGTTCGGGCTGCTGGTCATCTGATGAAGTGGTACGTGTTCTCACCATCTATGAGAGAACAGAGTAAAAGTGCAATTAGCATTGTGATTCAAGTCGCACGACAAGAAAGAACAGATGTGAAGTTTGTTCCTAACTTTATGGCCTCTGGGGCAAATACATACGTCTTCGTGCCGATCCCTCAGGCTCTACTAAGCTTGTCTATGAATTGTGAGACCTAAGCAACCTAAAGCTCTGATACAAACTTGTCACGATTCGGATTTCTCACCCTCGGGAGTTGTGATGGTGCCTACTCGTAAAATCTAGGCAAGCCAGCCATTTCGATTAATTACCTTTATCATTTTTAATTCTTTAGCAGTTGTGAATATAAATTACATAAATAGAAAAATAAAATAAGCAGAAGAATGAATTTAGAAATTTAATAACAATACCGGTACAATTCCATAAACATAAGCTACTCAGAATTGGTGTCACAATTTCACAGACTGTCTAAGAATACTACAAATGGAGGTTCGAAAGAAAAATACAAAGATGTTTCTGAAATACATAGAAGAAACAATATGGAAAGATAGAAGGAGACTCCAAGGCCTGCGGATCCTTGTAGGACTACCTCGGGTCGCCTGGTGGACTGAAGGTAGCAACCTCACTATGGTCCAAAAGCTGCAACACTGGGATCTGCACACAGTATAGAGTGTAGTATCAGTACAACCGACTCCATGTACTGGTAAGTGCCTAGCCTAACCTTGGCGAAGTAGTGACGAGGCTAGGACTAGATTACCAAATAAATCTGTGCAGTTAAATCATATACAATAGAAAAATAAAGGCAGAAATTTACAGTTAACGTTTGGAAGGGGAAACATGCTGGGGGAACATTAAGTAACAATAGAAAACCAACAGAAAAATATAAACAACACCACAACTCAATTATCAGCAAGAACCATAAAATCAAAGACAAATGCACGAAATCACCCTTCGTTCTTTTACTCTCATCCTCACCATAGAAATCAATATAATCGGCACGACATCACCCTTTTTACTTTTACCTCACATAATCACGGCACGGAATCTTGTAAGGGAACCAATATCATGAATAGTAACATCCCGACAAGGGAGATAATATCAAAGCAATAACATCCCAGCAAGGGAGACAATATCATAAACCTTTTCTCTATTCCATAATTACTTTAAAATTCACTTCTCAACTTTATCCAATGCTTTACAATGTTCAATTATCAATAATACTTCTACAAGACTTGTTCCACAATAGGAATCAACATATAAAGCATGATCAATACAAAACAAAGTCACATTAAACATAGTATAAGACTCGTGGCATGCTTGACACCAACGTATAGGTACTCGTCACCATGCCTTTATGTCATACTCAACAATTAGCGCATAGAGATTAAGATACAACTCCCAATCCCTCAAGATAAGGTTAGACCAAACGCTCACATCGATTCCACGAACACAATTCAATCCTCAACTACCGCTTTACCTCTTATTTCCACCATTAATTCGCTTCCAAAATTTACTAAACGATATCAATAAACGCTAAATGAATCAATTCTAATATATGAAAATAGGGTTTCCAATTATTTCCCCAAAAAGTCAAAAATCGACCTCGAGCCTTCTTGGTCAAAACTCGAAATACAGACCAAAACCCGATTATCCATTCACCCATGAGCCCGAATATATAATTGGTTTTAGAATTCGACCTCAATTTGAGGTCTACATCCCCAAATTTCAATATTCTTAGGTTTTACCCAAGATTTCCAATTCCACCATGAAAATCCTAGATTCTAGGATGAAATCTTGTAAAAAAAGTTAACGAGTAAAGAAAATGAGTTAAAAATCACTTACTAGTGTTTTGGGGAAGAAAAGTGTTTGGAAAATCGTCTCTTATATTTTAGGGTTCTCAAAATTGAAATATAGCTGAAGAGTCTCGTTGATATACTCCTATCAGAACCTCTTCGTGGACCGGATAAAAAGAATCGCAGCGAACTCCACCGCGGACCGCGAAATATTGAGCGTTACCGCGAAGATATAGGCTAGCTCTCCACTGATCACATAAATCCCACCGCGGTCGCGAGAAATCAACGTGGATTGCGAAGTCTGGTTCAAAGATCTCCAACTTCTCTGAAACTGCAACAATTATGTTCTAAGACTAAATTCACCTGTGGCCTATCCAAAACAAACTCCGGGGGCTTTAAACAAGGCATGCATTCAAGTCCAAAAATATCACACGGACTTGCTCGTGTGATCAAATCATCTAAATAACATCAAAAACTATGAATTAGGCTTCAAATTCATAAAATCACTCAAGAACATCAACATTTATAATTTTCTCAAATAAAGGTCCACTTTATACTAAACAGACTCTAATTCTTTCTAAACTTCACAGATTCAACTTAATAATTATTTCAAACTTCTACCCGGCTCCAAACCAAATACGGGCCCGATACCATCAATTTTAAATATTTTTTTATTTCAAAAAACTCTTATATTTTTCAGAAAATAATTTTCCTTAAAAATTCATTTCTTGGGCCTGGGACCTCGGAATTCGATTTCGGGCATATGCCCAAGTCCCAAATTTTACTACGGACTCTACGAGACCGTTGGATCACGGGCCTGAGTCTGTTTACCAAGAATATTGACCAAATTTGACTTTATTCAATTTAAAAAGCTAATTTCCTTATTTCACTTAGTTCTCATATAAAAGCTTTCCGAAAATGTGTCTGGACTGCGCACACAAATTGAGGTGAGACAAAAAGAGGTTTTAAGGCCTTGAAACACTGAGTGTACTTTCAAAACAAGTGATGACCTTTTGAGTCATCACAATTACAGAAGAGATAATAATAAATTTGATTAAAGTTCAACAATTACGAAAAAGATAGTATGACAATAAAAAAGGCGATAACTTCAGCTAAGAAACATAAGAGCTTATTGGCAACAAGGGCAGAACATAAATAAATCAACTCCAAATAAGACATGTATGGGTGAATTTAGTAAATGGAGGCTTTAGCATGATAAGACAACTTTATTTTTAATGAACATATGAACCTAAAAGCCCGAAACGGTCAAATTTCCACAAATAAGCATGTGTACGTGCTCGTCACCTCGCGTACACGCCCTTCACATGACAAAATTAGCACGAATGACTCAAATCCTAAGTGGTAGTTCCCTCGTACAAAGTTAAGCAAGATACTTACCTCAAAGAAGCTAAACCGATACTCTAAAATGACTTTCTCATGTGAAACAACCTCTGGACGGCTAAAATTCTAGCCAAAATAACTTAACATCATAAGAAATGATTCTGGATAATAAGGCTTCAATCTTGAAAGAAAAATAAAAAGACAACTCAATTAGTCTACCCCGGGCTCGCGTCTCGGACCTGACAAAATTATAAAATTCGAACACCCATTTAACAACGAGTCCAACCTTACAAAAATTACTCAAATACGACTTCAAATTGCCTTTCAAATCTCCAAAGTTTAGTCTAAGAAGTTTTCACAATTTTCCCCTAAATTTCCAACTTAAATCACTAATTAAATGATGAAAACAATAATAGATTCATGAAATATAGTAAAATTTGGATAAAGAACACCTACCCCAATGAATTTCTTGAAAAATCCATGAAAAATCATCACTAACCGAGCTCCCTAGGTCCAAAAATGAGTAATGAAATCGACCCCTCGAATATATGAAGAGACTGCCCCAGGAGTTTTGCATTTGCGGACCAAGTAACGCACCTGCGAGCTCGTATTTGCAAGCAAAATCACCGCACCTGCGGTCTTCACTCTACTATCGCACCTGCGATCCACTATTCACATCTGCGATTCCATTGAAGCGGACGAACACTTGGAGGCTCAATATCCCACAGATGCGATTGCGCACCTGCGATTCTTCACCCCCAGAAGCGAAAGAGTTGGATGTGCACCATCTCGCAGAAGCGTCCAAATTCACGCAAAACGGCTACGCACCTGCGCTCCTAAATGCGCAAACTTGCCAAAACATGGAAACAAATCCGAAACTCGTTCGAAACATACCCTGGGCCATCGTGACCCTGTCGAAACATACCAGCAAGTTCCATAACATAATGCAGACCTGATCAAAGCCTCAAATCACATCAACTAACATAAAAACTATGAATCGCACCTCAAATTGAACTTATGAACTTTTGACTTCTACAACTCGCGCCGAATCATATCAAATCAATCTGGAATGTCGTCAAATTTTGCTTGCAAGTTCCAAATAACACAACGAGGTTGTACCAACTTCCGGAATCAAAATTCAAACATGATATCTACAAAGCCAACTCCTGATCAAACCTCTCAACCTTCCAGACCTTCAACTTTTTAATTTTTGCCAAATGCATCACATTAACTTACGAGCCTCCAAATCCAAATCCAGACATACTTTTGAGTCCAAAATCACCATACGAATTTATTGGAATCATCAAACCACCATTCTAGAGTCGTTTACACAAAGGTCAAAACTCCAGTCAACTTTTTTCATCTAAGCTTCTACAATAAGAACTATTCTTCCAAGTCAATTCCGAATCATCAAATAATCGAACTCGACCAGACACGCAAGTCATATTGCACAATATGGACCTTCTCGAGACCTTAGGCTACCAAACGGAACACAATTTTTTAAAACAACTGATTGGGTTGTTACATGTGAAAATACAAGCAAGGTATGTAAAATATCAAGCAAAAACTATTAAGGGTGCTGTAAGATGATCAAGATCATTTTAGACTTAACAAATGTTTCCAGTTTCATTTTTGTGAGCAGTGATATAATCTTTTAGTAATTCAACGCGAACTTAAATGAATGAATAATAAATTTTGAATTATCTAATAATGAAGTTTGAATTTTGAATACGAGATGATTAAAGGGGTAAAATGTACCACTAGATTGTTAGTATAAGTTTAGGTGGGCCCTAAATATAAAGCAGGTGGGATCCACACCCAGTGTCTTGTGCAGGAGAAGCAGAAGAAGCCATCTGTCGTAATGTTGCTTTTTGAAGATCCCAAAAGGTTCAAAAGAAGAATAAGATTCGTAGGGGGCCCTGCTACTTTACATGCAACGTGTCCAACTAGTCCTCTTACTCTGTCATTCACATTTATGCTTTTCCACTTTATTATATTGTAATACTCCCCTCTTTTATTTCCCTTTTAACTTTTCTCATCTTTTTTCTATTCCGATTGTCACAAGGTATATCAGTGGAGTAAAATACATGGCTTTATAGTTTAAAAGCTTGTGGTTCCATCGGTCCTTTTTTAAAACAAAATCTTTAAATTAGTCCTTTGCACAATATTTGGTTCCAAATAACTAAAAAACAAAAAATTAATAGTCGAAAAAGAGTATCAAAATAAAAAAATTTATTTTATGTATTATACAACTGACACTAATTATATGAGACGTAAAATAAAACTTTCTCATCAAAATAAACTTTCATCACTATTTGCTTAAATACTATTACTTTCAAGTTTCAAATATTAAACTTTACAACCGATTTGCAAAGTGAAACCAAATGTTAGCTCACAAGTCACATGCAACGAGTCAAACTATAGAACTTCAAAAGATGTCCCAATCATTGTTCAAATTTCAAATAAATAAAAAATCGGCCACTGGTTCCGCCTATAGAATTGTTCATATTTTGACCTGTAAAACATCACTTTTATATATATGGACCACCCACTCCAAAAGAAAAAAGAAATAGTCAAAAAAGATTTCTTGATTTTCGTTTCTATTTTGGTTGTGCTGCACTTTCCAAATATAATGCCGACTCTATGATTTTCCAATGGCCAAACGGACACAAGAAGCAGGCATATATCATTCGAATATATTACAGAGATTAATTTAATTGATCGATAACCCTACTATTACAACAATAATAATAATAAACGTAATATAATATTACGCATAAAGTTTATATAGGATTCCATACCTTAATAAGATAGAAATATTATTTTCGATAAATCTTTAATTAAAAAAATAGAAAAAATATAAGCAATAGCAATAAACTATGTCACTATCAAGATAAAATAGATGGTTGATACAATGATCTAAAACACTTAAGAACAAAGAATTCGTAGAAAAATGGTGTTCCGGAAAAAGAAATTAGAGAAGGAAAAATGTTAGTTTAACAAACAAAAAACATACAATAATTCCGAGCCCACCAATTTTTGGTGTGATCCTAAGGAATTTAATCCTCATTGTTGCCCAAGTTATAGATTAGTTTCTACCAAGATAGAACAAAATAACTATTCATAGAAATTGAGCAAACTCAACAAACAAAGCAAATCACACTTGAAACATATATTTATTTAGAAAATAATGCAATCATGCAGAAATGAAGGGAAAAGTTTTCACATTTTTCATCTCTAAAAAATGAAGCCAAGCCTCTAAATTTACAGACAATAAAAATGTGAGATAAAGAGATACAATCTATGGAGTGTCTCTTCCATTTTCCATTCACATCAGTTAAATAAAAAAGCCAAAAAGAATTGCTTCCTTATTTCTTTTATCATTTCAATAATAGGATATTCGAATAATTAGGTCGAATTATTATGGAGTTTGTGATCAAGCTGTAGATTGAAATTGCTTGTAACTATTCTCAAATTTACCCCTCCACTGATTTAAATAAAATAATATCAAACAAAAAGAGAGGAGGACGTTGGAGAGTGACACTCCACATAAAAGTTACTAATATTTGAATAGCATAAGGCACTGTAAATTAACACATCTTTTGTCGGTCATCGTTACCTTTTTTATTTTTTATGTGTATCGCCTCCTGAAAGACAATAGGGGTTGCTCTGATGGTAAGCAACACCACTTTCAACCGAGAGGTTATGAGTTCGAGTCTCCCCAAGAGCAAGGTGGGAAGTTCTTGGAGGGAAGGATACTGGTGGTCTATTTGGAAACAGCCTCACTACCCAAGGGTAGGGGTAAGATCAGCGCACATACTTTCCTCCTCAAACCCCATTAAGTGGGATTATAATGGGTTGTTGTTGTTGTAGTAGTATCGCCTCCTGAAAGAATAATTTATATTAGTTCATAATTTGAACTCAATGAACTGCAGCTCAAACATTTGAGTGGTTTTTACTTCAACTAGCTGAACAGAATATATCGTGCCTTTATATTAAGACCAAATATAAACAATCTTTAAAAATTATTTTCCCCTATTTATATTATCTGTCTTTTCCTTTCTGAATTTACAGTACCTATCGTCTAATCCTTTTGCACATTTTTTTGAAGAAATACTTGTTGTTTGGTGTGCGAATTAAATTATTTCGAATTATACTTTTAAAATTAATTTATACCACATAAGAGATAATATAAAATAATCTCACATTAATCAAATAAGATATAAATTTAATCCTACATCTTATTCCATTTTATCCCTTGTTCCAAATGACCTGGTCTTATACTAAAGAGAGTCTAACCAATACTTTATTTCCACCTTACGTGTCTGACTTAATTAAGAAAATATATCTCACTTAAGTAAAATTTTACTAACTAGTTGGAACAATACAAAAAGATTTATGAAAAGAATAATAAAAAACTACTTACCTTTCTTAGAACGTCAAACAATTTTGATTTGTTAAAACGACTAACACTTGTGCCTTAACGTAGTAATTTGGAGTGATTGGTAGCTTGTTGGTTCGAAACTTTAAGGTGGTCATTGTGTTTACCATGAATACGAATGACAATTAAATTTGATTTATAATTTTAAAGATATACGATTCAGTAAATACTAATCAATAATCAAGAAATTTGAAATATAAATAAAAGAAATGAGTAAAATCAAATCATTATGTAAGCCGGTCTCAACTCGAGCTACAATGACTTCAAGGTGAATCAAGAACGGTAAAACAAGAATAATAAAGTTAAAGGGCAATTCTGATGAACAATGAACGAAACGCTGGCATGGATGTGAGGCTTGAATCACAGGCCATCCAAAGTAGAGACAGCTTCAAGTACCTTGACTCGGTTATCGAGAGGAAGGGGAGATCGACGAGGATGTCACACACCGTATTGAGATAGGATGGATGAATGTAGGTTAGCATCTGGAGCCCTGTGTGACAAGAAAGTTCCATATGCACTCAAAGATAAGTTCTATAAAGTGGTGGTTAGATCGGCCATGATTTATAGGGCTGAGTGTTGGCCTGTTAAGAAGTCACATATCTAGAAGATGAGAGTAGCAGAAATGAGGATGTTGAGGTGGATGTGCGAACACACTAGAATGGATAAGATTAGGAATGACGATATTCAGGAGAAGGAGCACGTCGCTCCCATTGATGACCAGATGCGGGAAGCAGGCTCAGATGGTTCGGACATATTCAGAGGAGAAGCCCTGATGCTCCTATTACGGAGGTGTGAGTGTCTGGTTGTGGAGAGAGAAATGAGCGGTATAAGGGGTCCTAATAAGTATTGAGGAGGGGTGATCATGCAGGATATGGTGTGGCTTCAGATTTCTGAGGGCATGACACTTGATAGGAAAATGTGGAGGTCGCGTATTAGGGTTGTAGGCTAGGATATAACTGAGTCTTGCCTTTCTTCGTACCTTTGTGGGACTAGTATGGTAGGTTTTTTTGTCTAAGATAGCTAGTAACAATGCCGTGTTTTATTATTTTCGCTTTCAAGTGCATGACCTATTTACTAGCCATTGTTTTCGCTTTTGCTTTGCATCTTTCTTCTGGATTTCATGTTGTTCCTACTTTTTCTATGATTTCTATAGTGATACTTGTCGCGCCCCCTTTTTCTCGCGAAATAAGGTTTATGACATTTGGGAGGACAGCTCATTCCTCTCAGGAATTAGGTTTAGTTTGAAGAGTCGCCACATAATGATTAGGGTGCATTAGGACACCAAGAATGTTTGATTTGAATAACCAGAGATTGGATAAAAGCTTGAAATTATTCTAAGGGGAAGATGTTAGGCACCCCTCAGAATCCACTAGTATGGTTCCCAGCTAGCCTATTATTGTGAACTTGAGTACAATTAGCATAGAGACAAACAAGGCTCAAATAGAGGGGATTTCATCATATAAAGGTTTACAAACAAATGAAGTTGGAAAGAAGAAAGCATATTTCTTTTTTTTAAGAAAGAGTTTGAAATTATTTAAAAGAGAAAAAAATAAAAGAGAAATGGGTCCTAGGTTTATTAACAATAAGGATCACCCACACAATGCCCGATAATCACTCCTCAATAAGCGGCTACACGTGGCATTATCACGTTATCATCATATCCATATCTACTCTTCTCACCATGTTAAGGTATTAAAGCGTGTAATGATCTCGTTTACTTATTGCATGTCATTATATGTCCCAATCATATTAGTCTCGGAGGCATTTAGGACTACTAGTCCTAAAGGGGAAGGATATTTAGGCTTATTTGGGGTTTTAAAGGTAAAAATTCTAAGGTGACATACAAAAACATGTACAGAAAGTTTAGGAAAGCATATAACAAGTAAAAGGCTCAGATATGTCCCCTTTAAATAGAGAAAACACTTAATTAGCATGACTTACACATACTGGTTAAGGTCAGAATAAGTACTAAGCATGTAAAAATCTAAAAGTTAATGCTAACTGATTTATTACATAATTCAGATAAGAAGTTCCAATCCGGCTGCCTGTTGGTTGTGGTTACTAATAGAAATGATTTTATTTAAAATTTATCCTAAGGCTTGCCTAAGTAGGACAAGGATCCTATATGCACGTTATCTATTGAATTTAGAACGCAATAAAACTAAAATGAACAACACTGGTTAAAAGATAATCAGATTAAAGAAAGGCAAGTTTTATGAAGGTTGTAAGTTATGCAAATGACGATACATCGTTATTACTGGTTTTAGCCTTATACATGAATGTGGGTGATTCAGATTTCGATTAATAGTTCCTATAGACATGCTTTCTATCAGTTGTTGATTTTGATTCTTTTAATAGACATCGTGAAAATGCAGAAGCCTTATAGACATGATATCTAGATGCTGAATTTTATTTTGATGCCTATGAATATGACATCTAATTGCAGTTAATTCGTTTAAGACCTATGAACATGATTGCTAGATGAGGAATGGATATGAAAATTCAGAAGGACCTATAGGCAATTTCTATATGCGTATGGAGAATTCAGATTTTTTAGGAATACTTATGGGCAAGATATCTATATGAGAATCCAGAATTTAGAAACCTATATAGACATGATATCTATGTGAGAATGCAACAACAACAACAACAACAACAACTACCCAGTATACTCCCACCAGGTGGGGTCTGGGGAGGGTAATATGTAGACAAGCCTTACCCCTGCCCGAAAGGGCAGAGAGGCTGTTTCCAATCGACCCCCGGCTCATAGGATAAAAGGAAAAACAGCAGTAAAACAAAAACAAAGACAAAAACAAAAACAATAAAGCATTAGTAACTCCAGCAGAAATAGTGTAAATAGCGAAAATAATTATCTAAACATACGAAACATAAATACAATCGCATGCAATAATATCATACAGTAACTACCATAACTAACAACCATAGGGGGGACATAAGCTAAAACACAAATCATCTATGGGTAACCCTGCTGACCCACACCCAACGCCGGATGAGGCGTACGAAAAACTCTAGGAGCCCCTATCCTACAACCCTGATTCTAGACCTCCAGACTTTCCTATCAAGGGTCATGTCCTCGGAAACCTGCATTCTACTCATGTCCTGCCTAATCACCTCTCCCCAATACTTCTTAGGCCTCCCTCTGCCTCGCCGACCGCCGACAATCTCCAGCCGCTCGCAGCTCCTCACCGGGGCATCGGGACTTCTTCTCCGCACATGCCCGAACCACCTCAGCCTCGCTTCTCGCATCTTCTCATCCACCGGGGCCACCCCCACCTTCTCTCGAATAACTTCATTCTTAATCTTATCTAGCCTGGTGTGTCTGCATATCCACCTAAGCATCCTCATCTCTGCAACCTTCATTCTCTAAACATGCGAGTTCTTCACGGGCCAGCACTCCGCCCCATACAACATCGCAGGTCTAACCACGGCTCTATAGAATTTCCCCTTGAGTTTGTGTGGAACTTTCTTGTCACACAGGACTCCTGATGCAAGCCTCCACTTTGACCACCCCGCTCCTATACGATGAGTGACGTCCCCGTCAATCTCTCTGTCCCCCTGAATCACAGACCCAAGATATCGGACACTGTCCTTCTTGGTGATGGCCTGAGAACCAATCATCACGTCCCTGCCTACTTCGCTCGGCTCGGCGCTAAACTTGCACTCCAGGTATTCTGTCTTAGATCTGCTTATTTTGAACCTTTAGACTCGAAAGTCTGTCTCCATACCTCTAACCTTACAATAACACCGACCCTCGTCTCATCTATCAATACTATGTCATCAGCAAATAGCATAACCAAGGCACATCCCCTTGAATATGTCGGGTTAGAGCATCTATCACTAAGGCAAACAAGAGGGGGCTCAGCGCTGATCCTTGATGGAGCCCCATAACCACTGGAAAATGGTCTGATTCGCCACCCACCGTCCTAACCCTAGTTTTAGCTCCATTGTACATGTCCTTGATTACTCTGATGTAGGCTTCCGGCACGCTCTTCGCCTCCAAGCACCTCCATAGCACCTCCCTTGGGACCTTGTCATACGCCTTCTCCAAGTCGATAAGTACCATGTGTAGGTTCTTCTTCTTATCACTGAATTGCTCCGCCAACTGCCTGACAAGGTGGATAGCCTCTGTAGTGGAGCGGCCCGGCATGAAATCGAACTGGTTCCCAGATATAGATGTTACCTCCCTCACCCGCACCTCAATCACCCTCTCCCACACCTTCATCGTGTGACTTATTAATTTGATACCCCTATAGTTGTTGCAGCACTTGATGTCCCCTTTGTTCTTGTACAAGGGCACCACTGTACTCCACCTCCACTCGTCCGGCATCCTTTTGGTCCTGAGGATCGCGTTGAACAACCTAGAGAGCCACTCCCCTCCTGACTTACCCATGCACTTCCAGAACTCCACCGGTATCTCGTCAGGCCCGGTCGCTCGACCCCTACTCATCCTACGCAAAGCCCCCATGACCTCCTCCACCCTAATGCGCCTGCAGTACCCGAGGTCTCTATGTTGCTCTGAAAGCCCCAGCTTCCCTAGCTCTATGTTACGATCCCCCTCCTCGTTAAGTAAGTCCCGAATGTACGCCTGCCACCTCTGTTTGATTTGAGATTCCCCCATCAGAACTCTACCGTCCTCGCCCTTGATACACCTAACTTGGTCTAGATCACGTGCCTTCCTTTCCCTTACTTTAGCTAACCGGAATAACTTCTTATCCCCGCCTCTCTCCCCTAGTTCCTCGTACATGCGACCGAACGCCGCGTCTTTAGCTTCCGTGACTGCCATCTTTGCTTCTTGCCTCGCCACCTTGTAGATCACCCTGTTCGCTCTCCGTTCTTCCTCGCTTGTGCTCCCTACCAACCTAGCGAACGCCGCCTTCTTCACCTCCACTTTTCTTTTGACTACATCGTTCCACCACCAATCACCCTGATGTCTGCCTGAATATCCCTTGGCTACCCCGAGCACGTCCCGTGCTACCCCCCTAACCAAGTTCGCCGTCACTATCCACATAGAGTCCGCTCCCCCAGAACTTCTCCAAGCTCCGCCCTCAACTAACCTCCTTTCCAACTCATGTGCTTTCTCCTGTGCAGAATTCAGAAATACCTATAAACATAATATCTACATGAGAATGTAGAATTCAGAAACACCTATAGACATTATATCTATATGAGAGAATGTAGAATTCAAAAACACATATAGACATTATATCTACATGAGAGAATGTAGAATTCACAAACAGCTATAAACATGATATCTACATAAAAGAGCACAGAATTCAGAAACACCTATAGACATGATATCTACCCTTTGTATACATAGTTCCCCGCAATTTTTCACTAGCCATCTCCAGAAGTTTATTTACAAGCAACTTAAATCCTTCATGGAATGTCATATAAGTTAAGTCATATAAGCCATATTATAGACTTTAGATGCATATCAAGTTTTCATGTCATGCTAGATAAATAAGATATCGAAAACTGCACATACCATTGAGTTTATACTTTTAAGTATTTGAACTACAAGTCCAAAACTACATGTCTTTCATATGGAATCAATTCTACTTGAATTGTATCTCTTCCATTTGGCCAATACTTTTGTGTCTATATTTGATAGACTTAAGATCCTCATCTAAACTTAGCGCTATGATAGATGTCGTCGACAAACATGTTATATCAGTTCCAATAAATTTTCATTAAGACATAACATATAGATCTTTTCATTCATATATTCAGGTACCTGAATCTCTCAAGATATTTTATGAAGTGTTATGTCACGTGACCTTCTAGATTACTTGCCTCATTTATTATGATTACTTTGATCATTTTCTCATCTCATCTAGTGAATATTTCTTTTAAAGAGAAAGTTGTACCATTATTGTCATGGTCAAAATTATATGCAAGATATGTTTCTTGCATTATTATTGTCCTTTAATAATCACATTACCAAAATATTTTGGTGTACAATAGGTACGTGATCAATGACCATTCATGCCATAATAATGACACTATTTTCTTATATCATCTCAAACCTCTTTCTAGATGCGAGTGTGGTATATTCACTACCACTAGTACGGTCATATTCTTCCAAGAATGAATATGTATTCATGAATTAGATGTTGTCACACTCCCATCATGAATGGACCATAATCATCTATATGTGCTTTATAAAATCTCATATTGTCAAATTGATGACAAATATTACTTTCACAGAGTGAAGGATTATTTTGAGAATCCTTATTATCTTAATTATCACAATGATAACGATTATAATTTCGTCTATTGTCACGTCCACATTCATTTATACATTCATAGTAGTAATTTTGTCTTCTTTTAGACTTCTCACATTGTAATTTTGTCTTCTTTTAGACTTCTCACATTCTCTAAAGGGAATGAGAATGGAGCAAATTCAATTGGACGGGTTTTTAAATCTTTGCCCACAATCATATATGAATTTGATCATGCCAAAGCATAGAAATTTACCATTTTGGGTGGTTATAATTTCATTCAAACTCCATTAGAGTTGCAATCAAAATTTATCGTCATTGCTTGTATTTAAAATCAAATTATAGAATGTCAAGAATTTGAAAGAGAAAAGTAAAATACTTACCTTAAATCCATAATTTAATCATGAAGGCAGATCATAGAACAATTGACAACATTATACTCAATCCCAAAGCTTCTACTCAATTGGTTAGAGTCTCGTGCTGATAACGTGTTATGAAACAATAAAAGAACAAGAGCAATATTGCAGAGAAAGAGAGAGAGAAAATTCTTATTGAATTTTGGGGTAATTTACAATGGGGTAAGACCCCTCTATTTATAAGACGAAAAATGACTTAGCCTAAAAGTAAAACTCTCTACAAGTAGACATTTACTTTAAATAGATTCTTAACAATATGCTTATTTTATAAAACGTGCCAAGTTTAAGGGCTATCTAAGATTGGTCTCTTTTACCCTTTATTAAAAATTTGTAAGCATGGTATACATACTTTAAAACTCATAACAACCATAACAAGAAAATACTATAGTCCTGGCGAATCTTAATTTGTCAACTTTATTCCATATTTTTTTTCTAAAGATTAAGAGATGTATATATCATATTCAGATCGAACTTGTGCTTTTGATATGTTTAAGCATTGTCTTTAAATTTCTCCACAAGAAGGCGAACAACATCAACAGTGAGTGGCTTCTGATAATAATAATCAAGACCAGCATTCATAAATGCTTCTTTCTCTTCTTCTCCAGTAGAAGTCACTCCCACAATTAAGCTTACCACGTCCATATCTCGAAGTTCTTGAGTTGCCTACATAATAAAAAGCTTTTTAAAATACTTTTCTTAAACATAATTAGGACAGAGTTTAATGTCCAAACTAAAAACAAATGCCAATTAGGGCAAACGGCAGCCCAGTGCACGAAGCATCTCGCATTTCTATAAGGCTTGGCGAAAGGCTACACTTGTGATGTGGACAGCCTGCTTTGATGCAAGTACTAGCGGCTAATTTCACGTCTCGAACTCGTAACTTATAGGTCATACAGAAATAATTTTACTATTGCTCCAAGACTTCCCTTCAAATGACGATTAATAAAAAAGAATTTAACAAACGCATACCTGGCGACCGTTCATCACTGGCATATCTAAGTCCATTAGAATCAGATCAAAGCACGCACCAGCGCGATGAGCAAGAACAGCTTCTTCGCCTTTTTTCGCCTCATGAGTTTCCACACCAAATTTCTTCAGAAGTCCTTTGTGTACCATTCGAACTACACGATCATCATCTACTATAAGCGCTTTGAGTTTTATCCCATCGTTGAGGTTCTTATTTGAACTAGACACATCGATATCATAGCATGATGACATTTTTCCTGATCTGAACACTTAAAAAATTACAAAATATTGTTAAATTAGCAACTTGAATTGAGAGCTTGAATAGTTGAAAAATCTATTGTCATCCTAGGTTGCACGGACTCTCCAAAACAACTAGCTGCCGCAATCATGTCAGATCCTCTAAAAATATATTTGACACCCCCATCGACATTTTTAGGGAGTCCGAGCATTAACATTGATTGTAGCTCACCATTGTATATTTTCCATATGACAAAAAGTATTGGAAAATGACTTGTATAGCTGCTCTCAAAATAATATATATATTCGGCATGTAATATACAAAAAGGCTACAAATTTTATATATTTTTTCGATTAACGAATATAAATAATTTCTGGCACGGGCTATAAGTGAAAAACCTCCAAAAGTAACTACTTTCTTTGTGTGACATTATTACCATGTTACATATGCAAATGTCATGACACTACCAACATCCATTATGGCACATAGCTAACATTCTTGAAACAAGACTCCTATTCTTTCAAGTTGACCATAATCTTTTGTTCTTTATTGTTTAGAGAAATGGGTACAAAGTTTCATTCTCCTGCTAATTAACATGCATGAAATACTGATGATGGTTTTGGAAAAACAAGAGAAAGAAGTATGAAATTCATATACAAAAGCGAAAAACAAACGATTCAGGCAATGGTAGTACCTTTCGTTCGCCCAAAACGAAAACTTGAATGCTTTACCTCTGATAGTACACAATCAAGTATGCCTAATCTCTCATATTTATATAGAAATGCATAAGAAACAATGTTTTCTCATTAGCCATATTTGACAAAGTACATTAATGATATCCCCAGAAGAGGAGTTACACCTGAGATTTGGTATCACACAACTAGATATCATCATTTATTTTTGCTTCATTTTGGAAAAGAAGCTTTTGAAATCATGTACATGCTATATATTTCAAATCTGATTTGAATATCTGAGGATAAACTTATAATTTGCATTTCTAAAAATAAATCTTTGTAGTAGTAGATTTGATGTCGTCATAGATTTCATTTCAAATAGCAAATCTAAAGGAAGTTTGCTTTCCCTTCTTTATCTTTTCTCTAATTTTCCTTTGGAATATTTTCTTTAGAAATTTAGATATTTGAAAAGAACAATAATAATTTAGCTGCTAATTTTCTCGAGTTCTTACTTAGATCGGTGAAATTATTTAGATTTGATTAACTAAACTAGAGTCTTAACCATGATTACAATAATAAATGTTTCCATGTATGCAGATCTTCAAGTTAATTGTCTTGAAAGTTTGAAATAGAATCTTAGACATTGTCTAGCAAAATTCATATTTCTAATCACACCTAGAAAAGCAACTAGTCATGAGGGACCATTTGGTTTAGGAAATATCATAGTATATGAAGAACAGCGATGTTAATACAAACTTCTTTAACGTATTCTCATTTGTTAAATTTCTGCATCCTAGGCAACTCACAGCTTGTTTGGATGGTTGTTAATTGTTATCCATTGTATTGTATTGTTATTTAAAATATTTTTGCTTTGATTATAAATCAAATTTTATTATATTGTATCATTAAATATTTCATTGCACAACAATAAAATGACTCATCTTATGTGAGAACTGACAACCAATTTAATTTTGGAGGCATCACTACTGTAGATAATTTAGCCTAAATATTATACGATTAGTAGGACCTTAAACTCTACTAAGCACATTAATTCTGCAAATATCACTTTTAACCCGCAATCAAAACTATTTATATCCGATAACCACCAAAATGTATAAAATGCAAGAACTAGAGCTAATAAAAATATTTTTTTTTAAAAAAAGAAAAAGGAGAACATCAAAATTGACAAACTGTTACATCCCGCCAGATCAAACTATAATTATCACGAAGCGCACTTCATGGACGGCGTAGTCTTATTATCATTGGCCAAGAAACTATAAAAAATTGCAGGTAAAATGTTTATATTGACATGCCAATCTTTAAATTGTCCAGTGAGAATAACCAAAAAGACAGCTTCTACAATTGCTTGTTGACTTGGTGTCCTGCTTTAGTATGAAAACAAAGCGACATGCGGCAACTTCAGTAGCAGAAAGGACCATAACTGAAACAACATTAACATAAGTCCATTCTTCAAGCGACAGATTGGACTGCTCTATCAAAACTTTCTTCAGCAGATGCCGCACGCTTGACAAGAGCATGGTCTGGGTGCGATAATTTCAGCTGGCTGCAAAAACCAAGTCGCACAAAGCAGTCCACTAGTTATCCTTGCTACCAAGAAAACAAATTGACACACAGTGTAATAGGGGGGTCCTCTTGAATTTCACTAAACTCACAACGCTAATGAAACTAAACAAGGAACTAGAAGAGGCTGAACAGCCTAGATTAACATGAACTTTTATGAACCAAACCTTACAAAGCTGCAAATCAATGATATGACTTAATCTGGCAAATTATAACATGTAATTCTTTCATAAGAAAGTTAAACAAAATGATAACAGTATTACTCATCATACTTGAGATAACGGGCAGATGGTTTTCCAAGGTGAAGACTGCAGACAATCAGATTGGCCAGTGTTTCTGGATCCTTTGCATCCTGCATAAATCAATAAACTTCCAAGTGATATAGGAATGGAGGAGCACATTCTTGAATATTATCACAAAAACTGTGGGCATATAACAAGAAGACATTAAAAAACTGCAAATGGCAAGATAATGCGTTCTGAGAAAAATTTTGCTTAGTGAATAATTACCAAAGCAATCAGTACAATCAAAAGAAATCGGAGATATGTAGCTAAATTGATTCTTTTTCTAAGTAATAAAAAGTTTAATTGATAAAAACAGAATATAATGATAATATCAAAGTGACCTTGTTTAAGGCTTCAAGCAACAATGTCTCAGCTTCGTCGAAGTTACCCATGTGCATGCAACAAACAGCCTTTCCATTCAGGATTAAGCTAGTCATCTGATACTTCTCAGAGAAGTCTTGGAAAATAAGATATGCTTCTTGTATCTTTGAACCACCCTGAAAATAAATATATTTATGAATATTTTTTGACTTAACAGTTTTTGATTAGGCAACCAACAATTGGAATTGTTATGTACCACTGCCAAGTTTAACCATGCATTCGCAAGTTGAGTTAGTGTATGATCTTCATCAACTTGCTGCATGATTCTCAACTGTTTCTCTGCATAATCTGACCTATGCATCTTAATCAGTATCTGGACGTTCAAAGCATGCCTGCATAAACACATTTAGTAACGGAAATGAAAAGTACTCTCATACATAAACTCAATTCTCAAAGCAGATGATCGGAAAAGAAAAAGTATTCTAGACCACATATACGTTAAAGCAGAACACAAAAACGTTAACACTATGACATTTCCAGTTCTATATCTTAAGAACCTGGCAAGGTATATCTAGAAACGATAACCAAGTAAAGCAGAAACGGAACAACAAATTCTGTTTGAAGGGAAGTTTCTTAAGCTAGCTTAATTCGAATTCAACCATGATTAAGATATGA
This sequence comes from Nicotiana benthamiana, assembly GCA_034376525.1. Classification (NCBI taxonomy): domain Eukaryota; kingdom Viridiplantae; phylum Streptophyta; class Magnoliopsida; order Solanales; family Solanaceae; genus Nicotiana; species Nicotiana benthamiana. Next base: position 113,276,137 of record CM067324.1, read on the forward strand.
AGATGTGTTAGTCTACAATTTCTTTAGCCAAAACTCTCCAGGATGTGGTTACTGTCCACAAACTTCAAAATGATGAAGTTCCATTCATTAGAATATCGTGATTGGTAAAAGCAATAAAGAATTAACGAAAAGGGACACAGAGATTGATTAGCAAAACATGGTGTACAAAGTGCACAGAAATAGGCAATCAAACCAAAAAATTGGAAAAAGCCACTTGAGAATTGGAGGACTGGGGGAAGGTTTTAGTTATACAACAACAAAAAAACCCAGGGTTTAGTTATAATTCCCCAAAAAAGCAATTATGTTATTATATCCTCTTTTTAATACTTCATGGTAGACGACCATTGTTTCTATCACATCTCACATAGACATGCCTTTTGTCTCAGAATGACGGCTTACCTAGTTCCTGCCACAGAATTTTGAATAGCACTTGTCCTTTGCTAAGGAAAAGAGTAAGCCATTTAGAAGAATAGAACTGAATTTAGACGTATACAAGCATGAAGCAACATAGCATAATTAGTACCATGCCAATACTCACAGAAAATAAAGCAATCAATCCATCACAAGGTAAATTCCTCAATTTTTTCTAAATTTTAGCATAGCGACCTTCTAAGTAATCATACAACAAAATAGAAGTAGCAACTCACAATTCCATTGTTCCACCAGCATTTGTGTGCTTCAAAGCTTCATTGTAATCCTGCTCATGCGTGAACACAATCCCAGCAATAAGCCTTAATATAGGGTTGCTTCCTATGGCTGGGTCTCCTAATAATTCATGAAGACCAGCAATTGCTGTTTCCTACAAAATAAAGATGAAAGTTATTACTAATTACCCTTCTCTAGTCCATAACATATAGGGAATAACACTTACGCAAAGAGGAAAATTGAAGATTTTAACAAATCGTTTTCCAAATACTTTCAGATAATTACAAATAAATGATTCATTTTATTTGATCAGGGATCATACAGGAGAGAGAAATAATCTCAACTCCTCTCCATGTGTATCCATAAAAAGGATCCCGTAATGTCACTGAACTGAAATTCCTAAATTGCAACATATACAATAGATTGGATGTAGTTGAGTTGTACCAATCATGTCCAACATAAATCCCTCAAGTTTATGGAATGGGACATGAATTCACAAAAGGCAAAACACTATATGTTACATAATATGCCATTAATCAGGGGTATCTCATACTTTTAAAAAACACAGACAAAAAACTAGTTAGTTTATTAAATTGAAAGGGATTCAAAGAACCTTAAGTGACAAAGGTACCCAAACAATAACAATGGAATCGCACTTTATGCTCAATATTTGGAGATGAAACTAGCTGAAAGATGGTAAAAGAGAAGGCTAATAAATTGGATCGCTAAATTTTACAACTAGGCATTAAATTATGTAAGGAACGAACACAATTAACAATTGGAATGTCACTCTTGTATCCCCAGCCCCACCCCCCAAAAAGAAAAAAACCCTTCTTGCTCGGGGCTCAATTTTCAGTCAGATCTATGAGTTAACCTTGACGATTCATGGACACCTTCAAAATTACGGATAACAAGACGCAGCACTAGCTTTTATCAAAAGATCACTGGAGTAAAAAGGGGGGAAAATGGAATAAAAAGGTTCACCTTATTATCAGGGCTAGCAAGGTACAAAGCAAGCAATTTAACAGCCTGAAGTGGAGTAGGAGCTGATGCATCGATCTCATTGATCACAAGCTGCAATGAGAAAAAGAAACTATCTGGTAAATGCAAACAGAATTTGCAATCACAGAAAAACTCAATCAAATCCCAAATAATCAAAACCTGGTAACTGCCGAGGGCAATATAAGATCGGTAAACAAGAGTGTCTCTTTCATCGGCGTCGTCCTGGGAAAGATTGGGAACATCACTGTTGTTAATTGCGGCTTGGTATGCACCTATATAGAAGTTGTTCCTCAATCCAAACAACGGGTCTGGTCCTGCTGCTGCCATTTCTCGAGTGTCCTTTTTATTTTTTTTCTCTAACACAATTCTGTATTCCTTCTTTGCTAGTATTATAGTTCAGATTCAGATCTCAGAAAATGGCTTTTAAGAGGAGAACATTGAGCGAAGAGCGCTAGGAATGAGTTGGGCGGGCCTCTGCTTATTGGGCCGGGTAGCTTCATTCTTTTCGCGGAAATGGCCACTTTTAAATATGTTTAAAATAAATTCACAGTTTACAATATAATTTAAAAAAATTATTAGCCAATTTCACTCAAGCATGAGGACACGACGTCCTTAAGTTTAACTAATGTTCAAACTTTAGGAAATCCTATCTTAAAATTCGAAAATTATATAAAAAAATTAAAATTTTATGTCCTGAATTTTAAATTATTAGCAACTCAAAAATTCAAGATACTACGTCCTAAATTTGGAAATTTAGGATACTTAATCTTAAAGTTTGAATAAATTGACTAATATTAAATAAATTTATAATTATAAATACATTTTAAATAACGGGATTAAAAATAACTATTGTTGTACTCAATCCTTTCTTTTCTTCGTTATATTAGTTTATCTCAAAATCTATCTGTAATTTTTTTAAAATATGATCACTGCATTTTTTCTGTTTGTAAGTAAAGTCAATAAAAAATATTATTTTATTTCATTGAAATTTACGTATTGTATTAGCAATAATAAAATTATTTTTTGCATTATTAAACTGACTCAACTATGTGTTAATTTCTTATACATACAGCTCAATGCATGGAACGTCAAATTTTCGACATCGAGCCGATGCATCTTGTCACGTCAGCAAGTTAAAAAGAAAAAAAAATTATCAGTTATATCCATTTATAAGTATTTCATTACAAAAATTGGTCAATTGATAAAATATTATTAATATTAGCCAAATTAGCTATTTGAAACAAAAAAAAGTTAAATTTTTGCTTTGTTTTGAGTGGGTGTTATTAGAATAGATTAGGCAACAACTTAAGGAGCTTGAATCTCAATTTTGGGATGATTTGGTAAAATTTTGAGGTGGTTTGAATTCAAAATTCGAAGTAAAAGCTAAACATGAAAAAATGATATGTGTATCACACTTTGTATCATTTGTGTATCACATATGTATCATATTTGTATCAGTTGTGTATCACATGTATATCCATGTATACTTGTGTGTGAGCTATATGTATGATACATGTGTCACAGAAGACTTTTTTGAACTCGATTTAATTACGAATATTGATGCAAAACCAGTCCAAATTACCTCTCATCTTCCTCAAATTTTGTACATTGACTTATCTATATATTTTGAATGAATTTCAACTATACCCATTTGAAAAAAATAATTTACTTAGATTTTTGGAATATTGTATAGATTTTTGTATTTCATCACCTTATTTGCTACCCCGTCCATGAAATTTTCTTTCGGTTTTGTATCTAATATTGTTAATCACGCTTAAAAATATGGAAGATGATTTTTGCGTATGATTCTTTGATAGAAAGAACCCTATTATTTGATGTTTCAATTTTTGTTGGCTAGTTTTAATAAGTCTATAACTAAAAGCTAGAGATTGGTAAATTAAGATTAGTCGGGACATTTGTGTAAGTTTCCCAAGAAACTTAAGGTTGTCATAACCACATTTTAAACTATATCCAATTAAGTAAACAATCAAAAATAAAAAATTTGAAGTGTAAGATCGTCAAGCATCTTCATTTCCTACAAATGTATTTTGGCATTCCTAAAATTTCACAAAAAATAACAAAATAATAAAACCCTAAAAAATGGGCCAAAGCGGTCTATTTTTCTCTTATTTGTTTTCTTTGTTTTTTTTTTTTTGTCAAAAAGGCCATCTTTGGTCGCTTAAGTTGTTCTCCGAAAACTGTTTTAGCTTATTTTGAAGGGAAAGAAAACGACAAAATGTATACCAAGTGCTACTATGTTCTATGAACTACTATACAACTAGCTAGTACTATCATGAGGTTTGAAACGTTCTCTAATAAAACATGATTGTCTCATTCAATCACCTCGGATCGTCTTAAATTTAACAATAACATATCCTTCTAAAAGTAGTATAGTATAGCCAATTTTTGGATTGGCCATTTAAAAATAGCTAGAGTTTATCAAGTCAATAAAAAATAGTTATTATTTTGCTGTAATAGAGTCCAATCCAGCATAATATACTGAAATTCGATGCATCTGTGTATGAACTCCGGCATATCATATTGGACCAGTATACTTTACCAGCTCCAGTATAATATACTGGAGACTGGAGCACCAATGCTTCAAACTCCAATATATTATACTGGACCGGTTTACTTGCTGGAACTCCAGTATATTATGCTAGAGTTCTAGTGTACGTATACTAGTCATGTCATGCCTAATCACCTCTCCCGAATACCTCTTAGGCCTCCCTCTGCCTCGTCGTACGCCGACCATCGTCAGCCGCTCACAACTCCTCACCGGGGCATCAGGATTCCTCCTCCGCACATGCCCGAACCACCTCAGCCTTGCTTCTCGCATCTTCTCATCCACCGGGGCCACCCCCACCTTCTCTCGAATAATTTCATTCTTAATCTTATCTAACCCGGTGTGGCCGCACATCCACCTGAGCACCCTCATCTCCGCAAGCTTCATTCTCTGAACATGAGAGTTCTTCGCTGGCCAGCACTCCATCCCATACAACATGGCAGGTCTAACCACAGCTCTATAAAATTTCCCCTTGAGAATAAATAAATATATAGTTTTCATTTATTTGTGATTCAAACTATGAAATTCGTAATGAACTCACAGTTGCTAGATCTTAACAATATACAATGAATATACAATTATCACACATTTCTAATATAATTACATTAAAAAGTTATGATACATATACAATTATAATACAATCGCGATACATTTATGTAAAAATGTGATATAATTATGATCTCCATCTTCTTCAAGTTACAAAATCACAACTCTATACTAAAAATATAATATAATCGTATTATAATTATACTAGCATTGTATCAAGTAGTTTTGAGTATTGATGTATAGAAAGAAAGAAAACAAGTTTCAAAACTTACCCACGAAAGCAATATTTCGAATTTCGCCTGCATTGTATTAGTAACAAATCTCGTCGTGTATCTGGTTGCTAGCATAACACTTCTGTTCAATTAATTGAAGGCTAAAACTCACGTCGATTTAGAAATGTGAATAATTTCATCTTATGAAAAAACGAACCAATGTATAATTCTAGAAGGATCAAGGGATAGAATCTTTTGACAGATTTGTTACTGTTGAGATAATTCATCCCTCAATAGGCGTGTGCGGAGGGACGTATGAATTCCAGTTACACAGGAAAAGAAAAACTGGTTGAAAGTTTATTTCGAAGCCGGGGAAATGAAGTGAAGAAAAGAAGTAATTTTCAGCTCTTTAACCAATGGGACAAAAATCTAGTCTCATCTCCATTTACTTCTTGCATATTACAACCAAGCCACGGGAACATAAAATTATTCACACTTCTCCTTTTCCCGTTTTCTTCTCTCCGTACTCCAAAAACAAAATGTTAGAACATCTTATTGTTTAACAAAGCATGCCCTATAATAAGAACTTGAAATGCACCCAAAGGTGCCTTCCTCCGCGCAAAAAAGATTCAGAACACTTAAAATAGAAAACAGTAGCAAGCTCATAAAATATGTCATCCACTCAGCTAAGCTTTGCCTCTAAAGATTGCTTGCTTCCATCTCAATTGTATTATCAGCAATCTGCAGCCCGTTTTCTGAGACAATGATTGCTGTGCACCTGAAATTAATCCGGTGAAAGCAGAAATAAATATAAAATGAAACTAGCTTGTTGGTAGAAAACTAGGGAAAGCTGAAAGATGGACTACTCAAGTACAACTCGGCCATTGAGACCAAGGCATGAGTGAATTTGAATCCTTCACGCTGCATAAACTTGTAGACTCCTTCACTTGATGTAAGATAGGCGAACATACCTTACTAAAACATCCCACAATGTCTTTAACACTTAAAATTAAGCACCCATGAGCTATTGAAGGCAACCTTCGAGAATTTAAGTGCTACAACCTTTAGATCTAACCAGTTTATCTACAGTGTTTCATTTACTTGTTTTGTTTATAACTATGTTCCACAGATACAGTACAAACAACTCCACACAATAACAAAAAAGAGCATAAAAAACTAAAAGGCATAGACCTTAAACTGAATCTCTTTATACCTATCCAACATTTTCATGTATCAAGCTTAATGACTGATAAAAATTGGAAATGGATGAGATAGATAGACATAAGTGGTAGGAGAACTAACGGGTTCCTGAAGATAACACCATGTTCCACAACACCATCAATTTGATCGAGAGTTTTAGCCACTTCAACTGCCACATGAACAGTGGGAGGTAAGCAGTTAGCTCAAACAAGTTGAACAAGAGTGGCAAAGAATACTTTGGAGGTGGAGATATACCCAGGCTTTCCATCGGAGATGTAAATATGACATCAAGAATGTTGTGCCCTTCTTTAGTGACTAAAGGGAAATCACCTCCCAGTGGACCTGCATACCCTATAGCTGGCCGCCTCCAAACCTCCACAAGGAAACAAATAACATTAATGAGCATGACAAATTAAATGGAAAGAGAATCAACTATGTCCCCTGAAAGTTTCTAATTGATCTTCAAATATTACTTCGATGATGTTGGTTCATATATCATTACAGAAAGATGAGGTCTAATAAAATATGGAAGACAAGGAGAAAATGTTAAGACTGATAGATACTAGTTTACAGTGCTCAAAATGTTATATCTCCCAGAGATAAAAAGAGATATCTACAATCTAAAAAGACAATCTCAAAGAAGACTGCAACTTTAGCTTGCTTCACTGGCAAAAATGTCCAGTAATCCTAATCCTAGCATAAATATTATTGAGGTGAAAAGTGCAAGGTAAAAAGAGACGGGAAAGAGGAAGAAAAAAGGTCATTTCCTTTGGTAAATTAAGTGGAGGAAAAAGTGATCCACTTATCCGACAAAAGACTATCATTAAGGAAGAATATTACTTGCCCAAGAAATACATCCTAGGTCTTTTGCAAACATCAGAGATTAGCAAGGAGAGAGAAATTTTTTTATGCCTTAACAGGGTAATACATGACTAGGCTTTACCTCCGCATCCCCTAGGAAGAGGTCGTCTATTTCTTCAGCTGTCTCAAGCCAGTTAACCTGAGAAACAATAAGCTTAAATGAGGATAGTTCTCACCTTTTGAGCTGCACTTTTTCATCAGCATTTAGCAATTGGTAGGGAACTTACAGATTTAATTAGTACTGGAATTGAACCATCTACGCTGCCCTTGAATTGTTTTTCCTTTATAATAAGAATCAGTTTATCAGCTGCTTCCAGAATAATCTGCAAGCCATATTAGTCAACGCAGCCTCATAAGTAATCAGTGAATAGCAAGGAAGATGACAAAAGATAAGGAACTAGCTGAAACATTGAAAGAAGCAATGTTATGCTACAAATCAAGATAAAAGATAGAAGAGACAAACATGCAAAACATTGATTGCCTTGTTGAAGTACAGAGATATTTTCTTTCAGAAAATCAATGGGGTTCCCCGGACCCCGCGCATAGCGCGAGCTTAGTGCACCGGGCTGCCTTTCTAATATCGATGGGGTTGAATACATAACAGCCACGGGAAACATGACAGACCTTCTCTTGAATTATAGAATCATCGCCCTGCAGTTTCCGACGCCCAATGATTGCTGCAAGTGTTTCTTCTTCCATAGTATCAGCATCATCAAACGCTAGGTCAATCTAAGTAAGAAAACACAGAAAGATTGCACGAAATATATCAGCTTCAATGCAATAACTCAACAAGTGACAGAATAAAGCAAAATCCCAGATACTAGGCAGCAGTACTACTTAAATTGGAGTAACAATGAACAATCATGTGAAATTTTACTCTGACTTTATTCAATAGGATTTCTCTCTCTTTCACAAAGGTAATTCAATTTACGTTCCCCTGAACAAGGATCTTTTATCTGCTAGCTCCATTAATATGGGCATGAAGGGACTCGAACTAAACCAAATAGCTATATAGACTTTAACTGCAATCTGAATTCTTATGCGGGTCCAAGATGGTGTCTAGAGGCTCACATTTTTAATAACTTCTAATGCAACTATCTTAGGAAGAATCTTAGTAGCGGTGCGCACCTTATAACTATCATTGTACTGTTCCAAGGGTATTCCTGCCTTTGCTGCTTCACTTGCGCTGCCAACACATCTGCACCAGAGCGTTTCTGGTTACTCCTAATGGAAAAACAAACAAACTCAATAACAAGGCTTCAAGTATATAAAAAATAAATAGAAAAGGCAGAATAGTCAATCCAACTACAACCTGGCATTCAACTATTATATGGGAGTAAATTTTAAGGTGTGTTTGGTATGACGAAAAAATTCTCATTTTCCCGTGTTTGGTTCTCTTAAATTGTTGAAAATGTATTATCTAAAGAAACGAGGACATGTTTTGGCTCAATAGAGTGGAATGGTTATTATAAAGGATTCATATAGCAGAACCAACAGAGGCAAAGTCGATTCATTGGATAGGGGAATTGAATTCCTTCCTTTACGAGTGGAAGTCATTTTGCTTGATAAATCCTTTTAGTACTCCATATCATTACTTCAACCAATACATAGACATTATTATCACATTAACACTCAAAAATCAACAACACATTATCCTGAGGACCAATCCTCCACTTTCTACTGTTTAATATGTAAGCTAAATAACCGACCATACTGGAACTGATAAACAAATGATTTTTCGAGATAAAGCATTTCCTACACACCAAACAGGCCCTAAAAGGAAAATGAAGTAAAAACAGGTTAAGGAAAACAATAAACATGGAGTATGTCTATTCAACAGGTAAATTAATCCATATAATGAACTACAACAAGGAAAGCACTCGAAAGGAACACAAGCCAAAATCAGATTGTATGATCGTATCATATTGGACATTTGAACTTACGTGGGTATGCCGGTGACATCTTTTATAGCACCAACCCTAAGTTGCTGACCTAGATATTGTATAGCCAAAGCAGAAGCATGACCTGAACCCAATCCAATTACCATACCACTCTTCGCATAGGAATCCACCTACAATACAAAGAAACACAGATCAACTCGCATGTTTTACAAAAAGAATAATAGAGACGAAGGAGAAGGAGTATTTACTGCATGTTTGGCGGCTAGGAAGAGACCAGCAGAGGGATCGGAGAAACTGGAACGAGTAACAAAGGGCTGAACGGAATTTCTTGATGTGGCGAAATTATAAGATTGCTTTCGAGTTTGCAGAATAGAAGAAGAACTAAATGGTGATGCTGAAGAAGGCAACGCCATAGCCAATGTTACTCACTTCTTTCTCTCTCGCTCTCTATCAAAGTAATCGCCTCCTATTAACAATTTTCCATCTGTTTGAAGGAGATAAGAAGGCGCCACCCACACATTTTTTTATTTCTTTTAAGTACTTAATTTACAGTTTTACACCCTATTGTTTGGCCGAAGTGCACAAAAGAGCCGTTTTTAAAACCGCTATTTAAGAAACAACCAAAACTTATGAAGTACTACTACCTCGTGTCCATAATAATCAATCTGTCAAGTTAACAATATACAAATTTTAAAATTAAGGGTGATTTAATTAAAATATCTTTTTTTTAGAAATAAGTATTTTCTTAAGAAATGTTCTAAAAGTTAAAAATTTATTGTTTTATTATGGACCGAATGAAATATCTAAAGTGTTTCAAACGTCAGATAAGAGCCTTCTGGTCTGAAGCTTAATTTTGGTAGTTCAACCTTTATACCTTTGGGAATGGAGCTAGGTTCAACATCAGAAGTAGTATGTTGCCGAATCACACTTAACTGTAGATAGTTTTTTTTTAAAATAGGCTATAATTTAAACAATATTTCTAAAAGTGGTTAGTGCAATTTCCATCCATTGTTTGGGGTTTAGACTCAAAGTGGGTTAATGTTTGGCCCACTAGTCAATGAATGAGTATGTTCACAATTCGGTTTGACTTTGGTTTTTACTTAAAATTAAATCAAATCAATTTATCGATTTGCTAAGAATATAAACCAAATCAAACTAATGGAATTTTTTCGGTTTTGGTTTTGTTGGTTGTTTCAGTTTCTTTAGTTACCAAAAAAAATCAATTTATTTCAATAGATTTACTAGAATTATAAAATAATAAAATTTCATGTGTCCTTTTATGTTTAGTACGATCGAATTTATTGATAAACTATGATCTCGTTTGGATTAGCTGGAAAAAAGTAGCTTAAGTTTTAAGTATTAAAACTTATTTTATAAATAAGCAGTTATCTATTTGAATAAAAGTGTTGAATCCTAAAAAAATGTTGTTAAAGTGTTTGATAAACAAATACTCATAAGAACTTTTGTCTGTTAAAAGGACAAAAATATCATTAAAGCTATTAACATTATTAAAGGACCTGATTACTATAATATGTTTGTTTCATAATTAATGCAAATAAAAAGATAGTTATTATTTTAATTTAATTTCAATGTAAATGCTTACTTAAGATAGTTTTTTATTTGTTTGTCAATAAAATAAAATAAATAGTTTTTACTATGTAATATATGTATGAGAATCTAATTGATATCTTCCCTTGGCTCATACAGTGCTACGGCTGTAATCAATTGCAAACTTAAATTGGTAATAATTCGAAGTCAATTGAAGTTATAGATTTGAATTCCAGATTATAGTTACATAGTTACACTGATTTCTCAAATTCTGTAGAACTTTAGGTCACATTATATGCATATTTCAAGAGAACGAAACAAAATAATATTTCTCAATTAGAATATGAAATAATAAATATTAGTATTTTATACGATTCATACAACTAAAAGTATCAAACTTCACAAATTTCATTAGCAATCAAATCGCGAAGGTCCATCCAAACAATATCACTTTGTTCTTCCATATTTTATGTATTTAGATTGTTATTAGTTCTCAAAGATGTACCAACATCAGGATCAACAAATGGAACATATCTCTCATTCTCAGCTGCTCGGAATGCATCATCCATGTTGCATTTCTTTTTAATATAGTTATGAATGGCCAAAGTAGCAAGTACGATGTCTCTTTGAGTGTCAATGTGATAGAAAGGCATGTCTCGCAAAATAGACCATCTTGCTTTTCAAACCCCAAATGTGCACTCTACAATATTTCTACGAGAAGAATACAAATAGTTAAATTTTTAAATTCGCCCTTTTGGTTCTCACAACTGTCTTGTTGCATCGTGGCGGAATTGTGCTAGGTGATATCTCACATTATCTCCTTTGTATGGAGCCATATATCCTTTAATATGAGGATATCCTGCATCAACTAGATAATACTTATTTCTAATTGGACGTGGAAAGTTAAGTTCCGGTCTACGAAGGGCTTCACCAAATATACGATTATCGTGTGTTGCTCCTTCCCACCCAGCCCATGCAAATGTAAAACACATATTAAAATCTACGATAGCAAGAATATTTTGAATCGGATAACCTTTACGTCCGATATATGATATCTCTTACCCTTGTGGTAATCTTGCTTTAACATGTGTGCCATCAAGTACTACAATATAATCCTACATACATTTACAAGTATAAATTCAACTTAAGTTTGCAATACTTATAAAAGTTAACTTATAAGTTCAATAAAAAAATAATTAGGTAAAAATATTGCTTACTTTAAAGAAATATTTAAAGTGTTTAAAACGTTAGATAAGAGCCTTCAGGTCTGAAGTTTAATTTTGGTAGTTCAACCTTTATACCTTTGAGAATGGAGCTAGGTTCAACATCAGAAGTAGTATCTTGCCGAATCACACTTAACTGTAGATAGTTTTTTTTTTTTTTAAAATAGGCTATAATTTAAATAATATTTCTAAAAGTAGTTACTTAGTGCAATTTTCATCCATTGTTTGGGGTTTAGACCCAAAGTGGGTTAATGTTTGGCCCACTAATCAATGAATGAGTATGTTCACAATTCGGTTTGACTTTGGTTTTTACTTAAAATTAAATCAAATCAATTTATCGATTTGCTAAGAATATAAACCAAATCAAACTAATGGAATTTTTTTGGTTTTGGTTTTGTGGGTTGTTTCAGTTTCTTTAGTTACCAAAAAAAAAATCAATTTATTTCAATAGATTTACTAGAATTATAAAATAAAAAAGTTTCATGTGTCCTTTTATGTTTAGTATGATCGAATTAATTGATAAACTATGATCTCGTTTGGATTAGCTGGAAAAAAATAGCTTCCGCTTTTAAGTGTTGAAACTTATTTTATAAATAAGCAGTTATCTGTTTGGATAAAAGTGCTAAAACCTAAGAAAAAGTTGTTAAAGTGTTTGATAAACAAGTACTGATAAGAACTTTTGTCTGTTAAAAAGACAAAAATACCCTTAAAGCTATTAATATTATTAAAGGACATGATTACTACAATATGTTTATTTCATAATTAATGCAAATAAAAAAATAGTTATTATTTTAATTTAGTTTCAATGTAAATAATTACATAAGATAGTTTTTTTATTTGTTTGTCAATAAAATAAAATAAATAGTTTTTACTTTGTATATATTTGTATGAGAATCTAATTGATATCTTCCCTTGGCTCAAACACTGCTATGACTGTAGTCAATCACAAACTTAAATTGGGGTAATAATTCGAAGTCAATTGAAGTTATGTATTTGAATTCCAAATTAGAGTTACATTGATTTCTCAAATTCTATAGAACTTTTAGGTCATTATATGCATATTTCATGAGAACGAAACAAAATAACATTTCTCAATTAGAATATGAAAAAATATAAATATTAGTATTTTATACGATTCATACAACTACAAGTATCAAACTTCACAAAGATGATAGAGTAAAAAGTGGGTGAGGGTGAAGGTTTGGGAGAGAGAAACGTGGGAGGGCTGGGATATACGGTACCTTGAATCTAGAAGAGGTATACATTACATTAATTGTACCCTTAAAATACATTATGGTATAGTATTGGTAATTTGGTATAGTAAATATAATTATATCAAACCTTAAAGTAATAAGATTTTCTATATGATATAGGAATGTAAAAACTCCAATTAGGATTAGTCGTAGAAATGACACCGAGTAGCCACTCTAAAGGGCTATTATTTAAAAATTAGTCAGTAAGTCTTAAATTTTAATTTTTCAGTTTAAATTTTCAAAATAAAAATATCATAAAATTAAAATTTTTAATTTAAAATTCTAAGACATATTAAATAATAATAACTAATTTCTAAACAACATCCTTGATAATGGTTGTATGTGCACTTGCCCTGAGTCAGTCATTGGAAAAAAAAAACTAGCAATGGCTTTTGGCCCCTCTAGATTGATTCATATCGTGGCAGAAGTTGGAGTGAAGCTTGTTTGAGTCACATGTATGGAATCAACCATATTCGTTAAAACTGACTTAGAATAATGAAAGAAGTTGAAGTAATAAAACACAAAATTAAGATTGCTCTTATTAATTTATAAAAGTTAGAGAACTCTAAAAATTGTGTAATTATGAAAAGGATCTACTTTGGCAAAGTCTTCATGATTCAAAATCAGACAGGAAAGGGATTTTCATGATAACACCTCGTTCCCCTTTGCTTTTGTAACTATGGTGACATTAAACGAATTCGGTGTTCCAGAAATTCCTTTATTCCAATTATTCTAAACAGAATTGTGGAATTGTAAATGATGAATTTAAATGGCCCGCTGCTTTTAATTTGTATAAGCATGAAAGCCAATAATCACTTTTCCAAACCAAAGTTTCCAAAGTAACGGACTTAAAATTAAAGTCCAGAATCCTATGTCTTGTTCTACTGTTAGGACTAAGAACAATATACTCTACTTATCCACTCTATTAACAACAACAACAACAACGACTATCCAGTATAGCCCACAAAGTGGGTTTGGGGAAGGTAATATGTAGACGGGCCTTACCGCTATCCGAAAAGGCAGAGAGGCTGTTTTCAATTGACCCTCGGCTCAGTGAAGGAAAGGAAAAACAAAAACAAAAACAAAAGAGCATTAGTAACTCCAGCAGAAATGGCGTAAATAAATACCTAAACATAAGAACCATAAATAAAATAGCATGCAATAATATCAGACAGTAACTACCATAAATAACTACCATAAGGGAGACACATTCCAATACACAAATTATCTATGGATAGTCCTGCCAAGCCTCACCTAACCCCGGATGAGGAGTACGAAAAACTCTAGGAGCCCCTATCCTACAACCCTGATACTAAACCTCCAGACTTTTCTATTAACACAATAAACCAATCTAAAAACCCTTTTCTTCTGCTCCTAATCAAATACGTTTATGTCATTTCTTAACAAAATTCTATTTTAATCCACAAGAAAGTAGACCTAACTTCATATCCACAATCCACCTCTGCCTTTTTTTTTTAAATTTTAGTGACAATGCGGTAGAATAATATAAGGTGCCCTTCACATGTTCAATGCACCACCGCCCCATAAATACCATCCAATTCACCTTCCACCTGCCCATCTCCTCACCCCGGGGCGGATGAAGTGTAGGAGTGTCGGGTTCAACTCAAACAAATATAAATTTATATGTAAAATTTTAATACAATTACAAAAATTATAACTATAAACTTATAATTTTAAAATATAATGGATTTAATACTAAATTTTTTAAAAGTTTAACCTATAACGTTTAAATTTTAAATACGTTTCTGCTCACACATACAAATAAAAAAATAATTTTGTTCCGCCATGGTTATATATGGAAGGGGAAGGTGGTAGGCAGTTGTCCACATAATATATATATATATATATATATATATATATATATATATATATATATATATATATATATATATATATATATATATATATATATATATATATATATATATATATATGTATTGTGTTTCACTTTTACACTATCAAGAACTTATAAAATAATTTCGAGCGAACTACTTCGATAAGTATTAAGAATACAATAAAAATAATTAATTTGTTATTACATATTAAACTATATTGATAATATAAATTTTTGGAGTATCAGTATGTATGACTTAAAGTCATATCTTTTTAGTACTATTATACAATGAACTTTTGGTCTATTTTTATGCGAGCATACGTACATCTATAAATTATGAATAGATTTTGGCCAATGTATATCATCGCCGATAGTACTTACATACATATACACACACAAGTACACAACAATTATACATTATTAAGTATTTTCGAATGTGTTGTCCCATTTCATCAACATTAACAATAAATGCAATACAAACATACTCAAACTCATAATCTATTAGTAATGATTTTAAAATGAATATGGTTTTTAAAGTAGGAATTAAAATATTATGCAAGTGTAACAAACTAAAAGGTAATTATAAATAACATCATTTAATAAGTATTACATTGATAATCTATAATAAATTGTAATTAATATGTTATAACATATTAAATTATTACATGATTTGAACAAAAATTCTCTTACTATAACGTAAATTCTTATAATAGCAGTATCATTTCTTTATGGATAGATGTCATCATTTATTCAACTTATTGAGTTTGTGGAATGGCACGAGCTAAAAGAAGATGAATCTTTTAATCCTAACCATCTCTTACGACAAAAAGAAAACGAAAACAAATTATTAAGTTTATAACGTTGGAAACCAAATCGGCCTACCACCAAAAAGTCCAAACCATCATCTTCTAAAAGATTTTTTCCTTTTTTTTTTGGGTTTTAAATTTCGTACAACTTATAAATTAAAAACCAAACATTGTGTAACTAATATAAGTTATGCATAAGTTTATATATTATTACATACATGGTAGTATTATGATATATTGTGTATATCTTTTGTGTATCTTTTTAATATTGATAGATATTCTCTCATTATTAGACAAGAGGGGTTGCTCTGATGGTAAGCAACCCCCACTTCCAACCGATATGTTGTGAGTTCGAGTCTCCCCAAGAGTAAGGTGGGAAGTTCTTGGAGGGAAGGATGCCAGGGGTCTATTTGGAAATAGCCTCTCTATCCAAAGGTAGGTGTAAGGTCTGCGTACATACTACCCTCCCCAGACCCCACTAAGTGAGATAATACTGGGTTGTTGTTGTTGTTGTTGTTGTTGTTGTTGTTTATATTCTCTCATTATTGTACAATCCTATAGTTGATAGGGTTTGATACCTCTCTGTAACTCTGTATATATACTTTCGTGAGCAATACGAGATAATTAATTCTCCCAAAACTCTCCACATGGTATCATATGCCATTGGCTTATCGCCAAAGAAACCCTAACTCTTACCTCCAGCGCCGCCGATCCTCACGGTCAGTCGCCTCTCTCTGACGTCTTGCCGCGCCGCCGCTGCACTAACCGGCAGTCCTCTCTCTATCGACGTCGATCAGCGCCTCCTCTCCTTTGCCTCGCGCTTCATGGCCGCTACGACATCAAACGATCTTCTCCAGCCGATTGTCATCAATGCATCGGCTCAGATCCCACTCAAATTGGATTCCACTAATTACCTGGCGTGGATCCCGCCTTATCCGGCTGCTCACACAGCCCATCACTCTCCGACAATTCCCTCTACATCCGATTAGATCCTGGACTCTGGTGCCTCTCATCACATAACCACTGATCTTGCCAACATGTCTCTTTACAGTCCTTACACTGGTTTCGATGATGTGGTTATTGGTAACGGTGAAGGTTTAAAAATTACACATACTGGACAACTTAACAGTTATTCCTCTCTTTTATTGCTTGGGGCTCTCTATGTTCCACATATGCGTAAAAATTTAATCTCTATTGCCCAATTATGTCGTCACAATAATGTTAATGTTATTTTCTCTGATACTGATTTTCAGGTGAAGGATCGTCGCACGGGGGCAACACTCGTTAGCTTCCCACGTAGGGCCAACGCCTACTACTGGCCGGCGGCTTCCAGTCTACTGTCCGCCCTCACGGCACAAAAGCTCTCTGCGTCATTGTGGCATTCTCGGTTTGGTCATCTGTCAGCCAAAATCCTGCGTTAGTTAGTGTCTTCTAGCAGTATAGCGTCCAGTAGTGTGTCTGATTTTGCTTGTGTATCTTGCAAGCTTCATAAGTGTCATAAGTTACATTTTTTTGAGTCAAGTTTATCTTCTACTGCTCCGCTGGAGCTTATTTTTTCTTATGTGTGGACCTCTCCAATTATTTCTAATGAAGGATTTAAATATTATGTCATTTTTGTTGATCATTTCTCTAAGTATGTTTGGTTTTTTCCTTTACGCCGCAAATCTGATGTCTTACAAACCTTCCCCACCTTTAAATCCATTGTTGAAAAATATTTCTCTGCTAAAATCATTACTCTGTATACTGATAATGGGGGTGAATTCCTAGCTTTACGCTCTTTTCTTGCCTCCAATGGCATCTCACATCTCACTTCACCTCCTCATACACCTCAGCACAATGGCTATGTTGAACGCCGTCACTGTCATATTGTCGATACTGGTCTCACTCTCCTTCATTATGACTCTGTACCTCTCATCTACTGGCCTTATGCCTTTCCCACAGCATTCTATCTTATTAATCGTCTTCCCAAGACTAATCTCTCGATGCTCTCCTCCTTTGGGTCTCTCTTCCATAGGTGCCCCAACCTTGCCAAACCGCGTGTCTTCGGCTGTCAATGCTTCCCTTAGCTTCGGCCCTACACCTCACACAAAATGGAACCCAGATCTCGTGCCTGTTTCTTCTTCGGCTACTCTACTACTCAAAGCGCATATCTATGCTTTGATCCCTCAACGTCTAAAATCTTCGTCTCGCGTCATGTCACCTTCCATGAGGATATCTACCCGTTCTCCAAATTGTCTAACCCCGAGTCTCCACCTGTACCCATTCCGTTCTCCCTAGACGTCCTTCCGCTGCCTCCGCCAGTACCTGCCGCCGCTCCCCCTCGCGATCCTTCAGCGGACGCACCGTCGGCGCCAACGCCCGCGCCACCAGCGCCTCTTACGGCACCGCCAGCGGCCCCCGCCGCCACTACACCCACTATGCCGCCACCCTCATCCTCTTAGGGTGGTCATCCAATGCAAACTCGCAGCAAAAATAACATCCATACACCCAAAAAGAAGTTTGGTATGTTAGCTGTAACCTCTCCAGCTGTTACGGAACCTCAGACTTTATCTAGTGCTATGTCTGATGAGCGTTGGCGCGCTGCTATGTCATTGGAGTTTGATGCTCTGCTACGGAATGGAACCTGGGATCTTGTTCCGCCAGATTCATCACAGAATGTTGTGGGCTGCAAGTGGGTTTATCGTATCAAACGAAAGCCTGACGGTACTGTGAACAAGTTCAAAGCCCGGCTTGTTGCGAAAGGCTTTCATCAGCGTCCAGGTGTAGACTTCC
This sequence comes from Nicotiana benthamiana, assembly GCA_034376525.1. Classification (NCBI taxonomy): domain Eukaryota; kingdom Viridiplantae; phylum Streptophyta; class Magnoliopsida; order Solanales; family Solanaceae; genus Nicotiana; species Nicotiana benthamiana. The sequence continues at coordinate 113,294,527 of CM067324.1, forward strand.
AGGAGACTTTCAGTCCGGTTATTAAGCCGGCAACTGTGCGTTTGGTTATCATTCTAGCTGTATCCAAGGGCTGGCCTCTTCGTCAAATGGATGTGAACAATGCCTTTCTTCACGAGAGACTTATAGAGGATGTTTATATGGCACAACCACCGGGTTTTGTTGACAAAGCCTATCCATCTTATGTCTGTAAGTTACAGAAAGCTATTTATGGTCTCAAACAGGCACCCCGGTCATGGTACAGTGAGCTTCGCCAATGTCTTTTGGCTATGGGTTTCGTCAACACTACCTCTGACACTTCGCTCTTCGTCTTTCAGCATTCTGGTATTACAGCCTATTTTTTGGTATATGTTGATGATCTCATATTGACTGGTAGTGACTCTGCTTACTTGAACCGTGTGATTGACTCTCTTGTGACTAAATTTTCTCTTAAAGACATGGGTGATCTAAGCTACTTTCTTGGTGTTGAAGTTCTGCGCAGCTCCAAGGGGTGTTTTCTTTCTCAGCGTAAATATGTTGTTGATCTTTTGATACGTCATAATATGCTGAAATCCAACCATGTTCAGACGCCAATAACGGCGTCCACCCGCCTTCATCTAGCCGATGGCTCGGCTCCTGCAGACGCGTCCGCCTATCGACAAGCCCTTGGGGGCCTCCAGTATCTCTCATTCACTCGTCCTGATATCTCTTTTGTTGTGAATAAACTCTCATAGTTCATGCACGCTACTACCGTCACTCATTGGGGTGCAGTAAAGCGCCTCTTCCGGTATCTGAATGGGACGCGTGACTTTGGAGTCTGGCTGCGTCCTTCATCTGCTCTACCTCTGCATTGTTTCTCTGATGCTGATTGGGGTGGAATCTGTGATGACCGCTCCTCGACTGGTGCCTATGTTGTCTTTCTAGGGCCTAATCCTATTTCCTGGAGCTCCAAAAAGCAGCATTCCGTTGCACGATCTTCTACTGAGGCTGAATATCGTGCCATTGCTTCTGCTACCACTGAAGTCCGTTGGTGTCATTCCCTGCTGCACAAGCTTCATGTCCCTCTTCGGGCTGCTCCTGTCATTTACAGCGACAACATTGGCGCCACTTACCTCTGTGCCAACCCTGTTTTTCATTCGCGCATGAAACACATCTCCATTGATTATCACTTGGTTCGTGAATTAGTTCAAAATGGGTCTCTTCGTGTTGCTCACGTATTATCTGCCGATCATCTTGCTGATGCTCTCACCAAGCACTTATCTCGTCCTCGGCTTCTTCTGCTGATGTCCAAGATTGGCGTGTTCTCTGGTCCTCCATCTTGAGGGGGCGTATTAGGATATATTGTGTATATCTTTTGTGTATCTTTTTATTATTGGTAGATATTCTCTCATTATTGTACAGTCCTATAGTTGATAGGATTTGATACCTCTCTGTAACTCTGTTTATATACTTTCGTGAGCAATACGAGATAATTAATTCTCCCAAAACTCTTTACAGGTAGAAGTTGGGATACGTAATAGTAGTAAGTGAATGACTGCATATAAAGATATAAATATCCTTACAACACGTAAATATAAATAATAATCACCGTATTATTTATTCTTTACGTAACAATCTCATACTATTATTCATTAAATAACAATCCATGCATCAGAATCTTGATATTATTTGAAAAGAATGCAAATAGAAATTATAATAAACTACAAATACCGAGTAAAAAATTCTGGTCCATCTGGAGTATTGCCTAAGGAATACCCAATGGTCAAACGCAAATTAGGCCTCGATTCGTGAAAGACTATATAACTCCAAACATTGTATTTTAAATATAAAATAGTGAAATAATTATGAATTACTCACAAACATTTATGTTAGACCAAAATTCATCAATTTCATTAATTTCATAAATTCATTGGCTGCCGTTTCATACAAAAAGGACTTTTTAATTATATAACTCACATGATTCTATTGACAAAAATACCCGTTAAAGAAAGAAGACAATGTGCATAAATCAGACAGCATATAAGAACAAAAGCAAAAGGGAAAAAACGTTCAATTTTTGTTTCATCAATCTTGCTCACAGTATAGAAACAAAAACAACATAAAAGATATACTAAAAATTTCATCACTGTAATTAACTTTAGAATAAACAAAACGTTCACATGCACAGCAACCAAGAAAAGTTAATCACAGATTCTCCTCTTTTTCTTCATCTTATATTAAATTAAATGCAGGTGTCTTCATTCTTTGTCCAATTCTTGGTGGTGGCAATAGGCTTCCCATTAATGTAAATTTCACTGTAAAGCACAAATAATAAAGGATTGCTTCATTTGTGTACTTCACTTATTGTGGTACTTGAAAAGGCAAAAAGAGCAACAGTCTTTAAGCTTGGAAATTGCCAATGGAACAAATGGGGGGTTGTTTTTGGTGAAAAGGAGTAATTTTGTTGTGAATTTTGGTCTAAATGGGAGTTCATAGGATGTGGGGTGAGCTCAAAATGGAAAAGAAGTTCAGCTTTAAGTTGTTTTTTGTGGTAGTGCTGTTTTGGGGGGTATTTGTGGGTTGTGGTTTGTGTCTGGAGAATGAAGATTCAGATACTGCTGTGTATATTGTAACTCTGAAACAAGCTCCTGTGTCTCATTTCTATGGTGAGCTTAGAGTGAAGGGTCACCACCTCCATCACCACCCCAAGAATCAAGGTTCAGGAAATTTTAGTAGATTGGATAAACCAAGGTATTGTTTGTTAACTAATCTTATAGCTTTTGTAATGTCCAAATTGTTTGAAGTTCAAGATTTGTGTATGCTAAAATAGGGAATTCTTGTAATTGATAGTTTGTGTGTTTGACTGATGAGTTATGGCATGTAATTAATTGCTTAGGTTAAGATTCTTGTGGGGTGAAACGTGATTGATAAGATTTGGACAATTATAACAATTCCTCTCTCGTAGACTAATTGTTTGAGCTGCGTACCCACTTCCAGTTGTACTGGAGAAGTTATAATCGTACTCAATTATCATATTTTGGTCTTGTCCTTGACCGTCATTTTTGTATTTCTTGTCTTAATGGATTAGTGTTTTGCTCATGGTCTGAATTCTTACATTATATTTCTTGTGAAAGTGAGAAGCTTTACTATTTTCCATCATGTTATTGATCAGCTTTATTTCAACAGCAATATTTCGCATAAACATGGCCACCATGCTTCCTCCATATCACGGATGCACGATTCTTTATTGAGGAAAATATTCAGAGGAGAAAAGTATCTGAAACTTCACAGCTACCACTACTTGATCAATGGATTTGCCGTGCTTGTTACTCCCCAGCAGGTATGTTGCCAGTGAGTGCTCTTGAAATTTTGTTTCATTAACAGCTAGCATTGCCTTTTTTGTTGCTAATCACGACACTGTTGATAGTTAAGTCATTATGTAGTTTTGTCTGTGTTTTGATCTTAATATCAACTCATGCATATGATGATATTTCAAGGCTTTCAAGCTTGCAAGTAGGAGAGAAGTGTCCAATGTGGTTTTGGATTTCTCGGTCAGAACTGCAACCACACATACACCGCAGTTCCTGGGTCTTCCTCTAGGGGCATGGGCTCAAGAGGGTGGATATGAAACTGCTGGGGAAGGCATTGTGATTGGTTTAATTGACACTGGAATTGATCCAACGCACCCCAGCTTCTCTGATAATACACCTGAACGACATTATCCTGTTCCAGAGCATTTCTCAGGCATTTGTGAGGTCACTCGTGATTTCCCATCTGGATCCTGCAACAGGAAGCTTGTTGGTGCTCGCCATTTTGCAGCCTCTGCTATAACCAGGGGGATATTCAATGCAACTCAGGACTATGCTTCTCCTTTTGACGGTGATGGGCACGGGACGTAAGTGTTTCTCTTCCCTATGGACCATTTCACTATAGCCTTTTTCCCTCAAGCACTTCAATTTCTAGAAAACTAAGTGCCTATCAATTAGTTCCAACGAAGCGGCGGGGATCTAACTAGAATTTCATTCCAATCTCAATATTGTTGGAATTGGTCGCAAAAGCAATTGCCTTTGGTTGAAATGCTTATTTTACATTCCATAATGTGTTTCTTAAATATTGTTGGTCTGGATCATGATCAATCTTTACCTTTATCATTTTAAGGCTAAACTTGAGCTCAAGTGACCATGGGGATAACCAAACAACTTCATTCTTCAATAAATTACAGTGTCATGAAACCTTATAAGCCTAACACAAATATCATGGCTTTTCCGAAAAATATTTTTGTTTTTGAGATATCTAATGATCCATTTTGTATCTCATGACAGAACTCTTGTTCATGTCACCTACAAGACATGCGTTTCCATAAAATTCAAAATCTAGTACAGAGTAGGGTAACCAACCAAACCTGCAATGTAGTCTTTGATTTGAGAAAGAAGCAACCATATCTTTTTGACTATCCACCTGTTGAAATTCATTGCTTCAAATGTGATAATGTACCATCTTCCCTCAGTATAGCTGAAAAGACTGTTTTATTTTATGGGAGTTGCTATATTTAGACTTTGGTGACATTAAAGTCCTTTGAACCACAATTAGTATGCTTACATCCATGGAATGTACACTTGATGATCCCAAAGATTTAAACCCACACTACATACAGACAAACGGACAAACACACACAGGAAAAAAAAAGGAAAGTGATGATTGTTCAGACCTTCTTGATATCGTCCACATGCTTTTTGCAACTATAAAGTTGCTTATATCTTCATGAAATCTTTCAGTTACTGATAGTAATTCTATTAGCAAGTGGCTTGAATTTTGTTTAAAGATGCAGGCATACAGCTTCAATTGCAGCGGGTAACCATGGGATCCCTGTTGTTGTAGCTGGTCATCACTTTGGATATGCTAGTGGAATGGCTCCTCGTTCACAGTAAGAGACCTGAAAATTCAAATCTTTTTCTTTTTTGATTTGCAAATTTGCCTATGGATTATGATGCTCAACATGTAACTATAGTATGTTCTTTGGAAGAGATCCCGATGATGTTGATGTGCTTGATGTATATACCTATACTAAATTACAATCAACTTTCATGCCTATTCTCTCTTCCGCTCAACTTCCAATCTTTTCTCCGTTTGTGAGGTTTGTTTAATGGTCTGTCTGGGCCTAGAAAGAGATTCTTTAACCAGAAAGAATTCGGTTTAGATGTAGCATACCTATCCAGAAGGAAGGGACAAAAGAAAGATCTTGTTGTTTCTTCAACAATTTCTGATCTCTAGTGGATCTCTCAGTAGGATTCGATCCCATATGAAGTTCTGACCATCTATCAGAGAAAAAGACGATTTCGGATATTCAAGGATTGCACGTTCTGTTCTAGATTAAGCAGGTCTAATTTAGGGAATTGTTGATAGGCTAACAAAAAAAGACAATTAGGAGTTCATTGGAATTCTCACATATTTTTGGAAGATACTTATTTCGGATAGGTCACACAGCCACAAGGGGCCAGAAGGACTTCTAGTCTATTAGAATCCCCTAGAGTAGTAAAATATATCTTTAGTTCATTTCATATATAACTAGTACTAGCCAATATCTAATATCTCATATACATGTCTTTCTTCCATAACGTAAACCAAGCATTCATCTTAGATTCAATCCTATTCGAGAATCAAGCGTCGAAATATCTAGAAGGGTTGGCTTATAGTTATTCAATTACAGATACCTCCCTCTCCTAACCGACCCTTTCTAAAATAATAAAAAAAAACCCTTTTTTGTAAATTCGTTTGAACCTTACCTTTTCTTATTATTCCACCTAGATAAATCTAAATGGACAAATTGATTAGGCCGAATAATTCCATATGCTAGTCTGCTGGAATATGTGATCCCGTATTTGCTTCTGCAGTGACTACTAAACCAGCACCTTTTGAAAGCTATAGCTCCTGATTATAGAATTAACCAAAGTAGCTTTTGCTACAAAGCAACTGAAATCAAAGTGATCTTGAGAATTCAGAACACTTAAAGCTTTTGAAATTCCTGGTAATACTAGATTAGAACTCAGCCTGTAGGACTACTACTGAAGATATTGGGCTCTACTGCTGAAGGGGGTTATGATTGCCAGAAATCTTTCTTCCTGATGTTTATGAATTACTTAAGAAGTTCTTCTATAAATATGGATGTGTTGTTTCCAAGGAGAGTTGGATCCTGGATAAGTTAGCTACTGCTTGAGTTGTGAGCCCTTTGCGAAACCGACTACAGATCTACTACATCTAATCTGCTCTGTCGACTTAACTAAGTGCTTCTTCTATAAATATGGATGTGTTGTTTCCAAGGAGAGTTGGATCCTGGATAAGTTAGCTACTGCTTGAGTTGTGAGCCCTTTGCGAAACCGACTACAGATCTACTACATCTAATCTGCTCTGTCGACTTAACTAAGTGCTTCTTCTATAAATATGGATGTGTTGTTTCCAAGGAGAGTTGGATCCTGGATAAGTTAGCTACTGCTTGAGTTGTGAGCCCTTTGCGAAACCGACTACAGATCTACTACTTCTAATCTGCTCTGTCGACTTAACTAAGTGCTCATGTCTAAGCAATTGAGTTTTCCTGTATGCTAGTCTTATACTTTGAGTTAATTTCCTAAAGTACAGTAATTATTGAAATCCTATGAACTAGACTGAGATACTTATCACCAGCTAATATTTGCAGTGTTGCAGTTTATAAGGCATTATACAAGAGCTTTGGTGGCTTTGCTGCAGATGTCGTTGCCGCCATAGACCAGGTACCTTTTCATTTTTAGTTACGAGAGTAGAGAAGAAGGGTACAAAAGAAAGGAATGTATCTGTGTTTGAACTTCATACAAACAAAAGAAGAAAGTAAAATAACTGCTGCAGGTGTTGTTTCCCTGCATTGCTTGTACTTTGATCTTTTTGATTATCACCTTTCGAAGAACAGACAAAATGGGATATAATTTTCTATTTTCTGACTTTTAATGTGTGGACATTTACGTTGACCTAGAATCATTCCCCTCACTGGAATTTTGAGATTTCCAGTTCCATCTGACAGTGCTCTGGATTTTCTTCTCTTGACCTGAGCTTTTCCATATAAACAGCTAAACGAAAACAAAGAACAAGACATCATTATCCAGTCTGTTTCCATGAGCTCGACCTTGAACATGAAGATGTAGATTTGCTATAAATGTCATAATAGCTTCAGCAAAGTATATGTGCTTAATCGTTTGACATGAGTGGTCGCCCAAATTCCACCATGTGGCAACATCACGTATTGTTGCTTGTCTTACTAGTGGTAAGGCAGCCTTGTTAAAAATGGTGGTAAAGAAGGACAAAGATCTCCTAGTTATTGGAGAACTGTTCATGTATGAAAACCTTATTTCATATCAAATTGTACTCTCTTCATCATCATTGTAGTAAGCATGAGGAGCATCTTCACAAAGCAAAAACAAGATAGATCTTCATTCCGTAGCACTGATACTTATCTGTTTTCATTGATAGGCAGCCCAGGATGGAGTGGACATAATTAATTTATCAATCACTCCAAACAGGCGTCCTCCTGGTGTCGCTACTTTCTTTAATCCTATAGACATGGCCTTGCTATCAGCAGTTAAGGCTGGCATCTTTGTAGTACAAGCAGCAGGAAATACTGGACCTTCACCTAAAAGTATTTCTTCCTTCAGTCCGTGGATCTTCACTGTTGGTGCTTCAACCCATGACAGGGTTTATGGTAACTCTATAGTGCTTGGAAACAACATCACAATACCTGGAGTTGGACTTGCACGTAAGTCTATCTTGCTGATCGATTTAATAATTATTCTGTAGGACTTATTGTCTAAATAAAGTTCAACAAGTTTTTATTTAATAAAATATCGGCGGAGAATGAAAGATGACTTTTACAGGGTTGATTTCGTGTTTGATCAAGCTAAGCCCTTGGACAAGTTAAAGAATATGCACTAGCAGCCTAGATATTTTGCCGATATTTGCTCTCCTATCTTAAGTAGTAAAAAAAAGCACTCCAGGTTGCATAATATTTCTGGAAAACATGAGTGAAACTGTGACGATCATCTGAAATTAAAATTTTCCGTGTTTTTTTCTTTTGATCTCTACATTACCAAACTTGAGTCTTCTTTGTTCTTTGACATATACATTATCAGCATACAATCATGAATTTGGTAAACTAACCATTTGCATGTTCCGAGACAGTTGGCTTGACCAGACTACTGTTCTTGCCTACGTATAAATTGGTTAGTTTTCACTGGATAAAGATAGTGGAATGAGGTAACCATTAGTTTTCTTTGGATGCAACGGCAATTGTTTGATTTTAGCTTGCACACCACTTCAGCTATTACTACAATTTATTGGGGCTAACCCATTGTCCATTAAGGTTCTTTAAAATTTAAAGAAGTTCCTGTCATGTGGTTGGCTTGAAAGCTGTGTATTTTACTGCAGCTGGAACAGATAGCATGTACACTCTAGTTATGGCAATTCATGCTTTGAATGACACAGCGGCTAGTGATATGTATGTGGGTGAATGCCAAGATGCCAGTAGTTTCAATCAGACTCTTGTTCAAGGGAATCTATTAGTTTGCAGCTACTCTGTCCGCTTTGTTCTTGGACTTTCCACCATCAAACAAGCCCTAGAAACTGCGAAGAACCTTAGTGCAGCTGGTGTTGTGTTCTACCTCGATCCTTTTGTCATCGGTTTTCAAATCAATCCTACTCCAATGAGATTGCCTGGCATCATAATTCCATCTGCTAATGATTCTGAGGTATGTCTTGAGATATGCTACTCTTCCATTTCATTTTATATGGTGATGTTTGACTGGAAAGGAGTTAAAAAAAGAAAAGCCATGACATCTCATTGACTATAAGAGCATCTCACTAAGGGTACACTTAGAAGTTTAAAGTTAGAGAAATTCCAAATATAGAAAAATTGCCAGTCCTTTGGAACAAACTCAAAAGGAATGAGCGTCATATGAAGTGAAACATAGGGAGTAATTTTTATCATCTGGCCAAGTCATCTTGGATCATTAATGAAGTTTGATAAAATTCTTAAAAGTATGTATGTTATCTTTAGCTTACTCCAAATTCTTTCAAGTTTGGTTCCCATGCACCCAACTGTTTATTTGCAATTTGCATATACTGAGTTCAAGTAACTTGGCAGATCTTACTTCAGTACTACAATTCTTCACTGGACCAAGATAAAATTACTAAGAAAATTATAAGGTTTGGGGCAGTTGCATGCATTTCGGGGGGTCTTAAAGCAAATTTCAGCTTGTCTGCTCCAAAGGTTATGTTTTATTCTGCTCGGGGACCAGATCCAGAAGACAGTTTTCTTGATGATGCAGACATACTTAAACCAAACTTAGTTGCTCCAGGAAATTCTATATGGGCAGCTTGGAGTTCCGGTGGAATGGAGTCGGTTGAGTTTGAAGGTAGTTGAACTAAAGAAAGCTTGTAAATGAATGAAAATGCCATTATATATTTGCTTATGTATGGTACTTGATCCTATATTTAGGTGAAGATTTTGCAATGATGTCTGGAACCAGCATGGCGGCCCCGCATATTGCTGGTCTGGCAGCACTCATTAAGCAGAAATTTCCTAGCCTTAGTCCTGCTGCTATTGGATCTGCACTTTCTACCACAGCTTCTCTTTATGACAATAATGGTGGTCCTATATTGGCCCAGCGAGCATATGCTGACCCAGATACTAACCAGTCTCCTGCAACACCTTTTGACATGGGAAGTGGATTTGTGAACGCTACTGCTGCACTGGATCCAGGCCTTATTTTTGATACAAGTAAGCCACTCTTCTTTGCTCCTGTATCTTCGCTGTGGAAGTTGAGGAGAATGGATTTGTTATAATATTTAACTAGTTATAGGATGCTATTAAAATGTGAATGATGGATGCTTTGGTATATCCGTGGTGCTGCTTGTACTCATAGCAATTTCAGAGAACAGAGTATAAACTGGTTTAAGCAAGATGCTATCGAAGTCCAGACCTTGGTTTTACTTGAAAGGTCTATGTTGTTGGCTTGGTCTAGATAAAACTCACTGCAATGCTGATCATAACTTTATGGAGAAAATAAATGCTACTCATTCTTTAGTCAATTATTTTAAAGCTGTTACATGTATTTTATGTAAATGTATTTTGAGACGTATATGGCGGTTACTCCCATGCAACTTTGAGCAATCATTATACTTTTTGGGCAATGCGGGGGGTTATCAATTATATAGTTGTTGCGGTATCACTACAGTGCCAGTTTCTGATATGGAATCTGAAAATTTTCATTGTAGGCTATAGTGACTACATGTCATTCCTCTGTGGCATAAATGGATCGGCACCTGCGGTACTGAATTACACTGGTGAGAGCTGTGGAGCATCTATAATGAATGGAACTGAGCTGAACTTGCCTTGCATCACGATATCAAAACTGAATCAATCCAGAACAGTTCAAAGAACATTGATAAATATTGCTGGCAATGAAACATATGCTGTTGGTTGGAGTGCGCCTTATGGTGCTTCTATAAACGTCACGCCAGCACACTTTTTTATAGCAAGTGGGCAGCAACAGGTCTTGAATGTTGTCTTTAATGCTACTAAGAACAACAGTGCACCAAGCTATGGAAGAATTGGACTATTTGGAAACCAGGGTCATGTTATAAACATTCCTTTGTCAGTCATAGTAAAAATTTCATACAACACAACTAATAGCTGATAAGACTTCTTTTTTTTGTAATTTTGTTGAGTGTCCATTTTTTTGATTTGTTAGGCTCTGTAAATGTGTTTGAAATGTAGATAACTCATTGGTTGATAAATAACCATGATGTGATTTGTTCGCTCATTTATTATTGTTGTTCTTAAAGTTGAGGAAAAATATACTCTATTTTAACGTATGGTAGAAGTTTTGGACCAAGGGCTTTACTAAGGGGTGTCACGTGGCAAGGTTTCACAATTTTTATTTTAAATAATATTCTTCTAAAAAAAGACATGAGCGTATGCTCAATATAGCTTGAAAATAATACAAAATAAACAATATAATGTTATAAAGTAAAAGTAATTTAGTAAATATAAATAAGAAACAGAGATAGAAGGGTATTTAACTTCCTTTTGGCGTGTCTTTTCATAGCCATTTACATAGCTTTTTATAAGCATAAAAAGTAAAGATTAGTATAATAGTGTAAGGGATAAATATTATGTATTTCATCCACAAATTATTCATATATGGACTTCATCCACATATTATTTATAACACTCCCCTTTGATGGCCATGCAAAAAAAAAATGCATCATTAAGAGCTTAATAGGAAAAAACGTGGGAATTACATAGTTATTTGTAATACGCATTACTCGCTGCCTCATTAAAAACCTTACCAGGAAAACCCAATGGTACAAACCTTTACTTAAGGGAAAAAAGAGTACAATGCATATTTTTACTCTCCCTAATTAAAATATCATTTAAGACCTCGAAGACGCTGCATTCCAATCTTATATGTTAACTTATCAAATATTGAGGTTGCCAATGCCTTGGTAAACAGCTCTGCCAAATTATCACTTGAATTACATAGCTTTTTATAAGCATAAAAAGTAAAGATTAGTATAATAGTGTAAGGGATAAATATTATGTATTTCATCCACAAATTATTCATATATGGACTTCATCCACATATTATTTATAACACTCCCCTTTGATGGCCATGCAAAAAAAAAATGCATCATTAAGAGCTTAATAGGAAAAAACGTGGGAATTACATAGTTATTTGTAATACGCATTACTCGCTGCCTCATTAAAAACCTTACCAGGAAAACCCAATGGTACAAACCTTTACTTAAGGGAAAGAAGAGTACAATGCATATTTTTACTCTCCCTAATTAAAATATCATTTAAGACCTCGAAGACGCTGCATTCCAATCTTATATGTTAACTTATCAAATATTGAGGTTGCCAATGCCTTGGTAAACAGCTCTGCCAAATTATCACTTGAATTACATAGCTTTTTATAAGCATAAAAAGTAAAGATTAGTATAATAGTGTAAGGGATAAATATTATGTATTTCATCCACAAATTATTCATATATGGACTTCATCCACATATTATTTATAACACTCCCCTTTGATGGCCATGCAAAAAAAAAAATGCATCATTAAGAGCTTAATAGGAAAAAACGTGGGAATTACATAGTTATTTGTAATACGCATTACTCGCTGCCTCATTAAAAACCTTACCAGGAAAACCCAATGGTACAAACCTTTACTTAAGGGAAAAAAGAGTACAATGCATATTTTTACTCTCCCTAATTAAAATATCATTTAAGACCTCGGAGACGCTGCATTCCAATCTTATATGTTAACTTATCAAATATTGAGGTTGCCAATGCCTTGGTAAACAGATCTACCAAATTATCACTTGAATGATTTGTTGAACATCTATTTCATCATTCTTTTGAATATCATGAGTGAAGAAGAATTTTGGTAGAATATATTTTGTTATGTCTTCTTTAATATATCCTCCTTTCAGTTGAGCTATACATACAACACTGTCTTCACACAATGTTATTGAAATATTTCCTTTCAAAGAAAGACCACATGTTTCCTGAATGTGTTGAGTTATTGATCTCAACCAAACGCATCCTCTACTTGCTTCACCAATGACTATTATCTCTGCATGATTTGAAAAAGTAGCAACCATAGTCCGTTTCGTTAAACGCCATGATATGACTGTACCTCTACATGTAACTGAGTAACCTGTCTGAGATCGAGCTTTATGTGGATCAGATAAATATCTTACATCTGCATAACCAACTAATGCTGACTTGGGCCAAATAAACTCATATCAATGGTCCCTCTCAAGTATCTGAATATATGTTTAATACCATTGTAGTGTCTTTGTGTTGGTGAAGAACTAAATCTTGATAACAAGCTTACTGAGAAAGTTATATCTGGTCAAGAATTATTGGCAAGATACATTAACACCGTAATTGCAATAAGATATGGTATTTCGACACCAAGAAGCTCTTCATCATTTTCATGACGCCAGAATGGATCTTTATTTATATAAAGTGATCTTACAACCATCGGGCTACTCAACGGATGTGCTTTATCTATATAGAATCACTTTACAATCTTTTCGGTGTATGTTGATTGATGGACAAAATTTTTATCTTTCATATGCTTAATTTGTAGACCAAGACAAAAATCTTGTATTTCCAAGATGTTTCATTTCAAATTATTTCTTCAAACAGTCTACTCCTTTTGGAAGCTCCACAAGAGTTCCAATGATGTTTCAATTATTAACATACCAACGATAATAACAAATTCAGTTCCAGGTCTTTTTATAAAGACACAAGGACAAATTAGATTATTCTTGTACGTTTCTTTCAATAGGTACTCACACAGGCAATTATACCATATGCGCCCTTAGTTGTTTCAATCTATATAAGAAGCTTTATTGAACAAGTTTCTTGAAAAAATTTATATGTTTCGGGCACTTTAAATCCTTCAGGGATTCTCATAAATTTTCATTATCTAATGAGCCATACAAATAGGTTGTGACAACATCCATTAGACGCATATCAAGTTTTCTATGCATTGTCAAATTTATAAGATACCTGAACGTGATAGCATCCACCGCGGGAGAATATGTCTCCATATAATCAGTGCCAGGTCTTTGCGAAAATCTTTGTCACACAAGTCGTGCTTTATATTTAAGAACTTCATTTTTATTATTTCGTTTTCGCACGAAAACCCATTTGTGCCTTACTGCCTTTATATCTTTAGGTGTTTGAACTATAAGTCCGAAGATTTCATATTTTTCAAGTGAAGTTAATTCTATCTGGATAACATCTTTTCTTTTTGTTCAATCATTTATCTGTTTATATTCATCGACAAAGTTTGGTTCAAGATCCTCATCTTGTTGCATTATTTCGACAACAACATTATAAGAAAAAATGTTATCATAGTAATATTATTTCGATTTCATCTTTTTCTCGTTGAGATATAACTTATTGAGATATCCGTTCTCGTTATTTTCAGGTACCTGGACCTCCCCTGAGATCTTACATTTGTTATATCTTAGGGCTCTTCTTAAGCCACTACCTTTGTGTTATGATCACTTTAATTATTTTCTCCTTTTATTTTTCGAGGATTTTTATCTTTAGAACCGATTGGTCTACCACGTCTCATGCGTGGCTTAGACTCATTTGCTTTAATTGATTGTCCTGCTGGGATATCAACTCAAAGTGGAGCATTAGCAGTTGGTTAGTCATCCTTGGTAGGTCAGTGAATGTATCTGGAAATTGATTTGCAATATTTTATAAATGAATTATCTTTTGAGCCTCTTCTTCACATTGATTCATTCGAGGATCTGAATGATATAGTGATAATGCATTCCAATCTATCTCATTTTTCAGCTGTGTATTTTTCCTCCTAATGTTGGATACATTATTCATCAAAATGGTAATCAGAAATTTTGTCGTATATAAATCTCCAGTTATAGGCTCTAGATATTTTGTAATAGAATGAGATTCATATCCAACATATATCCTTCTTTGGGGACCTGTCTTTGTGCGTTGTGGTGGAGCAATTGGAACATATAGATCGCACAACCAAAGATTCTAAGATGAAAAATATTTGGCTCCTGACCAAAAACCAATTGCAATTGGGAGACTTTATGATAACTTGTAGGTCTTATCCGCACTAGTGTTGCTGCATGCAAAATAACATGACCCCATACTAAAATGGGAAATTTTGTTCTCATAAGCATTGATCTAGCAATTAATTGAAGGCGTTTGATCAATAATTCTACTAGACCATTTTGTGTACGAACATGAGCAACTGGATACTCAATTTTTATCCTAGTTGATATACAATAATCATTAAAGACTTGGGATGTAAAATCACCAGCATTATCAAGATGAATGGCCTTAATTGCATAATCTGAAAATTGTGCTCTTAACTTTATTGTTTGAGCCAACAATCTCGCAAATGTCATATTGCGAGTAGTAAGCACACATCTGACCATCTTGTAGATGCATCTATCAAGACCATATAATATCTGAATGGTCCACATGGAGGTGAATGGTCACACATATATCCCCCTGTATATATTCCAAAAATGTAGGGGATTCCATCCTAACTTTAATAATTGATTGTCTAATAGTTAATTTGCCTTGAGAACATGCAGCACAAGAGAATTTCTTAAATTGAAGAATCTTTTGGTTCTTTAATGAATGTCCATGTGAATTCTAAATTATTTTACGCATCATAGTAGAATTAGGATGGGCAAGCTGATTATGCCAAACAATAAAATTATCTTGACTAGTAAACTTTTCGTTTACTACGGTATGTGTTTCAATCCTAATAATACCAATGTTAGGGGTGTTCATCGGGCGGATTGGGCGGCTTTTACTCTTAACGGTTTGGCTTAACGGTTATCGGCTTTTAAATGTATTAATCCGTTAGCCACCCGATAAGATATCGGGCGGATTGGTATCGGGTTAGCTCTTATAGGGCGGTTAATGGGCGATTTATCGGCATAACATACATGTTCACTAAATATCTCTTATTCTCCTCGTCTTAGAAATAATGAATTGCCATAAAAAATAATATTTTAGAGGCAATATGATGTAGATAATGAAATAATCGCCATCAGCATGTAGATTATAAAATAGATAAATTCACTACTAGTTCAGTATCGAGAAAAATAAAACAGAACTTATCTTCTGTTAGAGGCCACACTATATGTGTACTCATAAGCTTCGGATTAACCAAAAAAATCTGTCGCGCAAATTTCCATTCAGCTTCCACAATGAACTTTTAAAAACTGAAGTGCTCTGGTAAATTCTACTCTCTACACTCCTCTTCTATAAATAACTATCGTTCTCCATTTTCCACAAGAAATCATCCAAAATGCACAACTTTATTTCATGGGGTGTCGTTCCTCTAGTCATAACCAACCTTTCACTTCTTCTTTTTCCATGACACACATAGAACCATATATGTATTAGACAACTCAATTCTATCATTAAATTATATATATATATATATATATATATATATATATATATATATATATATTTTTATATTCTTAACGGGTTAACGGATTAGCCGTTAAGAAAATTGAATAATTCATCCCCAAACCGATAAGCCGTTAATAAAAAAAATTCAATCCGTTCCCCATCCATTAAGCCGTTAAGCCGTTACCAATAAGCCGTTAAGCTTCGGTTTGGATCGGTTTTCGGTTTCGGATCGGTTTTGAACACCCTTAACCAATGTAGTATAAGCCAGAGGAAAAAACAGGTAACATTTCAAGCACATATTTCTTACTAAATATTATTGTAATAATATTAGGATATTCAAACTTTTCATCATTTATAGTCTCAATATGATAGCCATTTTGACGAATATCTTTAAAACTTAATAAGTTTCTTTGAGATTTTGTTATAAAATAGTACTTCATCATAGCCAAATTTATTCCTCTTGGTAGTAATAAATTAGGTCTTCCGGAATCTTCAATTAATCTAGTAGTACCGAATATTGTATTAATAGTGGCTTCTTTCATTACCAAATATCTCTTCTCTCTTAAAATAGTGTGTGTTGTATCATTATCCAGAAGACATATATCATCTTTATTAATCTTGGATCCAACGGAAGACTGGGAAATTTTCATATTCTTTATAAAAAAAATAAAAATTACATCATAAGAAATATGAAAGATTAACAGAAAAAGAACATTAAGAAATACATTAGGAACGTGGAAACTAGCAATACATGATATATTAGGAAAATACGCTCAAGGAAAATAAATCAGTTGCAAATATAAAATGAAAAACTACCAACTTTTGTTATAGCTTCATTCTCCAGTAAGATGATTAGTTCTTCAGTTATATCCTCAAAAAAGTCTCTAGCTTTCAAATGAATGATATTTGCTAGGCCTCCAAAATCATTATCTTTATATGCAAGATGTACCTCAAAATCATATTTATTTGAGGGATCTGCTTCCTCATCATTATTTTGAAAGGTCAAGTGTGCATCCACATTGTTTTCTTTCTTTCTGAGGGAGGCTTGATAAAGTTTGACAAAATAATTTGGCGAACGACAAATACGTGTCCAATAACCTTGCATACCACATCGGAGGCACTCACTAGTTTTACCTTTTGAAGGAATAATTTGAGAACTCTTATTGTTCTTCTGTTTATTTTCACCATGATGACGATAATCGTTTCGTCCCCTGCCACATCCACGTCTTCAATCATGTCCATAACTACGATAATTATTTTGTTTTCTTCTAAACTTATCATATGCAGTTGTAATATTCACTTCTGGGAATGAAGCTGACCTAGTTAGAGGGAGGGGCTTCATGATTTTTCATTAATAGAGTATTATTCTGCTCAGCCACAAGTAGGCATGTGATTAATTCAGAATATTTCTTAAAATCCTTCTCACGATATTGTTGTTGTACCACTACATTCGAAGCGTGAAAAGCGAAAAATATTTTTTTTATAAATCCTTATCTGTGATGGTGTCTTCACATAATTTTAACACAGAACTTACTTTGAAAATAACAGATTATACTCACTTACTATTTTAAAGTCTTGCAACCTTAAATGTACCCACTCGCACCGAGATTTTGATAATACCGTAAGTTTTAAGTGGTCATATCAATCCTTCTAATTATTTCATAATTCAAGTGAATTTTTTACGGTTAAATATTTAGTCTTTAACCCTTCATGTAGATGATGATGAAGGAAACTCATGGCGTTCACTTTATCCTAATTTGATGCTTTATTTCCTTGTATAATAGTATTTCCAAGATCTTTAGTGTCAGTAAATTTCAGCATTAAGGACCCATAATAAATAGTTCTTCCCGGTGATGTCAAGTGCCACAAATTCAAGTTTTGATAAATGTGACACAATGAAACTATCATAAAAGATAAATAAGTTAGAGAAATAATTATGTAAATAAACTATTAATGAACAAAATAATTAAGGGAAAAAAGAAATGGAAATAGAGCTATATCATGTAAACAGCCTGCTATTTCATTTCATTCTAAGTGAAAACAACATACTGTTTCATTACACTTTATATATATATGTGTGTGTGCGTGTGTGTGTGCGTGTGTGTTAATAGAATTGAACGTGACTAACATTATTTATATGTTCCAATCTAATAAATATAAAGTGACTAAACCAATATAAAAGTATTACTTGTCACTTTGTTTTTCACCGTTCTTCAAAAGGCCTTAAAGATATGTTTTGATCTAGGAAGTTCATAATATCATAAGTAGTTTTTAGTGGGTCGCTAGTGTGAAGACTTTAAGGTCATCTAAGAGTTGAGCACCAAAGAAAATAATTTAATTATTTTATCACTGCAATGTACTTATTATTTAAACTATTTAAGATGCCTAAGAGCACAAGAAATATGCAAATAGTGAGCATATGATTTATACTGCCATAAACGAAATGAATATAATGATAACAACAACAACAACAACTACCCAGTATAGTCCCACAAAGTGGGGTCTAGGGAGGTAATATGTAGACGAGCCTTACCCTACCCCAAAGGGCAGAGAGACTGTTTCCAATCGACCCTCAGCTCAGTGAAGGAAAGGAAACACAAAAACAAAAACAAAATAGCATTAGTAACTCCAGCAGAAATAGCATAAATAATTATCTAAACATAAGAACCATAAATATGACTCATCTTAGCTGGGTTAAGGATAAAATTAGAGCTTCACGCAAATAATGTGTTATAAAATAAAAATAATTTAGTAATCTGCAAATAGTGAGCATATGATATATACTGCCGCCATAAACAAAATAAATATAATAATACATACCTTAATAAAATATGACTCAATTTAGCAGGGTTAAGGATAAAAATAAAATTTCGCGTAGATAACGTGTTATAAAATAAAAATAATTTTAGTAAAATATAAATAAGAAACAGGGATAGAAAGGAAGAATATTTCACTTTGTTTTGGTGTGTCTTTCCACTGTCATTTACATAGCCCTTTTAATAGGCATAAAAAGTAAAGACCGCTATAGTAAAGCAGTGTAAGGGATATGGAAATCTATCCACAAACTATTCATACATGGACTTCATCCCCATACTATTTATAACAAATAAACATTAATTAGAAATAGAAGTAAAACTTTTAATCAGATTGTCAGTCTTTTGCAAAGTCTTGTTCATCAGTTTTATGGTCAGTGCTGGAGGAACAAAGCAAAGGGAAGGAGGAATCTCCAGAATTAAGTTCATTTAATTCAAATAACACAGTACAGAACCACAATGCTAAGATTGCGCTTCAATGATCCAACAATCACCAAATAGCTTCTATAAAAAATGAATTACATCGCAAACAAAAGCTTCCAATCTGCAAATCAATCCGTGGAGCGATGATTTGTGAGATTCTTCTGTACAGGGTGTCTCAGACATTTTCTCATGATATAATTAACAAATCTTAACAGGATAAAATAGTAAAAACGAAGACTTGAGTTTTATATATTTGATTGTAGGTCAGACCACAACCTCAGCACACATGAAGCTTTGACTCATTTCCATCAACTAGTGAAAGTCTAGGTCAGATCATCTTCATCCAAAGGCTCTTTGTCGTCTTTCGTGGCTTCATTCTTGAATGCGCTAACATCCCCAGTAGGCAATTTCCTCGCAATCTTGATAATCTGGAGTAATTGCAATTTGTGTTAAATGTTAATATAGCAAGTTGAATGGATTATTGAATGGCTTAAGTATACACACTCATAAACAACAGAAGTACAATTAGATGTAGGTGCAGGAAAGAAGTAGAAAGAGAACGAAAATAGATATCACACAAATGAAGCTTCTTGCTTATGCGTCTTAATTTCCTTACTTTTTCGTCCTAGTGCAAAGTAAACTCTCAAGCACAGTGTTAACTGTGAAGCATTGAGCATTGACAATGATCTAGAAGCTACTCACGAACCAGCTAGGCAGACCAAACAAGAAACTTTTTTGCAGTTCAATTAATAATTGATTCATTCAATTCTGGGAGAAAGTTCTGAAGCAAGAAGGAAAAACAATTATACTAGGTAAAATGGCTTATGAAAACAAATATAAAAAAAAGCACAATTTTTTATCAGTCGGGACAATTTAGCTGAAAAGATCCTCCAAAAATCTTATAGCAAGAAAACTACAGAACCAGTCACTTGCGGGAGAGAAACAGTTGGATTAAGGAATGTCTAGTTTAAATAGAAACCTGGTGATACCCCATTCCAACCATTCTTACCAAAAAGCTGACAACTAACTTACCCACTTACTGTCATTCAAGACTATGTTACAAGCATAAGCACAGCAGCCATCCAAATAATTGAAGTAGTAGGCATTTGCAACTCAATATTGTCAAAAGAGCTACTCTGGGCCATGCTAAATTTGTTAAGTGTAAGACAATAATTAGCACTCATCATCTTGACTCTACAATACTGTGTGACTAACCGTGTGATCAAGATTTGATACAGTGCTTGATTGTGCCACACGTTTAATATCCTCAACATCGCCTTCAGCATAAGCAGAGAGAAATTTACCAGCACAGCGACCTTGATCACTATTCATGAAAACTTCAACCCTACAAAGAAGAGCCAACAACTGTGTCTTTAGTAGGATAAGAATTCACCTGATAAAATCATGAGTAAACTGTAAGTATAAGAGAGGTTATCAATTCCAGAAGCAAACATGAACTTGAAAAATAAAACTGTCCATATAGATTCATCAGTCTGAGAAAGATAAACATGAAAAGCTGAACAGGTAGGGCTACACAGAAGCCTAACGATTTTAGCCGTCCATTCCCTGTTGACCCTCTTCCCTCGGCATGATGTCCCATATGCTCAACTCAGAAAAATAAATAAGAATTAAAGGAAAATACTCTAGGCCAAAATAGAAGAATATTAGACAAAGGCAAGTATCTGGAGGTCCATAGTCGGTAGTTCTTTTCTTCTACTATAATTTATATTCAAACAGCAAACTCTTCCCACTTAGACATGCAACTCACATACTAATTGTGTGATTTGCTGACGCCATACAGCAAGAATAGAGGAGAGAACTTGTACAATTAGCTTACAGGACGTTCATTTACTGCTCTATCACAAAGGGAACGATTATCGAACCAGTGAACAAAAATTAGCAGCAGCAGATTTATTCAGATACTTAAAAAAACTCTATATTAAATAGGAGCAAATGGAACTCTTGTAGTAACCATCAGTCCTTTTCAATAAAACTTGTTCTATGACACAACTAAACAACTTTTACCTTAACCATGCATGTGGAAGATCGGGGGTATGATTTCAAATAATGAGCGGATGTGGAGTCCAACAGGAGAAATACAAGCTAAGAAGGATCAGAAGATGGACTCTAAGATTCTAGGGACTTGATGAGGATATTATAATCCAGAGATGCCTATTTATTGGCTAATCCAGATTTCATTAAGTCTGACTAACCCAGGTGAAAGTAGTATGGGATCTGGCACTCCAGACTCCTAAACTTAAAGATAAAGAAGTAGATTAATGTAACTGGGCTAAACAAGGTTGAAGAAGTTGCTCGCCAAAGGGAACTGGAGAAAATGCATTGAAATGGTAAAAGCATCAATCACATCATTGTACACCTCATCCTTGGATCATTCTGCTGGAAAATTCAAAGAATGCTTTTGCACCTGGCCTATTTTTTGGGTTTTCTCCATACAAGAGTCAAGACATATTTCCTTAACTACAAACACCATAAAGAGATGTGCAAATGAAAAAGTGAATGCTAAACAGTGGACTTCACTAGAGAAAGATTGTATTGCACTAGAACCTGTGATAAGATTCAATGGGGGACTGAACACATCCAGGAACTGGTTTAAACTTTAAAATGCATATGCATTGAGACAAGTAAGACATTTAGGTGAAGTAAAACTAAATAAATAATCCACGCAAAGCAATAATGGTGGTAAAGCAGCTAACTTGAACTAGCTGACAACCAACTGAGCATGTCATTCCTACTTGCTAGGCACCCGTATATCAGTACATGAGATCGTTCTTTTCTTTTTTATGAGAGTGCACATGATATTGTTAGTTTCTCTATTTGAGTATATGGGTCCACATGGAGTGATATACTCATAATAAGAAATTAAAATTCTCAATTTGAATGGTCTAATGGTTATTATCTGCATGGTAAACTTCCTCTGCCAAGCTACCGGAAGCAATAACAACAACCACCACCCAGTAGAATCTCATTAGTGGGGTCTGGGGAGAGTAGAATGTACGCAAACCTTACCCCTACCCCGAAGGGATAGAGAGGATGTTTCCGGGAGACCCTTGGCTCAGAGAGAATTAGATCCGTAACCACAACAAAAATCCAAAAAAATAGTATCAACATCATAAAATACAACAAATAAATGGAAAGGCCAAAATGTGAAAGGCAGCAACAACCACAACATAACAAAAAAATAAAAATTATGAAACACAACAAAATCGCTAGCAGTCCTAGACAAAACACTATCAGACTAGCCTGTGCAGCGAGGAGAAACACTCGACTACCCTCTAACCTACAACCCTAATACTCGACCTCCACACATTCCTATCAAAGGCCATGTCCTCGGAAATTTGAAGATGCGCCATGTCCTGCCTGATCATCTCGCCCCAGTATTTCTTAGGCCACCCTCTACCTCTTCTCATAACTGCCAGAATCAAACGCTCACACCTCCTAACCGAGCATCTGGGCTCCTTCTCCGCACGTGCCTGAACCACCTAAGCCTTGCTTCACGCATCTTGTCATCTAGGAGAGCCACACCCACCCTCTCCCGAGTAACCTTATTTCTAATCTTATCCATCCGAGTGTGCCCGCAAATCCATCTCAACATCCTCATTTCTGCTACTTTCATCCTCTGAATATGTGAAATCTTGACTTGCCAACACTCAACCCCATACAATATGGTCGGTTTAACTACCGCTCTGTAGAACTTACTTTAAGTTTCAATGATACATTCTTGTCACATAGGACTCCAGATGCTAACCTCTATTTCATCCACCCCACCCCGATACAGTACGAGACATCTATGTGGATCTCCCCATCTCCCTAGATAATAGACCCTAGGTACTTGAAACTCTCTCTCTTAGGGATGACTTGTGAGTCAAGCCTCACTTCCACATCTGCTTCCCCCGAAACGTCGCTAAACTTACACTTCAAATATTTCGTCTTGATCCTACTCAACTTAAAACCTTTAGACTCCAGGGCCTGCCTCCATTCTTCCAGTCTCTCGTTAATGTCGCCTCGCGTCTCATCAATCAGAACTATATCATCAGCGAACAATATACACCAAGGCACATCTCTTTCAATATGGTATGTCAGTGCGTCTATCGCCAAGGAAAATAAGAACGGACTGAGCGCAGATCCTCGGTGTAACCCATAACCACCAGAAAATTCTCTGGGTCACCTCCCACTGTCCTAACCCGAGTCTTAGCTCCATCGTACATATCTTTTATCGCCCTAATACAAGCTATCGATACACCTTTCACCTCTAGGCATCTCCAAATAACGTCTCTACGGACCATATCATACGCCTTCTCTAGGTCAATAAACACCATGTGCAAATCCTCTTCCTATCTCTGTACTGTTCCACCAACCTCCTAATTAAGATGGATAGCTTTCTAGCAGAACGACCCGGCATGAACCCAAACTGGTTCTCTGATATAGACACCGCCCTCCTTACCATACCTTCCACCACCATCTCCCAAACTTTCATGATATGACTCAGTAACTTGATACCCCCTATAGTTGTTACGGTTCTGGATATCACTTTTGTTCTTGTGCAGCGGAATCTATCATACTCCACCTACTCTCATCTGACATCAGTCTAAAATGAAAAAAGGAAATAAGGCCAGCCATGCTACAAAGATTTGAAAAGATGCTAGTCAATACACAAAAAACTAAAAGCATCAAAGAAAAAACTACATTTTCCTATTTGTTAGATCTCATATCACCTATACTATGTGCTTCCCCCCTTTCCCACCTAATAAAATATGAATCTTTTTTCCATCAAACCAACTTTCAAAATTTAAGTTTCTGCAATGGACTTCACTTGTCAGATCTCGTTTCACCTTCTCCATATGCTTTCCTCCCTTCCACCAAGTAAAACTTTTATTGCTTTTTCCATCAAAACCAAATCTCATATCTAAATTTTTTTAATGGACTCCACTTGCTCTCGACTTCCAAGTCTAGCGATGAAAAAGTAAAACAATACATATGGAGAATTAGAGAAATAATTCTTGTAGCGCTTAATTGCTCAAGTCATGAGCATAAAGGTACACAAAAAGGTAAAATCAACATACTTGAGCTGATGAAATACATAAGTAACTTACTGACAACAATCATTGTAGCACTTCTCCGCTTGCCTAAAGTCATGGGCATATAGGTACACAATGATTGCACTAAGATAAGCCTGCAAACAATTGATTACTTTAGCAATTGCTGAAAGGTTGAAACCTTCACTTAGCAGAATAAAGTTTCAAATATGTTAACACTATATTTATCTTTATTGATAAAAAATAAGTATTTTAATGTTATTAAACATTTATGCCCGTATTAATCACGAGGAGGCAAGTCATGGATGATGAGTTAGATATGGGATCAACAGATTGTTACAGAGAATCTGAGATATCCACTCCAACATTCATGCATGCGTTAACCAAGGACCACTATCTCTAAGAAAAAGAAAACTGAAATAAAAAAAAAAGAAAATACAGTAAGGCCCATATAAACTGAAACCATAATCACATCCTCCTTAGACGAGACTATCTTCTCAGTAGCTTGAAGAATTAGATGAAATGAGAAGATAATGGTAACAACGCCAACAAGGACAAAGTGAAAACAGCCAAAAGAGGCAAGAGGGGAAAAAGAAAGAAAGTGACCAAAAAGGGAGGAAGAAAGAAGCATACATAGAAATCTTAGCAATATATATGAGCCAATAAGTTCGATTATATCATTATTATGTGAAAATCAGAAACAAACCAAAAGATCAAAATTTCCTAAATTCTAAACTGCAACCAATCCCATAGCTGAATAAATTCAGTCCAAATAATCCGATGAATGCAATCAGTTTTTTTGTTAAAACCGAAAAATGCACACGGCTATAGATCACTCATTAAAAATGTCTAAGAAAAGAAAACTAAAATATAAGCAGCAGATGTGAAGTTTAGGCATAAAAAAAAGAAACAAGGGTAGACGACCTACAAGAGAGGCCACATCAATATCGCTGTTCAAACACGTTACAAATGGTTGTAGCTAATGAAGAATTGCAGTAGTAACCATTCCTTCAGAATGCGGAAACTACAGACTAAAATTTCTGGGTTTCAAAGGCTATGGCATAACAAACATGGACTTTGCTAGACTTTCTTTATCCAAGAATTAAACAAAATAATGACAAAGTAGTGTTCAGTAGATGAAAATGTGACCAAAGGGCTTTCAAACCTTGCACTGGCTGTGTGTTGCGTTGCACTTGTCAGCAGCTAATGCCAACCTTAAAAGGATACCTGCAGCATCTTCATACCTGCATGTGGTGAAATCAAAGTCATCATCACTTAACAACAACAACAAAAAACCGAAATATAAATGTCGAGAGTTTATTAAGGAAAGAAAGGGAAGAGAAGAAAAGGAGGGAGAATTGTGCAAATTGGTCAACCTAAAAGTTAATAGATTTAAAGACGTGATCTTTTAGGTCTACAATGGGGAGACCTAAAACTTAACAAAATTCCGATATATAGAAAGTCACAGTCGCTCCAACTTGGTTGTGACCTTTTAGCTCAACAAGGTATGACTATTTTTATATTTAGAAGGTTAAAGAGAAAGAGTTCAAATGATATGTTAGATTAATACATTTAGATACAACTTCTAACTTCTAAAAGTAATATCTGCCTTAAATGTAATTCTTACTTTTCAAGCTTCAGATAAACCCTTGTAGCATCGCGATATAGATCAAAGGCCATTTGTTCCTTCCCATCCTCTTCAAGAGTGTCACAGGCTTCAATATACAACTGAACAGCTTCATCAGGTGCACAATCTTCTAAAGCACTACAACATTAACAACCTTTTATCAGATACGACAGATTGTTTCAATCTCAAGCAAAAGGAAAATATATCAAACATATCTACAGTTAGAAATTGATATTGTAGAAAACTGTTTGATCCACCAAAACTACCCCCTCCCTAACCAGGGTTTCCCATTGAACAGGTTAGTAAGAGAAACAGAAACTGGCCAGTGAGGCACAGAATTTAGACTTATGGCAAACACAAAACTGGCATAGTCGGAGTGTGCCAGTGATTATCCGCTTTTCCCATTTCTTTGTTTTTAATCTAGCACATAAAGCCGAGAAGCCACCACAACTAGAACAATCGACTCCCTTCTTAGGGTATCTACTTGAGGACATCAGCCAACTCCACAGGAAAACAAGGCTTTCACTCTTCAATCTTCTGTTCTTCTTTAACCCCTTTTCAAACTTTCCAGCATTTCCCATGCCCAGTCCACCCTATTCTGTTCTTCCTCTCGACTTTACTCAATTTCCATTCTGGAGTTTTTAAATGGTGGGCGGAAACACCTAGTGGTACTTTTAATAACAATTGCATGACATGACATTAAAATGTAAAAAAAAATGATTTCATTAAGCTTGCTTTGACTGAAACAGTGAAATGCCTGAATGGTATCGACTCTTAGATTTCTGTTGTACCTCCTCAGTACTTCTCCTGAAATTTTTTCTTAGCTTTACTTCTGGAAAGTAGAAGTAAGTTTTGATGTAAGCAGGTAGTTGAACAGGTTGGATCAAACATAAATGGAACTCAAAACCTCTTGTCTTGAGTTTGTTCTCTAGTTTAGTTTTAAGCAAGACTTAGCTTAATTTGTTATTTAGCTGTTCAACATCGATATTATATCGTGAGACTAACTTTAATAGATTTTTTGCATATTAGCATTGGAAACCTTTTTAGTTCAGCAATGAGAAAGTTCAACACTTCTGTTAGTTCTGATCAGTCGAGCAATATATCATGCTTGCCTTTTCTCCTAGATCCTGTCAAGATCTAATCATCTAATGAGAAATATTTAAAGTCGATTGACCACTTTAAGATAGATACTGGATAAGGCAACCGGCAGAATGTGGATTCCATATAGTGCACATTATAGAGAACCAATTGTTAATATATGTGCTAAGGAATAATCAATGTTTAAAGTCACTTCCGGATTTCTACAAACATATTTTAAATTAACTTAAATTCTAGGCGGATCTTTATTTATCACTACTTAAAATACAGCTGAATGTTGTTCAAGGAAATGCGAAAATGAAGTCAAACAACTGACAGAAACTAGTTAATCATTGATATGTATAATCAGATCAACAAATCTACACCTCAATCTCGAACTAGTTAGGTTTGCTATAACAATCTTCCCGTTTTCCAGTGCTAAACAAGGTGTTCCCTAGGATCAGGGATTCTCTAAATCTGTAATCAGATAAGACTTAGAAATAAACGATTTCAGAAATTGTAATTCATATAGCATAAAACAGATTTTGCCATAGACCCCTGCACTTTTGGACAAGTTTTGGGTTGTAAACTGGTAATAGGCAATTTAGAATAACAACCTCCCACTTTTTTGCACTAAATTGGAAACAAAATAAATGGAATAAAAGCTGAAATATTCAATATGAGTTTGTTGTGGATTTATAATGTTGTGCACTGAATATGGCACATAATGAAAGGACAATAGCATTAAAGATAAATGCGACCAAATGAGTCAGCAACATACCGTGCACCTTTTCCAAGCGCGTCAGATGCAGGTTGGGCCCTCCCACATTCATTGTATAGCTCAGAGGCCCTTCTATAAAAGTCAGCAACCTCTTTCCAGTTGCCTAGTTCCTTCGCCATGGTAGCAGCAGACTCCATATGTTTAGCACCATCCCAAGGTCTGATTTACTCATCAAGGATCTCAAAACCGACTCAATCAACAAACGACAAGAAAAATCCAGAGAAACGGATTGGGGAAAAGGATACGAGGAAAGCATCTCTTGTCCTTTTGAAGCTTTCTCGAATGCTTCTTTTGCTTTCTCATAACTTTTAGCAACCCTAAATCCATTAGCTGTAATGCAAGAACATAGTGTCAGTCACGTGATTAACATGCTCAAAGTGTTCCAATTTATGTAACATTTGTTTTACCTGAACAGGAATATCGTACATACCTGCCTGCTCATATAAAACAGTAGCACTTCTCCAATCGCTACTCCACCTGGTAAAACTTAATTTTGTCCTGTACAGATAGGGGAACAAATGATTATATAAAACTTAAAACGGGGAAAGAAATGAGGATTAAATATACAAATGCTTCTTTTTGTACTTTGCATCAAAGAAAAAGAAAAAGAAAATTCTTCCAGCATCGGGACAAGTACAAGATCTCGGATATGGTATGTTGCACCGCATAACTAAATCTAATCTCCTAGATCAAGCGCATTAACTGAAAGATTTGCTTTCAAGTCCCAAATCCAAATATTATTCCAGACAATGGAAATATTAACCTTAATAAAGATCAAAAGACTAATCAAGATGCTCCAATCTCTGATCAGAACACTATTTTACTGGTTGGTGACGGCATAACAAATAATAGAATATCAAAAACTGATCAAGAAAATGGAAATTTTCTTAGTTCAATCAAGTGCTTAAACATCACACGATGGGAAAAGAGTACGCACATTCCATTACCACTCTCATAAGCAATTCTTAAAATTATAACAAAATATGCCCTTTATAGACAGCTTAAGAGTTAAGACAATTCCATGTATATATTCTGTATAAGCGTGTGAATGTGTATTATACCATATTTACACCAGTAACATAGAGAAAGTGGCACCCTCTTACAAAGATTTGGTCAGACAGCCTTAAAATTGTTCTATAACAACAAATTTATCTGACGAAAATTTAATCTTGGAAATATAGAAAGAAAATGATTCATAAATAGATAATACAGAATTAATAGAGGTGGTAGGTGAGGTTTTTACAGTTTATCGGCTTTGGTGATCAACTTTTCAGGATCGGAACCCATGGCTGATGATGTGCTGTTAGTTTCCTTCCTTGCTTCTCCGGTCAATCTGAGAATCCGGTTTTGTTCCGCATTTGCAGGGACCGTATCAGGAAAATGCAACTTTCGATTAATTGTGGAGTTGGCCCCAACGTATGGTGTCGTAACTTTTGACCCAATTCAGTATGGGATTGACTACATACGGCTTTAAATTTTCAAATTTGCATAGTCTCCATCAGTCATATGGTTCCTTTCATTAGCAAAAAAACTTTTAATGGTAATCAATGTGTGTGGGATTTTGTTGTTTATAGTTGAAACAATTACCTTGACAATTTTGAATTTAAAAAAATGTTGTTTATAAATCTTAGAATGCGAATTTCCGAGGACACGACCCTTATAGGAAAGTCTGGAGGTCTAGTATCAGGGTTGTAGGATAGGGGCTCCTACAGTTTTTCGTACTCCTCGCCCGGGGTTGGGTGAGGCTGAGCAGGGCTATCTATAGATGATTTGTGTATTAGATTGTGTCTCCCTTATGGTAGTTATTTATGGTAGTTACTGTCTGATATTATTGCATGCTATTCTATTTATGGTTCTTATGTTTATATAATTATTTACGCTATTTCTGCTGGAGTTACTAATGCTCTTTTGTTTTTGTTTTTGTTTTTCCTTCACTGAGTCGAGGGTCGATTGGAAACAGCCTCTCTACCCTTTCGGGTAAGGGTAAGGCATGTCTACATATTACCCTCCTCAGACCCCACTTTGTGGGACTATACTGGATAGTTGCTGTTGTTGTTGTTGTTTATAAATCTCTTATGTATAAAAGAAAGATCACTTATGAGTAAAAAGAAATCTTTCATGTGTAAAAAAAAGATAAAGTCATAAAACTAAAAATAAGTTTATAAAAAGTCAAAAAAAAAAACAATTGACCCGAATTTTATCAGCAAAGAGCTTTATACAATCTATAAGGCTATATTTGATACAGGATGAATTACATGCTCCTTCAATTTTTCAAAAGTGTATTCACGCTATTAATTTTACATTGATATATATCAGCGATGAGTATATAAAGTTTGACCCTTCATTTTGGAGAAAAGGTCCAAATTTTTTTTTATATATATCTATATCTATATCTATAGTATTATAAAAACAAAATAGCCTCAAACTATTAAAGGCCATAACCGAAATTACAACGTGTGCCCTCTAATCCTGTTAGCCGTAGGACACATAAATGAACACATCCAATGGTCTCTAACTCTGATACCAATTCCTCTTAAGAGCACGTTATACTTCCTAAAATCCTTATATTTGACAATCTCTAATTATATTATCTGAATCCTAGCTCGCTGATATAAAAAAGCGGAAGATTCAATCCAGTCCTAAGCGTCCCTGGATTGAATCCTTAGTTAGAGAGAGGGGCTAAGCCTACGTAACGCTATTCATATTCATGGAATACGATTCACTTTCAAGATGCCTTGGTGGTGTTGCCTAGGAGCTCAAAGAAAGATAGCGAAGAAATATTTTATTTTGAAAGCAAAGAGGAGTGTTCTAAGAATCAATTTCTATTAATAATTTGAGAACTTATTATATTGCCTGAATTTATTAAGAAAAAAGACTCAAACATTTTTTTTAAAAGAAGTCATTATTTTATATTCTCCATCATAAATTTTTCGAGAAGTATATTACTCCATAACAAAATCCTACAGCAAAAGGTATTATTTCTTCCACTTCGCGTATGTCTAGGTCTTTTTCACTTGGCTTAACTACTATATTGTTTAATCGTTACTCCTAATTCGCATCCTTTATAGCTTATTTGGATATTTTCCAAGATGTGCGTATTTTTAGTTTTGTCCTAAAATAGTTTATGATTTTGGTATACAGTTTAAATATTGATTCCGCTGAACTGAAACATAAGAATTGTAGTTAAAGTGTCAGTCAATCAATCGATATAGTTAATAATAGCTTTGGAGATATAATGAACATTGATAAATTGTTTAGTGAAAAGTAATGAGATTTGGAGGTAATTTCCATTAAATCTTACAAGTTATTCCAAAATCGACAAGAACTAATACGGTAAATTATAAAAATTTAATGAAAATATACTTCTAGCATCAAATAAAAAAGGTTCAACCAACAATAGGTACAAGATCTAGAAAAAATATAGCATTCATGACAAAGAGCGTATAATAAGAGATTTGATCTCCTTCCAAAATAATTGGTGTCAATTCCAACAGTTATGGTAGTGCTAAATTTTTTATTGATTTCCATCCTTAAATAAAAATGTAAGTTCTCCAAAATATATTATGATAACAACTGTAATAATTAGCAAAAATAAATGTTAATAAACTAGATGAGATGTCGATTTTCAAATAGTTTTGTGAAAGTAAAATTAAATTCTTCTTATTTTGACTCCGTAAACTAAAACATTTTAACATAAAATGACTTTTCACAACACATGTTTATTGTCATGTTATATATATATAGGCTAAAAGCTTTTTCTCATTCCTATAGTAAAAAGTTACAACAAAAAACAAGTTATTATAGTTTAATCTATAAATGAATACTCACTACAATCTTTTTTACCGGCTTTGTTTATATAAATATTTAAAATGCAATAGTGATAGTAAAACATACTCCTATACGGTATGAATTAGCTAGGGTTAAAGGATCAAAATTGCCCCTCTACTATTGTTTATTAGTTGTTTGTACCACTCATTACAATTTTCGACCATTCTTGTCTCCATTGTTAATGAAGTTTGAAAAAATACCTCTAACCCTAACGTTTTGACACTATGACAGCTAACCACATCAATTTTATCCAAGTCAGCTACCATGTCAACGGTCCCAATTAAAATCTCACAACACCTATTTCATTCCCATCTCCCACGAATTAAGGCCCAGACGACCCCAATCCTTTTCTTGAGTCTTCAATGTCGCAAGGAAGTTGTTCTTCCCAAATTAGGTGTCGTTTTGGCATTTTTGCAAACCGCTTCACTTCAACGACTTCATTAAACCTTACAAGGTGATTTTTAAAATGTCTGAAGCCTAAGGTTAGTGATTGTGTAACAAAAGCTCTAAATTTTGTTTGCTCTAAATTATAGTCTAATAATAACGATTTTAGTTTCTTCTCTGTTTTTTTTTTTGTCTTCAACATACTCATTCGTGTGGTTATTTTTAATGGGCAGATAAAATCTCATTAAACAGTGATTAAGTTACAACTAAAGATGTAACATCGTCTTGGGAAGCGATTAAAAATGATAGGTATAAGTTGAAAGAAGGATTAATTGCCATGGAGGCTTCACACAAAGCTGAAGATGCAAAAGTAATGATATTAGAAGAGTGGTTTTGAAGATGAGGATGATGCTTATGGTATCATTGGTACTTTTTGTTGGATTTGTTGTGGCATCAATGATGAAGTGAATATTGGTGAATCTTGTTTATGTTTTGTTGTCAGTTTTATTCTCGTTTGAAATTGGAATATAAGGTGTTATGTATGTTGTTTTGAACAGTTTACATTAGCGCTTTTAATCTTAGTTAAGGTAATTTCAATATGTTAGTTGTCAAAAGTTGGTTAATATAATTCTAATATATGAGCTTGTAACCGTTTACATTAGAGCTTATATTAGGTAATGTAATCTTAGAAGATGTTAGTTCTTTTGTGATGAACCTGCTATATTATTAGTTGATGTTATGGGTTGATGAACATAGCAGTCATGTCAAAAAATATGGACAGTTTCACAATACCATTTTGGTCCAAAATTTGGATAGTTTCACAAAATAATTTTTAAACAAAATCTGCACAGTTTCACAAATTGTATATGCTTAAGGGGTTGGACAACATCTATAACTCATAAATGTACAACTAAACCATTCATTATCCTAATAGTTGGACAATGAATAACAATGAAATGAACCTTTAAATTCATAAACTCTTATTTCATTCATCACAAGGGGATGTCACATTATCACGCTAAAAACATAGACAAATAAGTGACAACATGTCATCAAGTTCCCCCAACTAAACATTCAAACTACATTAAACCAAAAAAGGGAATGACACATTATCACCCCAAAAACTTACACAACTAGGTGATAACGTGACATCGAGTGAACAGGTCACTAACTAAATAGCTACACAAGTTTAACAAGTTTACTTGGCTAATAGTAATTACATCACAATCACAATAGAGTGTAATAGATCCACATTCCAGAACACCAAATTTATTTAAGTCTGCTTCTTCCCATTACCCTTCTTTGCTTTCAACTTGGCCAATCTTTGCTTCTTAAGATGGTTACTAGTAATAGCATTTTCCCCTTCTATTGCAGCTTCTTTGATGAGAATGGTAGGTTTGATGACTCACTCATACTTCTTACATCACCAATAAATCCAATTTGCCTTGTTCCAATTGTTGTACTTTGTAGTTGCCTCAATTTTAGCCTAGTCTTTGCCTCAGAGATACTTCTTGGCCTTATAGCTATTTCAGGCTCAGGCTCAGGGTCAAAGTATTGGTAGTTGAAGTTTGGAAAACACTGCAGCTTGATTCTTTCCTCTGCACTAAAGGGGTTGGCATGAACAACAAGTTGCTAGATTGACTTGTTTGAGTAGGCTGACTTGGCTGAGGGGATGACAAAGGAATTTTCTAATCGATGGCTTCTTGTGGCACTGGTGCAGGGGAGAGAGACCTGGGCTATTCATCATTAGCTTCATCAAGTAAAGTTCTCCTCCTCTTTGTCTTCTTTCCCTTATTCTTTCCTTCATTAGGTTGCTTTCCTTTAGAATGTTGTTAGTAAGACAGAAAGTTTTGATTAGATGTTGAAATAGAAAGAATGATAGAAAAAGTTGTGGTATTGATTACCTTTGCACGCCCTCAAGCATTCTGTCTAGTTTCACCATAATTGTTACATGTCACTACCCTCCCTTTCCTTGACCGAGACTATTGTCTTTGCCTATTAGTTTTCTTATTTTATTCTCTTGTTCTCTTAACTTTTGGTCTCCCAGTCATCTTTACCAAATGTGGTGGAGCCATTTATTGTAAAGGGTTAATTTTCCAGAACTTTTCTCCTCTTACTAGTTGTTGTTAGTAATTTGTATTTGTAAAAGAATTCTGGAGAATATAAAATAACATATAAATAAACATAAACATAAATAAAAAAACAGAAATAGAATTTTAATCCGAGCCACTGAATTCACAGTGTTTCTTTAAGGAATTTAATCCCCTTCTAGTACCCAAGGTTATGGATTATTTCCTCCCAAGATAGAACGAATTACACACTGGTGTAGTGATACTTCAAACTCCAGTGTTTCAACGAAACAAAGTTCGGTAGCAAATCACATTTATTGTTGCTTTGTTTGATGTTAAAAGTATGCAGAAGAAGGAGGAGAAATTCAGAAAATTGTATGAAAATTCTGAGCAGAATAGTTTTGTATTTATAGCCAAAGTTAGGTTGGCATCTAAAGAGGTGAGAGGTGCAACTCTTCAGAATGGTTATTTATACAAAAATGACCACATCATAAATACCATAACATAAATGGCTATTTACTCAATAATAAAGAGGAAAAATTGAAGAGAGTAGTTTAATTTTCAGTTACACAACTGAAAAACATATTGGATTTAATATTAATATTTATTTTAATATTGATATTCTATTATTAAAATAAATATTTAATAACATTTATGTTAATATTTTACGATTAACAAATAAATTTGCTTCAAAAAATTAATCAACCAATCGATCATTTGACCAAATTCAAATTCAAATCTGAATTCGTATCGGAAGCCAAATTCGAAGTGGAGCAAGCGACGACGGCGTGAGACTTGCTTTTTTCTCAACTATTTAAGAGCTAGAAGAAGAGCAATTGCTTATAAACCCATAAAAACATCTTCATCTTCCAATATGAGACAATGTTCCTTCATCAGAGGGGGAAATTTAAAATTTTTATTTCCCTCCATTTCTCATTCACCGTCTTTTAAGCCTCGTTAAAGCTTAAAAACCCCAACAATCCCCCACATGAATCGGAAATGGCTATATCACGAAATTATGCATGAAAAAACTGTGTGATTCGCAAGAAATGATTAACTGCATCTGGATAAGTAGGTCTCCCTTTGAACTTTCCCTAGTAAACTTATGTCGGATATACTCGATCAATTGGTAGATTTGATATCTTTGAACCGTCGAACTTTAGTGCATAACCATAAGTCATACGACCAACCATTAACCGTCTTTGGTTCTCATTGTTGTGTTAATTTCAGCCATGAACACTGCCTGGTTTCCTAAGTGCATAGAGAACTTACCTTTCAAAATTCTCCTTAAAGCGGCTAACACTTCACACTTACATAGGGGATTCCTAAATGCATCATCCTGTAGATACTCTATTTGATATACCCCGTATCAAATTTAGAAATCATTAAACATCCTTAATGATTTATCCTTTGTACTGAACATTGTCTCATCACGAGAATGGACCAAAAGTTTAGTTGACAATGTTGAACCGTCATTAATATCTTTGTTTGATCTTCTTGAACCTAGATCTTGGGATCTCCAGTCTTCTAGGTAGAGTTACCACCATTATGACTTGTTCTCGGCCACATCCCCATTTTCCTTTATGATTTCTCAACTACCTCTGTAGTTAGGCATTTTGTAATTGGATCCGACACATTATCACTTGACTTTACATAGACAATCGTGATAATTCCTCTAGAGAGTAATTATCTAACAATTTTATGTCTTCGTCGTATATGACGAGATTTACTATTATACATAACGCTCCCAGTCCTTCCAATTGTCGCTTACATATTGCAATGTATGCATATTTGTGCCAACAGTTTGCGCCAAAATAGAATATCTTCCAAGAAATTCTGGAGCCATTTAGCTTCTTCACCGGCTTTATACAATGTTATGAACTCAGCCTCTATTGTAGAGTGGGCAATACAAGTTTGTGTGGATGACTTCCAAGATACCGCTCCTCCGCTAATCGTGAATACATATCCACTTGTGGACTTAGAATCAGTTGAACCGGTGATCCAATTTGCATCATAGTATCCCTCAATTATTGCAGGAAATTTACTATAGTGCTAAGCAAAGCCTTGGGTATGTTCTAAATATCCCAAAACTCGTTTCATTGCCATCTAATGAGATTGACCTGGGTTGCTCGTGTATTGACTTAATTTACTTATAACACAAGTTATATCTGGTCGTGCACAATTTATGATGTATATTAAGCATCCCAACACACGAGCATAATCTAATTGTGATATGTTTTTGCCTTTGTTCCTTGCTATTGCAAGATTCACATTAATTGGAGTCTTTGCAACTTTAAACCCCAAGTGCTTGAACTTTTCAAGTACTGTCTTAATATATTGAGATTGTAACAATGTCAAACCTTGAGGAGTCTTATGGATCTTAATCCCCAAAATTAAATCAACAACTCCCAAGTCTTTCGTATCAAACTTGTTAGTTAGCATATTCTTAGTAGCATTTATGTTGGCAATGTCATTACTCATTATCAACATATCATCGACATATAAGCAAACAATGACTATGTCGTTTGGAACATTTTTAATGTACATACATTTATCACATTCATTTATCTTATACCTATTTGACAACATTGTTTGGTCAAATTTTGCATGCCATTATTTGGGTGCTGTTGTAGTCTGTAAAGGGACTTAACAAGTTCTCTTTACCTGGAATTACAAACCCTTCAGGTTATTCCATGTAGATTTCTTCCTCCAACTATCTATTTAAGAAGGTTGTCTTAACATCTATTTGATGAATTTCAAGACCAAAACTGCAGCTAACGCTACTAACGTTTGTATGGATGTAATTCTTGTAACAGGAGAGTATGTATCAAAATATTCAGGATCATCCCATTGTCTATGCCCTTTTACCACAAGTCTTGCCTTATATTTGTCAATAGTGGCATCATCTTTTATTTTCCTCTTAAAGATCCATTTAGAACTCAACAGTTTATTTCCAAGAGGAAGATCAACTAATTCTCATGTATGATTATTCAGTATGGATTCTATTCACTATTGACTGCCTCTTTCCAAAATAATGATTCTGAAGAAGCATAGTTTCTTTAAATGTTTGAGACTCATTTTCCAATAAGAAAGTCACAAAATCTGGTCCAAATGAAGTAACCATTCTTTGACGTTTACTACGTCTTGGATCCTCATGATTAAGTGTACTTTCTTTTGTTTCTTTCGATGTTGTTTAGATCTTTCACCAACTTTCCTTTTTATGTGGATATATATTTTCAAAAAACTCGGCATTATCTAATTCTATAACCGTATTATTATGAATATCATGATTTTTTGATTTATGAACCAGAAATCGATATGCTTTACTATTAGTCGCATATCCTATGAAAATACAATCAACGATTTTCGGTCCTATTTTTACCCTTTTGGGTTTAGGAACTTGCACTTTTACCAAATACCCTCACACTTTAAAATAATTCAAGTTGGGCATCCTTCATTTCTATTTTTCATATAGAATGGATTGTGTTTAGCTATGGGGTACTCGATTTAGTATTCGGCTAGCTGTAAGAACAACCCCCCCCCCCACAAGTTCTGTGGCAAATCAGAAAAATATCAATAATGCATTTATCATCTCCTTTAATGAACGATTCTTTCTTTCTGCAATCCAATTGGATTGGGGCGTTTAATGGATCGTTGTTTGATGAATAATTCCATATTCTAAACATATTTGCTAAAAAGGATATTCATATTCACCACTTCTATCACTTCTTGTCATTTTGTATTGCTTGAATACATCTATTGCTTCATCTTTACTATTAAGTAAGTAAACATAGCAATGTTGAGTACTATCGCCAATAAAAGTTATGAAATACTTCTTTCCACCACGAGATGGTATTGACTTTATGTCACAAATATCTGTGTGAATTAAGTCTAAAGGATTTGAATTCCTTTCAACGAACTTATAAGGATGTTTAACATACTTAGATTCCACACATACTTGACATTTTGGTTTTGGCACATTCAAACTTAGGCAATACTTCTAAATTAATCATTTTCCGTAAGGTTTTATAACTGACATAACCCAAACGTATATGCCATAATTCATAAGATAAAGCTGAAATTTTATTATTATTTTCAACAACCTTTACATTCAGCTTTAAGAGGCCCTCAGTGAGGTAACTTTTTCCTACAAACATCTCGTTCTTACTTATTACAATCTTATCAGATACAAATACACATTTAAAACCATTCTTAACAAGAAGTCCAGTTGAGACTAAATTCATCCTAATGTCAGGACATGAAGGACGTTGTTCAAAGCCACCACTTTGTCGGAAGTCATTTTGAGAAATATCTTCCCACATCCTTCAATCTTGGACTTTGCATTATTTTCCATAGAAAGCGTCTCACCGGTTCCAACAGGAGCATAAGTAGCAAAAACTTATCTATCAGCACAAACATGGCGATGTCACGACCCTAACCTCGAACCCGGTCGTGATGGCGCATCTCATAAAGATAAGGCTAGCCAATTAAACCCAATTCACTTTTTAAAGCAATTAATTAACATAAAAGCACTCTAGACATGATTTAATAATACCAAGTTGCAGAAAATAATACGAAAATACAACCCGGCACAGCCCTAGCTGGGGTGTCACAAGTTACGAGCATCTACTAGGGTATAAATACAATGGAAAAGTTTGAAATGTACACAACATAGACTTGTGAAATGATGAGGGAGAAATGCAGTGCTGCGAACGCCGCCAGCTGCCTTGCTAAACTCCGATGACTCTGCCTCTGATCAGCCAACACTCACTACCGAGTTCAGAAATACCTGAATCTGCACACAAGGCGTAGGGAGTAAAGTGAGTACTCCAATTCCGTGAGTAATAATCATAACTGAAGTCTAAATGGTAAGAAATCACGAAAAGTGCATCAACTGGCTATATAGAAGTAGTTCAAAAGCCATTAGGAAAGCAATGAAGCTGTAAAATCGCCTAAAATATTTTAGCTTAGTTTAAACTTATTTTAAAATGACATTTTCAACAGTTATGCAAATGAATGCAAAAGAATTAGTGCAGATAAGCCAAAAATATGCCCCTCGGGTACAAATACACAATTAAGCAGGTAAATGACATGCAAATAAGAAAAGATAAGAACATAAGGTTCGCCCATCGGGCAATATCTTAGAACAATACCAGCCCCTGGGGCAATCACATATAACAATACCAACCCCTCGGGCTCAATCTCACATCACTATGGTACCCGCGCTCACTGGGGGTGTACAGACTCCAGGGAGGGCCCCTTACGGCCCAGGCGCAATATCAAGCCATCTCGTGGCATCATAATCAGGCTCTCGGCCTCATATTAATATCAACAAGCCACCTCATGGCGTCCATATCTCAGGCCCTCAGCCTCATAATTAAATCAGTATCTCACTGCTACAACGTGCAGCCCCACCCAAAAGTATCCTCACAATATAGGTCATCGGCCTTACTTAGTCAAAAATCACACAAGCCACTCGGGCAACAGTAAAACATGATGCTAAGCCCAAAATATTATTTGAAAT
Source organism: Nicotiana benthamiana (assembly GCA_034376525.1). Taxonomy (NCBI): domain Eukaryota; kingdom Viridiplantae; phylum Streptophyta; class Magnoliopsida; order Solanales; family Solanaceae; genus Nicotiana; species Nicotiana benthamiana. The sequence continues at coordinate 113,334,076 of CM067324.1, forward strand.
ATCATTTCAAGTGTTAAAGCAAAATAAACTTGGCTGAGTTTTGAAAATAGTGGAAAATAATATGACTGAGTTCAAGTATAAAGTCAAAATAGTGAGAAAATATCAACAAAAATCCCTGAAGGGTTAAAATAACTGGCACTATGCCCAAATATGGCATTCAACCCAAATGATTATGGTAGCAAATAGTTTCCTATAAAATACACGATAAAAATATCAATTCGGATGGACCAAGTCACAATCCCCAATAGTGCACGACCTCACGCTTGTCATCAAACGTGTGCCTTACCTTAATATAGCACTACGATGTACAATCCGGAGTTTAAAACCCCTCAGAACATCATTTACAATCATTACTCACCTTGATCCGGTCAAAACTCTAGCCCACGATGCCTCGCCTGCATGAATCGACCTCCGAATGCTTTAAATCTAGCCACAATAAGTATATAATCATTAAAATATGTTACGAGAACGAAGCTCACTCGAAAATATCAAATTTAACATCAAAATTCCGAAATTGCTCAAACCCGGCCTTCGGGCCTACTTCTTGAAAATCAGAAATTTTCACACCAATAGGTTCCTTATCTCTCTACGAGTTCATACAAATCAAAATTTCTCAAATCCGACCCCAAATGGTCCTCTAGACCCCCAATGAACAGTGCACATTTCCAAGCCCTAGCTCTCAATTTTTAGCTTAATTTTCATGATTTCTAGGTGGAATTCACATAATAATCGAGTTTTAAGACCAAGAAACTTACCTTCAAACGATTCCCCTTGAATCCCTCTTCAATCTCCTTAAAAAATCCCCAAAAATGACCAAGCATGGAAGAAATAAACCTAATCCTCTTGGACAAGACAAGTTTAAAAACATTCTGCTCAGGCCTTATTTTCTTCATCGCATCACAGGAGAACCTTCGCGATCGCGAAGAACAAAAACTCAGCTACCAATTTGTACTCTATGCGAACGCGATAAAACCTACGTGAACGCGATGCCCATACAATTTAACTCTAGGCGACTACAGACATCCCTCAGCATTCTCAAGGCACAAAAATCCAACCAAGACCCATGTCCATTTAAAGCTATACGAACGCGACAACCTACACACGTTTGCGATGAACAACCTTCCCACTCTACATGATTGCAAGCCTCACTTTGCGAACGTGAAGAACAACCGGACAGCCTCCTCAAATCCTTCTACGCGGTTGCGAGACTCCCTTCGCGATCGCGAAGGGAAAAATCCTGCAACATCTGAATCTGCAATTTACTGCAATTTTTTCCAACTTCAAATGATCTGATTGACCACCGGAAACTCACCCGAGGCCCCTGGGACCTCAACAAAAGGCATCAACATTTTCTAATACCTTATTCAAACTTGTTCAAATCATCAAAAGACCTCAAACAATATTAAATCACCCAAAACACGTCGGATTGAAGCAAAACTTTCTAAAATGTCCTGAATTGCACTTTTGATCAAAAACCAAACAAACCACATCCGAATAACCTAAATTTTGCACACACGTCCCAAATGACACAACGGAACTACTGCAACATTTGAAATTTCATTCCGACCTCTATATCAAAATCTGACATATCAACTGAAAAACACTGAAATCTCAATTTCGCCAATTCAAGCCTAAACTTTTCACGGACTTCCAAAAAGTATTTCGATCACGCTCCTAAGTCCCAAATCACCTAACATATCTAATCAAATCATGAAATTTCCGATCCGAGATCATATACAAACAAGTCAAATCTTGGTTAATCCTTTCAAATTTCAAGCTTCAACTGAGAACCATTTTTTTTCTAATCTGATTACCTCGAAAACCAGAACCAACAATCTACATATGTTATAGTACATCACGCAGGGCAACTCATGCTCAAGAACTAGTGAGAAAAGTGCAAAAGCTCAAAACGTCAAATCGGGTCGTTACAGGCGAGTGGCTCTAGAATCAATTCACCACTCTTTATGATTGCTCACTAAGTTGCATTCGAAAAGCATGGCACACAAGTCATTAAGATCATCATGATTTTAAACCATGTTTGCTTGACCCTTCTTCTTGTCTTTTTTCGGAGCACGACACTTAGTAAATATATGTTCGACCTTTTCACAGTTGTAGCAATTTCTACTAAACCGCTTCTTGCTTGGGTTGTATTTCGGCCGAGAAGCCTTGTTGCTCTTTTTGTTCTATTCAACAATATTTGCTCCCATTATTGTTGAGTTTCCACGGCCTTTCTTGTCAACAACTTTATTGTCCTCTTTGATTGTCAACCGAATAATGAGATCTTTAAGGGACATCTTCTTGCGTTTGTGTTTCAAATAACTTTTGAAGTCCTTCCATAATGGAGGCAACTTCTCAATCATCACTACTACTTGGAATGCTTCATTGATGACAAGAATTTCATGATTCTAACCTCGAATCCGGTTGTGATGGCGCCTCTCGTGAAGACAAGGCCAACCAATCAAACCCAATCTTTTAAAATAGTTAAACAATATAAAACGAGTCTAAACATGATGTAAGGATAATTAGTAGTAGAAATACAACCTGACACAACCCTAACCGGGGTGTCACAAGTCACAAGCATCTTCTATGGTATAAATACAACTGAAAGTCTGAAGTGTACAAATATAGACTAGTGAACTGAAGAGAGAGAAAAGCAGTGCTATGAACGTCGGTAGCTACCTTGCTAAACTCCGATGATTCTGCCTCCGATAAGCCAAAACCCACTATCGGGTGTATAAATACCTGAATCTGCACACAAGGTGCAGGGAGCAAAGTGAGTAATCCAACTTAATGAGTAATAATCATAACTAAAGTCTGAATGGTAATAAATCACGTAAAGCATATCAAGATGATGTATAGAAGCAGTTCAAAACTAGTAAGAAAGCGGTGAAGCTGTAAAAATATCTTAAAACATCTTAGCTCAGTTTAAACTTCTTTGAAAATGACTTTTTCAACAGTTACACAAATGAATGCTAAACAGTTAGTGTCGATAAGCACAGAAATCCTCCCCTCAGTCACAAATACTATAGTTTAATAGGTAAAATGACAAGTAAATATGAAAGATAACACACAAAGGTTTGCCCCTCGGGCACAATGTCAACAATTCCGCCCCTCGGGCAATATCTCAAAATGGTTCCAGCCCCTCGGGCAATCACATAGAACAATACCAGCCCCTCGGGCTAGCATATAGTACAATATCAGCCCCTCGGGCTATATCTCACACAATAATGGGTACCCATGCTCATTGGGGGTGTAAGACTCCGCGAGGGGCCATTTATGGCCCAAGCGCAATATCAAGCCATCTCGTGGCATACATATATCAGGCCCTCAGCCTCATAATCAAATCAGTATCTCACTGCTGTGTGCAGCCCGATCCAGAAGAATCCTCACAATACGATCCCCTGGCCTTACTTAGTCCAAAAATCACATAAGCCACTCTGGCAACAGTAAAACATGATACTCAGCCCAAAATATATTTGAAATATCATTTCAGGTGTGAAAGCAAAATAAAACTTGCCTGAGTTTTGAAAACAATGGGAAATTACATGATTGGGTTCAAGTATAAAGTCAAAACAGTGAGGAAATAATAGTAATAATCCTCGAAAGGTTCAAATAGCTGGCACTAGGCCCAAAAATGGCATTCAGCCAAATAATAATGATAACAAATAGTTTTTTGTCAAATACCCGATAAAATTATCAATCGGGACAGACCAAGTCACAATCCCCAATAGTACACGACCCCACATTATCACCAAGCATGTGCCTAACCTTAATATAGCACTACGATGCGCAATCCAGGGTTTCAAACCCTCAAGACATCATTTGCAGTCATTACTCACCTTGATCCGGTCCAAACTCTAGCCCGTGATGCCTCACCCACATGAATCGACCTTCAGATGCTCCAAATCTAGCCGCAATTAGTATAATCATTAAAATATGCTAAGGGAACGAAGGCCACTTGAAAATATCCAATTTAACATCAAAATCTCGAAATTGCTCAAACCTGACCCTGGGGCCCACGTCTCGAAATCCGATAAAACAAAAATCAACGGAATCCTCATCCTTTACGAGTTTATACATACTAAGAACATCAAAATCGGACATCAAATGGCCCCTCAAATCCCAAATTTACACTCACAAAATTCAAGCCCTAATTCCTCAATTTTAGGCTTAATTCCATGATTAATTAGGTGGAATTCACACAAGAATCGAGTTTTGAGTTCAAAAATCTTACCTCCAAGAAATCTTCTTGAATTCCCTCTTCAATTAGCTCTCCCAAGCTCCAAAATTGCTCAACAATGGAGGTTGTTAGCCTCAAAATCACGTAATAGCTCTTTTAAAACATTCTGCCCAAGCATAAAATCTTTCTTCACGAATGCGGTCAAAGCCTCGCATTCGTGAAGCACAAAGATCCGCTGACCAAAATTTCCCTTACGTGAACGCGACATCGAGCTCGTAAATGCGAAGCTTTACACAGGCGACCCTCCGCGGACGCGTTCAGCCCATCGTGAACGCGATGAGTTAAATCCTCTTAAGCTCAGCCTCACCATACCTTATATGCAAACGTGAACCTAACTTGTGAATGCGATGAACAAATTCACTTCCCTTCGTGAACGTGTTAACTGCCTCGTGAATGCGAAGGCTAAACTTGCACTCCCGCAGTAGACTATTCGCGAACGCGAGGGTCCTCTCGCGCATGCGAGACCAAATGTCTGTAACTATTGGAACTCAAAATCTACAGTTTTTCCAACTTCAAAATTGTCCGATTGACCACCAGGAACTGACCCGAGACCCTCGGACCTCAACCAAACATTTATAATAGGCCAAATATATGTAGTTTGGCGATTTTTTTTGCTCCCCCTTGATTATGTTTCAATGTCATAATATAGTTAAATGATGAAAAATGGGCGCTAATTGTGAATTTTACAGGTTGCAAGACGAGGAGCTTACATAAGGCCTTAAAGTTGTGATAGGAGCCACATTGGAACAAGAAAGACCCCTCGGAGTTGAGTAGAGCGTGAAGACTAGACAAAGAATCGAATAAATAAAGGCTTGGACTAGCGCGTCCACTAGCGTGCCCACTAGCGCGATCACGCTAGTCTAGACGGCTGAGGCAGAATGTTAGGAAACTAGCGCGACCACTAGTGCAATCGCGCTAGTCCTAGTTCTGGAAATAAAAGTTTTAGGGGTAAAATTGGAAGTCTAGGGATAAATTTACTTAACCTATATAAAGTCAAGCTCGCCCTAGGATCAAGTATCAAGATTTTTATAGTTTTGTGGAAGAAAAAGAGAGGCAAGAGGCAAGGAGGGGATTTCTTCATCAAGTTCTTCTTTTCTTCCTTTTGTTTTTACTATTTGTGATGAAATTGAATATTATTGATATGAACACCATTATGAGTGGCTAAAAACTATTATTCTACGGTCGTGTGTGAAACATGAATGTTATTGTTTGAAGTTTAACTTGACGAAATTGATTTTATCATATTGGATTGTTTATTTAATTCTGCTTTAAATTATTTCGATGCGTAGCTAACAGATAAATACTATCTACGAATCTAGAGTTGAACTTGACAGTAGGAATTCTAGATTGCATATAGAATTAAATAGAGCAAATTCTTGAACCCGGGCACCGGAAAATGGATTAGCAATTAGGATAGAAATATACCTAATTACCTTGCTTGGTTGAAATACAGGAATTATAAATGCGTTCTTGTTAATCTTAATTCCATAGACATATAAGTATTAAGTTAGCTTCAACAGATGAATAAGGACTCGAAAGATTCTTATAAGTAATATCAACCATGTCAATTAACAATCCAGATAAATCAATTATTCATTTTAAGCCAAGAACACAACACGATTGTTATCTAGCCCGTGAGCCTGGAATATTCTCTCCAATTGATTGTTTTTCGAAATTTTTATTCGGCTGGTTGATTTTTCAAGTTATTTCACTATTTGATATTTTTAGGTAGTTAATCCTTGAATTGTTTAGTTTGTGATAAGTACCTTGAATCAATAAGTTAATTGAGTTTGATTCAGTCATTAGTTAATCACATGTATTCGTGGGAATGATACTCTACTCACTACTTTTTACTTGACGGTCACGTGCACTTGCGTGAGTGTCTTTGGTCGCAACAAGTTTTTGGCACCGTTGCCGGGGATTTAAAAATTAGCTACTTGACTGAATTGAGATTTTATTAGTTATTTATTCAAGCTTTAATTTTCATTTCACCTTGTTTGCATTAATACATGCTCTTTTCTTGAATGCGGAGAAGTAGAACTGCAAATAATCTCCTTCTTCTTGATCCTGAAATTGAACGAACACTTCACAGAGTGAGGAGCGAAGTAGACGCTAGAACCAGAATTGAAAGAGAGTTGGCCATTGTAGTTCAACCACAACCAATAGAGATGGCAGGTAATGAAGCACGCGTGGTGATTGAAGCTGCAAGGCCCGATCTTGCTAATATAACTCAAGCTATTGTGAAACTTGATATCACCGAGCACTTTGAACTCAAACAATACATGGTACTGTTGATCAAGTCCACATGGCAATATGTGGGTCTATCTCATGAATACCCGCAGAGGCATATTCAGAATTTCTTGAAAATTACGGACACTTACAATTATCCGAACGTTTCTAAGGACTGTGTCAGACTGACACTTTTCACTTTTCACTGCTTGGGGAAGCTAAAGAATGGTTGCAGAAGGAGCCCCCTAACTCAATCTGCACTTGCGATGATCTAGCAAGGAAACTCTTAATTAAGTTTTTCCTCACTAAGAAAACAAAGTCATTGAGGAGTCAGGTTCTTGGGTTCGAACAAGGGGATGGCGAGATATTTCGTCAAGCATGGGGAAGATACAAAAATCTACTCAGAGATTGCCCATATCATTATTAGACTGACGAGGTATTGGGTCACACATTTGTTGATAGGTTAGATGATGCATCAAAAAATGAATCTTGATTCAACTTGTAGGGGTAGTTGCATGACTGAATTTTACAGTTATCCAACTCTTGCTAAATAACTTCACTGCTAATGATCATAATTCGCAAGGTGATGGTGATTCACGCAAGGCAATTAAGCAGAAATCAGCTGGAATACTTGAGCTCGATGACTTGTCAGCCATGAGAGCTGATATAGCAAAATTGGCAAATCAGATGACTAGAATGACGATGCAACAACTATAACCAATGCAACTTGTACGAAAAATGTCTATTTGATGCGAATTATGTGGTGAAAACTATATGGGTGACATATGTCCCACGAATCCTAATTCCATATATTATGTGGGGCAACAGAGCAGAGGTCCAATGAATCAGTACGCTCAGTGTGGGAACTCTCACAATCCAAATTGGAAGAATCACCCCAATTTCTCATTGGGTAGAAAGTAGCCAAATCAATATCATTATAGACCCCAAGGGAATTTCAATCCACCTTAGAAGCCACCCCAGCAAATGGAAGAGAGTATAAATGATTTACTAAAGAAGTTGTTGCTTGACAATCAACAGCATAGGATCGATTTCAAAAATCTTCAGAGGTAAATGGTGCAGCTAGCAACAAATCAAAATACTAGACCTGCAGGCGCTCTCCCTGGTGATATAGAGAAGAATCCTCAAGTGAATGCAGTTACACTCAGAAATAGGAGGGAACTAGAGGAAGTGCAAAAGAAAATAAAAGACAAGCCCATACCTGAGGGAGAGTTGATTCATAAGGCGGCAGATGAATCAAAGAATAAGGATGAAATTCTAGAGCCGGTGGAAGCTACAAGGCCACCACCACCTTTCTCCCAGAGATTATAGAAAAAGAATGATGATTGCATGTTCAGCAAATTTCTCTCTATGTTGAGCCAGGTTCAATTAAATATTCCACTCGTTGATGTACTTCATGAAATTCCAAAATATGCTAAGTTTATAAAAGATATAGTGGCTCACAAAATAAGATTGACTGAATTTGAGAAAGTTGCACTTACTGAGGAGTGCACTTCACGGGTCCAAAACAAGCTCCCGCAAAAGCTTAAGGATCCTGGTAGCTTCACCATCCCTGTACGAATTGGTAATATTGATATGGGTCATGCTCTTTGTGATTTGGGGGCGAGCATAAATTTGATGCCCTTGTCTTTGTTCAAGCAATTGGGTCTGGGAGCTCCAAGACCAATTATTGTGATGTTGCAGCTGGCTGATAGGTCGATAGCACACCCTGAGGGGGTGATTGAAGATGTGTTGTTGCATATAAAGAAGTTCATATTCCCTATGAACTTCATTATATTAGATTATGAGGCTGGTGAACTGGTTCCAGTCATATTGGGGCGACCTTTCTTGGCTATGAGTGATGCAATTATTAAAGTGAGAGTGGGAAAAATGATTTTTAGAGTGAATGATGAGGTAGCGGAATTTAACGTCTACAGAGCAATCTAACTTCCCCACCACTATGAGGAACTCTCAATGATATCTGTTGTTGAGGCAAACGAGCAAATTCTTGACACGAGTGTATATCTAGACGATTCTCTAGACAAAACACTTATGTTGTTCGATAGCCTGGTGATTTATGATGAGGTTGAGGAGATGATGCATATCCTAGATACATCTTGCGCTTTACATGCAAGGGATACACCCCTTTGAGCCCATGAACAGGCTGAATGGGCTTCCTCCAAAGCCATCAATTGAGGAGGCTCCAAAATTAGATCTTAAATCCCTTCCTCCTCACCTTCAATATGCTTATTTGGGTGACTCTGACACTTTACCTATTATTGTTTCTTCTGACTTGTCTAAATTGCAGGAAGAGAAGCTGTTGAGAGTGGTTCGAGAGCACAAGGGAGTACTTGGGTGGACAATATCTTACATTAATGGTATTGGTCCAACTTTTTGCATGCATAAAATCCTCATGGAGGACAGACAAAAGCCAAGTGTAGAGCAACAACGCCGACTAAATCCAATCATGAAAGAGGTGGTAAGACAAAAGTGATTAAGTGGCGTGATGCAGGTATTATATGTCCAATCTCATATAGCAAATAGGTGAGCCCCGTTCAATGTGTACCTAAGAAAATAGGGGATGACTATAGTGGTTAATGAAAATAATGACTTAATTCCCACAAGAACTGTCACTGGGTGGAGGATTTTAATAGATTATAGAAAATTGAACAATGTCACCCGAAAGGACCACTTCCCTTTCCCCTTTATTGATCAAATGCTTGATAGATAAGCTGGTCAGGAATATTATTTCTTTTTAGATGGTTAGTCAGGGTATAATCAGATTTCTATAGGCCTAGAGGACCAAGATAAAACCACATTCACATGTCCATATGGCACCTATGCATTCAAGAGAATGCCATTTGGTCTCTATAGTCTAGAAGGGTTCCTGGGTTAGCTTGATGAGTATCGGGTATCGAACTTAATGAGTTAATCTAAATTGGGCTAAAAATTGAGCTTTAAAACTCCTAAAATTATAGTCAACACCTTAATTGACTCCTTTTAAAATATGGATGTTTTTCGTATATATACAATATATATGAAACTATATTGCCAAATATGTTCATAGTTTGCATATTACCATTCATGCTAATAGTATTTCTACATAATATATACAATACATTAAATAAGGAATCACTGTAGCTTTATGATTCCTTATTTGGGCGCGGTAAAAAAGGAGAATTAAATATTCTTCCAGATCTTCCACAATGCAAATCATGCACATTAATCTTCTTCGTCTGTTTCATTTCAAATTTAGCGTCTCTGCTTTTTGGATACACTGTGTTTCAAATCTTTTTTCTGATTTCACAAATCAAAAACGACAGAATCTTCTACATCAAACGCAATTATTCTAAATTTCAGTAATACAAAGCAAAGGAAAAGAGAGTAGGAGTTCCACCATTGACAGCCATTAAAAAACCTTGAAGCTTTGAATTGAAATTTTGATTTTCAAAAATCATTATTTATTTGGATTGGGTCTTGTTATAAATAATTGGGAATATGGTTTGGAGTTTATATCTCAATTTTGAGGGAGTTTGGTGAAGATTAGACTTGGCTTTGGCTAAATTTCGGATTGAAACTTGAAGAAATAGGACCGAAAACCGTTGATTCCATTTTCATAGGATATGCGACTAATACTAAAGCATATCGATTTTTGGTTCATAAATCAGAAAATCCCGATATTCATAATAGTACAGTTATAGAATCAGATAATGTTGAATTCTTTAAAAATATATATCTATATAAGAAGGAATACGAGTCGATTGGTGAAGGATCTAAACGATCTCAGGAAGAAACAAAAGAAAGTACTCTTAATCAGGAGGATCCAATATGTAGTAAACGTCAAAGAACTTCTACTTCATTTGGACCAGATTTTGTGACTTTCTTATTGGAAAATGAGCCTAAAATATTTAAAGAAGCTATGTCTTCTTTGGAATTATTGTTTTGGAAAGAGGCGGTCAATAGTGAAATAGAATCCATACTGAACAACCATACATGGGAATTGGTTAATATTCCTCCTGGAAATAAACCGTTGAGTTAATGGATCTTTAAGAGAAAATTGAAAGATGATGGCACTATTAACAAAATTAAGGCATGACTTGTGGTCAAAGGGTATAGACAATGAAAAGGTCTTGACTATTTTGATACATACTCTCCATTTACAAGAATTGCATCCATACAAATATTAGTAGCGTTAGCTGCAGTTTATGATCTTGAAATTCATCAAATGGATGTTAAGACAGCCTTCTTAAATGGAGATTTGAATGACGAAATTTACATGGAACAACCTGAAGGGTTTGTGGTTTCAGGTAAAGAAAATAAGGTATTTAGATTTGTTAAGTAATTATACAGACTAAAACAAACTCCCAAACAATGGCATATGAAATTTTTCCAAACAATATTGTCAAATAATTTTAAAATAAATGAATGTGGTAAATGTGTGTACATTAAAAATGTTCCAAATCATATAGTCATTGTTTGTTTATATGTGGATGATATGCTGATAATGAGTAATGACATTGCCAACACAAGTGCGACTAAGTGTATGCTAACAAAGAACAAAGGCCAAAGCATATCATAATTGGATTATGCTCGTGTGTTGGGTTGCTTAGTGTACATTATGAATTATACACGACCAGATATAGCTTGTGCTATAAGTAAATTAAGTCGATATATGAGCAATCCAGGTCAATCTCATTGGATGGCTGTGAAACGAGTTTTAGGGTATTTAGTACATACCAGGATATCTTTGAAGTCGTCCAAACAACTTGTATTGCATGCTCTACGGTGGAGGCTGAATTCATAATCTTAGATAAAGCAGGTGAAGAAGTTGAATGGCTCCAAAATTTCTTGAAAGATATTCCATTTTGGCTCAAACCGTTGGCACCAATATGCATATATTGTGATAGTCAAGCGGCAATTGGAAGGGCTGGGAGCTTTATGTATAATGGTAAATTTCGTCATATACGACGCAAACATAAACGTGTTAGGCTATTACTATCTAGAGGAATAATCACGATTGATTATGTAAACTCAAGTGATAATATGTCGGCTCCACTTACAAAAGGCATAACTAGAGAGGTAGTTGAGAAATCATTAAGGGGAATGAGACTGTGGTCGAGGACAAGTCATAGTGGCGGTAACTCTACCTAGAAGACTGGAGATCCCAAGATCTAGGTTCAAGGAGAACAAATAAAGTAATTAATGACGGTTCAACATTGTCAACTAAACTTTTGGTTCATTCTCATGATGAGACAATATTCAGTACCAAGGATAAAGTAGTAGGGCTTTTTATTTCTAAATTTGATACGGGGTATATCAAATAGTTATCTACGGGATGACACGTTTAGGAATCACCTATGTAAGTGTGAAGTGTTAGCTGTTAGATAATACGCTTAACGCTAGAGGGGGGGTGAATAGCGTTATAATAAAAATTAGCGTAAACTTGCGGAATTTAAAAACTTGCAGGAAAAATAAGTGCGGAAATTAAATGCAATAAAGAACAAACGCACCGATGTATTCTGGTTCACCACAACAAGTGGCTAGTCCAGTCCCCGAGAGACTCTCTCGAGATTTTCCACTAACTTGTCAAGCTTACGGGTGCTCAACAAACCTTTACAACTTAAGGACACAAGCCTTAACACCTTTGCTCGGAGATACAACACTCCAAGACTTCACTGTTAAGCTTACGAGTGCCTAACCAACCTTTACAGCTTATGGACACAAGCCTTAACACCTTTGCTCGGAGATACAACACTCCAAGACTTCACTGTTAAGCTTACGGGTGCCTAACCAACCTTTACAATCTGAGGACACAAGCCTCAACAATCTTGCTCGGAGATACAACACTCCAAGACTTCGACCAAGGAAACACAAGTTCCTTACAACAAGAGAATCACAATTCTCTTCAAGTGTACAAAACACTAAACACTCAAACAATACACTCATTTATGAGTAGATATGAGTAAAATAAGTAAGCTCAAGATCACAACAACTTTGAACAATAATATGGCTCTCAAAATTTATGTAATGAATATAAAATGATAAGCAATAGAGAATGCAAGCTTATAGCAATTGTATGATCAGTTGTTGTGTGTTGTTGTTGTTGTTGTTTAAAACACTGAAATGAAGCTGTATTTATAGTTGAAAAACTTGGCATTACCGTTGTCTAATTGTCAATTAAGAGTTGCTGATTTTACTGAATGACAATCGATTGTCAAGAAGCCACAATCGATTGTTTGCCAATCGTTCCAGAAATCAATCCCAGATTTTACGCTTAACAATCGATTGTCCAAGATCAACAATCGATTATTGGTAACGTTCAAAAAATCATTTCCAGATTTTACGTAAAACAATCGATTATACCAAATCAATAATCGATTATTCAGCAGCGTTCAAAAAATCCTTTCCAGATTTTAATGTCAACAATCGATTGTACAAAATCAACAATCGATTATTCAGCAACGTTCAAAAAATCTTTTCCAGATTTTAATATCAACAATCGGTTGTACAAAATCAACAATCGATTACTTGACGGTATTTGAAAACTTTACGACAACGGTCAGCTTCACAATCGATTGTGCAATATTAACAATCGATTATTTATCAGACTTTAAAAATCATTTTAGACACTGCCTCTTGCCAATCGATTGTTTTATACTCACAATCGATTATTTAATAAATTTTGAAAAAGTCTGGAAGACACTGCCTCAACACAATCGATTGTCATATGTTCACAATCGATTATTTTGTGACTTTGAAAAATCTGATGGACACTGTCTCTTCACAATCGATTGTCATTAACTTCACAATCGATTATTTTGAGCGTTGAAAAACTTTGATGTACACTGCCTCATCACAATCGATTGTCATAGGGTTCACAATCGATTGTCATGCAGGTTTGAAAAACCTGATGCTTACTGCCTTAACACAATCGATTGTCATTAATTCACAATCAATTGTCATGCAGTCTTGGCTTAACATAATAGATTATTATAAGTACATAATCGATTATCTTAGTCCAGTTTTTAGAGGCATGTTTAAAAATCATTTTGACTAATGAAAATATGCATGATTTAAAATCATTTAGCATTAACTTAAATATGCATGACTTTGGAAAACATAGTTTTACGAGAGAAGCCATATCATGAGTCAAGTTGTAGAATCAAGAACACAATTTAGAACGACTCATTTAAACTATAAAACTTTGTCTTGTGCTTGAATCTCGTTATGCATCAATTATGCGCTTGTACTTGAACTTCGTCATTTATCAATTTGCGCTTCGTTTGTCATTCATCAAAACCTACACATAAGAACACACGTTTTAGTATAAAGCCTTGAGAACGTGTTTCCAACAATTTCCCCCTTTTTGATAATGGCAAACTTTAAGCGGGTTATGCAAATTAAACAATTTATAATGACGATTCAAGACAAGTATATATATGCATCAACAAGTATGCAATTTGTTCCCCCTCAATATATGAATTCCCCCTCAATTTAAGCTTATAAATATTGAGAGTGCATACCCGTTATCTTCCCCCTTTTGCCATTAGCAAAAATAATATAAGAAGATGCCAAAGATGTAAATAAAACTTGTTTATTTATTGGAAAGAGAAAACGTGATTACTTAAAGAGAGAACAATAAAACATATCACAATAGAACCAAAAAAAAACAAAGAAATCATTCATCATCATTTCCCGCCTCATCACTCGGCACTGCTTCGAAGGGAACAAGACCCGCATATGGATAATGAACATGGTCAAAATATCCATGGATCTCATGAGTCAATTGACCAACAGAGGTGGTCAAGGAAGCAATTTGGTCGGAAATGGATTGGAGAGTGGGCTCTTGAGGCGGACGAGTTCGACGGGTTGGAGGAGGAGCAGGCGCTGCATGATCACCGTCATGATGAAAGGAGGATTCTGAAATTTCCCACTTCTTGGTACTCTTTTTGAGAGGACCGTTGAAAGTGATGAATCCGGAGGCTTCAAGAAAATTCATGATGAGGAGAGCATAAGGAAGAGGCCTATCATCTCCGATAGCGTCACGCATGTGAATCTTGACGAACCGACACCAATTGATGTTAGCTCCGGTTATTATGGCATGCATGAGGTTGGTGTCCTCTTGGGAAATGGTGGTATGGTTATGCTTGAGAGGCTTGAGGACTCGGGTGATGAAATAGAAACAACCGATAATTTGGATCCATTCCCGTAATTGTAGGACGACGGGAAGAAAGATTTGATCATAAGAAGTAAGTCCAGTTTGATGTAGGAGGACTGTTTCATCAAAAAGGGCTCCGGCCTCTCCGATGTACCAAAAAATGTCTTCACCATTATGAGGAAGACGAGCAATGGTATGAAGGTTTTCATCGGAAAGAAGAATTTGAACACCATTTATATTTGTCACAAGCTCACCGTCATCATCCTCATGAAGGTTGGAGTAAAATGCTTGAATCAATGTAGTATTGATGTAAGGATGGGTAAGAAGTAAGAAGTCAAGAAGTTGACAATTTTTGAGCATATTTGCAGCAGGGCCATAAGATTCAAGATACTTGTTGGTTGAAAAGCGGGGAGGAAGAATGCCGCGCTTTTCAAATTTTGTTAAAAATCGAGTAAACTCGATGTCAGAATTAAAATATAGAACGGAACCATCTTGATAAGGATAGTTTGGAGCAGCAGAGGAGGATGCACCATGCCTAGCAGAACGGGAACGTTTGGAGTGACGGCCCGACATTTTCACTGATTATTGCTGGAATTTGCAAGAGACTTGAAAGAATTTTGATAGTTTGAGAGCTAAAGTTGATGCTTGGGTGAATAAAAATGCACATATATGGAGCCTATTTATAGAGGGAAGAAAGGCATTTCATTAATGGAAGAAATCTGCAGAAAATTGAAAGCTGAAACAGTCAGAAACGGTAAAAAATAAATCTTACTGACCGTTAGACAATCGATTGTTGGAATGAGACAATCGATTGTCATTAAGATTTGACTGAATCTCGGAACTGACACAAATCGATTGTAGAACCAAACGGTAAAAAAAATTTTGAATTACTGACATGAAATAATCGATTGTCAAAATATGGTAATCGATTGTTATGTTAGTAATTCAAATATGCATGACTTTGTTATGTTACAGTGAGCACAGAAATTTTCTGATTTTGAGAATAATCGATTATATTTTGAAACAATCGATTGTTTTGGAAAAGCATTCTGAATGGCTGAGACGGAAATCGATTTTGCAGTTAAAGAATCAATTATTTAACAAAACTGCATAATAAACATAAACCATAAACAATCGATTAGTGATACTGCTAATCGATTTTCTGCACAGTAAGATAATCAATTATTTGCTTGGAACAATCGATTGTTCTGTGCCAAAACTTAATAATTCCCCCTACCTTTAGGGTGATACCTGCAAAATAGAATTAAATGTCTCCGACGCTCAAGTTAGTAATTAAAATATAAATGCAACCTAAAATGTATGCATTTAGATCAACGTTTACCCGCATTCAATACTTCATTTGGACATGATTTATATTTAGCATAACATTAAACGCTAAATATTTTATCAAGTCTACTAACAATAAGGCAAAGTGAGGGACGATCATACCTGTGTAGTTCTTGGTATTGCTCGTCTTACCTTTCACATTTCTGCCAAGATGGTCATCTAAATTCATTGAAGTGACCATTGGTTTGGTGTTGCTCTTTTCGAATTGATTTGGCAACTCCTTGCGACATTTAGATGGACAAATGAAAGTTCCTTCTTTTATTTGCTTAATTTGCAGCTCCAAGAAGAAATTAAGCTTGTCTATCAATGATATCTCAAATGCGATTTACAGATTCCTTGCATGACACTTATTAGTTGCTCCAAAGTAATACAAATATTTTCTAAGATATCATTTTCCACAAGATTTGGAATGCAAGATATTAGTGGCATGAGAGTTTAAAGAAAATAACATTGCCAATATAGAGAGTTGTTTTGAAATTCTGTCATCAAAAAGATAGTAAACTTCATGCAATCTACTTCCCCTTAATCAGAAATTTATCAAGACATACCAACAAGACATAGATATACCAATTGTTATAAAACAATGATAAACCCATTTGTTGGATGACATAACAAGTGTACCAAAAGTTATTTTATTAACAGTGATACAAATTGTTATTTTTAGTAAAGCATATTACAAACGAGTGTTGACTGTTAACAGATCAACCATACATCAAATTTTGAAGAACATACCAACCATTATCCAGTCCAAAGGATGTGTTCATCAAGAGACGATTTTTAACAGAAGGATTTTTGTCAATTGTTAGAAACATGAGACATCTCAATTATTTTTCAAAGCTGAGGATAGCATTCATCAAAAACGTGAGTGAAGACTTTTTGAAGGATATGCCAATAGATGATATACACCACACAGTATACTAACAGTTATTTAAACCACAGATAACAATTATCAAATCATGAATGAAATGATTTTATCAAGCTAACTGTTAATACATATCAACAGTTTTGATCTTTTAAAAGCAGATAACTAACAAGTAAACTAATTGACACCAATTGTCATTTAACAACATGTTTTCAACATATGAATCAACAAAGCTAATTGATATTGATTGTTGACAAGGATATCTCAATTGTTAACGCACATCAACTATTACGACTAAGCTTATCAAAGATTCAACAATAAGGGAACCAAATTAACAACAAATAAGTTAATATTGGTTGCTAGAACATATCAACAATTCGGTTTTTGTCAAAAAGGATAACTAACCGAAATTTCCTCTTGATGCAATGAGGTGTCGTGCTCGGTGCATCTACTACAATACTGTAGCCTTTCAAGCACACCTGCAAAACAGATTAATGTATCTTTTGGTACCCATGCCATTTTGGGTCCTTGGGGGTTAGGCATATCATAATGATGCGATTGAGTGATATGTCTATATCGTGTAAAACATGCAGGAGCAATATGACCAATACGTCTACAATAATGACAAGTCACGTTGGGGTTATGCATCCTTCTAGGTTCATAGTAGCTTGACGGACGAAAATGGTTTACTCTATTTTCAGCATTATGACTATTGCGCGCTTTATGAACATCATTTCTCCTACTATGAGCAGCATTTCTAGAATAATTATTTCTACGTTGGAGATCATTTCTAGGTGCTCTAAAGGGTTCAAAAATCCTTCTAGTATTTGGCCTATAATATGCATCATTTCTAGGGTAGTTATTTCTAGGTGGTAAGTCATTGCTAGGTCTTCTAAAATGTTCAACGTTTAGTCTAGCATGCATATTGGTTCTAGGATTGCTATTTCTAGGATAAGCATTTTTATTATTAGTCCTAGGTTGAGCCTTAGGTTGTTGAGGTTTAGCTTCAACCTTTTCTTTAGGCTCATTCGTAAACCCTATGCCATGCTTGGTTGACTTCAAATTATCAAGAACATCATTCAAATTTTTGTGCGAAGAATTAAACTTATCTAATGTGCCTTTAAGCCTTTCTACTTCATTTTTGAGATGCAAGCAAGAAGTACATTTTCTAATAGAGCTTTCGGGCTTATCGGTGCTTCTTTTTCCGAAAAACTTGTTTTCCTCTTTCAACTTCTCATTTTCTAAAACCAGTTTTTCAAAATCTTTTTCTTTTAGAGAGAGTTGTTTTTGAAAATCTTTTTCTTGCAACGACAGAGTTTTCTGCAAATCTTTAATAGTCTTGGAAGCATCAACAAACTCACTATGTAATTTATTATAAGCATTTTGCATTTCTTCAAGCAAGTGAGAGTTGGACGTACTTACCTCTTCTTCTTCGTTTGCCATGAGACATTGGCCAGTTCATTCATCATATGAGCTGTCCGCTTTTTGAGGCATGCTTTCATACATTTCCTCCAGCTTATCCCACATCTCTTTGGCGGTTTTGTAGTGGGAAATTCTCTGATAGTCTTCCTGATTCAAGGCGCTATACAACATATTTATTGCATTAGTGTTGTATTCACTTACCTTGGCTTTCCCAACTTTTGTTGTCATTTGATCACCATGCTTGATGATTTGCCATAGATAAAAGTTGTTGGCTGTGATGAAAATTCTCATCCGATCTTTCCAATATAAGTAATTATTTCCATCAAATATTGGGGGCAACATGTTAAAATCACCTTCACCTATTCCTGCAAAAGAGTCACGAGTAGAAGCCATGGATGGTTCTCTCAAACTGTTAAGTCTTCAGAGAGTTGGGCTCTGATACCAATTGTTAGATAATACGCTTAACGCTAGAGGGGGGGGGGGGTGAATAGCGTTATAATAAAAATTAGCGTAAACTTGCGGAATTTAAAAACTTGCAGGAAAAATAAGTGCGGAAATTAAATGCAATAAAGAACAAACGCACCGATGTATTCTGGTTCACCACAACAAGTGGCTAGTCCAGTCCCCGAGAGACTCTCTCGAGATTTTCCGCTAACTTGTCAAGCTTACGGGTGCTCAACAAACCTTTACAACTTAAGGACACAAGCCTTAACACCTTTGCTCGGAGATACAACACTCCAAGACTTCACTGTTAAGCTTACGGGTGCCTAACCAACCTTTACAGCTTATGGACACAAGCCTTAACACCTTTGCTCGGAGATACAACACTCCAAGACTTCACTGTTAAGCTTACGGGTGCCTAACCAACCTTTACAATCTGAGGACACAAGCCTCAACAATCTTGCTCGGAGATACAACACTCCAAGACTTCGACCAAGGAAACACAAGTTCCTTACAACAAGAGAATCACAATTCTCTTCAAGTGTACAAAACACTAAACACTCAAACAATACACTCATTTATGAGTAGATATGAGTAAAATAAGTAAGCTCAAGATCACAACAACTTTGAACAATAATATGGCTCTCAAAATTTATGTAATGAATATAAAATGATAAGCAATAGAGAATGCAAGCTTATAGCAATTGTATGATCAGTTGTTGTGTGTTGTTGTTGTTGTTTAAAACACTGAAATGAAGCTGTATTTATAGTTGAAAAACTTGGCATTACCGTTGTCTAATTGTCAATTAAGAGTTGCTGATTTTACTGAATGACAATCGATTGTCAAGAAGCCACAATCGATTGTTTGCCAATCGTTCCAGAAATCAATCCCAGATTTTACGCTTAACAATCGATTGTCCAAGATCAACAATCGATTATTGGTAACGTTCAAAAAATTATTTCCAGATTTTACGTAAAACAATCGATTATACCAAATCAATAATCGATTATTCAGCAGCGTTCAAAAAATCCTTTCCAGATTTTAATATCAACAATCGATTGTACAAAATCAACAATCGATTATTCAGCAACGTTCAAAAAAACTTTTCCAGCTTTTAATATCAACAATCGATTGTACAAAATCAACAATCGATTACCTGACGGTATTTGAAAACTTTACGACAACGGTCAGCTTCACAATCAATTGTGCAATGTTAACAATCGATTATTTATCAGACTTTGAAAATCATTTTAGACACTGCCTCTTGCCAATCGATTGTTTTATACTCACAATCGATTATTTAATAATTTTGAAAAAGTCTGGAAGACACTGCCTCAACACAATCGATTGTCATATGTTCACAATCGATTATTTTGTGACTTTGAAAAATCTGATGGACACTGTCTCTTCACAATCGATTGTCATTAACTTCATAATCGATTGTTTTGAGCGTTGAAAATCTTTGATGTACACTGCCTCATCACAATCGATTGTCATAGGGTTCACAATCGATTGTCATGTAGGTTTGAAAAACCTGATGCTTACTGCCTTAACACAATCGATTGTCATTAGTTCACAATCGATTGTCATGCAGTCTTGGCTTAACATAATCGATTATCATAAGTACATAATCGATTATCTTAGTCCAGTTTTTAGAGGCATGTTTAAACATCATTTTGACTAATGAAAATATGCATGATTTAAAATCATTTAGCATTAAATTAAATATGCATGACTTTGGAAAACATAGTTTTACGAGAGAAGCCATATCATGAGTCAAGTTGTAGAATCAAGAACACAATTAAGAACGACTCATTTAAACTATAAAACTTTGTCTTGTGCTTGAATCTCGTTATGCATCAATTATGCGCTTGTACTTGAACTTCGTCATATATCAATTTGCGCTTCGTTTGTCATTCATCAAAACCTACACATAAGAACACACGTTTTAGTATAAAGCCTTGAGAACGTGTTTCCAACATTAGCTGCTTCAAGGAGAACTTTGTAAGGCCAGTTTTCTACGCACTTATGAAACTAGGCGGTATTCATGGCTGAAATGAACACAACAATGAGAATCAAAGACGGTTAAGGGTTGATTGTGTGACTTATAGATGTCTAGGTATACACCAAAGTTTGACGGTTCAAAGATATCAAATTTACCGATTGACCGAGTATATCCTACATAAGTTCACTACGGAACGTTCAAAGGGAAACCTACTTATCCAGATGCAATTAATCCTTGTTTGCGAATCATACAGTTTTTCATGTATATTTCCATGATATAGCCATTCCCCATTCATGTGGGGGATTGTTGGAATTTTAAGTATATGCGTGCTTAAAATATGGTGAATGGGAAATAGAGGACACTGAAAACTTTAAGTGAAATTTTAAGTTTTCCCCCTTGGCAAATGTACATTGTCCCATATTGGAACAGGAATTTTTTTATGGGTATATAAAAAATAGCTCTTCTTCTAGCTCTTAAAGAATTAAGAAGAAGGCAAGCATCGCGCCGTCGTTGTCGTTTGACTCGGATACGGCTTCGGCTTCGGCTTCGGCTTCGAATTTGGTCAAATGATCGATTGATTGATTAATTTTTTAAACTAAATTTATTGTTAATAGTAAAATATAAAGATAAATATTATTAAAGATTTATTTTAATAACAGAATATTAATATTAAAATAAATATTTATATTAAATCCAATCTATTTTTCAGTTGTGTAACTGAAAATTAAACTACCCTCTTTGATTTTTCATCTTTATTTTTGAGTAAATAGTCGTTTATGTTGTGGCAGTTTTGCATAAACAACCATTCTGAAGAGTTGCATCTCTTCAGATTTCAGCCCAACTTTGGCAACAACCTTAGGTACTAGGATGAGATTAAATTTCTTTAGGAAACACTGTAATTTCAGTAAGCTCGATTTAAAATTCCGTTTTATTTTTATTTCATTTATGTTTATTTATATTTTTCAAAATTATTTTACAAATATAATTTACTAACATATTTTACGTATTTCAAATTCATTAATGTGTCATATTCTCAAAGTAAATAACATCAACAACGTGGCTTTGAGTTTGGTGAGTCTAGCTAATATTTATCCAACACAATCAAGCAAATATAAGCAAATTGTGTCATGACCCATCAGGCCAACCTATGGACTATAACAGCACTACTTGCAATGTGTTTTGCTTTTGCTCTTTTATAAGCAAATGGAGAAACAATTAAAAAACAAGACAAAGATAGAGCAACACCAAAATATATAGTCTTCATTTCAATTTAGATGAATTAATTTGATTCGATACAAAATTTAAAAAAAATTTAAAAAATTGTGATCTTAAAATTTTTATAAATAAAAAACTTTGCATGAAAATAATATTTACGTAGTTATAAAAGATTGATATTAAGTGTAAAATGAATAAAATAAAAAATTTAAAATTAAATTATTTTTAAATTTAAAAATATATTATTTATTTAGACCATAATAAAAAAAAAATACCTCACCTAATTAGACAGAAAGGGATTATGTACTTTCCTCGTACCAAGCACAAAACAATGTGTGAAACAACCAGAAGGCCAGGAGGACATTATTGTCTTTTGACCTTTTGTGAGGGCAAACGTGTGAGGGGTAGCTTGGTCATTTTTGGCTGTACAACGGCTACTTATTTGCTGGCCGCTAGATAAAATCATCATAGTATTATGTGGGAAAAGAACAGAAGTCACTGCACGCTCCACTAGAAGTTCTGTAGGCGGCCGCTACTATTTGCCACTCTCTGCTCTTCTTCACTCTTCTCCTCTTTTACAGAAAAAAATCCAAAAAGGAAAAAGAAAAAAGAACACATTTTGATCGGCAATTTTCTTGATTCAGGTCTTTTTCAACAAAGTTAGGGTTCTTTTCCCATTTCAAGAAAATTTTAGGGCTTCTTCCACCCTTTTTTCATCAGAATCATTAATTTTTGTAAAAGAAAATGGAGAAGTTGAACAACATTTTCAAGAAGAAGACTTCACCCAAAGGTAACATCTTCCCCCCCTTTTCTCTAATCCCATTTTCGATATTAATTTTCCTTCTGCTTAGTATAGGGATGTTAGCTTGTTTAATGTCACCTTTTTTATTGTTTTATTCTTTGATTTGAGTGATGATCTATGGTGAAAATTTTGAATTTGATTAACAGAAGCATTAAGGACCAGCAAAAGGGAAATGGCTGTTGCTACCAGAGGTACCAGTACTGTCTTGGGCTTCTAATTTCACTGAGTTTCGTTTGATAAAAGAGCACATTTTGACTGTTGAAATTTTGAAGGCAATTTTTTTCAAATTTAGAAATAAAATATGCTAATTCCTCATCCCAACTGCATTGGCCGGCCTTAATGGGGATGCTATATTTGTGGTTAAATTCCTCTTGTTTTGATTTTAGATGTACTTCAAACACTATGCTCATTACAGTAGAACAGTCTAATTCTCCAATGTGTTGAGCGAAAAAGGATCGCTCTTGGCAGATATTTTATGCCTTTGTTATTGGTAAAGAGAGCACATAAGCATATTCAATTTGATTGTTATGACTAGGTCTTTCAACAAAAAAAAAATAAAAATGTAAAGGTTAGATTAAGGTTTCTGTGCTTTTGCAATAAGAATAAAAAGGATGAGTGATTGTTGAAAAGATTCGGTTTTTAATGAAAGAGGTGAGATATAATACTGGTTGGGAAGGTTCATTAGTAATTAGACAACCAAAATCATGTAGTATCTGTTATTATAATTCTGTATGGCAATGGAGCTTCATAGTGTGATATATTAGGAAAAATTGTCAAAATATTTCTGGGGACTAAACAGTAGTTCAGGTGCATTGCAAATGATAGGCGAGCTGAATGTAATTTGCACGAACAATCTAACCTGCTTTGCCTGGATAATCATCGGCAGAGTTGGAAGAATTGCTAAATTGGCTAAAAGGTAGGTGTTCTTTTATTTCCTTTGCAGGTGACTAGGTGTCTCAACTCAACTACTGATAAGTTTTATTGACTCTTTTCATTACATTGTTTTCCTTGTCCATCCAGAAATAAGCAAGGGGGTGGGGAAGCCAAAAGCATTAATACTGTTAAAAAAACTGTGTCGAAGATGTCTGTATCATTTTTGGGCGTCATTCTTATTTTTGACTATAACCATCACGGTCAGATATTTTGCTAAATGTAGCGGCATATTTCAGGTTTTATGTTTTGTACTGTTGGTAAAGATTGGGATATGATCATTGTTACACTATTCTAGTATATTGCACCTCATCGTTATTTGCATAAGCAAGAAGTTGGAGAATGCAAAAGCATTAAACAATGTTTAGAAAAGAATATCTCGTTGAGAATGTGTCATAGTCAACCCTCAGGGTTTGGCCTGGTGGCAATTTACTTGAGCCTTGGGGTATGCTCCCTTTCAAGGTCTCAAGTTTGAAACCCACTAGGTGCAAACAATTTCTGAGGGCCATCGGACTGGGTAAAACCTGAATTAACCGTGGTGCACTTGCGGGAAACTCCTTGCCGAGGGCCTGTGCATCCCCGAGATTAATCGGGGCTCATAGAGACTCGGGCACCCGGTGCAAATAAAAAAAGTGTCATAGTCTCAAGTTTGAAACCCACTAGGTGCAAACAATTTCTGAGGGCCATCGGACTGGGTAAAACCTGAATGAACCGTGGTGCACTTGCGGGAAACTCCTTGCCGAGGGCCTGTGCATCCCCGAGATTAGTCGGGGCTCATAGAGACTCGGGCACCCGGTGCAAATAAAAAAAGTTTCATAGTCAGATGTCATTCTTAATTTTTTACTTAAATCATTATCAACTTATTTTGAACTTATTTTGGTAAACGAGAAGCCAAATTTTGTGTTCCATATTATCTTTTGTGTTGTTATAAAGCGTTGGAAATTGGAATTTGATAACTGGTGTGCAGTTTTAGTATATATCACTTTGTTTTCACTTGCATTATCTCCTCCTTCCTTACTTGGTACTTTTGTACTTTTCATTAATTCATCTCTTTGTTCATGTTTAACTCTAGGCATTGAACGGGAGATTTCATCTTTACAAATGGAGGTAAGTACTAGGAAAATGTGTTTGTTCAGTAAATCGGAGTATTCTTGCAAAATTTAAGGTCAAGAAAATGTTCAGAGTTAATTCTTACAATGCTCAATCTTTTTCTTCTGCTTAAGTTCTGTACTTATTTGTTAACTTGTGTAATTCTTATTGTCACCATCTTGTAGGAGAAGAAGTTAGTTGCAGAGATCAAGACAACAGCCAAAACAGGAAACGAGGCAAGTGTTTGTTCATTAAATTTATTTTCCCCGGCTACCTAACATGGAACTGTATTCATCCTATTGATAATGGCTTGCTATTTGCACTAAAAACTGCATGCTTTCTGCAGCCTCTTGATAATGCTTTCTGTGGTGTTTTTCTGATCGAAAGGACATCAACCTATTAATAGATGTATTAGGCTAGTTAATGTGAATTTACCGAATCATCCAAACTAAAAGGAGTTATATACTAGAGAGATATTCTATCAACATTCAGAAGGATGATAAAGCCACTGGATAGATCTCTAATTCTATTATGAATGTTACAAAGTGACCTAACTACCCTTTGTTCAATTGAGCAAAAATTCTATGTTTATCATATAGTTCGATAAACCTGTCATGATCACTGTTGATTACTTTTGGTGCTAGACCATCGTCCTGTACCATATATGCAAGTACATTAGATGTCTGACAGACCACAGACGTAACTTTGCTGTTTTTGCTTGCTGCCTTGGGCATGATGTACAATGAAGCTTGATTTTAAGTAGGACAGATAAGCAACAATTTCTAGAGTTTAAGATGTTTTATGATGGGCAATGGGCTTTAGTAATGTTTCCATTGTGAAAGTGCATTTAGGCATGATGACACTAAAGACATTTTATATTTTAAGATAGGTGGGGGACCAGTTTCTAGAGCTCAAGGTGTTACAAGAAGGGTAATGTGGCTTAGAGAATTTTTTTTGGTGTATATAGGCCTGAAAATGACTAGGAATAAGGGGCTGTTTGGGTGGGGTCTAATGAACAGTCAGATTTTAGAAACAGAAAGAAATGTTGAAAGAGAAATGCTTGATTGTTCTGTTTGGGTGGAGTCTAATGAACAGTCAGATTTTAGAAATTAGATACCGAAAGAAATGTTGAAAGAGAAATGCTTGATTGATTACGCACACCTAGGTCACCCAGGCCTGATATCTTTAAAGCTTGAGTTCTTTCAAACTAACTTTAAACAAAGCACTAATTAGTTCATCCAAACAAACTTTAAACAAAGCACTAATTCTGAGAGAAATTCTATATTACTATACTGAAAAGCATTTTCATTTATGTCACATTTTTTGAACAGCTAAAGATAACATAAACGCTAATTGGACTAGAGTTAATTTGTATTTCCCAGAAAGTTTTCCATGATACAGTAATCTGCTGCACAGGGCACACTACGGTAACTCCTGGCAGAAAATTATTGAATAGTTAGTATCAGAATATGGATGGTCTAGAGCCATTCTCACATTGTATAAATCATCCTTTTGAAAGAAGTCATGCATATATATATCTTGTCACAACCGTAGAGAAAGATTATTTGACAGGAAAGTTAGAATTTGAAAGACATTGACTGCCTTTGTGAATTGTTTTTAGAAAGATTGATGATCTATGTTTGCTAATAAGGTCTGCAATTGAATTGAACCGAGCCAAATACCCAAAGCATTTGGCTTGATTGGAATAGTCTTGCCAAATGTTCGAATGAGTTAGAGCTTGAGTTAGAGTTCGAGCTCTACAAAAGTTTAACTAAATAGAGCCGAACAATAGTTTTACTAATTTCAAATTCTTAATCTTCATTCTCAGACCAGCAAATCTACGCAGATTTTATACGTAATAAGGTCTGCAATTGAATTGAACCGAGCCAAATACCCAAAGCATTTGGCTTGATTGGAATAGTCTTGCCAAATGTTCGAATGAGTTAGAGCTTGAGTTAGAGTTCGAGCTCTACAAAAGTTTAACTAAATAGAGCCGAACAATAGTTTTACTAATTTCAAATTCTTAATCTTCATTCTCAGACCAGCAAATCTACGCAGATTTTATACGTGTATATATTGCATTTATGTATATACATAAAAAGGAGATGGGGGAGGGTGTGAGCCATGTTAGGTAGCTTGCTTCCCAAGCATCTCCTTTTTCATATCCAAGCGCAAAAGTTACTCTTATGCCCTCCTTTTAATATCGAAAGAATTACAAGAAAATACACATAAATATCGAAAGAATTACAAGAAAATACACATGACCTTTATTCCATAACAAAAAATGGCACATGTTTTTAAGTTTTACCCGACCTAGCCGCCCACATTGTGTTCATATTTTGGAAGCACTAGCAAATTCAAAATCTATGTTCTTAAAAACTATGGAGTTAAATCTGTATTCTTACAACTATTGCTTTCACTCTCTCTTCTTCTCACATCTTCTACATATTCTTGCTTCTCCTCTTGTGTCACCTGGTTGTAATGTAAGAAAATTGAAGAGTAGAAGTCCATCATAGAAGACATGACTTTATTCCATAACAAAAAATGACACATGTTTGTAAGTTTTACCCGACCTAGCCGCCCACATTGTGTTCATATTTTGAAAGCACTAGCAAATTTAAAATCTACGTTCTTAAAAACAATGGAGTTAAATCTGTATTCTCACAACTATTGCTTTCACTCTCTCTTCTTCTCACATCTTCTACATATTCTTGCTTCTCATCTTGTGTCACATGGTTGTAATGTAAGAAAATTGAAGAGTAGAAGTCCATCATAGAGGACCATTAAAAGCTTTTCTTATGGCACATGTTTTTAAGTTTTACCCGACCTAGCCGCCCACATCATGTTCATATTTTGAAAGCACTAACAAATTCAAAACCTATGTTCTTAAAACTATGGAGTTAAATTTGTATTCTCACAACTATTGCTTTCACTCTCTCTTCTTCTCACATCTTCTACATATTCTTGCTTCTCCTCTTGTGTCACCTGGTTGTAATGTCAGAAAATTGAAGAGTAGAAGTCCATCATAAAAGACCATTAAAAGCTTTTCTTTCGAAAATGGGGTTTTTCGAATTTGTTAGTTGTGTTTGGATTGAGTGTTGTTCCAATTGATTGAAAATATCAAAAGAAGTATTAAATTTAAATTTGAAGTTATTTGGAGTAGATTTGAGCAAGATTTGAATTAAATTTTAGAAAAGATGCAACGAAGAAGACGAAGTGATTTGAGCAAGATTTGAATTAAATTTTAGAAAAGATGCAACGAAGAAGACGAAGTAAGTTTTTTGTATTATGTATAATCTTTGTATAACAGTATATATAAGCGTAGAAACACACCTTATACACTAATACACTTTTATACAAGCTTCTATAAACGAACTTATTCCACGATTTTCAGTTGCAATGTTTGTTCAAAACCAGTCCAAATCTCCATTAAGTGACTTCAAATTTTATATACAACCTACTTTTCTAACAAGTCTAAATAACACCCACTCTAAATTTATCACAAAATCAAATTCGAAATTTAAACACATATATTTAATATTGTTAAAAATCTAATTTTTACTATTCACAGTTACTGATTTGAAAATTAATTTAAAAACTTGAGGAATCTTTTTTAAAAATTAAATAGTAATTTTAAGAACCTATTGGAGTTGGATGATGAATCTTATCCTATTATTTTTGGGCTAGTTGGTTGTAAATTGAAATATGAGCTATAAATTTGGAAAGTAGGGAGCCCAATTGTTCAAATGTGAAATTTTCCCTTTAAAATCCTTAACTCAAGTTGAATCAAGATTAATTAAATTATGGGGCTTAGTTATTCGTTAAGGACTTGATTCAATTGCAGGTTTGGAGGTAACATGAAATCATACTATGTGATCCAGGTAGTTCTTTTAATATTTTGTGCTCAACCACGGTGGAACTATTTTGTCAAACTCTTTGCTATGTGATCCAGGTAGTTCTTTTAATATTTTGTGCTCAACCACAGTGGAATTATTTTGTCAAACTCTTTCATGAGAAATGAATGTCATTCGTTAAGAAGATAGAACTATTTATCTGCTGTAATCTGCGCATTAGCCATTTCTTTTCCCCAAAGTAAATCTTGCTCACATTTTGACTTGTCAGGCTGCCACTAAAATTCTAGCTCGTCAACTTGTGCGACTGCGGCAGCAAATTGTAAATTTGCAAGGTAGTCGTGCTCAGATTAGGGGTGTAGCAACTCATACACAGGTCAATTTTTTGTCCAGACTATTATTATTTATGAACAAGCTAGCGAACACTTAAGTGGATCTTATACGTGGCTTCCTTTTTCTTCCGTAGGCACTATATGCTAGCACCTCTATGTCTACTGGAATGAAAGGTGCAACTAAAGCAATGACTGCCATGAACAAGGTACTTATTATTTGTTGGTCGTGAGTTTTTTCCCCTTTTTCTTCTTAAATCATCAGAATATATGGAATTGAAATATTTGTTAATTGCATCTTTTAGCTCATCCATTTTGTTTGCCATTGTGCTTAGGTTCTGTGCTACTAGCTAGAACCATTATTATTAAGGTTGTATAAATCCCTTTAATTGGGTTATTCTTGGTGTTATTATTTCTCAGCAAATGGCACCTGCAAAACAAGTTAAAGTGATCAGAGAATTCCAGAAGCAGTCATCACAGTTGGACATGACAGTAAGCACTTTTATCCTTCTAAGTGATGCTTCACATTATTAACTTTTACAAATATAATATCTTGAAGGAAACTAAGCAAAACATTTCAGCTTGGTCATCAAAGTTCAGGCTATGCATATTGATGAAAATTTCTGATTTTTCCAGATTGAGATGATGTCAGAGTCCATTGATGAAACTTTGGATAAAGATGAAGCTGAAGAAGAAACTGAGGAGCTCACAAACCAGGTTCAATTACTCATTATTCATCAGACGGTTTGTCTATTTCCTAATTGTATTTTTCTGGTCAACTTTTCTAATTTGGATTTTCATTTGTTAGGTGCTGGACGAGATTGGCGTGGACATTGCATCGCAGGTAAGTTGTGGATTAAGGATAGTTGAGCAATCAGTTTTTCTCAACCTTAGTTTGCAAGCTGATTTATTCATTATTGATTTCTATTTTGGCAGCTATCTTCAGCTCCAAAAGGTCGAATTGCATCGAAGAAAGTTGAAAATGTTGCCCCCCCTAGGTACGTCGAAACTGTTTTTATATCATGACAGACATGGATTATCGGATGTACCTAAGTTAGATTGTGTGTCTACATGTGTTGAGCTACTTTTTTTCTGCATTTGCATATCAAACTGTTAGAGCCAATTCTCAACTATATAGGCATAGTATTCTTCTTGATTCATTCCCTTCTGTTCGCTGAGTGTACTCCCGTTGTGTCTGATCATGATGGTTATTTACTGCTTTGACCAAGTGCTGTCTATGAACATTGTATTGATGCATGTACCGATCAAGAATTTCTAAATGTTCGTTTTAGTTCTTCCTTCTATAATATGTATTTGGTGCGGTCAGAACGGTCAGAAAATAATATATTCTTTTGGAACATCAAGTTTATACAGATGGCTTCTTATCTTCTCCGTTTCAAATATTTTGTTATGTTCTTGCTGTTTGAATTTGTGGCAATACGATATGAATTCTAACTACTTACTTAGAATACCTAACAATTCTTCTGTTTTAATGCAGTTCTGACTCTGCGGATGTTGAGGAACTTGAGAAGAGGTTGGCCTCTCTTCGACGAATTTGAGGAAGAACGTACATATTGGACAGCTCTACATTGATCACCTTTCTTGTATAAATTCACTTTAGCATATAAACATATAGTATGTACTAAATTGTGTTTCTCTGACTATTGTTCTCTAGCGCTAAACATCAACATTTATGAATTAATATCTAGAGATATAAATGCTGTAAGAATGATAATAGGTATGTTTTTGGTTTCATAAATCCTTCTTCACATAGTTTTGTAATTCGGCAGTCATTAACTGCACATACATGATAATAGTTATCAGCTTCTCTACATTGATCACCTTTCTTCTTGTATAAATTCTCTTTAGCATATAAACATATAGTATGTACTAAATTGTATTTCTGTTCTCTAGCACTAAACATCAATCCGTACGCCTTTCCCGGGGTTGGGTGTGGGATAGTAGGGTTACCCATAGGTTATAATAGTTATCAGCTTCTCTACATTGATCACCTTTCTTCTTGTATAAATTCTCTTTAGCATATAAACATATAGTATGTACTAAATTGTATTTCTGTTCTCTAGCACTAAACATCAATCCGTACGCCTTTCCCGGGGTTGGGTGTGGGATAGTAGGGTTACCCATAGGTGGTAATAGTTATCAGCTTCTCTACATTGATCACCTTTCTTCTTGTATAAATTCTCTTTAGCATATAAACATATAGTATGTACTAAATTGTATTTCTGTTCTCTAGCACTAAACATCAATCTTCCCGGGTTTGGGTGTGGGATAGTAGGGTTACCCATAGGTAATTAGTGTTTTAGCTTAGGTCCCCAGAGGGTTGTTAGTATGGTAGTTACTGCTTGTTATTATTGCATGCGACTGTATTTATGTTGCTTATGTTTCCATAATTATTTACGTTATTTCTGCGGGAGTACTTGTGCTTTATTATTTTGTTTTGTCTTGCTTGTGTTTCTAATTTTACCTTTGTTTCTTAATGCAGCTTTCCCTTTTTTATCCTATACGCCGAGGGTCGACTGGAAACAGCCTCTCTGCCCTTTCGGGCAGGGGTAAGACTCGTCTACATATTATCCTCCCCAGATCCCACCTGGTGGGAATATACTGGGTAGTTGTTGTTGTTGTTGTTGTTGTAGCTCTAAACATCAACATTTCTGAATTAATATGTTTTTGGTTTCATAAATCCTTCTTCACATAGTTTTGTAATTCGGCATTCATCAACTGCACATACATGAATTCTTTTAGATGTTAAATCTTCATTATATCAATACAAACTTATGCTACAATCCGTTACAGGTAATGAAACCAAATAAAAACCAAAACTTAACTTATTTTTTACTTTTACCTTAAATTTTACAATACCAACATCAAACCAAAAGTAAGCTTCAGTGAATCAAACTTTTCCCATCTTTTCCAACTTTGAGAGGAAGGATTGGGAGACTTTGTTCATGCCAAAAGAAGTTATCAGGATCAACCTTAGTCTTCACAAGCACAAGCCTATCATAATTATTCTTGAAATACTTTTTACCCCAAACACTAGCTTCCAAGAAATTTGAGTTTGCATTTCTGTTCATTCCCAAATCAAGATCTCTATAATTCACATAAGCTTCTCTCGGAAACTTGGATACAAAAGTGCCCATGTACTCATATAGTCCTCTGATCCAGTTGATATGTTTATCTGCAGATTTCTTGTTTCCTTCTGTCCAAGATGTTAAGTACTGTATTTTGCATATGACCCCTTTTCTATGCGGGAAAGGAATTGAAGATTCTGATATTTTCCCCATCATTCCTCCATATGGATTCCATATCATCATAGGTGAATCATCTTCTAAAAACTTCTTCCACATACCATCAAGTCCAGTTTCTGGAACTGGTACGCGGAGAAAGTCCGATTTAGCCTTGAAGTTTACTGGAGGGAATAATGACTTCCCTTGAAGTAGAAATTCAGGCTTAATGCTACTTGGATATCCTGCAATATAAATGACTGATTCAATCCAGCTCATTTCGACACAATCCTTTCCCGTCAATCCCAATTCAGGGAAGCTATGATTCATCACATGAAGAAGCCTATCAGTTTTGCCAAGAAACAATGCTTGGTAAGCTGTTTGCACTGTTTTCTTTCCAGTTTTAGTTGAATTGGCTGTAGTTATGAGTACCCTTACGAAGAGATCTTCGTCAATCTTATGTGCAACATGTTGCCATTTATTCAGGACTTTTGTTGCACCAGTTTCCAGTGTCTTTGGAACAGTGAAAACTGTGACAGTTGATGGAACAGGAACAAGTCTAATTTTCCAAGCCAAAATTATACCAAAACTACCTCCTCCACCTCCTCTGATTGCCCAAAACAAGTCTTCTCCCATTAATTCCCTATCAAGAACTCTGCCACTAGCATCAACTATCCGAGCATCGACAACATTGTCAGCTCCAAGTCCATATTTTCTCATCATAGGACCATAAGCTCCCCCAGTGATATGACCACCTATTCCTAAGCTGGTGCATAGACCAGCAGGGTAACCATGTGTCTTGCTTTTTTCTGCAATCCTATAGTACACTTCACCAATCGTCGCGCCGGCTTGAACCCAAGCACTGTTATCCTCAATGTTCACTTTGATCGCGCGAAGTTTAGCTAAGTCAAGCAAGATGAAGGGCATTGATCTTTTCATTTCTGATGTATAAGATATGCCCTCATAATCATGCCCTCCACTCCTAACTCTGAGCTGAAGTTTTAGCTCTTTCACGCAAATGACTGCTGCTTGTACATTTGATTCACTCAAAGCAATGAAAATAAGCAGAGGTTTTGGTTGAGCAGGTGCTAAACACCTCAGGTTTTGGGCAGTGGATTTAAGGATAGAGTTGAATGAAGTAGCATTGGAAGTAGGGGTGAAGAAAGCTGTGGAGAAAGGTATTGAACGGTCCGAATGAAGAGTAATGCATCGATAGAATTGATCTTGAATTGTATAAGAAACAGCAGATGAAGCTGAAAATAGGACTATGAATGAAGAAAGAATGATAAAGATTGATGAAGCCATGAGCCTCTCTTCTTTTCTTGCTTGTTCTGTTCTTAGAAAGATTGAAGGAGAGAAGACTTATATTTCAACTTTCAATGCTTGGAGTGTGTTTGGTTGAGAAATAAGTTATCCGATAATTAATTATTTTGGAATTACTTATTATGAGGTTAGTTACCCATCTTCTCATAGGGGATAAAAAATACTACAATCCCGGAATAACGAATTCCAAAATTAATTATGTCACGATTTTATCCCTACTAAAATTTATCTCAAATTTAATCTCGACATTAATTATCTCTGGTCCCACATACCAAACGAGCTATTAATCATGTTTGGACGGTAGGAAAAAGAAAAGAAAAGAATAGAAAATAAGGAGCGGGGAAATTGTGGAGAAAGTGGGGGAGAGGAAAAAAGGAAATAAATGCCTCTTGTTTGGATTGGAAGAGAATTTGTGGAGTAAAATAAGGTATTCTTTATTTCAAGAAAGACTTTGTTGTCAAAAGAGAAACAATTTCCTCTTTTCTTTTTCCATTACCTTCTTTTTTCAATTTTACATACTTTTTCCGTTTTAATTTATATGAATTTATGTGATTGGACAGAAATATTTAAATAAAATGATAAGACTTTTAAATTTGTGGTATAAAATAAAATACATATATTTTATGTGGCTATAAATTATTTTATAAAGATAAAATTATTTTTCAAATATGAAAATGAGTCATTTTTTTATATGAATTAAAAAGAAAATAAGTTTATGTATTTTTAAACGGACGAAGTATTTCAAAAAGAAGGGAAAAATTCAAAATATTTTGGTTTCACTTAACTTCCTTTATCTCCTTTCTAAACTAAGCAAGTTTTGGGTAGGTAACTTAGTGGTCAATGTCTTTCTCTTTTTAACAAAGTAAAAGTGGAGAATATGTGGAAAATAGCTAGGTGGGGTCACAGGAGTCTAAAGCTTAAAGATTGCAAAGCAGAGTCAACACCAAATAATGCCTTTAATTTTGCCCAAATCATAGGTTACATGTTGGAACTTATATTATAAGGGACTTGAAGTTTATGAAAATGACTCGGAGAAAATGGTTGGGCAAATGATATTTTATAGTTGTTCTTAAAATAATAGTAAAAGAAAATTATATTTTTGTATGTATGTATGTATGTATATATATATATATATATATATATATATATATATATATATATATATATATATATATATATATATATATATATATATATATATATATACAAAAATATATATATGTTATATACGAAAATTATACAAATTTTATATACTTTTTCGGCTATCAAATATAAATAATATTTGGCGATGGCTAAAAATAAAAAAGGTCCAATGGGATTTTTATCCAAATAACCGACCATATTCACTATTTATTTTTCTAATTATATACATATATTATCCATTGATTATACATCATTATACATATGTAATACATATATTATATATTCACTGATTATTTTTAGTTTAAGCGGTTAGGTGGTCGACTATTTGGGTTAATTCTTCAATAATATTTTATACCATAATAACACATGATGTAAAAAGAATCTCTTTGTTTTTCTTTTTAGGCTAAGTGATATCGTAAATTATCTTCTAAGTATAAAAGAAAGCCCTAATCACACTCAAAGAGTGGCAACTTGGATTCTTAAAATGTGAAAATATTTTTTAATTGTTCTCGCAATTCCAACGGTAAGCCAATTGTGATTATCTATTTCTAGTATTTATTTGGCTAAAAATAGTAAGTTTTACCTTCCATATTTTGTGGTCTGAGTCCATTCCTAGAGACAATAACCTTTCAGTTTTTTTGGTTTACTATACTTTCAAAAGCTCTTTCTTTTATTATAATTTTGGGATAAACATAATCTTATTTATTTCCTTTAAAGTTAAATAGTTATAAATTATTTATTTTAACTACTAGCTATGACTATAAGGAGTTAAAGAGTAACATCATATCATATATTTATTTGTCATGCATTTCGTGTGCCAACAATACATTGTAGTTTCTTAAAACGAGAGAATTGATTTTGTAGTCTTTAAAAAAAATTGTTTTACGTCTTTTTTATAAGAGATCTTCATTTTTATACATAAGAGACCTGAAAACAATACAAGAGATCTGAAAAAATTATTTTCTTATATTCAAATTGTAAGTGGTCGTCACAAGATCATTTCCTCTCATAAACCCGAGAACAAAATACATACGCAAAATTATAATTTCAATTAGGGGTGTACATAGACCGGGTTGGTTCGGATTTTACAATTACCAAATCAAACCAATTGTGTCGGGTTATTAAATTTAAATACCAAACCAAACCAATAAAACTCGGGCTTTTTGCTCTCTGATTTTTTCGGGTTTTCTCGGGTTTTCGGGTTATTCGGGTTTTTTCTAAATTTTTTCAATAAAATCTTCATAGAACAAAGCATATAAATTATGCTCAAAATATTTCTTTAATCCTAGTAAGATACAACTATATAAAATATTTTCCAAGAAAATAATACAAAATATGAGATGTGTCATGGCATTATCCTAAAATATTCAACAACAAAGACAATAAAATTGTGTAATATCAATATTGCTAATTAAAAAGCCACAATAAAAATAAAATTAATCTAAAAATACTAAGTCATGAAGTAGACTAATAAGGGAATATTAATTACATGACTAAACGCTAAAGAAGAAATAAAAATAGGTTGTGCATTTATCTAATTATTGCAAAACAAAAAATAGATATTCAATACATTCTCATTCATAGTATTGAATTGAATGTCTTTTGTTAGCATTAATATTGATTTGATTTTGGTTTTAATTTGGCTTTTGTTAGCATTATTTAATTTACTAATATTAATAGCTATAAAACTTATTGGAACATTCAAAAAGTTCTAAGTCCAACCTTGAAATAACACCTTAAAAGATAAATTTATGAATTTTTTTAAGAAATATTTATAAATTACATCACAATAAATATATTTATATATTAAATATATCTAAAAGTTATATATATGTAATGTCGGGTTGGTTTGGTTTCGGTTTGATTTTTTTTACTTAAAACCAAACCAAACCAATTATGGCCGGGTTTTTTTTTTCAACACCAAACCATAGTCGGGTTTTTTTTTCCGGTTTGACTCGAATTATCGGGTTAGTGCGGTTTGTCGGTTTCCTTTGTACACCCCTTATTTCAATCACGAAATATAAAGCTTTTCATTAATCATTTGTTGAGGAAAAGAAAATCTTAGGATATATACTAATATATATCCAGTTGACATATAGATTAAGAAGTGACTTTGATAGAAGCTCATATACACATGACAATACATTGAAAATTGTTTCAAATGAAAATTTATGTTTTCTTCATCGAGGATCCATTTGACGTAAAAATTTTAAAATTTAAAAATCATAATAAAATTTTTTCAACATATATGTATAAATGTTTTACAGAGGAACTATCCCAAGATATATATATAACTGAAGCAAAAGAAAATAACAAAACATTGAACCTCATTAAGTAGAAATAACAATAAAATGTAATGAACTACTACTAATAGTAAGTGGTTTAGTTGAGATCTCCAGTTTGTTTTTCTCAAATCTGTTTATTTCTGTGTCACATGGAATTCTTTGGTTTTTTGTGAAATAGAATTATTTGTACGTACTTAGAAAAGTACATTTGAGAAGTCTCCAAAATAAAAAGAAAGTTGAAAAGCCAAGTCATTGATGAAATAAGTCAATGGTAGGTCTAACAACCATAACTAAAATGATATAAGCTCAATTTTTTCCTTCTTTATGTTTTTTCCTCAGTGTTTTCTGGCGGTATTTTAACTCATAACTCTTGTATTTACTATGGGATCATATACTTATGAAAAATTATCTTCCATGAGACACATATTTTTCCCCCTTCTTTTTCTTCGGTTTGCTTTAAGCATTTGTATCCAAAATTTATTGGTCAAAAGGTTTGTGTCAGAAAGGGTCATAAAACACTTCCAAAAGATTTTTCATATCGAAGACTACAAAAAGTGAGACAAGCCAACGTTGTATCATCTAAGTAGTTATTTATTTATTACTTTGAAACCATAAATTTAATTAAATAAAGAAATTGAATGCATTTGAAATCATAAGCACGTACAATATTAGTAAGACACAAAATAAAAGGTGACCATATTATAGTAAAACCATTACTTCAACTAGAATATCTCAAAATCTAGTATTACAAGGGCAACATCATTTACCAAAGGGTACAATAATAATGGAACATTTGTCTGTGAATTAGATATGGTAAAGTAAATAAATGTGATGGAGACTCTGTGAGCTACGACACATAGCATGGAATGCAGTTCACCATAAAGTCCTCTCAATAATTATGCCTACACGCCAAGATAACTACCAAATGAACCTGTTAGATCTTGCACATTTATTAGTACAAATGTATAGCGTGAGTACATAAATCAATGCGTAACCAGTAAGTATCTAGTTTAACTCCGAAGAAATAGTGACGAGAGGTTGACACCAACATCAATACTTACTAGTGGTTCAATAAATAAAATGCAAGAATCATGGACATAAAATACAACAAGATCAATAGAATAAAGAACCATAAGTAACGAAATCCATTAACAAAATATCATCAATTCAGAAATACCCAAGTGCCACATGCCATCTTAACAAATATTGAAATACCCATCTGCTCGAAAAGTGAACATAGTCAACCACTCGGCCCACGTGTCGGATTCCTAAAATTATTGAAAATAAATATTACCCATAAATAATATAGTTTATATTCATAAAATCACCCAGGTTCGTCCATGAATTGACGCTCAAATCAAGGACTTACCGTTTCTCAACTTGGGGGCTCAAAATAGCAATTTTGACAATTCAGATACGGTTAAAAATTATAACAAATTGAAAAAATCATGAATACATTTAAAATAAAGGTTAGACATTTAACCCCTTGCTGAGACGAGAGCAACGTCGCAAACATCATCTAAAACGGAGCTCTAGAACTCAAGATATGCTTAAAATACTAAAATGCTCGGTTTGCTCATTTAAAATGCTGCTCAGGTGATTTTTGTTCTTCTCGTTCGTGAGACACCTTTGCGTTTGCCTTGAGCAATTTTTTGCCTTGATCGGTCAACCCGAAAATCCTTCTTCACAATCGCGAAGAACAAAGGTTCGCACCAGACGAATCCAGTAATCTTTCCTAACATGAAAATGGGCATAACTCTCATACAACCTTGAATTCGACGATATTTATTGCTGCGATTCCGTAATTAAGACACGAATCTAATGGTTCAATCTAATCACAAATCAAGGTTTGTTTTCTCAATATGATATCCTTTATACCCAAAGAAATGACACTGAAACATCAAATAAGAACATGACACAACTCAAACACATCTGAAACACACCCGAGGCACCAGGGACCACGTCCAATCGTACAAACCAGTCCCAAAATATAATACGAACCTACTCGAGACCTCAAATCACACCAAACAATACCGAAATCACGAATTGCACATCAATCCAAGCCGAATGAGCTTATCAACTTCTAAAACCCATGTCGAACCATACTAAATCAATCCGAAATGACCTCAAATTTTTAATGCAAGTCCCAAATAATACAACAGACCAATACCAACTCCCAAAAATCATAATTTGTATATAATATCAACAAAGTCAACTCTCGATCAAACCTATCAACATTTTATACCTTCAACCATCTAACTTTTGTCAAAAATCATCAAATCAACCTACAGACCTCCAAATAAGATTCAGTCATACGTCTAAGTCCAAAATCATTATTCGGGCCTAATGGAACTGTAAAAATTCTAATCCGAGGTCGTTTACCCAAAAGTCAAACCTTGGTCAACTCTTCCAACTTAAAGCTTCCGAATTGAGAATTATTCTTTCAAGTTTGATCTTCCCGAAAATGTAATCCGACTACGCGTCCTAGTCATAATACATGAAGTGAAGTTATTTAATATCTCAACCACCGAATTACATGTTAAAGTTCAAAATGACCGGTCGGGTCGTTACATTAAGACAGGTAAGAGAGAAGAAATGTCTCTCATGTCCCACCACCCTCTTTGTTGTGTGATCTTCTCGTTGTTTAATTTCTGATGTTCCCTTTTTTTCTTCTTTTTTTTTCCCACCCAAATTCAGAAACAAGAAATAGTTTGCACGCACAAAGAATTTTTATTTCAGCAAACAAAAAAAAAAAGTTTTGATTGTCAGAGTTATTCTTTAAAATCATTTGAGGTTCATTATTCTCAGGCATGGAGAAAAAAATATCAGCGAGAGTGCGAGACACTAGTATTTCGCCAATAATTTGCGGAATATTGATATTAATACTTAAAACCTTTGAACATAAATGAAGTTTCAAGGACTTTTTTCTTTTCTTTTTAAGCCTCTACAACAAGTTGCCTTCTATGTACTATTAACATGTTCCCATCGACGTGCTAAATAACAATTGTTGACCCTACGAAATCGTTTTCTTCCTTTTATATTCAAATAAAAATATACTTATTGATTCCCTCGAATAATATGTTCATGTTGCTCTATTATTCCTTCTAAAAATTTAAAAAAAAATAGTTTCAATAGAACAAAATGGTGAAATTTATAGATCGTTCGCATGTCAGAATCACCATGAAGCTCGCGATTTTTTTTTTTTAATTGCCAGACTATCGCATCAGCTTTAAGCATTGAATATATATTTCATATAAGAAAAGGATTTTGAAGGAGGAAGTCACAGAATAACGTCGAGGAGTGATTAAAGTTAAAATGAAATTCCAAATCCAAATGTTAAATATTTTACTGAAAATTTTTAACATGTTTTTGGAAAACCTTTTGAGTGAAAGTTGAAGAAAAAGTTAATTTGAATTTGAAGTTGAAAATATTATAAAAACTAAAAAATCTCTAACATAGCAGAGCCTTATCCGCGGATGACAGGTAAAGAACGTAAAATGTACAACAGAATAAGTAATGAGATAAATAAGTAACTTGAAACTTAAATTTTATAGAGAGATTCAGTGAGCATACATGTATGTTGTTTTCTTTTCACAAGTTTTAAATTGAAACAAATCAAGATCCAAAGAAATCATGTCGTATTCTGTTCATATCAATTGAAACAAATCAAGAAAAGGCTAACTTGCAGATTGTCAAATGTCCGGAGGCTCAGCCCCGCGAAAACAAAAGAATGAATATGACCAAGGGCAGTAAGCAAATACAAGCAAAAACAGGATGGTAAATATAACAGAAACTCTGCCCTATGGCTTTGATTCACCGGCATAGGTAGTACTGGGGAACCAAGTTTGGCATTCAAGTAGAGAAGCGTAGAAGGGCAGACCATTATTCACAGAGTTATTTGAAGATGGGAACAGCATAGTTATCGGTAATCATAAAGAAAATATGATTAAAACTCATGCTTGTGAACAACTATGCCATACCTATGTAGATACAAAGCTAGCCCAAGTCACTGGCAAATACTGCTCCAACAGCATCTGCAAGGAAACTAGAGCCAGCAAGCATAATGATCAACAAGAATTAAAGTGTGTAAGGACTAAACATAGATGATAGAACCAATAGACAATAACTAAGATGTCTATCGGGAGAGTGCAGAAGATTTCCTGCTGGAATCAAAATAAAAAATGTAGATCCAATTCTCCAATAGGGAGGTGGGTAGCTGTTTCCTTTATTTAAACTCTAAAGACAAGCATTTACAGTCTGAAGGCAACACCATAAATCTAGATGTACTGTGATATGCTTGGATGTTTTGGTCCTTTTTTAGGCATGAACCTAATTTTTCTTTTTCTTCTTCAGATCAATTTTTATCCCAGTAACCATATTACTACAAAGTTAAAAACTCAGAAATGTAACAACTTTTCCTTTTATATTCGCACATCCAACATTATGCATTCAAGTCTCTAAAATCACACTTTATTTTCTTCATCTACCTTAGTAGTTTATTGTATAAACTAAAATAACATAATATGTATGTGCAGGCTACAGAAAACAGTTGAGAAATATGCTAACCATAGATAATGCATACTCCAAGACTTGTGATGGTGTTAGTAAAAATGAAAAGCATAAAAAAGAGCCAAGGTTTGCTGGAACTTAAGTGCAAGGTAAAGAACTGTGAAAATGAAGGGAAAAAGGGATTGGCGGCACGCAAGCTCATAGAACAGTTGTTTTAACTAGAACGGAATTTTTTCTATAGTGAAAGGATTAAGAATCAAATCACTCGATTTCAAGAACCATTTTAATTTCTGATTCAAATGCAAATTTAAAGTTTTAAGTTTCTGACTGATTTCCTATTCCTTATCACTAACATATATGCATTCCTATTCCAAATCACTACTAATATATTTGTTCATAGTATTTCCTTAACCAATAACATGAGTTGCCAAAAATGGATCCACGAACTTGAGGTATTCCTCCATACATTCTACGAACGGCTGATAGGAGAAAAAGGAAAAGATAAAATAGTATAGGAAGATAAAGGAGAATATAAATTCTTACAGGAAGGGAGAAGCAGGGGCGGATTTATAGGCAAAAATACAGGGTACATGAACCCATGGTCTATCCGCAAAATTAGATATTTTATGTACATATTTTCTAATATTAGTATAATATTAACTGTTGGCACACCATACTCCAAGAAGGTCGAGTGGTGCACTTGGTTGAACTTTGAGTTAATTACTAAGAGAATAGGGATCAATTCCCACTTAATACAATCTCTCCTCATTTTTTTGGTAGTGCACTCATATACTAGAAATCCTAGATTCGCCTCTGGGAGAGGAGTAAAGTCATTCAAAGTCTCGTCATTCTACAGAAAGTTCGTTGTAGCTGGGAATAGGAACAGTATGGGAGACCAAAGCACCTAACAAGGCAGGTTTCTCCGCTTCATCCGCTGCCCGAGATGAAATTAATCTGAAAAATAACGGAGAGTGGTGAGTAGCTGGTGTTATTTTATCTAAGGAGTAGTGGGAAATCACTGATCATAACTACATCAGCTACAAGTTATTGCTCCTCAGACTCTCCTTGTTCGACTGGGTGATGCTGAGGACAGTGGAACAGACTGCTACTTGTTGGAGCGCAAAGAGTGTAGGCAAGACAACTAGGGCAGCATGGAAGATCATACTTATGCCTTCTCTGGACACATGGAATATAAGGAATAGGAGATCATATAAAGAAGTGAGAGATATGCCAATACATCCCTCTAAAATCACCAGAAGGGTTGTCCTTCACCTAGAAAGAAGTCACATACATTTATAAGATCCATATTTTTGAAAGAGCTGTTATGCTCATGATTTAGACATCCAAACCTGAGATTTCTTTATGAAGTCATATCCTTTTCTAAGAGTATCTGATATATCATCATTCATCTCACAGGCCAATAGTGCTTGCATAGCAAAGGCAGTATCCCATATTTGACTACCAAGACCCTGCAATCCGATGAAAAATACTCGCCAATTTCAGTAACAATTGTTTGCATAACTTCATGATAGGAAAAGGGGGCTAGAGTTTGTATTTCACGAACACGCGTTAAGTGTAAAAGAGATCCTATATTAACGCATTGTGGTTAGTGAAGTAGTACAATTCAGATCTACCAACCTGCATTTTCGTTCCATCTTCAGCTACCCTTAAATAATCTGGGATCCTAGCAAGATGTTTTTTGAAACAAT
The DNA here is from genome assembly GCA_034376525.1 of Nicotiana benthamiana. Classification (NCBI taxonomy): domain Eukaryota; kingdom Viridiplantae; phylum Streptophyta; class Magnoliopsida; order Solanales; family Solanaceae; genus Nicotiana; species Nicotiana benthamiana. Next base: position 113,377,205 of record CM067324.1, read on the forward strand.
CGTTGTTGGGATCCTCAACCCAACAAGCAAGCATGCATAATACCTACACCATCCAAGTGTTACATCAGTGTCTAACAATTGGAGAAGGATTTAGGATGTATCCAAATGTCTCCTTTTCACATATTGTTTTGGCGTAACAATAGGCATTCGGGTGTATATGCGATTGGGACAATTTGATGGATACTGATAGTTGAACAGGGTGGTATGGAAAAACATACCCTTATGCCTTTCTAGACTACATAGACTGAATGGAATAGGAGATCATTTCATAGCAGTTAGAATGATATTGAATGTATCAAAACATAGTTATTTCATGCATCTTTTTTATGTAAAGAAGCATTCGGGTGTGTATAGCCGAGTGGGATAACTTATAGTCACAGTGTTTGAGACTCCCTCATAGTTGTACGTATTTATTATATTAACTTGGTGTGATATCAAGGAAATGATCTTGATTTTTTTAAAAGAAAAAAGAAAAAAAGTAAAGGGGGCCAGCTTAATGCTGCCAAATTACCATGGCTACAGCAGTTAGCAGAACAATTCTGATCAAGAAGACAACTTTATCAATTGAATGAAAAAGAGAGACGAGCAGAAAGTTGTCATCTACTGCAGTACATTGTAGTAACACTTATAAAAGACAGCTCAGGATAATCAAATAAAAGCACGAAACATAGGCGTACTGCATGATTCAACAACAACAACAACAACAACCCAGTATATTCCCACTTAGTGGGGTCTGGGGAGGGTAGTGTGTACGCAGACCTTACCCCTACCCTGAGGTAGAGAGGCTGTTTCCAAATAGACCCCCGGCATCTTTCCCTCCAAGAACTTCCCACCTTGCTCTTGGGGAGACTCGAACTCACAACCTCTCGGTTGGAAGTGGGGGTTGGGTACTGCATGATTCAAAGTGATATAACACTCTCCTTTCCCATGACATTAGGTTATATTTTTGGTATAATTTGGAGGAACTCACCATGCTATACATCAGAGGCATTGGAGCATGAAACGACTGGAGAGCAGAGTCAACTATGAAATTCCTCAAGAGAATGCTAACAGCATTTCTCTGAAAGCACTTCAGGCACAGCATATATTACTTTGCAAGCAACAATAAAACTCATGGGAAAACCAAAGAACACAGAACCAAACTTTTCACTACCCTCAGTTAATACGTCCTGTAGTTCCTCAGGGGACACCTCGTCTACAATATGAACCTGAAATAAAGCCATGCTCTCTTGATATAACAAGAAGAAGAGGGGCCTCGTACAGCAATAGACTGCCAATGACACCCACCTACTTCACACCAACTTCATTTCTCACACCCTGGTTACCAGTAATCAAATACCAGGATGGGACCACATAAGTTTGCTTCGTTAAAAACCAAACCATAGTTGTTTTTTAGCTATCAAAAGTGGATTCACTTGACTCTGACAAGGTACCAATTTGGTCATTATTTGCTTTGACTGAGTTTCACTTTAGCCTCCTTTTTTCTATTCTTCAATTGAACTTTTTTTTTCCAAAACCCATTCTTTCAAAATATGTTAAATATCAAATAAAGATATCTAGCCAATTTGATTAATCATAAAGGCTCAAAAAATGTTTTAGAGTTTTAGTCATATCATTTTCCAACAAAAGAAATTTCAACACCAATTCTTCCAAAAATAAATCCAAAGCTTGTTAAAAACTAAATACAAATAGTCACATTTGTTTTCCAGAAAACAACATCACTACCAATTCTCCCAAAACAAAATCATTTTCTAACCAACACCACCATAATGTCTCCACGCGAAATGGTGATCAGCTTGTTCATTAATAAAACATGTCTTACAATCTTTATCATTGAAACAGGTAGCTGCCCATCAACTGAGACAAGAACCAACAAATTATTCTCAGATTTCATTGCACCGGGATATGAGTAATGATTGATTCAATCAAAAACTTTATTGCAGAAATATAAACAGTATGAGGATTATGCAACACGGAAAGAAGAAGACTCGAGAAAAGGAGTCGCCGAGCACCTACATTATGAGTATTTGTACAGCAGAATACATCATTGATGGGCATAACAAGCTCCTTATAATGGAACTTTGTCCCATGCTTCTGAAGAGATAAAAATGAAGCTCACTAGCCAAATCAATAAACACTGTCTGATATCTCAGTGGCAGATGATTTCCATACTAATCACTAAGCCCAAAGAATGAAACAATTCCCATCGCACTGCTCAACCTAACAGACAGAAATACCAAATAGATGATGATAAGGCCTACACCAAGCATCTTGTTAGGGCGCATGTCATTCCTGGGAAGAACAAAGAGGGCCCATAGCAAACCAAACATGAGGAAACATATGGTGAAGAACAAACTATTGTCCTGTGGAAGTATGAAAGAAGAAGGTTTCTCTGACCAGGCACCAAGGAATAATGAGATTCCTAGCCCAATAAGTGTGTTGAACATGGGACCTGCATAGCACCCAGATAAAGCAATCTGCACACCATCTCCACCATTCATTGCCAAAGCAACATTTGAAACCAGATCACCCATTGAATTGCCCCAAGCCAAAACAGTTAGACCAAGAATTGAAGGATTAACCCCTAGTATCACACCTAATCCAACCAGCAGTGCCACCAGTTCATTCGCAATCATATAAAACCAAACGATACTCATAATAAAACCCCCTAAAACCCATGGAAGCAAAAACCTCTGAGGTGGACGGTCAGCTCTTGTATACTTGTATGCAAGAATACCCAACGTGCAACCAGTAGAAAAGCCAAAAAATATTGCAACATTTCTACCTAGGGTACTGGCATTGTCTTGAGAATTCCATAAAGCTGCGAGAAGAACAGGAGCTAAAGCAGCACTGCCTACAGCATATGTCTTTGACCAAGTTTCCTCCTCGACTAGGGGAATTGTCAACCGTCTTGGCACAGTCAATGGCAACTCCAGAAGTGAATAGAGCTGAGAACAGGAAAATGACGGGCTTTTGATTTCTCCATCCTCCTCAATCCATCCCCATAAAGGTCTTTCCCCATCATGCGCCTTCAATGACTGATTAGAATATATTGCCACATTTGATGCCCACATCCACTGCGGCAAGGAACTATGTGACTGTATGCTCCTCTCTTCTGTCTCAACATCAAGCAAAGAGCTATAAATGGAGTCATCCTCCTGAGTCCCTTCAGAAAATATACTTCCTCTAACGGGAAGCAAAGGGGTAACAACATCCAATCTCAACTTTCGTGCATGCTTCCTCAACATCTCATTGGCAGCAACAACAAAGGCATAAACAACATATATCAATACAAAAGCAATGGTTGCTCTAACACTAACCTCACCAACAATCAAGATAAATAATAGTGACATCAGAGTCACAATGAAAAAAACAATATCCCTAATAAAGCATTTCCGGTCAACCTGAACATCCTGATCAGCTACACAAAGAGAAACAGCACCAACAACAATACAAGTAACAAACACAGCCCCGCCTAGAACACTGTTAAGCCCAACATCACCAGCACCACTTCCTACAAATGCAGCAATACTAGCAAATACATCTGGAGCGCCATTACCAAGCGGGAGTAAAACAACTCCAGCAACCGTAGGCGATAGCTTCAACAAGCTAGCCAGTTTCTCCAAGGAACCACAAAAGTAATCAGCTGCAGTGTTACCCAAAAGATAGAACAATGTAGCAAGCCAAACACCGAACACTACATATGCCCACGCACTTCCATTACAATCACAGTAATAAAACTTTAGGTAATCAAAGAACCCTCCGGACGAGCAATATGGGTGAGCTTTCAAGAAATCACAACTACTCTTATACCCCACATGATCAAACAATCCTGCACATAACTGAGGCTTTTTTACAGCTAAATCATTAGCATCTGCAGACCGGTTTACTTCTAATACCTCTCTACGAATATCACGTGTATGGGAAGAATTACCATCAAAACTACTCCTTGTGTGCCACTTACAAGGAACTAAAGATGACACTTTTAAAATTGGATTGCCCACAATATCTTCACGGTTATAGAACATAAACATTAGAACTACGGCACAGACAATATTGAACAACCCACGAAGCCGTGGACTTTTTCTAATGAAAAACCCATTAGATTTCTCCATTTGACAATAAATATTTCGAATTACCCAAGAACCATAATCCTCGATTTTTCAATGAAAACCCTACTGTAACTCGGGTAAAGCAACGAAAAGTCTTCGAATTGGTCTCCAATTTCGTGTTAGACAAAAAATAGCTCAAAACCAGAAAAGGGTACTTACCAGATTGATGGGGTTCTGGGGAAAAAACGAGGGGTTTGAAATTCAAAGCAGCTTTGAGAGATAAATGAAGGAAGTTGAGTTAAGATCTGATGGAGACTGATTGTGATGAATTGTCTTTGCTCCTTTCCGAGAAGCTTCCTGCAATGGATTCGCTTTACAATTCTTAGTGTTCCCTTTGGAAGGTAATGTTAGTGGGTCCTAGTAAAGTCGTATTTCCTTTTTCTTTTCTCTTTTTCTTTTTTTTGGTTGACGAAGGGGACGGGGAGGGGGGTGGAGAAGGAGGGATAATTTCCTTTTTGTTTTTTGGTTAAGATAAATAGTATCATTTGACATAATCACTTTTCTTATTTATTTTTTTTGGCAATCCATTAGGCAGAGCCTAGGGTTAGATTTTTATTAATAACAGAAAATACAAATTACAACATAAGAACTTGATCGGACCAAATAAGCTATGATCATCACAGAGTTTATAATACTTTCTGATGATATTACATATGAGGAAACCACGAAGGTGCTGTCCTTTCTCCAACTTTGTGATGAATTCAAATTGAAGTTTATTGACTTCGTCAAATTCATACTTTGTTCTTCGTTTGATTTGACTTTGTAAGAGTAGTTTGGGTGACCTGTTTTTGTTTACAGTTCTCATTGGGAGCCTCCTTATGTTTGCATCTTCAACCACCCTGCCGTCCCAGCTTCTATCCCTTTGATGACACTTTTACTTGTTTTACTGTGCATTGGTGACACATCCCCTATTCTTGCAGCATCTTTCCGGCATTGCGTTAAGATATCCTCTTCCTCGCCTTCTTCGTATATATGTCTTCCTTCCATAACATTCTGAAGATGTCTTTGCTCTGAAGAAATTAGCAGAGCAATCGATACCTGCTGGTACTGTCCTGTCTGTGAAATGCCACTAATTTGCTATGAGCAGAAGAGCAGTTCATTGGCGAATTTTCGTTCGTCTGCTGCCACTGTCCATTGTGTATAGTTATAATCTGATTTTGTCCACAAGTCGGCAGTACTGTATTGCTTCCAACAGCTGATGTTTCACCCGAGAGTTGGATTACATTTTGTGTTGTTTCTTTTTGGTCAAGTTTTGCTGTTGTTGTCTTTGACGTACCTGCTATTGTATTATTTCTTGGAATGTAAACTGGAGCATTATGGTTCAAAATGATGTTTGGATTTGCTGCAGATGGCAGTTTAGCATTCCAATTGATAGTTGCAGGTTTCCCTTGAAGTTTTGGCTTTACTGGAGCCTCTATGTCTTCTCCTGAGCTATCGTAATCTACGTCTTGATCTTCTTCTGCAGATGAGCAACCAGAAGAACCTTCATCCCAGCTCTCTTCTTCTTCAAAATCTCGTTGGTCCCAGAGTTTCGATTTAATAACCATATCTCTCATGTTAGCTAGAATTAGTTGTTTGTTCTTTCCATTGAAGATTGAAAATTCACCGTAATCCTTGGTTCCTTTCTCTACATGTGTACTGGATAAAGGAATGGGAGGATGATTTTGAACCATCTGTGATTTCCCTCCAGCCACCTTACCATTTTTTTTACTGACATTTGCAAGCGCATCAAATGAATTGGATGTTGTTATTAAATCTGGACTTTTCTCTGCGATCTGCTTATTTAATTTGTTTTTCTGCTTTTCATTTCTGTTGGACCTCAATGAGCAATTGTTCCTTGCATTATGTTGTCCAGTTGCCTTTGTTTGTTGTGATGTATCATCAGAGTTCAGTAGATCAAAATCACTTTGAGACAAGGTAGACTTATTGACATTTGTAACTTCTGTAACTATTGAGTTGGTCACACTGCCTTGTTTAACTATCTCAGACTTTTGACAGTTATCTTGTTGAAGTAAGTTCTGCACAATATCATCCTCTGAAGGATTTGCTGTTATTTGAGTGACAGCATTTTCACTCGCAGTTATATCTCGATCAGCATGATTTTGCAAAGGAAGAGTAGAAACCATCTTTGGCAGAATATGATCTGCAGCAGCTGCTTCTTTATGCAGTGTCCAGTTGGAATTGATGTTACCCTTTGTACCAGATGTTTCAAGTTCCAGTTCCATAACTTGATCTTGATCAACCATCTCTTCATTCTATCCAAACATTGTAATGCCATCCAATGCTAGAGTTGGCTGAACAGAAGTCGTGACATGAATCTCTTCTGCTGCTAGCTGCTGAACACTGCACCTATCTTGCTGTCCTTTAGATAGTTCAGTTGAATTGCTGTCCCTAGTACCAATTATTTGATCAAACAGAGTAGAGTTCTGCACACTGTGTTGCTGATCGAGCAGCAAATGTTTCTGTCTTTTTGCATTGTCATGTGCTTTCATAGAAGACAAAATTGACATCTCCTTTTTTAGGCATCAACAAGAATTGGCATTATTGACATCTCCACTGGCTCAGCAGATACAACATATGGATCTCTATTAACATTCAAAGATTCTGAATCCTTCAAAAGTGTGCCATATGTTTGATCAGATAATGTACTGTAATGAATCTTACTATTCTGTACCAGAAGCTGCTGCTCAATATTTTTGTTCTGCATACAGTCATCTGCTACTGCAGAAGATGTAGCAGTAGGATTCAAATTTGACACCATCATGTTTGACTGTCCAACAATATCCGAAATCTGCCTAGCCTTAGCACTAGAGGTAATATGATCTGTAGCAGTCAGCATTGTCGCAGAAGTATCCACAAAAGATCGTGCAGGATCAGGTACATGTCTAGGACAATTAGGAGGTCCTTTATCCAAATTCAATACCTCTTGCATAGACTTCAGTGGAGCTGCTACCTCAATACTCCTATCATTCACACTAGCAACCACAGCAAATGACACCATTACATTATGAACTGCATCACCCCTATCACTCCCAGAAAGTTTAGAAATGTTAGAAATATCAGTCTGTTTTGTAGCATTCTTTACAATATCATATTGTACAGCTGAATCAATTCGACCAGCAGTCTGTTTCAAGCCATCTTTTTCTTGTACAGCATTAGCGTCATGTCTAGCTGTTTTATCATTGAGATAGTCTCTTGCATCTCCTTGTAATTTGTCAACAGCATTCACATCTTTTCCAGTCAGTTCCCTGAGCAGATTATTCTCTGCCTTCTCCTCTGCTCCAGTAATTTCCTTTTTTACTCTACAAGCCTTATCATCGTGACCTTGGTGTTTGCAATAAGCACAATACTTAGGCATGTTGTCGTACACTATTTGTTGATGGAAGTCGACAGATTTACCTGAAATTGAGTCGATAATGTGCAGCAGGACCTTTTTTGGATGATTGTCCAAAAGATCAAGAATCACCTTAACTCTTGCCGGGCTAGGTCTCGTTCTATCCTGCGTCGCCTTATCAACAACAAGAGGTTTTCCCACAGCTGAGGCTATAGACATTAATGATCTCTTAGCAAAGAAATTTGGTGGCAGACCTGGGAGAGAAATCCATACGACTGCCCTGGACGTCTCCTCCTTCGGATTGAATCCCAAAGACCATGGGAATGTTCTGAAGAAAAATTCATCGCCTTTGGATTTAAGATATCCAGTCGACTTTGAAAGGAAATGAACATAATCGTTGAATAGATTAAACCTGATTAGCAGATGACAAAATTCCAAGAGACCAACGTTACATTGACCTTGAATATCGAATTGCGACAAAAATACTCTTCGCACTTCCGATAAATCAGGTCTTCCATATGAGACTTTTAAAACAACTGCCCGATGCAATCCTTCTTCCCTAATGAAGTTGTTAACGTCTTCCATTGTAAATTGAATAACTGGTTCACCATGATCAAATTTAACTGGACAGAGCTCTATTTTTGCCAGAGAAGGCTGTTTAGCGTGAACTATTGCAACATACGATTGCCTTGGATTTTCATTTGGATCAGCTTTTATAAGATTATGAATTGCCTCTCCCACAGCCAAAGGCTGGGGAGAGCTCGACGCAGCCATGGCTACCAAGCTCAGAAAACTTCAACAGAATCCCAGCAATAGAACAAGGACTCAACCATTATTCTGTACAACTGAGAGAAGATGAACTGATGAAGAATCTGAAAATTCTTCGAGCTACATTGATTTCATAATTCAAAATCAGATCTTGAAGAGATGGTTAAGAATTTTGATAAGAAAATAATAGAGGATTGATCGCAATGAGAATGGGGTTATTTTGACACTACGTATGCTACCATCCACCGCCGGATTCCGGGAAGAAGGCCGATGAATAGTGACAGAATCATTGTTCACTGGAGGAGAGTGGCGGAGAGGAATTTGCTGATTTAGCTTTATTACCTAGATTAATCCTTGTGTTCACCAAGATCTTCACCACCACCTTTATGCATATTTTGGCTATTTAATTTTTGTTATGCCTGCATGTCACACATTGTATCGGAGTATGGTGGATAAAATGGAGGTTTACTTTTATTATTTTGTGTGATAAAAGTGTACAACGAAAACTTAGAAATAAGTTCTACAAAGTAATGGTTATATCGACAATGTTGTATGGGACGTAATGTTGGTCGGTCAAGAATAAGATTAGAAATGATGTTACTGGGAATAAGGTACATGATCCCATGTGGAGAATAAAATGCGGGAGACGAGGTTGAGATGATTCGGGCATGTTAAGATGAGAAGCAGAGAAAGGGTGATAGGCTAGCCTTGGAGGGAACAAGGATAAGTAGAGGTAGGCCAAAGAAGTGCTGCTGAAAGGTGATTAGGTGAAATATAGCGTAGTTGGAACTTGTTAAATACATGACCCTTAATAGCAGGGTGTGGAGGTCGAACACTAGGGTAATAAGTAGGCTAGTAGGCCGTTTCCCCTTTGTATTCTCGGTTTGATGGCATTAATATTAGCATGTTATCCTTTATTCTCAAATTGCTATTACTACATTATTTTGGCTTCGGTCTTTACTTTTTATCTTGTTAGTATTGTTATTTGTGATTTTTACTTTTTTTCATCGTTGTTTTAGTCGATAATTTTCACCTTTTTGCCTTGTTAGAGCATGAATAAGATTACGTATTCTCAAATCACACTTGTAAAAAGTCACGGAATTTGTTAATATTGTTGATTTGGTTACGCCTCATCACATAGTAATCTCTTGCTATTAGGGGCAGCCTCTTCTTTTTGTTTTAGTAGTCTATACATATTTTTGCGAATGTAATGATTCAAAATCCATCAGTGTTATATATAATTTAAAATTCTATTTGTCATCATTAATATATTTTTTCGGAATTAACAACATGGATTCAGGAGATCCAATACACAATTGGATAGTAACGGGTCAATATTTTGTGAGAATATCAGTCATCACTTATTATCCCACCCATATCTTGGATAAAAGTAATAAGGTCGGCAAATTATCAATCAAAATTAATTAATTGCTCAAAGTTTATTCTTGTATTTGATTAAAGTCGGGTTTGCTCGATTTTGTTATTTAATCGAGACCATGAGATCATGTTGAGGGTCAACCTCGAAACGGATCGGGCTACAGCATGAATACAAGGTGTCGAGTTCGAGGATCGAGACGTCCGTCGAGATCGAAGCCAACAACAATCAAGACTAAGTATAGTTGATATCCAATTTTTTTCCTGTGTATTTTCATACTCAAAATACTTTTAAAATAACATGTGTATGCATATATAGCATGGCCAAGAGTTTTGGTATTTTCCCCATTTCTTTTAGGATTTTCAAAATCAATTTAATATATATTTTAACAGTACAAAATCCAATAATTATTCTCAAAATTATCATTCTGGTAAATAATTTATTTCTATGCTCGTATTTACACCAAAATATAATTAAGGTGATTTTGCATATTTTTACAAATTTTATTTGATATTTTTTAAGTTAAATTGCACAAATTTGTAATTATAGCCTATATTACGATTAATAGCATTTACAATTATAAAATTATTTCTAGTATTTTTTAGATTAATGTTTATATATTATTTGATTAGTTCATTGCTTTTAATTTATTTGTTAAATTATTTTAACTATTTTAATTAAATTAAAAGGGGAGAAATTGGCTATTTAACATATAACCCATTATCGTTTCAATTTTAGCCCAAAATCAAACCCTAATTCCACCCAATTAAACGACCAAATTTAATTTTTTTTCCCGATCCATTGACCCAATTACTAAACCCGCTCGGTCTCTCTTTTAAATCTTGGCCGTTGATCATTTTGATCAATGATCATAACTCATTTTTTCCTTTTTTAACCCCTAAACCCCTACCCCTAGTTCATTTACCCAAAGACAGCCGCCTCTAAACTCCCTTCATCCCCCAAAAACCTCTCTAGCCCTCCGAAATCCTAACTCTATTCCACCAATCTCCGTTCATTTTTCAACTGAATCCATGGCAACCCTGGCCATGGGTGGCTTGTGCTCGCTCTCCATCACCACTAACTTAAGCTATTCGAAGTTTGGAGGCCTGACTTCCATGGTCTCCTTTAGATCTGTCTCGGATCTGCAAGATCCATGGCCTCTCCGTCTATTTTTCGGAATATTCAAAGCAGGATGAGTCTCTCCGACTCAATATTTGACTTCCCTCAAGACCTTCTTATCCTAGGGTCTTCTCTGTCATTTTTAAGCCTTCTAAGGTTCTTTATTCGTCTATTTCTTTCATATTTATGACGTGTTTGGTTTTTAACTGACATTTTACAGCATTTCCCCAAATTTCCTTTTCCAAAATTGTTCGAATCCGATTTTTAGGGTTTCTGGGAAAAGCTTCTAGATGTTTTCTGATGTGTGTTTATGCTCGCTTGTTTATTTCTTATTATGTTCAAGTTTGTTCTCTTATTTCTTTCCTAATTTTGCAAAGATTCTTTTCTGTTATTTGTTCACATGTAACTTAGGTCGTTGCTCCTCACTCTTTGCCATATGTGTTTAAGTTCATGCTTTGATTTTGTTTCACTTTACTAAGTTTTGTTGATATTCCTACTCAGCATATTTTTTTTGCCTATCTTTTGTCTTAAAACTCGTAGTTTCTCTTTCTTCTGCATTTTGCTTGCGTATGTCTGCCTCTCTCAATGACTTTGAATGATTGCTCACCCCTGGTTCCATTTGAAACCCTAAATCTTGAGGTTTTTATTTGGGTAGATGGCACGAGGGTTTCGCTTTGGAACCCTAGGATTATAGACTCACGATGAGCCTGTAATCGAACTCAAAATCTTACTTGCCTATGATTCTGAAACTTTCATCGTTAGGCTTTTGATTTGTTTGAACTGTATGCTTTATATATGAGAAAAAGCTTACCTTTCAAAAGATTTCACCCAGGACTGATTTTGAAATCCCTTTAATCATGCTAGTGATTCAGCACTAATTTCTTTTGAGTGGATCCCCTTTACCCTACTGGCTGTTTATTTTGATCCTTTTGCGTAGAAATCCTAGGCTTGTGATATTTTTCTTAAATAATTGGTCTTGTGTATCTATTCTGTGATTCTTTACCAATGTTTGAATTTATTCTTTCCTTAATTACTTGAGGTCCTTTATGATTACAATTGGATCCGAGGTCCTTTGACTAATTTTCAAACTGATACCTTATTTTTACTTTATGAAGAACACTACTATTCCATCTTTCCTTAATTACCAACTATGTACTTGACCGTATTTGTGCTCTATATGGTTTTCTTACCTTAATCACGCCTTAGAAATATGATTTTTCCTCCTTGTTCCATCTTGATTAGTCGTTTGACCTGGACCTCTTAATTAAAGGAGTCTAGTTGTCTTAATTTCTTGGTTTCTATGTTTGTGCACTTTTTGCCTGCCTTACTTCTTTTCAAAAAACTGTATAAAGACCTAGTTCTCCCTCTTTCTAGGGGGGTCAATTCTTAATAACCAAAAATACACCACTCACACACTGAATTCACTTTTCTGGCAATATTGTTTTCTGATCCTTCTTTGCTTGATATCTTTTGGGAACTGTTATTTGAAATTTGGCTCTTTCAAGGCTACTTTTTGCTTACTCATTTTCTTTGAAACTGGTATGTTCTTTATTTAAATATTCTTTCTCACCCATATGTGTTTACTTTACAGCTTCAGGTTTCTCATTTACTTTACTGCTTATATGTTGTAACTTGTGCTTCATATCTCCTTTTTTTGCTTCTGTTTTTGTTATGAATCCTCTACCCCCATTCCCTTCTATGTGTTGACTTATGCTCTTGGCCTGACAATATCGTAATTACTGTCCAGGCCTTGGCTTGATCCACAATGGATCCTAACTCTCAATGCTTGACTAACAGGCTGGTCAGGGGTGTGCCAGCATCCCGATTGTTGGGCATGACCACTAGCTTGCCATGTCTTTCCCTGATTCCCATCCCCTTTGTGCACTTACACCTATTCCTAGAATCTTAAGTTCTGCCTCTTTCTTTTGAGCCTTGCTTTGGGACCTTGAGTTCCCTGTGAACTTTGACATCTGAGAGCTGGCCTTTCCACACTGCATTATATTCTTGATTCTGAGATGTTTTGGGGTGTAAGCACTGCCCAGAACCCCTTGAGACTCTTGGGAACCCCCAAATATGAGAAGGTCTTTTGGAAATCTGATCCTGGAAGTTGGTTTATCTCATATTGTTGGACTTTAAGTCTGAATTAGGCTATTTGGATGTAGCTAGAGCTTCTGATGTAATTTTTACTTTTTTTCTCTCTGATCCATTCGGTCTGTAATAATTTTGTAATAACTATTGGGGTTTATAGTGGAAAGAGATGGGGATTGAATGCATTTGAAGGGGTCGAAAATATGCTTATAGGGTCTTTCATAATTCTGCATTTTCCGCACTTAGAAAACATGCCTATAGGGTCTTTCATAATTCTACATTTTTCTGCACTTAGAAAACAGGTCTATAGGATCTTTCATAATTCTGCATTTTTCTGCACTTAGAAAACATTCCTATAGGGTCTTTTATAATTCTTTATTTTGCACTTAGAAAACCTGCCTATAGGACCTTTATAATTCTGCATTCAGCATCTAGAAAGCATGCTTATAAGTCTTTCGGTACTTTTGGATATATACACCACCAGGCAAACAACTTTAGGTCTAATAATAATCAATTCGTTTAGAAATCATGTCTATAGCACTCTTGCAACTATTAAAATCTATAACACTTAGAGACCTTTCCTATAGGACTATATTAACCTAATCAACCTCGTTTTAAACCTAAAGTCAGTCTTAAAATCTACAGATTCCTTCTTTATAATCAGTAAATTTTTTTGAAATCATTACAACTCTGTTAGATGTCATGCCTATAGGCCTCACATAGGCAAACTATTAGGTAATTAATCAACTGTGTTAGTCCAACTACATCTAAACTAGGCTAATTCGGACTCCTCATATGAGAAATATGTGATAAATCAGCCTATCCTAGGCCTTAATTTAATTCAGACCAAACCAGTACATGTAAGGCATGCTAATTGATTTGCTGCTTTGAGTGAGGAGGCTTATCTGAGCCATGGCTGTTATTTGTTTCCCCTTTTAGGTGCTACATGTTATTGTTTGTCGCTTAGATTTTTATCCTTTTGAAAACTCTGAAAAGCCCCAATTCCCCCCCCCCCCCCCCTAGGATTAGTAGTCTCAATGCCTCCGAGAATGATAGGATTGGAACGGGTAATAACATGCAATAAGCAACGATACCTGATGATCCAAACGTAATACCACACAAGAGCGGGGGTGATTTGTGTGGTGTCCAATTTTCGCACTAGAAGAACCTGGTCCTTCTAGGTGTACTAACTATAACTGTTTGGGGAACTAAGAGTGCATAAAATGAATAACACAAGGATTTTAACGTGGAAAACACCTGGCTCAAAGGTGAAAAAACCACGACCTACTTCTCTGTAGGATTTTCCCAAACATCCACTAAACTCAATGATCCAAAACAACATTTACAAAACTCTTGTAAACCTAAGGATTAACTATAATCACAGTGTGGCATACAGCCTTAACTGTTGCAACACTTTCAAGTTAACTCTTACTTGAATACTCAACGTACCTAATACAATTTGCATCTATGAAAGCTGGAAAGGTACAATTTTAAATCACCTACTACAATAGAACTAGAATAAGAAAAACACAATGGAGTTGGTTCTTCAATCTCGTTCAAGTAGCTGCAGGTGTGCACACTTGATCTCACGTAAATTGCTTGCAAAATAATCTTGCTCTTTTGCTCTCAATTTAGCTCTAACTTCTTTGTATATGTGCGTGCATGTACAAGAGAACAATATTACTTTTATAGAGTTAGTAATCAGAGTTCGACAAAAACTCGAATTGCTGATCCTTCATCAAGTTCGAGTCCTAAAACAATTCAAACTCCAATTCCTTATCATAGATCCGTACATAGTTCTCTTTATATAAGGAGATCTCTTCTCCTTATCTCTTATGCAATCTTTTCGATCAGTTCAGAAGATATTTATAAGATATGGCTGGTCGATCCCATTCTTCACGTGTATCTTATGTGCATAGGTAGTAACAACTATGTCTCCTAAGATGGACATGGTCCTTCACTGAGTTCATTTATCATTCTTCAAAACTTCAACTGAACTTGGCCAACAAATTTCCCCTTTTTATGATGACAAACTCTGTGCTTTTGAACTTGTGGAACATAGCTTAATTTTCACATAGTCACACATTTTAAGTTAACTTATCATTAAGGACCAGGTTAAATCAGGTTATAAATATCACTTTATATCATAATACAAAAACTAACTAAAGCACAATATCTCTTCCCTATTTTGGCATCATTGAAAAGTTGCATATTATATGTCATCCAAATATTAATTAGTACTCATGGCCACTGGGGAAACTGCAAGTGAAATCAAGTTTCAGTTAACCAACAATCAACAAGACAAAGAATGTAACTATTAAGATCAGAAGTTCCATAGAACAAGATAAACAAAGCACATTGTCATTGATTGGGAGATGTTTCTACAATACAAACCACAAAAAGAAAATTAACAGCCAACCATGAGCAAAAGCAAAAAAAATCCTGAACTCTGGGTTACTGAAGGGGTAGTTTAAGCTTGTTTTAGGGCTTGGAGATACGAGAGGGCTAGGTTTGGATAAGGTTGAACATATTTTGAAGCATTCCATCACACTTCTCCTTTTCATTTGCTAGTTCATCTCAAAGTCCATCTCGTTCAGTTTCTAATTCAACAACACGAGCCTTCAGCCTGGCAATCTCAGCATCTTTTGTTCCACACTCCTGGACCAGAGCCCTGACCTTGCTATTTGCAGCAATCTTTTGAGATGAACCTGGTTCAACTGGGTTGGCATTCCCTGGATTGTCGCAGGTCATGAGAGTCTTTACACCAAAATGCTCTTTGCTAGATGCCATCTCCTATTTCTTTAATAGTACATGTAGCTTTTCCAAAACAACAATCAATAGGAACCCATAGGATGTGGCATGAGCTTTAGAGTCGTTGATGACTCTATCCAGTAGTTTTACAATGAATGTAGGCCAGATAATCTGCTTTCTTCTCACAAGACACTCTAGAAGAATGAGGTCCCTATAGTTTGATGTATGCCTTCTCTCCTGTCTGGGCAGCAAACATTTTCACAAACTCAAAAATCACCTTGTGCTCAGCCCTCATCTCACTTTTCTGAACAAATAGAGCTTCAGGCACAACTTCAGGAGTTGCAGAATCACATAAATTTCTGGTGATTTGGAGTGAGTTAGGAAGAGAGTCTAGGCAAGGCCACCTTTGCCTTGTATAATCATCATATCCTGCACAAGGAATCTCCAGAATCTCACCCAATTTAGGAGCATCAAACTGTACCTTGACTCCTCTTACCAGACTAGAAACAACCCCATTCACCACTGTGGAATTTTCCATAAACTCAATTAACTCTTTTCTTTCCAGTTTGCCATCTAGTTGGAGAACCATGTTCTTCCACCCTTGTGCATTCAGAGCATCAACCAATCCTTTCATACCTGGCTCCTCCAGGTTTTTCAGAATTCTCCCTTTCAAGATCTTTCTTCTGCCAAAGATGACAAATCTATCCTGTTCCTTTTCAGATTCCTCCTCCTTTTCTTCTCCACTCCATTCGTCATCTTCTTCTTCAATAATCTTCTTTTGTTTTCTTTTCCCAGCAGACCTAGTTCTTTTAGCCAACGAGGACTCAGCAGATATGGGTTTAGAGGAAATCCTTTTGGTCAAAGTCTTGGAACCTTTTCGCTTAGGAGATGGTACCTTTTCATTTGTTTCTCTTCCTTGATAGACCAGGTCCACCACTTTCATCTTCCCTTTTTCTCTCTTTTTCCTCCTGCTTTCTTCCAGTGCTTTCTACAATTATTCCTCACTTTGTTTGACCCTGCTTCTAGTTGCTCTTGAGGAGACAGTAGACTTAGGGGTTGATGTCTTGGTTTTCTTTGTTGGTTTGGAAGCAGTTGGAGCTTTTAAGAAAGAAGCCTTACGCTTCTTTGGATCATAACTGACTCTAATTTTCTTTAGAAGATCAACTAAGGTTTCCTTACCAGATGAACCACTTCTAACTTGTTGTGTACTTAGATGAACAAGACCTTCCGCAGCATCCCGAGAGCTATTTCCCCCTGACTTGTTGCCACTTCCCTCAACATTTCCACTAATCGCCAGAATCTCGTCTTTATTTTTCCTTCCTCTTCGACTAGATTCATCCCCCTTCACATCTCTTAATGGAGCCACTAAAACAAACCTATTTTCCACATTATCTGCATCAGAAGAATCATCACATGTATTCACTTTCCTAGGGTTTTCTTGATTTTTATCTTTGTCAGAAAACCCCCGGTCTTCTCCGTCACTTGCAGAAACGAAGATGTCAGACTCAGAACTTGAGTAAAATGATTCCTTTTTAGGTACCTCCCCCTTTTGACTGGCTCTCAAATTTTCATTTAAGGCTGTTCTCAGAGCACCAGTGGCTATAGTTTTTCTCGCCAACATCTTTTACCGACGGAATCTGGGGTTAGGGGAGTTCGCTAGGGGGTGCGGATGAAGACATATTGGTAGATTCAGGTAAAGTTGTCCCTGGATTTTCTTGAGGGCTATACATGGTGAAGGATTTCTGAAGATTTTGGGGATTTTTGGTGATCTAGGATAAAAATGATAATAGAACTCAAAGATGGGTATTGATCAAATTAGGAGTGGAGTGTTTTAAAAAAGGCATGATTAATAACTGCAGCCTTTTGCAGTGGTCAATCAGGTGTCTAATCCCATTAAAGCTTCAGTTTAATTTGCACTGGTTTTTAGGGAAAAAGTCACGTTATTCTTTAGAGTTCTAGGAGAGAAGAACTGTTCCAATGCTTGGCGGTTATATTTTGGGAGTTTGGTTAGAATGAGACTTCTACTCATAATTTGAATATTAAATTTTCTAATTGTGCAAACTATAGAAACATACCTGATCTTTTCTTATGAGCATAGATTTGATGAACCAGGTTCTTCAAGTAGAACTTCTCTTGAGTATGCCTCATGTATCAAAATAGACAACAACTTTGCAAGAGATCAATGAATTAAAAGAAACATGTCACCGGAGTATACTGATTAGCGTATGAGACTGAGTAAGAATTAGTCTAGATATTCACATAAAATCAGAACTTCTAACCAAACAAAATAAAAACCTTTTTTATTTTATTTTTTCATTACATTCTGAAATGGACCTGATTAGGTGATCTTAATCGTCCCTAATTCTAACCTGTTCCTTTCAAAGTTTTCTCTACTTAGTGCTTTGGTGAAGATGTCAGCTATTTGTTTATGAGTAGAACAAAATTCTATGGATATTAACAATTTCTCATAGTTATCTCTCAAAAAGTGATGTCTAACATCTATGTGCTTTGTCCTTTTATGATGAACATGGTTCTTTGTCATATTTATAGCACTAGCGTTATTACAAAATATTGGAATACATCCCACTTCAATTCCAAAGTCTACCAGTTGTTGTTTGATCCATAAAAATTGGGCACAACAAGAAGCAGCCGCAACATATTCAGCTTCAGCAGTAGATAGGGCTTTTGAGTTTTGCTTTTTGGTAGCCCATGACACTAGACATGACCCCAGGAAATGTGCCATACATGAAGTACTCTTTCTGTTCACCAAGTAGCCTACATAGTTAGCATCAATAAATCCTACTAGATCAAAGTTACTACCTCTGGGATACCAAAGACACAAATCAGTGGTGCCTTCCAAATATCTCAAAATCCTCTTGACAACTGTCAAATGTGACTCCTTTGGACTTCCCTAGAAACGAGCACAAAGCCTTACACTGAAAACAGTGTTAGGTCTGCTGGCAGTAAGACATAATAGTGAACCAATCATACCCCTAATACAACTTTTGATCAACTGATGAACCAGGTTCATCAATATCTAATTTAGTGGTAGTTGCAATAGGTGTATCTATTTCTTTAGCATCCTCCAATTTAATCCTTTTGATTAGTTCTCTTGTGTACTTCTGCTGGTGGATCATGGTCCCATGTGGACTTTGTTTGATCTGAAGACCTAGGAAAGTTTAATTCACCCATCATACTCATTTCAAACTCACTCCCCATTAGTTTTGCAAAGTCCTTACTCAGCTTATCAGTAGTAGCCCCAAATATTATGTCATCAACATATATTTATACAACAAGAAGGTCTTTACCTTTTTCTTTTTGGAACAATGTGCTGTCAATTTGACCTCTTTTGTACCCATGCTCCAGTAGGAATTTTGATAGTCGCTCATACCACGCTCTTAGGGCCTGTTTGAGCCCATAAGAGCCTTGTCTAGCTTGTACACATGCTCATGACATTCCTTGATTTCAAATCTTGGAGGTTATTTTACAAATACTTCTTACTTGAGGTAGTCATTTAAGAAGGCACTTTTGACATTCATCTGATGGAGAGTGAATTCCATATGTGCTGCAAATGCAATGAGGAGTCTGATTGCTTCTAATCTAGCAACTGGAGCAAAGGTCTCATCATAGTCAATGTCTTTCTCTTGGCTGTAGCCTTGAACCACCAGCCTTGCCTTGTTTTTTGTGACAGTCCCATCCTTGTCAAGTTTGTTCCTGAAGACCCATTTGGTACCAATAATTGATCTGTCCTTAGGCCCCGGAACTAGATGTCAGACTTGACTTTTTTCAAATTGGTTGAGTTCCCCATGCATAGCATTGATCCAATATGCATCCTGCAAGGCCTCAACAACATTTTTAGGTTCAATAAGAGATAGAAAAGCATCAAATTCACATAGATTCTTTAGTTGTGATATGGTTTTGACTCCATATGTTGGATCGGTGAGAATGTTCTCGATGGGATGAGAACTTTGATACTTGTGAGGTTTCACGACCAACTTGTTTCTGCTGAATGTTTTAGCCATTTGCTGAGAGTCGGGTTCATGAACAGGTTCCTTTAAGGGGTTTACTTCACTTCCTCTTTGATTTCTTCCCCCTTCAGGTTGCCCTGTAAGGAAGAACCTGTTCTATCACCTGTTCCTTCTGTAGGTGCTTCTTTGACTTGAGCTGATGCTTCACCTAAGTCCTTGACCACTCCAATGGCTTCATCTTCATGTTCATGTCCTTCACAAAGAATGTTTGTTTCATCAAACACAATATGCACTCTTTCTTCTACACACAAAGTTCTTTTATTAAACACTTTATATGCTTTGCTATGTGAAGAATACCCCAAGAATACTATCTCATCACTTCTGGGATCAAACTTACCTAGGGAGTCTTTTCCATTATTGTGCACATACCACTTGAAACCAAATGCCCTTAGATGGGATATGTTTTGTTTTCTCCCTTTAAGTAACTCATAGGGAGTCTTCTCAACAAGAGGTCTAGTCATGCATCTATTTATTATGTAACATGCAGTATTTACAGCCTCTACCCAGAAGCTGTGGGGTAATTTACTAGAGAAAAGCATGGTCCTTGCCATATCCTCAAGAGTCATATTCTTTCTTTCAACTAATCCATTTTGTTGAGGAGTCCTAGGGGCAGAGAATTAATGATCTATACCATTTTCATCACAATAATCAGCAAATTTTGCATTTTCAAATTCAGTTTTATAATTAGACCTAATAGATGCAAGTTTATTTCCTAATTGTTTCTGAGTTTTTCTAAAAAAGGTAGTAAACATTTGAAAGGCCTCATATTTAGATGTCAGAAACAATACCCAGGTAAATCTATAGTAATCATCAATAAGCACCAACACATATTTCTTTCCTCATTTGCTCATGGTTCTCATTGGACCACATAGATCCATATGAACCAGTTCCAACTTCTTGGACGTACTTACCATTTTCTTGGATTTGAAGGATGACCTTACCTACTTCCCCCTTGTATATGCCTCACAAACTTTTCTTACTTGAACTTGATATTAGGTATTCCTATTACCAAGTCCTTGGAGACTAATTTGTTTAGCTGATTTAGACTGGCATGACCAAGTCTTTTGTACCACAGGAGGGGATCATTGTCTAACACACTTAAGCAAGTGAGTTTATTTTTTGAAAGAGTTGACAAATCTATGATGTAAATATTGTTAACTTTTTTCCTTGCAAAATAACTTTCTCAGTAATAAGGTTAATCACAAAACATTTGGTAGAGGTAAAAGCCACAAGGTTGCCTCTTTCGTACAATTGTGAAACACTTATTAAGTTGTATTTTAAACCATATATTGGTAGACATTCTCTATGGAGTGAGAATCAATCTTGCCTACCTTTCCAACCCCAATGATCTCGCCTTTCTTTCCATTACCAAAGGAGACATTACCTCCTTTTAGGTTCTCAAGTGAAAGGAACTGGTCCTTGTCCCCAGTCATGTGCTTCGAGCAGACACTATCCTTATACCATATTTGGCTCATCCCTTTCACTTGAACGTGCAAAATGGAAATAAGAGGTTAATCATAGGAACCCAAACTAGTTTGGGTTCCTTTCTATAAGAGAAAGGATGTATCAAATTCCTTTTTTCCCATCCAGGCAACTTATTCTTTTCTTTAACAAAGATTTTATTCCTTGACTAGCCATTTCTTTTGCATTACATTCATATTTGTAATGACCAGTCTTTCCGCAGTGTCTGCAGATTTTATTTTCAGGAAGAGTGAGGTACTTGCTTTTTGGGTTCCATTTAGGAGCTTGAGTCCCATAGCCAAGTCCTCTTTTGTTACTGTTGTGATGCTCTTGAAACCATGAGAGAGCATTTGAGGCTTGTTTCCACATGCAAGTTCTGTCTAGTTCATGTTTTACCTTTCCTAGATCTTCTTTTAAAACTTTGATGAATTCATCTTTCCAATACAATTTATCTTTCATTTTCCCAGATTTTCTTCTGGAGTGAGATGTGAGGGATCAACTATCTTCTTTACTGTTCCTAATTTTATTTCAGATTCTCAGATCTAAGTTCTAAGACACTGTTGTCAAGTTGAAGAACCTGGTTCTTCAACTCAACATTTTTGTTATCACTCTCATTTGCTCTAGACTCTAGACTTTTACATTTTGCTTTTAGGATCACACATTCCCTACACAGAATTTCCTTCTCATTGTTGATTATATCATACTCATCATTGAAGTCTATTAATAGCTTAACCAGTTTTTCTTTAGACAAGAATTTAATCTTGTCTTTGAGATGAAGAATACTTCCTCTTGTTCACCGTCCGATTCTCCGATGCCCATTAAAGCTTGCTCCTCGTCAGTTTCATATTCTGAGTCTTCATGTGAGGTTTCTCCCCAAGCAGCAACCATAGCTTTAGTTGAACCTTTGTTTCTCCTTGGTTGAACATGTTCCTTCTTCCTATTTCTTCGTTCAGCTCTTTTCTTTTTCCACTCAATTTCCCATTAAGGACAGTTTTTGATCATGTGGTCAGTTTTGCCACACTTGTAGTATCCCTCATTTGCCTGTTTCTCTAGAGCTCTTGTTTTATTGAAGCTTATACTTCTTGAAGAACCCTTTCCTCTCATTAGATACCTTTTGAAATCCCTGGTGATCATAGCCATTTCATCATCTTCCAGTTTTGCACCTTCAGCAATTCTGAGAGCTAAGCTTCTCTCCATTTTTGGGGTATCCATCTTCATGGTTTGTCTCCTCATTTCATAGGCAGTTAAATTTCCAATCAGTTCATCCAGTCTGTGAGCGACAATGTTATTGGATTCTTGAATGACAGTAATTTTGCTTTTCCATGTGACTGGAAAAACTCTTGTCAGAATCTTCTCAACCTTGTCTTCTTCAAGGATAGTCCTACCAAGAGATCCCAGTTCATTTGTCAAGGTGGTGAATCTAGTGTACATCTCCTAGATAGTTTCTCCTTCCTTCATAGTAAAATTCTCATATTGAGAGTACAGAAGTGTTCCTCTTGATCTTTTCACTTAAGGTGTCCCTTCATGAGCCACTTGTAGGGTGTCTCATATTTCTTTAGCAGTTGTGTAGCCTTGGATCCTGGTGTACTCGTCTGTCCCTAGGCCACATACAAGCCACTTCTTAGCTTTGGCATTTTTCTCCCATTTTTTCAAGTCTTCAACAGTGCAGTCAGCCCTTGTTTTGTTACTTCAATTCCTTCAACATTCTTCTTAGTGGTTGCAAGAGGGCCACCAGTGATTATGTCCCAGAGTTCATAATTTTTCCTTATGATGTGATATCTCATTTTGTTCTTCCACCAAGAAAAGTACTAGCCATTAAAAAGTGGAGGCCTATCATTGGATTGCCCTTCCTAGTTTTCAGGTGGTGCACTCATTGTTGATCTTATCCTAAGGTGTTAGACTCTTCAAGGATAACTTGCTTTGATACCAATTGATGATCCAAACGTAAATACCACATAAAAGGGGGGGGGGGGGGGTGATTTGGGTGGTGCCCAATTTTCGCACTAGAAGAATTTGGTTCTTCTAGGTGTACTAACTATAACAGTTTGGGGAATTAAGAGTGCATAAAATAAATAACACGGGGATTTTTACGTGGAAAACACATGGCTCAAAGGTGAAACAACCACGACCTACTTCTCAATAGGATTTTCCCAAACATCCACTAAACTCAATGAGCCAAAACAACATTTACAAAACTCTTGTAAACCTAAGGATTAACTCTAATCCCAGTGTGACATACAGCCTCAACTGGTGCGAAACTTTCAAATTAACTCTAACTTGAATATTCAACGTACCTAATACAATTTGCTTCTACGAAAGTTGGAAAGATACAAATTTAATCACCCACTACAATAGAACTGGAATAAGAAAAACACAATGGAGGTGGTTCTTCAAATTTGTTCAAGTAGCTTCAGGTGTGCACACTTGATCTCACGTAAATTGCTTGCAAAATAATATTGTTCTTTTGCTCTCAATTTAGCTCTAACTTCTTTGTATATATGTGTGTATGTACAAGAGAACAATATTACTTTTATAGAGTTAGTAATTAGAGTTTGACTAAAACTCGAATTGCTGATCCTTCATCAAGCTCGAGTCCTAAAACAATTCAAACTCCAATTCCTTATCCTAGATCCGTATATAGTTCTCTTCATATAAGGAGATCTCTTCTCCTTATCTCTTATGCAATATTTTCGATAAGTTCAGAAGATATTTATAAGATATGGTTGGTCGATCCCATTCTTCATGTACATCTCATGTGCATAGGTAGTAACAACTGTATCTTCTAAGATAGACCTGGTCCTTCACTGAGTTCATTTGTCATTCTTCAAAACTTCAACTGAACTTGGGCCAACAATACCATTTTGCGTTTTAATACCTAACGGGTGGGAAGAGTAGATATAGAGATGATGACCGATGCACTAATATCTCATGTAGCCCCTCTTCCGAGTAGTGATTACTGGATATTGTATTGACGTGATCCATATAAATCATAAACCTAGGACTCCCCTCCCTTTACTTGCTCTTTATTTGTTTTCCTCATAAAGGCTTAAATCTTTTCCACAAAAGTCTGTCTTCCTTATTTTTCTCAAAGTTTCAACTTATTTTCAATGTTGTGTGCCAGTCCCTTTATTTGAGTCTTAATTGCCTATTTTATTACATGAAGTCACAATTATAACATGGTCGGGAACCACACTAGCAGATCTTGAGGGGTGACTAACACCTTTCCCTCGAGATAATTTCTAGCCCTTACCCAAACTCTAGTTTCTTCTACTAAAACCCTTCTTAGTGTCCTAATGCACTTAGTCATTAGGTGGTGACTCTTCAAATCAAAAACCCTATTCCTAAAAGGAAACGAGTTGTCCTCCAAAATGTCACAAGCTCGATTTCGACACACACACACAATATATATATATACATATACATATATATATATATATATATATATATATATATATATATATATATATATATATATACATACATATATTCGACATGTATGAACGACTTCAAGTGAAGTGAAACAATGGGAAGGCGAGATACCGTAATCGCTCGAAGATCACGGTGAAAATCCCGAAACGGATCAAATCAAGGGCAATTATTTGTATCAATCATGGGATTTACTTCCATATTTATAATTGCACCATAATTAGTATTCCTTTAGTATATATAAAGGAGTCCCATCATTTGTAGATACCTGGTATTTGCGAATATCAAAGCAATAAAATATTCTTCTCTTTTTCTCATCAATTTGCTGCTCTTTAGTTGTTCTTACTTTATCAAGCTCGAGGGTTCATTAGCTCGAGGGCATTGACCAAACACTGGTTTACTTTGCACTATTATCAATTTGAATCATTTACCTTTACAATTATCAGTTTGTATTAGGTAAAATAACATATCCTTAATACCACATTATAAGTTTAACTTTTATCCAAATTTCAGAGCAAATAGTTTGGTTCCCACCGTAGGGTTAAGGATAATAGTGACTGCCTAGTAAATCCTCATAACACATACTGATTTACTCTTGTTCTCGTAAGTGTCTCTGATTTCATGAATCAACATGTCGAACTCTCAAGCAGCCCCCACTCATGCTGAAGATGGCCTTGGTCTTCATGGCGAGAATGAGAAAATATCTGTCCAAGAAACGGAGTACCTCCAATCAATCCCGATGGACCACCGGCCATAGATCCAGTTGATATTATTTCTCATGTTGTCATCCATGGAAATTTAGGCGCTGGCCTTAAAAAACATCTGTAAAGAAGCTCAGGCAGACAATAAAACTGCATAGAGAGGTGAAGAAGGCATGATTAGTCTTCGAATAATATTTGAAATGTTGCAAACTTAGCAAGTTGCGATAGCACAACTCCATAATCAGAACCGAACGCCAGGGAGAATCAAACTCGATACATCACAAGAAGTTGTTCATAGGGTCGAACCTATACATGAAAATTGAACGATAATTGATCAGGAACAACCCCCCCCCCCCCCAATCATGAAAATGCTCGAGGATATCACCAAACCGATCGAATTAGGAGAAAAGATAATCGAAGCCAACAATAAGAAGGTAGAAGCGTACAATTCACAGGTTGATCAAATATTGGGGGTACCCCTGATCCAAAAAGGTCTGGACTCGAAGAAGTTTGCACAAAAGTTGTTCCCTCCAAATGGGCTCCGAAGCCCATTCCCAGAAAGTTTCGTATGCCAGATATAACTAAGTATTATGGGACCGCGGATCCCAACGAGCATGTCACCTCCTATACATGCTATCAAAGGTAACGATTTGGAAGATGACGAGATTGAGTCTCTTCTATTGAAGGAGTTTGGAGAAACTATATCAAAGGGAGTAATGATTTGGTGCCACAATATGCCGCCAAATTCCTTTGACTCATTTGCCATATTAGCAGATTCTTTCGTAAAGGCACACGCAGACGAGGGAATCAGACATTTTCAAAGTGAAACAGAAGGATAATGAAATGCTAAGGGAGTTCGTGTCCCAACTTCAAATGGAATGCATGGAGTTGCCACCAGTCACAGATGATTGGGATGTTCAAGCCTTCATTCAGGATTTGAATGAACTAGCAGAAAGCAAAATTTGATCGAATATCCGGCGGTGACTTCGGCCGATGTATATAATCGGCATCAATCAAAGATCAGGGTCAAAGATGACCAATTCGGATCTCCTTCCGGTTCAGTATATCCTAACAAGTTCGTAGCCAGAAGTTAGAAGGACATTGACAGGGAGCCTTGGCCGAGCAAATACCGATATAAGTTGAACCTCGCATATTGCAAGAACTGTGTCTCAGGATGCAATTCTACTCGGAATGATCAAAGAAGTGAACGGTGACAGAGTTCTCGGAGACTTATGAGCAAAAGTATTTTTGATAATCACGTTGATCCTACAGAGGCACCTCGACTATCGTAGTATAATTTTAATGTCGACGTATCAGGTGTTATGTCAGCAATCGAAAGAACCAAAGATACTAGATGGCTAAGTCCTATATAGACCGATCCTTCCCAAAGAAACCCCAATCTGATGTGTAAGTATCATGCACACATGGCCACAAAAACGAGGATTGCAGGAAACTAAGAGAGGAGGTAGCATGTCTATTAAATGAGGGCTACCTCCGAGAGTTCTTATGTGATCGAGCCAAGAATCATTTTAGAGAAAGAGATGCCAACAGAAAAAATTAATAGGAAGAGCCACATCATCTAATCCACATGATCATCAACGGGGTTGATATTCCCGAGGGGCCCGTGTTCAAACGCACTAAGGTGTCAATTACTAGGGAAAAACGGACCCAAGATTATGTTCCAGAAGACACCGCATCATTCAACGATGAGGAAGCAGAATGAATTTCGCAACCCCACAATGATGCTCTAGTAATTTCTCTCTTTATGAATAAAGTTGAAGTTAAGCGTGTTTTAATGGATCCAGGTAAATCGGCGAATATCATACGATCAAGGGTCATGGAGCAGCTCAGCCTGCAAGACCGAATCATGCACGTAGCTTGGGTCCTGAACGATTTAAACATGTCCGTGAAATGACTAAAGGAGAAATCATTTTACCAGTGAACGTGGCTGAAACTATTCAAGAAATCAAGTTCTATGTAATTGAGGATGGCATGAGGTACAACGCCCTACTCGAGAGGCCCTGGATTCACAATATGAGGGAAGTCCCTTTAACTCTCCATCAAATGATGAAGTTCCCGACACTGGACAGGTCAAATTAGTATATGGAGAGCAACATTCTGTGAAGGAAATGTTCGCGGTTGATGAGGTGATACCAATATCGGCACTTTTAATATCAAAGGGATCAGACATCAGATTAAAACATGAGGCCAAATAGCAACCACAACTACTAGGCTCGATTGAATAAGAGGATTAAGGGCTGGAAGAAGAAGATGGCGATTATTGGATCCCTCGACCTTTGTCATCCCTGAAAATTCGGACATCACCAAATCAATAGTCGAAGAGCTGGAGCTAGTCATACTGATTGAGCATCTGCCTGATCGAAAGGTATTTCTAGGCACGTGGTTCACTCTCGATCTCAGGGAAAAACTCATTGAATTCCTTATTAAAAATATGGATTGTTTTGCTTGCTCACACCTTGATTTGAAAGGGATACCTCTTGAGTTTGGGCCCACAATTCAGGTCTATAAAGCAAAAGAGAAGGCCACATTCCGAGGTAAATCATGCCTTCATCAAGGACGAGGTAACCAAACTTCTCAAAATAGGATCCATCAGGGAACTAAAATATCCGGAATGGTTAGAAAATGTATTCGTAGTCCCCAAGAAGGGGAATAAACTTAGAATGTATGTAGACTACAAAGACTTAAACAAAGCATGCCCTAATGATTCCTTTCCTCTGCCAAACATCGATCGCATGATCGATGCCACGGCCGGCCATGAGATCCTCAGTTTTCTCGATGCCTACTCCGTGTACAACCAAATACAAATGAACCTGTAAGATTAGGAAAAGACTTCATTTATTACTAAATACGGTACATATTGCTAGAATGTAATGCCATTTGGGCCAAAAAATGTTGGTGCTACTTGTCAAAGCCTAGTAAACAGAATGTTTGAAGACCAAATAGGTAAATCAATGGAGGTCTATATTGATGACATGCTAGTTAAGTCCCTGTGTGCAGAGTACCATTTGACACATTTGCAGGAAACCTTCAACATATTGAGAAAATTCAACATGAAATGTAACCCCGAGAAATGCGTATTCAGGGTCGGTTAAAGAAAGCTCCTTGGATTTATGGTGTCAAACAGGGGATCGAGATCAACCTAGATAAAATCAAGGCAATCAAAGACATCATAGTCGTAGACCGCGTATAGGCCGTGCAAAGGTTAACAGCAAGGATAGCCCCTTTAGGCCATTTCATCTCGAGTTCATCATATCGAAGTCACTGGTTTTTCTCACTGCTCCAAAAGAAGAACAATTTCACTTGGACCCCGGAATGCCAATATGCATTAGAAGAATTAAAGCAGTATCTTTTGAGTCCACCATTGCTTTACACTCCAAAAGCGGACAAGTAACTCTACTTATATTTGGCCATCTTAGAGGTTTTGGTAAGTGGTGTCCTAGTTCAAGAAGATCAAGGTACGCAATTTCCTGTTTACTATATTAGGCGAACTTTATGCGAAGCAGAAACCGGTTACCCACATTTAGAAAAATTAGCGCTTGCTCTAATAAGCGCCTCAAGGAAATTAAAACTGTATTTTCAATGTCACCCAATTTGTGTTGTAACCACTAAACCCCTTCGCATCATTTTGCACTAACCCAAGATCTCAAGCCGACTGGCCAAACGGACTGTCAAAATCAGTGGGTACGATATCGAGGCCATCAAGTTTCAAATCTTAGGTGGCTTCATGGCCGACTTTACCAGCCCCCGTGCCCGAGGTCGAAAAGGAACTATTGCTAATTGGGTACATCCTCAGGGGTGTAGACCCTTTTCACAGACGGAGCTTCGAATGCTAAGGGGTCCAAGCTAGGCATCGTTTTGAACCCACCCATTGGCAATACTATTAGACAATCTATCAAAACCCCTAAGTTGACTTACAATGAGGCCGAGTATGAGTCCATGATTGCATGTCCCGAGCTAGCTAAAAGTTTGAGAGCGGAAGTCATCGAGGCCAAGTGTGATTCCAAACTCGTGATTAACCAAGTAAACAAAAGCTTCTATGTTCGAGAAGATCAAATGTAAAGGTACTTGGACAAATTGAAGGTAACCTTACACTGGTTAAAATAATGGACCTACACCATGTATTTTTGAAAGCAGAATGTTGAGGTCGATGCCCTTGAAAATTTGGGGTCATCAGTGGAAGATGTTCAAATTAACTAGGGTACTGTCATACAACTTTCAAACCCGGTAGTCAAATAAGGACACACCGAAATAAACTCCACAAGCCTAACTTGGCATTAGAGGAATGAATATATCGATTATCTAATGAATGGGAAACATCCGTCAAGCACTAGGGAGCCGAGGACTCTACGAACGAAAGTTGCACGATTCGCATTGGCCGAAGATGGAACACTGTACATAAGGATGTTTGATGTGCTATTGACAATATGCTTGGGTCCTGGAAACACCGACTACTTCCTACAAGAAATTCACGAGGGCACTTGCGTGAACCATTCCGGTGCCAAATCAGTGGTTCACAAAGTCATCAGAGCAGAGTATTATTGGGATAGTATGGAAAAAAATACTAAGGAGTTCATTCAAAAATATGACAAATGCCAAATACACTGATGATTCATTAGCCGGGGGAACAACTTCATTCAGTTTTATCCCCATGACCGTTCATGAAATGGAGAATGAATATTGTCGGCCTTCTACTATCGGTCCCAGGATTCATGACTGACGATTTCTCTAAATGGGATAAAGTAGAGGCTTTCGAGAAAGTTAGAGAGAAAGAAGTTATAGATTTCATCTGGGATTACATCGTATGCCGATTCGAAATAGCTGCCGAGATCTTGTAGGACAATGAAAAATAATTTATCAGCAGCAAAATAACGAGGTTCCCTGAAGATCACAAAATAAAAAATGATATTATAGACGTTGTATCATCCTAGTTGGAACAGACAGGCCGAATCAACGAATAATACATCACTCAAAACCTAAAGAAAAGTTTGAACAAGTCTAAGGGGAAATGATGAGAAATTTTGCTCGAAGTCCTTTGGGTATATCTAACAATGACAAAATCCAATACGGGGACAACGCCGTTCTTCTTAGTATATGGCGTCGAAGCTCTATTACTGGTCGAAGTCGGGAACCAAGTGTCAGGTTTTGATACACAATAGAAGAATAAAATCACGAGGCTATGAACACTAGCCTCGAATCACTAGACAAAAAATGGGAAGTCGCCCTCGTTCGAATGGCCGCCCAAAAATTGTGAATCTAAAGATACTATAATCGAAGAGCCAATCTTCCACACTTAAATAAGGGACTTAGTTCTGAAAAAGGTCACCCCAACACCCGAGATCCTCGACCCAATTTGGGAATGACCATATTAGGTCCTTGGTGTCATCGAAAAAAGGACCTTATAAGCTTGGCACGATGAACATAAAACAACCACCAAATAATTGGAACATATCACTCCTAAGATAATATTGTTGCTAAGTGTTAGAGATTGTGCGTCCACCAGACTATATAGAGAACCGGGTTCTCTATATGTTTCCTCTGAAAGTACTGATGAACTAAACTATATAGGGATATGGTCCTATATCAGTTTGATACAGTGCTAGCTTGTGTGAGTCCACCAAATATCAGATTACATGATCCTTTACTGGGTTCTGCAGTGAGTGCTAGTAAAGCTGAATATAAATAAGGCCGTGGATTTTTACGTGGAAAAATCTCACACAAGGGGATCAAAAAACCATGATCTACACCTGTAGGCTTATAACTTCACTAACTTGCAATCTCCCTATTACAAGCCACTTTACAATAACTCTATTGCATAGACTTTAACTAATTTGTGATTCTCTCATCACAAGCCGCTTAACTATCCTAGTTATAAATAATTTGACTAACTTGTGGTATTTCCACCACAAGCCACTTTGTCACACTACAGTCACAAAGGCGTTGACTAACTCGTGATATTTCCAACATAAACCACTTTGTCACCCAATGGTTACAAAGGATTTTTCTCATGACTCAACCTAGTCAATGCTTCTAAGAAAGCTGTATAGGAGTTACAATGAAGAACAAATTACGAAGACTCTACAAACCTAAGGACTTGAAATATCTTCGATCTTGGATTAGGTCCTTGAGGTTGCAGCAGCTTTGTTATTGACAGAGGTTCTTGAACACTTCAGAGAATATTTTTATTTTCTGAGTTTGCAAGCGTTGGAACCTGAATCTTATGCCTTGCATAAGGTTTATACTACACAAGACATCCTTAGTGATGTCCAATCTCTATGGTGATGTCCAATCTAAATGGAAAGTGGCTGCTGCACTGTTTGCTGTACTATTTGTTGCACTTTTGCAGGGTGTCACTTTCTGCAATTGCTTTCCAGCTGTAGTTGGCTTGTACTTCTGTTGATGAACCCTAAGGGACCAGGTCTTTATTGTGTTCCTCTTTGTATAGTTGCGGACAATCATTCAGTTTTTTTCCAGCTGTATAGTTTACTTTGACTTCTAGCAGGGGAGCACCAAGGGATCAACTTCCTGATCTGGTACTTTTGCAAACTACCCAGATTGTCTTGAGTTCAGTAACTTGAATCATTGTACTTTAGTGATAAGAGAATGAGCGGGCACTGGAAACAGTACAGTGCGGTAGAATCTTCGTTTCCAGTTGTGTCCAATTGACTTTGTGCTGCCATGAGGATTCCACAAGAGTACTAGGTCCCTATTTGGGTTCCTACCTTCTGAAGCTTTCCTGAATCTATAGCAAGTTCACGTTTGGTTGGAATCCGTTAGATGCAATGTAATCCAAGTAAGTCAGGTTCCATATTTTTTTCTTGATATTAAGTTTGTTAGATCATCAAAACACAAGACAAAGATATTGAAAACCTATCAATTCTCCCCTTTTTGATGATGACAAACCTAGCATTGAATACGAGAAGTTAGAGTTTAGAGAACCAGATTGGATAACAGGATACCACAGGTTCCCCCTGACTTTATGTCCTTACTTACACATCTTTCCTCATATGTTCCCCTTGACTTTTTGCTATTATTCTTGGTCTTTTATCTAGTTCTATATAGAAAGTTTGTTAGATCATCAAAACATAGCTTAAAATATTTTAAGCCCATCACTAAGGTATGATTCTCTCCCTTTTTCGTTTATATTCGATACTAACTATTACAGGTGTTAGATCAAAGACATCAAGACCTCATGTTTTAAAGCATACACTGCACTCTTTTTCCCTTAGATTGATTTTTTAACAAATGGGTTTTCCCGCCGAGGTTTTTAATAAGGCAACTATTATCTGTGTTACATGGGGATAATTCAACAGTATCCGAGGTTTTTTTTTACAATCAACCTCAAATACCGGAGGGCATCACCCTCGGATGTAATGTTTCAAGGAAAATGCTTCATGTCAACAGGGTCTCGATAGAAAAATTATGTAAAGGTCCAAACAATCAAACGAACTGTGCCCATGTAAATTGCCCGAGCCCTAATAACAAAACATGTATGCATGAATGGTCTATTAAAAGAAGTACTTTTTCCTTGTCATATGTTCCATTCCTCAGTGGGATTTCTACTTTATAATTTCGTACTTACAATATATTACGAAAATAAGAGCTAATCACAACTAAAGCTCGGCCAATTAACCCTATACTTGGGGACTGCCGTCGGAAAATGGACATGATCGCATTATTAAACATCGAAATCTTAAGACATTAAAAAGGCAATCTTCAATTTTATAGGTCACGACCACCCCACTTGCGAACTAATACTTCGAACATGTTAAAAGTATAATCGAGAAACAAACCCAATGGGCAAATATCAAGTTAAAGGCTACAGCCAAACTAACACGGTTTAGAACGTCTGAATTTTGTAATCAAATAGGACTTCAAATATTTTTGTAGAACCGGTTAACAAAGGGCTACCCTCGGCAAATTTACGTAGGGTTTTGATAACATCAACTTTCAAATACGTTAAGAGGTACCAAATTTAACAAACTTATGCTAAGTCATAACAATGTTTTTCGATAACACTGAATCCTAATGGATACATATCTATTTCATGCTATGGCATAACAAACTTTTATATGATTAAACTTTTAAGCCAAAAAAGGGAAGAAGCCACCATATCGGCCCAATTCAAGAACCTAAGGACCATTATATTGTAAAGCTCAAGGACCCGCCCTCGCTTAACCAAAACCCAAGCGTTTTTACTACTCCGAGTCTGAGCAAGTACTCACTCAAATATAGAGGCTATAACAATCCGATTTCAAAAACAATTTCACAAGGCAACGAAGTGTGTCAAATTTCTCACAAGACCTAAAGTATAACAAAATTATCACAAGACAAAATCAAAATAGATTTTTCATGAAATAGAAATAAGAGACTAATTCGGAAGGAAAAATGATCTCTCATATATGCAAAAATAGTTACAAAGACCACTCAGGGTCTTACACAATAATCCACAAGAGGAGAAAAAAATTCTAAGTGCCTAATCCTCCACAAGAGCTTCATCTTCATCCTTCCTGGGAGCTTCATCTTCGTTCTCCCCGGGAGCTTCATCTTCATCTTCTCTGCTCTCGGATCCACTCACGCTCTTGGAGTCATCATCATTAGAAATCAAAGCTTTGGCTTTGGCCTCCAGCGCCTTCGCGTTATCGATATCGGCAATAAGGTTAAAGCCTCGAGCATAAATCTCTTTGAGAGTATCTTTCTAAGACTGGCGCTTGGTATGCTCGGAAATGCAGAATAATCGAACCTGAGTGGTATCAAAAATTTCCTTTGCTCGAGCTTATGGCTTCAACATCGGCTCGAGCTTATGGCTTCAACATCGGTTCGGAAGACGTCTACGACCACTTTCACGTCGACCTTTACTCTTTCCGCTACAGATGTGGCCTTTGCAAGCTCAACGGGCAACCAAAGTGTCGAGCTTCTCAATTTGGCTCGGGCCAAGATCTAATCCTTCATGCTTTGGAGTTGACGCTCAGCCGAAGACAACTAGGGTCGAGTAGTATCTTTCTCCGAGGCAAGGAAGTCCATCTTTTGCTTCCACCCAAGGTCTTTGCCTCCTTCATTTTGGCTTCTTCGTAAAGTTCCTCGATCTTCTCATCCTTCTATTGAACCTGCAGGATCTAAGTGTTAGTCGCTGATTTCAAATTGATATGTCAAGCTTTCAAAAATTTACATTACCTGCTTGATGAGATCAATCTGCTCTTTATGAGTTGTTGCTAGTTCAGATCAGAGGTCCCTGAACTCCTATTCTTTTTGCACATAGAGGAGTTTGAGGGCGTCTCTCTCCTCATTGAGCTATTTGAGATCGGACTCACACCGGTTCAGCTTGGCTCGGGATTTGGAAAATGTTTTCCGCTGAAGCGCCATGGCCTATGGAGAAAGGAAAGAATTAGGCAAAAGGAAATAAAGGCAAACGTAAACCTAACAACGGGGCTGAAATCTGCCTGATTCAGGAGTCGCTGAGCCTCATAAAAAATGGTCAATGCTTTCAGACCAGAAACATCATCGACCCCCATGAAGCAGGCACTGAATAAGTCATCCCTTTCATGGGTTGTTCCAAGAGGTGGACCCAGGATTTGAGCATGACGGGGGCACCATTGTCTTAAACATGCAAAATTTTCAAAGGCATGTCCGTCTTTTTCCTGAGGCTAACTGGTTCCTGTGACCCCCTAACCCTAAGGTAGGTCCGCCTCTAAAGGAAAAACAAAATTTTGATACCAACTTACTTTGCTAAGTTAATATTTTCAAAATAAAGAAAAACTTACTCAAGTAAAATCATGATTTTGCTCAAAGAAACTTACAATATCAGTTGAAGTAGAGCTTCAATCCAGTAGCCACTGGCGATTCGGACTGTCGGTCTCCAGATTTGAGCTCGAGCAAAAGCGGAAAAGGGTTAATTGAAAAGGGTTTTATTTATTAGCTAAAGAGTTTATGTGTCAGTTTGGAGAAGAGATGAGGCGTTGGTTTTGTTTTTAGTTTGGAAAAGGATAAAGGTTAAGACTTTAGGTTAACTGTTGTGTACAAGTATTAAATAATTCAAAAAAATAAAATAAGAAACCATTTGACTAAAATAGTTATTTTTTAAAAAGAGAGAGCAGGAGGCAGGTTTTGAACCCGAATCCTTCAGGTACCTAGAGTGCTTGAGCAAGCAAAAAAACTAACACGTCTTCCTTGATTTTAGTTGCTAAGGGGGCCAGATAAATTATTTAAGAGGTCCCCGGTGTATACATAAATATATATAAAATATGTTTACAGTATTTTTTCCGAAGCTTATGGGTTTCGTTGACCCCCTAACCCTAAGGCAGGTCCGCCTCTGGTTGTTCGCACATCGGGGGTCTCCATAGATTGAGCTTCCCAAATTTACCCCGCAAAAAATGTGGGGAGGGGCGGAGAATCATCAGTGTTGATTCCCCAAGCAAGGAACTCGGGTCGCTCTCTCCTTCTCAGATGGCCTTGGAACCGGACCCTTCAGGCACACCCGTCCATTGTTCATCACGGAGGGAGACACCTTCAGCCTCCGATGACTCGGGGACTTTGCTTGACCATCTTCCGAGATCTCATTGGTCCGAAGATAAGCCTCCTCGACCATCACTAGCTCAGATGCCCTTGAAGCTTTGGCGCTCCCTTCTTTCAAGCCACCAGCTCATAGTCAGCAACTTCTTTATCCTCTTCTTCATCTTGTAGTTTCTTGGTTACGTCGGTAGGTAAAGCGGTGTTTTATTTCTTTGACTTAGGAGCCTTGCTCTTTTTAGGCTTTGGAGTATCGGAAGGCCAAGACCTCCTCCTCATCTTCTTATCCTTAACCAGCTTCG
Source organism: Nicotiana benthamiana (assembly GCA_034376525.1). Taxonomy (NCBI): domain Eukaryota; kingdom Viridiplantae; phylum Streptophyta; class Magnoliopsida; order Solanales; family Solanaceae; genus Nicotiana; species Nicotiana benthamiana. Next base: position 113,413,194 of record CM067324.1, read on the forward strand.
TATCCTTCTCTTCCCCAGGTGGGGGTGGCCTCATGACAACATTATCTTCAAGATCTATATGGGGGAAAATCAAGTAAAAATAAAAAAGAGACATTTTATAGAAGGGCATCAAACACAGATAGAGAAGCTTACCGTGATTTTTGGCCTCCCATCGGCCCCTTACCAAATTGTGCCACGAGCGCTCATCAGTTCGGGATCGCACCGGGCACCCAAGAAACCATTGCATCATAGGAAAGGATGTCAATACAAAAAGGCAAAAGAAACAAAACGGTAAATGGAAAGCTATAGCTGGGTTTGTTCTTATGCTTCATGTTCCACTCTTCAGGAAATAACATCTTTTTCAGCCAGAATTATGTCGGAGGTCCTCACTCAGACAAACGAGCCCATCCATACTTAGTCCTTGTCGTCGTCTATGCTCGAGAACAATACATTGGTGGCCTGACGCCGAAGCCTTATAAGTCGGCCTCGATATAGATGGGGGATGTACATTTTGATGAGATTTTCTAGGGTAAAAAGCATCCCCTCGACTTTTCTCACGAAGAATCGGAGCAAAATAACAATACGCTAGAAGGAATGATCTATCTGGCCCAAGGTTATTTGGTATAGGCAGCAAAAATAAAGAATTACGGGGTCAACGAGACCCAGCGTAAAAGGGTAAGTGTAAACACTTAAGAACCCTTTCACGTGGGTGGTGATGTCTTCTTTGGGTGTTAGAATCACAACCTCTTTGTCTTCATAGTGGCAATCTTTTTTCACCTGCTCCAGGTCACCCTTGGTTATCGAGCATACATATCTCGACATTGCCTCGTATCTGCTAGTTACCGACGAGGTTTTCTCGATCTTGAAATCAGAACTAAGATCGCATGCCCCAGGAACGCACTCCTCGATACGTGGCTCCACTGGCATTTTATCGTCGCCCGGCCGCGATGTGGAAGCTTTCTCCTTTTGAGGAACGAATTTTGATATTTTCGCGATTTTTATAAGTTCAGGGAAGGAAGAAGATAAAACTTGTTGTTTGATGAGAAGTTTGATAAACGGGATTTGAATAATTGAAAAGTTTGAAGGGAGAATAAGCGCTTTGAAGATTAGAATTGATTTTGGAAGCAAATCTTGGGAAAATTATGAAAAGGATCTATTTATAATATTTGCTATAACGGTTCAATGGCACTAGTGGCTGACTATAAACTGGTGCTAATTAAAGATCTTGGAAACCACACAAACGCGACACTTTTGTCATTTCTGTCACTTACATCATAAGAATGACATCATAATTGGTCCGAGTATAAAATCGAAGACTTGGGTCGTTTCTTCTCATTACACTTCAAGAAACGATGAGACTATCTATATACGGTTAAAATCGGGCTTGCCCAATTTTGTTAATTAATCGAGACCAGGAGATCATGTTGAGGGTTGACCTCGCAATGGGTCGGGCTACAGCATGAAGACGAGGCGTCGAGTTCAAGAATCGAGATGTCTGTCGAGATTGAAGCCAGCAGCAATCAAGACTAAGTATGGCCGACTTCGAGTGAAGTGCAATAATAGAAAGGCAAGATATCCGTAACCGGTTAAAGATCACGATAAAAATTCCGGAACGGATCAAATCAAGGGCGGTTATTTGTACCAATCATGGGATTTACTTCCGTAATTAGAATTATACTATAGTTAGGATTCCTCTAATATATAAACAGGAGTTCCCATCATTTGTAGACACATGTCATTCACAAATATATCAAAGTATATAGTATTCCTCTCTTTTGCTCATCAATTTGATGTTCTTTAACTGTTTTTACTTTACCAAGCTCGAGGGTTCATTAGCTCAAGAGCATTGACCAAATACTGGTTTACTTTGGATTATTGTCAATTTACTTAATTTATCTTTATGTTTATTAATTGGTATTAGGTGAAATCACATATCCTTAAAGGCATATTATAAATTTAATTGTTATCTAAATTTTATGATAAACCATTCTTCCTAGATTAGTATAAGCCGAAGAACCCCTTATTATAGGGGCTTAAATAAGATTATACAAATGGCTTGTGTTCTTTTTTACCTGAGGATATATGTTTTGGGTATATCTGTGTCAAGGTATAAAGATTGGGACGCAATTGGAAACATAAGATATATTTAAACTATTTCAAATAGGAAAAAAATTAGCCTTTTTCCCTTATTTTTTTTTGGACGAAATCTGTCAGTCGGTTCTGTATCTTCTTTTTTTACTTCTAAAATTGTATGTCGAGATCTTCTTTGCGTCAAGTCAACAGAGGGAAAAAAATCATTTTTAAAGGTTTACGCGTTTCGATTAAATTAAAATCCAATTATTTTCCCTTTGTTATGAAATAATATAAAAGACAAGAACAATAATGCAAGAACAAGAGCAACAGAGAGAAGAGTAGAGAGAGTTCTTCTTATTGATACTTAGAGAATGTTAGGAGTGATTTACAATGGTAGAAGACCCCTTTATTTATAGGGAGGGGGATGATTTATCTACCAAGAATAGAACTCTAGAATCTCTCTAATTATAGACATTCACCTTAAATAGGAGATTTCATAACACTCCCCCTTGAATGTCTATTCAACAATGTGCCTCGTTAAAACCTTAAAACCAAAACCCAATGGGAAAAATTAAAGAAAGGAAAAAGAGTACACATGTTTGAATATGCGCCTATTGGTTGCCTCGTTAAAAACCTCGCAAGGAAAACCCAGTGGGACAAAACCTTGTAAGGGAAAAAGAGTGCAACGCGCATTAACTCCCCCTAATGAGTACATCAATTTATATCCTTGAGCATTTGCATTCCAATCTTGTGCATCATCTTCAAAACGATCTTTGATAGAGATTTGATAAATAAATCAACCATATTGACTTAAATAAATATTCCGCACCTTGAAATCATCATTTTTGATAGATATGAACATCTTCATATAATGTCGTGGAATAACTCTTCAATATCTCCATAGATGCATTCTCAATGCCATCATGCTTATAGTTATAGCAAGATACATATGTACACAAATTGTACTAAGGATGTGGTACTTCAGGACCAAGAATTGCATATGCTTCAAGCAACTTAAATCTTTCAAGTTAAGTCATATAAGCCATATAATAGACTTTAGATGCATATCAGGTTTTCCATGTCATGCTAGACAAATAAGATATCGAAAACTGACTATACATACCTTTGACTTTATACTTTCAAGCATTTGAACTATAGGTTCAAAACTACATGTCTTTCATATGGAATCAATTCTTCTTGAATTGTATCTCTTCCATTTAGTTACTTTCTTTGGGTCAGCAAATGCGTATAGCATGCTTTGCAATATGTTGCAATTGAATTATCCCTTTTATGAACTTCAGGTTCATATCATGATATTCGGGGATATACATATACAAATGATAATTCATCCCATGTAACCTTTTCTCAAGTGTTTATCATGTCTCCCCCTCATGTTAGTAAAGCTAACTTGTTTCCTCAACTTTGGGAAATCATCTTTGTGCATTATCATGTCAATATACACGGCACATTAATAATAAGATGAAATTATTTGGTTCCTGACCTTGAACCACTTGTGAGGGGAGAATATACTCTCGTATACAACTTATATCAAACTGATATATATAACTTTGTTCTCATAAGAAACAGTTTAGCTATTAAGTGGAAGCACTCAATAATTATCTTGCTAAACCAACTTTGATATAAACCAACTTATCAAGATGAACTATCTTGAGTAGAGAATCTGGAAATTATGCTCGAAGTTAGATTACTGAGCAATTTACCTCGCAAGCACCGGCCAGGCTGCGGGTCAATAACAATTGCGCATGTAACCATATCATAGATGCATCATATGTGGTATACATGGCAGGTGAATGGGCCCATATTCACCTTTGATATTTCCAGAATTTATGGGCTTCAACCCGAACTCTTTAGTTGGTCAGTTCATTAATGAGAACAAGTGATACAAGAGAATTCGTAAAGAACTTTCTGGTTCTTTATTATTCACCTATGTGAATTTGCACATCATACATAAAATGAGATGGCTAACACGAATGTCAACTGAATAAATTACCAATATTGGTAAACTTCAAATTTACACCATGACGTGTGCACTTATCAATAAACTTCAGGTTTATTATGACATGGGTTTTATACCAATAGATATCCACTTTATTGTGGCATTCTTTCGTTTGTGTAGTACAAACTGGAGAACAAAGCGGGTAGCTTTTCATATACAAATTACCCCGCTACAAGTTGTAGCAATAGGAGATATCAAAGCTTTCCTTTATTTATAGTCTCAATATAATCAATCGCTTTCGCGTGTACTTTGGAAACTGAATAAGTTTCTTTGAGACTTACTACAGCACAATACTCAATTGTGTTTCTCCAACATAGTAATAATTGGCTCTTCTAGAGCTCTCAATTAATTTTGTACTACCACAGATTCATCAACATCCATGTGGTGAATATCTTTCTTAAAGAGAAAGTTATACCATTATGGTCATGTCAAACTTATATGCAAGATATGTTTCTTGCATTATCGTTGTCCTTTAATAGTCATATTTCCAAAATACTTTGGCGTACAATAGGTACGTGACCAACGATTATTCATGCCATATATCATCTCAAACCTCCTTCTAGGGGTGAGTGTGGTATCATCTCAAACCTCCTTCTAGGGGTGAGTGTGGTATATTTAATACCAATTTCATGTTCATATTCTTCCAATAATGAATATGTATTCATGAATCAAATGTTGTCACATTCACTTCGAGGATATGTGATTTTGTTATCCTTTTCAAATCTATAAATGCGTCAGGCATTTGATTTGCTATTCTTTGCAAATGGATAATCTTTTGTGCCTCTTTCTCACAAATAGAGGTATGTGGATCAAGATGAGATAATGATGCATTTTTCCACAAAATTTCCCGTTTGGTTTCACCAACTTCTCCCCCTAATTTTGGGAAAAGTGTCTCATCAAATTGACAGTCTGCAAATCGTGCAGTGAACAAATCTCCTGTCAATGTTTCGAGGTAGCGAATAATGGAGGGCGATTCAACCTCGACATATATTCCTAACATTCTTTGCAGTCCCATTTTGGTGCGGGATGGCGGTGCTACAGGCACATATACTGCTCATCCAAAGATTCTTAAATGGGATATATTGGGTCCATGACCCAAAACCAATTGCAACGGGGAATATTAGTGTCAATTCGTCAGTCAGAGACGAACTAGCATTGCTGTATGTAAAATGGCGTATCCCCAAACCGAAGTGGGCAGCCGACAAACTAAAATGCTGCATGCAAAATGGCATGAACCCAAACCAAAGTGGGCAGCCGACGAACTAGCATTGCTGCATGCAAAATGGCGTGAACCCAAACCGAAATGGGCAGCCTCGTTTTCATGAAGAATTCAAGATTATTCTCATCTATTGTCTCAATATGATATCCATTTTGAATGATATCTTTAAAACTCGACAAGTTCCTTTTAGACTTGGAGGAGAACATTGCGATTGATATCATTAAAACTCAACAAGTTCTTCTTAGACTTGGAGGAGAATATTGCATTCTCTGAAATATTGTTCCTTTAGGCAGAGTTATAGTTGCTCTTCCGGAGCCTTCAATCAATTTACTACTACCAGAAATTGTAGTAACATCTGCCTTACACATACTTAAATGAGAGAAATATTTCTTCTCTTTGAATATCGTATGTGTGGTACATGAATCAATTAAACAAATAATTTAAAATAATATACATAGTCATGCCTTAAGTACTGATTTACAGTGACAACTTGCAATACATTCATCAAACTCGTGCAAAATACAAACAGTAAATTATGGAGGCACACAAAGACTAAACAGCAATGTGCATAAAAACGGTAACACAGTGTGAAGTAGTAAAAAATGAAACTAAATTGTCCAATACGTAGATGTATCAATAAGCTGACAAATTATTGGAAACTAGTAGCTAGTCACATAGAAAAAAAAATAACGCCTGGTCTGTTAAACACTGTAAACAACATGATGTTAGATAGTACTACGGATATGCTAACTAGGAATTGTAAACATGATAAACCATATAAACAGTACAGTCACCACCTGAAAAGCAATCCGTGTTGTAGTAATAAGATTTCACATTAACAAAGTTTAAGAATAACATATTTTAAGAACCTTAAATAACTAATTAAAAACAAATAAATATATGTCAAACCGGTTTCAATTTAGAAGTAATTCTGAACATTGCAGAATTATATTCAGAAACAGACTTAAAATCTTGGAGCCTCAGATGAGCTCAATCATATCGTGCTTGTGGCAGAGTGACCAACTTCAGGTTGTCATATCTCTCCTTTAAGCCTTTCCACAAGATAGGTGGATCTCTGACTGTGATATATTCAATTTTCAAACCTTCATCAAGGTGATGACGCAAGTAAATCAAGGCCTTAGCACAGTTTCAAACCTTCATCAAGGTGATGGCGCAAGAAAATCAAGGCCTTAGCATAGTTTTGGGTGGATGCATTATTTCTGTCTTTAATGGCGTCTCCAAGACCCATAGCATCTAAGTGGATTTCAGCATCCAACACCCATGTCATATAGTTCTTGCCCGAAATTTCAAAGGCAACGAACTTTCTTTTCATAATGTCAGACATAAAACAAATTTACATCAAGAGCGTGTTCATACTTACGGGCTCTATTACAATTATCACATTCACTTCAGGGAATGGATCAAAATCATGTGCTTTACACAATCTCATGTCAAATATTACTTTCATAAAGTGAAAGGTTATTTTGAGAATCTTTATTATTCTCATTATAACAATAATGACGATTATAATTTCGTCTATTGCCACGTCCATGGTAATAATTTTGTCTTCTTTCAGACTTACCACATGCTGCTACCACATTCTCTAAAGGGAATGGAGCTAATTCAATTGGACGGAATTCTTTGCCACGTCCATATTCATTGATACCTTCATGGTAATATTTTAGTCTTCTTTCAGACTTATCATATACTGCTTCCACATTCTCTAAAGGGAATGGAGCAAATTCAATGGGACGGATTTTCAATTATTTGCCCACAATTATACATGAATTTAATCATGGCAGGACATAGAGATTTTACCACTTCGTGTGGTTATAATTTCTTACAAACTCCTTTAGAGTTATAATCAAACTTTGTTGTCTATGTTTGTATATAAAATCAAATTATAGAATTTCAAGAATTTGAAAGGGAAAAATAAAATACTTACCTTTAAGGTATACCAATTCTATTTTCAATGTTTTCTCCTTTTTTCCTTTCCTTTCTTTCTTTCTCTTTTCAACGTTTTTTCTTTCTTTGCTTTCCAGAATATTTTTTTTCTTTTCTTTCTTTTGTTTTCTGTTTCTCGTTCCTCTTTTTTTTTTCTTTTTTTTTTCTTTTCCTTCTTTCTTCATTCTTTCTTTGAAGTAAAACCCTACACAAACAAAAAGTTAAGACAATCGAAAATTTCAATTGGTTAGAGACTCGTGCTGATAACGTGTTATGAAATAATATAAAAGACAAGAACAATAATGCAAGAACAAGAGCAATAGAGAGAAGAGTAGAGAGAATTCTTCTTATTGATACTTAGAGAATGTTAGGAGTGATTTACAATGGTAGAAGACCCCTTTATTTATAGGGAGGGGATGATTTATCTACCAAGAATAGAACTCTAGAATCTCTCTAATTATAGACATTCACCTTAAATAGGAGATTTCATAACACCCTTTTATTTTTCCCGAATGTTTTCTATTCCGCTTCAAAAGCCTTTTCTTATTTTTTTTTCTTCTATATTTTAATTTTCAAGAAAGGTGAAAAAGCATTTATTCCCATTTTTTTAACGGAGAAGAAGAGTACAGAAAGTAAAGAGAATAAAAAACAGTAAAACAGAGAAAACAAAGGAAAGGAGATGTAGGAAGGAAAGATATCCAAAATAAAAACCAAATCTTTCGAAATCTTCAAACCTTCAAATCTGGAAATCCCCCATATATATCGAATTTTCGCTTAAAATTCCAATTTCAAGTACCCTTTACTGTATATATTTTTCTTGTTGGGATATATATAGAGGGTACATATCCTTCAGATTTGTCCTTCAGATTTATAAGGTAGCTTTTCTTATGTTGTATCTTGGTAATTTGGATTGTCTTTTGATATATGGGTGTATTTGTTTATGGTTAAAGTTTGGATTATTTTTTGGTGTTGATTAAGCAATTTCTATATCTATATAAAAACTCTACATAAGAATTATTATTTATCATTTATGAATTCCTAGAAAAGAATGAAGAATTGTAAATTCAACCTTCAGCAACTTGAAAGGAAATTGCTTGATACTTTGTAGGTTCTAATTTGAATAAAAGTATTTTTTATTCTCTTTCATTTTGTCAAGAAGGAAGAATATATTTACACCACGGATCCACAGAAAATTGGCTCTTTTAAACATATTGGAAGGTGAACCCTGTTGTCTCAGCTCATCCACTTTTAATTGTTGGGCCAATTATGCTTTTAATCAGGGTTAAGTTAACCCCTTAAATTTATTGCAACCTTCACAAATCACAACTGCAGCCAGTGACCTTTGGCATGTCTATTTGATTAAAAAAAATCTGTCGTGCAGATATGCAGAGTCAGTTAATGTGCAGCGGGTGTAGGACAATTCTTCTTTATCCTAGAGGAGCTTCTAATGTCTGTTGTGCAGTGTGCAATGCACTCACCCCTGTCCCACCTCCCGGTATCCGTCTCAAATTTCTGTGGCAATTGTTTGGATTGAGCCAGTCTCCTCTCCATATTAATTTCTATTATTTGAACGTGTTGCTTTTGTGATCTTTCTGCAGGAATGGAAATGGCTCAACTGATATGTGGAGGCTGTCGTACATTACTCATGCATCCACGTGGGGCGAGCAGTGTGAGATGCTCGTGCTGTCACACGGTGAACCTTGTCCCGGGTACAAATTTGGAACTTCCTTTTTCTTGATTTCTGAGACTATTGTTTGTCTGCTTATGACATCTTAGAGTCTCTTCCTTGAATCCATGTAAGGCTGACTAAATCTGTTTATATGTGTCATTTGTGGGTTTAAGAAAATAGTGGAATCTGTGCATGAGCAATCAGAGTGGGGTGTATGGTGAATAAGTCTTTCCTGCCCAAACGTAATGGTTCTTTCCCCCTTGGTTTCTATTTTCTGTATCATGCTAGCTGGGAAGTTTTGCCCTTGGTCAGAAGCTACCTAATTTCAAGTTGGATGATGGTGAGGAAGGAAACAACATTTGTAGATTTACCATGCGAAAATTGTGATGTGGCAAGGGCAATTGGGTAGTAATGTTGTGTGCAAAATTAGGTGCCCTTTGTCTTTTACTAGAGCTAAGCTGTAAAGAAAGTGTTTATAAGATGAATAGATGAGTAGTTATCCCTGATGCATTGCATCAAGAGGGGATTAGACCCAAAAAGTTTGCATACTCTTTCACTAGAATTTTTATAAGTGAAAGAAGGTAAACAAACCAGATAAGTGGTTTTGGTTTGAGGGTTTGCCTAGTTAGAACATAGACTTCTGGCTTCATTGTCTGCATCTGCCAGTTTTATTTCGAAGAATTTCCTGGACAACATGTAACTTTGCTGATGCTTCAGGTCCTAACCAGTTTGCTCATGTCTACTGTGGAAACTGCCGTATGATGCTGATGTATCCATGCGGAGCTCCGTCAGTTAAATGTGCAATATGCCATTATATTACCAATGTTAATGTGAGTACGATGTCTCTTTTTCTTTTTGATTTTGCTGAAATGTTTTGGCTGATGCTTCATATAGCTTACTGTTTTTTCCTATCCAGATGCACCTGCACAGTTACTTAATAAAAAGATAAGAACAAAAAAAAATGGATTTTAAGATTGTGCTTTTGGTGCATGAGAATCAATTGCATGCAGTATATTTCATTATTATTCTCGTTGCTAATTTGTCTATAAGAATCTGCTCTTTCCTAAAGAAGGGGTGCTTATTTAGCTTCGTCAAACACACACACATACAGAGGGATAATGGCGCACGGTGCGAAACTCGATGTGTATAATGAGTTTGTCCCTCTATCCTTCTCCACTTAAATACCAGTGCGGCAGGTTTCGAACCTGTGACGTGTGCCTAACCACCTATCACGTATTGCACTCTTACAGGACCAAAGCTCTGGGGTTGTTCTGCTTTAACTTTTTTAATGTTGAATTGCTTTTTCGTGTGCTGCCATTTCAATGATATCTAATGTTAGAAAATTCATTATAAAGAATTTGCTTGATTTGGGTGAGTTTTCCGAGAGCTTCAAAGATAAGAATTAGATTCTATGCATATTCGGTAAAATATTTTCTATATAGTTGTAGAATATTTACCTATCTTGTTACAATCAGAGAATAACTTATAGTCTGAACTTGTAGAATCATTGAAAGCGACTAATCCTTGCTGCATATTATGGATTATAAAGCAAGTAGGCTAAATTGAAAATGTTTTTTGAGGACTACTGCAAATAAAAGTGGGAGCGGTTTGGCTGAAATTTAAAACCTTGTAGAAGTTTTATGGAGATGCTTATGTGGGAAGATTTCAAATTGTTTTCTCTCTTGGAGAATTATGGTCTAGAGCTTGCGATACCAATATCACCAGTCAAATAAATGCAAATGCAAGGAGATATATACTCATCCTGATTGATTTCTAATTTTTATTTGGAGAAGTTTATAAGTAGTTGATGTTGCCAATTGTGGCGAAAGAAAAAAGAAGGTTAAAGAAGCAAAGATAAAAATTAAAAAAAGTGATGTGGAAACTGTAAAACACGTAAGTCGTCGATTTCTCCTGTGCCTGTTAAGCTTTAGCCAAAATCAGGTCTTTTGTAGTTACCAATTCATCTTTTAAGCTACTTGCATGCTTACCTGATTGTGATAATAAACTTCAGTCATATGTTTATATATTTGTCGTTGCAGGCAGGAGATGGAAGAGTCCATGTACATAATGGCACTGCAACACCTGCTTCAGGATCCTCTTCTTCAACAGTGAGTTCATCAGTCTGCTGCGTATGTTTCTTTTTGTTTTACAATTTTCTAATTTGACTAGAATTGACTTCTGAAATGTGTTTGTATCTGCTTTAGGCCAAGGCTCGTTCTCAAAACCAAACTGTTGTCGTTCAAAACCCAATGTCTGTCGATGAGAGTGGAAAGTTGGTAAGCATCTAATTGTTCATTCATTTATTTATTTATTAGGCCTCTTCAGATTCAAGTTGTCGGCCTTATTATTAATGATACAATTTCTACATTTTTTCAGGTGAGCAATGTTGTTGTTGGCGTAACAACAACATAGTTGCATATGAGTTAAAGAAGTTGTTCTTTGAAGACAGTTGAAAAGTTTTGCTCGCATCAATGGAAAGACGAGTATAAAGATGGCTCGCTGCATATAAATATGGTAGTGTCTAGTGTTAATACTATAGCCAATATACCCCTATTTTTCTGTAACATTTTGAATATGATTGGGTGATTGAGGCTACAGTGATTTGTGTGATTATTTGGAGTCAGTTATTGATGAACTACGCATTAGATTTGTGGCGTGAATATGCCCAATGACATAAGTACAGAATGTTATGTACCTTATATGCCTGATATTAATATATATGACCTTGAAACTTACAGGTCTTAAGGCCTTGCTTTACGATATAATAATTACTATAAAATGGCGAATTGATCCAAAGTTAGCGAGTTCAGAATGTGTGTAATCTTTATATGTATTTATTTGCATACATTTAACTCTTTCGCATATGTACATAGTTCGAACTGGAAGTACTGAATTCGGTTGAACCGCCGGACACGTCCTGAATTTGTCTCTAATTAATACTGACATGATATAGTCATATTATTTTATCTGCTGTTGGATGAAATACACTTATTTATTTTTGAGTTTCTGGAAGTAAATTTCAAGTTTGTTAGAATAGAGTTGACAACAAAGGTTCCCATATGAAAGAAATTCTAACCTAAAAAAAATATATATATATATAAATCTTGCAAGCATGAGCTAAATCGTAAGAGCCTTTTACTATAAATTGAATTGCTGGTAAGAAATTAACGATTGGAACTTATTTCTTTGAGAGTGCGTACGATTGTCAAGAAAATGAAAGATATAATTTCTTTTGAACTTTTTCGTTCAACAACAATATTAAGGTAAAATACTGCTGTCATCCCCTCCCCCCTTCCCCACAAAATAAAAAATAAAAAAAAAAATCCCATGTATTTATGAAGGCTGAGCCTAATTACTAGTTGGTTTAATATCTCAGTTTTCCACGCATAATCACCTCACAATATACCTACTTGAAGATCATGTCTAAACTTGTCCCATACTTTATATACAATAAGACTTCCATTTTCCCACCAACTGATTAACCTTTGATGACATAAAAAGTAAAATAATGAAAGAAGCGCCATTATATATGAATCAACTGGCATGAGTAGCTGCATATTAGAAATTAAGCAAACACAAAATGGCTCAAGAAAATGGAGAAAAACCAGCTGTGGCTGCAGGAAGCAACAACCAACAGTTAGTAGGGAAAAATAACAACACTAGTAATTATAAGCCTAAGGATTATTATAATTGGGTGATGGCATTGTTGAGGTTATTGGCATTTGGTGCAACAATTTCAGCAACATTAGTTATGGCACTTAACAAGCAAAAGAAAACTTTTGTTGTTGCTACAATTGGTACCACTCCTATTCAAGCCACCCTCACTGCTAAGTTCCAGCACACTCCTGCTTTTGTGTAATCCCTTTAATTTCTCATTATTATCTTATAAGTCCTTTTTGTAATTCCTTTCTATTTTCGGTATGCATAAATTAAATTCTTGTTAAACTTATAAAACTCTTTTTCTATCATTTTCATAACAAAAAACCCGGTGTAATTCCGTAAGTGAAGTCCCGGGAGGGTAATGTGCACACAGATCTTATCCCTACCTTGTGAAGGTTGAAAGGTTGTTTCCGATAGACCCTTGACTCAATAAAAGCATAGTTATATTATTGTTGAACCTATCACTCTTATAATTGGAGAAAAATATTGGTATAATATAGCTAGGGTGGTGATTTAATTTGTGGATAATATGCAGGTTCTTTGTGATAGCAAACGGACTGTGCAGTCTCCATAACTTGCTCATGTTACCAGCTTGTTTTATTGGAAGCAAATATGATTTCAAGGGACTTCGTTTTTATGTGATTGGTGTCCTAGACATGGTAATCAATCCATTTAATTATCACTAATTCCCCATTAAAAATAAGGTATTTTCCTCTAGCGATTGTGAGCTTTGGAGCGACGATAAAGTTGTTATTGTGTGGCCTATAGATCACGGGTTCGAGTCATAGAATCGGCCACTACTGATGCTCGCATCAGGGTAGGTTGTCTACATCACATCTCCTTGAGGTTCAACCTATCTCCGGACCCTGTGTAAACGCGATATGCCTTGTGCACCGGTTACCCTTTCTTTTGCTCTATCGATTTTGATTAAATGTCTCCTTTTCATTAATCATAATTTAATCCTTTATTATATCTTTTAAATTGTTTGGATTTTCTAGATGAATGTGGCTCTAGTATCTGGTGGGGCAAGTGCAGCAGCTTTTATGGGGCAGCTTGGTAAAGATGGGAATTCTCATGCAAGATGGAATAAAATCTGTGATAAATTTGATATATACTGCAGCCATGGGGAAGGAGCTATTATTGTTTCTTTTATTGGTTTGCTCCTTATGATCATTTCGACTGCCATTAATATAATTAAGCTTAAAAACATCCAAAATTCTGGCAATTATGCCATTATTCCTTGATCAAGAAGCACCATGTCATTTTATAACAATCTTTCTATATATGGTTTTCGGGCTTAATTGCACCGTGTTTTCGCCTTTGCCTATTAAAGCATTTATTACTGTTACAATTATAATGAAGTTTTCGTATTGGCTTTGATATTCATACTCTGATGCCTGCATCATCCGAGGGTTCTTTTTCTCTTTTTTTTGAAGCGTTTGATTTTTCTTTTATTGGGCGAATTGAGAGCTTGTAGATATCGCCATGTCCTCCATAATAACCGTGTCGATAGAGTGTTTTTGGTTTCGAGTTGGTTTGACCTTCACTGAATTTTAATGAAAGAAATCCCTCTCATCCTAATTTCATCTATTGAAAAGAAGGTCAGGGGCAATATCTGATTCTATCTTTTTGGTTCTCTCTTATAGGAATATATGAATTTAACTTATACATATAGTGTAAGAAATATTTGTATTGGTTACACCCCGTAATATTGTACATTGAATTGTTATAAAATAATTGATATCAGTTTAAGGACAAGATTATTTTGAGGTTACAAGCATTTATGCTATTTATAACAGACGATAAGTAAGTGCCGTAAAGGTTGGAGGGTAAACGAATCAAAGAAAATGTGTCTCGTCGAACGTTGTCAATTTGGGATAAAATACGATCTAAGCTGTAATACTCGGTACTTATGAACTAGTACCATACAAGCTACCACATGATCATAATAATAAGGTGTATAAAATATATTAAAAGTAAATAATATTTAAGTAATTTGAAATATCTTAATTATGTAAATAATTAAATAATTAATAATTTTAGTGGAAGATTGACTAATTAATTAGTTATTTGGATAAGCTTGATTAGCCTCCTAACGTGGCAGCCCAAGAGGTCTTGCTTTAAAGCCTATAATAATAACAACAACAACAACTACAACTACAACTACCCAGTATAGTCCCACAAAGAGAGGTCTGGGGAGGGTAATATGTAGACGAGCCTTACCCCTACCCGAAAGGGCAGAGAGGTTGTTTACAATCGACCCTCAGCTCAGTAAAGGAAAGGAAAAACAAAAACAAAAAATAAAAGAGCATTAGTAACTCCAGCAGAAATAGCGTAAATAATTATCTAAACATAAGAACCATAATAAAATAGCATGCAATAATAATAGACAGTAACTACCATAAATAACTACCATAAGGGAGACACAATCCAATACACAAATCACCTATGCATAGCCCTGCCAAGCCTCACCCAACCCCGGGTGAGGAGTACGAAAAACTCTATGAGCCCCTCTCCTATACTAGACCTCCAGACTTTCCTATCAAGGGCCATGTCCTCGAAAACCCGCATTCTAGCTCTTAGGCCTCCCCCTGCCTCACCGTACGCCGGCAATCGCCAGCCGCTCACAACTCCTCACCGAGGCATCAGGACTTCTCCGCACATGTCCGAACCACCTCAGCCTCGCTTCTCGAATCTTCTCATCCACTAGGGCCACCCCCACCTTCTCTCGAATAATGACTCTTAAATCAAAGATGGAAAAATTGGAAGAATTTTGGTGGCCAAGTAATATGTAAGTGGGGCCCATACCCAGATTTAACACTTCTCTAATTCACTTGTGTCTACAAGGTAACGAAGAAACCTTCACCAAACTCTTAAGAGATTATATTGTGTGATAGCGACGTAATTTGCTACGAACAAAATTCATACTAGTCTTCATAAGGTATTAGCAATTGAAATTGCGATCATAAGAAAGTACGGCATAATTATTCTTAAGAATATTATATAAATTTTGTTTTATTTTGATCTATCATTATATATTTTTTCAACGTATGTTGGAAGGATTGTCAAAAGAATTGGCTCATGTATGTTAAAACCACCATCCCGCATGTGTCCTATTTGTCACACCTTCCTTTTCTACCCTAGACGGGATATAAAGGAATTTTTTTTAATTCAAGTACAATCGAAACAAAATTATTTATTTTAAATTCAGAGTTGCAATTTGAGATAATTTATGGTACCCCAATTCACCGGTTTTAAAATCCCTAATCGAGGATGGTTGACTCTATTGATGGGTGTGAACGCAGCAATCCGGATACGAAATTCTTTAACCCGAGATAAGGTGTCTGGCATTCCCAATTTCTGTGATTTTAACACGGTCACTTAACTATTATTATTGACCTAATTATATGATTAATTACATATGTTATACCTTGTACATTTTTAAACCTTTGACCACTTTTAATATTTTTAGGAAAATTCATGATCTTCAAACACTCGTCATGTTTTTAAAGTATATCATAAATCACATTACATAAAATGCACCCGCAGTTCATGATATATTTACTTTATTTAACATTATTAAAAGTTGAAGTCACGTCACATGAAATGTATAACCGGATCTGAGAATTATGTTACACAACTGTCTCACAGGAACCGTACTTGGAGCCTTGATAATTTTTAGGTTGCAAATGAACAGCGAAATAATTTTAAGAACAAACATGATCGAATTAACAGGAATATAAACTACAAGCTACCTAAACTTGAAGGCAAAAGAGAAAAGATTGAATTAAACAGAAAACAATGCAGGCCTTCCTAAGAAAAAGCTTCATTTTTATCTTATTATAAAAATGAAGATACCACAACTCCAACTCAATTAAACATGAATTAGCTAATTTTGCAACAGAGAATGATGAACTATTTGACTAAATCGAGTTAAACACAACAGAAGATCAATCAAATGATTTCAATAAATTCCCAAGAAATTAAATATTCGACTCACACCTAAATTCGCAAATGTTTTTAACTAACATCAAGCACGTAATATCAACAAGAGCAAACAGCTGACACCAAACAATCCTTATAATGAGAACAAATTCAAATAAAACAAAAAAAATAATGACAAACTCGAATTCAGTCTTCATGCTCGAGATCATTAAGTTCAACACTCATGAACATCACAGGAAACTAATTTTGCCATTATGATAAAAAACATGGACTATCGTGCACTTAGCAAGAAGATCAGAACCTTTTAAAATGAGAAGATCTATGGACGCGAGCATAAGATTTTTAGCCTCAATTAACAATTACGAAATTTGACCGGCCTGTATCGGAATAAAGCAGAATAGGGCAAGATTGACATTCAAATATATATAGAAATCTAAATATGACCTCAAACATTCAGACCAAATCAACATCAAATTTAAAGAGAGAATCAACACCAAAACTAAAGAGGGCGTAAGAAGATGAACCTGAAATAGAAACTTTCATTTGATAATAGAAGTGAGGTCGACTATAAAGCTTTGATTCCAAAATCCCAACAAGAAAATAACAGCAATTCAACCCAAGAAACAGTGAACCAGCAGAATGACTCGGTCAATCAAACTCCTCAAAACTTCAGTTGAATTCAATTTTTCAACCAAAATTTCGAAAATAAAACAGAGAACTTCACTCAATCAAGACCCATTCTAGAGAAACAGAAATCAAGAAAAACAAAAAGTGCTGATATCTTTTTTGGCGAGTTTTTGATTTCTTTTGAAATGAAACAAAACTCCAAAAAAAATCAAACTCAAACTATTTTTGTATTTTTGATTTTTTTTCTGGAATGTAAACCAAGCGTGAATAATTTGAAAGAAAACTCAAAGAACCCTAGAATTTTTAACTCTTCCAATTTATCCAAAAAATCTGTTCTCCCAAAAAACTAACTTACCTCTGAAGAAAAATCCCAATATATAAGGGAATCTCGAACCTTCTATCTTCCTTCCCAAGATATCCCCCAGATTTAATCACAAATCCGAAAAAACCCAGTCTCACATAGAACAAAACTCGGACAAATGGAAGGTGTGAATGTGATTTCTCACGTCCAACCGCTCACATTCACCCGAGATTCAAAAGCGCGTGCGAATGATGTGAAGCTGAAAATATTCTGTCAGAGAAGGTTATGCCACGTTGGAGAGATGAAAGGAGGGGCCATGTGCGATGAGTTTGGGGATGAACTCGTTTGAAACTGAGACGAGTTTGGACGAGCTTGGGCGAGCATAATCGGAGCTGGGTGGGCGCCGTTTCCATGTTTCTAGGTTTAGGGTTTCATTTTCTATGGAAATGTTGTAATGGGGATTATATATTAAAGGGTAGCGGGGGTGGGTCAAAGGGAGCGGGTCGCAGGTTAGGGGTATTTTTGGGCTGGGCGGATTTGGGTATGAAAGGGAATCTTGGGCCACCATTAATTTGTCCCTAATCTCAAATTTAAATCAGCCCTTTTTCCAATTTTTTTTCTTTTGTTATCTTTTTCTTTTGCTTAAATTAATTAAAACCCTAAATTAAAATTTAACTTAATTAACTTATAAAATTAAGCTAATTATTTAACTATAATATTTATAAAAACTATTTGCTGCTAGATTAAAAGAGAAAATTACTAATCTAAAATTAAAAGCTTACATTAGTGAGCTATTTTTATGATTTTTATTTTTAATAAAGCAATTACTTACCTAATTAATCCTAAAATGTGAACACAAAATTTTAATGCAATGTATGATATTTTTTATGATTTTAATAAAAGTAAACATGCACGGAAATGCAAACAATTAACAAAATATCCTACAAAAATCCTATAAAATTGCAAATAATTGGAAAAAATTATTTATTTAATTAATAAGAGTATTTCACATAGGGCAAAATCATGTGCTGATAGCTGCCCCTTTTTGCTCGAAAATACAAAGAGTTTTCGGGCAACGATAAACTGAGCGGATACGAGCGATTTTTGCCCATTCAAATACTTAGTGAGAAGCATTTTTGAAAGATGTGACCGAACCTTGCTTTCGAGGTTGCCTACATATCTTTGGCTATAAAGGAATTATATCAGTGTAGTTTGAAAAGTTTTGGTAGCTGGGACTACTGGAAAGTTGTGATTCCATAGTTGCTACTGCTGCTACTGCTTGCTGAACTCCTTATTACATCGAGACAAAATAAAAAAAAGCTAGGTTAAACTATAATCTATGAATTACAAGAATCCTATCTACACATCTTCAAACTTGATCTTGTTGCTTGTGCATTTCTATAGTTCATCTGAATTGTTGACTCGCACTCTCGAGGTGAGCTTCTTTTGTTGCTGTCTCGAATTAGATTATGAAATGAATTCCCTTGTTTTACAGGTGGGCGCCTGCTATCATAAATTAAACTGTATTCCATTGTTTTTCATGTGGGCACGTAATTGCCAAAACTTGAACTGTATTCTCTTGTTATCCAGGTGGGTGCCTAATTGTCAAAACTTGAACTATATTCCCTTGTTCTCCAAGTGGGCGCCTGATTGTCGAAACTTGAACTGTATTCACTTGTTATTCAGGTGGGCGCCTGATTGTCGTAACTTGAGTTGTATTCCCTTGTTCCCCAAGTGGGCGCCTGATTTCCATAACTTGAACTGTATTCCCTTGTTTTCCAGGTTGGCGACTGATTGCCAAAACTTGAATTGTATTCCCTTGTTCTCCAGGTGGGCTCCTGATTGCCAAAACTTGAAATATATTCCCTTGTTCTCCAGGTGGGCGCCAGATTTCCAAAACTTGAACTGTATTCCCTTGTACTCCAGGTGGACGCCTGATTGGCAAAACTTGAATTTTATTCCTTTGTTATCCAGGTGTGCACCTGATTGCCAAAACTTGAACCGTATTCTCATGTTTGGCAGGTGGGCGCCTGATTGCCAAAACTTGAAACTGCATTCCCTTGTTATCAGGTGGGCTCCTGGTTGATAAAACTTGAACTGTATTCCCTTGTTCTATAGGTGGGTACCTGACATTACAACAATACAGACAAAACAAAAGTTGGCGCCTGATATTACAACAATACAGACAAAACAAAAGAAACTTTTCTGCCCCAGTTTGGTACTAGGAGCATCTGTAAGTCTTGATCGAATCATGTTAGCCAAAAGCGATCTAAGAATTTAAAAGCTAAATCCCATTATCCAGGAGGGTCCCGAAAATTTCAAATTAAATCTCATCTCAAGAGTGAAAACTTTAAATCTAAATTATGTTTTCTAAAGGTAGAACTTATGCTAAATATTGTTATATATGAAGGCCTTGAAATTTAACTAAGTCCCATTATCCAGAAGGGTTCTGAGAACTCTTTTTTTTTAAATTAAATCATATTATCCAAGAGGGCCCTGAATATTTTTAGACTAAACCCCATTATCCAGGAGGGTCCCTAAGATTCACGACCGAACCTGTCTAGCACATGCTTTCCTCACGGAGGTTTCTTTCGGAACAAACAAAATTTTCTGCCCTTGTTTCAATCAAAGAAAATCTTATCACTTTGAAAATATGGTGGTTAGTTTGCGACATTCTTGCTGAAGGTGGCCTTTCCATTGCCATGTTTTGTTTGGCAAAGAATTGTTTGACCTTCTGACTAATCCTCAACCACAGGACCCTGGATGACCCGAGCGCCCTACACTAAACTTACTATTTTATGTTTCTGTCCTTCTAATTGAACCTTTGTATTTTTCCCCAAAATTTACAAAACCACTCGACCACTCAAACTTCCAATAACACCTTATTTTCCATTTTGGATTATGCTACTTTTGGTATGATTTGGCCACAGTTTCTTTGTGCAATTTGGAAGTATGTGGTAAGCTTTAAAATCCTTTCTTACTTGCTTAAACAAAGCTAACTTTGGAAAAGCCTTAGAGAAGTGAACCCAAAAGAAAATGAAATACAATGACCTTGAAAGTGAGGGATAAAGAAATAATTCGAAGCAGTATGACTGTTCGAGGAAAAAAAGGAAAAGAGACTTATCTGAGTGAGGCAACTGGCACCAACGATAATGACATGCATTTCGGATTAATCAGCCTTGCACATTCAAAAAATCATCTTTCAGACTTCATACTTTACGTCGAGGTTCCCGTAATCCAATTTCTCTGCAAAGTCAACCTTATTCAGTTTGTGGCGCCCTGAAAGGTTTTCACCAACGAACCTCTCTCATTTGTTCATCTTTTAACTCATCGGCACCTTATGGCGCCCCTGAGGGTTTTCACCAATAAGACTCTCTCATTTTGATTTCTCTCATCTTTCCATTGCATTACGAAGCCTATGAGGCTTTTCATCAACAAGACTCTCTTATTTATTCACATTCCTTATGTAGAACGGAGTGTTGCCCCTGATGTGAATCATACCTCTATACCGCCTGACTTGGCATTCCTCAAAAATTGATTGGAAGGTCTTTCTTTGGACCGTAATGTGGGATTTTGGATAGGGCTAGAAAGAGAGGATATCATAAAGGCTCAAAATAGCTTAACAGGTTCAGAATTATAACTTTTGGAATCATATCTTTCACAAAACCGCAACTTCTATCCCAGTTTCCTTGTCCGGGTACTTTTAAATTTTATTTTGATGGGACCAAACCATGGGGCTGCCTACGTATCCCAAAAAGGAATCAGGTCGAACGTAGTTCATGACATTGGAATTGCTTTGTTTTGTTACTTTTCTCTTTTTCTTTTTCTTTCTTTTTTTTTTAAAAATTTTCTTTTCTTATTCTTTCTTTTATTTTATTTTCTTTTCTTTACTCTTACTCCATTCTTCTACTTCTCTTTTGTTTTCTTCTTCTCTTTTTATTTATATTTTATATATCTGTACTTCTAAATTTTACTTCTGATTCCAAAGAAGGGGTATTAAAGTAAATAAATAAGGATCAAAAGGGGTAAAAGTATAAAGTGTTTAGATAGCAGAATAAAATGCCTTCGTCATTCCAAACTTCAAAACATGCCAAGTACAAACGACACAATTAGACAAACCTAAGAAATCATACATAATATCTTTTGATTGCGTCAGTATTGATAGTCATATCTATACATTTTATTCTATATCTGTTTAATACAAAGCACCATTGGACAATACTCTTGTTACAATGAATGCCCCCTAGCAATTTGGGGGAAACCTGCCATTAGCTTCAACCTGATATGGAAGGATGTGTTTCAATACTTGCTGACCCACTTCAAATTTCCAAGGACGCATATTGATCACGAACTTGAATATACATGGGGTCAACATAAGCTTCGTCTAGATGGTGTAACACCGACGCTAAAGTATCCAAGGCATCAGCAACCTCATTATGGATCCTCAGAATATTCCTGAATTATACTGATTTGAACTATTGACAAAGATCACATAAACATTTTCGATACGGTATGAGCTTTAAATCCCGAGTATCCTATTATCCCTGAATCTAGTGTACCAACAAATCCAAATCTCCCGAAATCAAGAATTCCCGAACTCCCATATCTATAACTAACCTCTATCACATAATGCATGCCTCATACTCAGCCATGTTGTTGGTACAATATCAGCGAAGTTGGGCCGTAACAAGGTAGTGATGCCCTATTTCAGAAATGACCACAACCCTTATTCCGACACCTTTCATGTTAGCCGCACCATCAAAGAAAAGTTTCCAACCTGGCTTCTCATCCTACTTGGCCTTGTCAATATGTATTATTTCTTTATCAGGAAAATAAGTTCACAATGGTTCATACTCTTCATCCACCAGGTTCTCGGCCAAATGATCGGCCAATGCTTGGGACTTCATCGCGGTTCGAGTACATAGATGATGCCAAACTCTATGAGCAAAATCTTCCACTTTGCAAGTCTTCCTGTGGACATAGGCTTCTAATTCTGAAAGATATACTTTAGAGGGTCCAGACGAGAAATGAGGTAAGTAGTATAGGACGACAGACAATGCTTCAACTTTGTTCCACCTAAGTCAGGGCGCAACATGTCCTTTCAAGGGGAGTACACTTAACCTCATAGGATGTGAACTTTTTGCTGAGATAATAGATGGCCTGGTCCTTTCTGCTAGTGATGTCATATTGACCCAATACACAACCGAATGAATTATCCAAGACTATCAAATGAAGAATTAAAGGCCTCCTGGGTTCTAGCGAGACCAACAAAGGTGGGTTTGACAAGTACCCCTTGATCTTATCAAATTTCTCATGGCACTCATCAGTCTATTTGACCGTATTATCCTTCTTCATAAACTTAAAGGTGGGCTCCCAAGTTATCGTGAGTTGAGCAATAAACCTGCTGATGTAGTTTAAATGCTCGAGTAGACTCATCACCTTAGTCTTATTCCTTGGAGGTGGAGATTTTTGGATGGCTTTGATATTTGACATCCAACTTAATGCCTCACCAACTAACTATGAACCCCAATAGCTTTTCAGACGGAACACCAAACGCACACTTGGTTGGGTTAAGCATAAGATTGTACCTGCAGAGCCTCTGGAAAAACTTCCTCAAATCTTCGACTGTGATTATATCATCCACATAAACCTCAATCTCTTTGTGTATCATATCATGGAACATAGTACCCGTTGCTCTCATATAAGTTGCCCCATCGTTTTTCAAACCAAATGGCATTACCCGGTAGCAGTAAGTTCCCTATGGTTTGATGAATGTTGTCTTTGCTACATCCTCCTCATCCATCAAGATCTAGTAGTACCCCTCATAACAATCCATAAAAGATCCATTCTCATGCTTGGCATAGTTGTCAATCAAAATATGGATATTTGGCAATGGAAAACTATCCTTTGCACTTGCTTTGTTGAGATTGTGGTAGTCAATGCACACCATGGTTTTGCCAACCTTCTTTGGAACTCGCACAACATTAGCTAACCAAGTGGAGTATCGCGTGAGTCAAATGACTTTTGCATCCAATTGGTTTGTGATTTCTTCCTTGAACTTCCTTAACTTCTGCTTGACGGGAGGGAATGTTGTGTAAGTGGGCAATTTGTGAACCGCCAAGTCAGTTCTTAGACCCGGCACGTCATCATATGACCATGCAAAAATGTCTTTATATTCAAGCAGTGCTATCATTGTTTCTTCCTTGATTTGTGGTTCCAAGTGTACACTTATCTTGGTTTCCCTAATATTATCTGAATCCTCTAAATTGATTTCTCCAGCTTTATTCAAATTAGGCTTGGGCTTCTCTTCAAAGTGATATAGCTCTTTACTAATATCCTCAAATGCCTCCTCTTCATCATATTCTATTTCATCATCACACTCTCTTTCTTGGATTATTATTTTAGAGTTAGATTGGATTTTAAGACTTGGCCAAAGATTCCTCATGCATGTCATGTCATTGCAATCGGAATAAAAAGAACTATTATAAGAAATATAAAAATGACACTATCGGGATTAATGGAAAAAGGGACATTACAATTAATTGAAAATAAAGGATAGACGAGTTTGTACATCAAACAAACAGAAAATAAAAATCTGTATTATAACCATGGAATAATCCAGATAACTGAAAGGAAAACAAAGCAAACTACCACACTCCTTTTGGGTAGGGAGATGAGTCGCATCCCAATTGCTAAGCTTCATTTTTGGCCTAATAAATTGCATATCTGATTTGCTGGAACCTTTTCCAATTTCTACCATGTTCACCTCATCAAATAAATTCTGGAACCTTTTAAGCAATTTTTAATTAAAATCAACCACATGCTTTATAATTGTTGATATTGGATGCTTCATGTATGCTGACTTGATGAAAGACCAGGAGAGACGCGGGACAGGTTTAGGGAGCGAACATGCCTTCCTTTTCAACTTTTTATCATTCTTCACATCATCCCTTGTAGGCTTGAACCTCAGACCAAAATGTAACTAGATTTTCATATAGAGACACTAGATGCACGATAGTTTAAAAAGATGTACCCATTGGCATAAAACCTTTTTTCATTATTTCACTTGCTACCGTGATGGTTATAGAAGCTAGCTTCGTACCTAGAATATATTCCTCTTCCGGAACCTTCTCAACCGATAGTGTTTCGGAAAACTGATAGACCTACAACCCCCTATCGTCTTCAGCCTGAATAAACAAAATGGATGTATCATTGAAAGCACATAAGTTCTCATCACCATGCACGATGATTTCTTGTCTGTCCCACTCGAACTTCACTATCTGGTGCATAGAAGATGGAATTGCTTTGGCAACATGTATCCAGGGCATGCCCAATAGCAATTGCAAGAGATGGCCAGATCCAATACCTGGAGCTCCATTCTAAATTCAACTAGTCCTATTGTCAGTTCTAGCATGATATTTCCAACATAATCTTTTCCCCTTCCATCAAAACCTCGGACATATATACTATTCTTGTGGATCCTCTCAACATCAATTTTTAACTTGTGCAGAGTAGAGAGAGGTCAATTATTTGCAGTGGAACCATTATCAACTCACATCCTTGTGACCTTAGAATCTTCGCATTTCACTGTGAGATAGAGGGCCCGATTGTATTCCGTACCCTCCAGAGGCAAATCATCATTCGAAAAGATAATCATGTTTGACTCAAATATCTTATTGGCAATCTTCTCCAAATGGTTTAATATGATCTTGTCAGGGATATGGGCTTCATTGAGAATCTTCATAAGGGCCCTACATGCTCCGTCTGAATGTATCAACAATGATAGAAGAGAAATCAAAGCTAAGGTCTTTCTCAATTCTTCTACTATGGAGTTATCCCGTACCTTCATTTTTTTAAAAAATTATTCTGCTTCCTCTTCGGTGACTGGTTTCTTCAGTAGAATCGGACCATCTTTGAGTGGCCTAGCTTTCCTTAACTCTTCTGGTTCAAAGCATCTCCCCGAGCGAGTCAAACCCTGGGTTTCATTAACTTCCTCTTCCACCTCTTTCCCTTTGAAAGTTACTATCACTCACTTGTAATTTCATGGAACGACCTTGGTGTTATCTATCGGCAACTGGGTCGCAGGTTTGATAATAATAAGGGCAAAGCGAGCCCCTTCCACAATAATGATAGGCTTACTTCCATCCCTGGGTATGATCACTTTCGACTTTCTTTGATTTGTTTCAACATTATCCAGGAAACCCTTCAAGACTATCACATGTGGTATCATTACACATGCTTGGCTTATCTGTCAGCTTTTCAGCTATGGAGGATGTTGCCTTTGTAACAACTAGAGCTTTGTCTGGCTTACTTTCAATGGCCCAGATCATTATAACAAACTTTGAAGGCTTCTTGTACTTCCCATCCTTATGCAATGTCTCAATCATATGCATTTTAGCATGGATAACAACGGATTTTGATTGATATTGGGCGCTTCTAGGCTCTGGACAATTTGGTTTGTATCAATATGCTCTTGGATGGCGTTTTTCAAATGCCAACACTTTTCTATGTCGTGCCCTGGAGCATATGAACAATATGCACATATGAGGGAATAATCCAGGTTCTTTGGAGGGGGGTTTGGTAGTTTTGACTCAATTGGACTCGGAACATCCAACTGCCCCAGCCTTTGAAATGAGCTGGTATAAGACTCCCAAGCGGGATGAAAGTGATGAAAGTTCTCTTCCGCTGCAACCTTTTATTTCTAAATTCTGCATTGGCCCAAAAGTTTGGACCAGTAAGGTTTCAGTGTGTTTGTGGAGGTAGGTAAAATTATCGTGGAGCTAGGGCACACCATCACGGGTTAGAAGGGGGTTGAGCATATGATTGTGCGTGATGGCATGGTATTGGGGTGGCTTGACTAAATACTGAGGCTCTGGTGGTGGGAAGTAGTGTTGGGATGGATTATATGGAGTTGGGATATAGGTTTGAGGCTGGGGTCAAGGCTGGGTGTAGTGGTGAGGAGATCCCCCTGAGCCATGCCATGATCCCGAGACGACTATAGCAATATCTTCTTTCTTCATTTTCCCTAACATGCCCCAACGCCATTTCGGGTTACTTGCGTAGTTGCTTTGATGGCAAAGTAACTCATGGTCTTGCTTGATTTGGGTCATTCATCTTCCATTCCCCCCATTTTTACCACTTCATTAAAAGACTTACCTATGGATGAGATCAGATGACCAAAGTAAGTAGGCTCCAAAGCCTGAAGAAAATACGCCACCATCTCATCTTTCTCTATTTGAGGGTTGACTCGTTCTACTTGTTCTCTCCAACGGGAACTATATTCTCTGAAACTCTCACTGGTCTTTCTCTCTATCTTTATCAAAGACAAATATTCTGCGACAATCTCTATGTTATATTAGAAATACCGAGCAAAAGCCTGGGCCAGATCAACCCAATTGTACCACCAATTGTTGTCTTGGAGGGTGTACCACTCCAATGCTGCACCACTTAGACTTTGGCTAAAATATGCCATTAACAACTCATCTTTCCCACCATCTACACTCACCTTGATGCAAAACCCTCTCAAATGGGCCACAGGGTCTCCGTGCCCGTCATACAGGTCAAACTTAGGCATTATGAATCCAATAGGTAGCTGGATGTCAGGAAATAAACACACATCCTTATACGCCACGCTCACTTAGCCCCCTCACCATTACATATTTCTCAGTGACTGCTCCAAGCTCTTTACCTTCCTAAATATCTCCTCTTGCTCCATGTTTTTGGGTGGCTTCTCATTTGCAAAAGGAAGTTCAAAGTGGTGGTTGTAGGATTAGTGATCTGGGACCTTGAAGGTAGGCTTTGGGGGATAGTATTGATTATCTTGGTTCTGAAGCAATGACTCATTGAAAGATTAATGGAGTGTAGTTGGGGGAGGTAATACAAAGACAAGGGTAGCTGGTAGATGAGGGTTTGTGGTTGTTTTGGCTGGTGGAGCTTGGATGTCTTGGGAAGTGGTGCCATTTTCCACCGCTATTTTCATTTTCTGAATATGGGCTCAAAGGGCCTCATTTTCTTTGGCTAATTTTCTCTTTTCACCCTCATCTGTCATGGCTTGCAGACCATTCTTGATTTGAAGGTCTTTGATTTGCCTCTCCAGCTTTCCTATTGTGGCCCTGTACTCATTTTCCTTGGCCAACCAGGCCCACATCACATGTGCTCCGTCGATGAACTGTTGGACATGGGGTTTCTTTGCGGGCCTTTCAGGATCTTGATGAAATTGGGATCTTTTACCATGCCAAGCAGGGTAGCCATGCTCCAACTCACTTCCAGATAGATCTCGTACTTGAGTTTAGGCTTTAATAATCTGCACTGATACTTAATACAACGTACTTTTAATTCTGGGAAGGCAACTTTTGGTTCTAACTCAACGACCTGCCGACTCAAATCTTTATCGTGTGGGATGGACTGGTATCAGCCTAACTGACGTAAGACCATGTGCAGAGCATAAGGCTGGATACTCCGAAGACCCATCAACAACAGAAAACACTCTTCAGCCGATATGCAGATTACTTCACCGACCAACAGACCTCTATTCGATTTTGTTTGCAGTCAAAGATCCCAAGTGGGCATGCCATGCTTTGGTGCCCTTCAGATACTCATAACATTTTACCCACTTTTCATGTTTATTGATGCATTTGAGACAAGTCATACCACAATTCAGATATCGTGGGCGATGGCAAATGTGTTCCTCCATCCACAATTGTAACAACATGTTGCACCCTTCAAAGAACTTTTCTCTTTCTCGAAAAAAAGGGTTAGAGCTTAGTAAGTTTCTGCCAAGATCATCGGCACTATGGTCCTATTTGACTTTTTCATCATAAAGTCAGCTAGCCCCACGAGTCCCAACTCTATGTTCCCGTCTTTTTTAGGCAAACCAAAATACCCAGGAATGCCATTATAAAAGCTAATCCTCTCCGAGCCTCCCACTTGACTTGGTTTCCCGTGTGAGTAAGACCGGTATCTGGTGTCTCGAAGCCACGGAGATCCCGTAATGTCGGTACAAAAAATAGAAGGTACAAAATCCTTTGGCTAAATTTCTGTCTCGGATGTCCCGACTGATGCTTAACAAGTCCGAAAATTTTCCAGGGGTTTACTATTCTAGGCGCCACGGGGTATTACTTTCTAAGATTCCCCTCGAAACCGGCGGAGCCTGCTATCTCTTCCAGTGTAAGAGTTAACTCGAAATCAGCAAAATGAAATACATTATGATCTGGGTCCCAAAATGGTATCAAGGCCTCAGTTATGTCCTTTCTCGGCTTAACCTTCAAGATCCCGAGAAGACCACCCAACGCTTTTGTCACAAATTTCCTGTTGTTGTCTCCCAAATCATGGCACCACATATGTAGCTCCAAAGGGATCTCTTCAGGGACTAAAAAGGTTCATTTTAAATTGTGCCAATCCCGCACATTTATTAAGATGATTTTAATTAAAAGAAAACTATGACTCATTTTGACTCAAGAAGAATAACACCATTTTTTCAAAAAGTTTATATCAAACTAAAACCCAGTTTTTGCAAATATGACCTTTCAGCACTTCGGGGAAGAAGCTTTTAAGGTTATGTCTGCTAACTAGCCAAAAGTTAAAAAAATTACCAAAGGTGGTTGTTCTTGCAAAAATAGCCTTCCGGCGCCCTTTTAGAGACATTCGGCTATTTTTGACAAGAATGGCATCGCCTTACTTATTTACCATAAAAATAAAATTTTGTTCTTTTTGGGCTAGTTTTGCAAAAGGGAAGTTTGACCCAATGAGGGTTGCTTACGTATCTCATGCCCTGTGAGAATCAAACTGCCATAGTTCGAGCAGATAAAGCAAACTATTTTTGAAAATAAAACCTTTTTTTTCATTTCATTAAAATTTGGCAGAGTTTCAGTACCATTTGCACATTCATTTTTCAAAATATGTAATTATCTCACTCACTCTCTCACTGCTATTCTCTTTTCCCAACTTTCACCCATTGTTCATTAACCGGTCAGCATGAAAATCCGAAGCAAATAAGTGTACAAGTAGCAAGTAAGATACATCAGAATGGTCTTTTCATTTCGGGTACACCTGTCATAAACAGACCCAGCCCCTGTGTTAAGTCTCTAAAGTCAAATTCACGTGATGCAAACAAATATTCCTACTTGGGATCCGGCATGAGGCTATGTTATACTAGGTTTAAAACCTGGGTTTATTGTTCTAGACCTGGCGTACATGAGTGGACAACTCGAGCGAGGGAGGCAACATACCAGGAATACAGAAGCTTCACCGGCTTTGCAACTTGTCCGCACCTCATTCTAAATTTGGGATATGAATCTAACATAAGAGAAAATTCATACGAAGTGCACACTCCTCCATGATTTAGAAGACTCAGAGAGAAGATGGATTTTGTAGCAGTTTATATACAGTTCACAGACTATCAAAGCGGTAAAAAGAACACTTAGCACATTAGGACTAAACATGTAACAAAATCGTATACATCCAAATATAACAATTCATCTAAGCTAGAATTCTGAACCCTGAACCAAAAGTTCTAGGTTCTTATTCCCAGCAGAGTCACCAGAGTTGTCACACCTCCTTTTTACACACCACCTTGAAAGATAGTATATAAGGGAGTTTTTCCAATTTAAGTGAAATTATATGAAATAGGATTATTTATTTATTTCAGAGTCGCCACTTGGGATAGGTTTGTTTCTGGTGTCCCAAGCTGCCAATTTATTTTAAATCCCAAATCTAGGAAGATTTTGACTTTCCTTTTGAAGTATGCAAACCAGAAATTCTGAATAAGGAATTCTGTTAACCCAGGGGAAGCTGTTAGGCACCCCCGTATTTCGTGGTTCTAGCCCGGTCTCTTAAACTATTACTATTAGCCTATTATTGATTTTAAATACATGTTTTAACATATGATGCCATTTTAAACTTATTAAGCGCTTTCGATTATTTAAAAAAAGATTTAACGTTGTTTAAAACATGTCTTTGGATCGCGCCAAATGAAATGCACCCGCAATCTGAAATATATTTTATTCAACGTTATTAAGATTTGGATTTGGGTCACATGAAATGCACACCCGAGTTTATGAAAGTAATATTCATTAAAATAATGACCCTAAAGCAACTATGTATTTTTAACTTTGCGAGGACCATGGAAATTTGCTAAATGGAACGCCTTGAATTATAAGAATTTTAAAAGGTATGATTAAGTGAGGGCCACACATTTGAAATTTTGTTTGGTGCGGTGCACCTCGATTTCATTTTTAAAGGTAAAGGTATTCAAACAAAAGCTCGGAGGGCTATAAACTACTTATTTTATCTAATATGGCGCACCTCAGTTATTTAAGAGAATTTGAGTATTTGAGCAATTAAGGGGGCAGAATTGTACTACTAGATGGGTTAATTCAAGAAAGAATAAAGCTGAAAGTTTTAAAATAAAAGCTTGGGCTAGGCGTGAGGCCCAACAGTCTGTCATGGCTGCCCCACTAGTAATTCATAAAGCCAATCGCACTGGACCAACTAATGTGGCCGGCAATTTCAATTCAAGTGGACTTATGGTCCAAGGCCCACAGTCCAAATTTAGGCCTAATAACATTGACCAAAACACAATAACAAATGCACATGAAACCAGAATTGTGGTCTGTCTCAAATAGTCATTTTTTAGAAAACAAAAAAGTTGAACATTGTGCAAAACACTAGATTTGAACGCATGAGATGAAATATAAAACCCAGTCAAAAAATTGACAACAACAATTGAGTGAAACATTGTATTGACCAACTAATTTTGGTAACTTGCCAACCCACAAACTCATTATTTGAGTCCTGGTTCTCAAGACCATAAATGTATCCCTCAAAATACAAAACAAATGATGAAAGACTAAGATATAAAATTCAAGTTCTAAAAATAAGCTATGCCTGAAATTAATTTTAAACTGGATCTTAAAGAAAACGAAGAAACATGTCCAAATTCCGTATGTAAGCGAGCAGCCATGCAAACGAGTCAAGTTCAGATACTATAGTATTGTCCCTCAGCCCAACTTGCATATGAGATCCATATTACAATAGACTTGATAACTTATCTAAGACATATTTAAAAGTCCAGAATAGCTTGAATCATGCCATATTTATACAATTTTGAATCCAAATCTTAAACGAAGATGAGAAAAACATAATAACTACATTTCAAAGGCTTCATCCAATTTAGCCACCAACATATGATGTACCGAATATCAATTTTCTAGCTACATATTTAAATACAAGAGACAGGAATCGAAAGTAAACAAAACAAAAGACCTAACTGAACACATATATTATGGCTATTAATCACATCTCTTGACTTCCATTTTCAATTCTCAAGTCCAACTTTTACATTAAGTAAGGTGCAGAAACACATACCTGAAATAATGGAAATAAGAATGAGGTTCAGCGGACGAATAAGCAGCATCAACACAGCAGGGTTCAAACCAGCAACCAATTTCAAACAAAAAGTGAGGTGAAAACATTCCTAATGCACTACGAAAGCAAACCTTCAACTCAAAAACTTTTGCAATCAAAACTCAGTCCATTTTAAACCACATGAACCAAAAAACTGCTTCAGAAATTCAAAGAAACCTCAAAGTTCAAGGCAAAACTTAATGAAATAGTAATTTTCTAATATTTTTCAGCCATTTTGATTTTTTTTTCTGGATTTCTATCTCTTAATATCAATTGAGCTTCAAGTAATAATGCTTTTATAGGCAAGTTACTAGGGCAACAGATATAGGCTAGGTTTTGCCACTGAGCCCTTTCTCAATTTTCAATTTTTCTTAGAAGTCCCTCATTTTTTGACTTGCTAACCAAGCAAGATTATTTTTAGCTTTCTAGAAGCTTCTTAAATAGTTATCAAAAGATTCCTTAGCCAAACTACATAAATTACCTCTAAGTACCTTGTGTTTACCTTGAAAACCAACCTGGGTCAGATTGACCCAAGGCAAATCAAACATGAGCCTTTAACTAATTGTGCTGACCTTTCTCCTCTTAAATGGGTCATAAAAGCCTCAACATGCCCAAAGCTGATTCTAAACCAGTCTAAATGAGCATTCAAAACTCAAATTCTGACCCTAGACTTAACAAAACTAATTGACATTAAAAGAAATCACCAATTCGATTCTTTGCTGCCTATTAGCTTGACACTTATGAAATAAAAACAGTAAACGAAAGATCAATAATAACAGAATCAACAAAAGAAAATTAACCCTAAGCTCGTTTGGAGTAATTAAACAAAAATACAAATAAAATCATGTTATCTAGTTTCACTACTGATCAAATGAAACAAAAAACGAGAGTAAAAAACGTAAAGCGGACGATAAAAGGAGATAAAATAAAGAAATAAAAGGAAAAGAAAAGAGATACCCAAGTAAATAGGCAGAAGTTGACTTGAACAGACCTCCGGTGTCCTCTGATTTTGGCTGGAATGGGTTTTAATCACGTGTTCTCAAATGAAAACACATGCATAAAACCTCTTCCGGCTTTAAATCTTCAACTCGACCACTGATTTTCATTCTGGAGACTTAGGGCTACCTTCTTCAAATCAACATTAGAGACGATTTGTTAAGAGTCGAAAGAAGTGAGGTGGAGTTTTGGAATGAGGGAGAGAAGGGGGTTCAGGGATGTTAATTTGGTGGTGAAAGGAGGTGGTGCCGCCACCGGAGGAATTGTGGCGGCACTAAGGTTTTGAAGATTTGACACCTTCCAATGGGATTTGAGGGAAACGAGGTGTGGTGTGGGCATAAGGGAGGGGAGAAGAAGGTGTGGTGTGAGTTTCAGGTCTATTTGAGACTCGCCACCGCCGTGGGGCAATTTCCAGCGGCGGCTGGTGGCAGCGGCATTACAGGAAGACGGAGAAAGTGAGGGAGATGAGCGGATGAGGGGGTGGGTATGTTTTGGACATTTTTGTATCAAATAGACTTCACTTATGAGCCGTTAGATTTTAATTAACCACGACAGCTCAAATCTATATTAAGTGAAATGGGGTTGTTTGGAAGGTAAAGGGACGGGACGGGTTTGGGCCGGGTATTTGGGTTATTTGGACGGGTCTCAGGGAAGGTTTTTGGGCTGGGTTAAGTAACTTAAAGAAAATTAGCCCAAATCTTCTTTTTATTTCCAAATCTTTTCATTGTCTTCTTTTTCAATTTCCTCTCTCTTTTTTTTCAAAAATAAAAGTTAAAATCCTAAATTAAATTATAAAACCAAATTAGCTTACCAAGATAGCAAATAATCCTAAATAATTGCTACCAGAATTAATAAATTAAAGAAAAACTATTAAAAATCAAAATTACAACTAATAGGTGCAAAATAACTATTTGTTGTGATTTTCTCCCCCCCCCCCCCCCCCCTTTTTTTAAAATACTTAGTTGCTAGTTAATTCATAAAAATGCAAGGTTAAATTCTAAATGCGCATTCAAAATATTTTTGTATTTTTATTAATTAAACAAAAATAAAAATGCACAAAAAAATGAAAATAATTAACAAATACCACAAAAATTCACAAAATTTTCAAATAATGAAAGAAATTATTTTATTTTGAATTTGTGGGAGTAATTCTTATAGGGGAAAATTTACGTGCTTACAATGGTAATATACATCGTGTCGCGATGTTAAATAAGGCGCTTCTTGGGAGGCAACCCATGTTTCTTTTTTTTCTTTATTCTCTTCTTTAGATAGCTCTTGTTTTGTGATAACTGGTTTTGAAGTGTGTTGTAGGAATGACTGTGCTTTTCAGGGACTGTGCTGAAAAAAATTGGCTAAGTATGGAAAAAGTGCGGAGCGCATAATTTGGAATACCACAATAGAAGGGATCTGCGACCGCAAAATTCTTGTGCAGACTTCACAACTGGAAATCAAAATTGCACACTCTCTGAAGTTTGAATGTTAGAGAAATGGCCAAAGTGCGGCCACACAAGGAAATGTGCGGTCGACACAAATATTTGTGATCGCACAAGGAATCCTGTGGATCGCAGATCATCACAGGGTAAATATGCACCAGGTTAAAGAGTGCGGGCCGCAGAAAGAATTTCGCGGATGCACTTATCTCTTGAACTCTGGTAAATTGCGTTAAGTATAAATAGTAGTCGTCACTCTACTGTTAGAACTTTACACTCTCTGGAATTAAAACATAAAGACTAAAATCATGTACAACTGAATCACTCATCTGCATCTAAATTCATCATCTTTGATCACTCCTTAACATCAGTTCATTACTGGTATGTTCAAATCATCTTTAGAATTTTTCAGTATAATTAATTGCGTTTATAATTTGTTCGGTTAGTTTTAGTCCTATTGTCAAATTCATTATCATGTGGGTTGAAACTTGTATTGGGTATACTTCTAGTGCTATATGGGGATGGGTATATTGTTTATCATGTTTAATTTCTATTACCATGTCCAATTTATGCTTAAAACTAGAAACCCTAAGCTTTTGCCCGATTTGTTTTTGAATTGTGTGGTCGCACAAGGAAGTGTGTGGTCTGCATATCAGTAGGCTAGGGCATTTGGTATAGCATGATTGTGCGGACCGCACTTGAAATTGTGCGTTCGCAGAAATTTAACTGCAGCCACAAAAAAGTGTGTGCGGTCGTAGATCAAGCAATTCTCTGTCTTCAGAGAGTTGTCATTTTTGAAGTTCCAATGTGCGGCCGCACCCGAAATGTGTGAACCACACTTCAATTGTGCGGTCGCAATCTAAAATGTGTGGACCGTAGAATCATCAGCGTGGCCGCACTTTCAAATTGTGCAGTCTGCACAACCCCATTTGCGGCCGCACTCAAAATATACTGACTACACTTCCCTACCCTGCATAATATTTTGTTCTACATTGTCTGCTATTCTAAGCTTGAACTAGGAATGACTCATGTTATTGTGTATTGCAGCAAATGGTAAGGTCTCATGGACGTGGTGATGCATCAAAGGGAAGGGCTGGACGCTCTTTATGATGAGGCAAGAGAAACCTACCACTC
This sequence comes from Nicotiana benthamiana, assembly GCA_034376525.1. Taxonomy (NCBI): domain Eukaryota; kingdom Viridiplantae; phylum Streptophyta; class Magnoliopsida; order Solanales; family Solanaceae; genus Nicotiana; species Nicotiana benthamiana. The sequence goes on from CM067324.1 coordinate 113,448,591, forward strand.
GCAGTGCAAAAAGTTATAGCAAAAAAGGTGAAAACTACGAGAGCTCCAGAGCCTGATGAATCTAGTTCATATGTCCCGTCTAGGGACGCATCGAAGGGAGACTCTATGCAAGAGCATCCTAATGCTCAATCACAGCCTCACCATCTTCAAGGGAGATTTCAGCTCCGAGATAAGCCTTCCACATCAGCAAGCATTTCCTAGGGTTCAGAAGTTGATAGTCAGGGTGAAAATCCCTCATATACACATTCCCTCAATGCATGCTACTACAATTAATGATGATGATTTTCCGGATGATGGTAGATGGGGTGATACCAGAGTTATCGGCCTCGAGAGGTCGAAGAAGAAAGAAGTTTGGGAAGATAGATTTGTGATCTTGACTGCACTTAACAGATTCTCAGAATGGTGGCTGCAGAGATCACTTACTCTTGAGCATCAATTTTTATTGAAATACTTATATAGGTACAACCAAAATGTGTCAAGACAATTTCGGGAGAGAAAATGGTGAACATGGTTCACTCAAAGTGTGGTGGATGACAAGGAAAACTTGGTCCAGGAATTCTACGCCAATGTGGGGCATATAAAAAAGGGGACCAAGGTGATGAAGGTGAGAAATTTGAAAGTGAGGTTCGATTAGAGCACCCTCTACAGATATTGGGGGCTTGAGGATGTAGAGTCGGTACAATATTTAGAGAAGTTTGCACTGAGTGATGTAGCTCACCCATGGATAGTTGAGATTTTGGCAGCTCCAGGACCACCACCACCATGGATCACAGTAGCTTCCTATTCATCGAACACCCTCAACTTTCAAGAAAAAGGATGATAGACCTTTGTGTGGAATCGACTAGACCCGTGCCAGAATGAAACCAATCTCCCAATCTTGAGGGTATTTCTAGTTGCTTCCATCATGGTCGTGTACTCAATCAATATGGGTTCCATCATATCGGTCAACATGTCTCTGTTTGGAAGGCAAGGTGACAGCTCCCACCTATATCCCAACATTATCATGGAGTATACTACGGATGCGGGGGTGGAGTTGAAGAATTTTGACACGAAGATTCAGGAAAAGAACCCTTCACTTGATGATCTCCAAAGGACCCGAGGAACCCGAAAAACAAGGGTCAGTCGATTACTACCATAGGCCAGTTCGACGAGCCTTCGGTGGTAGTTTCAAATTCAACATACATGCCTTCCACTTTAGTCGGGCCTTCTACCAGTACAACTTCCATGCCTCAACCTCCATCTTCAGGGCTGCCACCATCAATTCCCTCCACTTCTACTCTGAGGCCGATGCTTATGCCTGCTTATCCACTTTCTATGTTACGAGTCTCACAGACACTGTAGAGCCTCAACAACTGGATGCAGATATCTACTGCAAAGTTATCTAACATGTCCAGTGCTGTTACAACACATACATCTACCCCAGCACCCAAGAATCCCCCGATAGTGGATGACACTTTGAAATAGATTTTAAAGAACCAGAAGACCATCATGGACTCTGTGGTGGCACATGGAGGAGTGACTGAGGAGCTTGAGAAGAAAGTAAAGAGGATGAGGAAATCCCATGCGTCCAAGAAATCAATGGACATATTGAGCGGAGAGGTCACCAATACAGCTACTGCTGGAGACCTTCCATTTGATTTGTTGATGGAGACAGCTTCAGCAACACCATCAGCACCAGTTGACCAGTCTGAGAAGCCAGACCTAGCTACCGACATTACTGAGGCAGTACGGCAACTGTTCAAAAGTAGAAGACGATGAGATCTGTTGGATGAGCCTAAGGGCGGTGCTGCTATGGACATAGAGATGTCCAAGACCACATAGGGCATCCTCTTTACTCTTTCCCTTTCTTATTCATCTATTGTTAAGCATTGGGGACAATGCTTATTCTTACTCAAGGGGTGGAGTTTATTTGATTTGATATTTAACATTAGTTTGTAATAACTTATAATATTTTATTTTTGTTTTCATCATGTGCATATTCTTCTCCCTCTCTATTGATGTATATATTGATTTCTTCCTCTCTCATTTTGTATATTCATCTATACTTTCAGTAACTTACTTTATTGCTTCTTTATTTTGTTTTCTTAGTAGTCAATGTTTAGTCTAATAGCTTCTTGTTTACTCTAATATCTTGTTGTTAATCTAGATGTTTCGTTTCATGTTTGAGTGACTTATTACCACAGTTCTTTCCAAAGGTAGTTTTTGTGTGAACCGGGTGACTCTTCCCACCGATGGATGGTGTGACAACCTTCTTATGGGATTGAGTCCATTTTTTAGGTTTAGGTAGGAATAGTAGTAATAATGAATTAAAAGACCTAATTGAGTCATACTAGAAGAGCCAAACATGCTTCACTTGATACTAACACACTTAAGTACGTACTTATGATTAAAAACAAGTTCTTGGAAAGAAATAGCTCTAGTTAGTGACCTTCTTACTCTTGTGTTGATTTAAAAAATCATCGAGTGGTTTAGTCAAAACAGTAGTGCTTTTCAATTTTCAATGTGGTTGTTGTGGGCTCGGCTCTATCTTCTTCAACAATCTAGTTGTGTGAGAGGTGAGAGGTGAGATGTTTTGTTGCAAGTCCAAGTACCCGTGCGAATGGTCTAGAACTTGCCTAGAATGTGTTTCTAGGCAAAATTTTAAGTTTTGCTTGGCTTGAGAAGTGATTTAGGCTTCCTTGACCTGCTTGAAATTTTCCATGTCCCACCAATGTTGTTATCCCTAGTCAACCCATTTGAGTCTAAAACCTTTCTCATTTTATAACCATGTTACAAGCCTTTACCTATTTTGTAGTGGGCCTCTCTTGGCACCTGAGCTTTCTTTAATACTCTTAAAACAGTTGACTAAAACATAAGTTTTGGGGAGAGATGAGGAATTTGAAAAAGTATCAAGGCATAAAAAGGAGAAAATAAATGAAGAAAAGGTATGTCAAAGAAAAATAAAGAAAGATCAAAAAGAAAAATGCAAAAAAGAAAGTGAATAAGTTGAAGAGTTAAAGGGATTCAAAGAAAAGTAACGAGGCAAAGCATCGAGAAAATAAAGAAGGAGAAAATGAATGTCATGAACAAGAAAGAGTGATGTTAAGTCTCTCTAGTTCCCTCAAGGAAAAAGAAAATGCCTTAAAGAGTCTGGCAAAACATGAGACAAAAAGAGAAGATGGAGTGATTAAGGAAAGATAAACCCATTCTATTCCAACATATCCGACCTTAATCCAAAAGCCTTCATTATATTCTGAAAAATCCCTACGTGATATCATGCTGAGTAAACTTATATTAGTGGTGATTTACATAAGGGACAAGCATATGGCACTTAGAGTCGTACTTGTGATATTCTTTTGAGAGAGATGATCAAACTTTTCACAAATCCTTGAATTGAGTGCTACATTCTTAAGTGAGTTATGCTAACAGAGAATAGAGGAGGAAGAGTTTTGGATCCACAATGACCTACATGAAAGAGCGAGCTTCTTTTATAAATAAAGTTAAGTCTTGATGCTCAAGTGTCACATTAGAACTATTTGTGCTTAAAAGTTCAAATCATTGCATTGTTGATAATTCATAAGTATTGTGGATAATTGTTGGTCCCAATTGATGTGTGATTAATGCATGTCAGATTAGCTAGAACAGTTCTTAACTTGTGTAGATGGGAATTACCTTTTTTGCTTGAGGACAAGAAAAAACTTAAGTTTGGGGGAGTTGATAAGTAGGGATTTTGACTACTTGTTAGCACATTTTAGCTTTCGTTTTAGTCCAAAAAATTTAATTATATTCCCCAAAACTGATGAAATATGCTTAATTGCAGTAGTATTGGGAAATGATCCATAAAGATAAAATCCAACTCAAGAAGGAGTGATCTAAACTCAAGGACATAACCAGACACAAAAGCTCAAAGTACGGACCGTAAATTTCCATCTGCGGTCGATGATTGTGAAGGAAAGCTTATCATAGACCAAGTGCAAAGTGCAGTCTGCACATGAAATGTGCGGCTGCAGAAGCTAACCAAGAGCAGAAGTTCAGAGAGTTCTGATTTCAAGATTAAAGGAAGTGCGGATCGCACAATTATTTTGTGGCCGCAGAAGTTAGATATGCGGCCGCACTAAAAAATGTGTCGTCCGCAAAAGAGCCTGACGCAGCTGCACTCAGAAATGTACGGATCGTGGAATACAAGAGATGCAGTCGCATTTCAGAATTTTGCGGCCACATATTCAAATCCGATCAAAACTGAAGCAAAGTGCGGACCACATATGGAATTATGCGGCCACAGAACCTCTGAAAGGGTATTTTTGACCAAAAATTCTAACTTTGTATAAATAGAATAGTTTCATGAAATTAGGCTAAGTTTTGAATATTCAAAGTGATGTAGCCATTTTTCATTGCTTCTTTAAGAAACTTTAGCTTATTCTGGTTATATAACATTTGGTTTTTATCTTATAATCTTTCAATATGAGTTTTATTATCTTTTCTTCTTTGTTTTCTTCTATGCCTACTATGAGTATCTAGATTTTTACTTGGGTTGTGACTCAACCCTGGTGTGTAAACCTTATGGGTGATTAACTTTGTGTATATATATGGATGTTTGTTATTTAGCTAGGTTTATGCTTCAATTGTATAATTAATGGTTGCAAACATTGATTTATGCCTATTTGACTTAGTTTCTTCTTGAGAAAGAGAGACCTAGTCTAGATTAACTTAGCTAATAAGGAATTAGTCAATTGAGAGATTGATTAACCCAATTAAAGGGTTCAACCTAGAGATAGTAATAATCAGACTTGAGATTTTATCAACCATTTTGGTATATACCCATTGGGTCTTGAGAAAGCCAAATTGGAAAAACCACTCTCTGACCGATAGGTATTGAGTGGGCAATGTAGTGTGATGAGCTATAACACAACCCCAGTCAAGAAAATAACATAAAAATATTTATCCCATTAGGAAAATACTTAGGTCATGGTCACAGCCCTAGGCCTTTTTATATCTTTGAAAAACATTTTAAAACAATCTTGTCTAGTTTTATACCTTTACAATTGCAATCCTTAGTTTAATTTTAGTTTATACCTTTACAATTGCAATCCTTAGCTTAATATTAGAAGTAAAAACAAAACCCTATTTGTGGAAGAACGATCTATGTACTTCACGTACATCACTCCAAATATATAGTATTAACTCCCATCTCATTCCCCCCCTCGGGATTCGATCCCCACTCTTTGTTGGGGTTTATTATTGCAAATGATCGTGTCACGCCTTAATAGAGGCATGCATTTGGACGTGATTAGAGCACCGGTCATATATCAGAGGCTATGACTCATGCCTGAGTTATGGATTTCGTGGGCTCTTAGGATATGTTCTTACCACTTGCGAACTTTGCCTACAACAATAACTACCAATCGAGTATTCAGATGGCTCCTTATAAGGCCCTATATGGGAGACAATGTCATTTTCTAGATGGGTGGTTTTAACCGAGAGAAGCTAATTTATTAGGCACAAATTTTGTTCAAAATGCCTTGGAGAAGGTCAAGTTGATCCGGGATCGGTTTCGTATAGCTCAATCTAGATAGAAGAGTTATACGGATCGGAAGGCTTGTGATGTTGCACTCATGGTTAAAGAGAAAGTATTGCTCCAGGTTTTACACATGAAGAGTGTAATGAGATTTGAGAAGAAGTACAAGTTGAGCCTTAGGTATATCAGACCTTTTGAGATCCATGATAGGAATAGTGAGGTGGCTTACAAGCTAGCACTGCCACCTAGTCTATTTATGGTTCATTCGGTGTTTTCATGTATCTATGCTTCGGAGATATTAAGGTGATCTATCTCATGTATTAGACTGCATCACAGTCCAATTGGACGAGGATTTGACTTATATTGAGGAGTTGAGGGCTATTCTAGACCGATAGGTCCAAAAGTTGAGACAAAGAGCATTGATTCAGTAAAGGTTCAATGATGGGGTCATTCCATTGAGGGGGCGACCTAGGAGACCGAGCACGACATACGAAGTTTTTATCCTCGTCTATTCACCACTTCGGGTATGTCCTTGTGCACGTTCGAACGTTTGTTTTAAGAGGGGGAAAATGTAATGAACAAAAGAGTTATTTTGTGTAATTACTCCCCGTTACCCCATTTTTATACGACATACATGTGTGTTTATGACTTGCGGGATCGGTTATTTTTGTTTCGGAAAGCTTTCGGGTTGATTTTAACTCTTTGATTCTTAACTTAGAAGTTTATACTATAAATGATTACCAAACTTTGACTTTTGTAAAAATGACCTAATACTGTATTTTGATGGGTTCGATATATTCATATCGCGATTTAGGACGTGGGAGCATGTCTGAAATTTATTTTGGAAGTCCGTAGGTTGATTTGTAAAAGTTTGGCAATATGAAATTGAAAAGTTTGACCATAGGTTGAATATCAACAATCGAGCTTGAAATTTGATTTTAGGACTTGGAATAGGTCCGTAATGGTATATAAAACTTGTCTGCAAATTTTAGTGTCATTTGGAGTTGATTTAATAGGAATCAGACATTTAGATGTAACTGTAGAGATTCTTAAACTTTACTTTGAAATTCATGTATTTTAGTGTTCGAATTGTCATTTTAGAAGTTATCTTTGTGTTTTTATTAGGCAAGCAAGTTTGTCTGATATTTTTAGAACTTGTGTGGATGTTTGGTTTGGAACCCCGAGCGATTAGGTGAGCTTCGGACATGTGTCAGAGTGTTTTGGATTGAAAACCAAAAATATGATGAGCAGTGGTCTCTGGTGTCGCATTTACGAACGCCAGGTTCTCGATTGTGAGCTTCGTAGAGGGCCTCATGTATTGCAATTGCGATACCTGGCTTGCAATTGCAAAGTAGCTTCAAGTAGATGGTAGTTCGCATTTGCAACAAAACAGTCACATTTGCGGTGGAGACAGGCTTCGCAAATGCAAAGTCAGAGTCGCAATTTCGACCTCCTCATAGGACTGACAGTTGCTGCTTTTGAGAGAAATACTTCGCAATTTCTTGCAAACCCATGTCACAATTGCGACATCTGCATGTGAAAAGGGGTGGAAGTCGGATTTCATCTCTCATTCTCATATTTTTGAATCCTAGACTCGGTAGGAGGTGATTTGGAGAGGGGATTTTCATCTACAAACCATGGTTAAGTTATTCTAATCTATTTCTAATCATACTCCATAAACATATCTTAGATTTTAACATCAAAATCATGAGAATCAAAGTGAAATTTTGTGAAACTTTGTCAAGTTTTTGAAAAATAAGAAATCGAGTTAAGGGTCAATTTGGACTCGGATTTTAAAACTAATCACATATATAAACTCGTGAGGTCATGGGTAGACGAAATCTACCACTGGATTCAAGTTTTTACCGGGTGCGTACCGGATTGACTTTTATGGACTTTTTGAAAGATCATAGCTTTCTCGATTGTAATTGATTTTCCTAGAATTTTTTGATGATATTAAGTCAATTTTGGTTAGATTTGAGCCGTGTGGAATCGAATTTTATGGGAGATATCTTTGATTGTTGAATTGTCATTGTTTAGATAAGTATCTTGCTTAACTTTGTGTGGAGGAACTACCCTTTCGGATTGGTATTGACTGATTCACGTGTGCAATGTGAAAGCCGTGTACACAAGGTGACGAGTAGGTACACGGGTTGTACATGGTATTTCACCGGTTTAGGCTACCTAGACTATTTTCATACTTTAATTAAAATTTCATATCTTGTAATCTATCATTAATTGTGTTGGTCTATCTTATATGTCTTAATCAACTTGTTTAACAGTTTTTCTACATCCAACTTGATAAATTACTCTCAATACTTTAGTTGAACTTATTGCCTCTTTTATTTGTACATGCTATCTCTTCATTATTGATTATTTATTATTTTAAGTTATTGTCCTTTTTATCTCCTTCAATATTGATTACCAATACTTTAAGTTATTGTTCGTGTTATCCCTTTTTTTGTTGATTTTCATTATTCGGATTCATTGTTATATGTTGTCTCTACCATTGTCAGTTATCTTACTTAATATCGTAGTTATACATTATATCGTTGTTGAATTATCGGTATCGAAGTTATAAAAGTTGTTATCACTTTGAGGCGTAATTGTTATTGTTGAAACATCTTCCTTGTTGAGCATTTTATATTCATTATTGTTGTTGATCTTCATGTACCCATTGTGGTGGAGCCTTGGGCTATTGTTATGGAAATATTTATATTATTGATCATTGGAAAGTTATCATATATGCGCATTTGTAGTGAAAGTTGTTATTGTAATATAATATTGACGCACATGCGGTAGTATAAGGTGGGACTTATGTGTGTATAGCTTGTAAGAGAATTGCGTGAATCCACACAACGTCATAAGGTGAGTTAATGTGCGTGTAGCTATTTCGAAAAAAACTATTTTCAAAATCTATTTCTAATGTAAGGCTCACGCGGTGGTATGAGGAAAGATTGTGATTGAGATTGTGAATTGTGAATATCGGGGTGATTCTTGATACGTATACACGAGCCAGTAAATCGATGGTGATTACACGAGTCAGTAACTCGTTGCGATTCTTGTTGTTTGTTCTTCCTTTTTCTTTTGTAAGTTATTGTCCGTATATGATCGTTGTGGTTCTATTTACTGATTTCTTCTCATTATTTTCGTGCTTCCAAATTCGGTGTTAGTTCATGCTATTAATTGTTTCGTATCAATTATTCCTCTGTTTTCTATTATTTACCCTTATAGCTTTTTCATATTATTTAGTTATATCCCAGTAGGTGTCTTGACCTGGCCTTGTCACTCTCTACCGAGGTTAGGCTTGATACTTACTAGATACCGACTACCGTTGTGGTGTACCCATACTACGCTTCTGAGCATTTTGGTGTATATCCAGGTACGTCTACTTGTACCAATTGTTAGTGATCATCTGCTAGCTTCTTTACAAAGGCTTCAAGGTATGCCTGCTCAGCGTCCGCAGGCCTCAAACCTTCTTTTACTTCTACTACTGTTGTATTTTCCAATCAGACACTAATGTACTAGCCACTTTAGCCTACTCTATAGAGCTTATGACTCTGTCCCACCGTTCTTGGGGAATGTATTATTGTGATTATGTTCTCGGTAGTTTATATAAGTTATCATGCTACTTTTTTTTTGTATTTTGTCAATTATATTTGTTTAGTGGTTATCAAATATTACGCTTATCTAGTCTTAGAGATCAGGTGTCATCACGACATCCTTCAGAAGGAAATCGGGGTCATGTCATCTTCTCTAACAATCGCATCAATCACTTTTTTTAATAAGACCCGCAAGAAGATTCTTGTAGTATTCTTCCTCAATCGCATGATCAACTCATCGAAAACAGTCACAACCTTCACCAATCTCATATCTTCAGTAGCATAGAAACCTTCTTCCAGGATTGATAGGTGTTCGTGATATTTTAAGATCTGCAGCAACTCAATGATAACATAAAGGTTCCTTCTTGTTGCTGAAGGGCAAGAAGTGGTAGTAGCTTATTTCTTGCCGGAGAAGAAGAAAATCGACCTTGAAAAGAAAAGGAGATGGCAGAAATTGATAGGCACTTAAGAATCCTAGCAAAGAAATTATATTTTTGACTAGTGAAGTTAACACGAGAAAGAATAAGGCATCAGATTTGGATAAAAATCAGCTTCTATGATGTTCAACAATGGAGAATGAGGTATAAAGAAGAAGATAGCTATTAAGTAAGCCACAATATTACCGTAAGGGCTTTTTCAATTGCCTTCACATCCCTTACAAGCGTGTGAATCATGCACTTAAGCCAAATATGATAAATATGATCATCAACCTCATGTCATAAGCGTTTATTATACATGGTTAAATATTCATTTGGCAAAATGATAATTTGGGACCGGCATAATAAAGTGACACAAATATAGGTGCCACTTGTGCTATTATGCCTTCTCATTTTTCACAAAGGTTATTTGTAGTCAAAATGAATCTTAAATGAACTTGTACATCTATATCTATACACTATATTAAAAGTATGAAGATCCTTCATGAAATGCCGTTCGCTTTTTTTGCCCTTTTAAAATTTAGTTTATACTGGACAAAATAGTCTATATTATTTTTCTAAATATTTAGGAATAGTCGTTTATATAGAAATCCCTAATATTTAGGAATTTAATCTTTTCCTTATATAAATTTACTTATATAGTTCCTTCCTTATTTTAACTAGGTAGGAAATATTAATCCTTGCTATAATTAAATTAGGAACCTTCAACAATACCATTTTAAAACTTCGTTTCTCATCACTAATGTTTAATACTTATTTAGGAACAAAAATTGCTTTCTTCTCGAGGAATGAATAGATTTTGCCTCTCGAGATTAGCTAAACAACTGATTATAGACAAATGAGTTTAAAATCAAAACCCACAAGCCACATTCAAATATAAATGATTACCAAAAAGTTACATAAAAAAATATAAATTCTCATTCAAATAAATAATATAATAGATATAAATTTCTAATAGTGGTTGTTATAATCTTAAGCACATCATCAAATTCTAGAAATATTGTTGAAATGATACGTTAATTACATGACAAAGATATATTATTTTATACTAATATTTGAATAAATTTTATATTCGTCGATATAAGTACCCTAAAACTAGTATCATGAAATGTCGCAAAAGATTTCCGCTAATGTATCCTTTTCCATGCTTGTTCTGATGTGGACCTTATGTACGACATCTTAAGAACGTATTAGCCCAAGGATTTGCAAAGGCTAAATACATATACGTAGATTAATACTTAAAGTTGGCGATAACTGTCATATAGACAACTTAAGGCCTTAGTTGTTTTTTTTTTAAATTAAGAGTTTGAATTTGAATATTAAAATGTGTATTAAGATTAAGCATCTGAATCTGAATATATATCTGAACATATTAAGATGTGTATTAAGATCTGAATAGAAATAATTAAGACTACTTGATTTTTAACATCTGAATATATAAAATTTATCTTTATTTGCAAATTAATAAACATAACCCTTGATAGGAAAGTCTGGAGGTCCAGTATCAGGGTTGTAGGATAGGGGCTCCTAGAGTTTTTCATACTTCTCACCCGGGGTTGGGTGAGGCTTGGCAGGGCTATCCATAGATGATTTGTGTTTTGGCTTGTGTCTCCCTTATTGTAGTTAGGGGTGTGCATTCGGTTTATCGATTCGATTTTTATCCTTATCGATAATTACTTATCGATTATCGATTTTTACATATGCTTATCGTTATCGTTTCAATAAGGTTTCGATTTTTTCGATTTCGATTTATCGATTTTTAGGGCTTATCGATTCGATTATCGATAACACCAATAAGCCAAGAGGCGGGCTGTACACTTTGTAAACTTTGAAAGCCCAGACAATGATTTACAGATTACAGTCCTTGTTATGTGAAAATGAACAACATTCCATTTTTTACTACTGCTCCCAAGTATAAACTTGCCTAAATATATACCCAAATAGATCTGCATTCCTGTTCCATGATTCTACAGAGACCAAATAGTTTGTTAATATATAAAAAAATTCTTAGTGAGAGAGCATGTAAATATTTTATACTCTGTTTATCAAAGAGATTTTTTAAGAATTTAGCATTTGACCATCTCCAAGCTCACTAAGCAGATTCTATCACTTACCAGTATCAATTAACCAAACAGATCACATCTTCTCCCACCAAACCTCCCGTTGGCTTTTTTCAAAAAAAAAAAAAGGTAATGTTAAAAGTCATCCCATAGTTAGAAACAAACAACCTCGACTTCTTGCTCATACCTCGGGCATTTAAATTTTTTAAAGACTTTGTGCTTTCATTATATGTAAGAGCAAAGGGCAAAGATATCAAATGGGACAAATTTTTACCTTTCAGTGAGTCCACCGAATATAAGATACAGTAGTAAGTGGAAAACCAAAATTCTTATGCTTTTCCATTTGTAGAAAACTGAATCTTATGAATATACTTCTATTTACATCATAGGAATTGCACATATAATAAGCGTAACCAATAAACAATCAAGTATACCATTTGATTACCAAATCATTATAAAAAATAAACAATAAAGCAATTCCATCTCATAGTAAATTTGAAGTCTGAACATAACTTAAAGGAATGCATACCTAATAGCAGGGAAATTGCAGCAAAAAGCAACCCAAGTAAGGTTGGAATTGAGCACGGAATTCAGCAGTTCAGGAACAGCATAGTCAACTTCGATTTCGGATCGAAACCAAACTCGAAATTCACTGAAATGTCAAACAAAGCTTCCTTGAATCAATAGGAACAAACCACAACTTTTTCTCCCTTTTTTCAACCTGCTTGACTACAAAATCACTCTAAACATTGTAAACATAGTAATAACTAGATAGTTAATCATTTTCAAGAAAAGAAAAAAAAAATATTCAAGGGCAGGATTGTTGTAAACCTTGAAAAGAAAAGAAGCAGAGTTCAAAGTCATGTCGCTGCAACTATCTTTGTTCTCTTGAGAGAGATTGTCAGTTCCGCAAACAACTCCATTCTCAGAACTGTTTTAGATTCAAACACATATCTTGGATCCTCAACCTACAAACCAAATCAATCAAGATGGTCATATATTATAAACAAGCATCAGTAATATATATAGTATAAGATCTATAAAAAATATTTATCGGAACATACTTGGAGGTCAAGAAGAAGAGGAACTTCAGTCTCCTCAACTTTTGCAGCTAAAGAAAGACAAGCTACAGCAACAAGTTGATTTATCCATGGCTTATGACTTTGAAACTCAAAGCTAGAAATAAACCTATCAAGAAACTAAATAAAAGAATTAAACTCTACCTCTGTGGCTTAACCTGAGCCTGCAGTTATTTGTTGATAGTGTAGAAGGGAGCAAAAGAAAGAGACTGTGCGGACAGTGGAGAAGAGGAAAATAGAGAGTGGGAGAAAATACATACTGATTTTAGAGAAGAAGATGAAGAGGAGGCAGTGGGGTGGTTGTCTCCGGCATGAGGGTGTCATTTGGTCGGAGAAGACGAAAAGTAGCGTGAGGCTAGCGGCTAGGTGTAGGTTTTGAGAGGATTAGGGTTTTGTTTATGTATAGTATAATGAATAAATGAAATTTTGGGACTCATCTCAGCATATGCGAAGGGATAGGGTAGTAATAATATTATAAATAAGGGCATATTTGTCTTTTAATATATCTTATCGATTTATCGATAAACCGATAAACCGATAAACCGAATGGCCAAAATCGAAATCGAATCGATAAACCGATAAGGAAAATTTTCGAAATCGAAATCGAATCGATAAACCGATATCAATAAACCGATAACAAATAATCGATTCAATTTATTGATAAACCGATTAGAATGCACACCCCTAATTGTAGTTATTTATGGTAGTTACTGTATGATACTATTGCATGCTATTTGATTTATGTTTCTTATGTTTAGATAATTATTTATGCTATTTCTGCTGGAGTTACTAATGCTCTTTTGTTTTTGTTTTGTTTTTTCTTTTCTTCACTAAGCCGGGGGTCGATTGGAAACAGCCTCTCTGCCCTTTCGGGTAGGGGTAAGGCTCGTCTACATATTACCCTCCCCAGCCCCCACTTTGTGGGACTATACTGGGTAGTAGTAGTAGTTATTGTTGTTGTAAAATTCAAATGAAATGCTAACTAACCTAATATTCTATTAATAAAATATAATATTTGTTGGTGGTGATGACTAACGGGTGAATGTCGACTAGAGGCGGTGGTTGGTAGTAGTTTTGGTTGATGATGGCGGTTCATGCTAGTAGCTAGTAGTGATTGGCAGTAGTAGTGATTCTGATTGAGGATGGTGGTGGTTGGTGGTGATAGTTAATAATGTCGGGTGATGACAGTAGTTGTGACTTAGGAAGGTGGTGGTAAGTTATAATGATGGCTAGTGCTGGTTATGATTGTTGATTGTGATGTGGTGGTCAGTTGTTGTAGTTGAGGTAGGGATGAATGTTGATTGTGGATGGAGTGGTGAAGATAGTAGGTGGTGATGGTCGATAATGGAGGCTATGATTGAGGATAATGGTGGTGGTGATGGGGCTGGTGGTGATAGTTGAGTATGGTGGTGGTGGTTACATGGTGGTAGTTGATAATGGTAGGCGGTGGAGGCAATTAATAACGAATATGTGATAGCATCTTAATGAAATTAAGTCTCTGTTATAGATCTTAATCATATAGACATATTCAAATCCATTAAGTAGTTGTAAAGTAAAAAATAAACATACTTAATAATTAAGATCTAAATAATTAAAATCCGAACTTTAAAACAAACACATTGAATATTTAAGATTTGAATAATTAAGAGTCAGGCTTCCATTAAATGTAAACAAATAAGGCCAAAGTATGACTCAGTATGACAATGTTCAGATAAACCATTTCTTCCTAACAAATTTTCCATAAATGAAATGGTGCATCTAATTTTGGGTACAATTTTGTATATTTTCTTCTCCTTTTCAAAGAAAGATTTTTTGTTAAATTTGTTGAATCAAATTTTAAATAATATATATTCCTAATAACTAAATACTGACAAGTAGTTGTGACGACGTCATATCAGCAACATACTTTTATAATTTTTGACAAAAAAACAAACAACATGGTACTTAAATTGACCAACTAAATTTTAGGTCTAGTTCTAGTTCTAGAAAGAAAAGAAAGAAAAAGTAAGCAAAGAAGAAATGAAACAAAGAGTACAAACTCTTGCACTTTATTGGGACTTAAGCCTGCCACGTCATCAGACCCAATATCATAACTGGCCCAGTGAAAGTGTTTTTGGGCCCCACTAGTACCTACCCATTAGTTAACTCTTGCCACAAACCGTGTGCGCGTGTACGTCAATTTTTTTTTAAAAACCCTTCCAAATTAGGAGGTGCTTCTACACGTGATTTGAACCCAAGACCTAACAATCATAGGTGGAAGTGCTTTACCAACCGAACAAGTCTTACTTGTCACTTTCAATACTAAATTATTTTTAAATAGGGGATTTGCATCTAAGTCCTTGCTTTATTAAAAAAATTATAAGTGTACTCGTCTTTTCTTGTAACTTCAGCATTGAGTAGAAGTAGTAAAGGTTACCATGCAAAACTTTAGCATTCTATTTAAAATAACAAGTGTGCTGAACTTAAGCATAGTAATTGAAGTTTTGTTCTTTATTTACTGAAGTTTTTGTTTGTAATTGTTGAACTTAAGCATAGTAGCTGAAGTTTTATTCATTATTTGTTGATTTTTTTTTTTGGAATTGCACTAAATTATAAATTTTTTTATCCTGGATTCATTAGTTTTGTCATTAAAATTTTCTAATAATTTCAACAGAAAATGTTAAAGTTATTTAGTTTATTTATAAAAAATTAGCATTAAATAAGTTGAAGTTTTTTTTGTCATGAATAAGATTTTTTTAAAATTTCAGTAAAAATACTAAAGTTATTTCGTTTATTTATAAAAATCTCAACACTATATAAGCTAAAGTTTTTTTAATTTTTAGTAAAGCAACAAACTAAGGACAATATCCAATATGCATTAAAAGATACAGACGGCATGTAAGTAAATTCATTGATAGGAAAAGGGAATTGGGTTCAATTTACAGGAAGAACGATTTGTACATGTCTACGAGCAACCTTGGGACCTAAACGCATATATAACAACAAGAATTCAGTATAATTTTATTTAGTGGGGTATGGGGAGGATAGTGTGCATGCAGATCTTACCCATACCCTGAGGTAGAGAGGTTGTTTCTAAATAGACCCCCAGACATCTTTCCCTCCAAGAACTTCCCACCTTGCTCTTGGGGAGACTCGAACTCACAATCTCTCGGGGTAGAGAAGTTGTTCCCTCCAAGGTGCTCCATACAATTTTTATATTTTAAATGTTTACAATTGTTATTTTGATAAATGTTTTACAAAAATTTGACATATATATAGAAGTAAAAAAAAGATTTTTTTTAAAGATTAGTATATAGCATATGACTATACTAATTTTACAACTCTGTGCAATATTAAATGTTTTAAGTTTTAAATTTTTGAGATTTGACTATCAAAATTATTCATAATAGTCATTTCGACAACTTATGAAGCTTGACTATCAAAGATTATGATATATGTATTCTAATCACTTTCATAATTTAACGGAATAAGTGACTTTGCAACAAAAGATTATTTATCTAATAGATTATTCTTATATACCAATTATTTAATATAAAAGTCAAGTTTTCCTCATAATCGATTCTTTAAGTTATATTTTATCTCTCTATAATAATTGTTTTCATATAACAGCAACAACTATATTATAACAAAACGTTTTTTTATAAAATTACCCATCTATAACAATCATATAGAAGTTTTGAGATTACTAATAATAATTCTAAAAGTATACACACAATCTTTTTCATTAAACAAAGTTTCTATTTTCACATGATATCTTTTCTATTTGACAAATTCCACAAAATATTTAGATAGAAAATTTAACGGTTAAGCTCTTAGATTGTTTTCGAAAGAAAGCTATTGGATACCTTTTAGCTGAAAATCTAGACAGCAATCTTCTTCTATTTAGGCATTATATCACTAGAAAGAAAATGAAATCTACGAAACAAACTATAATTACAAAGCTTTTCCATCAATCTTGAAAAAATGTATCTTCTTAGGCAACTTTAAAATGTCTACCTTAGAGTTTTAACTTTTATACTTTTAGTTATGAACTTACCAATAACGTATTAGTATTCTTCTATATTTAACTAGTCAAATATGCGTATCTTTTGAGATTTTAAGTTTGAATAATTTTCTTATCTTTTATATGCATTAAAAAAATAATTAATTTTTCGTTAATTTTTACTTATAATAGCCAAAAAATATTTAAATGTCAAATGATGTTATAGGCGTACAATAGTCATTTATTATAAAAGCTAAAAAATATCGGAACAAATAAATATATTATAGAGAGGATTGATTGTGTTAGCTGTATTGGTTTATAAATCTTAAATAATTTTGTATGAAGTATCAGTTTCGAATGTGAATTTGAGTTTGAATTTCCATTCCAATTTATTTTTCGTTTACTTTTCAAGGGTATTTCTTTTTGGACTTGGAATATTTCAAGTAGAAATTACTCTTGAAAAGTAAAATGAAAAAAATAAAATTGGAATGGAGTATTTGGCTGAAATTTAGCCATTCACTTCTCAACGTACAATCCCTCTCTCTCTCTCTCTCTCAAGATCCAACTTCCTCGTTTGTTGAGTCCTTATCCTATTTTTTCATTCTTTTCCTAATAAATAAATATTAACTGTTTTTTGTAAATAATAAAAATAGTAATGTTATTCTTCTTAATAACGTTTGATCAATTAAAATAGAAAAAACCATTTACTTTTTTTTAACTAAAATAGTACTCCTATAGTTTCATGTAAACGGATCATAGTAACTCCAGCATTATGTTTCATTTAAGTGAGAATAAATTACTTTTCTTAATAAAATAAGAATATTTTTTCTTTGTTAATCTTTTCCGAATTGAAGTAGGATAAGCATTTAATTATAAAACCCTTGATTGTAAAGTTAAAAATGAAATATGGTCAATAGTAAATCAGTAACTCAATTGAGGAATTACGGAGCTGTTATTTTAAGGTAATTTCTTTGTTATTCTTTTCTTCAGTTTTGAGTTTTCTTGTTATGTAATGTACATCACGTAGCATGTTAGTGGAAAAACCTGAAACCCATGAAGATATAATAAAAATAATAATATTAATAAATATATAAAAAGTAAAAGCAAAATTTGGTGTCTTTTTGGGGATTTTTTGTTTTATTTCACAATCATCATGTTGTTTACCAAACTATAAATCTTTTCTAATTTAATTGAATTTGTCGTGTTTTCTCTATCCTTTTTTTTTCTTTTTTGGGTAATTTTTTAACTCATCATTAAATTTACCTAGTTTTCCAAGATTTGATTTTTACCCGTTGATTTTATCTCTCTATTAAAGGAAAGTAAAAAGGATTGATCTTTTTTTATCTTTTTGGAATTTAATTAGGTGAAATTTTGAGGGTTGAATAGTTCCTTGTATTCTGTCAGTAGAAGAATTTGTTTACGTGAATCATTGATCACAGTCCACAGAGAAGGTTAAATGTGGAATACAATTGCTTCTCTGTATTATTTTTATTTTATTTTTTTGTCTGTATATTTCTTGTTTTTGTTTTCAGTTTTTGCTGTTTGAATGTTCATGCATATTTTCAAGAATTCTGTTACAATGGATTGTGACTGAAAATATTGTCTATGCAGGCGTGATAAATTTAGGGTTGAATGGTATATTTGTTACGTCAGAGATTAGAGTTTCAGTTTAGCTCAACTTCTCCTTGATCTTGGAGGTAAAAAGCTTCAATTTTTTTATTGAATCTGTCGTTGTCTAAAGAAGAATTCTATTTTTGATTTTTAATATTTGCTTATTGTTCTCCAGTTTATATTGCACTGTAACATTTGTGATTCAGAAGGGAGTTTCCACAGAGAAGGTTTTTTTTTTGGTGGGGGGGTGGGAGGGTGGGGGGTGGGGTGGGGTGGGGGGGAGGCCGGGGGGAGAGACACAGAGATGAGGAGAATAGTTTTCCTTTGAACAATTCCAGATATCATGAGCATGGTTTCCATTTGGCTAATTTTTGCTTCTGTTGCCAAAATTCTATTCTGATGCATTTTATGTCGTTTTAATGGAATGGTTTTGCTTAAAATTATGATTTGTTGCATCAACAATCCCGATTAGGTGAACTTGGAATTATTCATTTTAATGGAACGGTTTTGCTTCTCTATCCTTTGGGGGGGGGGGGGGGGTGAGAGATCGAGATTAGCTTAGTCTGAACACATTTATGAATCTTAGTAGACGCAGGAGCTGTAATTATTGCAGTAACTGCAAAATGGTAGACTAAAGATTTGTATGATTGATATTGAGGGAATAGAGAAGGCTTAGAAGTTCCACTCTATAAGTCCATTCTTCCATTGGAATCACTAGACAGCATAGCTCGAGAATTGCAGATCGTATGCTGAATATAACTAAATCTGATGAAAATAGGCTGTCTCTTTAGTGTATATTTCATTCATTTATGTTGTAATGTTCTTTGCTCAAAATTATCTTCCTCTACTGATATTAAATAGGCTATATACCTGCTTGGAACATATTCGGCAAATCTGTCCTCGTTCCTGCCAATTTAGAGTGTGTTGTGAGTCAAAGTAAAAATGTAGCTTTAGTCTCTCTAGTTTTTGGAACTATCTCCAGTTATCTTTTTTAAAATAATTCCTGCCACAAAATGTCGATGGATTACTGAAGTCCTTTATTGGCTATTAAATTAGTGCAGATTTCTGATTTAATTGGGATCTAGTTGTATCGAGGAAGATCACCATTAAATTTTGAAAATACATGGTCGCCACATTGATGTAAAGGGAAAATCATATCGCATTGTTTGAAATTTTTTAGGATCTTGAATTACTAGCGTTCCCCCCAGGCTTACATTTTGAGAGCCTTTAGCTAGTAAGGGAAATGTAAATAATGGTTCATGCATTGAATAGAGTTTGTTTTCTGTTCCACTACCCGTCTATTTAAGTCAGCGGTAATCTTTGGAGGATTCTCTTCAAATGGTCATTTATATCAATTTGCCTTCCGTTCTTTCTTACATTGTCGTTTTGATGCGTTGGCAGTTGACAATTCATATCTGTGTAATCAATACGGATTTCTGCAATCCAGTATCTGAAGATATAACTTCACGGAAAAGTCTATATAACTGAAGAGAGAAGAGCTCCAGTTCATTAAGCATCGATCCATTTTTAGATCTCTGACAAGGTGAAGGTTATATACTATCCTTCAGGCATAAAATTAGGGGTATATGTGCTCCAGGGTGCAATCTGAAAAAAAGAGCATGAAGGTTTGAAGCTTGGCTTTTGATTTGTAACTTGTTTTTGTATTTTAATTGATTTTGAAGTCTTAATTTCTTTCCCATACTTGTTCTCCGATATGTTATGTGGCCTTCACCTTATATGCTCAGTTTAGATCTGTACTTCTGTGACTTGTTCTCCGATATGTTAAGTGGCCTTTACCTTATATGCTCAGTTTAGATCATTACTTCTGTGAGATTTTTAAAGAAACACAATAGGAAACAAAGAAGAATTGGATGTTTAGAGGGCTAAAGAAGCGGCTTTTTCTAATATTACAAAATCAAAGTCTGTAGATATGTCTTCGTGACAGTAACGTTTTTATGAAATCAAATGGAGAACCCTGTTTTTTCAGATAAAATAAACATTTTCACATGTAAGATAGACCTACACTCTTTGTCAGATCATCATCTGGATTTCTTCTAAAACTTTTAAGTACTTTGTCATATCATTCAATGACCAAATGCATGGCTGGTTGTCTTCTGCTTTTACTACTTCCTAGCTTTATTTGGTTAAGTCTTTTTAGCAAGATCCAACTTTTGATGCTCATCGTTCTGCTGAATTTTCCTTTAGCAAGGAAAGGGAATGTGCATCGTACAAACTGCTGATTTTCCATTCTAGTTGATCCTTATATCTGAAAGAGTTAGCTCTGTTGAGTACTTTTCACGATTCCTCTCTTCTTTCTTGGTTGATCAGATTGTCTTGAGTGAAGAAAATGCTGATAAAATTATGATGCTTTCTGGTTCTTTTGATCCCTCTCCTGACGAGGGTGGAATGTAGGATAATGAAAAGAAGATGGATAAATGGATAACTACACATCACCGTTATTTTATGGCTTTTTTAGGTTGGGTGTCTGGCTCATAAAATGTACACTGTTATATCCAGTATTTGTTCTCTTGCACTCAAGAGATTACTGATCTGACCGGTAGTTGATCACTTTTTGCAAACTAAACAAATTTTGAACAATTTATTCTTGAATGCTTTTTGACTAAAAGAACTTTCTTAAGTAGAAATCAGATTCGGTTATGTAGAAAAACCAATTGGAAGACTGAATTCATTCATCTGACTGAGATTTAACTCTATTCTCTTCCCTTGCAGGAACATCCTTCTAGACAGGCTCCAAAAGGTGAAAATAATATTGAGAGTTCAGGAAGCCCTCGTAATCGGAAGGTAAAAAGGACAAATCTATAACTCCTTTTCGATTTGGTGTTCATCGTCGCATAGCTTGCAGAAATATGATTAATAATGTACTGCATCTAAATTGTGCCGATTCTCCATGTTTGATGTCGTAGAATGCCTAGTCATGCATGTGTTCTAATTTATAGACATTGGTGGATGTTACTATGACCATTGATAGGAAGGAGTGGAGGTCGAGGATTAAGGTAGTAGGTTTGGTAGTCTAGATTATTCATACCGGTAGTATTGGTACATACTTTCGTATTCTTTTGGTATTAGGTTTCTATGACTACCTGATGTTTCTTGCATTTCGATCATCTTATTATCTTGTTGTTATTTATGTTGCTTTTATATGGCTTCTCGGTGTTGTCCCGTCTTCTTTTTCTTATTATTCATGTGGTGCTTATGCTTTTCCGGGCAGAGGGTCTATTGAAAACAACCACTCTACCTCCACAAGGTAGAGGTAAGGTGTGCGTACACACTACCCTCCCCACTATGTGGGATTATGCTGGGTATGTTGTTGTTGTTGGTGGTGCTAATGAACTTGGATAATTAAAATCATTATCTTTTTAGTTTAATTTCTAACATCCACTTTGTTAAGCATGATGCCGTTGCTGTCTAATACATACCATGGAACTCATATGAACTACCTTTTTCTCTCTGTACATAAGTAGTTCTTTCTTGTTCTGGAACAGTTGTCAGCAAGATGGAATCCTGGCGAAGCTTGTAGGCCCATCTTACAGGATGCTCCTGTGTACTATCCAAATGATGAGGTAAACTTCATGTTCAAAAGTTATTATAATCCCGTTTGTGGGCTTAAAACCATTGGTTAAGCTCATCCTGTGGTCAAATGATAGGAGTTCAAAGATCCACTTGGTTATATTGCAAGCATTCGCCCCTATGCGCAGCCATATGGCATATGCAGGATTGTACCACCTGCATCTTGGAGTCCACCCTGCCCACTTAGAGAGAAGAATGTGTGGGAATTTGCTAAGTTCTCGTCTCGAATCCAGCAAGTTGATTTACTTCAGAATAGGGAGCCCATGAAAAAGAAAAAACAGAGAAAGAGGAAAAGAAAATGGCACTCAAAGATGGGATCAACGAGGAGACAACCAAGAGCTCTAGGTTCTGAATCAAATACTCAATCGGACAATAGTGATGAGAAGTTCGGGTTTCAGTCAGGGTCTGACTTCACATTTGAGGAATTTGAGACGTTTGCCAAAGAGTTTAAAGAGTTCTATTTTGGGATGGTGGATAATGAAGATGGAGCCTGTGACGAAACTAAACAGGACAAGGTATGGCAACCGTCCATTGAAGAAATTGAAGGTGAGTATTGGCGCATC
Organism: Nicotiana benthamiana; assembly: GCA_034376525.1. NCBI lineage: Eukaryota > Viridiplantae > Streptophyta > Magnoliopsida > Solanales > Solanaceae > Nicotiana > Nicotiana benthamiana. The sequence continues at coordinate 113,471,007 of CM067324.1, forward strand.
ATTGAGAAGCCAACAGATGAAGTTGAGGTAAGGAAATTTAGTTTGGTATTTACTTTGTATTTTGAGATATCTATTATGTGCTCATCAGTTGAATAAGACCAATTTTTTTACCTTCATCTGAGGAATAGGTGTACTATGGAGCTGATCTGGAAACTGGAGTATTCGGCAGTGGATTCCCCCAAGAATCTTTATCTCCAAATGCTAGTACTTTAAATCAGTATGTGACTTCTGGTTGGAACTTGAACAACTTACCGCGCCTGCCATGTTCTGTATTGTGCTTTGAGGAGTGCAATATATCAGGAGTTTTGATCCCGTGGCTGTATATTGGAATGTGCTTCTCATCATTCTGTTGGGTATGTAATAAAGACTTGTTCAGTTAAGCTTTCAACCTAAACTTAATATATAGTTGACAAAGTGAACTCATTAAATAAAGCAAAGTTGGGTGCATTTGTGAATTCTTCTCTTGTTTACCTGAATAGTATTGATCATTATTCTTCTCTTGTTTACCTGAATAGTATTGATCATTATTCTTCTCTTGTTTACCTGAATAGTATTGATCATTTTCTCCAAGTATTAACTGTTACAGGCATCAGTTAACATCTTGCGTCATAGGGTTCACACACCCCACCCACCCACCCACCCAAAAAAAAACACCACAGATTTTTCTTTCTTTTCTTTTCTCTTTTTCATTATTATTCGTTCAACTTACTTGCTTTATGTTGACTGAATACTTGCTTCCTTTTATCTAATTAAAGCACGTTGAGGACCACCATCTTTATTCTCTGAATTATATGCATTGGGGTGAGCCGAAGATTTGGTATGGAGTGCCAGGAACTCATGCTTCAGCCCTGGAGGATGCAATGAGAAAGCATTTGCCAGATCTGTTTGAAGAGCAACCTGATTTGCTTCACGAACTTGTAAGTACTCCAAATTAAATCTTGATCAAGCATTAGTCATCCTAGTTCCATAACACTCCGCTGGCTAAGTCGAGCAGTGATGAGCAAGTTGCTCCTCTAGTTACAATGAACTACGCAAGTCCCTTTTCCTTTTCATAAACCTCACCTAATTGCCAAGTTTACTCATCAACTTACAGATGTGAATATCGTAACAAAAATGTTTGCTTTTCACTTGTCATCTGAAATTCTATTCTTTCACTTTTAATAAATTGTACAATTACCATCTAGATTCTTTTCTTTGTTAATTCAGCGTCCCCTCAGCCCTGTAATCTTTTTCCACTACATTGACGCATTTCTTGGTAGTTTGAGTTTGGAATAAGTTGGGCTGACCCTCATATCAAATTCATCATTGATTTTTTCAGGTAACTCAGTTGTCTCCTTCAGTTTTGAAGTCAGAGGGTGTACCAGTGTACCGTGCTGTTCAGAACCCAGGAGAGTTTGTGCTCACATTCCCAAGAGCCTATCATTCTGGATTTAACTGTGGGTTCAACTGCGCGGAGGCCGTTAATCTGGCCCCTGTTGATTGGTTAGAGCATGGACTAACCGCAGTGGAGCTCTACAGCAAGCAACGTCGTAAAACTTCACTTTCACATGATAAGTTGCTTATAGGAGCAGCTAATGAAGCTATCGAGGCATTGTGGGAGCTCTCTGCTCTTAAGAATCTAAACAGTAGAAACGTGAGATGGAAAAGTTTCTGTGGTAAGGATGGGATGCTGACTAAAGCTATTAAGGTAAATTTCTGAGTATGCCATATGGATGTGGATTTGAATACTTCTGTCTGTGATTTGACCCCATTCATTAGGTATCTTCACATATAAGTGATAATAGCACTTAGTATGACATAAACTCCCCTAAATGTACTTTTAGTTTTAATTTGAAACTCCCCATTATCCAGTTACAATGAAATTCTATTCGAGTCCTTTATCAAAATGCAATTCTATTGGAGGTGAATTACAAAGAGAGTTTTGTTGGTAAATCAAAAAACGTGGAGGTGAATTACAAAGATTCATATACTTATAAGTGTACAAGAGGCACAAATATTGTTAGTGTTAGAATATGTAATAGTAGAACCCTGATCCAATGTGTATTAGGAGTAGCCTAATCTAATGTTTATTAGGAGTACGATAGGTTATGTGTGTATATATAGGGCTCATTGTATTATGTTTAATCTCAATTATATTTTTCCCGTGCTTTCTCACATGGTATCAGAGCTTTGGTGAGATAATTATCGTTGTGCGTCTTCCAACGACATCCGGGAAGAAATAACTCAGTCACTGTGCAGTTTTCCGGTGACCTAAGTGACTAATTGCGTCAAAGTCACTAATTATCAGTGTTGTGCAAAAACCAACACCACCACAAGGTTCCCAAGAGAGATCCAACCAAACCCCAGCAAACCCCACCGGAAAACTGCCCTTCACGCGCCAGATTTACCCAGGCAGATCCGACTCACGCGCCCCACACGCCGGCGCGTGAGCGCTGTTCCGGTGAGATTCTGACGAAGGTCCTTCAGGGCAGTTGGATCACCCTCAAATTCCAAGCCTACCCATATTTTTACTTTTCAATTCTGACCACTTTTAAGAGTACCTGGAGTGCAAGTTTAGCGCCGAACCGAGCGAAGTAGGCAGCGACGTGATGATTGGTTCTCAGGCCATTGCCAAGAGGGACAGTGTCCGATATCTTGGGTCTGTGATTCAGGGGGACGGAGAGATTGACGGGGACGTCACTCATCGTATAGGAGCGGGGTGGTCAAAGTGGAGGCTTGCATCAGGAGTCCTGTGTGACAAGAAAGTTCCACACAAACTCAAGGGGAAATTCTATAGAGCCGTGGTTAGACCTGCGATGTTGTATGGGGCGAAGTGCTGGTCCGTGAAGAACTCGCATGTTCAGAGAATGAAGGTTGCGGAGATGAGGATGCTTAGGTGGATGTGCGGACACACCAGGCTAGATAAGATTAAGAATGAAGTTATTCGAGAGAAGGTGGGGGTGGCCTCGGTGGATGAGAAGATGCGAGAAGCGAGGCTGAGGTGGTTCGGGCATGTGCGGAGAAGAAGTCCCGATGCCCTGGTGAGGAGCTGCGAGCGGCTGGAGATTGTTGGCGGTCGGCGAGGAAGAGGGAGGCCTAAGAAGTATTGGGGAGAGGTGATTAGGCAGGACATGACTAGAATGCAGGTTTCCGAGGACATGACCCTTGATAGGAAAGTCTGGAGGTCTAGAATCAGGGTTGTAGGATAGGGGCTCCTAGAGTTTTTCGTACGCCTCATCCGGGGTTGGGAGTGGGTCAGCAGGGTTACCCATAGATGATTTGTGTTTTAGCTTATGTCCCCCCTATGGCTGTTAGTTATGGTAGTTACTGTATGATATTATTGCATGTGATTGTATTTATGTTTCGTATGTTTAGATAATTATTTACGCTACTTACGCTATTTCTGCTGGAGTTACTAATGCTTTATTGTTTTTGTTTTTGTTTTTGTCTTTGTTTTTGTTTTACTGATGTTTTTCCTTTTATCCTATGAGCCGGGGGTCGATTGGAAACAGCCTCTCTGCCCTTTCGGGTAGGGGTAGTTGTTGTTGTTGTTGTTGTAATTCCGACCATTTTTAAGTTTTTCCGGCATCTATTGTGATTTTCCCGGCATCTACAGTAATTTTCCGGCAAAAAAAAAGTATTTCCTTCATTTATTTCAGCAAGTTTTCAACGATGTCTTTGGGACTCGATACTTTCGGGTCTAGAAACCCGGGTTCGATGTTAAGTACATATGTAACAAGTTCGGTACATATGATTTATATGCACCAGCTTGAGGGGGAGTGTCAGAATATGTAATAGTAGAACCCTAATCCAATGTGTATTAGGAGTAGCCTAATCCAATGTTTATTAGGAGTACGATAGGTTATATGTGTATATATAGGGCTCATTGTATCATGTTTAATCTCAGTTATATTTCTCCCGTGCTTTCTCACAGTTAGTAATCTATCTTTTTTCCTACATGCAGAGAAGAATTGAGATGGAGAAGGAAAGACTGGAGCGACTTGTACCTCATGTCCGACTTCAAAATATGGATAGAGATTTTGGCTTGAAAGATGAGCAGGAATGCTTTTCTTGCTACTATGACTTACACCTCTCTGCAGTTGTTTGCAAGTGTTCCCCGGAGCAGTTTTCATGTCTTAAACATGCAAATCTTATGTGTTCCTGTAAACCAGAGGACAAAATTATCCTTGTTCGTTATAACATGGATGAATTGAATAAATTGGTACTAGCATTGGAGGGGAAATTGGGTGCTATTGAACTATGGGCTTCCAAGGTTTCTGGTTTTCGTTCTTTAAATAGGAGACATCATAATTTTGTGAAGCTGGATTCAGAGGGAGATGGACTGGAAATGGATCCCTCGCTGAAAAATGAAGACTTACCAGGTTCGTCGAGAGAGCAAAAACATTATTCGAAGAAGCAGTGCAGCTCATTGCATAGCGAGACACATGCATTCTGGTCAGATCAGCAGAAGAATCTTTTATGTGCACCTGAGAACTTGTCAAAAGGTGCGAAAGAAGAAGCTCCTGCCACTAATGAATATCACTTTGATCTAGATTGCAACAGCTTGTCCAATGAGTGCGGAAAAAAAGCAAATGAGACATCCACATCCATAGCTATACAAGAGATGAATGATGATATAAAAGTACCTACAGAAAGAGATGGAGTTATTTTAGTCTGCGATTCTGGATCCTCAGTTTCTCTTGCTACGGAAAAATATCTCCATTTATTATCTGATGATGCAGCCAAGTCTTATGCTTCGAATAACAGTAGTGGCAAGAAGTTATTTGGTGTTGATCTTTCCATGTGCTCACTTCGTGTTCGTCAAAATGTAACACTTGGCACTAATAAGGATTCCCCGAGCAGCAAAATGTCTGAACAAAAGCTCGCCTACCATGTCGACCCGCTAAATTTTGGGTCAATTGTTTCGGGAAGGCTGTGGTGCAATAAGTTGGCGATATTCCCTAAAGGTTTGTTAAATATGATTTTCATACTAAGAAATTTTTTGCATTTGATGTGACATCTTCTTCAAACTTCAATGCCCTTATTGTATATTTCAATGTTGATGCTCCATAACAGGATTTAGAAGCCGTGCTAAGTTCTTTGACATGATCAACCCTGCGATAATTAGTAGCTATATATGTGAGATCTTGGATGGTGGGCTCCTCGGACCTCTATTCAAGGTAAGATGTTATTCATAAATCATAACTCTGCCTAATGAATTATATAAGTTGAGAAAATATCGGATAGTAAGGATGAGTCTTCTGTTATTTTATTCTCTTTTGATTAGTTGTACTTTGAAGGAAATATGTGAGTTATTCTCATTATTTGCATGTGTGTTTGGAAGGAAAATTTCTCGTATTACCTTGTAAATGTAAGCATCTACTTTGAAGAAAGGTTACTCGGAAAAAGTTTTTGAGCATGCAATGGTTTTTTTAATGCTTTAACTGGGGAGTAAATAATTTGCTTATTCACTGCCACTGATACTTTACAATGAAATGTGTTAAATTCCAGTTTCGATCTATTTGCTGGACTCTAATTATTGTCTACTCGATTTCAGGTTAGCTTAGAAGAGCATCCAGATGAAAGTTTTGTCTGTTCTTCAGCTCAAAGATGCTGGGAAATGGTTTTGCAGAGAGTCAGTAAAAAAATCACAACAAAAAGAAATCTAGGAAAACAAGATCTTCCACCATTGCAACCTGAAGAAAGTATCGACGGGCTCAGAATGTTTGGGTTACTCTCCCCACACATAGTTCAGGTATTACCTATTATGTTGCTACATGCATGATATCGCTCATTCAAGATTGTGATTAACTGGCGTTAGTTTGGTCAACAAATAATCGACATATGATGGTAGAGTAAACAAGGGAAAAAAATCATAGTTAAATTAGCACGGTAGAAATGAGAAGGATTAACCTACATTTCCAGACAAAAGGACAAGAGGCTTCTATCTTGGGATCTTGTAGTTGGTTTATTAGTGTAATCACCTTATCTTTATCCACTTTAGGTTTAGATTCTTGCGCGCACTTCTTGTTTGAACCTAGCCTCAATTCTTCCAGCTGAGAGGAATCCCTTCTAGTAGCTAGAGTCTTAAATGATGTACCCTATAGCAATTCCAGCCTTTGCTTATAAACAATTTCTTTCTATGGTCTGCGTACACTCTACCCTCCTCACACCTCACTAGTGAGATTATTACTGGGTTGTTGTTATAGGATCAAATATGTTATTTCTGACTCTTTTAATAAATAATATTCTTTCCGTCTACTAACAACTTGCTTCCAAGTGAATTACTCCTACATTGTGCTAACATTGGTGTATACAGTCCATTGAAGCTCTTGACGAAAATCATCAATGCCTGGAGTACTGGAACAACAAGCTAAAACTCAATGACGGGTGTGAAAATGTCAAAGGGTCTTCAGGTTTATGGAAGTCTGTTGACGTTCAGGAGCAGCCTCTCGTGTCAAGATATGCTGTGGTAGAAACAGGCCAGGGGTCGGGAGGCAAGTTGGCTGAGGATGAGCAGCAGCAGCAAGCTAATTCAGTAGGAAGTAGCGGAAATCATTCATCTGACAATAAGTTACAGTTAGTACTTAGGAGACTTTTGAGTAAAGCAGATCCTGAAGAGCTGAAAATAATGCACAAGATCTTGTGCAGCGGGTCAACTAGCCCCGAGTGGAGAGTAGCATTTGCAACATTGACTCAAGAGATCCAAAGGAACATGTAAATCCCTAGAATTTTGGGATCCCTCATTCTTTTAGCTCAGTAGTGGTTATCGACAGCTTAATTCTTTCGAATGTTAGCATAAGGAGGGGAGGAATCTGAGGGTGAATCGCACATTTTAGTTGAACATGCTCATGTTATAGAAGTTTTTGCTTTTGAATAGGCCTGCAAAGAACTGCATTTAGCTTTCCTTTTATATAAAGAAAACAAAGTTTATAGTTGGATTACCGGAGTCAAATCTTAATTTTCTGAAATAAGATCTTATGCTGTTACTAATGCTCTTTGGTTTTTGTATTTGTTTTTGTTTTTCCCTTTACTTCACTGAGCCGAGGGTCGATTGGAAACAGCCTCTCTGCCCTTTCGGGTAGGGGTAAGGCTCGTCTACATATTACCCTCCCCAGACCCCATTTTGCGGGACTACACTGGGTAGATGTTATTGTTGTTGTTGTAGTAAGATCTTATGCTGTTAGAAATGTCTCGTTCTATTTGTTATGCTGTAGTTTCGTACTAAAAAGGTCCAATGTTGGTACTCCAGTGACATAAATCCTGATGTTTTTCATTTTTGACAAGTTTGGTTAGGTCGTCATTTGGAAAGGTATTCAAAGAGTGAATGTTCCTAACACAAACGTTTTTTAACTTAATCATATTTTTTTTTCTTATGTTATGTCTGGCTCAAGTAATCAACCAATTACGTTAGAGAGATTATGAAATTTAGAATTTTTATATCTGTTGATAGTTACTATTTCAATAACATTTAAAAAACACATAACAACTCTAGAAAAAAGTTTTTACCTTTTCCAGTTACATAGGAGGACTAAATTCTATTTCTAACATAACTCACAAAAAGCATATGAAGAAGTCTCCATTAATCATAGGCCTAAAGATTTTAAGTAATTGTATTTTGACAAAATTGATTATACGGCCAAATATATGGCCCTCCATATAATTTTTTTCTTCAATTTTGATATTTCTTGTATGCAATACCAATTTCAACAAGGCTTTCATTCGAATGATGATTATAAATAAAATGAAGGTATTAATTTTATTTGCCTCGAAGACCAAGGCAAATGTATTAAGGGGTCGTTTGGTATGATGGATAATAAAATAATCATGAATAAAAATTTAGTACAGCCTTATCTCTTGTTTGGTTACTTATCTAAAGATTAAAAATATTATTGGAAAAATTTATACTTGGCAGACGATGAAATAATAATTCCAAAATAAAATAGTGAAATTAGCAATCAAGTAATCCCAGTATAACTTGTATCAAACCAAATGACGAAGTTCAATTAAGTTAGAGGTAAAGAAGGTTGTCGATTTATTGAAAAAAAATTTGCAACTTGTTAAAAGAAGTGATTTTGAGCCTTGTCATTGGAAACTCGAGGTTCAAGATCTAATTAGTTAATTTCAATAACAATGTTTTGATGTGAATAACATATAATTTTTGGAGACAAAGTTAAAGAGAATACTATATTGTTTGAATTAGCAGTTATTATAATTTTTGAATGCATAAATTCTTTACTTTTTATTTGTTATTATTGATAATCACGAACCAAAAGTTATTATCATATTTATGTTCGATGAGTGGAAGGAAGAGGGGAAAAGAGAAAATTATCGAGCTACTTTCATTACAACGTTAATCTCCAATTATACTCTCTTTAACTAATTTCATCCAAGAAACATATATTGTATTGGGAGAAATTAAGTTTATATATAAAGATGTCGTGTCAAGATACGTAGACTGGTCAAAGAGTTACAATTGGCAAAGAGACACGAGTAGCAACAGATACGAGCAAGGGCAAAGGAAGAAGTACGAGTAGTTATTCAAATTCAAAAGACTCATCACTCGTACCTATTTAAGCCATTTAGATCCGAGAATGAAGGAGAATGAATCTGATAATATATGAGAATGTAGATACAATATTTAATGAGCATTAAATATTGAATACGTTAGAGAATCTGTATTAAATATAATAATTATGTAACGTAGCATTCAATGTCTTTAATTAGTCATAATAGCCTTATTATGCATAGGCAAAATGCATATCTCCAAGGTACCTATAAAAGGGAGATAGCTGATCAATTGTGGGGACACAAAACACTATCTGCTACTTTGGTTTACTTATTTCTCTCTTGATTATATTCTTGCTATCCAAATTACTTTTTTTTACATTCTTTCGATTATCAATAACCCACATTCTTCCAAAGTATAGCTTTAATCGAAAGTCTAGTTTTGGTTAAACATATATACCGTTACATTTTTCTTTATCATAGTGGTAAAATCTTTCAAATAAACAAAATGAATTGCATAGGTATTATCTCAAAGGACTTGCACATGGTGTTTATCGACCTTGAAAAAGCATACGATAAACTGCCAAAGGAAGTTTTGTGAAGGTGTGGGGAAGTTAGCGGCATTCCGGTAGCGTACACAGGGTGATTAAAGATATGTACGATGGTGTTAAGACTCGGGTAAGGACTATGAGGGGACTCGGAGCACTTTCCAGTTGTGATGGGGTTGCATTAGAGATCGGCTCTTAGCTCGCTTTTATTTGCCTTGACGATAGACGTGCTGACGCAACACATTCAGGGTAAAGTGCCATGGCACATGCTATTTGCTGATGATATAGTGTTGGTCGATGAGACACGAAGCGGGTCAACGCAAGGTTGGAGGTTTGGAGGCAGACCTTGCAATCTAAAGATTTTAAGTTGAGTAGGAATAAGACAGAATACTTAGCATGCAAATTCAGTGACGAGGCTCATGAGTCACACGTGGATGTAAAGTTTGATACTCAAGTTATCCCCAAGAAAGGTGGTTTCAAGTATCTCGGGCCTATTATCCAGGGTAACGAGGAGATTGACGAGGATGTCGCATATCGTATTGGAGCAGGATGGATGAAATAGAGGCTTGCATCCGGTATCTTATGTGATAAGGATTGCCACCAAGACTTAAAAGGTAAATTCTATATAGTGGTGGTTCGACCAACTATGCTTTATGGAACAGAGTGTTGGCCAATTAAAAACTCACATGTGCAGAAGATGAAAATAACAGAAATGAGGATGTTGAGATGGATGAATGGGTATACCAGGAGAGATAAGATTGGGAATAAAGCTATTCGGGACAAAGTTAGAGTGGCCTCCGTGGAGGACAAGATGTGGGAGTCGATGCTGAGATGATTCGGGCATATAAAAAGGAGAAACATTGATGCTCATGTCAGGAGGTATGAGAGGCTGACAATGGCGGGTTTGAGAAGAGGTCGAGGTCGGCCAAGGAAGTATTGCGGAAAGGTGATTAGATATGATATGCCGCGACTTCAACTTACTGAGGACATGACCATTAATAGTAAGGCATGAAAGTCGAGGATTACGATAGAAGGGTAGTAAATAGTTGTAAGTTTCTCCTTTTCCCACCAATTTCTTTAGCAACACTCATATTCCTGTACATTCTTAAGAAGATCGTTACTTCGTCATATGATTTAGTTCGCATCTGCTATCGTATTCCTTGTTGTTAGTCCCGTTCTTCATCTTCTAACTCTTTCTAAGGTGAGGGTCTATTGGAAACAACCTTTCAACTTTCACGAGGCAGGAGTAAGATCCCCGTATGCACTACCCTCCCCAGACCCCACTTGTGGGAATATACTAGGTTTGATGTTGTTGTTGCTACATAGGTATTATTTCAGCAAAAACTAAAATTGAATCCAGCACCTCTCTACAGATATATACACAAGAAAACCAAGCAAATTTGACAGAAATGCTAATACACTTGACTATCTAATCTAGACTTAGCTGATATAACCGTTATCACCACAAATTATTCCATGAGAAGTTTCGATTAAAAAAGACTTTCTTCTTCTTGCAAAGGTGCAGATATTGACACACCACACAATCAAAACTCAAAGGGATAAATCACCAAATGTATCCATGTCCTTGGTTTTATGTTAACCTGCAAGACCAAAGTGCTCAGTTTAGGAAACCCCAAAATGCAGAACCTTTAATTTGAGACTGGTTTAAAGAAAAGGAATTAACAAAATAATAAAAAATACCTTTCTTGGGACCTGAAGATCCCAATAGCTCAGGTTTCTTTGACCAATATGGCTGAAACCTCTGTCTAGCATACTCCAAGTAATTGAAGTCTATCTTGTTCACATGATGCTGGAAAAGAGAAAAAAACTATCTTCAAAATTGGAAGTAATAAAAGCTCAATAACAACATTATTGTCAAAGGCAAAAAGGTAGAGAAGAGCCAAATCTGTTAAGGCTTTAGGCACAACGTGCAATCAACCATGTGGCTTAGTGAAGAAATGTGCAAATGGAGAAAACCTAAAACCTTATATGTATGGAAAACTATATTAACAAAAATAACAACTAGATGGCTTAAAGATTTGTAAATAATACAATTAAAAGTTTAATCATGTCATTCAAGATTTAGAAACATTTTAAATTTAATATTTAGATGCAAAAGTGAAGTTTTAAGTTTTCTCATATTAATTCAATGGACTAAATATTAAAATCTATTTTCCTATTCCTAAGCATTAACATATTCATTGAAAACGTTTCCTTAACAAGTAATATATCACTTTGCCAGCTATATTACAGTCCTCTTCAACGCAAGTTTACAAGTGATGAGATGCATGCCTTAACGTAGTGGAGACTACTGAGTACTTTGTCTAACTTCAGGGCTTAACCAAGCCTCAAGCGAGCCTTTATCAATACTGATAAACAATTCATGAATTGTTTATTAAGGCTGGCATCTTGTCAGACATGCTATTGACTATGGCCTAAGAGCAATTCTCTCTTATTTTGTTGTCTGCATATGAGAACATCATAACAAACTTCAAATAGAAGAAACTGTGACCATATTGCAAGCCTAAGCAGCTGAAAAGGTGATTACATGGATGCATTTTACAACCTTTAAAAAAATGCATTTCATACAAAATGGTGCCATCGATTGTAAACCAAGAAGATCCAAGAAAATGACAGTGATTTTACAAAAATGCATTTGAGTAATATGCAAATTCTTAATACCCACTATGAACTACATCAAACCAGGGAGCTATCACATGAAATGGTTAGAACATTCAAGAAAAGCAACTTTATAAATGTTACGCTTCCTATTTAAGTTCTCAGTACTTTTTGTTCCATGGCCGATAATCTATTAATTGTGACAGATCCAATTATCTCTTAATTGTTGACAGCTTCGTACTTATCTCTTAATTATTATCTATTTAAGTTTTTCTACAGTCAGACTTGGTGTACAGTCTCCAAGCTCCTACTTAAACTATTGATTGTTCTGTTCCATACACAGCTCAAACTACTCTAATTATGTCAGAATAAATAAGTTCAGGAGGAGTACCGATATAATTCCCCATAGACCCCAAAAAAGATGACTGGCAAGAGTATACTTCTCCACTTCTTGAGCTAATTTCCCCAGTTCCTGTTCGCTGGGAGAGCCACCTGTTTACCAGACTAATACATCTGAGATTCATAATGGATAAAAGATAGATAAGGCAAGATGTTGAGATAAACTAAATCTTAGTTGTTACAACTCTTTGTATATAGATATAAGCTTAAGTGCTCGATCATGAAATTTGAAAGGTTCCACACATGATAAATGATAGAAGATGGAAGTTTTCACCTACCTGAACTACTTAGATATGCGCGCAAAAATCTTTTGCGCTCCTCCAGACCTGCCACATATTGTAAGGGGCTTAATTAAATTTAAAGTAAATACCCAAAAAGTACTAGCTAGCAGCATTTCAGGGAACCAGAACAACAAAAGACATTTGCGCAATATGATTTACTATTGACTGACCAGGATACTTGCTGAAGTCCATGATATGAGGTGTTTCGGTATGGTAGTCAGCAACCATTTCACAGAAGTGGTTTGCGATATCAAATGCAACATGGTTGTAACCAGCATATTCATAGTCCTATTAATAGAAAAAGATTACGAAAATAACAGAAATTAAATCCAAATAATAACTTATAAGACAGTATATCAGCTCTGACAATAAAATTATCAAGGTGATCCTGCTACGGAGATGAAGAGATATAACAACCAGATGATTGAATGCTTCTTTACTAGAGAGGAAGATGACATAAAAGGCACAATGAACCCTTCAGAAACCCACAAAGAAGCTTTACTAAAGCATTTCAACCCCAAGCTGAATAAATTATTTCTTAAAAAGCCATAGATACTGAGCAAGCATAGAAGCTTCAGTAATAATAAATAGATTGGACTGTATCTATCGTATATTTTTGCTCCTTTCCAAGTGGATGAGCAATAACTGAAACAAAATACAAAGGCAAAAAACAAAACTGCAGCTGCAAAACAATTAAGAGGTTGATGAAGCTTTGAAGCAGGAACCACCTACATCCCTGCAGTAACAAGTCAGGATACAAGCATTGCCCAGTTATCAGTCGCGGAAACACAAATTAGATTCAGATGAAATCAACATACATGCAAACATTGTTATAGCTAAAATCTAGGTAGATATACTTCTTATTTAGTTAATTGCATTTTTCCTCTAACTTTTCATCTGTACAGATCATCTATGATTTAGAAACTTAGTACTTACAATAAAGGTTATTGATCTTATCTCTTCATCCATCATTATGTTCCCATACTGCAAGTCATTGTGGGAGAATCCCATGCTTAGATGATTGCCGGCAAGACTCTTTTCCAACAATGAAATCTCGACTTCTAGATGGTTCAACTGAAAGTCCTTAGCTTCTTCAGCAGAAGCTAGACGTTTGGCCACATTAAGCCAATTGCTAGAGCATTAAGAGAAGAAAAGGTTGTTTAGCCATTTTAGCATACGATAAAGGTAATAATTTGGCAGTTTCTATTCATCAGATATGTAGTAAGAAGAAGAGCATACTGCAGTCTATCCCACAGGATGACAGTCTTTGGACCAGGCATATCCAGCTTATGAAATTCTCTCATTTTGGCAGCAATCAAGGAAGATACTTCTGGATCACGCAGATCAGGAGCTGATAGTGTCTGAAATGCCAATCATGGAAGATGTATTATATACAATTTATGCCCCTCGTTCTCCTGAAGTATCAGTAATTACAAGTGCATCACAGGTATGTTTAGAATAGTGCCAATGAAGCATGAGGTAATCCCAGTGAAATTAGGCAAACTTCTGATCTCCTAGGATCGCTTACAGAGAAACTAAAATATGACAATCACGAGCTCTGAAGAACCTAAATCTCCTTGGCCTCATAATAATTGGGTATTGACAAAAGGAGGCCAGATGCTTGTCAAAGTATATATCATAAGAGTCTATGAGCATCTCAGCCAACAGTCACATCAGGTTTGCCCAGATGCGGCAAATTAGAACTTCATCAATACACAAAGCCAAATATTGGGTTAACGTGAAAGCATTATATAAACAACAACAACAACAACAACTACCCAGTATACTCCCACCAGGTGGGGTCTGGGGAGGGTAATATGTAGGCAGTCTTACCCCTACCCAAAAGGGCAGAGAGGCTGCTTCCATGCGACCCTCGGCGCATAGGACAGAATGAAAAGCTGCATTGGAAAACAAAGACAAAATTAGTAACCAAGGCAAGACCAAACAAAATAACAAAACAAAGCATAAGTAATCCTGCAGAAATAACGTAAATGGTTATGTAAACATAAAGAACATAAATACCGTCGCAACCAAGAGGGGACCTAAGCTAAAACACTAGGCATCGGTGGGTAACCCTACTATCCCACACCCAACCCCGGGTGAGGCGAACGAAGGACTCTAAGAGCCCCTATCCTGCAACCCTGATTCTAGACCTCCAGACTCCCCTATCGAGGGTCATGTCCTCGGTAACCTGCATTTTAGTCATGTCCTGCCTAATCACCTCTCCCCAATGCTTCTTAGGCCTCCCTCTACCCCGCCGACCACCAACAATCTCCAGCCGCTCGCAGCTCCTCACCGGGGCATCGGGACCCCTCCTCCGAACATGCCCGAACCACCTCAGCCTCGCTTCTCGCATCTTCTCGTCCACCGGGGCCACCTCTACCTTCTGTCGAATAACTTCATTCCTAATCTTATCCAGCCTGGTGTGCCCACACATCCACCTAAGCATCCTCATCTCAGCAACCTTCATTCTCTGGACATGGGAGTTCTTCACGGGCCAGCACTCTGCCCCGTACAACATCGCAGGTCTAACCACGGCTCTGTAGAATTTCCCTTTGAGTTTGTGTGGGATTTTCTTGTCACACAGGACCCCAGAAGCAAGCCTCCACTTCGACCACCCTGCTCCTATCCGATGGGTGACGTCCCCGTCAATCTCTCCGTCCCCCTGAATCACAGACCCAAGATATCGGACACTGTCCCTCTTGGCGATGGCCTGAGAACCAAGCATCACATCCCTGCCCATCCCACTCGGCTCGTCACTGAACTTGCACTCCAGATATTCAGTCTTAGATCTGCTTATCTTGAAACCTTTAGACTCGAGGGTCTGTCTCCATACCTCTAACTTCTCACTAACACCGGCCCTCGTCTCGTCTATCAATATAATATCATCAGCAAAGAGCATACACCAGGGCACATCCCCCTGGATATGACGGGTTAGAGCATCTATCACTAAGGCGAACAACATGGGACTCAGCGCCGATCCTTGATGGAGCCCCATTACCACAGGAAAATGGTCTGAATCGCCACCCACCGTCCTCACCCTAGTCTTAGCCCCATCGTACATGTCCTTGATAACTCTGATATAGGCTTCTGGCACACTCTTCGCCTCCAAGCACCTCCATAGCACCTCCCTCGGAACCTTGTCATACGCCTTCTCCAAGTCGATAAGCACCATATGCAGGTCCTTCTTCTTATCCCTGAATTGTTCCGCCAGCCGCCTGACTAGGTGAATAGCCTCAGTGGTGGAGCGGCCCGGCATGAAACCGAACTGGTTCCCCGATATATTTGTCGCCCCCCTCATTCGCGCCTCAATCACCCTCTCCCAAACCTTCATCGTGTGGCTCATTAGTTTAATACCCCTATAGTTGTTGCAGCACTGGACGTCCCCCTTGTTCTTGTACAAGGGCACCACTGTACTCCACCGCCACTCATCCGGCATCCTCTTAGTCTTGAGTATCACGTTGAATAGCCTAGAGAGCCACTCCCCTCCAGGTTTACCCATGCACTTCCAAAACTCCACCGGGATCTCGTCAGGCCCGGTAGCTCGACCCCTACTCATCCTGCGCAACGCCCCTAAGACCTCCTCCACCCTAATGCGCCTGCAGTACCCAAGGTCTCTATGACGCTCTGAATGCCCCAGCTCCCCTAGCTCTATGCTCCGATCCCCCTCCTCGTTAAGAAGGTCCCGAAAGTACGCCTGCCACCTCTGTATGACTTGCGATTCCCCCATCAGAACCCTACCATCCTCGTCCTTGATACACCTGACCTGGTCTAGGTCACGGGCTTTCCTTTCCCTTGCTTTAGCCAGCCGAAATAGCTTCTTTTCCCCACCTTTCTCCCCTAGTTCCTCATACATGCGACCGAACGCCGCGTTTTTAGCTTCCGTGACTGCCATCTTAGCTTCTCTTCTCGCCTCCCTGTAGGACAACCTGTTCACTCTCCGCTCCTCCTCGCTTGTGCTCCCTGCCAACCTTGCGAACGCCGCCTTCTTCGCCTCCACTTTTCCTTTGACTACATCGTTCCACCACCAATCACCCTGATGCCTACCTGAATATCCCTTAGAAACCCCGAGCACGTCCCGTGCTACCCCCTAACCAAGTTAGCTGTCGCTGACCACATAGCGTCTGCTTCCCCATAACTTCTCCAAGCTCCGCCCTCCTCTAACCTCCTTTCCATCTCCTGAGCTTTCTCCTTGGACAAAGTTCCCCATCTAATCCTCGGTTGACCCCGGGCGCCCCTCCTCTTCTTCTTCACCCAGAGATCAACATCCATCACTAGGAGCCTATGCAGAGTTGAAAGAGACTCTCCCGGGATAACTTTGCAATCCTTGCACAGACCCCTGTCGCTCCTTCTGATGAGGATGTAATCAATTTGAGTCCTCGCCGCCGCACTCTTGAAGGTGACCAAATGCTCCTCCCTCTTCCGGAATGATGAGTTCGCAATCAGGAGCTCGGAAGCCCTGGCGAAATCAAGCAGCGAAGTGCCTCCTCCGTTCCTGGCCCCAAAGCCAAAGCCCCCGTGCACCTCATCGTAGCCACCAGCCTCGGCCCCAATATGACCATTAAAGTCCCCTCCAATAACTAACTTCTCCGACTGGGGAATACTCCTCACCAGATCGTCCAAGTCCTCCCAGAAGCGCCTTTTAACCTCCTCCCAGAAAGCATTATATAAAGAAAGTAAGAAACCACTTGGATGGGGCTCAAAGCCCTTAATATAAACATTTAATTTTTTATTTTATTTTTATTTTTATTTTTGTAGGAGAGGCGGAGTAGCAACCAGAATACTTGGAGCAATTTAGTTTAATCAAGCATTGTAGTTAACCATGATAGAAATACACAAGTAGATATTAGGCAAATGAACATCAAAGTGGTTCACTTTTCTCATGAATCACCCAATCCCTCTCCTTGTACCCTAAAACAACGTTCCTCTTTTCCCTGGCAGCATAAGGTCACTTGGTTGCGACCATTCAAAGCTGCCCTTGGCCCACTTCACATCCGCACCCTTCATCACAACAGAAAAGTCTCTTTTTAATCACAAAGGATCAGCTAAAAGGCATCACACCACCAATCTGCTAGCATTCACAACAACAACAACAAGAAAAACAAAAGCATATTCACAAACATGATATGCTCACCATCACATACTCCATCTGTCCTAAAATTATCCATGTCAACTAAGGAAACCAGAAATTCAGTTAAATGCATTTTTCCATAACCATGCAGTTAATTTAAAATTCTATCACAATAATACCTATACCATTATTCCACATAATGAACTTGGGAAAAATTAAATTTTAAGGTGTGAGAAAAAAACTAACCCGAGCTCGAATGAACTCCTCAATACGACCATTATGAAAGCGACCAAGCAAACGAGGTCCTTGACCTTGCTTAGACATGAATTCAAAAATCCTAATTTCATTCTGTCTATCAAAGAACACATCCACACCTTTCCCATAGATCCTCACCAAAACTTTCTTAGATCGCTGCTGTTCTGGATTCCTACTCGGCCATTTGATTTGATAAACCATGTTAGTCATTGCACCCTTTAATCGAAACACATGTAATGCATTTGGATCCACTATATCGTCCCATACTGATGCCAATTTCTTTAATATCACCTTCGCCTCTTCTGGAATTACGTCTTCCTTGTTCTCTGATGCTGAATTTTCCATTGAAATGTCAATAGAAAACTTTGAGGCTAATTTAATAAACTAGTGAGGAATTTTGATGGGGTTGTTCATATTGGATGCTGGGGGAATGTGCTGTCCTTTTTATTGCGTCCACGTGGCTCTTTCGAATTTTTCGAACTGATTAGATTGGATTTGGAGTTCCTAGGAATTTGACTTTGACATAATCATTGGGCCGTTTGATGTACGAGAAATACAATTTGCACGATTGACTGGACTGCAATGCAAAAAGAACAATATATGTCGTTTTCTAAAATACATAAACCAAAAAAAAAATTATTTTTTAACAAATTTATTGTAGTTTTTTTTAATTAAACCGTTTTAATCACTCAAGGGATAATTTTTTAAAAATTTACCATTATTATGGGGAGGAGAGTAGAAAGGGGACAATAATAGGGAAATTTAATCTTTCACCATACGGTAAAGAATGAGGGGTTCACAGCATATGAATTACA
Organism: Nicotiana benthamiana; assembly: GCA_034376525.1. Classification (NCBI taxonomy): domain Eukaryota; kingdom Viridiplantae; phylum Streptophyta; class Magnoliopsida; order Solanales; family Solanaceae; genus Nicotiana; species Nicotiana benthamiana. The sequence goes on from CM067324.1 coordinate 113,489,482, forward strand.
ACTTCGCTCGAAATATGATTCAAGTTATTTAACTCAGAGAATTTTCATTGTTCCAATACTTATAAATGTGGAAACAAAATTTTTAGAGTTTCTTTATTTTTTTAGAGATACGGAAATAAAAATTTAGTGTCTCATTTTTCTAGGAATTAATAAATGGGTGAAACTATAATGTATTTGTTATAAAAAGACTTCTATTTAAGGTGAATGTCTATAATTAGGGAGATTCTAAAGTTTTATTCTTGGTAGCTAAGTCACTACCTCCCTATAAATAAAGGGGTCTTCTACCATTGTAAATCATCCCTAACAATCCCCAAAGTATCAATAAGAATACTCATCTCCCTATTCTCTCTATATTGTTCTTGTTCTTGCATTATTCTACTTGTTCTTATATTATTTTATAACACGTTATCAGCACGAGACTCTACCGTCTCAAGAATCGATTCTCGAGAAAAACTAAGGTATTTCTCTCTTCCTAATTTGATTTTCGATTATGTCTGACATTATGAAAAGAAAGTTTGTTGCCCTTGAAATTTCGGGCAAGAACTATATGACATGGGTGTTGGATGCTGAAATCCACTTAGATGCTATGGGTCTTGGAGACGCCATTAAAGACAGAGATAAAGCATCCACCCAAGACTGTGCTAAGGCCTTGATTTTCTTGCGCCATCACCTTGATGAAGGTTTGAAAATTGAATATCTCACCATCAAGGATCCATTCATCTTGTGGAAAGGCTTAAAGGAGAGATATGACAACCTGAAGTTGGTCACTCTGCCACAAGCACGATATGATTGGGCTCATCTGAGGCTCCAAGACTTTAAGTCTATTTCTGAATATAATTCTGCAATGTTCAGAATTACTTCTAAATTGAAGCTATGTGGAGATAAAATCTCCGATTATGATATGCTTGAGAAAACGTTTACAACGTTTCATGCCTCCAATATGGTACTGCAACAACAGTACAGAGAGAAAGGCTTCACAAAGTACTCTGAACTGATTTCTCTTCTAGTTGTGGCTGAGCGAAATAATGACCTGCTCATGAGAAATCACGAAAATCGACCCACTGGGTCTACACTACTGCCTGTAGCAGATAAGGTGTATTCTCATTATGCCAATCATGAAAAGGGCCATGGATCTAACCATGGTCGTGGTCGTAATCGGGGTCATAGCCGTGGACGTAGACAATGAAGAAATCTCCATGATGTCCGTCACCCCCCGAGGAGAGATAACCGCCGAAAGCAGAAACGGGATTATGAGGATCCTAAGGCAAATAGTTCAGAAACTATATGTTATCGTTGCGGTGGAAAAGGGCACTGGTCAAAAGCTTGCCGTATACCAAGACATTTGGTTGACCTTTATCAAGCATCTCGAAAGAGTAAAGGCCCTGAAACAAATTTTGTCTCTGACGACAATTTTGACATCACCCACTTGGATGTGGCAGACTTCTTTGAGCAACCCGATGGGAAAATAGACCACCTAATCGGTGATGGATCTGTGATGAAAGAAGATGGAATTGTTTGATTTTATCTCACTTATTTGTAATAGTTAGTGAATAAACTAATAGTCATTAGTATCAGCTCGTATTAGTTAGTTCATGATATAATGTTAGTATTAGTTCGTTAGAATATTTCTACATGCTCAAATTTCAATAATATTTTTATTTTCAAGTAGAGGTAATCGACTAACCTAACGGTTAGTCGATTATCTAATATTTCGCATTAAAACTGCAAAACAATCGATTGTGTATGTTTAACAATCGATTGTCGTAAGACAGTGTGATCTGGAATTTTTTCAAAATAGTCAACAATAGATTGTCTATGTTTAACAATCGATTGTCTTAAAACAGTGTGATCTGGAATTTTTTCAAAATAGTCAACAATCGATTGTCTATGCTTAACAATCGATTTTCTTAAAACAGTGTGATCTGGAATTTTTTCAAAATAGTCAACAATCGATTGTCTATGTTTAACAATCGATTGTCTTAAAACAGTGTGATCTGAAATTTTTTCAAAATAGTCAACAATCGATTGTCTATGCTTAACAATCGATTGTCTTAAAACAGTGTGATCTGGAATTCTTTTTCAAAATAGTCAACAATCGATTGTCTATGTTTAACAATCGATTGTCTTAAGACAGTGTGATCTGAAGTTTTTCAAAATAGCAAATAATCGATTGTGTGTGTTTAACAAGCGATTGTCAATGTTCAACAACCGATTGTGTGTGTTTAACAATCGATTGTTTTAAGAAAATGCTTAAACTGAAATTTTCAAACTGCATAGTAATCGATTATGGAAAACATATAATCGACTATCTGATTTAGTTAGTCAACTGACCTCAGCAGATTTTGAAAATATTGTTTAAATGTGAAACCAAAGAATTGAAGTTGTTTATTCTCATGTTCGTATATTTTCTTTTGTATGCCAAACCATGGGAAGTAAATTGATTGAAGGCTCCGGAAGAGCAACTGTAACTCTGCCCAAAGGCACGACGTTTATCTTAGAGAATGCAATATTCTCCTCCAAGTTTAAGAAGAACTTGTTGAGTTTTACTGATATCAATCAAAACGTTCTCCTCCAAGTCTTAAAGGAACTTGTTGAGTTTTAAAGATATCATTCAAAATGGATATCAGATTGATACAATACATGAGTATAATCTTGAATACCTCATTTACTCATGAAAACGAGGCTGCCCACTTCGGCTTGGGGTCACGCCATTTTGCATGCAGCAATGCTAGTTCGTCTCTGACTGACGAATTGACATAAATATTCCCCATTGCAATTGGTTCTGGGTCATGAACCTAATATATCCCATTTAAGAATCTTTGGATGCGCAGTATATATGTGCCTATAGCACCGCCATCCCGCACCAAAATGGGCCCGCAAAGAAGGTTAGGAATATATGTTGGGTTTGAATCGCCCTCCATCATTCGCTACCTCGAAAGATTGACAGGGGACTTGTTTACTGCACGATTTGCAGACTGTTGATTTGATGAGACACTTTTCCCAAAATTAGGGGGAGAAGTTGGTGAAACCAAACGGGAAATTTTGTGGAAAAATGCATCATTATCTCATCTTGATCCACATACCTCTATTTGTGAAAGAGAGGTACAAAAGATTATCCATTTGCAATGAATAGCAAATCAAACGCCTGACGCATTTACGGACTTGAAAAGGATAACGAAATCCCACATCCCTGCGGAAAATGTTCCAATCCGTATTGATGTCCCTGTTGGACAATCATCTAGTGTCATATCCAATGAGTCAAATGCACGCCTGAAGCGTGGCAGACCATTAGGTTCCAAAGATCGAATACCTAGAAAGAGGAAAGCAAATGATCAAAATGACACTACGAAAGAATCTCATGAGGAAATTCATGATTTAACAAATTCTAAGATTCATGAAGAATCCATTGAGCCCGAGGCTCTGGAAATACGGAACTATCCATAAATCCAATCAATATTGAGGTAAATATTAATCGAGTGGATATAGTGGTGGATAATGTCTTTGCTTATAATGTCGCATCTAGCATTATGCAAGAATGTGAGGATCTCGAACCTCAATCTGTTGAAGAATGTCGAAAAAGACATGATTGGCCAAAGTGGCAAGAAGCAATTCAATCAGAATTGAATTCGGTGGCAAAACGTGAAGTTTTTGGCCCTATAGTTGAAACACCTAATGGTGTTAAGCCTGTTGGCTATATATATGGCATGAATGATTGTTGGTCACGTACCTATTGTACGCCAAAGTATTTTGGAAATATGACTATTAAAGGACAACGATAATGCAAGAAACATATCTTGCATGTAAGTTTGATATGACCATAATGGTATAACTTTCTCTTTAAGAAAGATATTCACCACATGGATGTTGATGAATCTGTGGTAGTACAAAATTAATTGAGAGCTCTAGAAGAGCCAATTATTACTATGTTGGAGAAACACAATTGAGTATTGTGCTGTAGTAAGTCTCAAAGAAACATATTCAGTTTCCAAAGTACACGCGAAAGCGATTGATTATATTGAGACCATAAATAAAGGAAGGATTTGATATCTCCTATTACTACAACTTGTAGCGGGGTAATTTGTATATGGAAAGCTACCCGCTTTGTTCTCCAGTTTGTACTACACAAACGAAAGAATGCCACAATAAAGTGGATATCTATTGGTATAAAAACCCATGTCATAATGAATCTGAAGTTTATTGATAAGTGCACATGTCATGGTGTAAATTTGAAGTTTACCAATATTGATACTTTATTCAGTTGGCATTCGTGTTAGCCATCTCATTTTAAGTATGATGTGCAAATTCACATAGGTGAATATTAAAGAACTAGAAAGTTCTTTACGAATTCTCTTGTATCACTTGTTCTCATTAATGAACTGACCAACTAAAGAGTTCGGGTTGAAGCCCATAAATTCTGGAAATATCAAAGGTGAATATGGGCCCATTCACCTGCCATGTATACCACATATGATGCATCTATGAAATGGTTACATGCGCAATTGTTATTAACCCGCAGCCTGGCCGGTGCTTGCGAGGTAAATTGCTCAGTAATCTAACTTCGAGCATAATTTCCAGATTCTCTACTCAAGATAGTTCATCTTGATAAGTTGGTTTATATCAAAGTTGGTTTAGCAAGATAATTATTGAGTGCTTCCACTTAATAGCTAAACTGTTTCTTATGAGAACAAAGTTATATATATCAGTTTGATATACGTTGTATACGAGAGTATATTATATTCTCCCCTCACAAATGGTTCAGGGTCAGGAACCAAATAATTTCATCTTATTATTAATGTGCTGTGTATATTGACATGATAATGCACAAAGATGATTTCTCAAAGTTGAGGAAACAAGTTAGCTTTTCTAACATGAGGGGGAGACATGATAAACACTTGAGAAAAGGTTACATGAGATGAATTATCATTTGTGTAGATCCTCGAATATCATGATATGAACTTGAAGTTCATAAAAGGATAATTCAATTGCAACATATTGCAAAGCATGCTATACGCATTTGCTGACCCAAAGAATGTAACTATATTCTCACTGCAAATGCTCATATTAAGTCCTAGAAGGACAAAGTCTTGGATACGCTTGAAGCGTATAGAATGATTGTCGACGACATCTATAATTGCGCCAAATATTGATGAGGATCTTGTGTTTGTCGAATACAAACAAAATATTGGCCAAATGGAAGAGATACAATTCAAGCAGAATTGATTCCATATGAAAGGCATATAGTTTTGGACATGTAGTTCAAATACTTGAAAGTATAAAGTCAATGGTATGTGTAATCAGTTTTCGATATCTTATTTGTTTAGCATGACATGAAAACTTGATATGCATCTAAAGTCTATTATATGGCTTATATGACTTAACTTATATGTCAATCCATGAAAGATTGAAGTTGCTTGAAGCATATACAATTCTTGGTCCTGAAGTACCACATCCTAAGTACAATTTGTGTACATATGTATCTTGCTATAACTATAAGCATGATGGCATTGAGAATACATCTATGGAGATATTGAAGAGTTATTCCACGACATTATATGAAGATGTTCATATCTATCAAGAATGATGATTTCAAGGTGCGGAATATTTATTCAAGTCAATATGGTTGATTTATTTATCAAATCTCTACCAAAGATTGTTTTGAAGATGGTGCACAAGATTGTAATGCAAATGCTCAAGGATATAAATTGATGTTCTCATCAGGGGGGAGTTAATGCGCGTTGCACTCTTTTTCCCTTACAAGGTTTTGTCCCAACTGGGTTTTCCTTGCGAGGTTTTTAACGAGGCAACCAATAGGCGCATATTCAAACATGTGTACTCTTTTTCCTTCTCTTTAATTTTTCCCATTGGGTTTTGGTTTTAAGGTTTTAACGAGGCACATTGTTGAATAGACATTCAAGGGGGAGTGTTATAAAAAGACTTCTATTTAAGGTGAATGTCTATAATTAGGGAGATTCTAGAGTTTTATTCTTGGTAGCTAACTACCTCCCTATAAATAAAGGGGTCTTCTACCATTGTAAATCATCCCTAACAATCCCCAAAGTATCAATAAGAATACTCTTCTCCCTATTCTCTCTATATTGTTCTTGTTCTTGCATTATTCTACTTGTTCTTATATTATTTCATAACAGTATTTTCTTTTTCAATAAAGTTAGTTGTATTATATTAAACAGAAAGAGTTACTAAGGTACAAAGGGGAACCATTCGAGCTAGCAACCTCAGAACATTATTTATTGAAAGCACGTAAAACAAAAGGTGAGGGGAGGTGGGGGATGACATAAAATATAGAGGATGCCACGATGTTGGCTACTTGCAGAAGCTAAGTGTTGGGAATAAACCCCCTACCAAAATAATATTCACGATAATAAAAACAGAATAATAATGTAGCACTGAGATACGGTAATTAACAAGAATAAAAGAGTAACAATGATACCAATATTTTTACGTGGAAACCCTTTCTGAATAAAGGAAAAAACCACGGCCCTGAGAGGAGCAACTGATATCACTATAGTAGGAATTTTTACACTTTGTAGGTTCGAGTAAAATATTCCAGAGACCACTACAACACTCAAACGAAATAACCCTCTTTTGATATTCCACCTCACTACAATATCGCTCATTCTCTATTTTCTTTCACATACTATTTTCTTATACCCTATCTGTGAAATCTTACTCTTTTTCTCTCTTTCTGTTGGTGCAAAAAATAAGAGCCGAAGCTCTCATTTTATAGGCAAAATGAGGCAGCCTTTCTTGAACTTTTGTTTATGCAGCACACTTAATTTGACAGAAACAAAGTGTGGGTTGCTGTGGTTGTTGCCGACTTTTGACAAAAGTTGGCAAAGAAAGACAATTTCTTCCTTAATTTAAGGGGCTGGACCCCATCACCCCCCTCCCTCCAGCCCCATTTATCTAGAGGGAATAACACCGCAGTTTCTAGTTTGAGTATATGCAGATAAGTTCTTTGCATAGCTCAAACTTGTCTCTTGATATCACTTTGGTCAGCATATCCGCAGGATTTTCGCTTGTGTGAATCTTTTTGACATGTAAAGATTCGTCCGCCACTTTCTCACGAATCTAGTGATATCTTACATCTATGTTTTTGGTCCTTGCATGGTACATAGAGTTCCTGCTAAGGTCTATTGCACTTTGGCTATCACAATAGACGATATACTCCTTTAGGTGCAATCCAAACTCTTGAAGGAACCATTTGAGCCATATCATTTCCTTGCCAGTTTCTGTAGCGGCAATGTACTCTACTTCAGTTTTAGAGAGTGCGACACACTTCTGCAACCTCGACTGCCATGATATAGCTCCCCCTGAAAATGTAAACAAATATCCTGTAGTGGATTTTCTATTATCAATGTCACCTGCCATATCAGCATCCGTATAGCCCTTCAAGATTGGATCCGATACTCCAAAGCATAAACAATCTCCCGTGGTACCTCTCAGATACCTGAGTATCCACTTGACTGATTCCCAATATTCCTTTCCAGGATTTTCAAGAAACCTGCTGACAACACCAACTGCGTGAGCAATATCAGGTCTAGTACATACCATTGCATACATCAAGCTTCCAACTGCTGAAGAATAAGGAACTCTAGCCATGTTCCCTTTCTCCTCCTCTGTTGTAGGACACATCTTTTTGCTCAATTTTAGATGACTAGCATGAGGTGTGCTCACTGGCTTAGCATTCTTCATGTTGAAGCGTTCTAGTACACGTTCAATGTACTTCTCCTGAGATAGCCACAACTTTCTACTTGTTCTCTCTCGAACTATCTTCATCCCTAGAATTTGTTGTGTTGCGCCCAAGTCCTTCATATCAAATGACTTGGACATATCTCCCTTCAACTTTGCTATCAACCCCTTGTCTTTTCCTACAATTAACATGTCATCCACATACAACAACAATATAATAAAATTTTTCTCAGAAAATCTTTTGAAGTATACACATGGATCAGAATAGGTCTTTATGTATGTTTGACTTTTCATGAATGAGTCAAACTTCATGTATCACTACCTTGGTGCCTACTTTAATCCATAAAGACTCTTATTCAATTTGCACACTATGTGTTTCTTTACAGCTACTTCAAATCCTTCTGGCTGCTCCATATAAATCTCTTCTTTCAAATCTCCATGAAGAAATGCAGTTTTCACATCCAACTGCTCCACTAAAAGATCTAGGCTAGCTGCTAAGCTCAAAATTGTTCGAATAGAAGTCATTTTTACAACAGGTGAGAAAATTTCATCAAAAATCAATACCTTTCTTCTGTTCGAAGCCTTTAATGACCAATCGAGCTTTGTATCTGACCATCTTGCCATTTTCATCTTTCTTTAATTTAAAGACCCATTTGCATTTGAGTGGTCTTTTACCCTTTGGAAGTTCAACAAGTTTGTACGTGCCGTTTTTCTGTAGAGATTCCATCTCTTCTTGCATGGCTTTCATTCACTGGTTCTTTTCTGGATGGGACAGCGCCTCCTTAACACATTCTGGCTCCCCCTCATCACTGATGAGGACATACTCTGTGAAAGGGTACCTGCATAACTCTACCCCTGGCCTCTCCGATCTCCTTAGAGTTTGATATTGTTCTTCTTCCTGAGTGGGGTGCTCCACTTCCTCGACACCTTCATCTAGTTGCTCCCCCTGCTCAATAGCCTCACCAGGTTGCTCCCCCTGCTCAATAACCTCACCATGTTGCTCCCCCTTCTCGGCAACCTCGTCGGTCGTACTTTCTGCACTTGTGGGATTGTTAGAAGTAGAAGGAATAATAACAAGGTTAGGAATTATACCATTATTCACCTTTTCTAACATATCAGCAGCAGTTCCAACATCACTTTCTCGGAAGACTACATCTCTGCTTTTGATGACCTTCTTCTTTACAGGATACCACAATCTATACCCAAACGCTTCATCTCCATATCCGATAAATATGCAAGGAACAGATTTATCATCCAGCTTTGTTCTCTGCTCTTTTGGTACATGTGCAAAAGCTCTGCAATAGAACACCTTCAGATGCGAGTAGGACACCTCCTTATTGGTCCAAACTCTCTCTGGGATGTCAAACGCCAATGAAACTGATGGACTCCTATTGATCAGGTAACATGTTGTTTGAACTGCTTCACCCCAGAATGACTTAGGTGGTTTAGCCATTCTAAGCATGCTTCTCACCTTCTCCACAATAGTGCGATTCATCATCTATGCTACACCATTGTGCTGTGGGGTTCCAGGAACTGTCTTTTCATGTCTGATCCCATGACTTGAACAGTACTCTTCAAATTCCCGTGAAGTGTACTCACCTCCATTGTCACTTCAGAGACGCTTTAGCTTTTTACCTGTCTCTCTTTCTACAAGAGCATGAAACTTCTGGAAAACTTGAAACACCTGATCTTTGGTTTTCAAATATAAACCCAAAATTTTCGTGAAGCATCATCAATAAAAGTAACAAAATATTTGTTACTGCCCATTGATTCAATTTCCATTGGGCCACAAACATCAGAATATACTAAATCAAGTATATTTAATTTTCTTTCAGACGATGTCTGAAATGAGACTCTATGCTGCTTACCAAATAAACAGTAGTCACAGGGTTTTATTGTTGTACCTTTGGCATAAGAAATAAGTGATTTCTTGGCAAGAATCTGCAATCCCTTCTCACTCATATGACCCATTCTTTTATGCCACAAATCTGCAGAAATCTCATCTTGTGCCGCATTTAATTCACCTTGACATATTTCTGCATTTGTCCTGTAAAACATGCCACGAGCAACTCCCTTTGCAATCACTAATGATCCCTTGGTGAGTCTCCACTTTTGATTTGCAAAATAGTTCTCGTATCCATCTCGGTCCAAAGCACTCCCCGAGATCAAGTTCATCCGCAAATCAGGTATATGCCGCACATCCTTTAGACCCAATGTGCATCCGACATTTGTCTTGATACAAATGTCACCAATCCCCGCAATCTTTGAGTAACTCGTGTTACCATTCTCACTCTGCCGAAATCACCTGCTACATATCTGCAAAAAAGATCTCTTACCGGTGTGGCATGGTAAGATGTCGTTGTGTCAACCACCCATTCTGACTCTGGACCTGACAGGTGCATGCATTCCTCTTCATCATTTATAAAGAGAACAACATTATCATTGTTTTGCACGTGTTTTCCCCATTCTTCTGGCCACTAGTTCACCTTTGCCCTTCCTTGGATATGGGCAATCTCTTTTGAAATGACCTGGTTGATCATAGTTGTAGCAATTTCTGGCTTTTGATTTGGATCGATTCTTTGACTTTCCACGAGCTCCGGATCTACCATAGTTGCTCGAACTCCTTTGATAACTCCTGCCTCTACCTTATGTGATAAGAGTTTGTCCTTGATTTTTAGGCTTTTTTCTCGTCTTCTCATTTAGTAAAAGAGCCGATGTGACATCTTTCAACTCAATAGTAGTCTTACCGTGCATGATGGTTGTTGCCAAATTATCGTACGAAGATGGCAACGAGTTCAATAGCAAGATGACTTTATCTTCCTCCTCGATTTTCACTCCGAGGTTGGAAAGTTGTGTGATTAGTCCGTTAAATATATTTAAATGTGACAAAAAACTCATAACTTCACCCATGTGTAGGACGTATAACTGCTTCTTCAGGTACAATTTAATTTTCAGCATTTTGGACATGTATAGGCTTTCCAACCTTGTCCAAATTCCACGTGCAGTGTCTTCATCAATGATGTTATTTACCACATCATTCGATAAGTGAAACCTGATTGTACTAGCATCTCTTTCATCCAAGTCATCCCAATCCTCAGCTTTCATGGTATCAGGCTTTTTGGTATTCAACTAGTACCTTGTGTAATCCTTGTTGGATGAGCATATCCCTCATCCTTCTTTGCCATGTTGAAAAACCGTTTTATCCGTTGAATTTAGCTCCTTGTACTTAACTCCGGACATTTTTATTTTTTTACCGAGTATAGTACCACCGACAGTGAATAGTATTTTAGTGAACAAGCAGAACCTTTGCTCTGATACCAATTATTGGGAATAAACCCCCTACCAAAATAATATTCACGGTAATAAAAACGAAATAATAATGTAGCACCGAGATACGGTAATTAACAAGAATAAAAGAGTAACAATGACACCAAGATTTTTACGTGGAAAACCCTTCTGAATAAAGAAAAAAACCACGGCCCTGAGAGGAGCAACTGCTATCACTATAGTAAGGAATTTTTACACTTTGTAGGTCCGAGTAAAATACTCCAAAGACCACTAGAAATAACCCTCTTTTGATATTCCACCTCACTACAATATCGCTCTCTCTATTTTCTTCACATGCTATTTTCTTATACCCTGTCTGTGAAACCTTACTCTTTTTCTCTCTTTCTATTGGTGTAAAAAGTGAGAGCCGAAGCTCTCATTTTATAGGCAAAATGAGGCAGCATTTCTTGAACTTTTCTTTCTGCAGCACACTTAATTTGACAGAAACAAAGTGTGGATTGCTGTGATTGTTGCCGACTTTTGACAAAAATTGACAAAGGAAGACAATTTCTTTCTTAATTTAAGGGGTTGGACCCCATCACTAACATCATGCCAAACTTTGCCATGGAATCAGCTACAGAATTTGCTTCCGGGTTGATATGCTTAAGTTCCATATATTACAGTTGTCAGAATAATGACCTGAGGAATCAAGAATGAAAAGTCGATTCCAAAGTTAGCAATTATACTTAAATCGGATTGATTCAACAAAGCAAATTGAATAGAAACCCTAAAAACAAAAATCGAGAGCAGAAAATAATTTGTAATGAATAAGGGGCCATGTACGTGCTTTGGGGGAGAGCAGCGTCTAAACTATAATCTATTGGAACATGTTACTTTGAGATATTATAATTATTTTATTCAAAAATTTAACAACAATTTTATTCTCACATATGCTATCAAATTTAGGCTGATGATTAAAACTAGGGGTGTGCATCCGACTTATCGATTCAATTTTGATCCTTATCGATAATTACTTATCGATTATCGATTTGTACATATGCTTATCGTTATCGTTTCAATAAGGTTTTGATTTTTTCGATTTTGATTTATCGATTTTTGGGGCTTATCGATTCGGTTATCGATTACACCAATAAGAAAATTTACGGTATTCCATAAAAAGTATATCGCTATAAACGTGCCTTACTTATATGGACAAAAATAAGCTAAAATAAGACGAGCACCATTTACAACATAAAAATTGTATCAACAAGCACATGTAACAAAACTGAAGTAAGGGATCAAATGTATGCTACCAACACTCCAGCGATATAAAAAACAAAACAAAATAAAATACATCATCACGACTAATTTTGTTTTACATTAATTTGAACTTCATTCCCTTGATCTTTAAATATGATCATTCCTTAAATGAGGTAGAGGAAATAATAGGGTAAAGGAAAGGGTATAGATTAGGGAAAATGATATTGTATAGCCGCTTTCAAAATAGTAGCGGAATATATATATATATATATATATATATTCTGTATGTTATATTAATCTACACAAATAAGTAATTACTAATTTCCAAGTATCTACAGTCTTAGAGGTGTGCATTCGATTTATCGATTCAATTTTGACCCTTATCGATAATTACTTATCGATTATCGATTTGTACATATGCCTATCGTTATCGTTTCAATAAGGTTTCGATTTTTCGATTTCGATTACAAATAATCGATTCGATTTATCGATAAACCGATTTGAATGCACACCCTTAATGAAAACAGATAATTTCAAAAGAATTGATATTGAAAAAGGAAATCAAGATGTAGAATATATTGATATTGTCTTTTCAATATTTTTTAATATTTATTGTGTACAGGTAAAACTAGGCTCACGGTACTCCCCAGTCTTTGATAGGATAAATTGAGCTCGGAATATTATGATAAAGGACCGGAATCAAAATAAGGGTCTCATCAAGTCAGAGTGCGGGGCATGACGCCCGCCCTCGAGAATATTGGTCATGATTCGGGATCAGTCCTACCTCTGAAAGACTTCGGGGAATAATGTCGGACAATCATACACGATCAACAAAAGCTGTGATATTCGTGATCGATTGGATGTCACTGAGTGGATCTCGGTACATATCCACAAAGAACTGGCAATCAGTTAAAATAGAAGATTTCTTACCTTTTATGTAACTGTACCTAGAGTAGGATTCCTCTACTATATAAATAGGGTGTGATAACTCAATAGGCACTTTTGTAATGCGCATTTCGAAGCAATATATCATTATTTTATTGTTATCAAAGCTCTTTTTCTTATTCATCAATATTGGCCACTGTGAGCCCGGATCAAGGGTGAAGGTTATACTAAGGATAGAATAATTCTCCTTGCATGGTTTGAATTTCTTATATCTTTACTTGTTTATTCTAATTCAATTTATCATTTTGTATCAAACGAATATGCATATTATTAAAATTATGTACAAATTCAATTATTATCAAATTTTGAGGGTAAATAGTTTGGCGCCCACCATGGGGCTAAGGATAATAGTGGCAATTTGATACAAATTCACATAACACACCATATTATATACTTGTTCTTTGAAGTATCTTTGATTTCAGGTTAAAGTTTGAAATGTTAAACTCCCAATCTGTCCTTCTAAACGTAGATGCTGAGTCCGGCCACCATGGCGAGAATAACAATGTAGCACCCAGTAACGAGGTGCCCCCATCAATGTCAATGGAGTTTCAGCCGCGAGCCCGATCGACGCTTGATCACATGTAGTCATCAATGCAAATTTTCCTACCGATCCTGAGAACAGCGTCCGCAAGGAAATCCAATCGATTGCCCAAAATACTCACAACAATGAAGTTGATGAGATCAACTTGCAGGCGTTCTTTGAAATGTTGCATGCTCGAGAGACAGCGATAGCCCCGTTACAGAACCAAATATGCGCCGAGCAAAATTGAGCTCGAGGCATCCCGTAAAAATGAACCGGTCATGGAAAGGCCGAATGAAAATGAATTGGGAACCAACCCAAAGATCATAAAGATGCTTGAGGAGCCGACAAAACGGGTAGAATTAGGAGAAAAGAAAATCAAAGCTAATGACAAAAAGGTAGAAACCTACAATTCCATCGTCGACCAAATCCCAGGAGCACCACCGATATTAAAAGGACTGGATTCCAATAAGTGTATTCAAAAACTGTTTCCTCCTAGCACAGCTCTGAAGCCAATCCCTAAGAAGTTGCGCATGCTCGAGCTTCCTAAGTACAATGGAAAAACCGACCCAAATGAGAATGTCACCTCCTCCACATGCGCCATCAAAGGGAATAACTCGGAGGATGATGAGATCTAGTCTGTCCTACTGAAAACGTTTGGGGAAACTCTATCAAGGGGAGCTATGATATGGTATCACAACTTACCTTCTAATTGACTCGTTTTCTATGCTTGTATATTCCTTCATTAAAGCAAACGTTGGAGCTATCAAGGTCAAGACGGGGAAGTCGGACCTTTTCAAAGTGAAATAGAGGGATAATGAGATGCTAAATGAATTCATATCCCGATTTCAAATAGAACATATGGGCCTGCCTCTGGTCGTGGATGATTGTCTCATTCAGACCTTCACCCAAGGACTATACATTTGAATCTCGTTGGCTTCACAACATGTGAAACAAAATCTAGTAGAATATACGGTTGTTACTTGGGCCGACGTACATAACCGGCATCAACTAAAAATTAGGGTCAAACGTTATCAACTTAGGGACCCTTTTGGGTTCGTTTATCCCTTCAAAGTTGTTGACAGAGTCAAGAGAGACATTAACCGTGAACCAAGAGCAAACATGATCGGTATCAGCCATACAACGGAGACCGAAAAAAATAATAGGTTTGGGCGAAACCCTGTGAGAAGTGAAAGGAGGAGCAATCGAGGTCATAATAACTGGGGAATCATGAGCAAAAATAGTTTCGACAGGCCCATGGGGCCTAAGGAAGCGCCAAAGTTATCGGAGTACAACTTTAAGGTTTGACCACCGTAGGGTACCAATTCTCATGCACTCGAACAAGTTACTTTTGGCGTAATGATGTTTTAGTCTTTACGAGGGCTCCCCTAGCTAGATTAAATCCCGAGGGTCAATCAAGATGATCCCTTTTTGACGGTTTTAGAGAGGGGAAATCCTTTTCTAGGCTGACCAGTATCCGCGCAGGTGCAACGAAAGGAGAAATTGTCATCCCGGTCAATCTAATTGGGATGCCCTGGGCCTGACATGTCACATGGAAAGAGTAACATGAAGCTTAGAATTGGGGACTAGTTTCAAACAAAATCTGAATAAAGAAAAAGGTAGGGTCGTTTCTTTGTCGAGTCATTTAATTTTCTTAGTTCCACTCGGGCATACTCTTTTATATGCTCGACACAGGTTGTGATGTCGGGTCCTCTATTCAGATAAGAACTATGATTCTTCTCTCGATCAATTCTTGCCATCACGCTCTGGCTTTGCATCTGCCATACTAACTGTTCTTGATTCAACACACTTCTAACATAGTGTCCGAGTAGATACTACTTCTTTGACGATCCCCGTACGCCCGACCGCCTTTGGTTTCTTCTAATGGCATGCCTTTGCCTCCTCTATTCCTGCTTTCTGGGGTACCTCTTCATCTAGTATCAAATGATTTGTTAGACGATTCTATTGATTTCTTCTCATTGCAAAACAAATTTTTGGAACCCTAGGTCTCTATTCAGTCAAACAAATAGATGGATCGCTCTTTCATGTCCAAGAAGTATAACAACTCGTCGAACCCTCATTCTTTACTTCTAGGGTCAATCAATCGGTACCTCTTCATCTACTATCAAATGATTTGTTAGACGATTCTATTGATTTCTTCTCGTTGCAAAACAAATTTTGGAACCCTAGGTCTCTGTTCAGTCAAACAAATAGATGGATCGCTCTTTCATGTCCTAGAAGTATAACAACTCGTCGAACCCTCATTCTTTACTTCTAGGGTCAATCAATCGGTAGTCCTCTAATTTTTTCTCGAAAGCCTAACGTATCCCTAAGGTCATATCATACATTGGATTCATGGGCGACTGGTATAGGGCTAATGTGGTATCTCAAAAATTAGGATTTGATGGTATTTGTAAGGATCCTCGAGGCTCTTGCCATCGGACGCATCAAAGACATCACGTGTCCTAGACCTCTATAGTTCGATCCAGCCCAAATGGATCTTAACCTAATGTGCAAACATCATGACACTAATGGCCACAAAATAGAGGATTGCTGACAACTAAGAGAAGAAGTACCACGACTATTCAACAACGAACATCTCCGAGAGTTCCGGAGCCATAGAGCCAAGATTCATTTCAGGAATAGAGATTCTAGTAAATAGATCAATTAGGAGGAAACCTAGAACATCATTAACATGATCATCTGCGGGGTCGATGGTCCCTATGGGTCATTGTTAAAACACACTAAATTATTCAACACAAAAGAAAAACGGACTCGAGATTACATGTCATATGGAACCTTGTCTTTCAATGATAAGGATGTTGAAGGCATAGTGGATACCCACAATGATGCATAGGTAATATCTGTTAGAAACTACGCTTAACGCTAGAGGGGGGGTGAATAGCGTTTTAATGAAATTTAGCGTTTTCTTGCGGAATTTAAATTTTACAGGAAGTAAATAAGTGCAATAAAAATAACTTACACAAGGATACTGGTTGGCCACAACAGTGGTTAGTCCAGTCCCCGAGAGACTCTCTCGAGATTTTCTACTAACTTGTTAAGCTTACGGGTGCTTAACAAACCTTTACAGTTGCTCGGAGATACAATCTCAAAGACTTCACTTGCTCGGAGGTTCCTCACCTCAAAGACTTCACTTGCTCGGGGATACAATCCCAAAGACTTCACTTGCTCGGGGATACAATCCCAAAGACTTCACTTGCTCGGGGATACAATCCCAAAGACTTCACTTGCTCGGGGATACAATCCCAAAGACTTCAACAGAGGAAGCACAAGTTCCTCAACACAAGAGAATCAAAATTCTCTTACAAGTATTTGAAATACTTGAACACTCACTTAACAAAGGTACTCCTTGATGAGTAGATATGAGTAAAATAATACGCTCAAGATCACAACAACTTTGAACAATAATATGGCTCTCAAAAGCTTTATGAAATGAGTAGAAAATAATGAACAATTGAATGAAAGCTTAAAGCAATGTAATGATCAGTTAGTGTATGTTGTTGTGTTTAAAACACTGAGTTGAAGCTGTATTTATAGGTGCAAAACTTGGTCTTACCGTTGTCTAATTGCCAATTAAGAATTGCTGAATTTACTCAGTGACAATCGATTGTCAAGACCGAACAATCGATTATCTGCCAGTCAGATCAAAAATCAATCCCAGATTTTACGCTTAATAATCGATTACTTACAATCCATAATCGATTACTGGCAAAATTCAAATTCAGATAATCGATTATACCAAATCCATAATCGATTACTTCAGCAACGTTCCAAAAATCATTTACAGATTTTAATCAAAAACATCGATTATAGCAAATCAATAATTGATTACCTCATTAACGTTTTAAAAATTATTTCCGGATTTTGAGCAAAACATCGATTACAGAAAACCAATAATCGATTACTTTGAGGTATTTGAAAATCATTTGACAACGGTCAGCTTCAACAATCGATTGTCCCTTGCAACAATCGATTACTTGTCATTTTCTGAAAATCTCAAATCACACTGTTTCAAGCCAAAGTTTTTGCGACTAAGTATAAACTTTGACAATCAATTGTTGGACATAGACAATCGATTGTTAAACCCAGTTAACTCAACATAATCGATTACTATTAGTTACTAATCGATTACTTAAGTAATTTTAAAATCACTGGGAGACATCAACTCAACATAATCGATTACCATTAGTTCATAATCGATTATTCTGAGTATTGGAAAACTTTACCTCATCAATAATCGATTGTCATTAGTTCACAATCGATTATCTTGCAGATTTGGAAAAACCTGATGTTAACTGTCTTATTCACAATCGATTATCATTAGTTCATAATCGATTGTCATGCAGTCTTGGCTTATAAACAATCGATTATCATAAGTACACAATCGATTATTCTTAGCCCAGATTTCTGAGGTATGTTTAGAAAACATTTTGTCTAATGTAAATATGCATCATTTGAAATCATTTGATACAGAAATAAGTATGCATGATTTTGGAAAATAGTTTTATGAGAGAAGCCATGTTATGGAGTCAAGTTCTAGGATCAAGATCACATTTAAGAATAACTCAATAATAACAATTAAAAACAACGTCTTGAGCTTCAATCTCAACATTTGTGCTCTTGTACTTGAACTCCGTCATATATCAATTTGTGCTTTGTTTGTCATTCATCAAAACCTACAAAAGAATACACGTTTAGTATATCGCATTGAGAACGTGTTTCCAACAATTTCCCCCTTTTTGATAATGGCAAACATTAAGCGGGATATGCAATTTTGACAAATAATATTGACGATTCAAGACAAGTAACAAGTATGCATATTTGTTCTTGTTCCCCCTCAATTAAAGAATTCCCCCTCAATTTTAGCTTATAAGCAATTTAGCAATGTAGAGGTGGTGCATACCCGTTATCCCGTTATCTTCCCCCTTTTGCCATTAGCAAAAAAATAGTAAGGAAAGATACATAAAGACGAAATAAAACAAAGTTTATTTATTGAAAATTAAAGGGGTACAGCAGAGGGACATCCAACAATACAATTAAAAACAGAAAAAAAACAATACAATATCAATTATCTCCGTCACGATCCGCCTCGTCATCCGGCGCAGCTTCAAAGGGAACGAGACCCGCATAGGGATAATGGACATGGTCAAAATAACCATGGATCTCGTGTGTCAACTGAGAGAGCTGGTCGGATATAGTTTGGAGGGTGGGCTCCTGAGATGGACGAGCACGACGGGCAGGACGGGTAGGAGGAGGAGCTGGAGCATGATCACCATCATGATGGAAGGATGATTCCGAGATTTCCCAGATTTTGGTACTCCTTTTGAGAGGACCATTTTCAGTGACAAATCCGGATGCTTCAAGAAAATTCATGATGAGGAGAGAATAAGGAAGGGGCATGTTATCGGCGACGGCATCGAGCATGTGCATTTTAATGAGCCGACACCAATTGATCTTGGCTCCAGTGACAATGGCATGTAAGAGCTTGGAGTCCTCTTGGGATATGGTGGTATGATTGTGCCTACGAGGTCATAGGACACGGGTGATGAAGTAGAGGAGAAATCGATAATTTGGGTCCATGCCCGAGATGGTAGGACGACGAGAAGAAGCTTGATCATAAGAGATTCCGGCTTGGTGGAAAAGAATGGATTCATCAAAGAGAGAGCCGGCCTCATGAATATACCAGATAAGATCTTCACCATCGTTTGGAATGCGGGCGATGGTGTAAAGGTTCTCGTCAGAGAGGAGAATGTGAATGCCATTGATGGAGGTGACCACCTCACCATCTTCATCTTTGTGAAGATTTGAATAGAATGCTTCAACTAAAGTTGTGTTAATATGAGGATGGGTAAGGAGCAAGAAATCATAGAGTTGACACTCTTTGAGCATGTTGGCGGCAGGGGCGAAAGGTTCAAGGAGCTTGCTTGTTGAGAAGCGAGGAGGAAGAATAAATCGCTTCTCAAACTTGGAGAGAAACCTAGAAAGTTCAGCTTGAGTTTCGAAGAACAAAACGGACCCGTCTTCATATGGGAAGTTTAGAGGAGGAGGGACTGTTGAGGCTGAGGCACCTTGCCTGGAACGAGAACGTTTGGAGGAACGTCCAGACATATTGGAAAATTTTTACTGCTGAATTTTTGAGACTAAGATGCAAGGAATTGACCTTTGATTTTTAGAAATGGTGCTTGAGTGAGTGAGAATGATCCTATACGAGGGCTATTTATAGGAGAAGGAGTGATCAGCCATTTACTAAAGATACCTTCTGAAAATTGAAAGTTGGAACAGTCAAAAACGGTAAGAAATAAATTTACTGACCGTTAGATAATCGATTATTTGGCAGAGATAATCGATTGTATTTACTGTTGGATTGAATTTTGAAACTGACAAATCGATTTAAGAGACAAACGGTAAAAAAATTTGAATGAGATAATTGATTATCAACACAAAATAATCGATTATGGAGCATTTATGTCCTGACAGCAATCGATGTTGGAGCCAAACGGTAACAAAGTTTAAACAAGAAATAATCGATTGTCAATTTTGGTAATCGATTATTATTGAAATATGGTTGATACAGAGAACTCGGAGAATTTCTGAATATGACAACTAATCGATTATAGGAAGAAATAATCGATTGTCTGGAAAAGTATTGCTGAATGACTGAGAAGGAAATCGATTATGCAATATAAGGAGTTAACAAATTAAACACATTTGCATAATAAAACTAATCAGTCGAAACAATCGATTATTGATACTGATAATCGATGTACTGCACAGTAGATAATTGATTATTTTCTTGGGATAATCGATTGCGGTGTGCTAAGACTTCATAATTTATCTTACCTTTGGGGAAGTACCTGCAGAATGGAATTAAACGTCTCCGACGCTCAAGTCAGTAATTTATAGTGACGTGAATAAATTACACTAGTGTTATCAAGTGATATCGTGAACTCTTAAGAATTGTGTCCTAGAGTGTTCTTAAGAGAGTTTCGGGTACTTACCTTTCCTACGACGTCGCCAATTACCTGATCAAGAGGGTGATCTTTGATCGTCCTCCATTCATTTTGTTCTTTTGTTTCACTCCCCAAATATGGAGCTTCTTCCGTTGATTGTTCCACAATTTCATCATTGATTTCCTTCGATGCCTTTTCTTGTATTTTGTTTTTCAAATTGCTTAAAATATCAACCGATCTGAATATGATTGTTTCCAAATATGACACTTCCTCCTTCTTTGTGCTCTAGTTGAAGGGATTTGGATTCATCTCCCGTCATGTGTTTGGAGCATCCACTATCAAGGTACCATAGTACGCTTGATCCCTTCAAGCACACCTACAAAACAAATTAATTTTCTTTGGGTACCCATGCCATCTTGGGTCCTTGAGGGTTAGGCATATTGTAATAATATGTTTGAGTAGCATGTCTATGACGAGTAAAACATGCGGGAGCAATATGACCAATGCGTCTACAATAATGACATGTCACATTCGGATTATGCATTCGTCTAGGTTCATAGTAGCTAGATGAATGAAGGTTGCTTACCTTATTTTGAATGCTATCATTTCTCCTACTTTGATCTCTAGGATGGGTAGTGTTTCTAGAGTGATGATATCTAGGTTGAGGACCATTTTGGGGTCTTCTAGGAGGTTCACAATTTTGCCTAAAATATGCATCATGTCTATGGTGACTATTTCTAGGCGGAGGGTCATTTCTTGGTCTAGCATGCAAATTTGTTCTAGGATAGCTATTTCTAGGATACACATTTTTGTTGTTGTTCCTAGGTTGAGCTCTAGGTTTTTGAGGTTTAGCATCAACCTTTTCTTCATTTTTAAAACCTATTCCGTGCTTAGTTGATTTTAGGTTATCAAGAACAACATTCAAGTTTTTATGCGAGGAATTAAACTTATCTAGTGTGCCTTTAAGTCTACCTACTTCATTCTTAAGGTTCACACAAGAAACACAACCTTTAGTAGAACTTTCAGGTTTGTCGGCACTTCTCTTTCCATAAAACTTGTTTTGTTCGTGTAGCTTCTCATTTTCCAAAACCAGTTTTTCTAATTCCTTTTCTTTTAAAGAAATCTATTTTTGAAAATCCGTTTCTTTTAGAGAAGCGTTTTCTCTTAAGCTAGTGACAGTTTTTGAAGCCTTTAAAAATTCAGTATATAACTCATCAAAAGCATTACGCATTTCATCAAGTGAAAAGTTTTCAGACGAAATTTGACGTACCTCATTTTGGTTGTCTTCTTGTGCCATGAGACAAAGGTTTGCAGCTTCGTCGTTTTCTTCTTCACTTGATTCATCTCCGGAGTCGCCTCCCCACGAGATATATGCCCGTTGCTTTTTAAAGGATTTCTTCTCCTTTTTGATGTTTGGGCAATTTGTTTTGATGTGTCCAGTTTCTCCACATTCATAGCATTTTATTTGCTCACCTTGTTTTTTTCCTTTGCGCTCATATTCCTTGCGCATAAACTTTTGGAATCTTTTAATGACTAATCCAAACTCGTTGTCTTCTTCCTCTTCAATCTTTGGTTGGCTTGTGCTTGCTTTTAGAGCAATCTTTTGCCTTCTTTGATCATCAACAAACGGGTTAAGAATAGTAGACTCATAGGTTTTAAGATTACCTCTTAGTGCGTCGATGGTGACGTTTGAGACTCCAATTGATTCTTGGATAGCATCGGCTTTGGATCGCCATGCCGGTGTGAGGCTTCTAAGAACTTTTCGAACAAGTTCTCTATCCGTGAACGTCTTCTTGAGGACGTGTAGATCATTTACTATTGTTGAAAAGCGCTCAAACATCTCATCTACTTTTTCTCCTTCCTTCATATGAAACAATTCGTAAGCATGAGTAAGAAAATCAACTTTTGCTTCTCTTACCTGGTCAGTCCCTTCGTAAGTGACTTCTAATTTGTCCCACATTTCTTTTGCTGTTTTGCAACATGAAAGTTTCCTGTAATCGTTAGCGTTAATAGCACAATACAATAAATTTACAGCTTTATAATTATTTTGAATCATTCTATTGTCCTCTGTGGTGCACTCCTCTTCGGATTTGGGAATCCATTCGCCTTCCACTTTCTTGACTGGAATTTCATTTCCCTTTGTGTACACTTTCCAAAGGTAGGGACAATTTGACCGAATGAAGATTTCCATCCTCTCCTTCCAGTATGAGTAATTTGTGCCATTGAATAGAGGAGGTCGTGTAGGGCATTGTCCTTCTTCAATTCCTGCAAAAGAATCTAGAGTAGAAGCCATGGATGGTTCTCTCAAACTGTTAAGTTTTTCAGAGAGTTGGGCTCTGATACCAATTGTTAGAAACTACGCTTAACGCTAGAGGGGGGGTGAATAGCGTTTTAATGAAATTTAGCGTTTTCTTGCGGAATTTAAATTTTACAGGAAGTAAATAAGTGCAATAAAAATAACTTACACAAGGATATATCCTGGTTGGCCACAACAGTGGTTAGTCCAGTCCCCGAGAGACTCTCTCGAGATTTTCTACTAACTTGTTAAGCTTACGGGTGCTTAACAAACCTTTACAGTTGCTCGGAGATACAATCTCAAAGACTTCACTTGCTCGGGGATACAATCCCAAAGACTTCACTTGCTCGGGGATACAATCCCAAAGACTTCACTTGCTCGGGGATACAATCCCAAAGACTTCACTTGCTCGGGGATACAATCCCAAAGACTTCAACAGAGGAAGCACAAGTTCCTCAACACAAGAGAATCAAAATTCTCTTACAAGTATTTGAAATACTTGAACACTCACTTAACAAAGGTACTCCTTGATGAGTAGATATGAGTAAAATAATACGCTCAAGATCACAACAACTTTGAACAATAATATGGCTCTCAAAAGCTTTATGAAATGAGTAGAAAATGATGAACAATTGAATGAAAGCTTAAAGCAATGTAATGATCAGTTAGTGTATGTTGTTGTGTTTAAAACACTGAGTTGAAGCTGTATTTATAGGTGCAAAACTTGGTCTTACCGTTGTCTAATTGCCAATTAAGAATTGCTGAATTTACTCAGTGACAATCGATTGTCAAGACCGAACAATCGATTATCTGCCAGTCAGATCAAAAATCAATCCCAGATTTTACGCTTAATAATCGATTACTTACAATCCATAATCGATTACTGGCAAAATTCAAATTCAGATAATCGATTATACCAAATCCATAATCGATTACTTCAGCAACGTTCCAAAAATCATTTACAGATTTTAATCAAAAACATCGATTATAGCAAATCAATAATTGATTACCTCATTAACGTTTTAAAAATTATTTTCGGATTTTGAGCAAAATATCGATTACAGAAAACCAATAATCGATTACTTTGAGGTATTTGAAAATCATTTGACAACGGTCAGCTTCAACAATCGATTGTCCCTTGCAACAATCGATTACTTGTCATTTTCTGAAAATCTCAAATCACACTGTTTCAAGCCAAAGTTTTTGCGACTAAGTATAAACTTTGACAATCAATTGTTGGACATAGACAATCGATTGTTAAACCCAGTTAACTCAACATAATCGATTACTATTAGTTACTAATCAAT
Source organism: Nicotiana benthamiana (assembly GCA_034376525.1). Lineage (NCBI taxonomy): Eukaryota > Viridiplantae > Streptophyta > Magnoliopsida > Solanales > Solanaceae > Nicotiana > Nicotiana benthamiana. The sequence goes on from CM067324.1 coordinate 113,513,758, forward strand.
TACTTAAGTAATTTTAAAATCACTGGGAGACATCAACTCAACATAATCGATTACCATTAGTTCATAATCGATTATTCTGAGTATTGGAAAACTTTACCTCATCAATAATCGATTGTCATTAGTTCACAATCGATTATCTTGCAGATTTGGAAAAACCTGATGTTAACTGTCTTATTCACAATCGATTATCATTAGCTCATAATCGATTGTCATGCAGTCTTGGCTTATAAACAATCGATTATCATAAGTACACAATCGATTATTCTTAGCCCAGATTTCTGAGGTATGTTTAGAAAACATTTTGTCTAATGTAAATATGCATCATTTGAAATCATTTGATACAGAAATAAGTATGCATGATTTTGGAAAATAGTTTTATGAGAGAAGCCATGTTATGGAGTCAAGTTCTAGGATCAAGATCACATTTAAGAATAACTCAATAATAACAATTAAAAACAACGTCTTGAGCTTCAATCTCAACATTTGTGCTCTTGTACTTGAACTCCGTCATATATCAATTTGTGCTTTGTTTGTCATTCATCAAAACCTACAAAAGAATACACGTTTAGTATATCGCATTGAGAACGTGTTTCCAACAATATCTACACTCAAAAATAAATCTCGAGTTCAGTGTGTGTTAATTGATCCAGGTAGCTCGACACATATCATCATATCGAGGGTCATGGAACAGCTCAGTTTATAAGACCAAATCGTGCTCACAGTCCAAGTTATAAACAGATTTAACATGGCATGTGAGACCATTAAAAGGGAGATAACATTATCGGTGAACGCCCCAGAACCATTTAGGAATCCAAGTACTATGTGATCTAAGAATATATGAGGTACAATGCTCTGTTCGGGAGGCCCTAGATTCACAACATAAGGGCAATGTCATCGACCCTGCACAAGGTGTTGAAATTTCTAATGCCAGGAGGGATTAAAACAATTTACAGATAACATCCACAAAGGAGATGTTCAGGGTCGAAGAGGTTATCCCAATATCCGCACTCTTAACACCAAAAAGTCTGGGTTCGGTCACCAAGGTAGCAATTACCAACGTCAGCCCCGACCTAATCAAAGAAATAGGGGACGGGTGAAGATGACATTACAGGGTACCCAGGTAATTTATAGGCCCCGATGACTCTTACGCCACCAAATCAACAATCGAAGAACTGGATCAAGTCATATTGTTTGAGCATTTTCCCGATCGTAAGGTATACCTCGACACGGGTAAAGTCCCGGACTTGGGAAAAAACTTATTAAATTCCCTATATCTAATAATATGATAGGGATTTCTCCAGAAATAACCCCTCACAAGCTGAGCCTGGACCCGAAGTTCCATCCAGTCAAACAGAAAATGAGACCTCAATCCGAAGTCAAGCATGCATTCGTCAAATACGAGGTTTCTAAACTCCTTAAAATAGGGTCCATTCGGGAGGTTAAGTACCTGAATTGGTTAGCAAACGTAGTTGTGGTCCCTAAAATGGAATAAATTAAATAATGTGTGTAGACTATAAAGATTTGAATAAAGGATGTCCCAAGGACTCTTTCCCTTTGCCCAACATCAATCGCATGATCAATGTGACGTCGCAACGGATACTCAGTTTTCTCGACACCTATTACAGGTATAACCAAATTTGGATGGATCGAGTGATCAGGAAAAAACGTCTTTCATCACTAAGTACGGTACCTACTACTATAACGCAATGCCATTCGGACTAAAAAACATCAGTGCCACTTACCAACTCTTAGTAAATTCGATGTTCGAAGAAATATAATAAAATCAATGGAGGTTTATATTGATGATATGTTGGTTAAGTCCCTGCGAGCAGAGGATCGTTTGAAGCATTTGTAGGAAACCTTCAACATATTGAAGAAACACAATATGAAATTGAACCCCAAAAAATGTGCATTCAAAGCCAAATCCAAAAAATTTCTCGGATTCTTAGTGTCCAACCGGGGGATTGAGATCAATCCTGTTAAAATCAAGGCCATATAGGACATTACCGTAGTGGACGAAGTCAAGTTCATCTAAATGTTTACCAGATGCATAGCTGCTTTCGGTGGATTCATCTCGAGGTCCTCTGACAAGAGCCATAGATTATTCTCACTGTTGAAGAAAAAGAATAGATTCTCATAGACCCCAAAGTGCCAAAAAGCCTTGGAGGAACTCAAGCGATATCTCTCAAGCGCAACTTTATTTCACACTCCGGAGGCAAACAAACAGCTATACATGTACTTGGCGGTATCTGAAGTGGCGGTAAGTGGAATCCTGGTTCAAGAAGAAAAAGGTACGCAATTTTCTATCTATTACATTAGCAGAACTCTAAGCGAGGTCAAAACTAGGTATTCTCACTAAGAAAAATTGGCGCTTGTTTTGCTAGGCGCCTATAGGAAACTGAAACCATATTTTCAACGTCATCCTATATGTGTCGTGACTACTTAGCCGTTAAGAAACATAATGCATAAACCATAGCTCTCAAGACAATTGGCCAAATGGGCCATGGAAATTAGCGGGTACAATATCAAATGCCGACCTTGAATTGCCATCAAATCTCAAGTTTTGGCAGATTTATTGGCTAGATAATCTATTAGAACTACAAAATTGACTAACAAAAAGGTCGAGTATGAGGCCATGATTGGAAGCCTCGAACTGGCTAAAAGCCTAAGGGAAAATATGATTAAAGCTAGATGCGACCCCCTCCGAGTAGTGAACCAAGTCAATGGGACGTTCGAAGTCAAGGAAGAGCGAATGCAAAGATACATGGATAAACTGCAGGAAACCCTACATCAGTTCAAAGAGTGGACTTTGCAGCATGTACCTTGAGATCAGAACAACGAAGGCGATGCTCTTGCTAATTTGGGATTATCGGTCAATGACAATAAATTTAGCTCGGAAACAATCGTACAACTCATAAAATTGATAGTGGAAGAAGGTCACACCGAGATAAACTTAACAAGCTTAACCTAGGATCGGAGAAACAAATATATAGACTACCTGAACAACGAAAAATTGCCCTCGGAACCTAAAATCGAGAGCTCTACGTACTAAGGCGACCCTATTTAGATCCCTATTCAGGAGAACATTCGATGGCCTACTCGCCATATGTCTAGGACCGGGAGATATTGAGTATATTTATTATTGGTCCAGAAGGTAATTAGAGCCGGCTACTATTGGATCAACATGGAAAAGGATGCAAAGGGGTTCATGTGAAAATGAGACGAATTTAAGAGGAATGCTCCGATGATTCATCAGCCAGGGGAGTTTTACACTCATTCTTGTCACCTTGGCCATTCATGAAATGGGAAATGGACATCAATGGTCCCCTACCATGGTAACATGGTAAGGCTCAATTTATGTTATTTATGACTGGCTATTTTTCTAAATGGGTAGAAGCCCGGGCATTTGAGAAAGTTAGAGAAAGAAAGTTATTGATTTCACTTAGGCCCATATAATATGTTGGTTCGAAATGCCATCCGAGATCGTGTGCGATAATGGAAAGTAGTTCATCAGAATCAAAGTGATCAAGTTTTTTGATGACCATAAGATCAAAAGAATCCTATTAACACCATATCACCCTAGTGGGAATAGGCAAGCAAAGTCCACTAAATAAAAGCACACTCCAAAACCTCAAAAAGGGGTTGACCGACACCAAAGGAAAATGAAAAGAAGTTTTTCCCCGAAGTCATATGGGCATATCGAACAACCTAAAAATCCAATACCAGAGCCATCCATTCTTGTTGGATTCCTCTACTATATAAAGAAGTATGATACTTCAATAGGTACTTTTGTAATACACATTCCAAGGCAATGCATTATTATTTAATTATCATTAAAGCTCTTTTTTTTATTCATCAACATTGGCCAATGTGAGCCCAGATCGAGGGTGAACATTACACCGAGGCTAGAATCATTCTCCTCGTATTGTTTGAATTTATTATATCTTTACTTATTCATTCTAATTCAATTTATCATTTTGTATCAAGCTAATTCACCTTAAAACTACGTACAAGTTCAATTGTTATTGAATTTTGAGGGTAAATGAGATATTTTTTCTTATTACTAAATGTAAAATAACGAATTAAGTGGGAATGAGACTGTAATTTGTTGGACTGTAGAACAACAAAGTGTGATTCATTTAGTTAATCGCATTTTTTACACTAAAAAATAATGAGGCTCCAACTTGTCTTTATCCTCCAACTTTTTTCTTGCCAATAATACTATATTTTCAAATAAAAACATTAAAAATTTCAAACTTCTAATGCGTATGTCGTTAGTTTGCTTGCATAATCTATATATCAAACTTCATATGCGAATATTTATCAACTTTAGTCTCAAGTTAATTATAAAGTGACTAAACTTAAGATCTTAGGTCATTGGCCTAAATAGGGACCCCAAAACTGGCCATATGTACACTTGCCCAAAATTAATCATATGGAGCGGAGTGCTGGCCAGTGAAGAACTCTCATGTTCAGAGGATGAAGGTTGCGGAGATGAGGATGCTCAGGTGGATGTGCGGTCTCACCAGGTTAGATAAGATTAAAAATGAAGTTATTCGAGAGAAGGTGGGGGTGGCCCCGATGGATGAGAAGATGCGAGAAGCGAGGCTGAGGTGGTTCGGACATGTACGGAGGAGAAGTCATGATGCCCCGGTGAGAAGTTGTGAGAGGCTGGCGATGGTCGGCGTACGACGAGGCAGAGGGAGGCCTAAGAGGCGTTGGGAAGAGGTGATTAGGCATGACATGGCTAGAATGCGGGTTTCTGAGGACATGACCCTCGATAGGAAAGTCTGGAGGTCTAGTATCAGGGTTGTAGGATGGGCCCCCCTAGAGTTTTTCGTACTCCTCACCCGGGGTTAGGTGAGGCTTGGCAGAGCTATCCATAGATCATTTGTGTATTGGATTGTGTCTCCCTTATGCTAGTTATTTATGGTAGTTACTGTCTAATATTATTGCATGCTATTTTATTTATGGTTCTTATGTTTAGATAATTATTTACGCTATTTCTACTGAAGCTACTAATGCTCTTTTGTTGTTGTTTTTGCTTTTGTTGTTCCTTTCCTTCACTAAGCCGATGGTCGATTGGAAACAACCTCTCTGCCCTTTCGGGTAGAGGTAAGGCCCGTCTATATATTACCCTCCCCAAACCCCACTTTGTGGGACTATATTGGGTAGTTGTTGTTATTGTTGTACACTTGCCCATTCACCTAATATAATGCTATTTTTTTTTCTTCCTATACAATATTTAAAATGTTTCATCGGTATTGATGCACTCTCGTGGTTGATCTATTGCTAATTTTCATTTATTACTATTTGACACAGAAGAATTAGAAAAGTATACCCTGCGGGGTGATCATGTATGAGACGTATTACATATTCAGTCGGTGGAATTGGAATCATATATGATGATTTGTGTGTTCTATGAATTTAGAGACCGGGAATTCTCATAAACAAACTTTTCGTGGTTGTGGACAGTGAAAATGTGGCCAAAGTAAGTTAGAGGGTGATACATATTATGGTTAGATCATTAAGGACTTCGGAGGGTTTTTTATCTATTGGTGGATGACCAGAATTGATCCGGGGCCCAATGGGAGATTTTGTTACATCTTTTTCTTATTTTCTCTCCACTATTCTTTTAATAAAATTCCTTCCAATTGTGTATTACCGATTTTAAGTCATAACAATCGAAATTCCAGTGGCTGATTGGCCAACCTTAAGTCCGGCCAATTACAAAATTTATTAGCCAAAAACTTCTAACGAGTTTAAAATAATCTCCGCCACTTCAAATACGATACTTTATTTTATTGCATTAGGTTGGGTACAGGTTTGTCTCTAATATTTTTAAAAGAGTAAAAGATACGAAGCTATATAACAGAAACTCCAAAGATCTAAATATTGGCTGTTGGAATAAATAAAGCAAACATTGGCTCTACAAACTTAAGGCTCATAGAAACGAACGAGAAAGAAATAAAGCAAATATATGACAGAAACTCCAAAGACCTGAACACTGTGATATGACCGCATTCAAAATTATTGCATACGTTGGAAGAAGTGTTCTACTGAGAAAAGAACAATATATGGTACATTAATATGCAAATTAAAAATATATTTCGTACAAATTTAATGCATATTTGAATATTTATATATATAGTAAAAATAAATTTCACACAATTAATTATATAGTATGTTACTTATTTACAACTTATTTACAACTTTTATATATTATTTCCACTCAATTAAATACAACTACGTCATCATACAACTTAATACAAATTTCATGCAGTTTTTATACTTATGTCTTTTGCATGTATTTTATAAGTGGTGCGTTCTTCTTACTCTCTAAAATCCAGTTAAAATATTTTCTCTTAAAATAATTTTGATACATATTAACAACATTATGTAAAAAGATCGTATTTGTAACTTAAATACAAATTTCGCACATCGTACAATTACTTTTTAACTTTCATACAACATTTAAATAAAGATATATATAATTACAATAGAATACAACTTAAATATAATTTATATACAACTAATACAATTTCGTAAGTATATTGTATGTCATGTTCTTCTTCTTATTCTTCATCTTAAATTTATCCAAAATCAAGTCTAATCTTCACCAAACACCCTCAAAATTGAGATGTAAACTCTAAAGAAAATTTTAAGTTGTTTGCAACAATACCAATCAAAAAAAATAATAGTTTTTGAAAATCTAAATTCGAATTTAAAGTTTTATAGTTTATTATTGGCTGCCAATGATGGAAAATCAAATACCTTCAAAATTTATTAATTGATCATTTTAGTTCGAACACCAACTGGGGAAAGAGCAGAAAGGAGAGAGAGAGATCAGGGATGGAGATTCTCTATTTAATTCATAATATAAAGGATCCTCATTTAAAAGTAATTTGTATATAATTGGTAAATTGTATATGACCATATAATTATGTTAAAACTTGGTTAAAGAGGGTAATAAAATTTCATATACAGTATAAGAAGGTTAAAATACATATAGTATAGGAAGGGAGAAGTTAAAAAATAGCCAAATTTACAAGTGGTCATTCAAAAATAGCCACAGTTTCAAAAGTAATCGAAATTTAGCCATATTTTTATGTAAAGATAAATCTGAAAAAATACTATTCAAAATTTAGAAAAACACTCTAGTATAATTTAATAGAACTCTAGTATATCATACTGAAGTTATATTGGAACTCTAGTATAATATACCGATCCAGCATACTATACTGGAACTTTCTGCCTGTTGGAGTTCCAGCATAATATGCTGCAAGTTTATACACATGTACTCCAATTTCGAATATAGTATGTTGGAACTTTCCATGACTATTTTTTAATGACTTTACAAATGCTGGTTATTTTTTTTATGATCAGGCAAAAACTGACTAGCCCGTGCTATTATTATGGATGAGAAATTTTCGTTCCTATATCATATATGAAATTATATTACAAAATATGTTCAGAGTATGCTAATTACCCTTCATGCTAATTGTATTCCTACAAAATATAGACAATGCATTAAATAATGAATCATTGTAGCTGTATGATTCTTCTTAGGCGCGCTAAAATTGGGGGATCAAATATTCTTCCAGATCTTTCATAACGCAAATCATGCACATTAATCTTCTTCGTCAGTTTCTTTTCAAATTTAGCGTCTCTGCTTTTTCGATACACAGTGTTTCAAACTTTTTTCTGATTTCACAAATCAAAAATGACTAAATCTTCCATAATTCTTCTACATCAAATGCAATTATATCCAAATTTCAGTAATACAAATCAAAGTAAAAGAGAGCAACAATTCTACCAGTGACAACCATTAAAAATCTTTGAAACTTTGAGTTCAAATTTTGGTTTTCAAAAATCATTATTTATTTGGATTGAGCGTTGTTGTAAATAATTGGGAATATGATTTGGAGTTTATATCTCAATTTTGAGGGGTTTTGGTGAATATTAGACTTGATTTTGGCTGAATTTTGAATTGAAACTCGATGAAGAAGAAGACGACATGACATACATTATATTGCAAAGATAAATTATAGAAAAATTGTATTATGTTATGTTATTTATTTATTTTGTTTTATTTATTTAACTATTGTATGAAAGTTGAACAATATTGTATAAAATTATATTTAAGTGGTATTATATTATAGTTGTATATAACTAGGTATAAATAATATGCGGAAATTATAGATAATTTGTAGATAAATTGTATAATATATAATTAGTTGTATGAAAATTATTTTTATTATGTATAAATCAGATACAAAATATACAAAAGACATATTGTATAAATTTTGTATAAAATTTATATGTAAGTTTTATGTTATTGTAGTTGTATTTCACTGGGCGAAAATAATGTGTGAAAGTTGTAGAAAATAGTAGATAAGTTGTATTCCTCTATAATAGGAGATGTTGGCATATTAAGTAACTTTAGTGTTCTAGACGAACATGCATGAAAAGAAAGATAAATTATGTTATAAACAGTTTATAGAAATATTGAAATTCTGTATTTTCATATTAATTTTTCAAATAATATGCAATTTTATTGTAGAATAAATATAGAAAACAAGCCATTATGAGTCTTGTTTGACTCATTCCTTACATTCAACATATTCTACAAATTCACGCCTCTTTAAATACAATACAACCATACTTTATAGAATTTAAAGGTATAACAATATATATAATTTAAATACAACTTCTCCTCTGCATAAGTTAACTCCAAAAGACACGAAATGAAATAACAAGCTCCCATAAAAACTTTTAATAAAAAAACGTAAAGCTCAAATTTTATGTTATTGTAATTATATTTAACTTGATGAAAATAATGTGTGAAAGTTGCAGATAAGTTGTATTCCTCTATAACGGGAGATATTGGCATATCAAGTAACTTAAGTGTTCCAGACGAACATGCAAGAAAAATAAAGATAAAATTTTGTTATGATCAGTTTGTAGAAATTTTGTAGACAATTTGTAGAAATATTAAAATTTTGTATTTTCATATTAATTTTTCAAATGGTATGTAGTTTTGTTGTAAATTAAATGTAGAAAACAAGCCATTGTGAGTCTCATTTGACTCATTCTTCTCATTCAACCTATTCTACAAATTCACGCATATTTAAATACAATATAACCATACTTTCTTGAATTTAAAGGTATGCAATATACATAACTTTAAAAAACATCTTCTCCTTTGCACAAGTTAGCTCCAAAACATATGAAGTGGAATAACAAGCTCCCATCAAAACTTTTCAAAAACACAAAAGCTCAAAATAAATAAACAATCGTCTATAATGGTGCCAATAGTGCCTTGGCTATGGAAGAAACAATAAGATTTTGATACATAAATTATGGGTGTGGGAGGAAAACGTGTGTGAAGGTCTAGGAATTGGAGAGAGAAACGTAGGAGGAGTGATATCAGAAGGAATATACGGTACCATTAAACTAGGAGTGTAATTAATATTCTTAAAAATTAATAATAATATATAATTAGTAATTAAGTATACTAAATATAATTATATCACACCGTAATATTGAGGGTGGTATAGTTTGTAATATAGAATGTAAAAATTCATAGGAAGGTAATGATACCTTTGGGCACTTGATTGGGCCCATTTTATCTATAGGGAGGCCCAAACCCGCATGGCCAATTTACCCGTTTCTAACATCTCCATTCTTCTTCTACCCTTAAACCCTAAACTCCGTGTGCCTGCCATTGTAACTGGTCCTAAAACCCTTATCACTATATTGCTGTCCCGTTGGTTTTATTTCACCCACAACCCAAATGTTAGCTCCTTAGGCAACTGGGTGCGATATACTTTCTGCAAAAAGCTCTGAACTTTGAGCTCACCATTGAATCATGAAGGCCAAGAACCTGAAAAAGAAGAAAGCTTCAGCTCAGAAAGGGAACACCCAGAATGGTAAAAAGAGATTTCCAATTGAAAATGACCCATTTTTCAACGACTCGAAAAGGCGAAAGAGGTTTGGAGATGATGAGGATATAGAGAGCAGTGATGATGATGATGAGGAACTTTATGGCTCTGATGATGAAGGAATTAGGGATAAGAAAGAGGGTAAGGAGGAAGAACAGGAGGAGGAGACGGCGGCCGAGAGGAGAAAGAGGGTGGCAGAGGCATATTTGAAGAGAATAAGGGAGTCGGCGAGGAGGGAAGAGGAAGAAAGAGAGAGTGAGGATGAAGGGGGTAGAGAAGAGAGGGAAGGGATGAGGGACTCAGTGGTGGCGAACATTTTGCAGCAGGAGCAGATGGAGGAGAGTGGTCGTGTCAGAAAAGCTATTGCTTCCAGGTGTGTGATTACTCAATGCAAATTGGTTATTATACAAGAAGGGAATTGGTGTTTAATTTCAGTATACTCAAATATGTTGCTAAAATATATATCAAACTTTTGTCATAAATCTGTAACCAGTATCTTTCTTCTTTCTTATGTTGCGAGCATGTGTTGTGGAATTAAGCATTCCCGAAATAGAAAAGCAGATGCTTTTCCCTTAGCTGGTGGCTAGCCTCTTCTATTGTGGGCATGAATAACGTGATAGATTTTACTAAATTTATAAGTGTTGAATTGGGTCGCCTGCGCCAGGGGTATGGTTCAGTGATTAGGTATATGAGTAATAACTTGGAGATCACATGTTTGAATCCCAGCTATAACTCCATATGTGAGCTGGGATTAAAGGTTGTAGCAGAACATGGGGTGGGGGTTTATTCAAGTTGTGTTAAAGCTGAACTAGGCTCCATCATCACCAAGCTGCCTAATTGAATATGTTGATTATGTTCAGAGGGCCAACTAGTTTGAGCAGAAGCACCATGAATAACTACCCTTATTGCTGGTTTTAGTCTTAGAAGTGTTGTGTTGCACATTGGGCTATAATTGAGTTTTGTTTGAGTTGATACCTGCTACTTTACTAACTCCTACAAATAATTTGTATGTAAGTTGTTCTGTGTTCCACTATAACAGCGATAAGAAAGATTATTCAAATTTCGGAAGTGGTTGAAATGACGAAGACATTGTTTTAGATAGTTATTGACTATTGAGTTATTGCATTTATTATATTCTCCAGGATTCAGAAGCCGACTGAAGGATTTCGCCTTTTAGTGAAACATCGACAGTCCGTAACTGCTGTGACTCTATCTGAGGATGACTTAAAAGGATTTTCATCTTCTAAAGATGGTACTATTGCTAGCTGGGACGTGGACAGTGGAAAGACAGAAAAGTATGCTTGGCCTACTGATGAAGTTTTGAAGTCGCATGGTGCTAAGGAGCCACAAGGTCGAGCAAAGAAACATAGTAAGCATGTTTTAGCTTTAGCTGTCAGCTCTGACGGCCGCTATTTGGCAAGTGGAGGCTTGGATCGTCACATTCATTTGTGGGATGTCCGAACACGGCAGCATATTAAGGTATTTAAATGGGTAATCAATACAGGTTATGATCAACTTTAGATTCTGACTCTCTCTCTCTCAAATTATCTGAGCCGAGGGTCGATTGGAAACAGCCTCCCTGCCCTGTCGGGTAGGGGTAAGGCTCGTCTACATATTACCCTCCAGACCCCACCTGGTGGGAGTACACTGGGTAGTTGTTGTTGTTGTTGTTGTCTCTCTCAAATTATCCTTAAAGCCAAGTGATAGCTTGGAACTCGTGTTGATAAGAGCTCTCCCTGCAAGTGGAATAGTACTCAATTGACTCAATTGTTTAGAGCTAGTTGCTCTCTTCAATGCTGAAAGAGGCTTAAAAATGGGTTCATATCATCTCCAATCTATTAATATCCGTTTAAAACATTCTTAAATTTATGCGGAAATACTGACCATGTTTTGATTAACAAAAATAAAGACCTATCTTTGATTATTCCCCTGATGTCCTGTTTGTTGTGAGTGCTTTCATGGTTTATTTCTTTAACTCTTCATTGCCTTTCTAACTCAGAGGTAATGCTTTGTACAGGCATTCCCTGGTCATAAAGGACCTGTTTCATGTTTGACATTCAGACAAGGATCTTCGGAACTTTTTTCAGGGTCGTTTGATCGATCCATCAAGATATGGAATGTGGAAGATAGAGCTTATGTGAACACTTTATTCGGTCATCAAAGTGAAGTTCTGTCCATTGATTCCTTGAGGAAAGAAAGGGTGTTGACTGTTGGACGAGACCGAACCATGCACTTGTGGAAGGTAGTCAATGGCCTTTCATCGGCTTTTCAAGCAGTTTATTTCTTTTCTAGCAATGTATCTGCTTAGTAAAAGAAATTCTTATCGTTAGTTAGCTGTTCATTGAGAAATTTGTTTCGTATGAAGAATTTAAACAAAAGACCTGCTCCATCCTTGTTGATGAAGAAGTCCTTCTCGTGAGATGTAGTTTTCTTGTGAAAGGTGTAATCTACTCTGAGTTTTGATCCCTCATCCCACATGTCCTTCCTTAGTACCTGGACCTTTTAGGATCTAAGATGTTTTCAAAGCTCCTAGCAGGCTTTTTTGAAGGTTATTCTAGCACCATTACTGGATCTCTGATGTCAGATATGCAGTTACATTTAATTCATAAGATTCGTGACTTTCAAAAAGAATAACGTATTCTTTATTCTTGAGTTTGAGGATAAAAAGGCATGTTATTTAGATTAACCCCTAGTTTTAAAGATACGCAATTAATAGATTGCATGTTATCAAATTTAAGTTGATGAATCCTCTTTTTTTATGTGGCTGTAACAACAGCGAAAAAAACATTCTCGATTACTTACTCCCATATTCAATCGGATCTTAGAAAGTGTTTAAGCGGATTCTAAGGTCAGGTTACAGATGTTGCTGATCCATTCTTCCTGAGAGGGTCTCTTGTCCTACTATGAAGTTGACTGGGGGATATTGTTTTTCTGTTAAAATCATGATTATTTAATTCCATTTTAATGTATTGTGGTTCAACACATGCTCAGCATAGATGTAGACCTATAATTAACAGCTTTGAAAAGAAAAAAAATGGCAAATTTGGTTGAAATTCTTTAAGTGAGAGTATGTTAAGAGGATTCTATGACTAGGTACTTCCACCCTTGGTAACACCGAAGGCAACAAGGCTCTTTCAAATTCAATAAATTTTAAGAACAAATGTTGAAGTGTTCTGTTAACAAGTTATATTATTTTCGCAGCTAAACCCTATTTTCGATTGGAAACAGCGTCTCTGCCCTTTCGGGTAGGGTAAGGCTCGTCTACATATTACCCTCCCCAGATCCTACCTGGTGGGAGTATACTGGGTAGTTGTTGTTGTTGTTGTTGTATTTTCGCAGCTAAACTTTGCTAATGCATCCACATATTTAAAATGGCTTACATAATTTCTTTTTCTCCCCTCCCTTTTCTGGTCATGCACATGGAAACATAATAGTAGCAAGAAGATTCTAATATGATGCAGCTTTAACAGGAACAATGTACCCAACTCCTGACCTTGACTATGTCTTGAAGCCAATCAGAAATCATAATTAGGCACCAACTGTTACTACAGCTTCTAACCACTTCTTGGTGGGAAAACACTTTCCGTAGACTCGGATAGGCCCAATTTTATTCTACTATTAATGAAATGAATAAACAAAAAATCTGCTGAGTAACTTAAAGATGGAAATGGCAAGTCGTGCAGCGTCTATGATTGTTGAAACACTGTTATTAATCAGCTTAAGATTTTAAAGATGCTGCAAGACTTTATAAACTTCCGGATTCCTATTGTGCCAGTTTCAAAGCCATGAAGCATGGTAATTGGATTTTCATTTTCTTTTCTGGTGCCGAAAGCACAGTAGGAGATGATAAAATATTCTGAACTAATAGCAGACGGGAAGTAATTTTACAGTTCTTTTGTCTCTCCTTCTTGGCCTTTACTTATGTATCAAGTTCTCAAAGATAGTTCTGACTCGTGATATTTTTGGTTCCTTCTTTCCCGTCAATAGGTTCCAGAGGAATCTCAATTGATATTTCGCGCTCCAGCAACAAACCTTGAGTGCTGCTGTTTCATCAATAATGATGAGTTTTTATCTGGTTCCGATGATGGAAGTATTGAGCACTGGAACGTATTAAGGAAGAAACCTGTCCACATTGTAAAAAATGCACATGCTTCATTGCAATCAGTGGGAACCGAACCGAGAAATGGGGCTCTATCAAATGGCCACATGGGTAAGCTTTAAGATCATTCTTCAAATTTTTCTGTTACATCTCTCCTATGATAGGGTTTTCTCTTGTATGTTTTGCTAGCATTATTTTGCTTCAGTAGGAATTCTTTCACTAAAAAGATAATTGCAAAACTAAAGCAAATGTGGTGTTCAATCTTGCAGAAAATGGCACCCTGAATCCTGAGAGTCGTTCCTCATCAGCACTCTCTTGGGTTAGTGCGCTGACAGTCTGCAGAAACAGTGATCTTGCTGCATCAGGAGCTGGCAATGGGTCTGTTCGTTTGTGGGCAATTGAAAATGAATCCAAAGGAATCCGGCCATTGTTTGAGCTCCCAGTGGTAAGGAATCTATTAGTGTTTGTCCATCTGATTCATTGGAATTTTTTGGATTTTGATGATCCTAAGAATCTGTAAACTTAAGTTATACCCAGGATTCAGGAGTAGAAGGGATATGTGCGCATGAATAGTACTGACTTTTGTGGCGCAGAAACACCTACAAGTACTACAAATAACGGAAAAGATTGTGTTAGAAGGGCATGGATGGGGTACCAACCCTGTACAAGACTAGTGAAATATGTTGGCCATAGAGCATTATGGTGTCCTCTCAATAGAAATATGATAACTCTTTGAAGTTAGCCATAAAAATGTAGAAGTCTTGCAATGAACTTAAGCAGTTCACCAAGTGAGAACTCTGCTAATTGTTACAAGTTCCTCCCACTCCCCTATCAACCCCAAGAAAATGCAGTATCTGCTCTTCATTTGGGATGTCAGAAAATGATATATCCCTCCCCATAGGAATAAAGGTTTGCAGTCTCTGAGAATTGTAAATTGTAAGGATATAGTTTACCTATCAATAAAAACAAAAGGTTGAATTCC
Source organism: Nicotiana benthamiana (assembly GCA_034376525.1). Classification (NCBI taxonomy): domain Eukaryota; kingdom Viridiplantae; phylum Streptophyta; class Magnoliopsida; order Solanales; family Solanaceae; genus Nicotiana; species Nicotiana benthamiana. The sequence goes on from CM067324.1 coordinate 113,528,783, forward strand.
TAACTAATCATGGTTGTTCATGTGCTTAATAGTGAAGATTCATTGTTATGGTTACTTGACGAAGCTTAATACGTTTATAAATTGCCTTTTCGTATCCTTATTCATTGATCTTGATGCTCAATGTAACTGGCAAATGAGATTTAACGTGTTCAATTCTCTTCTCCTCTGATTTCTATTGGAACTTAATTAATGAAACATTATTTCTAGGCTATTTGTGTAATGCCTGTAAACTTCATGTTGCTTCTGAGGAATAATGTAATGCTGATAAGATCATTGTTTTAATGCAGGCTGGATTTATAAATTCTTTAATTCTTTCAAGATCAGGACAGTTCTTGGTTGCTGGAGTAGGGCAGGTGAATGGTTCTTTCTCCATTTTTATGTTTCAATATCTTTAAACTTTGCAAAGCAGTTAAAAAGATTTAATTTCTTACATGATTGCTTGTTTTGATGATCCACTTCGTGATACAACCTGTCAGTTAAAATTTTTATACATCAACCGGTAACAAATTTTTGCTTGGTGGGTCTTTTTTGACCGAGATTTGTGTCCTCTTAGGACTATTGGTATTTGGGATAATAAATTTGATTTTCATAATGGTTACAAGCTTTTCTCCCTTGTGAACTAAAGAACATTTGTGTTCTATACCAAAAAAAGCTTCTTAGAAATACGAGTAACAATATGTGGATATTATGAAACATACCTGGGTAAAAAGATACTATTAACTTTTGCTATTGATCTAAAGAATATAAAGAATGTGCTTACGCATAATCTACGTCATGAGTGTGCAATCTCATCCATCATTCTCTAGCGCAGGGATTCATTGAACTCGCAACTGAATCATCGTTGATTTTCTGTACATTGCTGTTTTTATCTCATATACTATCGACTAATCTGATATGCATCTACTGCAGGAACCTCGCTTAGGAAGGTGGGGACGTATTGCTGATGTTCGAAATGGGGTTCTTGTGCAACCTTTGAAGCTTTCGTGATATTGACCTCGTTACTCATTGTCAGTTTTGGTGCATGCTAAAAGGGGAATAACCTTATATTTTTATGCTGTCAGTGAAAATTTTGATCTATCAATTTTGATGTCTTTTTCATCTGTCGTTCATCTTGTTCATATAGAATCGGCTACGTAATAGTGAAATACGGAGCAATTTTAATGTATTAGTTTAAATTCATATGAAAGCCTCAGAAAGATTGAAGGTTGTACTTATTATGCTTTACAAGAAACACAACCAAAACCTAATCCGAACTCGGGAATTTTATTTGATTTCACAATTCATTTAGAAAAAGTAGAAAGTGAAAAGTTGTCTTCATTTGCTTACAGGTGAATCTATTAACATTTTTGTACTCAGTCCTGGTCAAATGGTCAAACATAATGCATGTACTACTTTTTCTAAGGTCTCAAGCTCAATAGTGAGCATCCAGCTGACCTCACTTCTTTTAAGAGTGATAAAGAGATACTCTTTTAATTTATTTCATAATAATAGTGGTATTATAGGCGCGTATAAAGCAAAAAAATAAAAATTCATTGGAATTGTTGGTAAATCCATTGGAACCCAAATAAAAAATCATTGCAAGTTTGTCACCCTCGAAAAAAAATGGCTGGAAACTTATCTGAAAAAAACTAGCTTTTTGAAAGGTATTTGAAAACGGTGGTCTTAAATGGTGTTGCCTCGATTTTCCAACGTCAAACGGAAGTGTCATAAATTTATAAGCCATCTTATAGTTAATTGAAATTCAGAAGTATTAAATTATGGAATCTAAGCTGTAACTTTAATCCTTGGATTATTATTTTATTATAATTGCATCGTGAATAACATAGTAGTCATAAAAACATCAAAATTGTTAGCAACAAGTGAAACTATTTACATATTCCAATTAGGCAAATCAACTTCATGATCAACCACGAGAATCCAAATATTATTCTTTTGTTTTCATTAAGGTAACTAATTCTTTTCTTAAGATAACACTTAGATTGATTCTTAAAATATATTTGAAAAAGAGAGATGACATTGTTAAAGATAATTTAAAGAGGTAAGATTTAGGAGGCACAAATTGTCTCTACTTGTTTTTAAGATGAAGAATTACTTATTGTGAAATTTTCATCAATTTTAATCATATACATGCCAATTTTCAATACTAGTAATTACCAATTATTGTGTCCCAACATGCATAATGTTCAAGTAACCATCATCTAACCAAATAATTGAAAGACTGCACTTTAGAGAACGTACTCTTAAAAGATTATAGGTGTGTTTGGTCGAAGAAAAATATTTTTTAAATCTTTTATGTTTGATTGGCTTAAATCTTTTGTAAAATATTTTCTTTAATTTGGAGTAAAATATTTTCCCTCTCGAGGGAAAGGGAGAATATTTTCTAAAGTTTCTTTTTGGCCTTCTCTACTTTATTCCCATCGCCATCAATCCATACCTATCTATCTACCCGATCCCATCCCCACCCATGCCTCGCCCACGCCCTACGCCCACCCTAAATAGAAATACTATTAATAATACTTTCCTTTTATGTTATAATATTTTTTTATTGCAATAAATGAGTATTTTCTTTTCATGATATACAAAAGTATAAAAAATATTTTCTTTTTATTATATAGAAAACGTATTTTCTTTTATCTCAACAAAATGATGTAATAAAAAGTATTTTTTTATTTTAATAAAATAAGTATTTTCTTTTTATGATGTAGCGAAAGTATTTTTCAACAGAAAAAATAACCTTTTAAAGGAATGGAGCACAAATAAAGGTTATTTTTGTCTATGAAAAGTAAAGCAACACATATTCCTTTGGTTTTGCACGAATTTTCAGAAGAATAGTAAATTTTTGAAGAAAATAAATTTTTAAAAAGGTGGATATTTGGAGGGAGCGGAGTAGCATAAAAAATTATTTTCCTAAATAATATCTTCCATTCTCTAATCAAATATTAGAAAATATTTTCCGAAAAAAGTTTTTCACTCATCATCATTCATTGCTTATATATTTTCTATGGAAAACATTTTCCTTTGTACCAAAACACCCGTTTATCTCAATTATAATTTAGTAGTTATCTAATACTTAGTTAGATACAGTATTCCCATTATTAGTAAGGCTGTTTATCGGGCGGATTAGGCGGTTATTTACTTTTAGCGGTTTGGCTTAAAGGTTATCAGCTTTTAAATGTATTAATCCGTTAGCCACCCGAAAAGATATTGGACAGATTGGTATCGGGTTAGCTCTTATCGTGCGATTTATCGGCCTAATATAAATATTTACTAAATTGTGTTTTTCCTGTTGGACATGAAATAGTTGAACTGATTATAGAGCATGAATCAGAAGCAATGCAGAGGTAAGTTTAATACCATAAAAGCAATTGAGAACACTGTTTAGGGAACGAATTTAGTCAAATATCGCCGATGGGACGATTGCTCCAGATCGAAGAGAGTGTTAAAATGCATATTCCATTTGACTAAATTCGTTCCCTCTTCGACACTATTATTTTCAATGGTAAATAATAACTAGTGATTTTTCAAGAATAAAATAGGAAATGCTTTTCAAAGAATATTTATTAAAAATATCAAATATGGACTGGTTTAAACTCGTTAATCCAAGATCCTTAAACTAAGTAGGCGAAGCTACGGAATCTTGGATTAGATAAGAAGGAAAGAAAGAAAGAAAGTCAAGACTTCAGACAACCAAAAGGAATAAGGAAATACAGACAGGTTTATTTTTGTTATTTTTTTTAAGGGTTTTAGTTTTTTTATATATTTAATATATATATATATATATATATATATATATATATATATATATATATATATATATATATATATATATATATATATATATATATTCTTAACTGACTAACGGATTATCTGTTAAGAAAATTAAATAATCCGCCTCTAAACCGATAAGCCGTTAATAAAAATAATTCAATCAGTTCCCCGTTCGTTAAGCCATTCAAGCGTTACCGATAAGTCATTAAACATCAATTCGATTCAATTTTTGGTTTCAGATCGATTTTGAACACTTCTAATTGTTATTTTGATGTACTAATCGATGCTACTTATTTAAAATACTATCCAATTCCTAGTTAGATTTAAAAGAAAAACACAATGAAACATTGGGGACAATGGTCATAATTATATTGCGCAATAAAATAAGCAGTGAAACGCCATATTATGCAACTCCCTTTAGGTATATCAAAATCCCAACTTCCACCCAATTAAACCCCTTATTTTCCACCAAACTCTCTCATCGTCGTCAATCTAGAATCTCCGATCACAATGCTCGGCGGCTTGTATGGCGATCTCCCACCGCCGTCGTCCTCCGGCGACGACGACAAACCCAGCAACAACACCAGCGCTAATGTATGGTCTAGCAGCACTAAGATGGCCCCGCCAGCTCTCCGCAAAACCTTCGCCCCAACCCAAACCCTTCTCCGACCTCAGCCCAAGCCCAAACCCCATCCTTCATTATCAGCAGCTCCTAAACCCATCCCCCTCGACGAGAATACCAACCCTAACCCCACACTCTCCGCAACTTCGTCGTTTCAACCTGCCCTAGTGGCTGTTACAAGCTCCGTATTAGAAGAATACGACCCGGCCCGGCCGAATGATTATGAAGAGTATAGGAGGGAGAAGAAGAGGAAGCAAATGGAGGCTGAGGTGAGGAGGGAATTAGAAGAGAGGGAGAGGAGAGAGAGGGAGAGGGAGAGGGAGAGGGAGAGGGAGAGGGAGGAGAAGGAGAAGAGAGAGAAAGAGAGAGAATTGAACATTTCAGGGGAGGAGGCATGGCGGCGGAGGGCGGCAATGAGCGGTGGTGGAGGAGACAGTAGTGCTCCTCTGCCACGGTCGCCTTCGCCGCCACCGGGGAATGAGTTTAGTATAGGGAGATCGGAGAGTGGGGGTTTGGGATTGGGAGCTGAGGGAAAAATGACAGCTGCACAAAGGATGATGGCTAAGATGGGGTGGAAGGAAGGTCAGGGACTTGGGAAGCTAGAACAGGGTATTACAACTCCATTGATGGCTAAAAAGACGGATAAGAGAGGTGGAGTTATAGTGGCTAGTGAAGCAAAGCAGCAGCAACAACAACAGCAACATGAAAAGAAGGTGAAGAGTGTGAATTTTAATATGCCTCCAACAAGGGTTGTACTGCTCAAGAATATGGTATGTATTGTTAAGGCTTACTATTATTTGCGTATTATGTTTGATTGTGGATTTTTATTGCATGGGCTTGTTTAGCTGCTTGAAGTAAGATGGTTTCGTGCTAGAATAGTTGCTTTCGTAAAGTTAAGTTGCTCTTCATTCCTTTCCAAAGACTTGGTTTAGCTTAGACTCTATAGTGCAAGTAGTTTCAGGGGTCAGGTGTATTGATGAATCAAAGTTGTTTCCACCGAGGACTTTTATCGTGAAAGAAAAGAATCTATGGAACTTTTGACTTTGGTTAAAAAAGAGAAGAAGTAAAAGAGAACATCATTCATCATTCAATCTTCTCTCTTAGGCTGTGCTATGAAGTTGAGTTAATGAAATTGTCGGCCATGATAAATAATAACTATTTTGGATATATGTATTCATGCATCAGCCAAGTGCAATATCCAAATCAATTAACACATCATTCTTGTGTAGTTTTGTTCAATGAGTGGACTTTTGTCTTTGTTTTGGCAATTCAAGTACATATTGGGCCCAAATGCACCATGATTTCTCCTTGCATTTTGATTCAATTGAATTATGTTTTCTTCTGAATACTTTCACGTTACGCTAAGGGGATTCCGCTTGTTCTAGATAGAACCTCTTTTCTTCTTTAAGGTCAATTTTGTGTTGGCAAGTACCAATATCTTCATTAAAGAAGGTACAACACGTGATTCTAAGTATTTCTCCGCTGCACTCTAGATTCAAAATCCGATAAGTTTTTTTGCTCATTGGGGAAGTCTCAAACACACACACTCTCTCTTTTAGTGAATGGACCAAGGGGTTAGCATGGCTCAAACTTGCCTAGCTCATACAGGTCGTTAGGTTTGTGGACATGTAGGAAATAGAGATATTTTAGGAAAGATCTCAATGCTGGAGCTGGTGGATTTGATTGCAATGCGAGAATTAAGGTGAATTATATCTGAATAATTTTGGACGGATTGAATATATTTTATCAATTGTTTGATTAATGGGTTATACGTTTTTTTAAGCTATTAAACAAAACTGAAAGGTATACAACCAAATTTAGTAAAAAGAATCATGTGGAACGAGGGGAAGATGCAGTGGGTGCAGTGCATGCTATGTGGTGGGGCGAGGGTGGTGGCAATAAGGTCCGCGGTTGGAACTAATAGTGCATTAGGTTACCTACCCCCTCTCCTTTGGGATCGAATATTTCCCTTGTAAGAGGGTTAATGGCCGCTACATTTCGTAGAGTGTATACTATTTTGATACAATAATCTTGTTTTTGGGAGATGAATTTAAATGGGGAACATGGTTAGTGGGGATTCATATAGCCGACCCCAAATTGTTTGGGACTGAGGTGCAGTTGTTGTAGGATAATCTTGTTTATGGGTTGCATAATATGTGTAATATTTCTTTCTTAAAGTAATGATGTTGATATATATCTTTTATTCTTAAGTCTAAATTCATTCTTATTTTTTCAAATATCTTTGGGTCAAATGTTAACCTCTGCCTATAACTCCCTTTTTCATCTATTTATTCTTCGTAACTTTTTTGATCAGTAAGCAAGATATTTTATTTATGGAAGAAAGATCCTGACACCAAGCTGGTGATTGAATGTCCAAAAGCGGGCAGTCCCTCATACAAAAAAAAAAGAAGTGAATTGCCTCTATACAAAAGTATCGAATCCTGTAACATAGCAGTGAAATCTAACATTCTGTGAGGATCATGCACATCTTGGATTTTACATTGTGCCAGCAGATGTAAGCATTTGTGTTGTACAGAAGTTGCCTTGGTAGCTACATCTAGTACTTCTGGTTGTGGTTGTCTGACGTTGTTTGCGACTGGAGCCGTGTAATGCCATATGTGATTCAAATATCTTATTGAGACATTGCCCTTTGCTTAATTCAAAAGAGAAGTTGAAACAAATACACCATTATAACAGGATTGGAGGCCCATCGTGCCAAAACAACTTAAAAATGTGTACATCAAAGGACAATTTCTTCTTTTTTTACCTGATCAAAATAGGAATTGCTCTTTGGTGTACACATTTTTTAGTTTTGGCACGATGGGCCTCCAATCCTTTTATGATGGTGTATTGTTTCAACTTCCTTTTGAATTAAGCAAAGGAGTGTGCTTTGGAACAATATTGTGAAGAGCGTGAAGCGAGGAAAAATGACAAGCCCCTTTTCGCTTAAAGCGAGAAGGGGGTTGTCGCTTTTCCTTGCTTCACGCTCTTCACAACACTGCTAGGGACAAAGTAGTTGCTTCTTTTCCCTTCCTTTGTGAGCTTGAAGTTGAGGTACTCCTCAAACCTTAAATTCTCTTCCCAATTCCACGCGCCTCCGCAGCATCACCCCAAGTGAATCATAAGTTCCTCAAATATTTTTTCACCTGGATGATCTTCCTGGACTCCAGTTAGTCATTCATTAGCATCATCGATGTTGTCCAAATTAATTGGATCAATTACATTGCAAGCGTTGTAATGACATCTCAATGTTCTATTGTATTTAATGAAAACTAGATCATTGAGACGCTTCAAGGTTAGTTTGTTCCTCTTTTTGGTATGAATCTGCAAATAATAAGTAATTAATTAGATTAGGACAATTGAGATATAATTTAATTACCTCAATATACTAAATCTTTCTTCAAACACAGTCCAATTCCTTTACAAACGGATGAGCTACACGTTAGACTTAGAAACTTGAGGGCAAAATTTTGTAATTCTGGAGTGGAATGGCCATATTGCTTTTACCATTCAACTGTATAAGTAGAATAAATATGCAAATCATAATATTGATAAAAAAATAACTTATAACTATAAAGCAACATATAAGCACTCGCTCACATGGTGACTTCATCTTCCTTTGTTTAATAGCAATGTTTTTCCAAAAAGTTGCTCAGCATTCCTATAAGCACTAAATTGCTTTGTTATTTTATCTTGCATGGATGAATCAGGTATCAACTTCTCAATATATTTAATGTATCGCTTCCACAATTCTTCATCTCTTAGAATTTTCTCTTTATTGTCATAAAATAGTTCTGGGTTTAAAAAAAGTACAACTGCATGCGAAGGGCGATAAATCCGACCGCTCCACCTTTTATCTATGATCTCAAAGATTCTTTTGTATTTTCTTTGATCACTAAAAGATTCTCGAATAGCCTCCTCTGCCCTATCCGTTACTTCGTAAAGGTATCCCATTGGTGGCCTTTTCTCCCCGTCCATCAAACGAAGCACTTGAACTAAAGGGCCACCAATCTTTAATGCATGAACCACATTGTTCCAGAATGAAGTAGAAAGAATAATATTCTCTCCCTCATGTTTTCCTTCCATAGGCACTGCTAGTGTACTGATCTGAAACTTCTTCAAATTGCTTTTTTTGCTCATACATCCTATGCAAAGTCAAGAAAGCGGTAGCAAATCTTGTCTTTGTAGCTTTCACCAAGCTTCTTTGTTTAGTGAATCTCTTCGCCTTTGAACAATATAAGAATGCACTCTAATTGCCTAATTAAAGACTGAACTGATGGGTCTTTCCTTGGAAATATCACCGAAGATCAAATTAATGCAATGTGCTGCACACAGAGTCCAATAAATATGCGGGTAACCTACAGACATCAAATCACCAACTGGCATTGTCCATGACAACTTGAACAACATTTTCTGCTCCAATAGTCTATTATACTCTTGAACAAGAAGTACATTTTGGTTGAATCAGTAGAAGAGTTGCTTGCATCAACGGACTCGAGAAACAAGCTTCCCTTGGGAGAATTCACCAAGATATTGATGATCATTTTTTCATTTCTTTCATCCACTTATCCATCATAATGGAACAATCAAACTTGTTCCATTCTACTTTGTGCACGATTTTGTTAGTCTCTTCCACCTACGTTTTTTTAGATATGGACCTCTAACTTCATGATAAGTTGGGGGCTTCTTTCCTTGACCGTATTGGCCTACGGCCTCAATAAAAGCAGAAAAAATGTCGTATAGTTAACACAATTAAAAGGAAGACCTGCATGATACATCCACTAACAACGCAACACGCAAACATTGCAACTGCACGATCCCTCAACTTTGGCATCAATTTGACGATTAACACTTTTCCCTCCCATATCTCCTGGTTTTTGCGGGAAATAACAATCTATAAGACCTTTAAGTCTTATAGTGTTATAAAAAGCGCTCGCCTCAGCGCCAATAGCGTGAGGCGAGGCGAGGCAATGTCAGAGCAGGGCAACTATTGCGTTGCGTTTCAAAATAGCGATCACTTCAGGGTGTGTTGTATGAGGCGACACTATAGCGAGTAGCGATTGTAGCGTCGCTATTTTTTTTAAAAAAGGAAGAGAAAGACAGAAGACTTAAGTTGGGAATTAGGGCTTCAATCTTTTTCACCTACGAACAAAAAAACTTCAGAGATTAGGGGTTTTCACCTGCGAACAAACCAACGTTCTTCTTCAGTCTTCTTCTTCTTCACCTGGTTTCATCTTCTTCAAGCTTCAACAGCTGAAAAGCACAGGTATGCATCTTCTTTCTTCTTATCTTATCTTATTCTCTTTTTCTTTCTATTTTTTTTCTTCTGTTTTTGGTTGACAGAAACAGAGGTTTTGTATTTGTGCTTTTTTTGTCGAGCAAAAACTGAAGCTTTTCTTGTTTTGTTATTTTTTTTGCTCTGTTTTGTTTTCTTCTTTATTTGATTTTTCTCTGGAGGCAAAAATTTCGTTTTATGTTCTTCTTTCTTTGTTGTTTTCAAAGGCAGAATCAATTTTTGGTTTTGGTCTGTTTTTTTGTCTTTTTTCTTTGTTTTTTGTTTCTTGAGGCAGTTGTTGCTTGTTTTAGAGTTTAGACTATTAGTCTTTAATTTATGAATTTACTATGAGTCTATGACTATCTCTTGAGTCTTTAATTTTTGAATGATATATTTATTAATATATTTTGGTTATTGAGTTTTTAGTTATATTTATATAATATTTTATGTTTTTGTATAAATTGTCGCTTCACATAAAAAAGGCGAGCGCTTCACTACGCGCCTCTCGCCTCAGTGAAGCGAGCCCTCGTCGCTATTTGTTGCCGCACGCTATCCAAAACACCTAGTCTTACCCAGTGTTTCGGAGAGCGCAAAGCGCAAAAAAGCGACAAGGGCTCGCCTCGCTTCAAAGCGCAAAGAAGCGCACACATTTTTGAAGTGAAGCGCAATTCTTAAAAAACATAATGTAAAATTATGAATAATCAAAAACATCAATTTAAATACTTTAAAGTAGGTACTAGGTACCACCAAATCATCCACAAACCATCCATAAACTGAAATTATATAAATTATATAAATTATAATAATTAACTGAAATTATATCAATTATAATTATTAACTGACAATAAACTGAAATTATATAATTATAATAATTAACTGAAATTTATCAATTATAATAATTAACTGGCAATAAACTGATATTATAATAATACAATAATTAAATATATAATTATACACTGAAAATATATAATTATACAATAATTAAATATATATATATGCTGAAATAATAATAATAATAATATAATAATTAAATATATAATTATATACTGAAAATATATAATTATACAATAATTAAATATATATATATATATATATATATATGTATATATATATATATGCTCTAAATATAATAATAATACAATAATTAAATATATATATATATGCTGAAAATATAATAATAATACAATATATATATATATATATATATATATATATATATATATATATATATATATATATATATATATATATATATATGCTACACTACAGTCTACAACGAACATTCTGGAAAAAATTAAAAAGAAAAAAAATGGAAAAGTCCGACTTGAGAGAAAGAAGAAGAAAAAAGTCCGACTGGACAGAAAGTCCATCACTGTCTCGTCGACAGAGAGAGAAAGAAGAAAAAAATGAAGAAGAAGATCGCCTGAAGAACTCGTCGACTGCAGAAGAAGATGGAAGAAGAACAAGAAGAAGAAAGATAAAACAAGAAGAAAGGAGAAGAAAAAAGACCTGGGTTGGTCGTCCACTGAAGTGAAGAAGATGGAACCCTAATTTTCCGCCACTGGAGAAGAACAGAGACTGGTCCAGCTCTGTTTGGGACTAATTTAGGTATTTTTGATACCAATTGTTTTTTTTAACTGGTCCAGCGATTTATTTCACAAAAGCGCTCGCTCCAGTCGCCTCGTCGCCTCACCGCGTCGTCGCTTTTACCTCTTAAGCTATTGCTTTTTTTGGTCGAGTCGCTTTAGTCACAGAAAAGCGACCACCTGCCGCTTCGCACTTTAAGCGACGAAGCGCGCGCTTTTCCGAACACTGGTCTTACCCGTAGATCCTCAACTTGAAGACGTTTGTAACCTTTCCCGGTTTTGCAAAGCGACGGACCATCATCACCTTCTTCTATTTCATCATCGTCATCATCAAGATTATGCAGCTGTTCTTATTCATGATGCATTTGAGTCTTAAAATCTTCTTTTTTGAAGGTATGCTTTCATTTCTTCCTTCACATGCGGCGGGACTTTAGGACAAGATGCGACGTTTGGATCACAACCGATTAGATGAATTTTTTTGGCGATAGATTCCCCCGTTCGAAATCTTGTCACAAAAAAGACATCTAATTGCCATCTTGTCGGTCTCGCTAACTCTTACAAAATAAACTCAAGCCGGATCTTTCCTATCTTCTTTTGGTGCAATTAAAAGAACAATGGAATAACACATAAAAAAGGTAATAAGAACTAAGTATAAATGATAAGAAAAAATTGCAGCAAGTATACCAAAAAATGGCAACTGAAACAAAAAAATGGGCAGCATTTTACTGCAATTTATCACTGAAACAGTGAAAGAAGAAGAAGAGAAGAAGAATGAAAAAAAGAACTGGAGGAGAAAAATAATTTCGCCAGCATTTCGCTGCTATTTGGACACTGAAACAATGAGAAAAAGAAGAGGAGGAGAAGAAATCACATACTTGGGACCAAACTTTATGATCTTGAAGTTGAAAAATGTAGGAAACTTGAACCCTAGTCGCCTCTGTTGTTCTCCATTGCTGTTGCTTGATGGTCTTTTAAAAAAAAGAGCAACAACAACAACAACAAAACTACCCAGTAGGGTCCCACAAAGTGGGGTCTGGGGAGGGTAATATGTAGACGAGCCTTACCCCTACCCGAAAGGGCAGAGAGGCTGTTTCCAATCGACCCTCGGCTCAGTGAAGGAAAGGAAAGACAAAAACAAGAGAGCATTAGTAATTCCAACAGAAATAGTGTAAATAATTATTTAAACATATGAAACATAAATAAAATAGCATGCAATAATATAATACAGTAACTACCATAAATAACTACCATAAGGGAGACACAAGCCAAAACACAAATCATCTATAGATAGCCCTGCCAAGCCTCACCCAACCCCGGGTGAGGAGTACGAAAAACTCTAGGAGCCCCTATCCTACAACCCTGATACTAGACCTCCAGACTTTCCTATCAAGAGCCTTTTTAATTAATTAATATTGGCCCATGTTGCTCGGACTCTCCAAAAGTGCTGCCGCACCCGTGTCGGATCCTCCAAAAATGCACTAAATTTGGAGGATCCGACACGCACCCAACACTATTTTTGAAGAGTCCGAGTAACATAGATGTTGGCATTCCAGTTATAAAGAGACGCGCTTGCCTCTGTCACTTTGTTCGTTTTCTCGCTTTTTCTGGGGAAGCAATCACTTTAGTATACCTGAATACGCTTTAGATCAGAGAACCGCCAGATAGTCCGCTTCGCATCCCTTCTCGCTTTAAGCGAGGAAGCGTTTGCTTCTAATAACACTGCTTTGGAATTCTCAAATATTGTGATTTGTGGAGCATTCCTTTTATCCCACGGACTAAGTAATACCAGGATTGATTAGATTATGAATGAAGATATTCAGGCTAGGGTGAGAGTGACTCCAGCGGAGGACAAGATATAGGAAGCGAGACTTGGATGGTTTGGGCATGTGAAGAGGAGGGGCGCAAATGCCCCACTAAGGAGGTGCGAGAGATTGACTTTGGTGTGTTTGATTAGAAGTATAGGTAGGCCTAAGAAGTATTGGGAAGAAGTGATTAGGTAGGATATGATGTTGCTTCAGCTTGCCGAGGACATGACCCTTTATAGGAAGGTGTGGAGGTCAAGCATTAATGTAGAAGGCTACTAGGTACTCGAGAGGTCTCCTTTCTCGTACACAATAGTATTAGGTTAATCTGGTGTTCTATTATTGTTACATTTCTATTACTACGTGTCTTGTTGTGTTAATGCTTATGCTATTGCTTTCTTTTCATCTTTCCTTGAGCTGGGATCTATCGGAAATACCTTCAAGGTAGGGTAAGGTCGTATTACCCTCCTAGACCCCACTTGTGGGATCATACTGGACTTTTTGTTATTGTTACTAAAGACTTATTTCTCTTATGTGATACCTCTTCTTTAGAATTCAGTGTCCACCTTTTCTTTCGTGGTCGTGGCGAATTACTGTCCACTTTAACTTTTCAAACATATAATACTTTACAAAAAGCTGAATTTCTCAATTACAACTGTTTCATTTGATAAAGTGAGTTGCAACTGTTTCATATTTCATTAAAAAAATCAAAAAGTCAAATATGGATCAATTGTTGCCTTTTTCAAAATGTGAATGATCGTAACACTCTTACATTGTAAATTGAACTGAATGGAGGAGTGGCAATTTTATCTTCTTTTTGATCTCTTAGTTTTTAGTGGGAATATTTTGGATCAAAATCATAGTGTTTCCATTTAATGAGAAGTGGGCTCGCATGAGGTTATGCTTTCCACGAGCTTCATATCTTCAACGTTGAACTTTCTTTCCTCTAGATGGATGTGCTCTATTACCACCCAAAAAGTACTTGTACATGTAGCGAACGGATAGAGAGAGAGGGAGAAAGAATTTTGATCAGCCTAATAGAATAGGCGCAAAAAAGAAATTGAGATAAATGAAACTGATGCCCCATCTGTAGGGAATGGTGGATAGATGCTCTGGTCTCATGTTTTTTTATTGCTCTGACCTTTGTTTTTGTTTTCTTTTTGTTCCTTTTTTTCCCTAATGAAGGTTGGTCCTGGCGAGGTTGATGATGACCTAGAAGGTGAGGTGGCTGAAGAGTGCACTAAATTTGGTACCGTAACTCGTGTCTTAATATTTGAGATAACCGAGGCAAATTTCCCTCATGAGGAGGCCGTTCGGATATTCGTTCAATTTGAGAGAGCCGAACAAGCAACTAAAGCCCTTATCGAACTTGAAGGTCGATTTTTTGGTGGTAGGATTGTCCGTGCCTGCTTCTATGATGAGGAGAGGTTCAGCAATAATGAATTAGCTCCCATGCCAGGAGAAATTCCTGGCTTTTGACCAAGCAGTTATGGTTCAAATCGTAAGTTCTTTCTATATTGTCACAGGGACTCTAATTTTGGTTAGAGTGGCTTTAAGTTTAAGGCCTTAGGTGATAGGTCTCCTTGTATTCCTTATCAAAAAAAGGTCCCTTGTATCTATTGTCTCAAATTTTACACAAAGCACGTATTGAAAAATTCCCCGTTTTTGCTGAACTGATGAACTTCTTTGAGGTGCAACACCAGAGTAATTTCTCATGGGTGTGCAGATCTACCTTGGATATTTCTCGTGTGATGAAGAATGGATGATTTCTGACATTAGTCTGAGGAACTTGGTTTTACTGTTTCTTATAATGCGGGAAGTTACGGAATTATTGTTTTACAGTTGGTTCATTATTGTCGAATAACTTTTAGGTATGTTTTCAGCTGGCCATCTAAGTTCTATTTGGCTTTTCCTTAACATCGTCTGCACTTGCTACATTATCAGGTTTTATGTACAGTGTGTTATTTTGAACTTGTTGAAACTCCTGTACTTTACCGTTCCAGCCAATTTCGAGCGAAATACTCAAACAGTGAAGCTAAATATGCAAGTGTAGCGACTTCTTTTTCTGGGACGAAAGTTGTCTCAATGTCTGAAAGGATTTTAGTTCTGATCTTACCGTGAGTAGTGCAGACAATAAATTTGTGTTAAGAAAATTAAATCAAGATCGAAAAATATTGCAACAATTGTAGTATTTATTTTCGAATATTTGAGGGTACACTCTCTATGGATCCTCTGATTCTTCTTTTCAATTGTAAATAAATTCAAGGGCATTTGTGCTTGATCTTGAATCTATTTTTGTTTTCACGAACGCTGATCTTGTTTTTGAGCTTGACTGCTTGAACTTGATCTTGATTCGTTCTTCGTTCTTGAGCTTGAACTTGATTTCTTGAATTTTAACTTGATTGGTTGAAGCTTGAAACTAGTAAAGAAATTTGCGGCGTTTGATCCACGAGCTTCTCTTGCTTCTTGTTATAATATGAAGACCCCTATTTATAGTTGTGGAAGGGAGGAGTCATGATAAGAACAAACTCTTTCTAACCAATCAAATTGAAGTGTGACATAGCCGCATTTGATTGGCCAGAACATGTCACTTGCACACGCGATGCGATTTTATTGGCCTTTCAGTGTGACTGGGCATGCCTTACCATTTTGACACGTATCATGATCCTATTCTCTCTTTCGCTTGATTTGACGTGCCACGCCATTTGACACGTGACACCAAACTGGGCCTCTAGGAAGACGACATCTTGGGTTTTAATAAAGCGGGCTCATCACTTTAGCCCAATTAAATGGGCTAGCCCAATGGATTAAGACTTATTTATTTAAAGAATTTTTACATTCCTATCACATAAGAAACTTTTTTACCCTCAATGTTTAAGATTTGAGTTAATTACACTTAGTATATAAAATTATAATTTCTATACCATAATTAATGAGATATTTTTTACTCCTTAATTAAAGGATTTTTGAATTCCAGTATCTCTACTCCTCCCTTACTTTCTCTCTCCTAATTCCTCATCCCCGTACACACGTTCTTTTTCTTTGTTTTTATATTCTGAAACTTGCACGTTCTCCCTCTAAAATCATAAAAATTTGAAGAAATCCTTCAAACAAATTGGTTTCCCATTTTGCTCCAGTTGAAGTTCATCAATGAAGAACACCAAAGCTTATGTTGTTAAATATATGTCCTACATGTTTTAGACAAATATAGATTAATTGTCTTACTTTTGAAGATTATTTGTAGGTGTGATGTTCTACTTATATATTTTTAGTTACTTTATAGTTTTTTTGTAATTATACTGTTAGGTAACTTGTACTATTTGAAGCAGAATTGTAGTTATCTTTTGTTGTTGCTTTTTTTTGTAGAAAATGCGTTAAATTGTAGATATTATGTAATTATTTGTAGTTACATTCTAGATAAAATGTAGATGAATTTATCCTTTTTATGTATTTTATTAATGTGAATTAATTTATTATTTTTGCAGAATGGACAGTTTTTTGCTCCACATAATGTTAATTATAGGGTGCTTATATTTCACACTTTGTTTGATCCTAGCATTTCTGGCCGGATTAAAGATCTTCTATCCTCAAATGGTTTGAATCATTTCAAAAAGATGTGTTTTGGATACTTACTGTCTCTTCCCACCATATGCATGCAAAACCAAGCCATTCATCTTCTGATGAAGTATGAATTAAAAAAATCTAATGAATCATATTTTTCTGTGCAGTTAAAGGGTGAAATATTAAATTTTGAATTGCGTGCGTTTGCATTAATTACTGGTCTAAGATGTGTTATCCAGTTTACTAATTTTGTTTATGCTCCCACTTATGGTAACAAAATTATGAACAGTTATTTTTCTAACATATTAAGAGTGGAGAGGTCTTATTTGAAACAAATAGTAACCACTAGATCCTGGGTAAACGATGAGGATGTAGTGAAGTTATGCATCCTTTATCTTTTAAAGTTTTTCATTTGTCATTCGGACACAGATCACATGTATTTTATAGATCACTTTAGGTTTTATTTAGGCAGTATGAATCATATCCATAGGGTATTAAATCTTTCACCCAGATGATGGAATCTGGTAGGCACAGACTAAATTCGTATACATTCTTATCTCATACGTGGATGCTCACTAGTATTGCAAGTATGGCTTTATGAGTGTTGCTCTATTGTCAACACTGATCTAGCTACGACGTGTTCTAACTCAATACCTCGCACACTAAGATGGTCAGCTATTAAAGGGTAGATTTGGTTAGCTACCTTTGAAGAAAAAATGCTAAAGCCTGAGTGGGTAAATGTATAGTTTCTTTTATTACGATTATACATTTACCTTCAACATATCTACAAGTATTCTACATTTTATATACCATAATAAAACTAATTTATTTTTCGTCATTCCGTTTACCAACATAGTTGAATCTGGAGAAGAGATTGCAGTGCTGATTTTGCTCGATAAAATTGAGTACAAAGTTCAAGAAGGTAAACAAACATCTGAGGTTCCTAATGCTGATCCTCCTACGTTGGAACCCAAAAAAATAGATGGTGAAGAGGACAAGGAGCCTGTTGTTGAGAAGATCAGTAAATTAGAAAAAGGAATTGAGCAGGCAATACATATAAACTGCAATACATCTACATTTTATCTATAATATATCTACATTGTATAAACTGTCTACCAAATATCTACAAATTTATAAATTCTAATATATATTTTTATATAATTTCACATGCTTTTTCATTGTATATTTGGACATATTATGAATTTAACAACTTACTATATTGTAACATATAGGTTGATAGAAAGCTTGAAGATTTTAGGAAAGCTGTCTTTGTAGAACTCGATAGCCTTCGAGTGTTTATAAATGATTCTGTGCAGTCTGTCTTGCAAATGATAAACATTAGAAATGTGCAAGATGATGCAAAGGTAATATATGGCTTTTATTTTTATAGCAAAATAATTTAGACAATAAAAAAAATATAAAAACTAACATAAAATATTCAGTTTGCTGGCAGCGCAACAAAAAACAATGACCAACAAAAAGACTTGAACAATCAATATTTTCAGTTCAATATTGGGAACAAGTGTAGGAAAACACTAGCAAAATAGGTATTTACAAAATACTTATAATATATCTACAATTTATGTCATTTTATAATTGACATATTTGCACTTATCCATAAAATATCTATAATTTGTTGGCACGCATATGCTATTCCTTTCAAGCCACCATTATCCAGTATTATTTACCATTTTAATTATAAAACTGAACATGTTGAAGGTGCAGTTGGTCAAAAAAATCTTCCAGCACATGATGATCTATATACACATTTTTTAGTTGCAGCTGATAAAGAGAAAACATGTATCATACTGTCACTCACAGATATTTTTTTGTTGTTTATAAACTTTAACATTCTTGCTAAATTTATATGAATTGTGTTATAGTTACGGAAGATATCAATGCACCGTCCCCACTTTACTAAGTGACAGTAGAAGCTCAGTCGGGACAGGTCATTGAGGGACATGACAATGAAGGTGCAAATGCACAGTATGTGGATCTAGGTGATTCAGAAGGATCGGGAGTTGAGAAGAATGGGATCACACTAGATGATTTTGAGTTGCCCGACAACTTATCCTAGTTGGTTATGTTTGGCGAGCCCATACCAGATGATGCAACACCTATGTATCTGGGGAGAACAAGGCATCTGGGAAAGCATGCCCGATCACCATTTATTTCTCTATACAATTCTGGGGGCAGCAGCTCCATTGGACCTTAAATGTTCTACCTTAGAAACCCTTTTACTACTGTTATTGGTGAAAATGTAGATCGGGATGTTTTAGAAAACTTCAACAAGTGGTTATTCCAGTCTAGCGATAAAGGTTCAAAGAGGTATAAATGCATAATTTGACACTTTCATTTCAACATTTATCTTTTATATATCTAATTCAATCTAAAATTTTTTGTTGACATTTATTTGTTGTTACAGGAGGAAGGCTCCGTTTTCCATAAAGTATAACCAAATTTAGCCTTGGTTAGACCTTAGAGTGGAAAAGGTTGATAAGAAGGAATGGTTCTTTTCGCTAGCTCACTCCGGACAAGTCCTCAATGACTCGGTAAGTTTCATGGAGTTTATTCCCAAGTTATGATTTGTAGATATTTTGTCTTCTGTTTTGTAGATAATATATGAGGATGACTTGTAGTATAAAGTGTAGATATAATGTAGACATGATTGTATATGTTGTCTTTCTTGTATGTAGTGTAATTAATATTTAGGTTTCTTGTTAAGTATCATATTTGAAGATTATTTATAGTATAAATGCTATATGTATTTCGTTGACAGAATAGTTTTATTGATGTATTTACTGTTTGTAGTGTAACTGTAGTTATTTTTTGTAGATTATGCAGAACATTACAAGATTAAATGTAGTCTAAACCATAGATATAATATAGACATGATTGTAGCTGCCGTGTTACTTGTTTGCCTAGTAACTATAGGTAAATTACAATTATTTTTAGATTAGATACTTAAACTGTAGGTAAATTTTATATTTATTGTAGGTAAATTTATTTAAATTATAGAGCTATTTTTAGATATAATTGTAGATTTTTTATTTCTCTTTTTGTAGTTTGTAGTTATAGTGTAGGTTTCATGTAGATTATTTGAAGTTGAGTTGCTATTTATATGCTAACTATTTTTGGGTGCAACACATTAATGTAATAATATATTATTTGAGGAGAAGAGGCAAGTATGACCCCCATAACAAGACCAGATTTACCATAACTGATTGTGTGTTCAAGACCAAGATAGAGCAAATTTATTAAAAGTTCATAAATTCATCTCCACAAGAGAAGTATTCTATTGTTAAACCCCAAGATATTGTTGCTGAATATATTTTGCGGTATAGACTACTTTCCAATATTGCATGATGAAGTTGACTATGTCATTATGCCCGTCAATATTAAAGAAAAATTTCATTAGGTGTTGGTCATTTTTGGCATTGCAGACATACAACTTTATCTGTGTGATTTCATGGTCTCTTCACATAACCATCATGCTGTTAAATCCTATGTCGAAAACTTTTCTGTAATTATCTCTTTGTATTTGTCATGCACTGATTTCTATGGGAAGCGTAAGGACATTAACTTCATGAATACAATGGCATACATCGAGAAACATGTTATCGACCCTCTTAACATTCAGTAGATGGTTGCAGAGATTCCACATAAAAAAGACAGGTCACTGTAAAAGATCTATTCTCTCTTTCTATGCATAATTTTTTTTTATTTCTAAGTATTTGGTAAATATTAAAAAAAATTTGTGTTTCTGCAGCGATTGTGGTGTATTTGTTGCTACATTTGCTAAGTATGTTAGCCTTGGAGATTTGTAAATTCCCGCAAAAGACCTTTTTGATATTAACCAACATCGTAGGCTCTATGGAGCGCTCCTACATGACTATGCTATAAAGAAGCAGGAAGATGGGTCAATCAGTGAAAGTGAGGTTACTGGCAGACTTGTAAGGAGGAAGGGTGCACCCGCATTGAATGAGAAAATAAGAGTT
The DNA here is from genome assembly GCA_034376525.1 of Nicotiana benthamiana. Classification (NCBI taxonomy): domain Eukaryota; kingdom Viridiplantae; phylum Streptophyta; class Magnoliopsida; order Solanales; family Solanaceae; genus Nicotiana; species Nicotiana benthamiana. Next base: position 113,549,395 of record CM067324.1, read on the forward strand.
TAGAGAAAGAAGAAGTAGTGTGACGACCCAGCCGATCGTCTCATGAGTTAACACTTCGTTTCCTTCCCCCCATTTCTGCTTCTTTATGCTTTGTTATTCATATTTTATGTGGTCGAGTTGATTGGTTTGAGTTTGGAGTGGATTTGGTAAAAAATGAGACACTTAGTCTCTTTTAAGAAGGTTTAAGTTGAAAAAGTCAACAAAATATTGACTTATGAGTTAGATGGCTCGGATGGGAGTTCCGATGGTTCGGTTAGCTTCGGGAGTGATTTATGACTTAGGAGTGTGATCGGAAATGTTTTTGGAGGTCCAATGTAGAATTAGGCTTGAATTGACGAAGTTAGTGTTTTGGAATTTTTGGTTGATAGGTGAGATTTTGAAACGAGGGTCGGAGTGGAATTCAATTGTTTCTATAGCTTTGTTATGTCATTTGGGATGTGTGAGAAAAATTTCTGGTCATTCAGACGTGGTTTGGTTGGATTTTTGATCGAAAGCGTATTTCGGAAACTTTTAGAAAACTTAGGCTTGAATTCAATGTGAATTGATGGTTTTAGTGTTGTTTGAGGTGTTTGATGATTGGAACAAGTTTGAATGATGTTTTAGGATGCATTTGTACTTTTGGTTGAGGTCCTGGGGGCCTCGGGGTGATTTTGGATGGCTAACAAGAGGTTTTGTGACTTTGAAAATTTGCAGAAAATGAGCAGCAGTTGCAGCAGATTTTAAGCTTTCGCGATCGCATTGGGTTCCTTGCGATCGTGTAGAAGAAATTTGGAAGGCAGACGTTTGCCCTTTGCATTTGTGGTTGAGGGTCCGCGTTCGCAGAAGGTTATTTTCTGGTGCTTCGCGTTCGCATGGGTTTGCTCGCATTCGCATATAAGGATTTGGGACCCAGTGGATTTACTCTTCGCGTTCGCATCTGGTAAGTCGCGTTCGCGTAGGTTTGGGGAATAAGGAATCGCGTTCGCAGTTTGGATATCACATTCGCGTCAGGTTAAGTTTGAAAAAAGTAAAATGTGCTTCGTGTTCACGAGGCTTAGGTCGCTAATGCGATGAAGGATTTTCAGGCCTTGACAGAAGGGTTATAAACATTTCATCGGCGGGTTGGAGCTCATTTTCACTCCATTGATGGCGATTTGTGAGAGCTTTTGAAGGAAATTGAAGAGGTATTCGAGGAAAATTGATTGAAGGTAAGATTTATGAACCTAAAACTCAATTATATTGTGAAATCCACCTAAAAAATTATTGCATTATTGCTAAAAATGAAAGAATAAGGCTTGGAATTCTGAAATTCTAATTGAGGATTTGGAGGATCCTTTGGGGTTGAATTTGAGAACTTTTGGTATGTATGAACTTGTCGGAAGATAAGGAACTCGTTGATATGAAAATTTCTGAGTTTCGAGAAGTGGGCCCAGGGCTCGGATTTTGGCAATTTCAAATTTTTTGATATTTTTTGATTGTTTTGGATTGGGTATTATTTCCTTGGCATATTGTGGCATATTCGTGGTGATTTTGATTAGATTTGACACGTGTTGAGGCCGATTTGAGTGGCAAAGGCGTCGAGAGCTAGAGTTATAGCCGGTTTGAGGTGAGTATTGATTATAAATGATGTCGTGAGAGTTTGAAACCCCGGACTGCACAACGTAGTGCTATGTTGAGGTGAGACACACACTTAATGATGAGCTTGGGGCCGTTTACTATTGGGGATTGTGACTTGGTGCGTCCTAATTTGATGATTTTCATCGTATATTTGATTGAAACTTATTTGTTATCATCATAATTAGGGCTGATTGTCATATTTGGGCCTCGTGCCAATTATTTGAACCCTTCGGGGATTTTTATCACTATTTCTTCACTGTGTTGATTTATTATTTGAACTCAGTCCTCTTACTACTTATTTTTTTACAAACTCAGCCACTTTTACTCGAATTTGAAACTTAATGATATTTCTAAATGATGTTTTGGGATGAGAACTATTGTTTTCCTAAAGCCCGAGGGGCTTATGATGATTTTTTGGACTGAATGAGGCCGATGACTATATGTGAGGATATGCTGAGCGATGTGAGGCCGAGGGCTCGAGATACATTTATATGCCACGAGGTGGCTTGAGTGATGTGAGACCGAGTGCCGAGTGATGATGCCACGAGGTGACCTGATATAGCGCTTGGGCCGTAAGGGGCCCATCCAGAGTCTTCACACCTGCAGTGAGCGTGGGTACCCATCATGTTCTGAGTGATTGATACTGAGCCCAATGAGCTGATACTGTTATGAGAACAAGCTCGAGGGGCTGATACTTCTGAGTTACTGATACTGTGCCCGAGGGGCTGATATTGTACTGAGAGTGGGTCCGATGGGCTGATACTGCTGAGTGATTGATACTATGCCCGAGGGGCGATTTCTACTTGTTACTTACCTGCTAAATTACCAGTTTTACTTGCTTTAAAGGAATTTCATTTGACTTCTTCACTAATTTACCTTTTTAAGTAATTTTTCTGCTTGATATAGAATTGCTTTGTGCCTTTGCACATTTTCTTGCTTTCAGTCTTTATTTATAATTATTACTCACTGGGTCGGAGTACTCACATTACTCAGTGCACTGTGTATGCAGATTAAGGCATAGAAGTCTTCGCTCCTGAGTGCTGATCCTCCTTGTCCAGGCAGTGTCTAGGAGACTACGAGGTAGCTGTTGGCGTCTGCAGCCTCGTGCCTACCTTATCTTATTACTCTATGTCTTTCAGACTTTTGTATCAGATTTTGTATTTGGTAGACTTGCCTTAGGATTCATTAGGTACTCAGGTCTTGTGACACCCCGTTTGAGGCTGTGTCAGAATGTTCCTCCTCTTTTTTTATTGCTATATTCCGAAAATTTGGCTATTATATCATGACTAGAACTTTTATCTATCATTTAACTGCTTGTTAGAGATGTTCGATTTTGGTCTGGCTGACTTTTCTTCACGAGGGGCGCCATCACGACCGGGTTCGGGAAGTGGGTTGTGACACTTTGGTATCAGAGCCTATGTTACTAGGTCTCACGAGTCATGATCCGATTTGTAGAGTCTCACAGATTGGTACAGAGACGCCTGTATTTATCCTCGAGAGGCTGCGGAACCTTTAGGAAAAGCTTCATATTCTTGAAATTCTTGTCGTGCGACTTTGTTAATCCGAGAACTAAAGTTTCTATTATTTTATTCTCTCGCAGATGGCGAGGACTCGCACTATCAAACGAGGTGGAAGACCACCAGTGCCACCCCCCTGAGACCACCAAAGGCCATGGACGCAGTCGTGGTCGTGGCAGAGGCAAAGCAGCAAGGGCAGCACCTGCTGACCCACCAGCTGCCCCGGCTCTGGATCAGGCTCTAGCAGCGGCACCAGTTACGGTACCAACTATGCCCATCGTGATTCCGGGTCTACAAGAGACCTTGGCACAGGTCTTGATAGTTTGCACTGGCTTGACTCAGGTAGTTTCAGCCACCACATCAGCAACTACTTCACAGGACGGGGGAGGTAATCAAACCCCAATTACCCGCACACCTGAGTAGGTAATGCAAGACCTACAGACATCGGAGGCACCCCCAGCCCTGCCGGTTGCACCAGTTCAGGAGTTTATGATACCTATTATTTTGGATGATGAGTAATGTCGTCTTGAGAGGTTTGGTAGACTCCAGCCTCCATCATTTAGTGATGCTGAGGGTGATGATGCCCAAAGTTTTCTATATAAATGTCAGCGGATGCTCCTTACAACAGGTATTCTTGAGGAGTTGTTTGAAATCGCTCGTGAGATTGAGACGGTTCGTCATCGGGATAGAGAGGAGAGAGAGGCCAAGAGGCCTTGAGGTTCTAGCAGTTTCAGTGGCGCTCCCTCGATGGGCAAGTTCTAGCATGGTAGGGGTCGTCCTTTCAGGCATGCCTAGTCAGCCAGTCTAGAGTATCATGGGGCATCTTCAGGTTGTGGTTATCGTGGGTCTCAGCATGTCCAGCCTTTTCTCAGAGCCCTTCCAGCTTAGAGTACAACTCGTACCTTGTTAGCTCAGGGCTCTTCCATGTCGAGTTCATCAGCTGGTCACTCCGGTGCGAGCGTTTTCCATCTGTCCCCTTCTCCAGCACATGGGAGTTGCTTTGAATGTGGAGAATATGGGCATTTGTGGAGGGAGTGTCCTCGTTGTGCCGCTAGTTCGTCCCATAGAGGGGTCAGCCTTCGACTTCTGCTCTAGTTTCTTCACCACCCGCCCAGATAGATAGGGGCAGAGGTCAGGCAGCCAGGGGTCACCCCAGAGGGGGAGGCCGATCAGGTAGTGGCCAGGGTCGTTTCTATGCTTTGCCAGGTAGGCCAGATGCCATCTCTTCAGATGCTGTCCTTATAGGTATTCTTTCAGTCTGCCATAGAGATGCCTCTGCACTATTTGATTCCAGATCTACCTTCTCTTACGTGTACTCATATGTTTCTCACCATTTGGGTATGTTCCAAGAGTTTCTTGCCTCACCTGTTCATGTATCTACCCCGGTGGGCAATACCATTATTGTAGACCGTGTGTACCGATCCTGTATTGTGACTATTTTGGGTCTGGAGACCCGATTTGATCTATTAATATTGAGCATGGTGGACTTTGATGTGATTTTGGGCATGGATTGGTTATCTCCGTGTCGTGCTATTCTAGACTGTCATGCTAAGACAGTCACGTTGGATATGCTGGGCGTACCGCGAATCGAGTGGTGCGGTGTGACTGATTATGTTCCTAGTAGAGTGATATATTTCTTAAAGGCCCAGCGTATGGTTGGTAAAGGTTGTCTATCATATCTAGCTTTTGTGTGGGACGTTGGAGCTGAGACTCCCGGTATTGATTCTGTCCTAGTTGTGAGGGATTTTCCCGATGTTCTCCTGCAGACCTGTGAGGCATGCCACCAGACATGGATATTGAATTTGGTATTGAATTGGTGTCGGTCACTCATCCCATTTCTATTGCTCCATATCATGTGTCATCTGTAGAGTTGAAAGAATTGAAGGAGCAGCTCCAGTAACTCCTAGATAAGGGTTTCATTCAGCCTAGTGTGCCACTGTGGGGTGTGCCGGTTCTGCTTGTGAAGAAGAAGGATGGCATCATAAGGACGTGAATTGATTACAAGTAATTGAACAAAGTAACCATTATGAACAAGTATCCCCTGCCTCGCATAGATGATTTATTTGACCAGCTTCAGGAAGCGAGGGTGTTTTCCAAGATTGATCTTTGTTCGGGCTATTACCAATTGAAGATCAGGGATTTAGACATTCCTAAGACTGCATTCAGGACTTGATATGGCCACTATGAGTTTCTTGTCATTTTTTTCGGGCTGACCAATGCACCAGCTGCGTTCATGTATTTGATGAATAGTGTATCCTTATCTGGATTCGTTCATTATTGAATTCATTGATGCTATTATGGTGTACTCGCGTAGTCAGGAGGATCACGCGGAGCATTTCAGGTTGTATTGTAGAGATTGAGGGAGGAGATGCTTTATGCAAAGTTCTCCAAGTGTGAGTTTTGGCTCAGTTCAGTGGCTTTCTTGGGGCACGTGGTGTCCAACGAGGGTATCCAGCTTGATCAAAGAAGATAGAGGCGGTTCAGAGTTGGCCTAGCTGTCCTCAGCCACAGAGATTCGTAGTTTCTTTTGCTTGGCAGGTTATTATTGCCAGTTTGTTCAGGGGTTCTCTTCTAATGCATCACCCTTGACTTGGTTGACTCAAAAGGGCATTTCATTTGTGTGGTCAGACCAGTGTGAGGAGAGCTTTCAGAAGCTCAAGACAGCTCTGACCATAGCTCCAGTATTGGTTCTTCCATCAGCTTCCGGTTCATATACCATATATTATGATGATTTGAGAGTTGGGATTGGTTGTGTATTGATGCGGGAGGGTAGAATTATTGCTTATGCTTCTCGTCAATTGAAGCCCCATGAGAAGAACTACCCTATTCATGTTTTGTAGTTGGCTGCTATAGTTCATGCGTTGAAGATTTGGAGGCAATACTTTTACGGCGTATCTTGTGAGGTATTCACCGATCATCGAAGTCTTCCGCACATGTTCAAGCAGAAGGATCTTAATTTGAGGCAGCATAGGTCGCTAGAGTTGCTTAAAGATTATGGTATCACTATTCCGTATCATCTGGGAAAGGCCAATGTGGTGGCCGATGCTTTGAGCCAAAAGGCAGTTAGTATGGGGAGTTTGGCATATATTCCAGTTAGGGAGAGACCTCTTGTGGTTGATGTGTAGGATTTGGCCAATCGGTTTGTGAGATTGGATATTTCTTAGCCCAGTCGGGTGTTAGCTTGCGTGGTTTCTTGTTCTTCCTTATATGATCGCATCAGAGAGCACCAGTATGATGATCCACACTTGCTTGTCCTTATAGACAGAGTTCAGCATAATCATGCTAGGGATGTGACGGTTGGTGATGATGGAGTGCTGAGGATGCAGGGTCGGATCTGTGTGCCCAATGTGGAGGGGCTTAGAGAGTTGATTTGGAGGAGTCCCATAGCTCGCGGTATTTTATTCATCTGGGTGCCGTTTAGATGTATCAGGATTTAAGGAAACACTATTGGCAGAGAAGAATGAAGAAAGACATTATGGGATTTGCGGCTCGGTGTCTTAATTGTCAGCAGGTAAAATGTGAGCATCAGAGACCGAGTGGCTAACTTCAGCAAATGGAGATTCCTGAGTGGAAATAGGGGAAGATTACTATGGATTTTGTTGTGGGACTTCCTCGGACTTTGAAGAACTTCGATGCTATATGGGTTATTATGGATCGACTGACCAAGTCCACGCACTTCGCTCCTATGTGTACTACCTATTCTTCAGAGAAGCTGGCAGGGATTATTATTCGGGAGATCGTTCGGTTGCATGGTGTTCCAGTTTCCATCATCTCAGACAGAGGTAGTCCGTTCACATTGCAGTTTTTGAGAGCCGTGTAGAGAGAGTTGGGTATTCAGGTGGAGTTGAGCACAACGTTTCATCCTCAGACAGACGGACAATCCGAGCGTACTATTCAGATATTGGAGGATATGTTGCGTGCCTGTGTTATTGATTTTGGAGGTTCGTGGGATGAATTTTTGCCGCTTGCCTACAAAAAAAACTATCAGTCCAGCATTCAAATGGAACTGTATGAGGCTTTCTATGGGAGGCATTGTAGATCTCTAGTTGGTTGGTTCGAGCTCGACGAGGCTAGCCTATTTGGGACAGATTTGGTTCAGGATGCCTTAGAGAAGGTGAAGTTGATTCAGGAGAGACTTCATACAGCATAGTCACGCCAGATTAGTTATGTGGACCAGAAGGTTCGAGATGTATTTTATATAGTTGTTAAGAAGGTCTTATTGAAGCTTTCGCCCATGAAGGGTGTTATGCGATTTGGAAAGAAAGGAAAGTTGAGTCTGCGGTTCATTGGGTCTTTTGAGGTACTTAGGAGGGTTGGGTAGGTGGCTTATATGCTTGCTCTGCCACCCAGCTTGTTGAGTGTGCATTTGGTATTTCATGTTTCTATGCTCCGAAAGTATGTTGGGGACCCGTCCCATGTTCTAGATTTCAGCATGGTTCAGTTGGAGGGTGACTTGACTTATGATGTAGAGCCAACAACCATTTTAGCGCATCGAGTTCAGAAGTTGAGGTCAAAGGATGTAGCTTTAGTGAATGTGCAGTGGAAAGGTCGTCCTGTGGAGGAGGCTACCTGGGAGACCGAGCGGGATATGCAAAGTAGATACCCTCACCTATTTGAGGCTTCAGGTATGTTTTTTGACTCGTTTGAGGACGAAAGTTTGTTTTAGGTCGAGAGGATGTAACGACCCGCCCGATTGTCTCATGAGGTTTTGCTCCATTTCCCCCAATTTCTTCTTATTCATGCTTTGTTATTCGTATTTTATGTGGTCGGGTTAATTGGTTTGCGTTTGGAGTGGATTTGGTAAGAAATGAAACACTTAGTCTCTTTTAAGAAGGTTTAAGTTGAAAAAGTCAACCAGATATTGACTTATGAATTAGAGGGCTCGGATGGGAGTTTCGATGGTTCGATTGGCTTCGGAAGATGATATATGACCTAGGAGTGTGATCGGAATTGGTTTTAAAGGTCCGGTGTAGAACTAGGCTTGAATTGGTGAAGTTAGTCTTTTGGCGATTTTTGGTTGATAGGTGAGATTTTGAACCGAGGGTTGGAATGGATTTCCGAGAGTTTCTGTAGCTTTTTATGTCATTTGGGATGTGTATGCAAAGTTTCAGGTCATTCAGACATGGTTTGGTTGGGGTTTTGATCGAAAGCGTATTTTGGAAGTTTTTAGAAAATTTAGGCTTGAATTCAATTTGAATTGATGGTTTTGGTGTTGCTTGAGGTGTTTGATGATTGGAACAAGTTTGAATGATGTCATAGGATGTGTTGGTACTTTTGGTTGAGGTCCCGGGGGCCTCGGGGCGATCTCGGATGGCTAACGGGAGGTTATGAGACTTTGGAAATTTGTAGAAAATGAGCAGCAGTTGCATCAGATTTTAAGCTTTCGCGATCGAGTGGGGTTCATCGCGATCGCGTAGAAAATGTTTGAAGGCAGATGTTTTTCCCTCTCACGTTTGTGGTTGAGGGTCTACGTTCGCGGAAGGTTATTTTCTGGCGCTTCGTGTTCGCATGGGTCCGCTCGCATTCGCGGATAAGGATTTGGGACCCACTGGATTTATTCTTCGCATTCGCATCAGGTAAGTCGCATTCGTGTAGGTCTGGGGAATAAGGCATCACGTTTGTATTATGGGTATCGCCTTCGCGTAAGGTTAAGTTTGGACAAAGTAAAAATGTGCTTCGCGTTCGCAAGGCTTAGGTCGCGAACGCGATGGATTTTTAGGCCTGGACAGAAGGGTTATAAACATTTCATCCGCGGGTTGCAGCTCATTTTCACTCCATTGTTGGTGATTTTTGAGAGCTTTTGAAGGAAACTGAAGAGGGATTCGACGACAATCGATTGGAGGTGAGATTTATGAACCAAAAACTCAATTATATTGTGAAATCCAACTTGAAAATCATTGAGTTATTGCTAAAAATGGAAGAATAAGGCTTGGAATTTTTAAATTTTAATTGAGGATTTGGAGGACCCTTTGGGGTCGGTTTTTAGAACTTTTGGTATGTATGACCTCGTAGGAAGATAAGGAACCCGTTGATGTAAAAATTTATGAGTTTTGAGAAGCAGGCCCGGGGCTCGGGTTTTGGCAATTTCGGGCTTTTTGATATTTTTCAATTGTTTTCGATTGGGTATTGTTTCCTTGGCATATTGTGACATATTCATTGTGATTTTGATTAGATTCGACGTGTGTGGAGGCCGATTTTAGGGGCAAAGGCACCGCGAGCTAGAGTGTTAGCCGGTTCGAGGTGAGTAGTGATTGTAAATAATGTCCTGAGGGTTTGAAACCCCCGACTCCACAACATAGTGATATGTTGAGGTGAGACACGCGCTTGATGATGAGCGTGGGGTCGTTTACTAATAGGGATTGTGACTTGGTCCGCCCCGATTTGATGATTTTTATCGTATATTTGATTGAAACTTATTTGTTATCATCATGATTTGGGACGATTGCCATATTTGGGCTTTGTGTCGATTATTTGAACCCTTCGAGGATTTTTATCACTATTTCCTCACTGTTTTGATTTATGACTTGAACTTAGTCATGTTGTTATTTACATTTTTACAAACTCAACCACTTTACTCGGATTTGAAGCTTAATGATATTTCTAAATGATGTTTTGGGATGAGAATTACTGTTTTACTAAAGCCCGATGGGCTTGTGATGATTTTTTGTACTGAGTGAGGCCGAGGGACATATGTAAGGATATGCTAGGTGATGTGAGGCCGAGTGCCGAGTAATGATACCACGAGGTGGCCTGATATAGCGCTTGGGCTGTAAGGGCCCCTCCGAAGTCTGCACACCCACTGTGAGCGCGGGTACCCATCATGTTTTGAGTGATTGATACTAAGCCCGGGAGGCTGATGCTGTACTAAGAGCGAGCCCGAGGGGCTGATACTATACTGAGAGTGAGCCCGAGGGTTGATACTGCTGAGTGATTGATACTATGCCCGCGGGGTGATTCCAACTTGTTACTTACCTTCTAAATTACCTGTTTTACTTGCTTTAAAGGATTTTCATTTTATTTCTTCGCTAATTTACCTTTATAAGTGATTTTTCTGCTTGATATAGACTTTCTTTGTGTCTTTGCGTGTTTTCTTGCTTTCAGTCATTATTTATTATTATTACTCACTGGGTCGGAGTACTCACATTGCTCATTGCACTATGCGTGCAGATTCAGGCATAGCAGACTTCGCTCCTGAGTGGTGATCCTCCCAGTCCAGGTAGTGTCTAGGAGACTATGAGGTAGCTGTTGGTGTCTGCAGCCCCGTGCCTCCCTTATCTTATTATTCCATGTCTTTCAGACTTTTCTATCAGATTTCATATTTGGTAGACTTGATTCAGGATTCATTAGATGCTCATGACTTGTGACACCCCTGTTTGGGTTGTGTCGGGATGTTCCTCCTCTTTTGCTTTCGCTATATTCTGCAAATTTTGCTATTATATCATGATTAGAACTTTTATCTATCATTTAACTGCTTATCTGGGGCGCTCAGATTTGGTCTGGCTAGTGTTGTCTTCACGAGATGCGCCGTCACGACCGGGTTCGGGAAGTGGATCGTGACAAGTAATGCCATGTCTATGTAATTTAGTTGATGCTAGATTGTAGGAGAAGTATGGTACACTACTTTCTGAAAATATTTTTTTTGTGTTTTTATTGTAGCAGACCTTTTGTTTTGTTAATTTCTATCCAGTTTAGTAGTTCTCTTGAAAATAACTTGGTGGTTTCATCTCCAGTTGTTTAATATATACATCACTTGTTCTTCATTATCTTAAAAGTAGTTATTATGTTGTTACAATACAATTTATCTACAAAAAAACTTCAAATTATCCACAATCTGGAAATACCGAATGTTGAGATTGTAGATAATTTTATAGTTGAATATGTATATAATTTCTAGGGAATATCTCCAGTTGTATTTACTTTTTGTATATAACTGTCAGTTCAAGTTAGATTATTTTTTTTTAACTTGTAGCTATATCGTAGATAATAAATATTAACTGCTATGTACAGTATGTAAAAAATGGAGGTAGATGATTGACACAATAAAGAAAAACATATTAACAAACATAGAAACAAATTGAAGTAACTATATTATGATCTTTCAAAACCTAAAGGATTACACACAGAATTCTGTTAACTTGAACACACTAACAATTATTTTGAAATACTATTCTAACTACATGATATTTATTTCTTTTTGGATGCATTCTTGCAAGATATTTTGTTATGCCCTTCACCTCCACAATTGCCACATGACACATTGTACTTCTTTGACTTTAGTTCATCATATATTTTGTATATTTTCTTTTGAGGTTTTCCTGGCTACTTTTTCTCTCCCGTAGGTGGTTTTACTACATCATCAGATATATGTTGTGGCACACTCCATTTACTTTCATCAGGAAGGGGATTTACTGGTATTTCATATGCACGCAGCAGGCTCTCCCTAGTGTAATACATAGAGCAGTAGTTTTCATATGTTTCATTCCTGTGCCTTAGAGCTGCCAAAGCATGCAGACATGGAAGTTCACCAAGTAGAACTAGCCACAACTACTTTTCTTGCTTTCAAGACACATAATGTAATGCTTTACACCATCTATCACAATATAGATATGATCTGTTGAAGCCCTCACCTACAATTACACAACAAATAGAAAGAAAAATATTTACAATTATAAATATAGATTATCTACAATTTATCTGCAAGGTATCTACAATTATATCTACAAATTAGCTACAATCTACAAATTAACTACAATTTTATCTATAATTTATCTATAATCTTGAAACAATGTATATTAAATAATTATTTTTTTGCACCAAATAAACAGATCTTACCCTAAGTTCCTAAGATATAGTACTATTTTTCTCCAGTTCTTTGTTGAATTCGTACCAAGGTAAGTGAAAGTACACTTTGCCTTCATTAACTTCTCTTTCGTCCAACGTTCAAGAAGTATCCTCATATACTCTAATAGGTCAAATATTGCCAGCTCTCTTGCCTCTTTTGTTATAGCATTCAACGATTCGACAATGTTTGATGTCATAGTCCAAGTTCTATCATTGTTGCATGTACTCTTGACCATCTATGATAGCCAATATAATAGAGGTATTATTTAACACGCAAGTCTATCTCTTCAATCTTCAACATCCTTTCATTAAATTCATTTAGAGTGTATGACCCTACTGTAGCAAATTACAATTCATTTAATTGTAGATGACCCTTCTTGAACTTTGCCCTTATATTTGTCCAAATATGCCACACAGAGAGTAATGTGGCACGCCCGGATAGGCAATTGATATTGCCTTCAGGATGCTATCATTCCTATATGAAACAACACGCATTGAAGTTCGTTCACCATATGCTTGCTTGAATTGCTCAAAAAACCACTTCCACGATGCGTCGTTTTCCGAATCAACCATAGCATATGCCAAAGGCAATATTGTATATTAGTAAATAATAATTAACTGGAAGCTTTGAAAATGCATATAAAAACACAAATACATATAAACTACAATATATCTACAAAGTATCTATAATGTATGTACAATTTTTAAACTGCCTACAAAATATTTACAAAATAACTACAACTTTACCTGCTGCATCCATTGTGCTTGCTATCAGCATAATCCCCATGTAGGCTGTATTTAAGAATGTCCCATCAACCACTACTACTGGTCTACAATATTTCCAATCACTTACTGATGTACAAAGAGCAACAAATGCATATAAGAAGCATTCATCTGTTGTCTTCTTCAATTTAACGACTAAAGGAGGATACGTCTTCTCAAGAATATAAAAATATTTTGGTAATTTATTGTAGGAGTTAGCCGGATGATCTCTCAATAACTGTAAAGCCTTTTCCTTTGCCCTTCATGCTTGTATGTAGCTTAGGTTCACTCAGTGTTGGGACAACATGTCAGTTTGTATGTCCTTTGGTGTTAAACTGTCTTAGGATTACAATACTTTGGCATGACCATTCTACCAACTACAACTGCAGTACGTTTGAGCTATATGAATTCCATTAAGCTGCATGTGTGTTGTCGGTTGAAACTCCTGATCTTGAACATTGCATAATCATTAATTGATGTTGCCTTGAAGTGCAAATTACAGTTTTCTGCAATGCATATCAGCCAGTAGCAACAAAAAAAGAACATTTATTATACAAGTTATCAAGCAATTTATTCATTCAAGCAAGCTTCATCTGCATATCACAAGGAAAATACTATGCAATATAACTACTTTTCATCTACATATCTCAAGGAAAATACTGTTTATAATGATCTTTTCACCATTAATATCTTCATACCTTCAGTGGTTAGATATTTTAACCCTGAATTGGAACTTGTGCATGACAGAATAGTTTCTCATTGCAGTTACAATTGTTCGCTTGTCTTGATACACTTGTCCTTCTTCAATAACACTTTGTGTACCTTCAGTTATTATTTCACTTTGATATTCCTCTATGATAAGAGAGGCTGGCATATTAAGTAACTATATTGTCCCGGTCGAACTTGCATGAAAGTAAAGTTTGTAAAATCTTTATAGACAAATTGTAGATGAATAGAAAATTTTATAGTCATTTTTTTCAACATGGATTGTAGCTTAATGTAGTATAAATGTAGTAATTTTGTTGATAAGCATGAAAACAAAATTGCTTTATATATCCTAAAATTGATTTGTAGTTTATTTGTAGATAAATGTATGAATTTTGTAGATATTATCATAAAATCACACTTTCAAAGAACTTGAAACATCGCAAATCTACACTTGTGTTCTCATTTGTAATAACCTATTCCATATTGAAATCTCATACACTTATGAGTAACGGAAACGATCCTAAGTTTTTATTCTCCTTTTTTGTCTCCATATACATACTAACACCCATATTGTTCCTAATCTTCATTGGAGGACAATTCCCATTCACAATGTATTTGATTTCTATAATATTTTCTGAAGTATCAATCACTAATTGCTCTGCAATTGTAGAAATCAATATACTGTAACTTGCATCCTCATCGAGCACAATGCCATCAACTTGAAAATCTCTAAATCTGCCATATGTATCCCAATTGCCATTAAAATGTAGCTGATTGATATTTTGGACATGATTGCGTATCGTTGCTGATGTATTGCTAAATTTTTGGTCGTTTTTTTTGATATTTTGGATTAAGAAAAAAAAGATAAAGAATAGAGTTTTGCAGAACTTATTTCTACAATTTGAAATTGAGATTTTGATTTCGACGAACTGAGATTTTGATTTTTAGCAATTGTGAGAAATGAGAATATCGAAGAACAAAATTTGATTAAAAATTGAAGATAAAGGATTTTCGTGATATGATTTGATCTGATTTACGCAAAATCTTTGTAGAATATTCTGCTATTGAATTTTAGCTCGACAAATTAGGAAGATTTAGCTACTATTAATGAGTATTTAATGATTGTTATAATAAATATAGAAAAAATGTGGACATGCCGGGTAAGTTAAAAACTGTGCACATTTTTGGTGATAAGATTTTATAGATGGTATAGGAAAGAAAAATCTCTTTATTTAATCCATATATATTGGACTTATATAATTAATCCAATTATATTAGCCCAAAATATTTATTTGGACTAATATATCTTGAATTTAAAATATATTTCAAATTATTTTATTAATTTGAAATTTAATAAAATTTGCATTCCTATAAATGCCTCCTATTTTAAGATTTGTGGAGGTATAAAATTATCCAGCTCTTAATATGAGACTTGAAGTATGTAAAAAGTAATTATTACTTCATTTTGATTGGCTTCTCACCAATGCATCTTTTCACGTTACAATATAACTTGCGAAGATTTAGAATTTAAACGTGAGCCTTTCCATGGAATTTTACGTGGCCAACTTCATGTAGGACACTCCTTTGCATTCCACTTTGACGTTTTAACAAAGTCTAATACAAATCAAATTGCTTTTGACTGATAGATGCTCGGCTAATAACTTGTCCAATACCAAATGGGTTTTGAAAACTTTGCACTTTCCTTAATAAATTTTGTCCCACATCGATATTTAGCTTTCAATAGCCACCTTTTGATATCTATAAATACAACACATCCTTCATTTCATTAGTATCAATTTCATCATTTGTAAATTGCTTTAAGTTTACTTTTGACGGCTTGGAGGCATTAATGCGACGGTAATTTCTTCTTTTGTTTCTTGTATTTTCTTTTTTGTTTCTTGTATTTTCTTTTTTGTTGGTCAAGCGAGAAAGATACATTTTTATTCAACAAGATGATCCACGCACGAAGAAGTCAATTTTGGTGTGTGAGGAGATGAGTACTCATCCTTGCCCGAATATCGGAGAGATTACTCTCAATGACCCGACTATCGGAGAGATTACTCTCAACGTGGCTCTACTATCTGAGATATTACTCTCAAAATGAACCGACTATCGGAGAGATTACTCTCAATGTGGTCCGACTATCGGAGAGATTACTCTCAGAATGATCCGACTATCAGAGAGATTACTCTCAAAATGATCCGACTATCGGAGAGATTTCTCTCAAGGCGGTTTGACTATTGGAGAGATTATTCTCAATGTGGCTTGACTATCGGAGAGATTAATCTCAATGTGGCTCGATTATCAGAGAGATTACTCTCAATGTGGCCTGACTATTGGAGAGATTACTCTCAATGTGGCTCGACTATCGGAGAGATCACTCATAGAATAACTTGACTATCGGAGAGGCCAACTTAAGGTGCAAAGGGACTTATATGTCCACCTTAAGATTAGAAAGTTATATAGTTTCAACTCGAAGACTTCATGGACTTGATGATTTTTACTTGAATACTTGGAAAACTTCAAAGATTTATCAGACTTCAACCTGAAGATCGAAAAACTTGATGATTCAGCGGACTTTGACAGTTCAACCTGAAGACTGACAACCTTGAAGATTCGGCAGACTTTGATGTTTCAACCTGAAAAATATGAAGGATCAAATATTTCCACTTGAAGACCGATGAGTTTGAGGACCTTAGCATGAAGAATTCAACTTGAAGATTTGTAGGTTTAATTTTTTCGACTTTAAGACCAACGAATTTGAAAATTTTAACTTGAAGACCGACGGACTTGAAGACTGACGGACTTGAAGACTTCAACTTGGAGGGGTTAAATATTTCAACTTGAAGGGTGGAAAATGTGAAGACTTCAACTTGAAGACCGTCGAACTTGAATATTTCATCTTGGAGGCTTTGAGGGCTTAAATGTTTCTGCTTCTCTTTTACTTTACATTGTACGATTTTTATCTTAGTCGCATAATTTTAAGCTTTAAGCGCTTGTAACAAAAGATTCATATTTTATTGTCGGAGAGGCCAAATAATAAACCATTTGATTTTTCAAACATTAGACTTCAATATCTAAAATATATCCAAGATTTAGAATCAAACACATTCAGAATTGCCCCAAATAATATTTTTTTGAAACTAACTTTTGATTCCCCTACGTCGAAAATTTTAGATTTGTGCAGTCTCACAAAAGAAATCATATCTTGTTGTAAAAATATTGAAATTGCAAACCGTTTAATTTATTAAAAACTAGACTTCAAGATCTAGAATATATCCAAAATTCTCAATCAAACAACTTAAGAATCATCTCGGATAATATATTTAAATCAACTTTATATTGCACCATGCTATCATTTCCAGATTTGCGCAGTTTCGTCAGAAAAATTCTTATCTTGGTGTAGGAACGTCGAAATTACGAACCGTTGATTTCTTGAATACTAGACTTTAAGATATAGAACATATCAAAATTTCTCAATAAAAAAACTTAAGAATAGTCCCAGATAATATTTTGAAATCAACTTTATATTCCACCACTCCATAAGTTCCAGATTGCACAACCTCTCCAAAAAATTTATATCTTGGTGTATGAACGTCAAAATTACAAACTGTTTGATTTTTTGAGAACTAGACTTCACGATCCAGAACATATCCAAAATTCTCAAAAAAAAACTTCAGAGTCATCCACAATCAACTTTATATTGCACAATGCTATCAATTCCAGATTTGTGCAGTCTCATCAAAAAAATCATATCTTGGTGTAGAAATATCAAAATCAGAAGATGTATTAATTGAAATTAATAAAAATTTAAGAGATATATTCTCATAATTATCTTGAGTTCAAGTATCACTGAATTTAAAACGTTGTGCCAAGCAATGTTTTCCTTATACTTGTGTTTCCTTTTGACGCCTCTCTTCTTTTCCCTATTTTAGCCAGAGGACGGACTTGGAGACCAACGAAATTGAAGGTTAGGTGAACATGAAGAAATAGAGAATCTCCTAACATCAATGCAAATACTTGACATCCTCCTAAAATCGGCCAATTGAAGATATCAATTTACCATGGAGGGTTGCCCCCTTTAAATCAAATGAAATCAAAGTTCAACAGGAGGATGACATTTTAGCTTGATATTACATTCCTTCATACTTCATTCAAACAACAATTAGGGCAATATGTATCTTTTGAACTTATGCGACTGAACTCAGAATGAAACTCTAAGCCGCCTACGTACCTCGATGAAGAGGACCAAGTCATATCGTAGTTCAGAATGTGTAGAACTTTTTCTTCTCTTTTTTTTTACATCCTAAATTTTTCCTAGGCCACTTATTTTGAGATTTTGAACGTAGCAGACTCTTTTATTTTTGCGTCTTAACTTTTTCCTCGGCCGCCTCTTTAGAGATTTTCAACCTAGTGGACTCTTTTCTTTTTTGTAGGGGCCATACATTGTTTAGACTCATGCAGGCCAGGTGTGCAGCAACATGCAGTTTAGGCTCATGCGTCAAGGAGTGTTGTAACTTCAAGGATAATACTTCTTCAAAATTTTGCCATTGACAGGGCCGATTCTCATGCCATCAGCATCAACCAACTTGTAAGCCCCACTTGAGTAAGCTTCTTGTACGACATATGGCCCACCATTTTGAAGTGAACTTCCCTATAGGTTTGGGAGAAGTAATTATGGGTCTTCGTATGACAAGGACTTTATATCCTAATTGAAAGGGTCTCGAGCAAACTTTTTTATTGAAGGCACGAGACAATCGAGCTTGATAATATTCAAGACTTTGTTGAGCTTCCAACCTCTTTTCATCAAAAGCCAACAACTCTGCTAATCGAAGTCGAGCATTTTCTTTTTCAGTGATGCCTCTTGAATAGCCACTCGTAATGAAGGTATTTAATGCTCAAGTGGCAAGACGGCTTTGACTCCATAAACGGGTAAATAAGGAGAAGCTTGTGTTGGCGTGCAGTGAGTCGTCCTATATTCCTATGGAGCTTCTTCCATACGGTCATTCCAATTTTGTTTGGATTTGGATACAACTTTATTTAACAAGTTACATAGTGTCTCGTTGAATGCCTCGGCTAGACCATTGGCAGCAACATTGTACGTCAAAGAGTTACGTTGCTTATAGCCAAAGAGCTCACAAATCTTGATCGTCTACCTATTGCCGAACGGCTTGTCATTATCCGTTATTATGACACGGGGAATGCCAAAGAGATAAAGGATGTTTACTCAGATAAAACTTGCAATATTTTCCTTCTTTACCTCCTTAAGAGCAACACCTTCAGCCCATTTTGAGAAGTAGTCAGTTGCGACGAAGATGTAAAGGTGCCTACCAGAGGAATTTTGTAATGGTCCAACAACATCCAATCCCCAAACATCAAATGGCTAGGATGTAACAGTTGGGAGCAACACTTCAGGAGGTTGATGAAT
This sequence comes from Nicotiana benthamiana, assembly GCA_034376525.1. Lineage (NCBI taxonomy): Eukaryota > Viridiplantae > Streptophyta > Magnoliopsida > Solanales > Solanaceae > Nicotiana > Nicotiana benthamiana. The sequence continues at coordinate 113,568,247 of CM067324.1, forward strand.
AAAATTCGCATGGAATTGACAAGCCTTGCATCTTCGAGCGGAGTCCAAGCAATCTTTTACCATCGTTGGCGAATAATATCCTATCCTTTTTATATGGAAGTGAAGCTTTGGTCCAGACTTGTGTGACCCACATACCCCAAAATGTGCTTCTTGCAAAGCTTGGAGTGCTTCATCTTCCCCTAAGCATAGCAAGAATTGTTAGAAAACGTGCTTAACGCTAGAGGGGGGGGGGGGGTGAATAGCGTATTATAAAAATTCACAGGAATTTAAAGCTCAAATGCGGAAATTAAAGAGTAAGGAGAGAGTGCACCACAACGTATACTGGTTCACCACAACCTGTGGCTAAGTCCAGTCTCTTGAGCAACAACTCAAGGTTCTACTATCTCCGTTAAGCTTGCGGGTGCTTAACAAACCGTTACACTGCTCAAGGATACCGCACCTCAAGACTTCTGTTAAGTTTCCGGGTACCTAACAAACCTTTACACTTGAGAACTTAAATCACATAAGCTTCAAGAAACCCTGCTCGAGGATACCTCACCCCAAGACTTCTCAAGAAGAAATATACCCTTTCTTCTTGCAACAAGTGTATACAACACTTACTACTCACTTAAACAAATACTCTCTTAATAGAGTGGATATGAGTAAACAAGTACGCTCAAGAACACAACAATAAATTCAAGAACTTGGCTTTCAAAATATGATAAAAATGATCAAATATGATATTGGAAATGTTTGAGAGCTTATGTATGTTTATATTAGATGTTGTGTGTCAAATGAGAGTTTTTGGGGTGTATTTATAGCCCCAAAAACTCTTGTATCCGTTGCTCATGTTTATACACTAAAATCTGATTTTTCAGCAAGAAAATCGATTATCTTACCACGATAATCGATTATCGTAGTTCAAACATTCAAAAAACTAGCCGTTTGAAAGGCAACGGATATGCGATAATCGATTATCTTAAGGCGATAATCGATTATCTTAGGAGATAATCGATTATCTACTTTGGTTAATCGATTATCTAGCCTTGCGTAAAAATATTCTTTAAAACAAAGCTGGAATATACCTTTGATATACCATTGATATACACTAAGTATACTAGAGTATACCAGAATTGAAAACTTACTTCAAAAACCATTTTGGTTAAAATGAAAACATTAAAATCATTTTGTTTGAAGTATATTATATATATTTATGATATGTATATATTGTAAAATTATTTTTGATATGCATATATTGTAAAATCATTTTTGATATGCATATATTGTAAAATCATTTGTGATATGCATATATTGTAAAATCAATTATTATATGCATATACATGCATATATTGTAAAATCATTTATAATATGCATATGTTGTAAAATCACATATATTGTAAAATTAATTTTATGATATGCATTGTAAAATTATTTTATGATATGCATTGTAAAATATGATTTATGAGAGAAGCCAAGACTCAAACTTAAAGTCGGATCAAGATCACAATAAAGACAATAAAAATAAGACTCAACAAAAGTCTTCAATTTATCTTCATTGCTTCATATCTTCTCTTGATCTTGTCTTGAACATCTTTGGACTCCAATTCTTGTCCGCTCATATAATGTCGCAAGACAAATCTTCCCCTTTGCGCATATCAACTTTGCACACCTTCCTCCTTGTATGCTATTGCATATCTACAAAATAAATACACTTTAGTTAAATATAAATTAAAAGTGTATTCAATAATAACTCACATATATTTGGCATATATTATTTTCCATCTAAATCGGTTTGTCAATTATCAAAACATATAAATATGAACATACATATATGTTCCAACAATTTCCCCCTTTTTGATAATGGCAAACCTATATGGGAATATGCATATACCCTTATAAAAACTATGCCAAATATAAGACAAGTTATTATTGAGTTCCCCCTCAATTTATGCAATAAGTATTAAAATAAAATTGCATAAATATATATATGCATATACAAGTTATCTTCCCTCTTTCAATAAAATATGCATATAAATAAATAAGTATGCATATACCCTTATCTTCCCCAATGCATGGAAAAGATAAATATGCATATACCCTTAATCTTCCCCCTTTTGACATTAAGAAAAAGATAATTTCATTAATGAAGAAGGAAAATTATAATAAGAGTAATTGAAAATACATTTCAAATAAATGAAAAATACATTACAAATAATGAAAATACAAATAAAGAACTTTCATCGTCGTCGAAATCATCGCTAGAAGTACTTGCGGAACAAACGTGAGAAGACAAATAATTGACATGGTCAAAATATCCGTGGATTTCGTCACTAAGCCTACGCACATTTCTTTCCGTGCGAGACACATTACTATCGATTCGATTAATTGAAGTCGATAGAGAGGCAAGTTGATCCAAGATGGCTTGAGACACATCCGGTTGAGCATAAGGACGACGAGCTTGAATTGGAGGAGGAGGTTTTGGAATTTGATCATGTGGTTGATCATGGCCATGAAAAGAGGTCTCTTGAATTTCCCAATATTTGGTACGAGTTTTCTTGATACCAACATTGGTGTTGATTTGAGACGCTTCAAGAAGATGCATTATAAGTAATGCATAAGGAAGAGGTTTGTCACTTCCAATTGAATCAAACATATGTGTAAGAACAAATTTACACCAATTTATGCGTGCTTTGGAAATAATAGCATGCATGATTTTTGCGTCTTCTCGGCCAATTGTAGTATGATTGCTTTTTCTCGGTTTGAGAATCCGAGTGATAATATAAAGAATCAAGCGAAATTCCGGAAAAATTCCTCTAATGGGTCTATTTTGCGCTTGAGTGAAGTCAAAATATCCAATTCCAATAAGGTTGAAGAGGAAATTTTCATCATAGAGTATTCCTTCGATACCGGTATATTGATCGATGTCTTGTCCATCACGAGGAAGATTTGTGATGGCTTGAATATTTTCTTCACTTAGAAGAATAGGAATACCATTAACTTTGGTAGAGAGAGAACCCCATCCTCATCTTTCTTAAGATTTGAATAGAAAGCTTGAATCAAAAGAGGATGAATGAAATCATATTTCAAATAAACAAAGTCGATTATTGAACTTTGTAGAAGTATATTGGAATGATTAGAATCCGCGAGATATCTAGCGGTTGTGAATCGAGGTGGAAGAATAGCTCGATTTTCAAATTTTTTGAATGAAACGTTGTAGCTCATTTTCTTGTTCAAACCAAAGAATGGATCCATCTTTATAACAATGTATAGATGGAGGAGGGTTTGAAGAAGAAGGGACATTTTTCCCGGCACGAGAACGTTTAGAACTTCTATTTGCCATTGAAATTGAAGGCTAGAAGAACTATTGGAAGAAATTTGGAATAGAATTTTTGAAGGGAATTCTTGAACAAGAATGATTTTGGTGTGAAACAAAGAGTACATACTATTCCTATTTATAGAGTTCAAGAAAACATAGCATTGAATGGTAAAAATCAGATTTATGGACTGATTGGAACGGCTATAAAAACGGTCAGATTTTTGAAATTTGACCGTGGATAGTCGAATATCTTATGTGATAGTCGACTATCTGGGAGCCATATTCGAATATCTTCTGGGATAGTCGAATATCTGGAAACAGATATACTCGAATAACTTCTGGTTAGTCGAATATCTGGAGAAATAGCTTGATTTTCTGGATAATCAAGTTATTCGAATAACCTCTAGTTAGTCGATTAACTTTGACGACTTTGAAAAATCGTTTAAGCAGAAAATATTGGAAAATAATTTTCATCTTATGAAATTCATTTGAAAACATAAGAATAAACCATATATTTGATAAAAAATTATATATCATAATTTTATGAAAATAATTTTATCAAAAACAAATATGCTATTTCCAAAATCAAAAATTCACAATCCAAAATAAATATTGACTTGAATTTAAAAAAGGAAAACTTCCTCTTGGTTCCCCCTGTCTCATAGGGCGATACCTGCAAGAAGAAAATACGCGTCTCCGACGCTCAAGTCAGTAATATTCAAAAATAAATGCAACCTAAAATGTATGCATATAGATCAACGTAGAGTCAAGAATTCCGAGTTCATTTCGAATACGGAAGAAGGACTCTTTATCTAAAGGTTTTGTGAAGATGTCGGCCAATTGAAGTTTAGTTTCAACAAACTCAATTTGGACATCACCTTTAAGAACGTGATCTCTTATAAAATGGTGCCTAATTTCAATATGCTTTGTTCTTGAATGAAGAATTGGGTTCTTCGTCAAGCTTATGGCACTAGTATTATCACATCGAAGAGGGACGTGATTAAGACTAAGACCATAATCCAAAAGTTGTTGTTTCATCCAAAGGATTTGTGCACAACAACTCCCCGCGGCAATATATTCGGCTTCGGTTGTGGACAAAGCGACACTAACTTGTTTCTTGCTAAACCAAGAAACTAAGGAGTTACCGAGCAAATGGCAAGTGCCAATTGTGCTCTTGCGGTCTAATTTGCATCTAGCAAAATTAGAATCGAAATAGCCAAATAATTGGCATGAAGAATCTTTGGGATACCAAAATCCCACATTCAAAATTTCTAATAATGTACTTCATTTTCCGTTTAACCGCATTAAGACGTGACTTCTTTGGACATGATTTATATCTAGCATATCAATAAACGCCAAATATTACATCTAAGTCTATTAGCAGTAAGGTAAAGTAGGGAACGATCATACCTTGGTATATCTTGGTGTCAACCTCCTTACCTTTCTCGTCTTTGTCAAGATGGTCAGATAAATTCATTGAAGTGGCTATTGGTTTGGTGTTGCTTACTTCAAATAGATTTAGCAACTCCTTGCAATATTGAGTTTGACAAATGAAAGTTTCCTCTTTCATTTGCTTAACTTGCAGCTCCAAGAAGAAATTAAGCTCGTCCATCATTGACATCTCAAATGAGTTTTAAGGACTCCTTGCATAAAACTCATTAGTTGCTCCAAATACAAATATCATCAAAATAAAATTATTTTTGAAATACCAAAAATATTATTATCAACAAAAATTTTGGAATGCAAAATAATGTTAATAAAAGTTATCAACATGAAATTTATTTTGAAATACAAAAATCAAAACAAATTTATTTTGAAACACCAAAATAATATTATCAACATAAAATTTATTTTCAAAAATAATATCATCAATATAAAATTATTTTTGAAATACAACAGATATAATATCATCAATAAAATTCATGCAATCTATTTTTCTTTGATGAAAAATTCCCCCTCAAATAAGGCAAAACTAGAATGTAAAGACATTCCCTCTTATTTGAAACATATCGCCTAAACACTTCTTCTTTTGGCATTTAGCGAGAAGATAGTATATTAAGGCTACTTCCCTTTTTCGACATTTCCTGAATGTCAAAATAAAATAGGAAGGATATTGAGGAATATACAATATGAAGATTGCTAGAATAATTTTCAAGGCATACCAATTGTTTGAAAAACAAAACATATCAATTTGATATTTTTCAAAATATACCAATTGTTATAAAAACAATGATAAAACCATTTGTTGGAAAACATAACAAATGTATCAAATGTTATTTTATTAACAGTGATACTAATTGTTATTTTTAGCAAAACATATTACCAAAAATATATCAACTGAAAATTTCCAACAAAATAGTTTATTTAAAACATGAATCAATTTTTAAAAAATATATACAAACTCTTATTCAAACCAAAAGATATATTCATCAAAAATAGTTTTAACAGAAATACTTTTATGAACTGTCAAAAACATGAATCACTTATTTCAAGAATATATCAATTATTTTAAAAAAATAGCATTTATCAAAAACATGAGTGAAAGTTTTTGACTAATATATGCTAACAGTTAATACACACCAAAAATATTTATTTTTCTAGTATATATCAACAGTTATTTAAATCACAAATAACAATTATCAAATCATAAATGAAATGTTTTTATCAGAAGCAAGCTAACAGTTAATACATACCAACTGTTATTCATTGATGCACAAACATTTCAAAAAGTTATTTTGATCAAAAAAATACTAATTGTTAACACATATCAACAATTAGATTTTTTTAAAAAACACAACTGACAAAACATGGATCAATCAATATTTTTAACAAACATAATTGATACCAATTGTTATTTGAAATAACAGATTATCAAAACATGAATTAATAAAAATAATTGATATAAAAAATAATTATCAAAACATGTATCAATCAAAAGAATAGTTGATATATCAATTAATACATAAAAAAATTATATTCAACAAAACAAGAATTAATTTTTAACAACAAATGCATTAATGCCTATTTACATCAACAATTCGGTTTTTATTGAAAAAGATAACTAACCAAAATTCTCTTTGATGCAATAAGGTGTCGTGCTTGGTGCATCTACTACAATATTGTAGCCTTCAAGCACACCTGCAACAATACCTAAATATAGGTTTTTGGTACCCAAAACCATTTTGGGTCCTTGGGGGTTAGGCAAATAATAATTATAGCTAGAAGATAAATTTCTATGTTTCGCAAAACATATGGGTGCTATGTGCCCTACCCGGTTGCAGTAGTGACATACCACATTCGGGTTGTGCCTATGCCTAGGTTGTGCCAAAAATGTTCTAGGTGATCTAAAGTCATTCCTAGAAGTGTTGAAATTCCTAGAGTAATTTCTAGGTGGTCTAGTATAATTCATTCTAGACTTATCAGCAAAAATCCTAGAATTATTTCTAGGTGGCTTAACGAATCTAGTATCGTCTCTAGGTGGTCTAAATTGATTAATTCTAGACTCATTCCTAGGATCATTTCTAGGTTGCCTAAAAATATTATTTCTAGGCTCACTTGGTAAATTCCTAGAATTATTTCTAGGTGGTGCATCATGTTTTCTAGCATGATTCTTATTCTTTTTACGCCTTCTATTTTTCTTAGGCTTTTTCGTCTTGATCCCTTCAACAATTTTAGGAGCATCTATACTACGTTTTTCTAGCGTGTTCCTAAGTTCTATATTTTCTAATTTCAAAGAATCACAGCATGAACAATTTGAATTTTGATCAATTGATGAATTTTCATGCATCTCCTTAATCTTATTTTTAAGATCAAGGTTTTCATTTTCAAAAAATTTATTTTCCTCTTCTAACCTCTCGTTATCACGAGTCAATTTTTCAAAATCTTTCTCTTTCAAAGAAAGTTGTTTTTCAAAACCTTTTTCCTTCAAAGAAAAAGTTTTCTTCAATTCTTTCATGGTTTTGGAAACATTTATAAATTCACTATATAATTCATCATAAGCATTTTGCAATTCTTCAAATGAGTGAGAGTTAGAAGTACTTACCTCTTCTTCTTCGTTGGCCATGAGGCATCGGGCAGTCGGTTCATCACATGAGCTGTCCGCTTCTTGAGGCGTACTTTCATAAGTGACCTCAAGCTTATCCCACATTTCTTTGGCAGTTTTGTAGTGGGAAATTTTCCGATAGTCCTCCTGATTCAAAGAGCTATACAACATATTGATTGCCTTGGTGTTGTATTCACTTACCATGGCTTTTCCAACTTGTGTCGTCATTTGTTCACCATACTTGATGATTTGCCATAGACGAAAGTTGTTTGATTGGATGAAGATTCTCATCCGCTCTTTCCAATATGTGTAATTGCTTCCATCAAATAGTGGAGGTAAAATGGAAGAGTGACCTTCACTCATCATCCCTGCATTCAACATTCTCAAAAAAAATATATAGATCGTTCTCTCAACCGGTTAAGGCTTTTAGAGAGTTGGGCTCTGATACCAATTGTTAGAAAACGTGCTTAACGCTAGAGGGGGGGTGAATAGCGTATTATAAAAATTCACAGGAATTTAAAGCTCAAATGCGGAAATTAAAGAGTAAGGAGAGAGTGCACCACAACGTATACTGGTTCACCACAACCTGTGGCTAAGTCCAGTCTCTTGAGCAACAACTCAAGGTTCTACTATCTCCGTTAAGCTTGCGGGTGCTTAACAAACCGTTACACTGCTCAAGGATACCGCACCTCAAGACTTCTGTTAAGTTTCCGGGTACCTAACAAACCTTTACACTTGAGAACTTAAATCACATAAGCTTCAAGAAACCCTGCTCGAGGATACCTCACCCCAAGACTTCTCAAGAAGAAATATACCCTTTCTTCTTGCAACAAGTGTATACAACACTTACTACTCACTTAAACAAATACTCTCTTAATAGAGTGGATATGAGTAAACAAGTACGCTCAAGAACACAACAATAAATTCAAGAACTTGGCTTTCAAAATATGATAAAAATGATCAAATATGATATTGGAAATGTTTGAGAGCTTATGTATGTTTATATCAGATGTTGTGTGTCAAATGAGAGTTTTTGGGGTGTATTTATAGCCCCAAAAACTCTTGTATCCGTTGCTCATGTTTACACACTAAAATCTGATTTTTCAGCAAGAAAATCGATTATCTTACCACGATAATCGATTATCGTAGTTCAAACGTTCAAAAACTAGCCGTTTGAAAGGCAACGGATATGCGATAATCGATTATCTTAAGGCGATAATCGATTATCTTAGGAGATAATCGATTATCTACTTTGGTTAATCGATTATCTAGCCTTGCGTAAAAATATTCTTTAAAACAAAGCTGGAATATACCTTTGATATACCATTGATATACACTAAGTATACTAGAGTATACCAGAATTGAAAACTTACTTCAAAAACCATTTTGGTTAAAATGAAAACATTAAAATCATTTTGTTTGAAGTATATTATATATATTTATGATATGCATATATTGTAAAATCATTTTTGATATGCATATATTGTAAAATTATTTTTGATATGCATATATTGTAAAATCATTTGTGATATGCATATATTGTAAAATCAATTATGATATGCATATACATGCATATATTGTAAAATCATTTATAATATGCATATGTTGTAAAATCACATATATTGTAAAATTAATTTTATGATATGCATTGTAAAATCATTTTATGATATGCATTGTAAAATATGATTTATGAGAGAAGCCAAGACTCAAACTTAAAGTCGGATCAAGATCACAATAAAGACAATAAAAATAAGACTGAACAAAAGTCTTCAATTTATCTTCATTGCTTCATATCTTCTCTTGATCTTGTCTTGAACATCTTTGGACTCCAATTCTTGTCCGCTCATATAATGTCGCAAGACAAATCTTCCCCTTTGCGCATATCAACTTTGCACACCTTCATCCTTGTATGCTATTGCATATCTACAAAATAAATACACTTTAGTTAAATACAAATTAAAAGTGTATTCAATAATAACTCACATATATTTGGCATATATTATTTTCCATCTAAATCGGTTTGTCAATTATCAAAACATATAAATATGAACATACATATATGTTCCAACAAGAATACCCCCTCGAATGATCTTCGGTATAAGGTATCTTTGTAGTAAAGGAAGCGAGGTGCACGACGGCGAATTTCGGTTCTTCTCTGCAGATTTTCTAGAAGTATCCCGTAAGATAAGTAGTCGATAATGGGTTGTCACCATTCTTTTTTCTAATCTTTTGAAACAGCGAAAAGATGCTTGAGTTCATTTTCTTCACCTTCAGCCTCATTTGGTGTTGGTACTACTCATTTTTCATAGACAGTAACTTGCGCTTGATCAAGAAGGGTTGAAGATGAAGCTAGGGCAGCTAAAGCGTCCGCCTTCTTATTTTTTTCCTCGACACATGCTAAATAGTTACATCACTTAGCCACCCCATTAACTTTTTAGCGTAATCATGATATGGGCGTAGTTCAGGCTTCTTGACTTTGTAACTAACTAAAAGCTTATTGACTACTAACTAAGAGTCACCAAAGACTTTAAATTGCAACCGCTTCATTGTGACAGCCATTTCGAGGCCAAGTATTAGTTCTTGATACTCTACAATGTTGTTAGAGTAGAGTTGCGTCAACGAAAAAGAGTAGGGAAGAACTTTACCTTGAGAAGGGACAAATACTACACCAACACCAGCTCATCCATGATGTGCAGCACCATCAAAGTACATTTTCCATTGAGGTTGAACTTTGATGACCATGGCGTCCTCATCAGGTAGTTCGTCAATTAGCTCCCAATCATCAGGTATACGGTGATCTGCCAAGAAGTCCGCAAACGCTTGTCCTTTATAGCCTTTTGACGGAGTAAATGATTCCAAATTGTTGAAACTAGAGGTACCACCTTGCTAGTCGATCACAAATGATAGGTTTTGACATTACTAACATGATGGGATCTGCTCTAGAAACCAAACGAACGACATAAGCTTGAAAGTAGTGTTTCAACTTTTGGATTGAGAAGACTAGCGCCAAACACAACTTTTCAATTGGTAAATAATTCATCTCATTCGATGTCATCATCCTGCTCAAGTAGTAAAGGGAGTTTTCTTTCCATTCACTATTTTCTTGGGCCAGTAGTGCTCTAACCGACCTTTCCTGTGCTAAAATGTATTGTATTAGTGGCTTCCAAGTATAGGGGCTACAAAACTGGAGGCTTCATCAAGTAGGATTTAATGCTCTCAAAGGCATTGTTACACGCTTGGTCCCATTTGAAAGGGACACCTTACTTCATAAGGCGGCTGAATGGTTGGCACCTCCCAACTAGTTTTGAGATGAATCTCCTAAGGTACGCTAACTTTCCCTACAAACTTTTCAATTCGTGAATGTCTCGAGGCTCATGCATTTTCAAGATTGCATCTACTTTGGTTCGATTAATTTCAATCCCTCAATGTCGAACAATGAAACCAAGAAACTTTCTAGAAGTAACTGCAAATGCGCATTTTAATGGGTTCATCCTAAGTTGGTACCTCCGGAGAAACTCAAACACTATTCTCAAGTCTTTCAAGTGGTCGCCCTTCTCTTTTGATTTTACCACCAAGTCGTCAACATAGAATTAGACATTCTTGTGGAGAAGATCATAAAAAATATTCCACATAGCCCTTTGGTAAGTGGCACCAACGTTATTAAGCCAAAATGCATTACCTTGTTGCAATATATACCTTGGGGGTACGGAATACAGTAAGATCTTCATATTTTGGCGCCATGCGAATTTGGTTATAGTCTGATGAACCATACATAAATGACATTGCCTCATACACAGTAGTTGCATCGATTATCAATTCTAGAATGGGAAGGGGGAACTCATCTTTCAGATATGCATTGTTAAGATCCCTAAAGTCAACACACACTCAAATCTGACCATTTTTCTTCCTTATAGAAACAATACTTGAAACCCTTGTTGGGTATTTGAATTCAAGAATAAAGACAAATTCGATGAGTTTGTTAACTTCGGTTTCAATCAAGGGAACCAAGTCTGGACTATAATACATTTGAGCTTGTTTAACGGGGCAGGCCCCATTTTTGACTGCAAGGTGATGGACTGCTACTTTCTTGTCCAATCCAGGCATCTCTTTGTTACTCCAAGCAAAGATTTCCGGGAACTCCTTGAGTAACTTAATATAAGTTCTCTCTTCATCCGCTTCTAGTAATGCACTTAGGTAGGTGTGTTTTGGTTCCTCATCAGTTCCAAGGTTAACTTCTTTTAAGGAATCAACTATCATCTTCATTCCTTCTTCAAGTTCGGGTGGAACGGCTTTCACATCTTCATCTTCTTGAGGGTCCCCATCGTTGAAGGATATGTGACAACATGATGAAACATCCTCCAATTCTGCATTATCCTCCATTGAAGATGGAACACCATTCTCTCCTTGTACAATAACATGATATGAAGAACCCACACTTTCTTAATCTTCGTCACGCTCCTTAGTGTAGACCATAGTATATGGTTGTACCTTCAGTACTTCTTTACATGAAACCACAAGTTTTGTTTGTTGCCTCATTCTAAAAGGAACCAAACTTTGGAAATCCTTAGAGATCTTCTGGATTTCGGGAGAAGCGGATGTTCTTATGCGTTGAAAACTTCTCTAGAACTTATTCCTCTTCTTTAGTGGACCTAATCTCTCAAATATAGAAGTTTGTACAGTTGATTTTCCAAGTCGATCAAAGACATAAAGCTTATTAGAAGCGGCTGATTCATCTTCTATTGTAATATAATTGCTACTCACTCTTCTTATTGAGATGCGAATTGGTGACGGTTGCTTGTATCCCAGACCGTCACGTGGTTGCCTCGTTGCAGCTTATGATGGGAGATTTCATAATTTTGATGGCTCAGTGGGGTTGTATCCAACTTTTGCAAGTAGCTTGTAAGCGTTAGGATCAAAACCTTTGTCTGTTCACTTTGTAGAGTGCCACATTCTGCAAATAATTTTTGGCTACAAACCCAACAAGCAGCTTTAAGGACAACTTTACTGCCTCAATTCATTTTAGTGAAAGAATTAACTACTTTAGCATCTTGGTTTGGAGATTAGATGATACGCTCTTGTCTTTCTTCCTTTTAGGGACATATTGGAGCATAAGACTTACTTTCTTGCCATAAGACACAATACCCCTTTATGAGATGTATTCACATTTTCATGTACTTCCTCAGTAACAGCTTTGGCTTTACGAGTAGTCACCTCTGCTCTTTTAGTTGTGGGATCTTCATTCTTGCTTTTGATACCGTCATCAACTTTTATCTCCTTCACAGTGCCGTTCTTTAAGTAGAACTTTGCATCAGCGAAGTGTGACTCTGCCTCGGTGAATGGCTCATCATCAACAACTATCTTCTTCTCGACTTCACCCTCGTAGTATTTCTATCATTGATGGTAGGTAGATGAGACAACTTTGTTCTCATGTATCCAAGGCCTTCCAAGAAAGACGTTGTATGAAGTCTTTGCAACGATCATATGTATATATGCACTTGATTACATATCGCCAATGGCGATTTCTAGCCTGATCGCTCCTATGGCTCTTTTCCCCCCTTGGTTGAATCCTTAGATCATCACGTGACTTTCTAAGAGTTCACTCATGGGAATACCAAGTTCTTTCACAGTGAGAATTGGTAAAATGTTCACTGAGGATCCCCCATCGACCAAAATTTGATTTATTCTTTATCGCGCATATAGCTAACCACGTATAATGGGCGATTGTGAAAAGCGTCACCTAGTAAAACATTATCGTTTGTGAACGTAACCTTTTCCTTGCACGCATTAGCTTCTTGAGGAATGGACTCGATGAGCTTTTTCAAAGATGGTGCCAACGGTAGGTCGTCTCTCTTTTCTTCCCATTTATCAACATTGCAACAAGAGGCTTCAATGCCATCGGGGGAAATCTTCATGTGGAACCAACATGGCAAGAAATCCTCCAAGGTCACTGGATGTCGTGTCTTTTGAGGGTGGTGCACCTCCACTTTTGCTTTTTTTTTTACGTGCTTAACTGGATTCCATTCCTCGGTTTTTTCACCATTATTTTCCTTATTGGGTTTTCTATTAATTCTTTTCGTGGGCTCTTTTTGTGGAACCTACGACGAGTTACCATTGTCCAACCTTCATCATCCTCAGGTTGATTGACTTTATCTTTGTCATTTTCCAGTAATTCTTCATCTTTACTTTCTTTAATACCGCATAATTCATCCGGACTAAAGGCGCTAAGGTGATAGAGACTTGGTTTGAGCTTGCTTTCTCATCTTCAAGCATGATTATTTTTTTGCGAGCCAAGTCTATGACTTTATCCTTGATGACAAAGACCTTCTCTAAAGGGTGTCTTACAAGTCGGTGCTATTAGTAGTAATTTGGGTCATTTATTTTCCCAGCTTCATTTGGTCGCTTCATATATGGAAGCTTAATGAGATTTAACTCGAGCAGTTCTTCGAAAATGGCCGGCACATCAGAATCCAGGAATGGCTATGCATTTCTTTTTGAGTCAACTATATACTTGGCTTATCTTGAAAAGAAGTGGATTTCATACTATACTTCTTGCTCACCTTCATCGTGAAATTCATAGGTGACGTGTTAACATTTATAGCTTCTTTGCTTTCATACTTGGGTACGAAATTGCCCCACTTCCTTATTTCTTGCTTGTCATTCCCTTTGCAAGGTTCATAGATGTGAAACTTCCAGTGGAGGCCATGCATGACTTGGATGCACATCTCTATGTTTGAAGCTTCACTAAGCCTGTCTTTGCAGTTGAGGCTTGCATTCCTCTAACGATTGTTAAAGTCAATAACTGGTTCATCCTTTCATTGACGAGTATTTTTATGTTCTATCATACTCATAGTTTGTCTCGTGATATAAAAGCTATTGAGGAATTCTTTCTCTAGTTGATCCTATTTCAATAGATCTAACCTCGAGGTCTATGTACCAATCAAAAGAATTTGCTTCTAATGAGCGAACAAACTGCTTGATGAGGTAATCTCCATAAGTCCCAACAATGTTGCATGTCTCAACGAAGTGCGCCACATGTGGCATTAGTTTCCTTTGGCATCAAACTGTTGAAATTTTGGAGGTTGATAACCAGCATCCATATTCAACATATCGATCCTTGAAGTGTATGGCTTTGCGTAGATGAAGGAGGACTTGGAAGCAAATTCATATTTGTTTTTTATAGTCCCTTCAATGAACTCCTTTAGTTGATTGATTAGAATCATCCCTTCCGAAGAGATGGAATTTCCTTAGTGGATGCAACTTGTTGGGGGGGGGGGGGGGGAGGTCAATCTCCTGGACTTCTAGGAGTTTGCGGGGTTCATTAGTGGATTCTTCTTCTATCAAGATTCCCACCCTCTATGTTAGCTTATCAATTCTAGCCTCTTGATTTTGCATGCATTTGGTCAAGCCAGCGGTTGCTTCCATCAAATTTGCCACATGATTGTCATGGACGATAGAGAGTAGCATGTATTTTTATATAGATTGATCCTTGATTGGTTCAAACTATATGGTGTAAGTGGGGATGATCCATCACTTGAAGCATTATCATCTTCCTTCACAGCAGAGTGCTTGGATCTAAAGAGGTTAAGAAGAGCTAGAGTTTTCTTGATCTTTTCAGCAACATCGCTTCCTCCTTCAAATGTGTTTGTGAAAAATCTTGCTATTTTTGAAAATAAAGATCCGAAAATAGGTTTGATGCGGACAACACTTGGGGTGCTTGTTGTCTAAAGAGCTTGCTTTTCTCCTTGTAACTGTCCGAAGCTTCCAAAGGCAACATCGAGTGTGCTTTCCACATTAGCATAGAACGTGGAGTTAGCAGCTTTGGTAGAAGTTGAACCGAAGTTGATTTTCTTTGAAGCCATTTCAATGTTCTCGGACTTTTGTGATTGAAAATTTGAGATAATAGGCAGAGATAGTTCCACCGGGCGTGTCAAGATTATTAGACAATTTGCGTTGAGAAAATAAAATCAAGACCGAAAAATATTGCAATAATCATAGTATTTGATTTCGAATAATTAAGTGTACAATCTCTATAGATCCTCCGATTCTTCTTTCCAATTATAAATAAATTCAAGGGCCTTTAAGCTTGATCTTGAATCTATATTTATTTTTACGAACGATGATCTTGTTCTTGAGCTTGACTGCTTGAACTTGATCTTGATTCGTTCTTTGTTCTTGAGCTTGAACTTGAACTTGATTGCTTGAAGCTTGAAACTTGAACTTGTAAAGAAATTTATGGCGTTTGATCTACGAGCTCTCTCTTGATTCTTGTTATAACTTATGGTATCTTTTCTGAGTCATGAAGACCCCTATTTATAGTTGTAGAAGGAAGGAGTCATGATAAGAACAAACTCTTTCCGACCAATCAAATTGAAGTGTGACATGGCCGCATTTGATTGGCAGAACATGTCAGTTGCACACGTGGCACGATTTCATTGGCCTTTCAGTGTGATTGGGCATGCCATGTCATTTTGGCTCATGGCATGATCCTATTGGCTTTTCCCGCTTGATTTGGCGCGCCACGTCATTTGACACGCGACACCAAACTGTGCCTCTAGGAAAATGACATCTTGGGTTTAATAAAGTGCGCTCATCACTTTAGCCCAGTTAAATAGGCTAGCCCAATGAATTAAGATTTATTTATTTAATCAATATATATTGCACTTATATAATTAATTCAATTATATTAGCCCAAAATATTTATTTGGACCAATATATCTTGAATTTAAAATATAACCCAAATTATTTTATTAAATTTAAATTCAATAAAATTTGCATGCCTACATGTAATTCTGCCATAAGTGACTGATGTGACAAATAGTAACATTCTCTCGAACCATAGATGGTAAATACATATCTGCAGGTTATGAAATTCTTATCGCAAACTAGCAAATATGGAAGCTGAAACTCAATATATACATAATCATGCACCCAAGCCTAGTGGTTAATGAAGTGGATTGAGAACCTGAGATTTTAGGTTCAAATTCTAGCAGAGACAAACACATTAGATGATTCTTTCCATGTGTCCAAGCACTAATTGACGGAATTGTCCGATAGTTGTTGTTTGTGGGAGATAGCTGGTGTCCCAAAGAATTAAGTCGCACATCCCGACTTTGACAATTTCAAATATTAACGGATAGGAAAAGAGATCGTAATGATCAAATTCACGCAAAATGAACGTTTGAGTACTCTACGCGCATTTCCGGGACAAGGTGTCCACAGAGCCTACTATCCATTACATCTTTTTCCATGAGAGTTATCGTTGAACCAACTATTATTGCAACCATAATTTTGAGCCTTTCAGTTTTTTCCTCTCATATAAACAAGTCATCCATTTCACTTACTTAAAAACCAGCATTCACTGGTAATTTAGTTGGTATTTCAAGTGACTTGGAGATTATAACACTACTAAAAATTATCTGTTTACTGATGCAAGTTACCGGTGAATATCTGCCGGTAACAAGGTTTCACCGATAAAAGTTTGTCGGCAACTAGGCTTTATCAACGGAAGTCCATCGGTAAGTGATTGATAGGTAAATCCTTTCTCGATAAAATGTACCGACAGATTCCATCGGTAACTTACCATTAATATTAATGATTTAAAATAAATCATAAGCTAATGTTGTTATTAATGTACAAGCTAATTACTATTAAACCACTTTTACGTATTTAAGTATTAATTAATAGTCCAATCAATCACTAATATTACTTAAGGATATCACCAATGCACTTTTACTTTGTGTAGTTATCATTTTATAAAATAAACAACGAGTAATATTTCTTAAGAATACTGCTAATACACATTTACTTGGCAAAAGTTTTAGTGTATAGGCTAATTGTTTAACCCAGAAAATAGTTTTCAAGGTCAAAGCAATAATTTTATATGACGTGTCACAAGCAACCGATTCAATCCGAAAAATATAAAATTTTGTTAATGCAACGTGATAAAGAAGTGGAAAATAAAATCAATGACAAATATATAATAAAAATAAAGCAAAGAAGAAAGAATTCTTATTGAATGATCTTTGATAGGATAATGAACCGAATAGAACTTGAAGGGCCGAACTATGGCTAACTTGGGAGCAAGATGCTATGAATTACAACGTATAAAATTGCAGAGAAGAAAATTAGATTCCCCTAATGGTTGTAAAAGTATGTCTATTTATAGGGCTAAATCTAAGTAACCATTCTTCTTGAATTATGGGTCCATTATGAGCATTTACTCAATTCATCCATAACTTTTGGAGGACTTATAACAATTGCGTAATTGCTGGAATTCCGTAACTAGTGAGTTAATTCCCTAATTGATGAGTTAATTCCATTTTGATAAGTTAATTCCGTAACCATTAAGTCAATCTCGTGCTTGTTGAGTCAACCCCGTGCATGTTAAGTCAATCTTGTGCTTGTTGAGTCAATATTTAATTGATTGCCTTGTTTTGACCGTTACAATCATTAATTGCATTTATTAATAATTGATTTTTAACTGATGGTGTAATGATGGTAAATCTCATATATTTTGGGATTAATTGATTCCTTCCTCATTTGTAATTATGAGATATTTTCTGCATTTGATCCTAGCTATTTCATGATGATCAATTTCGAGGCTAACGGGCACGGTACGAGTATGTTCGGTCCTAGGGGTGTTTTTATCACGATCCGAATTTCTACCATCGGGAGCCGTGATGACGCATACTAATGGGAGTTAGGCAAGCCAAACCTTAACTACTTGCTAAACCTTTATATTGCTTCTTTTTTTTAACAAACACACTGCGATATTATGATAACAACGGAATTTTAAATAAATAAGCGAAAGTCAATAATTATATATCTTAAGACTACACCTATTACAACTTTAAAAACCTCAAATACCCAAAATCTGGTGTCACGGTATCACCGACTATCTAAGATTACTACACACAAGGTCTGAAGAAGTGGCAATACATGTTTCTGAATAAAAAAATACAACAGGAAATAGAGATAGACGCTAGGGCCTGCGGACGCCTGCAGGTCTACCTTGGGTCTCCGAGTGGACTGAAGGAAGCACTCCAACTACTATTTGAGAGTTGTTCCTGGATCTGCACACAGTGCAGGAGTGTAGTATCAGCACAACCGACCCATATGCTGGTAAGTGTCCAGCCTAACCTCGGAGAAGTAGTGACGAGGCTAGGACCAGACTACCAAATAAACTTGTGCAGTTCAAATATATATATATATATATATATATATATATATATATATATATATATAATGTTGGAGGGGAAACATGCTGTGGGGGAGGTAAGAGTTCAGAATAGAAAGACATCAAGTAAGGAGAGAAACAACATAACTCGAATATCAATAAGAATCAGAAATCAACAATTGCATGGCATCACCCTCGTGCTTTTAGTCTCATCCTCACTAAAGCAATTATATAATAAAAGTGTGCACGAGATCAGCCTTCGTGCTTTTACTCTTGTTCTCACAAAAACAATCATATAAATAAGATGTGCACAGCATCACCCTTCGTGCTTTTACTCTCTTCCCTCACCATATAATCAATGAAATCAGCGCGGTGGTACATCGTGTGGTACGGTATCACCCTTCATTCTTTATACTCTTTCCTCACAATAATAAATAATGCACGACATCACCCTTCGTGCTTTAAAATTCTTCCTCATCCAAACAAGAATCACAAACAAAGGGGCGAGGGAATAAATAAAATAATAATATAAATCTCGGTAAGCGAACAAAAAATTAAATCCCTGCAAGAGAACAACAATTACATAATTAAATCCCGGCAATGGAGAAACGATTAAACAATTAAATCTCGACAAGTGAACAACATCAATAATCTCAACATCCCGACAAGGGAAATAATCAACAAAGAAATAATATCCTGGCAAGGGAACAATATAATAACTCTTTCATTTCTTTCACTTTTATCTCATAACTCACTCTACCACTTGAGCTAATGCTCCAAAGGGTTCAATCATCTCATATACTTTCACAATTCTTAATATAACTTGAGCCAATGCTCCTCGATGTTCAAAGGTAACAATTCCTTCCACAAACTTTTCACAACAAATAGAAAGCATCACTAAGGCAGGAAGGATACAACGAAATTATGATACTCATAATATAAAGACTCGCGGTCATGCTAGACACCAATGTGTAGATGCTCGTCACCATGCCTATACGTCGTACTCAACAATTACCACATAGAAAATAGGGCTCAAATCCTAATCCCTCAAGCTAAGGTTAGACCAAATACTTACCTCGAACTTCTACGGCCAACTCAAGCCTCAAACACCGCTTTTCCTTTCAAATTTGGCTCCAACCCAATTGAACAAGTATCTCTAAGTGCACAGGATCAGCACTTGAACCAGCAGGACTAAAATTGAAACTAACTATTAATTATACATATAAAAGAGAAAATCCAGTGAAACGTTCAAGTTATTACATATTGAAACAGTCCCAAATGTCCAATTATTACAAAAGTGGACCAGTCTAATATTGAACTATAACATGATGATCATCCTATTACTACACCTATATTCAAAACCAAATGGGGGAAAATGGGGAGGGTAAACTTCAAAATACAGGTAACAATTGGAGATCTTCACATTTAGAAATATATGTCTCACTTAAACTTCATATATACATGAGCAATGAATGTACCTCTAATGCAACAGAAGAAACAAGCCTATGAGTAAATTAGAAGAGACAAGCTAAGCAATCAACAACCAAATGTACAACGCGCCCAGGATTTACAAGAGTTTTTAGATAATTAAGTCTTTAGAAAATGATGCAAAACAGCACTAATGGTATTTTCAGATATAGGAATAAGTATTTTATCTCTAGTCTTCAAAGAGAAAGTTTTTCGGCCCCTTTTACAACACCCATGTGGTTCATTTTATAGTAAAACTTTTAGAGCATCAGATTTTGCCTTGTTTTCTTTTTTAGTCCTTAACTCAAATTGCCTTTTGTCTAAATGATCCTTCAATTTCTGACTTGTGCCTCAAGTTTTAAGCAAGAATTATGTTTTAGTCCTTGCTAGAAGTTTTTAAAGGATTCCTATCAGATTTTTTACAGGTTCAAATCCCTCTTATGCCCTCATTTCCTTTCCTAAATTACCCTCTCCTGAAATTTTGACCTTAGTTAGTTCCTTGACCCTAGTTTAGTCACAATTGACTGTGGTCAATCAAACTTGGGTAACCCTTTAAATTAACAGACTCATGAAAATCAGAATTATTCAAATTAACAAGGTCCAACACAGATGCCTTAGTACAGACTCCCACAAACATTATACAGGATTAACAAAACAAAAAATCAAAATAACCAGGAGAATGAATACATCTATCACATTTAGCTTTCAGAAATGCATAAATCAAAATGCTTCAGAAATACTTAACAACGAGAAACACACAACAATTTAGTTCAGGAATCACCTTAGGAAGCAAGTAAAAGCTACCAATGAACAACTGAATGTCCCAACCCCCCAAATCAACTTTAACCAACATCAATTCCGAAAAACCAAAGTCATTATGGCAATCAAATACTTAGGGGCGAACCAGAAATCATAGAATCAAAAGATAGATGTCAATTAAGCCATAAAAATCACATTACTGAAGAATTAACTAACTTTCAAGATCAAGGAGCTGATATTAGCAGGAAATTATTCAAGAGACGAAAAGACTTCCAGACTAGTGTCAAAAAAAGCATATGAGAATTGAAACCTTTTTCAAATGAACTTGTGGATGAACAAGACAAACAACCAAAAGAAAATAAAAAAAGAAATTCAAACTATTAAACATGTAACTACTGAACCTAATCAGTCAGTAAAAGAAATAAAGCATTTAATCAGCTAAAAAAATGAAAATATACAAAAAAACTTAGCTTTTTTATTCTTGTCTGTTTAGACCATTTTGAACTAGCTCTTGACCTTTCCCACAAGGGTTCTGAACCTCTTATGACGATGCTAATGGGTGTTTTAAAGGTTCAGGAGGGCTTTCGAAGTCCTGAGACCTCAGTGTGGTCTCAGATTGAGGTTTACTCAATGGTTGAGGATTCTTGGGACTCATGTATGGTATGGTTGGGTATTGAAGGAACAAGGGCTGCCTAGGAGTAATTTGAACCATTTCCAGTGTGTTTTGTGTTTTAGGGTTAAGTTTTGATTTGAAATTTGAAGCGTTTCAGGAAGATTTGAGAGGAGTGACTTACACGGTTAGAACAAGGGGATTGACGTGCTTTAGGGGTGTAAATTTGGGGAGCTTTGTAACAGGATCGCCGGAGATAGGGCTTCCGACAACCTTTCAGAGAATATTCGAGATGATGGAGGGGGATTTGAAGGGAATGGGATGAAGGACGGGGAAGGGGATTTCCTAGTGGTCATGTGGTGTTAAGGTAGAAGGGTTTGGAACAGGGTCGCCGGAGACGGTGGTTTCGACGGTCCTATTTTTGAAGATTCCAGACGAATGGGTTATGTTTGATAGAAACTGACCATGGGAGGGGTTGGGGAGGTCATGACGGTTGAGTGGTTTTAATTTGCGAAGGTTTGGTTGCCGGCCGTTGTCGTGAGGCGATTTCCGACAGCGGCAGTAGGGTGGTAGGCTGGTGGTCAAAAGGGCGGTCATCGGTGGTCACAGTGTGTTGCTAGGTCGGAGAAGAAAGGTACGAGGATGGTGATGATTGGTCTTTAATGTGTATTAGAGACGTTTGGACATATGTATACAAAATGAGAGGGGCTTCCGTAGCCGTTGGATGAGATAGGATTGACGGCTGTGATGATTCCTATCTATTTGAAACGGTGTCGTTTGGCTTGTGGGTGTGGACTGGACTGAGGCGATTATTGGGCTGGGTAGTGTATTATTTTAGGAGGGGTAGGTTTGGGCTACTCAAGTCTGGACCAATTGTGGCTAGCCTGAGTGGCTGTAGATATATATATAGATATACTATTATTATGTTTTTTTCTTTTACTTAAATTAACAAAAAATAATTTCTAATTTTACTTACAACTAGAAATTCCTAATTATCATAAACAATCAAGAAAACCAAGTTAAAAACTTAAACCAAAAAATAATTTCAAATGCCGGACATGTATATATATTTTCTTTTGTATTTTCATTTGCAAAATTTTTTATTAAACCCTAATAAATGTTAAAAGACGCATTAATGGACATGCGCATGCAATTAAATCCTAAAAATTAAAATCCTAATATTTTTAAAGAAAAATCCTAAATTTTAAGAGTCCTGTAAGAGCTTGTTTTGACCAGGTAAAAATCATATGCTAACACCAACGCCTTCCGCTGAGCTAATAGCCTACTTGGAGGAATCTCAACCTGTCTATCGGGACCTGCGGGCATGAAACGCAGCGTCCGCAAAATAAATGTCAGTACGAATAAAATACCGAGTATGTAAGGCATGGAAACATAAACAAGAACAATAATGTAGAGAGAGAAAGAGTAGATACAACCTATAACATTTGAGTGCCTCTGGAGACTACTGACATGGAATGCATAATACATATATATACATAAACTTTTAAAACATTTGCCTCTATGGACATCATTATCATCATATCATACCCGACCTCATAGAGGACTCAGTAAAAATGTACCAAGCTACCATAAGGCTCGATAGAATCGTACCCGGGCACTTGGAGCTTGGTAAACCCAACTGACCAGTGGTTGCACAATAGGTGTCGCACCAGACCGATTATAGCGCGATTCGGTAGTGTAAAATAGATACATATATATAATACATGGTTGACTCATAGAATCAAGTTCTAAATCATTTGGAGTGACCTAAGAACATTATTGACATCCTAATATCAATATGAACCTTAGTAGGATTTAAGGATCATACACACTTGTTTATAATAACTTTCTAATGAAAGAACAACATGGACAACCTTAGTTTCTAGGAGTAGATGCGTTATGAATTAGCGTACCATTTATGTTCATGTCACTTTAGATCATGCCAAAAAAAGAAATAAAAGCCTTAACATACCTGTTTCTAAGACGTTCTTGAATGAAACCCATGCTTGAAGCTTGAATTCTTTGAATTGAAACGAAATTATTTTCTGCTTCTAATGTTTCCTTGACGCAATGTACTAAATTTCACGAAAGCAACGTTACAAGAGGAAGAGCCATTTTCTTACAAAGACTTCTCTATTTCAACATATATAGGGTCATTATAATTGCAAAGGAATATCTTGATTTCATGTGAAAGGACTGTTGGACGTTTTTGTACAATGAGGTTTATGTTCTTCAACGTTTAAAACTAAGAAAGAAGCTTCTAACGTTATTAATTTAGAAAGACTTTCATGTTCCCCTTTTTTGAAAGTGATCC
Organism: Nicotiana benthamiana; assembly: GCA_034376525.1. NCBI lineage: Eukaryota > Viridiplantae > Streptophyta > Magnoliopsida > Solanales > Solanaceae > Nicotiana > Nicotiana benthamiana. The sequence goes on from CM067324.1 coordinate 113,591,910, forward strand.
CTTTTGTATCCTTTGTTCCAAGATTTGGACAAGTGTCAAATTTGTCGATAATAATCATTTCCTAGGTTGCCACCTAGGTTACTTAGTTTCTTAGTCATTTAATGTGTTGTCACATGTATTTTGGAGTATAATTATTAGTTAATCGGGTAATGTCTTATTATCAGATAATTAATTAATTAACCACATAATTTAAAAATTATCACAAATTACTTAAAGCTCTATGTATTTTCAAAATACTTCATATATACTTTATATATTACACTACTGTGGTCATATGGTAAGTTGCATGGTAGTAGTTCATAATTTTTGGGTATTATTGCTTGACCCATATTTTATCCCAAATTGGCCACTTTCAATGAAACTTATTTTCTTTAATTCGTGTACCCTTTTATCCTTCATAGCACTTATTTATCTCTTGTTATAAATAGTGTAATACTTATAATCCCAAAATAAATCTCATTCTCAAATTTACGTCGATTAATCGTACGACGAAGCTTTAATGTACGATGATGCTTTAACGTACGAAAATGCGAAATATAATATCTCATTTTTGGACTTTCATTAATTTATTTATGGTGTACTTTCACGCATGAAAATTTGGGGTGTAACATCATTCCCCTTTAGAACACTCATACTCGAATGTTGACTAATGCGCTTATCAGTTTCATAACATGTGACTCTTATGAATACATTAATATTGTCCTATACATCTAGGAAACTATTCTGTAAATAAATCCAAGGGCCTAGGTATTCCCCCCCCCCCCCCTTTTGGCCTCTTACTCATACCCCGACCCGTGGTCGGAGTTCTTCCAATTTCATAATTGTTGTTACCTTCTGACATGCATCATGTACAACCGTGTACTTATATGTCTGCCTATGCAACTCTTTCTCCTTTTTCCTCCACCTTATGGACAATCCATAGGCCTTACTTTGTGAACATGTATAGAATTATGATAAGATATCCCTTTAGGCATTTATAGATGTACTAATGTTCTTCGCTGGGTACTCTGTCGAACTTACGACTATTACTATACATTGCTTCATAGACTTGGTTACCTATGCTTATGGTTTTACTACATCTAGGTAATTCATACTATATCCTAACTCTTACTTTGGTTTATTTACCGAGGTATGCCACCCAGCTCTGGGTTGCTCTTTCGATGCTTGTCCTGTATGTATGACTTTAAGTACTTTAATGCTTCCTCATTACTGTTTATCTTAATAATGACGGTCTAATCTCATTTTATACTTTAAAACTTTTATCCATCCATTGGTGATTCACCTTAATATTGCCATAATATACTACTGATAACCTGAAACCTCTTACGTAGTACATTGTTACTAGGGCTCACGTCTCATTGGGGAACCTCTGAAGTGATTTGCTCGATCCACCTAGGAACAATATTATACTTCAATAATCGTATTTTATAGCATCCCAACATGATTCATTTTATGAGGGTATTCCAATTTCGTGCAATTCAATTTTGTAGTGAGATTATTGTTACCAGACCAATTCTTATTCAAGTTAAAATGCTTAGGTTGATGCCCCCTTCCTTATTTCCTGAGCTAGTCTTTCATGGTAGTACTAAGGAGACCTTCTGGATCTTGTAAAGTTGTGGTCTTGTTTTACTGTATATATGGAGGAATTTTTATATTCTTACTCGCCTACAAACATCTATAGTTACATACCTCCATGCCCTTGTGCTTGTTGGATTACTTCTAAACTCAGATTTTGATTGTCTCCTTAATGGAACCTTCCATTATTCTCGTAACACTTATACAATACTTTAAATACCCCAACTTTTATCTGAGCATTTCTCAAGGGTTATGATGTCATATCTGCATGACTAAATTCACTATATTAGGATTCACTACATTTATCTTGAATAATCTATTAATTTGCTTATAACCTCTTGTCTAACCATAACATGACTCTTCCAAATCAACTACAACTTCTTGTTGGTACATTCTCAAATATGTATATATTCTGCATTATTTCTCCTGAGATATATCCTTTGTCTTAACTTACCTCTAGCAACTAGCTCCTGATGTATCAAGTGTCCATTCATACTTATTTATCAATAACATCCTTGTATAATATTCTGGAGTCGTATCATATCTGTAGGAATTGGATAAATGAAACATCATCCCTCTCTCCTTTTTACCATATTCCTCCTTTTTCCATTTCTATAATTACATGAACTGCTTAACTCTGACTTAGTACCATATCATACTATATTCCCTTTTTAGGGGAGTACCATGATTTAGTACTACAATGATCTATCTATAGATATTTTACCTCTTCATCTTTGGCATCTTTTTACATCATCAATGAACCTTAATTGCCTTATGGTAACCTTATGTACCAGGGATAACTAAATTTCTTACGCACGAAGGTGACACCTCATATAACTGGCACACTTAGTGCCTTATGATTAACTCTGCTCATAGTGCTTGCTCTAGGGAAGCATCTTAATGAATGACCTTTAAAGGATATTCTTCTGTTGTCCATTCTGTTATCGCCGGAACACAATCTCTAAAATTCGATGGCGACTATTATCAAATCATTTGATTCTCAATTCATGTTCAGTTTATCTTGTCCACCAGCCCATACTTCTTTCTATTACTTTGGGTGTACCTTTTCCTTCCGGTAATCACGTCGGAGTCACCAACTCATTTCTCAAAATAGGGATATGGCTTTATGGCTTATGAACTTTAATTTCATCATGGCCGGTCACCTTTTGTCTTTCCCTTCACTTGATTGTAGAATCTGTTATGCTTATACCATTTATCACACCTTACTCATAATATTTCATTTACTCTCTTCTTATTCTCCGACTAATATTTCAATCTATCACTTTATTCTAAAAACTTCAACAAAATGTTCTTTCACTTGTAGGTCCTCTTGCTTCATCTCACTGGCTTTTCAGAATGCCTAAAATTCTCTCTCTCTCTCTCTCTCTAGTGATGGGAGTCACAGTAAGGTAAATAATTATCCCTTTAGGATTTCACTGCCTATCTTCTGAAATTTCTGAATATTCTAGTATTCATATCTGATTGCACTATTCTACAGTTTACCATCTGGGTGTCTATCAAGGAGATCTATTACCACATTTGCACTACCCTTTGAAAATATTAGCTAATGATAACAATCAATCCATAATTTTTGGTTACTCTAACCGCAGCTTGATCCTGATATTAAATCATTCTCTTAAACTATATTTGTCAGTTTCAATAAGGCATAATTGAGATGGGTGTGATCAATTGTATAAAGCTCTATTACTATTGGAAGTAAGTCAGAATACTTATATTTCTCTACCTGAAGTGCAAATATTGATAATCTTCATTATATGGGTACCTCATACTTACTTTCTTTTGTTATTTCTTTCACTTATTTAAACATATATCCACCTCCTAATTCTCTCGTTGCTCTTTACCAGATGGGTGGATAGATATTCATGTCTTGGGGCTACTTATCAAGAGGCTCACATATATTAGTACACACATGATTTGCTGAAGACCTAACATTTACGCATTATAAGCATGATGCAAAATCGAGTTCCTTTAATAAACTCTTTCACATCCACATTCATTCTTTCACCAACTATCTTTCTTGATGTAGGCATCGTCGTATCATGAATAAGATAGAGTTTAGGAAAATGAGTTCTTACAACTGAGCTCTACCAAACGATCTAGAATAAGAAGAAAGAGTGACAGTCCTAAATGCCCTGTAGCCTCCTGCTTATAAGTGTGGTGCGCTACACACCCATAAACAAAGACTCTACTAGACACGGCTTGTGGATTCCCTAGGACAGAACTGCTCTGATATCACATTTATCACGACCCAAATTGAAGGGCCGCGACAGGCACCCGGTGCCTTACATGACCGAGTACCAACATAACATATCTTTCTTATCATACTATATTAGGCAAGTTAGCCAGAAAACCCATCAGAAGATAACAATAATAAAACATAAGGGAATGCTCAACATATGACGACCCAACATGATATGCAAACTTATACATGTGACATACGGGCCTATAGGGTCGACATGACCATTTGTAAACTCAAAACATAGGCCAAAAAGGCCGTAAAATTATCCGTACACCTGACATATGTCTACAAGCCTACCTAATATCATAAAGGTCGGGATAAGGCCCCGCCATACCAATCAGTATATATCTAGAGTATACTGATTAGATAGGCAACTCCGGATAAAGTGGGGTGTACCAACACCTTCCGCTAAGCTGATAGCTACTTAGAGGAATGTTAACCTATCTATCGGGACATACGGGCATGAAACGCAGCTCCCAAGGCAAAAGGAACGTTAGTACGAATAAAGTATCGAGTATATAAGGAATGGAAGCATAAACAAGAATAGTAATATAGAGAGAGATAGAGAAGATACAACCTATAACATCCGAGTGCCTCTGAGGACTACTGACATGAAATGCATAATACGTACATATACATAAACTTTTAAACATTTGCCTCTGTGGGCATCGTCATCATTATATCGTACCCGTCCTCATAGATGACTCGTTAAAAATGTACCTGACCATCGTAAGGCTCGGTAGAATCGTACCCAGCCACGTGGAGCTCGGTAAACCCAACTGATCAGTGGTTGCACAATAGGTGTCTTACCCGGCCGATTATAGCGTTGCGCTATATATATATATATATTTATATGATCGACTCCTGGAATCAAGTTCTAAACCCTTTGGAGTGACCTAAGAACATTATGGACATCCCTACCATCAATACGAACCTTAGTGGGATTTAAGGATCATGCACACTTGTTAAGAATAACTTTCTAAGGAAAGAACAACATGAACAACCTTAGTTTCTTGGAGTAGATCCATTATGAATTAGCATACCGTTTATGTTCATGTTGTAAGATATATGGACTTAAATCTACATACATATGAACAATATATGGATAAATTATATGTTATGTGCTATCTTTTGATTTGGCCTAATTTTGTGGTCTTATGGACATTATGTTAAGGGGGCCAATGTGTTGTCATATAAAGTGTAGGACTAATGTGTAGATACCCAAAAGGGTAACCTTAGTTAATGAAGAGCTATCTAAGGTTACATATATGTAACCATGGTTACAAGCTTGTGCCTCTTGAGTTATGTAACTCTTGTGACTCTTGGGTTATGTAACTCTTTTGTTATAAAGTGGGGGTTATGGTTCCCACATGATTGTAAGACAAGACTCTTCTTCCTCCCATTGAATCAAGAGCAAAAACACCATTGTTGTCTTGCAAATAATTGTGAAAAACCATATACCATTTTGATCATTGCCATATTATTATTGTTGTGGGTCAATTCACATATTGTTTAAGCCTTGTGAAGTATTCTTGTGGTGTCATACATCTTCAAGACATTCTTGGAGGAAGGATCAAAGGTGCAATCTTCATAAGGACTAAAGGACAATCATCAAAGGAGGTTCAACAAATTCCACACATGGATTCAGGTTAGCTTCCGCTCATGTAGTTTAATTCCGAATTGTTCAATATGAAGGTTATTGTCTTTAGTAGGAATCATAATCCTAACAATTGGTATCAGATCCACCTTCATTTTTGGATAATTTGGATGTTCATAAGATTCATGTTATGTTAGGATTCATGTTCAAGTTTTGTTAGAATTTTATTTATGAAATTCAAGTACCATGAAATAGCATGTTTCTTATGAATGTTGTGTTTCGATTAAATTTGATGTTTTAATATCATGTTAATCTTTACTTGAATTAAAACATTGTATTATGCATGATTTTAGTTGGTAGACAACATATTTTCTTATTTAAGATTCTTGTTGAAAATCATGTTAAAACAGTAAGGTTCACTGCTCCAAGATAATCGATTATTTTTGGACAGATAATCGATTATCTTAGTCCAGTGAGTTTGAAATGTTTTTTTAAATACCAGAATAATCGATTATCTGGTTTAGATAATCGATTATTCTGGTCCAGTAACTTAATTTTTTTTTTTCGTATACCAGATAATCGATTATCTATTTCAGATAATCGATTATCCTGGTCCAGTAGCTCAGAAAATTTTTTTTAATACCAGAATAATCGATTATCTGGTTTAGATAATCGATTATTCTGGTCCAGTAACTTATGAAGTTTTTTTTATGCCAGAATAATCGATTATCTGTTTAAGATAATCGATTATCCTGGACCAGTAAGGTTAACAACGTTTCAAATCTTTTAAGTTTCAGATTTTAATTGACATGTTATTATTCAATTGAAATATTTAAGTTTTATTATTAATGTATTATACATTAATATTTAAGTTTTGAATGTTAATTGTTTTTTTGTCCATCAATTTTCATATTTTTGGAATTGTCCTCTCAAGTAAAACAACAATTAATATTCAGTTGTTGCATGTCAAAACATGTAACATATTACGTTAAGATTCATAATATGGCTTAAGGAACTAAAGTTTTTAGCATCTATTATTTTTAAATTAGTCAATTGAAGCATTATGTTGCCAAAGTAACCTCTATTGTGTAGATTGATTAATCTTGAAATATAAGATGACTGTGGATGTTAGTCTTCCATGCGTTTAACACCGGCCCAAAGGAAGGTTGTTATTTGGCAAGAATTCAAACATGCTTGTGGTGATAAATATGAGACAATTATTTGGTGTTCCATGTGAATATTAAATCGGCCCAAAGGAAGGTTTGATATTTGGCAGGAGTTTATTTTCTATGTTTGATCACTACACCAAGAGTACCACTTACAAGTTGTTTTTCTGTCCAAAGACTAAAATCAATGTTGTGCTAGGTATCTTGTAATGGGATATGCCTATTTTGAATCTATAAAGTAATGTTAAAGTTCAAGTAATTGTAAGCATGTATTCAGTAATCCTTTTGTTCTATTTTCAGTTAATTCTTCTGCTTCCACGATCTCTGCCAACATCAATAGCATCCCTGTGCTTAACGGCACAAACTTTAAGGAATGGAAAGAGAACGTCATAATCGTTCTCGGTTGCATGGATCTTGACCTTGCTCTTCGGACCGAGCAACCTACTCCTCTTGAAGATACATCCTCTCCTGATGAAAGGAGGGTGATGGAGAAGTGGGAACGCTCGAATCGCATGAGTCTAATGATAATGAAACGTGCAATTCCAGAATCATTCAGGGGCACTATGAATGATGAACCTAATGCCAAAGTTTTCCTTGGAAACCTTGAACAGCGTTTTATGCAAAACGAAAAAGCGGAAATAAGTACACTATTGAGTAAACTTGTTTCCATGAGGTATAAGGGCAAGGGAAACATTAGGGAGTACATTATGGAAATGTCTCATCTTGCTTCGAAACTAAAGTCACTCAAGCTGGATTTACCTGAGGAACTGCTTGTGTACTTTGTTTTGATATCTCTTCCTGCACACTTTAATCAGTTTAAGGTCAGTTACAACTGCCTGAAGGAGAAATGGACTCTTAATGAGCTCATTTCACATTGTGTGCAAGAAGAGGAAAGGATAAAGCTAGATAAGACAGAAAGTGCTCATTTGGCATCCTCTTCTAAGGAAACTAAGAAGAGGAAAGGTAAGGAAGTTGCGGTTGCAAAGCCCAAGATTAAGCAACATAAGGAACCTAAGGTTGAAATTACTGCATTCGGTTGCTTCTTCTGTAAGGGGACTAATCATGTGAAGAAAGATTGTACCAAGTACCATGCCTGGCGTGCGAAAAAAGGTACATTTCTTTCTCTTGTTTGTTCTGAAGTTAATTTAATTTCGGCACCTAAAGATACTTGGTGGGTAGATTATGCTGCTACTACTCACATAAGTATATCAATGCAGGGTTGCTTGAACTGCCGAAAACCAAATGATGGTGAAAGATACATCTATGTGGGTGACGGCAAGAAGGTGCCAGTTAAAGCTATTGGCAGATTTAGGCTGTTGTTTAAGACCGATTTTCATTTAGATTTGGATGAGACTTTTATTGTACCGTCTTTTAGATGGAATTTAATTTATGTTCCCCAATTGGACATATCCGGTTATACATGTTCTTTTGGTGACAATAAAGTTAGTCTCTTTCAGAATTCAAATCTTATTGGTACTGGTGTTTTATCAACATTTGATAGCTTATATTTGGTTGATGCAATAACTTCAAATAAAGAAACTTTGCATACAAGTTTAAGTGGTATTAAAAGAAAATTAATTAATGAGAATTCAATATCACTCTGGCATAAACGTTTGGGTCACATATCCATTCAAAGAATTTAGAAACTCGTGTCAGATGGAATTCTTGATTCTCTTGATTCCTCAAATTCGGAAATTTGTATTGAGTGTATCAAGGGAAAACAAACAAACAAGACTAGATTAGGTGCTAAGAGAGCTTCGGACGTCTTAGAATTGATACATACGGATATTTGTGGGCCATTTCCTACTCCTTCTCGGAATGGTCAACAATACTTTATCACATTCATAGACGATTACTCTCGTTATGGGTACCTATATCTTATTCATGAAAAGTCCCAATCCATAGACGTGTTCAAATCATTTAAGGCTGAAGTTGAAAATCAACTAAGCAAAAGAATTAAATCCGTTAGATCTGACCGTGGTGGTGAATACTATGGTCGATATGATGGTTCCGGTGAACAACGTCCAGGGCCTTTTGCTAAATTCCTAGATGAGTGTGGGATCGTCCCTCAGTATACTATGCCAGGCAGTCCTACGATGAATGGTGTAGCTGAGAGACGAAATCGGACCCTTAAGGATATGGTAAGAAGTATGATTTCTCGTACAACTTTGCCAGACTCACTCTGGGGTGAAGCATTAAAAACCGCAGCTTATATTCTTAATAGAGTTCCAACTAAAGATACAATCAAAACCCCATATGAACTTTGGACTGGGCATAAACCCAGTATTCGGCATTTACACATTTGGGGTTGTCCAGCTGAGGCAAGGCCTTATAGGCCGAATGAAAAGAAACTGGATGCTAAGACGGTTAGTAGCTATTTTGTTGGATACTCTGAAAAATCCAGGGGTTTTAAGTTTTATGATCCCACTTCTAGAATTATTCTTGAGACGGGTAATGCTAGGTTCTTAGAGGATATTGAGTTTGGGAGGAGGGGAGATAAAGTTGTTAGAGATCTTGTTTTTGAGGAAGAACATGTGTCTTTCCCTCAAGTTGTTGATCTTGGTCTTCATGACACGGATCACACAACTCGGGTTCAAGACAATCTCGAAAATCTCCCCCATCAGGACCCTGATATATCTAATGAAAATCAAACTCAACAACCTCAAGAAACTGAAATGCCATTAAGGAGATCCACTAGAGAGAGGAGAAATGCAATTTCGGATGATTATGTAGTATTTCTCCAAGAACAAGAAAGTGATATTGGACTTGAGGAAGATGATCCAATCAACTTCCGTCAAGTCATTAAGTGTTCTAACTCTCAAAAGTGGATTGATGCCATGAATGATGAGATGAAGTCTATGAGCGATAATGACGTTTGGGAGCTTGTTACATTGCCCGGAGGTATTAAACCTATTGGTTGTAAATGGATTTTTAAAACCAAAAGGGATTCAGGGGGCAATGTTATTAAGTATAAAGCTCGTCTTGTCGCAAAAGGCTACACTCAGAAGGAAGGCATTGATTATAAAGAGACTTTCTCTCCAGTTTCATCGAAAGACTCTTTCAGGACTATAATGGCATTAGTAGCACATTTTGATCTTGAGCTTCATCAAATGGATGTTAAGACAGCATTTCTCAATGGTGACATTGAGGAAACAATTTATATGGTGCAACCTGAAAACTTTGTTTCGGATGAATCAGAGAAAAATGTTTGCAAATTAAAGAAATCCATCTATGGGCTCAAGCAAGCTTCTCATCAATGGTATTATAAGTTTCATGCAGTCATTACATCTTTTGGTTTTGAACCGAATATTGCTGATGACTGTATATACCATAAGTTCAGTGGGAGTAAGTATATTTTTTTGGTTTTATATGTCGATGACATACTGATTGCCTGTAACGACATAGCATTATTACTTGAAACTAAGAAATTTCTTTCAAAGAAATTTGAAATGAAAGATCTTGGTGAAGCTTCTTTTGTATTAGGAATTCAGATACAACGAGATCGCTCTAAAGGTGTTCTCGGTCTGTCACAAAAGGGCTATATCGATAAGGTTCTGAAAAGATTTGGCATGCAGGATTGTAAACCAGGCAACACCCCTGTTGCTAAGGGAGACAAATTTAGTCTCAAACAGTGCCCAAATAATAATTATGAAATTTCAGAAATGCAGAAGACGCCTTATGCTTCGGCGGTAGGTAGTCTGATGTATGCTCAGGTATGTACGCGACCTGATATAGCATACATTGTTGGGATGTTAGGCAGATATCTAAGCAATCCGGGAATGGACCATTGGAAGGCAGCCAAACGGGTCATGAGGTACTTACAGAGAACAAAGGATTACATGCTTACATACCGGAAATCGGACCAGCTTGAGATCATTGGGTATACCAATTCCGATTTTGCTGGATGTCAGGATAGTTTGAAGTCCACTTCAGGCTATATTTACATGCTTGCGGGCGGTGCTATCTCTTCGAGAAGTATCAAGCAAACTCTTACAGCCACTTCCACCATGGAAGTGGAGTTTATGGCATGTTATGAAGCATCTAATGAGGCATTATGGCTGCGGAATTTTGTTGGTGGACTGCGAATTGTTGATAGCATCAAAAAGCCACTTAGGCTATTTTGTGATAACAGATCGGCAATCCTTTATGCTAATAACAACAGTAGTTTGACGAAAGCAAAACATATGGATGTCAAATTTCGGGTTGTTAAAGAAAGAGTACAAAATGGACAATTGTGCATTGAGTACATTAGTACAAACTCCATGCTTGCGGATCCGCTCACTAAGGGATTGACACCAAAAGTATTTCATGAGCATATTGCTTGTATGGGTGTCAAATCAGATAAGGATTATGTATTTTAGTGGGAGTTTTGTATTGTACATTTATGTATTGTTCATTATATTCAGAAATTCAGTAATTCAGTTATATCTGCAGATATTCAGTTTTAAAGTTTTTGTACTCTTACAATTTATGATTGATCTCAATAAAGAGAACCAGTTGGAAATAGACATTCTATTGACCACACTATATGTTATTTCCATGCTACATACCTACACTTGATCCATGTCGTTGGTTATATTGATATACGTGATCTATGCCGGTTCTAGTTACGAATGAGTAACAAAGAGCACTTAGTTCCTATGTTGGTGTGATTGATGGACCGGATTGTTCATGACAATTTTATTGTGATAGCAATTTTGTGCACCTAAGGTTATTTTGTGACATATAATGCTAAGGTTTGTACATATGTTTGTGTATCTCGTCCAAGTGGGAGATTGTAAGATATATGGACTTATATCTACATACATATGAACAATATATGGATAAATTATATGCTATGTGCTATCTTTTGATTTGGCCTAATTTTGTGGTCTTATGGACATTATGTTAAGGGGGCCAATGTGTTGTCATATAAAGTGTAGGACTAATGTGTAGATACCCAAAAGGGTAACCTTAGTTAATGATGGGCTAACTAAGGTTACATATATGTAACCATGGTTACAAGCTTGTGACTCTTGAGTTATGTAACTCTTGTGACTCTTGGGTTATGTAACTCTTTTATTATAAAGTGGGGGTTATGGTTCCCACATGATTGTAAGACAAGACTCTTCTTCCTCCCATTGAATCAAGAGCAAAAACACCATTGTTGTCTTGCAAATAATTGTGGAAAACCATATACCATTTTGATCATTGTCATATTATTATTGTTGTGGGTCAATTCACATATTGTTTAAGCCTTGTGAAGTATTCTTGTGGTGTCATACATCTTCAAGACATTCTTGAAGGAAGGATCAAAGGAGCAATCTTCATAAGGACTAAAGGACAATCATCAAAGGAGATTCAACAAATTCCACACATGGATTCAGGTTAGCTTCCGCTCATGTAGTTTAATTCCGAATTGTTCAATATGAAGGTTATTGTCATTAGCAGGAATCATAATCCTAACACATGTCACTTTAGATCATGCCAAAAGAAAGAGCTAAGAGCCTTAACATACATGTTTCTGCGACATTCTTGAACGAAAGCGATGCTTGAAGCTTAGATTCTTTGAAATTGAAACGAAATTATTTTCTGCTTCTAACGTTTCATTGATGCAACGTACTGAATTTCATGAAAGCAACGTTACAAGAGGAGAAGCCATTTTCTTACAAAGACTTCTCTATTTCAACATATATAGGGTCAGTATAATTGTAAAGGAATATCTTGATTTCATGTGAAATGATTGTTGGACATTTTTGTACAATGTAGTTTATGTTCTTCAACCTTTAAAACTAAGAAAGAAGCTTCTAACATTATTAATTTAGAAAGACTTCCATGTTCCCCCCTTTCTGAAAGTGACAACGTCGCTTTTGTATCCTTTGTTCCAAGACTTGGACAACTGTCAAATTTGTGGATAATAACCATTTCCTAGGTTGCTACCTAGGTTAATTAGTTGCTTAGTCATTTTATGTGTTGTCACATGTATTTTGGAGTATAATTAATTAAGTTTATCTCCTTATTTGTTAATTGGGTAATGTTCTATTATTTGATAATTAATTAATTACCCGTATAATTTTAAAATTATCATAAATTACTTAAAGCTCTATCTGTTTTCAAAAATACTTCATATATACTTTATATATTACACTATCGTGGTTATATGGTACCATGCATGATACTAGTTTATAACTTTTGTGTATTATCGCTTGACCCGTATTTTATTCCAAATTGGCCACTTTCAATGAAACTCGATTTCTTTAATTCTTGTACCCTTTTATCCTTCATCGCACTTATTTATCTCTTGTTATAAATAGCATAATACTTATAATCCCAAAATAAATCACATTCTCGAATTTACGTCGATTAATCTTACGACGAAGCTTTGATGTACGATGACGCTTTAACGTACGAAAATACAAAATGTAATATCTCATTTTTAGACTTTCATTACTTTACTTATGACATACTTTCACACACAAAAATCTGGGGTTTAATAGTCTACAAGGCCTTAACCTTCTTTAAGTTCACATCAAAGATCACCACCATAATCATGAACTGTATCTCCACAAGTAAGATATCAGTCTTTGTAAATGGTGCACAAACAAATTTCTTTGAACCCACAAGAGGTATCAGATAAGGAGATCCTCTATCTCTTTATTTGTTCATATTATGCATGAAATTGCTATCTGTATACATCAACCACGAAGTTGACCTAACCCTGTAGGATCCCATTAGAATTGGGACAAAAGGACCTTATTTGTCACACCGATTCTGTGCAGATGACTTGATATTCATGGCACAAGCCAATGATAAAACCATAAATATCGTTCATCACTTCTTAACAACATTTTGTCCACTATCTGGTCAGAAAATAAATAACACCAAATAAAAGTCATTTTTTCAAGTAACTGCTCAACTGCCATAAAATACTATTCAATCGACTTATTTAACATTAATCAAACAAGTCATTTTGGCAAGTATTTGGTCTCCCCATAACCAATAACAAACCTAAACATTCCAACTTCTAATTAGTAATTAACAATATGCGAAGAAATCTTTCAAATTGGAAAACAAATTTCGTAACCCTTGCGGGCTGCACAACCCTAGCAAAGGTTACCCTCAATGCCATTACTAATCATAATATGCAATAAATATCTCTCCCAAAGAAAATTATACATTAAATTAATAAAATCCAACGTGATTTTATTTCAAGCACAACTCCGCATGAAAAAAAGGATCCCCTACATCTCATGGAATATTATAACCCTTCCTAAAAAAATGAGGTCTGGGGTTACCTAAGGCATCCCATGAAAACCAGGCCATACTAGCAGGACTAGCATGGGGATTATTCACCAATCTTTAAATAATATGGGCAGATACTCTAATTAAAAAAAACACTCCTAAAACTAATGCTAAGAACACCTCATTCTTTGGTAAAATATTTTGAGAGGATGGGAAACCATTTTTAAAGGAATCGCTTAGGATGTTGGCAATGAAAAATTTATAAACTTCTACTTTGGCTGCTTGGCCCCTAACAACACAAACATCCGCTCTTCCATTCATGGTCCTCTTAACAGGAATGATAGCAACTTAAGCCTTGACCGAGTTAAGAGTAATGACCACTAAAACTGGTCACAAATCTCCTTTGAACTCCCCGGCTATATTAAACATAATATCTTTCCATCTCCCGCTCAACAAACCCCCTAGCCATAGACACATCAATTTGGTTGCTCAACATAAATGGAACCTTCTCAACCCATTAAGTCTACACATTACTTCACCACCACATCCAAACTATCACCGAATATGATTGGATTTGGGAGCTCCATACCCTTAACAGAATTAAAATTTTCCTCTAGCAATGCTTTAAAAATATATTACCTACTAAATCTTACCTTCATCAAATTGGAGTTTCAAACGACAATATTTGTATGGTTTGTAAGGTGCCAGAAGAAACCATAACCCATATTATTCTTGAGTGCACAGTGGCACGCACATTCTGGGATAATACGGGCATCGATATTAATGCTATCCCAATTAACAAACATTGGATCTTATCAATCAAGGACCTCCAAATAATCGTTACACACAATTACATAACTCGGGAAGATGTATTTCCATTCGCAATTTGGCACCTCTGGTTAAATAGAAACAATAACTGCTTCCACAACCTCTCCAAAACATTAAACTACCAAATGGTAAACCCACATACCATTGAATTTAAACTACATTCTTCCAAATACAAATTCACCACGCACAAAATTTCTATTCACATTAAATGGTACACACTACTACCCCATACTTATGCTTCCTTGGGTAACCATAAGACTGGAGGCATGGGGAGAATTATAATAAATAGCCAAAGGGAAATGATAGTAGGCTTTGATAACAAAATCAAAACTTATAACTCTACCATGCAGAATTACTAACACTTCATACAGGGCTAAAGCTGGCTAATCACAAAGGGCTAGCCCCACTAGAGGTTGATACCGATTCAACAGACATAATCCAACTACTTGAACATAATGGCTTTCCTGCATATACTAACACTATCTTTGAATGCAAGTACTTGATGAAGAGATTGGGGAACCCAGTGGTCCGACATAGCTTTCGCGAAGGAAACAAGGTGGCACACGTTTTGAGTAAACAACCAATCTCTACTACAACTATTTTGAACTCCCCACTAGACCCAGTCAAGAGGATGATCTAAGAAGACAAGAATGAAATATCTACTATTAGACTAGTATCAAGCTCCATATGTAGATACAGTAGCAACATTTCGAAACCTAAGTATTATTCCTACTATTACTAATAGTGATGTAATTCCATGGTAATCTTTATTAATGAAATTATCCTTTTCTCTAAAAAAAACACTTCATCAAATTAAATTTAAATCATCAAAATTTATGTTTCACCCATATCACTAGAACAATAGAGTCTTAGCCACGAAGGCTCATAGTAACAATTTCAATTGATTCGCAAGAATACATAAAAACCAATAAAAAGAAGGAAAATGTAAGAACTCAAGACAAATTTGTGATTCCTAAGCTTTGTTGTGGCTTTTTCTCCCTTCCCAATATGTCAGATGACCTAAAAGAGGTGTTTAAGCGTACGAAAGTCGTGGGCCCAAGTTCTTATATTCCCAGTTCGACTCAGCTTCAGGGATTGATGCTGGGGAGGATGCTTCTCATCCACCTCGTCCTCAACTTCTTAGCTTCGCATGCTAGGGTGGATGCATTTGTTCCTCCATCTCAGCTTTGCCTAAGTGTGGATGCTATGGGGATGCTACGGGCCAACGTCACTGCTAAAGGTACACCAAGTAACCTTCTTTCCAAGGTTTGATGTGACTCATCCACTTTCTTCTCTTCTAGTTGGATTATCTTTTCTTTATATTTTTGCTCTCCAAACACCCTAAATCATCACACACAACTCAATTCGTCGTAAAACCAATAGTTAATCCATGTTGGGGATTTTTAACACCAAATAGCAAAAAGAAAAGGTTAAACATGGGTAAGGTAACATCAAAATATATAGAAATATGCCCAACATCACCACCCCACACTTAAACCTTTGTTCATCCTCGAGAAAAGTAGAATCAACCCACAACCGATCGAACAAAATTAAACTTATCGTTATCAAGCCACACATTTCAATTAAGCTTAAGAACCCATGACTTTAGTTGATACCAACAAGTACCCCTTTGCATATGTATTCTCGGACTTCCTTCCCATGTTAATAACATGCCAAGTACTCTATTAAACAATTTCAAACCAATCAAGCAAATTCGGGACATCTCAACCTCAGAAACTGACTCCTTAGGATAACTACTTTCTGGTCAACTTACTCACTTTGACTGAAAAGTTTAATAAAGTCGCCTATCCATAATGAAACATGTTCCCTCACCACAAAATTGGGAAAGATAGTCCGCACATTCAAATAAAACTTGAACGTAATTAAGGACTTTAAAACATTATAAGAATTCTCACACTCTCTCAATGAAGTTCATACGCGCACAAAAGGTACCATATGCTTGCCCTTAATGTAAATATATACTAATGTAAACTTGCTCGATCTCAAATCAATTAGGACTTTTCATGGTTGTAATGTGGGATAAGGGACGGTAGGATATATTTAGGAATAACAGTTCACCCTCCTAAGTACTTTAACACATCACATAATCTACTTTGAGCGCAAATTCTTCAATCCCAACTTTCATTTTCCAACTAAAATCACTCCCAACAACATTCCTTTTTTATTTAAGAACTACCTTAATGTATATCCCACTAGAAAGAATAGACCAACAATTTATTCACTTTTCCTTATCTTTTTTTTTTTAAAAAAATTTTGCTACTGGTGTATTATTTTACAAAATAAGTGCACCCTTCTTTCTTTCATTGATTCCATTCAAAGCCACCCACACTCAGTCTTTTCTTACTTCTTTTAGTGCTCATTTTACAATTAAAGTGCCTTAAGAGGTAAATGGTCCAAATAATGTCAATTAAGGATAAAAAGGGTATCCACTTGTAATGTGGGTGCCAAATAAAAGTATATGAGCTCAAAAGGGTTAACTAGGGATAGATTTTATTTGTGGTAGCATTATAGTTTTAAAGGAACAAAGAAGGCCTAAAATCTTATTTCAAACTGAGAAAAATCTAGGATTTTGATTCAAATCACAAACCGAGCAAGTTCTAGACACAAATGTACAACACGAGACTTATACAAAAAATATCACCACACATTGCCACATGATTCACTTAGGATGACTACATTTCAACTTTCAATCAAGGCAAGTACTGAGTTAAGCCCTAATTTTTAATGCACACACCACAACAATTAGCACAGGAGTCAAGACAATGAGCCTAAGCTTCACGAAGAAGCTATTCAACTTTTAAAGGCAAAAACAGTCCTCAAAACCTCATGGAGAAAGTTATAATCCACATGCTCAGGTCTAACTTTGTTAGTATCAAACAAGTCACAGAATATGCTGAATTTAGTTTGTGTCTTTACATCCTCCACTACTCTAAAAAGAAAAACCCATACATGGTTCAAAAATTCATCCCTTGAAAGAGAACCGATGGCCAAAGAAAAACAAGGGGTATTGTTGCCTAATACATTACATTTTACTAACTACTCAATGCTAAGAAAATCTTTTTGTGCTTTTCTAAAGACCATAATCCCTTGAGAGAACTGTCCAAGTAGTTCGTCTTTGGGAAAAGTCCTACATTTTCTAATTTTTTAAAAGTCATTACACGACTACTTAACTAAATACAACAAGAGTCTAAGAGTTACTACATATAGATGAATTTACTAACTATTATAGGCCATTAATTCAGTGAATATTAGAGCCTCCAACAGTATAAAAAACAACAAAAATTGTAGTAGTCACGTGCATTCATTCACACAAACATATGAACAATCCCCAACCCACACTTAGAACAGCGAGTTGTCCCCAATGAACAAAAATAAAGCAGAGTAGGGTGAGAAGAAACTCCCTTAAGTGAAGGCGGAGGGCTCCTGCACGGTCAGCAGAAAGGCACCAACAGCAGTGGTATGGGCAGACGGGACGGAGGTGACATCAACATTTGAGTGGGTACTCAAAGTATCCACGACATTATCATTGCCCCCTTTGGCCTAGCTATAGCATCCTCCTGAATAGGGAGCTCGGTCACAGTCGTATCATCGCCAAGGGGAACTGAGTCTGTAGCATGCAATACAGCGGCCTTAGTAGGCATGGACGATTGAGCCTCAAGGACTATAAGAGGGGCTGAGGTAGATGGTCCAGCAGTGGATGATGCAAGAAAATGTAAGATATCTATATTTGTGTGTTGAACCAAAGCACGTAGGAGTAATGATACCTCCCTCATCACCGTGACCTGCGCAGCTTGGACTTGGCCTAGATTTGCACGCGTATGAATCAACTCAGCTCTAATGGCACTTAACTCTGCCCGAGTCCCTATCAACTCAGCCATGTTCTCTTGCATATCATCTTCTAATTTCTCAAACAACTATCAAATGGTGAGCTTAGAGGACATTTATTTGTTCGCCTCTAGTACATGAGTAACATCATATGGTCCTGGAGCTTTAGCCTCAATGCCATCATTCTCCTTGTACCATTTTACTCCCATCTCTATCAAGTAAGCCAACAATGTGTTTGCAAAGAACAACCTCCACTTGTAGTTCATCCTAGTGCGCTGCATCTGGCCGTTCATGATGACCCCGAGGTTTAGCGGTATCCCCTCCAATAAAGCATATAACACTAGTGTTTAGTGTCGAAGGATATAAGTTTTGTGTTGGCATGGCATCAAGCGGTTGCATAGGAAATTTAGAACTGCCCGTGCGAATGACTTCATGAATTCTTTGGCTAGAGAATGTTACTCCACACTCCCATGCTTCCAATCTGCATCTTTCCTGGTAGGGCATAGAACAGACTTAATGTCTGAATAAGCTTTGCACATAGAGTCAAAAATATCCTTTGGTATGCGTGGCACCCCTAAGAGCTTCAGCTGAGACATTAATGTCCACCCCTCGTACTCTCACAATGATGCCCCGTAACTGACGCCAATTTGCGTAAATCTCTCTGACTATAGTGAGTTTGTCCTTGACATAATCTTTCAAGATAGGTCCCCATTGTTGCACCTCTCAAATGGATTTTAGAAAATCCGGATATTTTTTCTTAAGTGTTCTAATGTTGATTGGCTTTTCTTGAATATACTTCTTTGAACCCAGGATCTTATCATAAGCTCGGAATGCCTTTTAACTAGCAAATTTCTCCTCTTATCTAGCTCGGTCTATTAGTTCGCCCTCATATCCATTCCTCATGTTGATATGTGGGAGCTCATCATCCGAATCAAACTCGGAATCAGATTCTGTAATAGCCTTCTTCTTCCCTTTTTCTTTCGGGTAAGTTTGCTTAGAGTATTGGCTTTGATGTGGCATAGGTTCTCTCATTTCTATCCCCTTGCTTGTCATATTTGTTGATGTTGTTGTAGTACCCCTCTTCACTGTCCTTCTTACTAATAGTTCCTCCTCTTGTAGCTCAAATTCATCAACTAACTGCCTAGTCAGCAGTTCCTTTGCATTCTCAATCCACTTCTTTTGTTTGGTGGCTTTGGAGTACATGTTGCCTTTCCGATAGGCTGCTAGGCGGTTGTTTGTTATTATCTCTCTCTTGTTGTTTGGACATTTTGCTTGTTGCCGCCATTTTGTGAACCTAAGTACCTGGGATACAAAGAAGTCAACAATTAGTGTGCAGAAATAGTGACATTCAGATATAGAGAAGTTGTGCAAAAGCGTGCACTTCTAATCAATCACATGGCATGTCATTCAGTTCTTCATGAACACAGCCCGTAGCTTTCAGTATGGAGCAATTAACTAATACTTCCTTTCAAATTCGCAAATGAGCATTGCACTTTATAGGTATCACTTGACCCCACACTTAGTCTCATGGCATATCAATAAGCATAGAGCGCATATAATTCAAATTGAGTAACACTTTACACTTCATGAAATCGAGCATGTGCATAGTGTTCAGCGTATTGGACAATCTATCATAGGCTTAAAAACAATCCGACAGGGCTGTACACAATCAAACAAATAACCCCACACTTATTCACTATCATATACTAGTGTCTCCTTGTTACTTAGACTTTGCCAATGCCTAAATTTACTTAACATGCAGTTCGTTGAACATGTGATATGCAACAATTTGCCTAGTTTGTTCTAATAATTGGTCAATTTGATTAGCCTCCCACATTTAACGAGATGAAGGATGTTGTTGTTGTTGATCTCACAACAAGAACGACACCCACAAGTCCCAAATTTTCTTCAGTCCCCTCTTTAATCACATGTGTTATCTTCAAATTAATGAAACCTAACCTAGAGGAATTTGGGGGGGGGGGGGGGGGAGGTGGGGAATTGGTTGCTAGCAGGGATAGAGAGAAGATAGCAGAGTTAGGAAAGAGAAGAAGAAAAGAGAAGAGAGAATAACTGTTACCATTGAGGTTTGGAAGCAGTGCTGGTGCGACGGGTTGAAGGATAAATAGTGAGGGAGGAAATTTAGATGGCTCAAGTGTTTTAAGTAATACTTACCTGGGATGCGAACTTGGACGCGACGCATCCCAAGCAATTTCTCTGGATTGTTTTTGGACGCTGATGGGGACGCTATAGGAACACTTCATTGCCTTGAGCAATTACTCCCCTATTCTTTTATGCCGAGGGGGATGCGACGCATCCACCCTGTTTCCCAGACCTGGACCTTTTTTTTATTCTTAAATACATACAAGAACTAATTCCTAAAAAAATAAATAAAATTCAAGGAACTCCTAAAAAAAGAAAAATCAGAAATACGAAGCAAATGGTAAAATTGAACAAACTACGATAACAAAATAAAATATTTGGGTTGCCTCCCAAAAAGTATCTGATTTAACGCTGCGGAAGGACACAACACGTTTTTAAAGAACCAGCCAGGTCCATCGAGGTCTTGTGACGTGCAATGTCACTACCCCTATAATGTTTTACTCTCTGTCCATTTACCAAGAATGTCGCATTGGAACTCATATCACGTAATTCCATCGCACCATGAGGTTTCACACTAACCACTTCAAAAAAGGACCCGACTATCGAGATTTAAGCTTTCCGGGAAAAAAGCTTTAGCCTTGAATTGAACGAGAGAACTTCTTGACCTGGCTCGCGATGTTGTTTATCATGCCACCTTTTGGTCTTTTATTTATATAATTTGGCATTTTTATATGCGTGCAACCGAAACTCATCAAGCTCGATGAGTTGTAGAAACCTCTTCTACCGGCTAAGTCCATCTCCAAATTTAGCTTTTTAATCGCCCAATAGACTTTGTGTTCAAGCTCAACGGGCAAGTGACACGCCTTCCCATTCCGATCTAGATCTACATTCAGAGCAATATGCGAACTAACATCAACTGGTCCCATATTCGGCACTTTCCCTGGGTTTATCAGTGGTACCTCGACCCCTGCATTGCTATTTTTTTCAAGACCTTTGGTGTCATAAACACATGCGTTTTGTGTGCTAGACATGTTTCAGCCTAAGAATCAAAAAATCTTGACAGGAAAATGTATAAAAACAACATGTGTAATGAGAATCAGTAAAGAAATAATCACTATTATCTTTAGCCCCATAATGAGCACCAAGCTGTTTACCTCGAAAATAGGAGTAACAATTAAATTTGATTTGTGATTATAAAGATATGTCATTTAGTTCAGTACCAATTAGTAATCAAGAAATATGAAGTTGAAATGAAAGAAACAAGTGTATCAAACCAATGTAACTCACCAGTAGTGATCTCGAGATGGATTAAGAGCAACAAAATAAGAAAAGTAGAGTAAGAGCAGTAGAGCTAAAGGAAAATTCTAATGAACAGTAAGCAAAAAAGTAGAGAATATATTCTATATTCTTTTTTCAATGATTAGACGATCTTACAAAATGATTAGGGATCCCTTTTATATAATCGGGGAGCCCTAAATAAGGTACATTTTTATTTACAGTAAGGAATATTCTTGATACAGTTGTCTAACCACCTAGTACGAAATCGTACAATTCTATTCCGAAATTTATGCCATGATCTTGGGAACGTGGAAGGAATCTAGTTCATTCTGTTACGGATCCATAATAGTACAATTTTGGAGTCAAGCTTACTTGGCCTTGATATGCACAATCTTCGGGCACCGCAGTATGATCTGGTTCATCTAGCTGGAACTCGACCTTCCCTGAACTCGGGCTTCGGACACCCTCTTGATCCTATAGATCGAAGCATACTACCTCGACCGTATACACCATCATAACAGGATTGGAAGCACATTGCTCCAAAACAACTAAAAAAATATGTACACCAGAGGGTAGTTTCTTCTTCTTTTAATGTTAGTTAAATTTTTGGAAGCGCTTTTAACGTTAGTTAAATAACTTGTGTCCCATGTGACCTTTACCTACTATAGACAGCGACCAAACAGAAGCATATATTGTATTATTGTCTGATATTCTTGGGGTTTCTCTAGTATGGTTTGTGTCTCTCTTATGGTAGTTATTTATGGTAGTTACTGTATGATATTATTGTATGCTATTTTATTTATGGTCCTTATGTTTAGATAATTATTTACGCTATTTCTGCTGGACTTACTAATACTCTTCTGTTTTTGTTTTTGTTTTTGTTTTTCCTTTCCTTTACTGAGCCGAGGGTCGATTGGAAATAACATGTCTGCCCTTTCAGGTAGGGATAAGGCCCGTCTACATATTACCCTCCCCTGATCCCACTTTGTAAAATTATACTGGGTAGTTGTTCTTTGTGTTTACGGTAGTTAGAATTTGTTTTCTCGTGTGACTTTGACTATATATTGTGTAGTTATGGATGTCTGCTACTTCAACACGTTTCCCCTAACAAAACAAAGAAGAAGGCGACATAGGCATTTTCTCAAACAGCTCTTCCATAATGTGGTAGGGCCCAAGTTTATCACTTGCTTTTCATGAACAATTTTGGTGAAAAGAAAAATCTACAATTTGCTAGAAAGGAAACAGTGTATATCCGACCAACAAATGTGGTAGGGGCAAGTCTGCTTCAAAAATGTCAACTTCATTTTCTTTCTTTTAGTTCCAATTTAATTCACCAACTTTTATGAGTATCACCTTGCAGACAAATCCTTTTTTAACTGCTGCAACAACAACAAAATTGATATCTAAAACGTAAATCACTAGCACTAGCAAATGTAGTAGGCCAAGATTGCTTCAATTATGAACTCTATTTCCTTCCTTCCCCAACAATTATTTCTATTAGGAACCACGTGAAACGCGCACTTGAAAACTTCTAGTAAAATTACCCAACTCTTCAAATTAACTTCTTTCACATTGTCGACCCTATAACTTAGCTCATCTTCAAGAGCACTCCAAAGACTTGCTTGACTACTGACTAGTTCAAAGACTCCAACAATTAAAGGAATAAACACTTTTTATCAATATTTTCTCCGTTTCACTGTATATAGCTCCAACTAAGGACCGGCATGTGACTACATTTTCGCTAGAGCTCTATTTAATCAGAAGCGAAGTAAGGATTCAAGTTTATGAGTTCGAAATTCTAAGCATTTTAAGTTATTAAATTCTAAATTATTTAATTATAAATAAATCAATAAATTATTCTAGACAAATGTAATTATGGCCATTATTTTGGCTAATGAATTCCATTTCACATAAGTATACTTGCAAAGTAAACTTTTTTGGCAAAATTGTTTAGGCCCAAAAATATTGCATTTTGTGATGGAAATCATTTGCGCAAGTTGTATCTCTTCTCTTTCACCTAAGAGGCTAAGACCTTTTTGCCTATAAAAGCGAAGGACATTAGTTCATTTTAGACAAACCAACAACACAACAACAAGACTTGAGTCTTCATGTGTTGTTTCTTCCATTATTCCTTTTATTAAGAGTATTTTGTATGAGAGTTAAGTGTTGGGAAGCACTTTGTGTGAATCCTTTTGTTGGAGTGATCTTGTGAGGTTATTCTCTTGGGATATTTAGGATTAATTAGAGTGTTTACTCTAATTTTGTATTCTCTTTTGTACTCTTGTTGGTATAATAAAATTACTCCTTTCCGCTTGTGGACGTATATCACTTTAACCGAACTATGTTAAATTTGTGTATTCTTTATATGTTTTAATTGTCGTTGTTATCAACTTCCATTTTCCATGTTATTGTCAGCATAACATTGTTTGGCTAAATTTCGCACTACGCGAATTTCCAATCCTAACAAAATGGTATCAAAGCCGGATCTAGCCGGGTTTATTTTAGCAGCCAAAATAACTCTAACAAAGACCTATGTTGAGAATTTTGACCGAAGTACAAACTTCGGAATGTTAAATATGGAAGCTATCCTAATTCAGGATGGCTTATACTTGGCATTACAAGAAAAAGAGAAAAAAACTGGATAAAATAACAGATGAGGAATTTTCCGTCATAGATAAAAGGGCTCGTTGCATGGTTTCAAATGCTAGGTAACAAACCCCTTTTAGGCGGAAACTAACTCTACAGCTTGTTATATTGTCAATCATGCTCTTTCTGCACCTTTGAACTTTAAGACTCTGGATGAAATATGGATAGGTACTCCTGCTAATTATTCTGTTTTAAAGGTATTTGGTTGCCCTACATACATGCATATAAATGACGAAAAATTAGAGTCAAGGGATAAAAAGTAATTTTTCTTGGGTATGCATTTGGGGTGAAAAGACACCGACTATGGTATTAAGATCCCACGACACCAAAATTTATAACTAGAAAAGATGTAACCTTTGATGAATCCTCTATGTTACATTCTAGAAAAGAGTTTTCTAGTTCTTGTAATATAGATAAAGGGTGTAAATACACAGGTGAAGGTGGAGTTCTGAAAATTTCTCATGGTTCTCTTGTGATCATTAAAGCCCACACATGTAGTTCGTTGCATACTTTATTGGGGCCACTATTATAGGCCATACTATAGTTTCGTTATCAGACAACTTGTCAGATTTTGATGGCATGAAATTTTGGCATGTGCCCTTTGGGGCTTTTGCAGAGAAGGTGGAGTAAATTTTCTACAACAACCAAAATTAGGCCAAGGTGGAGATTTGTAATTATGACCTTTATTTTAACTAATGGATTTCATCTCACATAAACATGCTTGTAAAGTAGACTTTGTTGGCAATATTCTTTGGGACCCAAAAATATTATATTTTGCGGTGGACATCATTTGCAAAAATGTATCTCTTCTTTTACACCTAAGAGGCGTAGACCATTTTGCCTATAAAAGGGAAGGACATTAGTTTATTTTAGACAAACCAACAATACAACAACAAGACTTGAGTCTTCATGTGTTATTTCTTCCCTTCTTCCTTTTATTAAGAGTATATTGTATATGAGTTAAGTGTTGGGAAGCATTTGTGTGAACCCTTTCTTTGGAGTGATCTTGTGAGGTTATTCTATTTGGATATTTGAGATTAATTAGAGTGTTTACTCTAATTTTTTACTCTCTTTTGTACTCTTGTTGGGATAGTGAAATTACTCCTCTCTACTTGTGGACGTAGGTCACTTTGACTAAACAATGTTAAATTTGTGTCTCCTTTATATTCTTTAATTATCGTTGTTATCAACTTCCATTTTCCTTGTTATTGTCATCATAACGTTGTTTGGCTAAATTCTTCACTACCCGGATTCCTGATCCTAACAAATTGGTATTAGAGTCAGATCTAACTGGGTTTATTTTCGCAACCAAAGTAACTCTAACAAAGACCCATGTTAAGAACTTTGACCTAAGTGAAAACTTCGGAATGTTGCACATAAATATGGAAGCTTCGCTAATTCAAGATGGTTTATTCTTGGCATTACAATAAAAGGAGAAAAAATCGGATAAAATAGCGGCTTAGGAGTTTGCCATCATTGATAAAAGGGCTCGTTGCAGGGTTTCAAATACTGGGTTGACAAATGCCTTTTAGGCAGAAACTAACTCTTCATCTTGTTATATTGTCAATCATGCTCTCTGTGCACCTTTGAGCTTCAAGACTCTGGAGAAAACTTGGATAGGTACTCTTGCTAATTATTCTGATTTAAATATATTTGGTTGCCCTTCATACATGCATACAAATGATTAAAAATTAGAGTCAAGGGCTAAAAAGTACTTTTTTCTTGGGTATGCATCTGAGGTGAAAGGACACCGACTATGGTATCATGATCCCACGACCCAAAAATTTATAACTAGCAAAGGTGTAACTTTTGATGAATCCACTATGTTACATTCTAGAAGAGATTCTTCTAGTTATTGTAATATAGATAAAGGGTGCAAGTACACATGTGAAGGTGGAATTCTGAAAGTTTCTCATGGAGCTCTTGTGATCATGAAAGCACACACATCTAGTTCATTATATATTTTATTGGGACCCACTGTTATAGGCCTTATTATAGTTTTGTTATCAAACAACTTGTCTGATTATGATGGCATTAAGTTTTACATATGCCCATTGGAGCTTTTGCGGAGAAGGTGGAGTAAATTTTATACATCAACCAAAATTAGGTCAAGGCTGAGATTTGTAATTATGGCCATTATTTTAGCTAATGGATTCCATCTCATATAAGCAAGTTTTCAAAGTAGTCTTTGTTAGCAATATTCTTTGGGACCCAAAAATATTATATTTTGTGGTGGAGATCATTTGCACAAGTTGCATCTCTTCTTTTACACTTGCCAGATAGGAGTTAGACGTAGGATGCTTGTGATTAGCTACTGATGCTGGACTTTATATGTTGGTTTTTAGTGTACTTTTCATCCTTTTTGGTATTTCATATATTTTTTATACTGCTATTATTTTGTTATTTTATGTTATGTATTCTATGTTATTTTATTATGAGTATATTGATGGTACTAATATATCTTCTCTTGTTGCTTTCTTGAGCCGAGGGTCCTGGAAACGGCCTCTCTGCCCCTCGGAGTAGAGGTAAGGTCTGTGAACATATTACCCTCTCCGGACTCCACTTGTAAGATTATACTGGGTTGTTGTTGATGTTGTAGTAGTAGTAGTATCTCTTCTTTTACACTTGAGAGGCCAAGATCTTTTTGCCTATAAAAGGTAAGGATATTAATTCATTTTAGACAAACTCACAACACAACAACAAGACTTGAGTCTTCATGTGTTGTTTTTTTCCTTTTACTTTTATTAAGAGTATTTTGTATAAGAGTTAAGTGTTGGGAAGCACTTGTGTGAACCCTTTCTTTGGAGTGATCTTGTGAGGTTATTCTCTTTGGGTATTTGGGGTTAATTATAGTGTTTACTCTCTTGGGTTATTCTCTAATTTTGTAATCTCTTTTGTACTTTTGTTGTCATAGTGAAATTATTCCTCTCCCCTTGTGGACGTAGGTCGCTTTGATCGAATCACATTATATTTGTGTCTTGTTTATATGCTTTAATTGTCTTTGTTATCAACTTTCATAGTCCTTGTTATTTTCATCATAACGTTGTTTGGCTAAGTTCCGTGCCACCCGGGTTCCAGATCCTAACAAAGTAGTATCAAAATCGGATCTAACTGGATTTTATTTTGGCAACCAAAATGACTCTAACAAAGACCTATATTGAGAATTTTGACTGAAGTGCAAACTTCAGAATGTTGCAATTAAAGATGGAAGTTATCCTAATTCAGGATGGCTTGTATTGACCATTATAAGAAAAGGAGAAAAAACGGAAAAAATAACGGATGAGGAGTTTGCCATCATAGATAAAAGGGCTTGTTGCATCATTTTAAATTTTGGGTTGACAAATGCCTTTTGGGCTGAAACTAACTCTACAACTTGTTATATTGCCAATCATGCTCCTTCTGCACCTTTGAACTTCAAGACTCTTGAGGAAATATGGATACGTACTCTTACTAATTATTCTGATTTAAAGAGATTTGGTTGTCCTGCGTACATATATTTGGTTGCCTTGCATACATTCATATAAATGACGAAAAATTAGAGTCAATGACTAAAATGTACTCTTTTCTTGGGTATGCATCTGGGGTGAAAGAATACCGACT
Organism: Nicotiana benthamiana; assembly: GCA_034376525.1. Classification (NCBI taxonomy): domain Eukaryota; kingdom Viridiplantae; phylum Streptophyta; class Magnoliopsida; order Solanales; family Solanaceae; genus Nicotiana; species Nicotiana benthamiana. The sequence continues at coordinate 113,620,027 of CM067324.1, forward strand.
ATGGTATCATGATCCCAAGACTTCAAAATTTATAACTAGCAGAGATGTAGCCATTGATGAATCCTCTATGTTACATTCTAAAAAAGAATCTTCTAGTTCTTGCAATATAGATAAAGGGTGCAAGTACACATGTAAAGATGGAGTTCTGAAAGTTTCTCATTGTGCTCTTGTAATCATGAAAGCACATACATCTGGTTCGTTGTATACTTTATTGGGACCCATTATTATAGGCCCTACTACAATTTCGTTATCAGACAACTTGTCTGATTTTGATGGCATTAAATTTTGACATATGCCCATTGGACTTTTGCAAAGAAGGTGGAGTAAATTTTCTGCATCAACCAAAATTAGGCCAAGGTAGATATTTTTAATTATGGCCATTATTTTGGATAGTGGACCATCTCACATAAGCATGCTCGCAAAGTAGACTTTTTTGGCAACATTCTCTGGAACCAAAAATATTGTACTCTGTGGTGGATATCATTTGCACAAGTTGTATCTCTTCTTTTACACCTAAGAGGTCAAGACCTTTTTTCTATAAAAGTGAAGGACATTAGTTCATTTTAGACAAATCCACAACACAACAACAAGACTTGAGTTTTCATGTGTTTGTTCTTCCCTTCTTCCTTTTATTAAGTGTATTTGTATTAGAGTTAAGTGTTGGGAAGCATTTGTGTGAACCTTTTCTTTGGAGTGAACTTATGAGGTTATTCTCTTAGATTATTGTGGATTAATTAGAGTATTTACTCTAATTTTGTATGCCCTTTTGTACTCTTGTTGTTATAGTGAAATTACTCCTCTTCGCTTGTGGACGTAGGTCATTTTGACCGAACCATATTAAATTTGTGTCTCTTTATATACTTTAATTGTTGTTGTTATCAACTTCCATTGTACTTGTTATTGTCATCAGTATATTGTTTAGCTAAATTCCGTACTACTCGAATTTTCAATCATAACAACAAATACATATTTAAACCAAAACTACCTTGCTGGGTTTGTCGAAACCGTGGCCAGAACACTGGCACCTTCCCTATCTATTTTGCTATAGCTGCCCTAATCGAGACCAACGAGAATCTCATATTGTATACCTTATCAAACTTTTTGGTGCATGGTGATAGATGAATATCATGTGAAAAAAAAAAAGGCTCAAGGAGACTTCATTGACGGTACAGTACATTCAATTTTTGGAGTTATTGATATTCGAAATTTAATGATATTATTTCACGAATCTCAAAATAAATTTCTCCACTTTTTAAAATAATATAAATAAACTTTTACTATCAAAGAAAAAACATTTCTACCCAACAATAGAAATTTACTCCTTATAATTATAAGTACAAAACCATTAGAACATGGCAATCAAGACGGTATATCATAATCTTGAACATGCAAAAAACAAATATTCTCATTTTAATGCTTGCTGATGAACTCTGCAACGGCTTCATAAAGTTTTTCTGTTTCAGAAGCAGTGACAGGGTCCATTTCAACAGCAATTTTGTTCAGATAAAAGCTATGTCCTACTCCATTGTTAATAAACAGCTCTACATCCTTTTTCCCGTTTTTCATAGCTTCGTAGAACTCCATTTCAGTATCCTTAATCAGATCCTTCTCCGCCATACAGTACAGATAAGGCGGCAATTTAAGCTCCTCAACCGCCTGCGCCGGCTCTCCCATTGGACATGTTATTGGATGATCCTTATTGCTCCCTTCAGGTAAAGCTAACCCTAGAAATTTATCCACCATATCTAATGTTAAAAACGGCGTTTGCTCTTGTTCTAGCTCCGATTTGCTCCGATAGGACCGCACGAAGCCTGGATGGATTGGAATTGCGCCGGCTAATCGCATTGGAGATAAGTTTTCCTCGCCGGCTCTGACGGCGACTTGGTGGACTATGTTCCCGCCGGAGCTGTCTCCGATGAGGAATACTCGGTTGAAATCTGCGTAATCGTTGAGCCAGGGCTCGTGTCCTTGCTTCCGGGATAGGTCCCTTAGCCAGAGGAGAGTATCGAAACCGGCATCGCAGGCCGCGGGGAGGCGGTGCTCCGGCGCGAGGGGGAGGAAGACGGAGACAATGATTGCGTTGGCCACGCGCGCTAGGCGCGTGTAGACAGTGTAGTACATGAACCAATCAGCTTGGCTGACGCAAAAGCCGCCGCCGTGGAAGTGAAGAATGACGGGAAGCTTATTGACGGAACTGTCGCTTCGTTCAGGTGAGTAGATGCGAAGACGGCTGCCAGAGTTTTCGTCGGCAACTATATCTTTGACGGCAACGCCGTCGATGAAGTCGTCATGGGGTGGGACTGGCTCGGCCATGAATTTGACTTCGGGTGGACCAGTCCAAGTCCGGTCTACTGAACCGTCATCGAACACTCTAAGCCAGCCGGATACTTCCTCTATCACTTGCTTTTCATGAACCATTTTGGCTAAGTTTGAAGTGTTTTTTTATTCCTTCAAGTTGTCAGAAATTTGAAGAATGAAGCTTGTTTATTGTGTGCCTTTAGTTTTCCTGTGCGTGGCTATTTATAATGGTGAGATAGGAAAGGATGAGAAAATTTGTGGTAGTTTAAAGGAAGGTTCAATGAATATTAAAACAAAATTGTAATTTAGATAGTGGAAAAGCATTAGCAATTGGCACAAATTCATAATGAGCCCATCACATTTGGAAAGTAGACTTGGTGGAAGTCAATCTCAGTACCAATGGTCGTTAGGGTCAGTAATTTAGATAAGTATGTTGGTTACAGCCTCGTTAATCTACAAGATAAAAATTAGAATATTGGTCAACCGACAAACATTAGATATTATATACTACTAACAACAACAACAACTACCCAGTATAGTCTCACAAGGTGGGGTCCGTGGGGGGTAATATGTAAACGGGTCTTACCCCTACCCGAAAGGTCACAGAGGCTGTTTCCAATCGACCCTCGGCTCAGTGAAGGAAAGGAACAACAAAAATAAAAACAACAACAAAAGACATTAGTAGATTCAGCAGAAATAGCATAAATAATTATCTAAACATAAGAACCATAAATAAATAAAAATAATTTAATAAATAAATAAAATAGCATGCAACAATATCAGACAGTAACTACTATAAATAACTACAATAAGGGAGACACAATCCAACACAAATCATCTATGGATAGCCCTGCCAAGCCTCACCCAACCCCGGGTGAGGAGTACGAAAAACTCTAGGGGCCCCTATCCTACAACCCTGATACTAGACCTCCAGACTTTCCTATCAAGGGCCTTGTCCTCAGAAACCCGCATTCTAGTCATGTCATGCCTAATCACTTCTCCTCAATACCTCTTAGGCCTCCCTCTGCCTCGCTGTGCACCGACCATCGCCAGCCGCTCACAACTCCTCACCGGGGCATCAAGACTTCTCCTCCGTACATGCCCGAACCACCTCAGCCTCGCTTCGCATCTTCTCATCCATTGGGGCCACCCCCACCTTCTCTCGAATAACTTCATTATTAATCTTATCTAACCTGGTGAGCCCGCACATCCACCTGAGCATCCTCATCTCCGCAACCTTCATCCTCTGAACATGAGAGTTCTTCACTGGCCAACACTCCGCCCCATACAACATGGCCGGTCTAACCACAGCTCTATAAAATTTCCCCTTGAGTTTCTGTGGAACTTTCTTGTCACACAGGATTCCTGATGCAAGCCTCCACTTTGACCACCCCGCTCCTATACGATGAGTGACGTCCCCATCAATCTCTCCGTCCCCCTGAATCACCGACCCAAGATATCTGACACTGTCCCTCTTGGCGATGACCGAGATCCAATCATCACGTCCCTGCCTACTTCGCTCGGCTCGGCGCTAAACTTGCACTCCAGGTATTCTGTCTTAGATCTGCTTATTTTGAAACCCTTAGACTCGAGAGCCTGTCTCCATAACTCTAACCTCTCGTTAACACCGACCCTCGTCTCGTCTATCAAGACTATGTCATCAGCAAATAGCATGCACCAAGGCACATTCCCTTGAATATGTCGGTAAGAGCATCCATCACCAAGGCAAACAAGAGAGGGCTAAGCGCCGATCCTTGATGGAGCCCCATAACCACTGGAAAATGGTCTGAGTCGCCACCCACCGTCCTAACCCTGGTCTTAGCTCCATCGTACATGTCCTTAATTACTCTGATGTAGGCTTCAGGCACGCTCTTCGCCTCCAAGCACCTCCATAGCACCTTCCTTGGGACCTTGTCATACGTCTTCTCCAAGTCGATAAGCACCATGTGCAGATCCTTCTTCTTATCCCTGAACTGCTCCACCAACCTCCTGACAAGGTGGATAGCTTCTGTAGTGGAGCGACCCAGCATGAAACCGAACTGGTTCACAGATACAGATGTCATCTCCCTCACCCTTGCCTCGATCACCCGCTCCCAGACATTCATGGTATGACTTATTAATTTGATACCCCTATTGTTGTTGCAGCACTGGATGTCACCTTTGTTCTTGTACAATGGCACCACTGTACTCCACCTCCAATCCTCCGGCATCTTTTTGGTCTTGAAGATCGCATTGAACAACCTGTAGAGCCACTCCACTCCTGACCTACCCATGCATTTCCAGAACTCTACTGGGATCTTGTCTGGCCCGGTCGCTCGACCCCTACTCATCCTACGCAAAGCCCCCATGACCTCCTCCGCCCTAATGCGCCTGCAGTACCCAAGGTCTCTATGTTGCTCTAAATACCCCAACTCCCCTAGCTCTATGTTACGATCCCCCACATCGTTAAGTAAGTCTCGAAAGTATGCCTGCCACCTCTGCTTGACTTGAGACTCCCCCATCAGAACTCTACCATCCTCGCCCTTGATACACCTAACTTGGTCAAGATCACGCGCCTTCCTTTCCCTTTCTTTAGCTAATCGGAATAACTTCCTGTCCCTGCCTTTCTCCCTTAATTCCTCGTACATGCGACCAAACGCCGCGTTTTTGGCTTCCGTAACCGCCATCTTTGCTTCTTTCCTCGCCGCCTTGTAGATCTCCCTGTTCGCTCTCCGTTCTTCCTCGCTTGTACTCCCTGCCATCTTAGCAAACGCCGCCTTCTTCACCTCCACTTTTCCTTGGACTACATCGTTCCACTACCGTTCACCCTGATGCCTGCCTGAATATCCCTTTGCTACTCCGAGCACATCCCGTGCTACCTCTCTAACCAAGTTCTCCGTCTCTGACCACATAACATCCGCTTCTACAGAACTTCTCCAAGCTCCGCCCTCAGCTAACCTCCTTTCCAACTCCTGAGCTTTCTCTTTATTCAAAATACCCCATCTAATCTGCGGTTGTCCCCGAGCACCCCTCCTCTTCCTCTTCACCCAGAGACCGACATCCATCACTAGCAGTCTATGAAGAGTCGAAAGGGACTCTCCCGAAATAACCTTGCAGTCCTTGCACATGCCCCTATCGCTCCTTCTGACGAGGAGGTAATCAATTTAAGTCCTAGCCGCCGAACTCTTGAAGGTGACCAAATGCTCCTCCCTCTTCTGAAATGTCGAGTTTGCAATCAAAAGCTCGGAAGCCATGGCGAAATCAAGCAGTGACGTGCCTCCTCCGTTCCTAACCCCAAAGCCGAAGCCATCGTGCACCTCACCATAGCCACCAGTATCAGCCCCAATATGACTATTAAAGTCCCCTCCAATAACTAACTTCTCAGATTGGGGAATACTACTCACCATATCATCCAAGTCCTCCGAAAAGTGCCTCTTAACCTCCTCGTCCAAGCCCGATTGCGGCGCGTAGGCGCTGATGACGTTGAGGACGCAACCCCCAATAACCAACTTAATAGACATTAACATATCATTCACTCGCCTAACCTCGACCACAGACTCCCTTAGATCCCTATCAACCAATATGCCCACTCATTCTTACCTCTCACGACCCCAGAATACCACAACTTAAACCCGTCTGCATTCCTCGCCTTCGACCCTTTCCACCTAGTCTCCTGGACACAGGATATGTTAACCCTCCTCTTCTGAAGAATCTTCGCCAACTCAATGGACTTACCCGTCAGAGTGCCTACGTTCCACGACCCGATCCTTAATCTATGAGCTTCCGCTACCCTCTTCCCACCCTTGCCTCCGGCCCTACCCGCATAACCGCTGCCAGCCCCCCCGCTCGCCCCTGCCCCCGCCCCTGCCCCCCGAGGACATGACCTTACTCTACCATCTCCCGCCGCGGCCACTATCCCCAACCGATTACGGAAAAAAGTGATGCACCCACGTAATACAGCGGAGTACGCAAAAGGATGCAAGCTAGGAATCGACAAAGTAAACCACACACAGGGTGCTTAGATAGAAAACGTAAAAGGATGTACAGAGGAAAAAAGGAGGTCGGGAGGTACCAACTCCCGATGAAAAAACCTGGAAGTATGCTTTGATTCGCTCGAGATCAACTACCGCTAGCTCTTGCACACTTCGTCCGGTGTTGCTTTGCTCTTCGCGTCCAAATGCCGTAACCTCTCCTTGTCCGCCGCGGCTTGTACCTGAACATCACGTACACACAAAAAAAAACTTGTTTCAAATTACCCGCAGTCAAACATTACTCTTTAAAATATTTGTGAGGGTAAAGGTTATAATCCAGCGAAAGCACATTGAGGCAGGAAGAAGTTATTTGAATAATCTGGATTTGTGAGTGTTTATAGGTCCCTAAATTTCAAAATAATCATTTGATTCATAAATATTGGGAGCTTGGTCATTGTGGGGGATATAGCTCTTTAGCAGAAAAGAAATCAAATTTCGTGTTGTTGGAAGGCTGATGTTATGGAATGCTTATACCAACGGACTCAGCCAAGATCCTGAGTAACTACTTAATTTTACTTTTAAGGAAAATAGAAGGATTGGAATACATAAGGTTAAAATATCAGATTTGATGAGCTTTGGTTTATGAGGAGCAGTGGATTAGGCGTGATTAAAATTATAAAGGAAGCAGAGTTGAATATTTTTTTTAAAAAGTAAAGGATACTGTAACTTCAAAACGAATAACGATTAAATTTATAGGTGGTTTTAAAGATACGCGGATTAATTTGGTATAAAATGATAAATTGAGTTCGAATAAACAAATAAAGATATAGTAAATTCAAACAACGTGAGGAGGAGGATTCCACCCATAGTCCAATGCTCACTCTCGATCCGGGTTCACAATGGCCAATGTTGATGACAAGAAAAAGAGTTTTTGATAACAGTAAAAATAGTAGAATATGGCTTTTAAATACGTGTTACAATGTGTCTTAATGAATTATCAGGACCCCCTTATATAGTAGGGGAGTTCTACCCCAGGTACAACTCTATAAAAGGTAAAAAATCATCCATTTAACTGATTGCTGGTTATTCGTCGATACATGCCGAGATCCACACTGTGATATCCGGCTGGTCATAGATATTACGACCTTTTATTGTTTCTGCTTGATTCCACTGCAATATCATCTGAACTCTTTCAGGATTAGGACTGATCCCGGATAATGACCCCAATATTCTCGAGGATAGGTGTCATGCCTCTTGATTCTGACTCGATGAGACTCTTGCCTTGATTTTGGTCCCTTGTCATTATATCTCTAGCCTAATTTATCTTATTAGAGACTGAGGTAAACCATGAGCCCAGTTTTACCCGCACAAAGATAGTTTCCTCGTTTCTTGGAGCGTAAATGACGAGAAACGACATGAGTTCCCAATATTCCCTCTTCGATACGCCGTGATAGAAATGAACAAAAGCCCGAAACGTCTTGTCAATCATGTCATAATGGCCTTAAATACGTGTCAGCCATCGGTTAGCTATCCTTGGACGCAAAAAGTCGCAGAACCCATATAAATATCCCCTCCTTCGTTCATTTTTTACTTTGCGTCAAACCTTCTACCCTCGCACCCTCAGGATTACTCTTTTTCATACTTTAGTATTTTTAACCTTACTCAAGGTTCTTCAGTATGTTACAAAATTCTTACTCATCATCTGCTCAAGACAAGACATATGAGCTTCCAACTTTCAACTTTTCTCTATCTTTTTCAAGCTTTCGCGCATACAATGGAAAAAACCTCATAATATGTTCACCAAAAAGATGCTCCTTCTTCTTTACGGCCGACCACTAAGTCGAGAAGACAGCCCCGATGTGGTTGTTGATAATTTGGCGGAAGAGCCCCCTTGAAAATGTTCATTCTCGGGGGTTGTTCGGTGACCTATGACTTAAAGGTTAAATGCCTTCTTCTGTACAGGGTCGATATGAGGATGCCTCGAGATACATCTGCTCCATTACCGAAAAGGACCTCACATGGTCAGAAAAGATTGCAACTGGCCGAAAAAGTCATAGTGGTCCCCGACTCCGAGGAGGCCATTACCACCCACATTAAGAGATATCTAATTACACTTATCCTTTTACATTGAGCCTGGTAGACCCGATCACCTTAGACTTCTCTAGGAGGTATAATGTATGACTCGACCAAATTCACCCATCATTGTGGAGGATCGTGATCCTTCTCTGATTCTTTGCGAACAAAATCAATCGATGCTCATTCACCATTGATCATATACTCCGCTTGTACAGTCCACGAATCCTTCGGGGAGGGGGGGGGGGCTAATAAAGCTTGTATATCGGGCCAGCAAAGCCCTATTTTAGAGCATCGACAAAGACTGGGATCGTGGATGGAAAGGAAATTTTGTCTGTGTGAGGACCGCCGACCCAATACCTGCCGAGTGGAGGCCGTTCCTCGAGAGGTGGAGCGTATCATGTAAGTACAACTCCCTTTAACCGTCGATAATATGCTTTATCTTCCCTTTTCTTATTAGTGTTTTTGTGGTGCAGCCCTTGCTCAAGTTCCAAACTCTATTCCTCGGCTCAAGAAGTGGGTAGAGGGTACTGTGTCATAGGTGTCCTATTCTGATCTCTCATGGCACAAACTTTTGAAAGGCCGTTGGGAGGCCCATTCCCATGGTAAGGTTCCTTTCCCCAGAAAGTCGTATTGAGCTTCTTCTTCTAGCATCGCCTTCTTATTTCCTTTATTTTCTTTTGCATGTTTGCCTAAGCCTGTCGAATTTAGGATTTAAGGACAATTGTCGATTTTTCATCGATACTTGCCGAGATCCACACTGTGATATCCAGCTGGTCGTGGATATTATGGCCTTTTGTTGGTTGTGCTTGATTCCCCGACAATATTCTTCGAAGTATTTCAGGGTTAGGGTTGATCCTGGATATAACCCCGATATTCTCGAGGGTAGGTGTCATGCCCCCAGAATCTAATTCGATGAGACCCTTGCCTTGATTCTGGTCCTTTGTCATTATGTCTCAAGCTAGTTTATCTTATCGGACACTGAGGTATACCATGAGTCCAGTTTTACCTGCATACAGATAGCCCCCTCGTTTCTCGGAGCTTAAATGACGAGAAACGGCGTGAGATCATGGATTCCTTCTTCGATATGGCATGATAGAAACGTCAAAAAGCCCGAAACATCTCGTCAATTGTGTCACACAACTTTCAAGAGGCCGACGGGAGGCTCATTCCTATGGTAAGGTTCCTTTCTTGAGCAAGTCATATTGAGATTCTTCTTCTAGGATTTCCTTTATTTTATTTTTCCAGTTTTCTTAAGACTGTCGAACTTTGGCCTCCGATCGAGGACAAAGACTTGCCTGTTGAGTCTGCTACTCCAAGGTAGGCCAGAGAGAAGAAAGAGGAAGGCTCCGAGTTCGCCGAGCTCGGAGAAAAAGAAATTGAGAACGGGGTTGGTTTGTATGCCATAGGAAACCTCTAGATCCCGAGTGCTCGACTCGGACTCACTCCTCTGGCTCAGGGACAAGCCCGAGGAGGACTAACACTTTATGGCCCACAAGCCGGCTATCACTGAGAAATGGGCGGCAGCCGAGGGGGAAATGATGGAGGCTAATGCTGTAGTGAGGGTCAAGAACTCTTGAGACGTCAACTCTACCCTGACCGATGTTATAGATATATTGGGATCGCATTCGTTCACAGAATCAATGTTTAATGAAGCCCAAACGATGAAAAGCGATCTAATGAGGGGGTCCATGGAGCGGACGATCCCCTTTGAAGCTTCTTTGATGTCGTAGACTCATCCGCACTGGAGGACTTCACCGGATTGGGTGACTTAGAGGTGATGAGGAAAAGTCTAGCCAAGAAGTTGGCATATCCCCAGGACGAGGAGTACTCTAAGGGTCCCGATGGATCCGAGGGCGGAGAAGATCCCGATGGTTCAGATGATGAGGCGAGCTCCTGCGAGAACCAGGCCGCTTTGTAGATTTTTCTTTATTTCCGTACTTTTGTATTTTTGTTGCGGCCTCTTGATATATATATATATATATATATATATATATATATATATATATATATCCCCTTTGACAATTTCAAGCTTGTTTTTTTTTCATTTATTTTCTTTATGATTGCAAAGGTTTCGAATGCCTTAGCACGCAATAATAAGGTCTTGTTCAGAGGTTCAAACAAGGCTCATTCTTGAAGTTATTTTGCTTAAGATTCGCGGGGGACTTGGTAAGCTTTCCCCGAAGTTCTTATTTAAAAATTTGTAGGTTAGAATTTTGCCGATGGTAGCCTTTTGAACAAGTTTACAAATTTTTGAAGGACTTGTATTTTGGTGATGGATTTCAGATGTCTCCATGCCACTTTTAGGATGCTTGTAGACTTTTATGTACGGGTATTTCCAAGTAGGCTTATTGCCCTGGTTTTGATACTCAAGCCATCCGGGCTTGCCTAGGACGACAGTCCTCGAGTAGGGTTAGTCGTAGACTTTAAAATTGGGCACTGCCTAATAGGTTTTTTTGTCCTTGGGATTTGATAGCCCGGGCCGTCTAGTTTTTCCTTGGTCGATGTCCCCGAGTAGGGGTGATCACTTGGATCCAGATAGAGATGGTCCTTTGGCCCGGTGTCATTTTGTAAACAAAATATGTGTCTGCAAGGTAGAAACTTTTTTTTCATTTATGTGTGCAACATACAAGATTGCAAATGTGTACAAACTTTATATTATAGCTTAAGTGGTCTATGCAGGTACGATTCATCTGATTGTTTTGCCCTTACAATAAATCTATCCATCAAGCCTAGACTTGTTCAAGCATAAAGTTTCCTTTCTTTCTAAAATCAGTATCTGAGGGTAATAAGCCCAGCATTCGACACCGGTCGTAGAATGGGATTGGATACTGTTGATGTGATACTTGTGTGAGGTTTATTGCCGGTCTTCAATTCTAAGTTAGCATAATCCATTTTTGCCTCGTTAAAAACCTTGTTGAAAAACTCGATTGGGACAAAACTAGTTCAAAGGGAAGAGAGTACAATACATGCTTTTAGGCCCAAATGTTGCATCATTCCTTGACCGTTACCTGTAATTCTTAGTCAAACATGTAAAGAAAATAAATGAATAGGGTTGTACCTTATCATTAGTATCGTTTAAGTGGGTTACATTATAGTTGTTTGGAAGCCGCTCACCGCTCATTGCTTCAAGCTTGTATGATCCTCTGCGGTTGATCTCGATAATTTGATATGGACCTTCGTAATTCTTCCCCATATTTCTTTCATCCGGGTTTCGGGTTCTTAGTTCCACCTTTCTTAACACCAAGTCCTCGATATTGAAGTGTCGAAGGTTGTCTCTCCGATTGTAATACCTTTCTGTCTGTTGCTTTTGGGCGGCCAATCGGACGAGGGTGGCCTCGCGCCTCTTGTCTAAAAGTTCCAAGCTCTTACTTATGGCCTCGTCATTTGGCTCTCTAGTCGCATATCATAACCTGAGACTCAGTTCTCCTACTTCAACCAGTATTAAAGCTTTAGCACCATAAACCAACTAAAACGGGATGATCCCCGTACTAAATTTTGAGATCGTATGATATTCCCATAGGAATTTAGGAATAATTTCCTTTCCTTTACCTTTGGCGTCGGTTAACCTTTTTTTGAGGCTTTGGAGTATAGTTTTGTTTGTGGAGTCCGCTTTTACGTTCCCACTAGGGTGATAGGATATTTATAGGATCCTTTTGATTTTATGGTCCTCGAAAAACTTTCTCACTTTGCTGCTGATGAACTGCTTCCCATTATCGGACACGATCTCGATCGATATTCCGAACCGGCATATTATGTGATCCCAAATTAAATCAATAACATGATTCTCTATGACTTTCTCAAATGCCTGGGCTTCCACCCATTTAGAAAAATAGTCAGTCATAAATAATATATATTGAGTCTTACCGGGTGTCTATGGCAGGGTGTTGATATCCAATTTTTCCCTATGTATTTTAATATGCAAAATACCTTCAAAAATAGCATGTATATGCATATATGAGTGTGTCCCAAAATTTTATTATTTTTCTAATTTTTAAAAAGATATTTAATTATTTTATCAAGAAAAACCAAATAGTTATTCTCAAAATTAACATTTTGGTAATTCATTTATTGGCTTCTCATACCTATACTAAAATGTAACTAACATAATTTTTACATATTTTTATAAATTTATCTAGTATTTTTAAAGGTAATTGTATATAATTGCGATATTAGCCTCTTTTGAGATCTAATTGTGTTTAAATTTATAAAATTGACTACAGTATTTTAATTTGATATTTATGTATTATTCATCATATTAACACCTTTAATTTATTTTTTCAGAAATTATTTTACTATGTTAAAAAAATCAAATAGGGAAAATGGCTATTTAAATACCAGCCCCATTTATTTCAATTTTAGCCTTATTTGAACCCCCAATTTGAACATAATTTTTAAACCCAATTACCCAGACCCAAACCCCGTTCAAAGTGTCCCAAACCCGTTTCCCACCTACCCTCTCTAATCTCAACCGTTGATCTCCTAGATCAACGCTCCCGATTTCTCTTACCATTTTAAACCCCGAACTACCCCAAACCCTAATCATTTTCATCTGTAGCCGCCTTTGAATTATCCCCTTCTCCCAATTCTCTCTCAAACTCCTCTCGAACTTTAGCTGCCTCTCTTAGCTTCCACCCTAAAATCGTCCAAATCAATGGCTTCCAAAGCCATTGGAGGCCTGTATCTACCTCTCTTGGCTTCTGTGTGGCCAAGTACTATGGTTTCAAGACCAGACCTTAAAGAATCTTGGCCCAAACCTTGGTTGATCTCAGTTCTTATGGCTGTCTTCAATCATCTTTGACCTTGCTCCGGACAGTCATGGCTATTCAAGCCTCACTCTTGACTTCTCCTGCTTAGCGTGACGATTGTCCGAGTCTTTCTCACCATCTGGGTTTCCACTGAAACCCTAACCTTTGAGGTTCTTTTGATTTCTTTTATATCTGTTTAGATCCATGTTTGCTCTAAACCTCTAAACATTTTTACCATAGTTTCTTCATAAACTTTACCTTATAAACCCCTTCTCGTTTTTCGATTTAGGGTTTTGTTAAGTTATTTCGAAGCTTTCTCTGATTTTCCTACATGTTCTACTGTGTTTCCTTAAGTCGTTCTTCTACTTAAGTTGCATGTTGAGGTCCTTGACCTTTTTGGAATTTTTGAATTTTTTTTAGTATTTCAGTCTATTTTACTTGTTTTTATCTCTATACTCGATTGATGGTGAAAACCCTAAAATTAGGGGTTTATTCGAGTTCTGAGACTATTTGCTATGTGATTTACTTGTTCGTCATGCTCTGAATTCAATTGGTTTCAGAATCCTAATTTGCTTGGGACCTATTCGAGTTTTTGAGGTTGCTTCATCTGTTGCTTGACTGAATTTCGAAATCTTTTGTTTCAACCTCTGTTTCTTTGTGTGATTTTGACGTCTTGCTATCATTGAAACAGGACTATGCTTTTCAGAAAGGTCTTTGTGCTTGACCTTTTACATGCTTCTGATACTCTCTCTTTTCTCCATTACTGAGTTGGTAAAATTGACCTATGTGACTACTATGTTTGGATAGTTCATTAGCTACTGACTTTGTATTTGCTATTGCATGATGTTTCTCTTTGTCATGAGTTCAGCCACTTATGCCTAATGTTTATGCACTCTTTTATATGCTAAATTTCCCTCTAAATGATCTTCAATTTTGGACCGATTTCAAACCTCCTTGTGTAATTCTGATTTCACTCGTGTAATTGATTTTTTCCTTGTTTTATTGATTCCCTGTTTCTTGGATTGATTTTAAAACTTCTGTTTTAATTTTTGATTCTCCCTTCTCAAATTGGATTATTCATGGGAACCCATGATACTCTCCTTAAGTTAGTGATTTTGAAATCCTTGACTCTTTGATTTGCTATGTATTGATTTTTCATGGTCTTCATATTCTGCAACATTATTTTGTTTTCTTACCTTATTTTGTTAACCGAGTATTTCAAAGATCCTTCCCTCAATTAAAACCCTACGTACTTACCCCTAATTGTCTATTCTACACAAGATGCTTACTTGATTTTTTTCCTTAGATATTTTCTGTCCTTTTCCGTTTAAGTTTAACTCCTTAACTAAAGGAAGTTCTTATACTGATTGATTTTAATTAGTACCTAGTCCCATAATTACTGCTAAATTGTTATTCTTGCCCTATTTGCTATATGTTTCCAAACTACAAATACTGTAATCTTTCATTAACATAGAACACACGAACACTTTTAATTTCTGAACTCACACTTAAAAAAATATTCTTTCTTGTTACTTGTATTGTGGCCTGCCTTCAAAGTCCTATTACCTGCTTTTATTTTATTTTGTTTCTATAAACTAACTTAAGTTCTGCCCCCTCTTGTGAGCCTTGCCTTGGGACCCATTGAGCTCCATCTAAACTTGGACACTCGAGGGCTGGCCCTTCCATACTGCACTTGTCCCTTTCTGGTGGTACAATTTGCGTGTGAGCACATCCTGAAGTCACATTGAGACTCTTAGGGAACTCTAACACTTTCAAATTGGAGAACGGCTTTGGATCGATGGTATTTGAGTTGGTCTATCTCATAATTTAGACAGGAAGTCAAGAATCAGACCTTCTATTGTTGTAATCATTTTCTTAGTATGTTTTGATGTATTTCTTATTCTGGTTTGTAATAATTTGTAATGAATACTTGGGGTTGGATAGTAAAACCGGGTTGGGGTAACTATAGATGCAAATGGTAGAAATCATGCCTATAGGACTGTTCTAATTCCGCATATTTAATTACATATATAAATCATGGCTAAAGGACTATTCTAATTCTGCATATTTAACTACAAATAGAAACCATGCCTATAGGACTGTTCTAATTTTGCATATTCAACTACATATAAGAACCATGCCTATATAACTGCTCTAATTTTGCATATTCCAAACTTCACCTATAAACCATGCTTATAGGAATGCTTTAATTCAAACTGCATTTGGATACCTTGTCTATAGGTTTAAAAACAATTTTTGCATTAGATACCATGTCTATAAGGTTTGAAACAAGTTTGCACTTAGATACCACGTCTATAAGGTTTTCTGCATTTCAACACTACGTCTATAAGGTTTTAAAAATCAGTAACGTGTAGAAAACATGTCTATTGGAGTTTCTGAATGAATCTGATTCATTTCACTCAATGTTAGATGTAAAATCAACAATAGTATATAGTATCACATGCAAGTACTGTAATCAATTGATTTAATTCTGCATCTCTGTCCCATCACCTTCTAAATTCAGTAGATAGCATGTCTATAGGATCCCATCTGAACACTTAGGCAAGCCTTAGAATAATAATTGAAAACTAAATTTATTTCTATTAATCATTACAACCAGCAGGCATGCCTGATTTAGGGTTTTTATCTTAATTATGTAATAAACCAATCTGCCTCATTTAAACTCCCTCGCCTTTAATTTTATTGGACATAAGCAGTATGTGCAAGACATGCTATTATGTCTGTTCACGGAGGTATAATTGAGACTTATATGTTTATATGTCTCCCCAAATATGCAGTATGTGTTTTGTATGTCGCCTTATAATTTACTTTTAAAACTAAATAAGCCTAATATCCCTCCCTTTAGGATTAGTATTCCTAAGTGCCCCTGGGACTGATAGGAACGTGACGGGTAATAGCATGCAAAAAGTAATCGAGACCAATCCGCTCTTTAAATACCTTAACGTGGTGGAAGGGTAAATATGGATATGATGACCACGCGATAATATCACGTGTCGCCCCTTGTTGACGAGTGATTACCGGACATTGTGTTGGTGATCAATATTTTTAACAAACCTAGGACCCCCTCCCTTTATTCTTTATTTTTATTTTCTTTCAACATTTTAACTTCTTATTTTAAAATCAACTTTTCTAATTGTTCTTTCAAACTTTGTTTATTTTCAAACTATTATGTGTTGAAATCCCCTCTTATTTGAGCTTTCTCTGCCTATATGATAATTGCACCTCAACTCACAATAATTGTCTGGTCAGGAACCACACTAGTGGATTCTGAAGGGTGCCTAACACCTTCCCCTTAGAATAATTTCAAGCTCTTACCCAATCTCTGGTTAAACAAACTTAGAGTTAAATCACCTTTGATGTCCTAATGCACCCTAATCATTAGGTGGCGACTCTTTAAATGCAAAATCCATTTTCCAAAAGGATGAGTTGTCTCTCCAAATATCATAAACCCGATTTTCGTGGAGGAAAAAGGGGACATGACGACATGGAGACTCTGCTGGGGAATTTTAGGTTTTTACCATTTTGAGACTATTATTGTGGAATTTATTCTTCTTTACGCACAATTATTTTTTTATTTCTTTTAAACATTCAATTTCCTTTTCGATTTCAAATCTGACTTGTCTATTTGTTTCTTTTATTTACTGCATTCCTTCATTTCTGCTTTAAATTATGAAATTTTTGTATTTACTACTTTCTTAAACGTTCAAATACATGACAGCA
This sequence comes from Nicotiana benthamiana, assembly GCA_034376525.1. Classification (NCBI taxonomy): domain Eukaryota; kingdom Viridiplantae; phylum Streptophyta; class Magnoliopsida; order Solanales; family Solanaceae; genus Nicotiana; species Nicotiana benthamiana. The sequence goes on from CM067324.1 coordinate 113,636,837, forward strand.
TGCCTTTAGTTGTTGCATAATCATGCTCAAAATCATATTCCACTCTTGCCAAATAAAATCTTATAGCAACGCTTATAATGAGTGGTTGCGCTCTTCCAATATTGTCACCCCCTAAATCCGAAAAAGGTATATTTGCGATAAATTCAGTCGAACAACGGTGTAGTCGATGGTTCTGTGTCTTTCCCCCTTGAGTTTTCCGCTCAAGGGTACCAGTCTAAAACCCATCTAACTCTGTATAAAGTATGTATACATCATGGTCAAACCTAGCCGAGTCAGTTATGATGTACGCATAATGACTCTTTAAGATAGCATTGTTCAAAGTCCGCTTTGTTTCCCTGAAACCCAAACAGACATCGCATGTTCTGTGCATTTATTTGGAGAACTAAGTGCTTTTATCCCAATTGTTGATATTAAATAGTCGAGTCTGGTAGGGGTAAGGGCCTAACCATTTTGTCTTACAGAATTATGAAGCACGAAGTCCCTAGATTCGACATGGTCACCAACATCCATCCAAAATTTCTAAACTGGTGAGAGGATCTTCATTCCAGTGATCAGACTATTGTATGGAAATATCCGGAAAACCTACCTTCTCTCCTAGAAATTCAACCCAACAACAAAATAATAGAAGCTGCCCCTTTGTCTAGGGATTGTGAGAGGTCCGTATTCCGCTCCAGGGACATTGAAATGACACCCTTTCTATAAGAAATAAGAGGATTGGCCAATATACCATGGGAAACTCAGGGTTTGCTAATGCCTGAGAACTGCAAGGGCAAGGGTTTCCTCAAAATGATGGGTTTGAAGAAAAATCCAAAACGGACATGTTTGAAGGAGTCCTACATCCCTTTTGATTATTTGTACTAGAGGTACGATCACAGCAAAGCCTGTCGTACCTATCCTGATGAGTTTGCCATCACATCATTAGAGGCATATTCACCGAAGGGTCTTTGTATTCATGTTTTGCTTCCTAGATTGATCGTGTTTCCAATGAAGAAAGCAAGAATCCACATCAAACTAGCTATTGTAACTAAGACCTTAACGGAAGGAATTGGTAGGAAACCATTTAGCATTGTTCCCATGATCATTGCAGAGACATACCGAGCCACGGAAAAGTGACAACAAGGAGAGAAACACTTTGAAGGCTGTAATTTGCTCGTGGAGCATCTCCAAAAGGGTGAATATCTACAAGAAATTTAGCGAAGGAACTAGGATGATAATATAGCCCTTCTTCATCCAAGGCAAATGAATTACATGCCTAACATGTTTGCTAAATCGGAAGACACGGGATCATAGATGAAAAGGCCGAGACACAGATCAAATAAAATCAACTGCGTAAGAGGATCCGGGAGTGCGAAAGCGAGTACCGTGAAATACAAGAAGCCAATCAAAAGCTAATTGAGGAATGGAAGAATATGACTATCAGTGCCAACAAGCAACTAGGATACTTGGAGCAAGGCATAGTGGAGTTAGAGAGGAAATTTCTCAAAAGAGTCGAAGACTGCCAAAATGCTGAGGGAAACAAAGGCGGACAACTAGCCAGAGCCTACCTGCTGCTGGGACTTCGCGAGTTGGGAAAGCTGTTCAATGGAGCTAAGGATGCCGAATTTGGGGAAGATCCTTCTGAGACCAAATAGATTGCGGTTTTCTTCTTTTATGAAATATAATAAGGCCAATGGCCATTTGTGACTTTTATTTCTTGTTATTTAGTGTTGATTTGGGATTCGTATACTTTATATCAATAAAATGAGGCATTAAGCATTTCAAGTTCTCAAAACCAACTTATCGTTAGGCCTACCTCGGGCACAAAGAGGTCCCCAAATTAGGACACGCTTTACATTCCTGCAATATGCGTTTAAATATTGCAACATCTTTTTTATGATCCTCGCTAACTTGTTACCTTTTTTGTTTTTACTTTTTGTTTATTTATTCCCCTCCCCAAAGGTCAGTTTGTGCACTCGGGCAATATCATCTTATTCAATGAGATCCAGGGGCTCTCCACCCACACCTCCTCTTAGTCCCGCCAGACACAAGAACAAAGAGAAGATGGAAGATTTGAACAACACCAGAAAGGAAAAATCAACTGAACCGGTAGAGGCCGCTCATGGTCACAGTACTCTGCTTCCCAAGGAAAATGCATCCAATTGGAGCAAAAGCTGCTAAAACTCCAAGAAGAACTTGATTAGGTTCAGAATCTGGCAAATCTGACATTTTCCCTCACTACTGCAAATATCGATTTCCAAATGCTCAGAACCCTCCACTTCCACAGAATATCCCAAAGAAACAAAACCATCTCGCTCCTTACCACCACCTGCCATACCACAAATAACACCCTGCTGCTCATCCTAAAACTCCAATACTCCACAAATGACCACTGCCACACCCGATATAATACCCCTATCTACGTGGAGACTATTCCACACTACACCCAACCCATCGCAAACACACCCGAGTCTGATGATAAAGACCTGCTCATTAGAAACCTGGCCGAAGAACTTAAGAAATTAACTAGCCGAATTCAGGGCGTTGAAGGAATTAAGGGAATTGAATGGCTAAACTACAAAGTTATTTGCATATAGCCCAATGTCAAATTGCCCGAGGGGTACAAACCTCCTAAGTTTGAGATGTTCGATGGTATAGAGAATTCAAGGGACTGTTTGAGAACGTACTGTGACAAGCTGGCGGGAGTAGGAAAAGACGATAAAATCCGCATGGAGCTTTTCATGAGGAGATTCAAAGGAGATGCTTTGCCCTAGTACATTAGCAAAGATACAAATAAGTAGTCGAACTGGGTAAGCATGTCGTCCGACTTTATAGACAGGTTCATGTTCAACACGGAGAATGTGTCGGATGTGTTCTATATTCATAATCTAAAGAAGAAACCTACAGAAACATTTCGTGATTATGCTACTCGCTGGAGGTCCGAAGGTGCTAAGGTTAGACCTGCCTTAGAGGAAGAATAAATGAACAAATGCTTTGCTTGGGCTCAAGACCCACAGCATTATGAAAAGCTGATGATGATCGAGGGCCACAAATTTTTTGACATTATCAAGCTGGGAGAAAGGATCGAAGATGGCATAAAAAACAGTATGGTTACGAACTTTGAGGCATTGCAAGCTACAAATAAGGCCTTACAGTCAGGAGGCGTGTCCAAGAAGAAGGATATAGGAGCAGTAATGGTGGCACAGAGAATAAAATCTCCTGTCAAATACAAAACCTACCCAATGTCTCCACTCACATATCAGCCTACTCCAAACTACCAAGCCCCCTCACCCTCTTACCAAACTCCACCACCCACTTATCAATCGCCTCCACATCCCACGTATTAGCTTACTTTACCCAGATATTCCCAACTCGCACATGTTTACCAAGCCTATAGTGCTCAACCATCCCACTATCAATCCCCTCCTATACGCCAAAACTTCCCTAGACCTTTGCCAAACTTTGATCGAAGGCCTCCAAAACAATACACAACTATTGTTGAACCTATTGACCAGTTGTATGAATGACTCAAAGCTGTTGGTTACGTTATTACTATACCTGATGCTCCTGAAAAACCTTCCTAATGGGTAAACCCAAATAAATCATGTGCATACCATTCCGGCATGAAAGAACACACCATTGACGATTGTCACTCCTTCAAAGACAAGATCCGGACTTTAATTGATAACAAGATTATTGTGGCAAAGGAACTTGCTCCAAATATCCGCAATAACCCTCTGCTAGACCACAAGGGTGGAGGCATTCACATGATTAAGATAGAGGATGACTACAATCGCGAGGGATCTATTGGTTTGGTCATAGAAGGGGACGACCCAAGAAACCAGTGGTCACTCTTAATACAATCGTAGTCCAGATTCAGCCCTCTGGGGATGTCGAGGTGAATATGTCCGTGCCACTTGAGTTTGAAGCAACGTCCTCTGAAAAGGCACCAGCATCAATGAAGGTCGAATTTGTGGCTCCGGTAAATACACCTATACCATTTGAAGTTGCAGTTTTATTGCCCAGGGTACACGCTCTATTCGGAGTAAAGATAGCTGTGCCAATTCCATTGGTGATGTCGCCATTCCATACAAAGGCTATCCTTTGGTATTATACAGTCGAGGCAAGAAAGAAAGGCAAGGTTAGGTCCGGAGAGGCTATTGTGGCACAGGGTATGACGAGGACTGGTAGAGTTCATACCCCGAAACATCTAGCTGAGTCAAGCAAGCATGCCTATAACCGGCCTCCTATTACCGTGACCGGGCCATATGACCTTTGGAGGAAGATACAAGCTAAGGAATACTTGGTCATAACCAGCTGGACAAAATACTGGTGCAAATTTCTATCCTTTCTTTGTTGCAAAGTTCTGATGACACAAGAATGCCCTGCTAAGGGTGCTGAGTGAAGCATATGTGCCAAGCAACATCACCGATGGAGAGATGGCTAACATGGTAGGACATATATTGGAAAGTCACAGGATCACTTTTCATGAAGATGAGCTGCCACTAGTGGGGTTGAGTCACTACAAGGCATTGCGCATCATCGTGCAATACAAAGACTATTTTATCACCAGAATCTTGATTGATAGAAGACCTAGCCTCAATATTTGTCCATTAGTAACACTCAGGATGTTGGGTAAGGGACTGCACGGGATAAAAAACAGATCCATTAATGTGAAAGCTTTTGATGGCTCCCAAATGTCCACCATTGGGGAAATTAGCATGTGTTTGCAAATGGGGCATACTTGGTTCGATGTTTATTTTCAAGTAATAGGCGTGTCGGCATCTTACAATCTGCTGCTGGGATGACCCTGGATTCATGTTGCTGGGGACGTAGCATCAACACTACATCAGGATGTAAAGTTTGAGCAAAATCACCAGGAGGTGATCATTCACGGTGACGATAGCAATCCTATATATAGTGGTCAGAACATTCTGGAAATCGGAGGCAAAAGAAAGTTGCGTGGGGTGACTATCACCACCTCAAACGAGTCAACGTTGTTGACAAGGAAAAATGGTGGGACAACAAAATCGAGAGCATCTTGAACTGGAGTGGGCATGAACCAGGAAAGAGTTTTGGCAAGAACCTTCAAGGAATAACTAAGCCCATAAAACTCAAGAAACACGACAACTTTCAGTATGGGATATCAGTATACCTGGAAAGAATTCAACAACAGGTCGCCACCATGGCGTGGTCCTTACTATCTGTTACAGCAACCAATACCACGCTATGAAGATACCTTCCAACATGTTGATGTTATCTATGGGTCAAAAGAAGAAGAAGAAGAGGAACTGGCAGCAATGAAGAATTTGTTCCTAAAAGACGATGATATAGATTGTTATGTCGTTCTCAAGGAGGAGGGAGAGGAAGGCCCTTCCATACAGGCTATATGCAAAGGAGCACACCAAAATAACTGGACAATTAGAACCACCAGAGCCTAGCGAACCTCGTGAATTACTATTACTTATCTTGATGAACCAATGATTGAGACATACAATGAGACAACGCAACAAACAGACATAGATTCAGAGAAAAATGACATACCAAAGCAGATTGTTAAGGAAGTTTAGAATTTTGAAAACAGACCGAAGTCCAACCTGGACAAGACTGAGGTTGTTAACCTTGGAGATGCAGAAAATATCAAAGAAACATGAATCAATGTCCACTTATCGCCATCATAAAAGAAGGAATACACATAATTTCTAAGAGAATATGAGGACGTATTCGCCTGGTCGTATGACGACATGACGGGCCTGAGCACATCTATCGTGGCCCATAAACTGCCAACTGAACTTACATGTCCGCCGGTAAAGCAGAAGCTCAGTAAGTTCAAGCCTGATATGATTTTGAAAATCAAGGAAGTAGTCACCAAGCAAGTCAAAGCCAAGGTCCTTAGGGTAATTGAGTATCCAACATGGTTAGCTAACATTGTACCAGTACCAAAGAAGGAGGGGAAAGTAAGAGTCTGTGTCAATTACAGGGATCTTAACCGGGCCAGTCCGAAAGATGACTTCTCTTTTCCAAACATACACATCATGATTGACAATTGCGCCAAGCATGAGTTGCAGTCATTCATAGACTGCTTCACTGGGTATCATCAAATCTGGATGGATGGATGAGACGCTAAGAAAACAGCTTTTATTATGCTGTAAGGAATGTACTGCTACAACATGATGCCGTTTGGGTTGATGAATGCAGGGGCCACGTACATGAGTGCCATGACCACCCTTTTTCATGATATGATACATAAGGAGATCGAAGTGTACGTAGATGGAATTATAATCAAGCCCAATAAGTCCACTGATCACATGGAAGATTTGAGGAAGTTTTTCAATAGATTGTGTAGGTACAACCTGAAACTGAATCCCGCGAAGTGTGGATTTGGGGTTCCCATCGGAAAATTGCTTGGGTTTGTTGTGAGCCGTCGGGTAATCGATATATATATATATATATATATATATCAAAGGCCAAAGCTATTCAAGAATTGGCACCACCAAAGAACAAGAAGTACGTGATGAGTTCTTGGGGAGACTCAACTATATCAGACGGTTCATAGCACAATCTATAGTTATTTGTGAGCCAATCATTAAGATGTTAAAGAAGGACGCTGATACTAAGTGGATGGATGACTGCCAAAAATCTTTCGACAAAATCAAGGAATACTTGTCAACACCACCAGTTTTGGTCCCATCTAAGCAAGGTAGACCTCCACTACTCTACATCGCAATATTAGACGGTGCTTTCGGCTGCGTCCGGGGCAGCATGATGAAACAGGGAGGAAAGAGCAGCTCATTTACTATCTCAGCAAGAAGTTCTGTTAGAACGCACCTATTTTGCTCTGACTTGGGTGACTTAGAAGTTGAGGCATTATTTCTGTGCCTATACTACATACCTGATATCAAAGATGGTTCCTTTAAAGTACATCATTCAGAAACCCATGCCCACTAGCAAGCTGGCCAAGTGGAAAATCTTGTTGAGTAAGTTTGACATTGTGTACATAACTCAAAAAGCAATCAAGGGACAGGCACTAGCAGATCACCTTGCTGAAAACCTCGTAGAAGTATCATTCATAGGAGAAAACATTGTAGAATCCTATGACGGTTGTAGAATGTTTTCCAATGGAGTAGCAAATTTCAAAGGAGTTTCCATAGGAGAAGTTTTAGTATCAGAAATCGATCAGTATTATCCGGTGTCTGCCAAACTCAGCTTCCCGTACACCAACAATATGGCAGAGTACGAAGCCTGTATATTAGGGTTCAAGATGGCTATTGACATGAACATTCAGGAGTTACTGGTAATTGGAGATTCAAACTTGATTGTCCATTAGGTCCGAGAAGAGTGGACAACCAAGAACTTTAATATACTCCCGTATCTGCATCACGTACAAGAATTGAGAAAGAGGTTCACAAAGACTGAATTCCAACATGTTCCTAGGATTCAGAATGAATTCGCCGATGCATTGGCTACCTGTCATCCATGATACATCATCCCGACAAAAACTTTATCAATCTCACTCCAGTAAAGATACACGATCAGCCAGCTTATTGTGCCCATGTTGAAGAAAAGGCAAACGGAAAAGCCTTGGTTTCATGACATCAAGGAATATTTGGCAAATGGAGAGTACCCAGAACTTGCAAATCCTCTTCAGAAACGCACACTTTAGAGGTTATCCAACTAGGAGGACTCTTAATTTGGGATTATTAAGGTGTGTCGACTCAAAGGAAGCATCCAAGATACTAGAGGAAATCCACGCTGGGACCTGCAGTCCACATATGAATGGTTTTCTCTTAGCCAAGAAGATACTCCGGGCTGGTTACTTTTGGATGACTGTGGAAACAGACTGCATCCAGTATGACCGGAAATGCCACCGCTATCAGATACATGCAGACATGATAAGAGTACCTCCAAATGATCTTGATGCAATGAGCTCACCAGGGCCTTTTGCCGCCTGGGGAATGCATGTCATTGGTCCAATTGAGCCTGCCGCTTCCAACGGGCACAGTTTTATCCTAGTAGCAATAGTATTTCACCAAATGGGTCGAAGTAGTGTCTTATCAAGCTGCAACGAAGAAAGTCATGGCAGACTTTGTCCGTGACCGAATTGTTTGTAGGTTCATGATTTAGAGTCATTCATTACTGATAATGGATCCAATCTCAACAGCGACTTGATGAGGGCCATGTGTGAAACTTTCAAGATCAAACAGAAGAATTCTACAGCCTACAAGCCTCAAATGAACGGATCTGTAGAAGTTGCCAATAAGAATATCAAGAAGATACTAAGGAAAATGATAGAGAAGCATAAGCAATGGCACGAAAAGCTATCATTTGCTCTATTGGTATATTACACCACTATCCGCACATCAACCGAGACAACCCTCTATATGCTGGTTTATGGTATATAGGCCATCATTCCAGCCGAAGTTGAAATTCCTTACTTAAAAATCATACAAGAAGAGGAGCTCGACGACATAGAAGGGATGAGAAGTCATTATGATCAGTTAGCCCTTATCGACAGAAAGAGAACAAATGCAGTTTGCCATGGTCAACTTTATCAAAATCGAATGTTCAAAGCCTTCAATAAAAGAGTCAAGCCGAGATAATTCACACCAGAACAGTTGGTGTTAAAGAAAATTTTTTCGCATCAAGATAAAGCCAAGGGGAAATTCTCTCCCAATTGGCAAGGTCCATACATGATTCACCGTGTTCTAACATGAGAAGCCCTCATACTTGCAGAAAAGGAAGGAGAAGTTTGGCCAAAGCCAATTAATTTAGATACAGTCAAGCGTTACTATGTGTAATTTTCATGTTTTCCCTATATGATGTAATATGAACTATGTCTGACCTGATTCCCATTTAAGAGGGGATACGTAGGCAGTCTTATGGGTTCGGTCACAATTCAATAAATTTTCATTCCCCCCCCCCTAAAAATTCTGAAGTAATCTTAGCCAATCATCACGAGCAATCGTCAGAAGCATCAACCCATTAAACTAGGGCTGAATTTTAAGGAGGACTCTCAAAATTCCGTAGCAAGAGAGGTCGCAACGTGTTGAGACACGTCACAGTCATAGGTTCATGTAAAAGTTGTTTCTTAAATATATATACTTATGTCATATTTTTCAAATCCATGCATGTTTATTATCGAAATCACCTTGTTCAGCAACGCTACCCCCAACGATCCATACCGTATCACCAGATCAATGGCAAACAGGTCAAGCAGAGCCAGTGGGGATGCAAACTAGCCTCCCCCATAAAACTTACGATTTTTATTGGAACGTAGACACCTGTATTGTAAAAGCATCTGGCTTATTATACACTCTTAAGACAAACATCGTTCATGAATATAACACTCAGAATTGTTGCATTTACCAGCATTTGATTTTCACGCACGCCGGTGATATTCCCTATACCACAATGACCCCAGCAGTCACAATATCGCAACCTGCTATCAGCTAAGAAACTCTATTAGTAGTTCCCATTTTATTTATATTTCTGCATTGCATAAGGCTACCATTCTTTCTTATGAGACTAAACATTGTTCCCATTTGTATTTAATGATTGTATAAGGCTACCATTCTGCCTTCTGAGACTAAACATGTCTCCATTTGCATTTTTTTGCACTGCATATAGCTACCATTCTGCCTTCTAAGACTAAGCACTATCTCCATCTGCATTTTTTGCATTGCATAAGGCTACCATTCTGCCTTCCAAGACTAAACATTATATTCATCTGCATTTTCTATATTGCATAAGGCTACCATTCTGCCTTCCGAGACTAAACTCTGTCTCCATATGCAAATTTGCATCTTCATGGCTGAGAGATCGCAACTTTATTTACATTTTCATGATTGAAAGACTACCACTTTATTTATACTTGCATGGCTGAAAGATCACCACTTTATTTACGTCTGCATGGCTGAAAGATCACCACTTTATGTACATCTGTATTTATGAGAAATCTCCACTTTATTTACATTTGCATGGCTGAAAGATCATCATTTTGTTTACACTTGCATGACTGAAAGATCGCCAAATTTACACTTGCATGGTTAAATGATTACCACCTTTACACTTGTATAGCTGAAAGATCGCCATATTTACATTTGCATGGCTAAAAGATCGTCAGTTTATTTACCCTTGTATGGCTGAAAGATCACCACCTTATTTACACTTACATGGCTGAAAGATCGCCACTTTATTTACACTTGCATGGCTGAAAAATAGCCACTTTATTTACACTTGCATGGCAGAAAGATTGCCACTTTATTTACACTTGCATGATTGAAAGATCACCACTTTTTTTACATTTGCTTAGCTGAAAGATCGCCACTTTCTGCATTTTATAGGCTGAAAGATCGTTAAATACTATATCTCATGGGCTGAAAGATCTCCAAATTATCTGAAGGTGTCATTGTTCAGAGGCACCATTTTTATAATCCGAGAACACCATGACATGGCCTGATGATCTCTTTAATATTTTGCATATTATTATTCAAAGGCATAATGTTTCAGAGGCATCATTCTCATAGCTCGAGATTATTTTCATGGCATGCGAATCCTTTATTATTATACGCTTCATGTCCCAGGACATCATAGTCTAAGGACGTCATTTTTACCATCCAAATACTACATTCATGGTTCGACGGGAATTTGCATAATGTTTAAATTTACGCTCAATATATGCTTGTATTGCTTATTTGTAGGTAAACCGATGATCCTTCTCCAGTTCCTGTAACCCTATCGGACCTTAACCATTCACCCCGTCCTGAATATCGCGGGCAATCTTGAGAAATCCCCATCGGCATTTTCCGATGACGGATCCTGAACTATATCCTGATTCTTGTAGGACTAGGGATATATAGGCAGCTCAGAAGGCAAAGCATGGCCAAACCTCTTCAAACCGTTTCACCAGGTCAAAATTGGCAATCATATCTTTACCCGACAATTCTTTCATCCTTCCCGGGTAAAGAGGGGCAACTGTTGATACTCAATTTTTTCCCTGTATATTTTAATATCAAAATACCTTCTAAAATTGAATTTATATGCATATATAAGTATGTCCCCATGTTTTGTTATTTTTCCTTAATTTTTAAATTAATTTATTGCCCTATTTTATCAAGAAAAACTAAATAATTATTATCAAAATTATTATTTTGGTAATTCATTTATTGGCTTCTTATAAATATACTAAAATATAACTTACATAATTTTTTCATATTTTTATAAATTTATTTAGTATTTTTAAAGCTAAATTGAATATAATTACCATATTGGCATCTTTTAAGATTTAATAGTGTTTATATTTATAAAATTGACTCCAATGTTTTTAATTTGATAATTATGTATTATTAATCATATTAGCACCTTTAATTTATTTCCTGAAATTATTTTACTATTTTTTTTAAAAATCAAATATATAAAATGGCTATTTAAATGCTAGCCCCGTTTATTTCAATTTTAGTTATTTGAACCCAATTTTTGAACTCAGTTACCCTGGTCCAAACCCCGTTCAAACAGACCTAGACCCGTTCTCCACCTACCCTCTCTAATATGAACCGGTGATCTCCCAGATAACGGTCCATATTTCCCTTACCATTTTTAACCACCGAACTACCCCAAACCCTAATAATTTTTTAAGCGATAACTGCCTTTGAATTCTGCCCTCCTAGTTCTCTCTCAAGATCCTCTAAAACCCTAGCCACCTCCCTCAGCTTCCGCCCTAAAATCCACCAAATCAATGGCTTCCAAAGCCATTGAAGGCATGTATCTACCTCCCTTGGCTTCTGTGTAGTCGAGTACTATGGTTTCAAGACCAGACCTTAAAGAAGCTTGGCACAGAGCTCAGTCGATCTTAGTTCTAATGGTTGTCTCCGGTCATCTTTGACCTTGCTCCGGCCAGTCATGGCTATTCAAGCCTGACTCTTGACTTCTCCTGCTTAGATCGACTATTGTCCAAGCCTTTCTCACCATCTAGGTTTCTACTGAAACCCTATCCTTTGAGGTTTTTCTGATTTCTTTTATAACTATTTAGATCTGTGTTTTCTCTAAACCGCTAAACAATTTTCCCAAAGTTTCTTCCAAAACTTTACCTTCAAAACCCCTTAACTTTTTCCGATTTAGTTTTTTATTATGTTATTTTGAAGCTTTCTCTGATTTTCCTACATTCATTATGTCTTTCTTCTACTTAAGTTGCATGTTGAGGTCTTTGACCTTTTTGGAATTTTTGAATCTATTTTTTAGTATTTCTATCTGATTAACTTGTTTTCATATCCATACTCGATTGAAGGTGAAAATCCTAAAATTAGGGGTTTATTCGAGTTTTGAGACTATTTGCTATGTGATTTACTTGTTCGTCATGATCTGAATTCGATTGGTTTCAAAACCTTAATTTGCTTGGACCTATTCGAGTTTCTGAGGTTGCTTCATCCGTTGCTCGACTGAATTTCGAAATCATTTGTTTCAACCTCTGTTTCTTTGTGTGAATTTGACTTCTTTCTATCATTGAAACTAGACTATGTTTTTCATAAAGTTCTTTGTACTTAACCTTTTACATGCTTCTGATACTCTCTCTTTCTCTATTACTGAGTTGGTAAAATTGACCTCTGTAATTACCATGTTTCGATAGTTCATTAGCTATTGACTTTTTGTTTGCTATTGCATAATGTTTCTCTTTATCATGAGTCCAGCCTCACATGCCTAATGCTTACACACTCTTTTATATGCTAATTTCCCTCTAAAATGATCTTCAATTTTGGACTGATTTCAAACCTCCTTGTGTAATTCTGATTGCACTCATGTAATTGATTCTTTCCTTGTTTTATTGATTCCCTGTTTCTTGGATTGATATCAAAACTTCCCTTTTAATTTTTTATTCTCCCTTCTCAACTTGGATTATTCATGGGAACCTATGGTACTCTCCTTAAGTCAATGATTTTGAAATACTTGACTCCTTGATTTGCTATGTACTGATTTTCGATTGTCTCCATATTCTGCAACTTTATTTTAGTTTCTTACCTTATTTCGTTAACCGAGTATTTCAAACATCCTTCCCTCAATTAAAACCCTATGTACTTACCCTAATTGTCTACTCTGCACAAGATGCTTACTTAATTTCTTTCCTTAAATATTTTCTGTACATTACCGTTTAAGCTTAACTCCTTAATTAAAGGAAGTTCTTATACTGATTGATTTTAATTAGTACTTAGTCCCATATTTACTGCTAAATTATTATTCTTGCCTTATTTGCTACGTGTTTTCAAATTATAAATACACTGCTCTTTCATTAACATAGAACACACGAACACTCTGAATTTATGAACTCACACTCACACTCAAAAAAATATTTTTTCTTGTTACTTGTACTGTGACCTTCCTTCAAAGTCTTGTTACTTGCTTTTATTGTATTTTACTTCTCTGAACTGACTTAAGTTCTGCCCCCCTCTTTTGAGCCTTGCCTTGGGACCCATTGAACTCCCTCTAAACTTGGACACTCGAGGGCTGTCCCTTCAACACTACACTTGTCCCTATTCTGGTGATACAATTTGGGTGTGAGTACTGCCCGAAGTCCTATTGAGGCTCTTAAGAAACTCTTACACATTCAAATTGGAGAAAGGCTTTGGATCGGTGGTCTTTCAGTTGTTCTATCTCATAATTCAGACAGAAAGTCAAGAATCAAGCCTCATATGGTTGCAATTATTTTCTTTGTTTTTTTTGATGTATTTGTTATTCAGGTTTGTTATAATTTATTATAAATACTTGGGATTAGCTAGTGAAACAAGGTTGGGGTAATTATACATGCAGAGGGTAGAAATCATGACTATAGGACTGTTCTAATTTTGCATATTCAACTACATATAAATATCATGCCTATAGGACTATTCTAATTCTGCATATTCAACTATATATAGAACCCATGCCTATATGACTGTTCTAATTTTTCATATTCAACTACACATAAGAACCATGCCTATAGGACAGCTATAATTCTGTATATTCCATACTTTACCTATAAACCATGCCTATAGGAATGCTTTAATTCAAACTGCATTTAGATACCATGTCTATAGGTTTAAAAACAAGTTCTACATTAGATGGCATGTCTATAAGGTTTAAAACAAGTATGCATTTAGATACCATGCCTATAGGTTTAAAAACAAGTTATGCATTAGATACCATGTCTATGAGGTTTTGTGCATTTTGACACCACGGCTATATGGTAATAAAATATCAGTAACGTGTAGAAAACATGCCTATAGAAGTTTCTAAATGAATCGAATTTTCTTCACTCAATGTTAGATGTAAAATCAGCAATAGTATATAGTATCACCTGGAGAACCTGTAATCAATTAGTTTAATTCTGCATCTCTAGCACATCACCTTTTAAATTCAGTAGATAGCATGTCTAAAGGATCCCGTCTGAACACTTAGGCAAGCCTTAGAGTAATAATTGAAAACTGAATTTGTTTCTATTAATCATTACAACCAGCAGGCAGGCTTGATTTGGGCTTCTTATCTGAATTATGTAATAAACCAATCTTCCTCAACATTTAAACTCCCCTATCTTTAATTTTGATCAGACCTAAGCAGTATGTGCAAGACATGCTATTATGTGCATTTCTGTTCAAGGAGGTATAATTGAGTCTTATATGTTTATACGTCTTCCCAAATATGCAGTATGTGTTTTTGTATGTCGCCTTACAATTTTACCTTTGAAACGCCAAATAAGCCTAATATCCCTCCCTTTAGGATTAGTAGTCCTAAGTACCTTCGGTATTAATAGAAATGGTATGGGTATAGCATGCAATAAGTAATCGAGACCAATCCGCACTTTAAATACCTTAACGGGGTGGGAATGGTAGATATGGATATGATGACCACGCAATAATTTCACATGTAGCCCCTCGTTGATGAGTGATTATCAGTAATTGTGTGGAATGATCCATATATTTAATAAACTTAGGACTCCCTCCCTTTATTCTTTATTTTTTGTCTTTCAGCATTTTAGCTCCTTAATTAAAAATCAGCTTTTCTAATTGTTCTTTCAAGCTTTGTTTATTTTCAAACTATTATGTGTTGAAATCCCCTCTTATTTGAGCGTTATCTGCCTATATGTTAATTGTACCTCAATTCACAATAATTGTCTGGCCGGGAACCACACTAGTAGATTCTTAGGGTGCCTAACACCTTCCCCTTAGAATAATTTCATGTCCTTACCCAATCTTTTGTTATTCAAGCAAACTCAGAGTTAAATCACTTTTGGTGTCCTAATGCACCTTAATCATTAATTGGCGACTCTTTAAATGTAAAACCCAGTTCATAAAAAGAACAAGTTGTCCCTCCAAATGTTATAAACTCAATTTTCGCGGAGGAAAAAGGGGGCACGACGCAGGAGACCGACGATGTCCATTCCCCTTTTCATGAATGGCCAGGGTGACAAGACAGAAAACAACAACTCCCTGGGCTGATGAATCTTTGGAGCATGCCTCTGACATTCGTCGCATTTTCGTACTAAATCCTTTTATCCTATTCCATGTTGATCCAATAGTAGTCGGCTCTAATTAACTTCCTGACTAACGACTTGGCGCCGAATGATTCCTGTAGGTGCCTCTGTGGACTTCCCTCAATACATACTCGGTATCTCCGGTCCTAGACATCTGGTGAGTGGGCCATGAAATTTTCTCCTGAATAGGGTACCGTCTTCGGAAAAGCTGTACCGAGCTGCCTTTGTACGCAGAGCTCTCGATTCTTTAGGATCCGAGGGCAGTTTTCCTGTCTTTGTGAGAACCTAAGTTTTGACCATATTTAAATTTTTTATCACTTTTTAGTATGTAAATAATTTTAAGTTAAAATTACATGTTTTAACTTTGTTTTACCCTTTTATTGGTTTTACTCAAGAAATTTGAAAATGATAAAAAGAGTCATATTTTTAGTATAACTTTTATCCTTATTTACAAAGAATAAAACTTTTCCAAAGGTATAATTTCATTTAGTGCAAATTTTAAGTTAGATACTTTCCACAAATGAATATTTATTATATAATAATTGTATCTTGCTATTTTGACTTAGTAGAAGTAGGTTTTATTTTTTTTATTATCAAGAAAAAAAAACTACCCAAAAGAAAAAGAGACATGTAGAAATTTCCAAGTTGCAAAAGATTTCATGTTATCTCCTTAACAAACTTCTCGCGTGGCTTTTAATTCTCATAAATTATTTTATAGTGGCATATCCACATAAGCTTTAAAATAATTTCATTTCCTACCATACTGCAGATATTTTGCTCACTTTTAAATTCTTATCAACTTTGCTCCCAATCTGGATTTTTTTTATACTAACTCTCATGTGAAACACACATAGCTGCCACATTGAACTCTTTCATCAGGAAATACTTTTCGTTTGGCCTTATCTATAACCTTTCTTGCTCTTCAATTGACACAAAAAAATACTCTCATTCAGCTATATAATACATACACACACATGAAAGGGAGGTGAATAACAGAGACGTGAACATCTGGGGGGAACGGATCTAGAAAGAGGAACAAAAAAATAAAAAACCAGAGTGAACCTCATGAACCCCACCAAACAGCCATGAAAGCTGGCTGCAAAAGCTCTGAAAAAGCCACTAAAATGAGTCTCAATACCTGCAAAAACACATCAGTATCTCGATGAGAACACAGCCACAAAACCCCAGTTAAACCATGCCAAACACTGTCCAAAAACAGCCCCAAATCAGCCCTCCAATATCTTCCTTAAACAGTTGTAAATCCCCCATTTTAACCATGAAAAATCAGTAACAGTAGCTCCAAATATCGGCCTAAAAACTAACCCCAAAGCCACCTTCAACCAGCAATTAACACTACTTTAAGACCACCGTGAAACACTCACTAACCAGCTCAAAAACCTCAGCAAAACCACCCCAAAACGCAGCAGATACCGCCCTCAACACCCACCAAAAATCAGCCACCAAACAACTCCAAAAACAGCTTTAAACCAACTAAAACTTCTGCCATCTTCATCTGTCAGGTGAGGCTTCTATGTCGAGGTTCCAGTTCGTAATTTCAGCATCTCAGTCCCACAATTGTTGCCTTGTTATTCCCATTGAGTTACAAATTTTCAGCTTTATTCATCAATATATAAAGGTCTATTCAAATCCATTTTTCTCGGTATTTGTTTACATTTTAAGTATACACTTTTTTTGTTATATTAGTGTTTCTATTTGCTCGTGACATATTTCATTTGCTCTATGGATTATACTTGATCTCTTTCGTACTAGTTGTGTACCGATGCATAATATTTGGGTTATATATTGGTTTTAAGTAGACGACCTCAATACTGGAATTTGAATATTCCAACATGTTTGTATGATAATTTTGGACTTGGATGTATGTCTTGATCGGGTTTGGGATGACCCGATAGCATTTTGGCATCTATTGTTTTTTTTTTAAAATAATACACTAGGCAAGCGCCTAGTGCTAGATTTTTATTAATAACAGAAAGAAAATTACAAACACTTAGGAAAAGTACAAATAAGGGGGATATTAGCACCGGTATGGTTAAACACAAACCGGACTAACCTTACCTATCTAATCCTAATGACGCATGGCAACCTTACTTGGCATCTATTGTGGAAGTAGCATTTTGGAAGAATTTCATAAATTTGGGTTGAAGTGCGTTACAATGTTATCAATGTCTGTTTGGTATTCCGAGCCTGGGAATATCTCTATATGGTGATTCTAGTATTAGGGACGCATCCGAAAGTGGATTATGAGGTCCGTATGACATTTTGGAGTCATTTGGCTAAAGTTAGAAATTTAAAGGTTCTTGAGAAGTTTTACCAGTAGTGTACTTTTTTATATCGAGGTCAGATTTAAATTTTGGAAGTTAGAGTATGTCTGTAATGTGGAATATGACTTGTGTGCAAAATTTGAGGTCAACTGGATGAAACTTGATAGGTTTGAGCATCAGATATTGAAGTTGAAGTTCTAAAGTTCATAAAACTCGAACTGGGGTGTGATTTGTGATTTTGACGTTGCTTGATGTGATTTGATGCCTCGAGTAGGTGAGCGTTATGTTATAGGACTTGTTGGTGTGATTGAACGGGGTCCCGAGGGCCCCGAGTGTATTTCAGGTGGTTTCGGACCTAATTGGGAGGAATAGTTGTTGTTGTTGTTGTTGTTGTTGCTGCTGCTATTTGGTGTCCTTCTTCGCGAACGCGAATACAGTCCCACATTCGCAAAGAGAAATTTGGAGGCTGATGGAATTTAGCCTTCGCGAACATGGGGAAATAGATGTTAACGCGAGGCAGGGCTGCGCAGGCCTTCACAAACATGACACATAGGACGCGAACACGTAAGAGGAAGGGTAAGCAAGGCCTAGAGCGGTTGGCTTTTGTGAACGCGGCTGCTTGAATGCAAACGCGAAGGGTGTGGCGGTCAAAGGTCCGCAAATGCATATAGGAAAATTTTAAAGTCTACATTTTTGCCTTCGCGATCGTGAAGGTATTCCCACGATTGCGAAGAAGGGTCATTTGGGCAGTGTTTTCTAAAAGACGGGGGGGGGGGGGGGGGGTGGACTCATTTCAACCCCATTTCTTCCATGGGGAGATTTTGGAGAAATTTTGGAGTGCTATTTCATCACCAAGCATGAGGTAAGTGGTTTCTACTAGTTTTGAGTTAAATACTTGGATTATCTATGGATTTGGGCACGGAAATTTGTAGAAATTGCGGGCATTTGGTAGAAGATTGATATTTTTATTTTTTACCACGAATTTTGGGCATGAAAATGAGAGTAAATTATATATTTGAGCTCGTGAAGTTATGGTTAAAATTTACCTTCGAAAATTTTCCTAATTCAAGCACGTGGGTCCGAGGGTGATTTTGTCAACTTTTCAAGCAGAGTTGAGAATTTATTCAAATTGAATAGTTATAAGTATTGGGGTATATTTTTATTGGTCTGTCCATTATATGGCTAGTTTTGGAGTGTTGCGCATCAGTTTGAATCGTCGGAAGGGCTTAGAAGCCGGTTATGAAATTTTGGAGTGAGTAAGTCTCATTTCTAACCTTATAAGAGGGAATTATCCCCATAGGTTAAATAATTGAATATGTGCTTCTATTTGTGGGCGCTATGTCTGCACAAGGTGATAAAGGTTCGTGTGTAGTTACTATTATGCTTAAGTCCGGATAATTTAAGATATGAAAGCATGCTATACTTGAAATAATTATAACCTTGTTAACAATTTAAATTGCTTAAATTATATCGAATAGGCAAATGAATTTCAAAAATATTTAAATATCATTTTTCTTGACCATTAAAGAGAATTTGCCATTACTTCGGGTAATTATTTCCCCGATGAATTATTGATTGACTGTTTGATATGTTTATTTATATTTGATCCCGTTGCATGTATGATTCACGGGCGGGGTAATAGATGCATCTATAGTTCACGTCATTCGACCCTCTGGCAGTGGACAGTTTAAATATTATGTTGGATCGTGCCGTACGACCTTGGCATAATTTGTGCATGCTTGTATTACTTGCCTTAAAATTTATAAATAATGATATTTCCTCCCCAGCTTGAAATAAATTGATAAACAGTGAAATATGGGATTTGAAATCTCTTATTATCAATACGATTGTTTACTTGCTTCATGATTCCCCTGAGTTTACTCATGTTTTTAATAAATCCACGACTATTTATATTATTGGCCTCTAGTAAGTGTCGAAGTCAACCTCTCGTTACTACTTCTTCGAGATTAGACTGAAAACTTACTGGGTAAGCGTTGTTGTCGTACTCATGCTACACTTGATGTGCATTTTTGTTATGCATGCACATGTATGTCTAATGGTCTAGTTTGGTGCAGCAGTATGGTTGATACAGAGACTTAGGTGAGCTGCATCTCTTGAGACAATCCGCATGTAGCAATTCCCTTTTAGAGTATTATATTCTGTCTAAATTTGTATTCTAGACATATGTTGTATTTTATGTATATTTCGTAGTTGATGCTCATGCACTTATGACACCGGGTTCTGGGATGACTATGGGATTTTTCAGTAATTAAATTAGTTAAAAACACCATTATTTACTTAGTGAAGGTCATTATATTATTTAATGTAAGTAAAAGAAATGATTACAAAAATACTAAAATGAGAATTTAATTAACTTTTTGGTGTTGGGTTGCCTGACAGTAGTGTCCGTCACCATCACGACCACTAATGGATTTTGGGTCGTAACAACATGGTACTAGAGCACTCGGTTCTCTTAGGTCTCACGAGTCATGAGCGAGTCTAGTAGAGTCTTGCCGTCGGTACGGAGACGTCTGCACGTATCTTCAAGAGGCTACAGGATTGTTAAGAGCACTTTCCTTCTTGATTCCTTATCATGTAATTTGATTCCTTTGAGGCTTATGTATTTATTTCCTTCCTGTTCAATCTTATGCGACGTGAAATGTTTGTTACCAATTGGGAACTGAGGAGTTGTAATGGTACTACAAATATGGTGTAAGATGTTCTCTCGGCACAAATGATTGGGCTATTGTCGTCGCCTGCGAAAGGATATTCTGTCATTTTAGCTCGGTACCTGCACTTCTGAGAGCTTGAGGCTATGCAAAAGTCTCTATAATGCTCATGATTGGTTATCCCACAGTATCGCTGTGGTGGCAGGATGTATGCCCATGTGTAGGGGAAGTGAATAACTTGAAAGGAGGTCTAGTCAGAGCACGATTCAGATATTAGGTATTTTATTTCCGGCGGAGGAAAGTCAAACAGACTATAAATGTTCACATTTGGGTTGATAGAGTAACGAGACTTGGTATTTTCAAGTATGGTGGAATTTTCATCTTCGATGTAGTATCTTCGTCCTTGATTGTATGTATTAAGTTCACCAAGGCTATGATCTTCTACAATTCGCTTTTGCTGTAGGATATTGTGAGATAGTATTAGAGAAGAGGCTGTCAGAGATCGCGAGGTGTGGTTGTTCAGGATTGAATGGGCATTTTTAGTGCTGATGGCTCGAGAAAGGGGATCTTCGGAAAAGGGTTGAAGTTGGTAGCGATCCATTAGTTCAAGTTCTATAGAGATAGATATTCATTTAAGGCAAAAACTAGGTAGCAAAGGATGAGGAAGGACATGTGGGACATTGGAAGATGTCGGGATGTAATTTCCATATGTGGGTTATCTCCTTTAAACAGGTCAACGGTTGCGTGGTCGGGAAGCTTTTGCAAAGGATTTTACTGACTATCTGGTAATAGGTCGAATATGTGAATGTCTAGAGATTCAGAGTGTTTGTAAAATGCTAACATAAGGATTTGGAGGAATTTGGCGGGTTGGTTGTGCATGATCATGTCAACAATGAAGAAAGAATCTTGGTGGGTTCCAGATTTGTGTATTAGTAGCTTCAAACTTAGTGGGAGAGTCGCGTCGCCTAAGATTGGGTTGCATTGTTATCTACTTGTGAGGTTCAGGTTATCGTGTATTTGTGAGTTATCACAGCTAAGGGAAAAGAAGTAAAGAACATAAGTGGTAATTTGAGCAAAGGAATTGATAAAGGTGTTTTATAGTTGGCCTTATTGATTCATGTTCAAGCGTTGGGAAGATTCAGGATTTATACTTTGTACGGAGGTGATTTACAAGGGAAGTGATTTAGTTGGGTGCTTCATTGAGATGGGTGCTCATGTGCCAGCGGAACCTCACAGTTGATTATATTAGGAACCAAGCCAGAGTGGGTGAATCTCAACAACGGTTCCAGTGAATTCAAAGATTAAAAATGTGGTGACTATGGATTCAAGCTCGTAGTACGGTTAAGAATCAATCTCTTTTAGCAGATTATGATAAGAGGCTCGGAATGTCCTATGATATTCTTGACGTGCAGTGTAGCATTGGGAGGAAAAAGAAAAAAAGACCTAGGATTCACAGAGGAATTATAGGAATGGGTGTATCAGTTGAAGATGCGAATGTGAGTGCAATGAGGGTATGAACCAGTTTATGGTTTTGGAGACAATGTGGTCTCGTGGAATGGGGTAACTTAAGGTGAGTGTGTATTAGGTTGGTTATGTAAGGAATGCAGCTATTATAATTTCTAAATCAAGTTAAGGATGAATTAGAAGAAGTTAGATTGGTTAGCCATTGTTGAATTGGCATAATGGTGGCGGTACATGCGAGGCTCGATGACCGCCATAAATTTTTTTATTTGGAGGTATGCAAGTATTATGGCATAATATATGTATGCGGATCTAGGAATGGTTATGGTGGTTTAAACACTACTTGAGGATTAAAATATTCTACGGTTATGAGAATTCACTTGTGTGTTGCCATGGTTATCTTGGAATGAATTTAGTAAAACATTTCAATGTGAGGGAGTGTTTACCATATTAGTGATTCTTGAGTTATGATGAAATTCTTGTACTATCGCATATTGGCTTGTTAGGTACAGTGAGCGGTATGAAATTCAAAAGTAAGGATCAAGGTTATGGTTTGGTGTAAATGTCACGAGCCCGGATGAGCATGAGGGGGATTTGGATGTTTGGAGTAAGCTCGTATTATCTTCACTGTCACCTGAGATCGATATTTTATGTCTGAGGCTTTGCATCTTGGTTACGGATTCTTGATATGCTTTACAACATTAGTGTGATCGGTGGTATGGAAGTGCAGACTTGTTATATAGTATGGAGGATCTGGGAGCGTACCTCACGTAAAGATTGCATAAGTGTGACAGCGTCACCTGATATCGGTATTATATGTCGGAGGCATTGCATCTTGGTTAAGGATTCTTGATATGCTTTACAACATTAGTCTGACCGGTGGTATGGAAGTGCAGACTTGTTATCTAGTACGGAGGGTCTGGGAGCTTACCTCACGTAAAGATTATATAAGTGTGACATGTAATCACTTGATTAATTGAAGATTTAAACCAAGTGTGAAGATTATAGTAATATCACTAATTTGAGAATTTATGCTTAGAGGGCACTCGACTTATTGGGCTGTGGATTGTGTAGGTTTGCTCTGGATATAAGGGTTGTTCTAGTGAGTCATGGGAAAAAGGGTTATTATGGACCCTTGAAAGGTTATTAGCATAGTACGGTGCGGTCAGAATGGGCTCGATCTCTATGGATGGATTTAAATGTGAATATGGGCTATATATCTGGCTAGATGTGTTCATTTCAGCATAGCACTCCGTATGGGGGAGTATTCGAACTTTGGATGTTATCTCTTCTTCGGCAATTTCATGTAACATTATATTGTGTCATATGAGTTGTGAGACAGCTTGATAATTTTCTTATGCATTGAGGTTCCATGTAGAGATGGTATTAAAGTAGGATGGCTCTTGAGATTCAGATCATATATTTCACCTTATTTGTGCTTGAGTTTTGTTGCATATGGCGCTATCTATCTCCCCGAGGATGGTATTATGCACTTAGCGTGCTTGTGGCTAAGTAATTTGATTCCTTATCACGTAATTTGATTCCTTTGAGGCTTATGTATTTATTTCCTTCATATTCAATCTTATGCGACGTGAAGTGTTTGTTATCAATTGGGAATTGAGGAGTTGCAATGGTACTACAAATATGGTGTAGGATGTTCTCTCATCACAGATGATTGGTCTATTGTCATCGCCTTGCGAAAGGATATTCTGTCATTTTTGCTTGGTACCTGCACTTCTGAGAGCTTGAGGCTTTGCACAAGTTTCTATAATGCTCATGATTGGTTATCCCACAGTATCGCTGTGGTGGTAGAATGTATGCCCATGTGTCGGGGAAGTGAATGACTTGAAAGGAGGTCTACTCAGAGCATGATTCAGAGATTAGGTATTTTATTTCCGGCGGAGGAAAGGCAAACAGACTATAAATGTTCACATTTGGGTTGATAGAGTAACGAGACTTGGTATTTCAAGTATGGTGGAATTTTCATCTTCGATGTGGTATCTTCGTCGTCGATTGTATGTGCTAAGTTCGCCAAGGTTATGATCTTCTACAATTCGCCTTTGGGGTAGGATATTGTGAGATAGTATTGGAGAAGAGGCTGTCAGAGATCGCGAGGTGTGGTCTTTCAGGATTGAATGGGTATTTTTAATGCTGACGACTCGAGAAAGGGGATCTTAGGAAAAGGGTTGAAGGTTGTAGCGATCCATTAGTTCAAGTTCTACAGATATAGATATTGATTTAAGGCAACAACTAGGTAGCAAAGGATGAGAATGCCAGGTGTTGGTTAAATTTCTAGAAGGTCAGGTTTAAGAAGCGACAGTCGGGTAGTTGCTTAAAGTAGTGAGTTTATCCAAAGTGGGAGGGTGATAGAGTAGCATATGGGTTTAGTGGCAGCGTAACTACACACCTTGATAAAAAGTTTAGAGTAATTTTTGAATTTTAGCGGACGGTGGTTGGGTCTTTATTTGAACTGTTGGCTATTATAAGGTTGAAGGTTGGACACAACAAAATTGAGTTGCTTGATATGAAGAGGGATGCAATATAACTTTGGATTGGAAGATATTGTCGCACATTTAGTTGATGTCTATAAGGAGTGAACGGACTGGTACAGTTGCTGAATGAGAATGGGCTTAGGATGGGTTATTGATGTCATAGTGATTGTACCTTGCGTAGCGACATTGGAAGATGATGGGATGTAATTTCCACATGTGGGTTATCTCCTTTAAACAGATCAACGGTTGCGTGGTCGAGAAGCTTTTGCGAAGGATTTTACTGACTATCTGGTAAGAGGTCGAATATGTGAATGTCTAGAGATTCAGAGTGTTTGCAAAATGCAAACCTAAAAATTTGGAGGAATTTGGCAGGTTGCTTGTGCAAGATCATGTCAACAATAAAGAAAGACTCTTGGTGGGCTCTGTATTTGTTTATTTGTGTATTAGTAGCATCAAGCTTAGTGGGAGAGTGCCACCGCCTAAGATTGGGTTGCATTGTTATCTACTTGTGAGGTTTGGGTTATCATGTATTGGTGAGTTATCACAGCTAAGGGAAAAGAAGTAAAGAACATAAGTGGTAATTTGAGCAAAGGAATTTATAAAGGTGTTTTATAGTTGGCCTTATTGATTCATGTTCTAGCGTTGGGAAGATTCAGGATTTATACTTTGTACGGAGGTGATTTACAAGGGAAGTGATTTAGTTGGGTGCTTCATTGAGATGGGTGCTCATGTGCCAGCGGAGCCTCAGAGTTGATTATATTTGGAACCAAGCCAGAGTGGGTGAATCTCAATAACGGTCCCAGTGAATTCAAAGATTAAAAATGTGGTGCCTATGGATTCAAGCCCGTAGTATGGTTAAGAATTGATCTTTTGTAGTAGATTCTGATAAGAGGCTCGGAATGTCCTATGATATTTTTGACGTGCAGTGTAGCATTGGGAGGAAAAAGATAAATAGACTTAGGATTCACAGAGGAATTATAGGAATGGGTGTATCAGCTGAAGATGCGAATGTGCATGCAATGAGGGTATGAAATAGTTCATGGTTTTGGAGACAATGTGGTCTCGTGGAATGGGGTCACTTAATGTGAGTGTGTATTTAGGTTGTGTGATGTAAGGGAAAGATCTATTATTATTTCTAAGTCAAGTTAAGGATGAATTAGAAGAAGTTAGATTGGTTAGCAATGGTTGAATTGGCATAATGGTGGCGGTACATGCGAGGCTCGATGACCGCCATAATTGATTTTATTTGGAGGTATTCAAGTATTATGGCATGTTATATGTAGGCGGATCTAGGAAGGGTTATGGCGGTTTAAACATCTACTTGAGGATTCAAATGTTCTACGGCTATGAGAATTCACTCGTGTGTCGCCATGGTGATCTTGGAATGAGTTTAGTAAAACGTTTCTATGTGATGGAGTGTTTACCATATTAGTGATTCATGAGTTATAATGAAATTCTTGTACTATCGCATATTTGCTTGTTAGGTACAGTGAGCGGTATGAAATTTAAAAGTGGGGATCAAGGTTATGGTTTGGTGTAAATGTCACGAGCCCGAATGAGCATGAAGGGGATTTGGATGTTTGGAGTAAGCTCGTATTATCTTCAGTGTCACCTGAGATCGGTATTTTATGTCGGAGTCTTTGCATCTTAGTTACGGATTCTTGATATGCTTTACAACATTAGTGTGATCGGTGGTATGGAAGTGCAGACTTGTTATCTAGTACGGGGGGTCATGGGAGCGTACCTCACGTAAAGATTGTATAATTGTGACATGTAATCGCATGATTAATTGAAGATTTAAACCAAGTGTGAAGATTATAGTAATATCACTAATTTGAGAATTTATGCTTAGATGGCACTCGACTTATTGGGTTGTGGACTGTGGAGGTTTGCTCTGGATATAAGGGTAGTTCTAGTGAGTCATGGGAAAAAAGGGTTATTATGGACCCTTGAAAGGTAATTAGCCTAGTACGGTGCTGTCAGAATGGGGTCGAGGTTGATGTGTGGATTTAAATGTGAATATGGGCTATATATCAGGCTAGATGTGTTCATTTCAGCATAGCACTCCTTATGGGGGAGTATTCGAAAACTGGATGCTATCTCTTCTTCGCCAATTTCATGTAATATTATATTGTGTCATATGAGTTGTTAGATGGCTTGATAATTTTCTTATGCATTGAGGTTGCACGTAGAGATGGTGTTAATGTAGGATGACTCTTGAGATTCAGATCATATATTGCACCTCATTTGTGCTTGAGTTTTGTAGCATATGGCGCTATCTATCTCCCCGAGGATGGTATTATAAAATTAGCATGCTTGTGGACAGTATTAAGTATTTGGTAGTGATGTGAACTCTAGCTCAGTATATATCTCCTTATATAGATTTATGTGTGGATCATGTTGCACGCCGCCACAGGTATGTGGGTTGGATCGGGTTGCATTGCACGCCGCAACAGAGTTGTCTTTCCCCTCCTCGCGGAGAGAGGTCTATGTTCCGACATTCCATGGGGTGTGATAACTCATTTCCTTTTGGGAATTGGTTATTTAAAAAGTCTCCCCTAACGAATTATGGTGCATTAGGGCATCTAGAGCGATTAACTCTTAGACTAGTTTGCATTAATAGAGATTTAGGGTAAGGGCTCGAAATAACCTTGATGGGAAGGTATTAGGCACCCCTCTTGGTTCACAACTATGGGTCCAGCCAAACTTACATTCACAAATTAATCCATATAAATAAATGGTTGAATGAAATCGGTTGCAAGTAAAGCACGCTGGATAACTCAAATAATAAGATAAAGATTTTTTGAATAAGTTGAAAAACAAAGGCTTTAAATAGAAAAAGAAATTTGGTAAAGGAGGGGTCCTAGGTTTATTAGCCTATAGAATCACCCAACGCAATGTCCGGTAAACACTCCTCAATGAGGGGCTACACGTGACATTAGCGCGTAGTCATCATATCACATATCTACCCTCCATCATCTTAGTGGTCACGAAAAGCGGGTGTTTGGTCAGTGATCTCCATTGTGTGCCGTTACCCGTCCCTTCTTAATGTTCCTGGAGGGAGTTACGATCTCTACCTATGGGTGGTTCTAGAAAGACCCCAAAGGTTTTAAAGGTGAAAATTCTAAGGCGACATGCAAAACAGTTAGGATTTTTAGCACATAAGATAAAAGGGAGAAATTAGAGGCTTAAAGTTTCCTCCTCAAATAAGGCACGTAAACAGCACGACTCAAGCACAACTAAGGGCTTTTTATTAAATAGTATCCTAAGGTAGGATGTCTAGGTGAATATGCAGAAGACAAGAAATTTATTTTTATAATCAAGAGTAA
This sequence comes from Nicotiana benthamiana, assembly GCA_034376525.1. Classification (NCBI taxonomy): domain Eukaryota; kingdom Viridiplantae; phylum Streptophyta; class Magnoliopsida; order Solanales; family Solanaceae; genus Nicotiana; species Nicotiana benthamiana. The sequence continues at coordinate 113,664,542 of CM067324.1, forward strand.
TGACCCTAGCAGTTGCTTATTGGTTTTTTAAAAGCCTCTTAGGATCCAAAAAAGCATTAAGTCATAGAAATAGTTTTGAATTGCAAGTTTTGAAAATGCCCTACAGGCTTGCCTATACCGGGAATAGTGATGACTACATTTTATAGTAAAACAAGGCAGATTTTAAAATCGACTTTTAAATCCCTATGGGCATGCTGTCTAATAACAAATTAAGGCAATTTTTTAAAAGTACTCGTTTCGGGGAAGTATAAACTACTTAATTAAACCAATTCAGAAGTGAACTAAATGTTAACCGGATTGAGTTATTTAAACTAAAAATGGCGAGATCCATGGGCATGATTTGATTATGTTCCCTATAGGTATGTATCTAAGTTTAGTTCTGATTTTAAAGACTTGTAGGCATAGAAACATACATGAGCACTTGTTATAACAGAATCTGGATTAAATCCTATAGGCATGACATCTATTTGTGAAGCTTATTTTAAGACGTGCAGACATGATTTCTATTACGAAATTATTTGAAATCTATAGGAGTGATTTCTAGCATGATGAGATAAACATGACAAGATGTAAAGCCCTATAAGCATGGTTTCTACTTGGTAAGGCAATCAGATTAAAATGTAAAGTCGTATAAGAATGATTTCTACTTGGTAAGGCAATCAAATTAAAATGTAAAGTCCTATAAGCAAGATTTCCACCCATATTACCCATAAACATGTAGCTACCCATCCCTTTCACTAATTACCCCAATATTTGTTTACAAGTTATACAGACAATTTGAATGAATTACATAAGTAAATAAAAAAATAAGAATCTATTCTATAGGGAGCCTTCAGTTTGGCCCAGATTTCCAAAGCCTCCAATAGCCTCAAATGCCTCAATTCTATAGGCAATATCATAGTCTAGGTGCATCAAAGTTCCTTAAGGATCTCAAGGATCCCAGGCAGTGCTTACACCTAGACTTGGTAACCAAAATTGAATAAGTGCAGTATAGAAGGGCAAACCGCAGTATGCCAGAGTTCAGAGGGTTCTCAAGAGGATCCCAAGGTAGTACACATACTGGAGGGGGCATAACTTATTGACTTCGGAGTAGAGTGTAAGTGCTTGACACAAGTTGAAAGGTTTTAATGGAAAAATTGTATTAAAAGGATTTTGTTTGAAAATAATTCAGTAAAACAACATAGACAGTTTGAAAGGATATTGCATAGTGAACAAAAGTCCAAACACAACACCTTTAAGATAGAGTCATACACAGCCGGGAGTCACAGAACCAAAGCAAGTTCAGTAGTTACAAACAGGGGTCAGGGGATTTGGGATACGTAGAACATTTTATTGTAAACACATAATCAAGCAAAGGTCTAAGAATTGGTATAGACATGCTCAGAAATAGCAGACCACACAGTCATATAAAAAGACATAAAAACAAACTTACATACATGGGTGATAGGGATTTGGGGATACTTAGAGCACGTGGTGGTAAACACATAACATGTAGAGATAATTGGTGCAGACATGTTCAGAAATAACACAAAGGGGGCAATACACTAATCTTAAGGAAGGGGAGTACATAACATGCTAATAATGTAAACATCAACTACAAGTTTCACAACAAAATCATAAATCGAAGTAAACTAGAAACAGGATGAACTGAAGTAATAAAAGAACCGTATTATTGTCGGTGATGAATCTTTCTCCTACGATAGAAATCTTAGTCTAATGAATTTTCGGCTACGATAAGAAAATTTAGTCTGATGAATTTTTCTCATAAGATAAAAATTCATAGTCTATTGAATCTTTCTCCTAAGATAATAGATAAAAACATAGTCTGATGAATTTTCTCCTAGGATAATTTAAAAAAAGAAGAAGAAGTCTGGATTAAAAAAGTTAAATGAAAAGTCATTTGTCCATTCCCTCGCATTGGGGAAATTCGTTTAAAAATAAATTTCTCCGCAAAAACATCCTTCTTGGTTTGTTATAGCATATGGTATAGAATTCCTTAGTCTCCTTTTCCAACAAAGGGTCTCCACTCCCTAATTGATTTTATTTTAGTCATATGGCCACCATTCCCTAGTCTCATTTTCCAACATGGGGTCTCCACTCCCTGGTTGCTGTTATTTTAGGCATAGGATCTCCACTCCCTAGTCTCCTTTTCCAACATAGGGTCTCCACTCCCTAGTTGACCTTATTTTAGACATAGGATCTCTACACCCCAGTCTTCCTTTTTTAACATAGGGTCTCCACTCCCTAGTTGATTCGATTTTAAATGAGGATACACCACTCCCTGATATCATTGCCTATATAGGGTATATTGTTTCCTGGCTACATTTTCCCAACATAAGGTACACCAATCCTTAGTTGAGACATCTTTTTGATAATAATTGAACATCAATTAAGAAAAAATTCAAGATCTTTTCAAGGTACACCATTCCCGACCTTTTATTGCTTTCAATAAAGAAGTAATTTAGAATTTTGTTACAATAACTTCCGAAATTTTTCTAGTTAAATCTGGAGCAGAAAAATTTCGTTCGTCTATTTTTGTTTCTGATCAGGTTTTATCTCGAGGCACATTGTTCTAGGTGATCAAAAGAATAAGTCTCAATCCATAATAATAGAAAAGAAAAAAAAGAGTGAATCCAAAATGCAGAAGTAGATGAAAGATGTGAACTACTCATGACATGACTGAAGTCACAAGCACTGAATTCCTCATTTTTTTCAGAAGAAGCCATAAAAGAATGAACTAGCACCTATAGCTGGCAAGAATCAAGGTTCAATCTACATGAAGAATTATTCAAGACTCAAGATCAAGATTCAGAAGACTTATAGATAAGAATCTTCTAACTCATACCTGATAGGCTTGTTTAGTTGATTTAGTTTCTTTTGATTTTGATATAATAATAGGACCGTAGAACGAAGCCTCAACGGAACTTCATTCGACTCTCGAACTCATGATGTCATCCTCCCTCCTTGAACTACATGTAATCTGATTCCCAAATAACCCGGGATATGAAGGTTGTCCAAAACCAAGACTCAGTTGCACTCTTGCACTCTTATCATTTATTTCCTTTCCTTTTGAATAAAGGTTTGGACAAAAATTAGGCACACAACTCACCTTGTCTTTGCTTGAAAACTCTTCACGTTTTCAAGCAAAGAGGGGCATGCTATGAGCACCTAATTTTTTTATTATATTTAGACTTTTTAATCACCTTTTAGAATGTAAATAATTTTAAGTTTAAATTACTTAAGAAATTTGAAAATGATAAAAAGAGTCACATTTTCAGTATAAATTTTATCCTTATTTACAAAGACAGAAAAGTTTCCAAAAATATAATTTTATTTAGTTTAGTGCAATTTTTAAGTAGATACTTTCAACAAATGAATATTGAGTATATAGCAATTCTATCTTGCTATTTTGACTTAGTAGGAGCATACTTTAGTTTGTTTATTTATTATCAAGAAAAGAAAATACTACCTAAAAGAAAAAGAGAACCAATCAGAAATTGCCAACTTGCAAAAGATTCATGTTATCTCCTTAACAAACTTCTCACGTGGCCTTTAATTCTCATAAATAATTTTACAGTGGCATATCCACAGAAGCTTTAAAATAATTTCATTCTCTACCATCCTGCACATATTTTCCTCGCTTTAAATTCTTATCACATTTTGCTCCCATATTGAAATTTTTTTTTTGAACTACCTCTCACATGACACACACACATAGCTGCAACATTTGATTCTTTCATCAGGGAAAAAATTTCCCTTTGGCCTTATCTATAACCTTTCTTGCTTCCATTTCATACCTAAAAAAAATACTCACATTCAGCTATATAAACACACACAGACACACACGAAAGGGAGGTGAAAAATAGGGACGAGAACATTAGGGGGAACGGATATGGAAAAGGAACAAAACAAAAAAAGAAAACCACAGTGAATCCCATGAACCCTACCAAACAGCCATGAAAGCTGGCTGCAAAAGCTCCGAAAGCCACCAAAAATGAGTCTCAATACCTGCAAAAATGCAGCAGTAGCTCGATGAGAACACAGCCGCAAAACCCCAGTTAAACCACGCTAAAGGCTGCCCAAAAACAACCTCAAAGCAGCCCTCCAAAACCTTCCTTAAACTAGTTGTAAATCCCCTATTTTCAACCATGAACAATTAGTAACAGTAGCTCCAAAGATTAGCTCCAGAACTAACCCCAAAAGCTATCTTCAACCTGCCATTAGCACCGTTTTAAGACCATCGTGAAACACCTGCTAACCAGCTCGAAAACCTCAGCAAAACCACCCTAAAAATGCAGCTGATATCACCCTCAACACCCAGAAAAAATCAGCCACCAAACAGCTCAAAAAACAGCTTTAAACCACCTAAAACTATTCTCGTCTTCATCAGTTAGGTGAGGCTTCTATATCGAGGTTTCGGTTTGCAATTTTGGCATCTCACTCCGACGATTGTTGCTTTGTTTTCCGATTGAGTTGCAAATTTTTATCTTATACATCAATATAAAGGTCCATTCAAATCCATTTTTCTCAGTATTTGTTTACGTTTTAAGTATACACTTTCTTCGATATATTAGTGTTTCTATTTGCTCGTGAAGGATTTCATTTGCCCTATGGATAACTTGATCTCTTTCGCATTAGTTGTGTACCGATTGTGTAACATTTGGGTTATATATTGGTTTTAAAGATTAATTCGTCTGAGTACATGTAAGTTTGGTTGGACGATTTCTGTTAAATATGCTAAGGACTTTAAATTGAGTCATTAAATATGCTATGGTTGATATAAGTGAGTGGTTAAATTGGATAGATGAAAAAATTGGAGGTGCTCCTTTCTTGGAAAGGAATAAGAATAGACCATGAATGGTGTTAAGTCACAATAATGTATAACTCTTAAGCCTCACAATAATCCGAAACTTAGGAAAACAATTTTTGAATACGCTAGAATGCTTTAAATGTGCTCTAAATTAATCAAATCATCGTAGATATGTATATATTTGCATGACATAATTACGATTCCCAAAATAAATCAAGGTACGCGTTCGCGCGACTTTGAAAAAATAATCGTATTAATAATAAAGTGTTATTAATTGTGTACATGTATGCGTGAAATAATTGTAAGCACGCTAAACAAAATGGGTCTACACATATGTGTCCCGTTTCAAAGATAAATCCATAACGCCATAATTAAAAGCTGTAAAAGGTAAAATATACATAGGTTCTATAATGAGTAATTAAACAAATTAATTAAGCTAGGTATGATTGAAGCGAACTGGATAAAATTACGAAATCCGAGATAACCTAACGCCTTCTCCCCGTTTAACATAATTTCTTATCCGATCTTCTGGTTTTTGCAGACTTTAAACAGAGTCAAATTTCCTCGATTTGGATTTAAGGTAATTTGAGACACTATAAAAATATTTCAAGTGGCGAAACTAATTAACTAAATAATCTCATTTCGAATATTGTCACTTTAATTGGAAAAACTCCATTTCGGAAAAAGGAGGTGTGACAGTCTTTGGGTAATATTTATACTTGTTTCTCCAGTCCCGAGTTAATCTTGTTGAGTTTATCTCAGTGTGGCCTTCTTCCACTACCGATTTCATGAGTTGAATTCATCGTCATCGTATGACGATCCCAAATTAGCATGAGCCTCGACTTTGCTGTTTTGATCTCAAGGTACATGCTGCAGAGTCCACTTCTTGAATCGATGTAGCATTACCTACAGATTATTCAGGTATATTTGTATTTGTTCCTTTCTGACTTCGGATGTCCCATTGACTTGGTTTACCACAAAGAGGAAGTCGCACTTAACTTTGATTACCTCAGCCCCCAGGCTTTTAGCCAATTCGAGACCAGCAATCATGGCGTCATACTCAGCCTCATTGTTAGTCAATTATACAATCCTAATATATTGTCTAACCATATTACTTGTTGGTGGCTTCAACACGATGCCCAGTCCATACCACTTTGCATTCGAGGCATCATCCGTAAAGAGGGTTCGGATTCCTAAGGAAGTCAACAAGTTCACCAATAACTCCTTCTCGACCTTACAAATTAGGGCCGACATGAAGTCGGCCATGAATTCTACTAAAATTTGAGATTTAATGGTGCTTTAGGGTCGATGTTCGATATCGTACCCGTTGATTTCCACAACCTATTTGACCAATTGTCCCGAGAGGTCAAGTTTATGCATTATGTTACTTAATGGGTAACTAGTAACAACATATATGAGATGGTATTGAAAGTATGGTTTTAGCTTCATATAGGCGCTTAACAAAGGGAGTGCCAATTTTTCTAGGGGAGGATACCTAGTTTCGTCCTCGTCTAGAGTTCTGCTAACATAACAGATAGAAAATTGCGTACCTTCCTCTTCCCGGACCAGGACTCCACTTATCTTTACCTCGGACACAGCTAAGTACAGGTATGATAGGTTAGAAGTACCTTGATTTATGCTTTGATGATTTAACAAACTTTCTGTCAAGAACTAGATAAGGAACTTGTTACACATTCTCAAGACCCTAAGATCAAAAGGTTCCATCATGGGATATGGTTCAACTCTTCAAAATCATAGGAACACCTGAGGGATCAGATAGTTATCAGCTCCCGAGGAAACTACATAAGTCAAATGCCTCAGCTGTAAAGTTGTTGCCTGCATACGCTACAGTACAAAAATAGTTCAGCAGTCAACTTTATGGGAGTTCTTTTTACCTAACTTGCTTACATCATTTTAAGTGATGTCACAAAGGTATTATTAAAATCAATGAAGGTAAAATGAATAGCTCAAACATTTAAAGAATATACTCAAGCACTCACACGGTGATTGATTATCAAGTAGAGAATTCTCATGTGCATCAAGAACAAAGAACAACACTGCTATGGACTAGTTCCATATATCAAGCTATTGTATGTCGTTAGTTGAGTTGTAACTTTGTAATAGCTCTTCAATTGCAATTCCTACTTAGATTGTTTCGAAGAATTACATAGGAAACTCTTTGTAAATCATTAACCCTTGTGTTTGTGTCTTGGCTAAAGTTAGTCGAGTTGTAAAGTCTTTGTAATGAGAGTTATTACAAAGTGGCTTGTAATAAAGTGTTACAAGTTAGTGAGGGATTAAGAGGTTAATTTATTTGCTTGAAAGTGAAATTAAAATCCTACAACGGTTGGTTTTTAGTCCCGTTGAGCTGGGAATTTTCCATGTAAAATTCCTCTTGTCATTTACCTACTACAGTGTACGTGTGTTTTGTTGAAACTGATAGAGAACCTAGTTCCCTATAGAGTTTAGTGGACCCTTAAATTCTATCGATTTGTATCAAGACGGGTTCTTTCTATTAGGTAAACACCTAGGAAGGATCCTCATGGCTGCTCCGTCAAATTTCTAAGAAGGCCAATCAACTTACAAGTCACCAAGGTTCAACAGCCAATATTATGGATGGTGGAAGACTAGGATGCACGACATCATCATGGCTGAAGATTCAGAGCTATGGGATGCTATCGATGATGGACCCTTTGTTCCTACCAAGAATCTTGGCTACCCATCTGTAGTTATTCCCAAGATGAGAAGGAATTCAATGACGATGATCGAAAGGCCATAGAAAATAATTTTCGTGCAAAGAAATTCTTGTTTGTGGCATTGGTCATGATGAATATAATAGGATATTTGGGAGGCTCTTCAAAAAGCTCATGAAAGAACAACATAGGTTGAGCAACCCAAGATCGACATGCTCACAACTGAATACGATCTTTTCAGGATGAAAGATGATGAGTCCATCAAAGATATGCATACTTGGTTCAGCTCTATCATTAATGAGCTTCACTCTCTTGGTAAAATCATTCCAAGAAACAAGCATGTCAATAAAATCCTTAGTGTGCTACCCAGTTCTTGGGAAAGGAAAGTGAACGCCATTTCAGAGGCAAAGGACTTGCAGGAGCTAACCATTGATGAGCTTGTTCTCAATCTAAAAATATACGGAATGATGAAAAAGAAGGACAATGAAAGAAGAGAGACAAAAAAGGAGAAGAACCTAGTCCTTAAGGCAGATAGCAATGATTCAGGTGGTGATGACAGTGATATGGCTTACTTGACAAGAAGATTCCAGAAGATGGTTCACAGGAATAGAGGCATTCCAAAAAGGGGAAGTTCTATCAAGCCAAAACATTATGACATATGTTATAAATGTGGCAAGCCAAGACACTTCAACAAGGATTGCCCTCTCCTAAAGCAAGATCAGTACAAAAAAACTTTGACGAAGTAGCCAAGAGGAACACAGTTCCTGATAAATGCCTCAAGAGAAAGAATATCGCTGACAACGTTGTAAAGCAAGCTCTTGCTGCATGGGAAGATTTCTCTAGCGAATCTGAAGAAGAAAATGATCATGGTGATAGTTCAATGATGGAAGTGGAAAGTGAAGCAACTGAGTAATATTCAATATTTGCCTTGATGGCTCAGTCTCATGATAATGAAGATGATGACGATGATGAGGCAAATTTTCTGGATGTTCTGAGAAATATGTAATCTTATTCTCCTAAAAACTCATATCATTGGCAAATTTGTTAATTGATGCTTATCATAGTTTTATAAATGATAAAGATGCTTTAACTGTGGAGATAAGAGAAGTAGAACTGACTAGAAATGACCTGGTAGATCTTGTAGTTGATTTAAAGGAAACAATCGATAACTTGAAGAAAGAGAAGAATCCCTTAGATGAAAAAATTTCAAATGTAGAACATGAAAGAGATGATTTAATGGTCACTTTGGAAGACCTAAAAGAGACCATTGAGTGTGTAAGAAAGTAAAAATAAGTCTTAGCTGAGAGAGTTGCTAATATTGAGCATGAGAGAGATGACCTATTAGTGGTAGTAATTGACTTGAAGGAAATAAATGGGGAACTTAAAATGGAGAGTAGGCCTGAAAATACTCAAAAAGTAAAGAAAGTTACAAGTGAGGCATACATTAAGCTTGAAAGTGAGTTAAATTCGATAAAGTCTAGTCTATGTGCTAAGCTTGAGAAACACAAACAACTTCAGGAAGAACTGGGTAGAGTGAAGAGTGGCCTTGAAAAATCATTCAAGTGGACCTGGTTCTCTGATGCAATCACTACCATGTACACTAACAATGGGGGAAATAGGCAATGGATTAGGTTCCAAAGAGAAAAGATCTCCTACAACCCTCAAGGAAAGTACGTTACTGAACCTGATAATTGGCTTTGCACTCTCTGCGGTAACACTATGCACTTTAAGAAAACTATAAGGTCATCAGTCACAGTAGAAAAACAAAGTTTTTACTGAAAAAGTATTTACTGGTATAGAACCTAGTCCCTCATATAAAAACGCACGATGCCTTCTTGGACTAGAAGATTCCTCATTCACCCCTTTCCTCATTACAAGGAACCCAAACTCGTTTTGATTTCTAAGTCTAACTCCTGATTTTCCTGTGTAGGGAGCAGTGAAAGGAAGCAGCCTACAATGGTACATGGATAGTGGCTACTCAAAGCATATGACTGGAAGTACAATTGATTCTCTCACACTCAATCAAAAATGTGTACTACATGAACAGATTAAAGTACCACTTGCTTCCTAGATTTTTGACAAGGGAAACAGGGTGGAATTTGTGTCAAAAGTTTGCACAGACACAAACCTAGTGACTGGTGAGGTAGTGTTGGTAGCTGACGTTAAGTCTCTACAAAATGGTGATCTCAGTTGTCTAAGTGTCACTGTTAATGATGCTGAACTATGGCATAGGAGGCTAGGTCATGCAAGCTTCACGTTGCTAAACAAATTGGTCATGAAGGACCTAGTTCATGGTCTACCCAAGTCAAGCTTCAAGGATCATAAAGCATGTGATACATCTGTAAAAGGCAAGCTAGTTAGATCCTTATTTAAGTCCAAAAAAGAAGTCAGTACCTCAAGGCTACTTGATCTTCTTCACATGGATCAATGTGGACCAATAAGAGTGCTAAGCAGGGGTGGAAAGAAATACATCTTTGTGATAGTTGATTACTATCCCAGATTCACCTGGACCTTGTTCCTCAGAACCAATGATGAAACTTTAGAAGTGTTCGTTGCTTATTTTAGAAATATACAAGTGAAGATACGTAATAAGGTAGCCTATATCAGGTTCGATCATGGGAGAGAGTTTGATAATGCCAAATTTGATGAGTTTTGTTCTGAAAACGGTATCACTCACAATTTCTCAACTTGAAGAACACCTTAACAAAATAGTGTTGTGGAGGGGAAGAATAGAACTCTTGAAGACATGGCAAGGACAATATTGATTGCTAGTGGGATTGCAAAAAATTTTTGGGTAGAAACTATCAACACTGCTTGCTACTTGGTGAACCGATGCATGATCAGATCCCTGCTGAACAAAACTCCATGTGAACTGATGAATGGAATGAAGCCAAAGCTGACACATCTAAGAACTTTTGGGTGTAAATTCTTTGTTCTTAACAATGGAAAGGAAGCTCTTGGAAAATTTGATGCCAAAAGTGATGAAGGAATATTTCTAGTATACTCATCTCAAAACAAAGCTTACAAAGTATACAACAAAAGGACTCTATGCATTAAGGAAAGTGTATGTGTGATCTTTGATGAATCCCACCTCTATTGTGAAAAAGACAGACATGTTGATCAAGATAGAGAACCCGTATTTGTTCCAAAAGAAATTATTGACATGGAAAATGGAAAAGCAGACATGATGGTAATATAAAAGAATCTAGTGAAGATGATGCAAGTACAGCTCCATCTATTGGAAAGGAACTTGCTCCCATGATCATACCAACTGAGCTGAAAATAGATTTGTTGATGTAGTCCAAGGTACTTCACTTGGTAAAGTAATAAGCACCCAAGAACCTCATTCAGACATACATGGGTCCTTTGCCAATGAGATTTATGTGCAAAATTGGAAACACAGAATCCCATATCCTCTTGACAACATACTCACCCCTTTTGATTCAGGAGTTCAAACTAGATCAAAAGTAAGAAACTCACCTGCCTTTTTAGCCTTTCTTTCCCAAATAGATCCCCAAAATATCAAACAAGCGTTGAAAGATACATATTAGATCACAACAATGCAATAGGAGCTGCATCAATTTGAAAGAAACTATGTATGGCACCTCGACTTGCAAATCGAACTATCATAGGTACCAGGAGCATATTCATGAAAAAAACTTGATGAGATTGGAAATACAACAAGACATAAGGCAAGGTTTGTAGTTCAAGGCTAAAATCAGGAAGAAGGGATTGATTATGATGAAACATTTGCTCCAAATGCTCAAATGGAAGCCATTAGAATTCCTATTGCCTTTGCATCTCATATAGAGTTCACACTTTTCCAAATGGATGTCAAAAGCTCATTTCTAAATGGCTAACTGAAAGAATAAGTCTATGTCAAGCAACCCCTTGGATTTGAGTATCGCAAGCATCATGAGCATGTGTTCAAACTGGACAAGGCAGTGTATGGGCTGAAGCATGCTCCCCGGGCTTGGTATGAAAGGTTGTCAAAATTCCTTCTAGAAAATAGCTTTACAAGAGGGAAAATAGACAACACCCTTTTTCTGAAGAAACGAGGGGGGAACTTGCTCATTGTTCAGGTATATATTGATGATATCATTTTTGGAGCAACAGCTGACTTTCTTTATGAAGAATTTGAAAAACTCATGGGGAGTGAGTTCAAGATGAGTATCATGGGAGAATTTATTTCTTCCTAGTACTTCAAGTGAAGCAATCTCAGAAGGTAACATTGATAAGTCAGCAGAAGTACATCAAAGAGCTACTGAAAAAGTATGACATGGAAGCATCAAAAGTTATTGACACTTTTTATTGCCACATCACTCGTCTAGACATGGATGAACCTGGTTCCCCTATAAATCAAACCATGTATAGAGGGATCATAGGGACACTCTTGTATCTCACTACAAGCATATCAGACATCATATTCAGCATGGGTCTTTGTGCAAGGTTTCAATCCAATCCAAAAGAATCTCATCTGAAGGCTGCCAAGAGAATATTGAGATATCTCAAAGGAACGCGGAACCTGATTCTCTACTATTTTTAGGTGACATTTTTTATCTTATTGGGTATGCTGACCTTGATTATGTAGGATATCTGGTGGACAGTAAAAGCACGTCAGGAATGGCACATTTCCTGGATTCTTGCCTAATCTCATGGGGTACAAGGAAGAAAAACTCAGTGACATTCTCAACTGCAGAAGCAAAATATGTAGCAGTTGTTTCTTGTTGTGCTCAATTTCTATGGATCAAGCAGCAGCAAGAAGACTTTTGAGTGTTTTCAGATTGTGTGCCCCTCGTATGATATAATACAAGTGCACTTAATCACGCCTATCTATAGTCCTAAAAAGGATAAGCGGTCGCAGCAAATATAATCTGGTCTAAAAGTCCGTAGTCGAATCCCACAAAGAATTAAGGCTTAGATGTATCTGTTTAATTACACTAAGAAGACAAGATTGAACAATTTTCTAAATTATAAAGATTGTAATTTATATTTCTAACTATTTAACTGGCAAATACTACAAAGCAGTAAAATAATCAACTAACGAAATTTATATATACCAACTTTGGGTTGGGCCAAAACAAGTATACCTTCTCCAATGTAGAAAAGGACAAGTTTCCAAGCTTGAACTAGCGTTGGCGCTCTAGTGGCCGTGCATATTAACAAGTGCACTGCCTCAGTGCGCGACAAGGTCCACGATTGCAGTTTCGAGATTTTTCACCCTGTTCTTTTTGAAATTTGGAAAAATGTAAAACATGAACTTTGTAGAACTTTGAGTTATATTTCCAAATATATATTATATAGTCTAAATAGAGATCTGAGAAAAGAGATATGTCTATTTTACTAGGCTGTGCGTAATATACCTACTCGAGTCTTGGTTTGTTCATAACTATCAAATTTGACCCCTGATATGAACCCAGCTTAATTCCTTGGACTTTTACTCTGACTTTAAATTTTCAAATCACTTGAATTCATTCCATAACATCTATATAGCTCGGAATCACTCCTGCAAGGAATAAAACACACAGTTAGTACAAAATACTAACGATTAAAGCTCAAACTCAATTAAAGTGTATTAAATTTGAGTGTAATAAGCGACTAAAATACGTAACTATAGCCTATCATTAGCACTTAAAATGGCAAAAAAACCAGTCCAACATAAGATGACCAAGCACATTGATGTACTCCATCATTTCCTCAAAGACAATGTTGAAAAGGGGCTCATATGTATGAAATTCTGAAACACGGAAGATCATATTACAGATATATTCACCAAGCCCCTAAGTAGAGAACACTTTGAGAAAAATTTCCTGGCACTGAGGTTGATAAAACCCAACTAAGAACCTGGTCCCTTAATGATTGGCTATGAAAGAAATGCTTAGGTAAAATGAGGTAAAAATGTTTTTTGGAAAAGTCCAACTCATATCTATATTTCTATAGTTAGACACGTATGATGATTACATAGCAAATAGGTAGTTGATGCAATACACGCTGGTTAAAAGGGCAAAGCAACATATGCAAGATTAGTCAGGGAACTTGGTTCTCCTGACTCAAGTTAGTAGTTTCTCTACTCTCACATGCACAATTTTAAATGGTTAAAATAAGTGTCACATCATCACTATGTCAGTTTCTCTCCTTTGCATCTCTTGAACCTAAATGTCTCACCTAGTAGAAATCGACCTAACTCCCAAAACTAGCGTCTTTTCCTAACCGGTCCCTCATCAATCTTAAATTCATCCATCACTATCACATCTCCTCACATCAAACGCTAAGACCTTCTTTCTTTTTTTCTCTTTAAAACAACCCATCTCTTCTCCTCAACTCATCTCTCATCTCCATGGCTCAAAATCACGAAACTTCAAGTATCCCCAGTGACACCCCCATCGAGTTCTCATCCATTCAAACACCGATATTAAACTCTTCTCCCAACACCACCACTACCCAATACCCTAGGGCTCTCCTACCCAATCAAGTTCTGGTTCTCATAGAAGTCACAAAATCTCGACTCAAAGTTTGTAGCCCCGAGCTCTCCTCCTATTTCATCAAAAAGGGGGATGAATAGAGCTCTATTGACAAAGAAGAAAATCAAGAAATTTCAAGCTCTCCTAAGGATGAAGGGTCAAAGGTAGATCAAACTGATGGTTCCGAGAATGTTGACTCAACAAAGAATGATGTTACTCTTGTGCCCACAAGTAACACTCCTTTATATCCTAAGTTTTCCATGGGTTCACAAGAGAAAGAAGCAATAGAGAACATGTTGTCCATAGATAATGAAGTGGTTTTTGTCGAAGGAGATGGGGATGGGTCTGAGACTCAGGAGGAATAGTCTAAGACTGTTGGAGAGGGTAAAGAACGTGCACTTATTGAACCATCGGCACAGGAGGTGCTACTGGCGAACCTGTTGGAGGATCTGATCCCCGTTCGGAGGATCCAACCCAAGGGTCCTCTCTTAACCTAGGTCAGCACTGACCCTGCTCCATCCCCTTATTTTGATGCTGAGACTTTATTTGTGGTTCTGCCTGAGGAAAGATCTGCGTGCAGAGAATAAAAATATATTGGGGAAAATGAAGACGATTCTGATGATTTGCCAATAGCAAGCTTGACCAAGCATAGACCAATAGTTTCTCTAGAGTCTACTCCTAAGCGGCATGTACAAGGTTGCAAAGGAAATAGGCTCTTGAGTATGCTCTTAAGAACAGCCAAGCTAAGTCAAGGAGAAGAAAGTTGGTGAAATATGGGAAATTTATGAGTGAGAAATCAGTGCATGTTGTGAATGTGGATGGGGAAGAAGACAAGGAACCTGGTTCCTTGACTAGAAAACTCTCATAGAAGCATGGTCTCTCCAAGCTAAAAAGGGGATTTTTTGTGTCTGCTAAAAATCTGAACAAGTCTAATCCTTTTGTCTCTAGTGAAAATGTAGTGAAAGAATATGGTGATAAGCCTGTGGAAGAGTGTGGTGCCGGTGTGATGGAAGAATTGGGTGAAAACTCTGTGAAGTCTGATGAAAAAGAGAAGAATGTTTGCAAGTCTTGTAAAAGAAAGCCGATGCTTATTAGGAACTCGGTTCCTCTAAGAAGGCCATAGTTGGTAAATCAAGGAGTGTTGGGAAGAGATACTAAGGCACCAAAAGGTGCTATGGTACCACATATTTTCCCCTAATATCCTTGAGGAGGTTGGTACGAGACAACTGGTTGAGATCTATGAGTTCCAATAATGGACATATTTGTTCACAAGTGATGCTCCAAGGGTGTATGAGGAGGAAGTTCAAAGTTTCTATGCCGCCTTATTCAAAGTTGAGGATGATCACATCCGTGTGTTGGTAAATGGAGTTGACATGGTAATAGACTCCACTTTGTTGGGGTCTATTCTGGGTGTGCATGCTGAAGGGCTATCTAGTGTTCAGGGATTTTGTTCTGAAAATTTCAGAAATGCTATCTTGAAGGACAGATCAATTCAGTAAGAGGAACGGTTCAGAAAAAGGTCCTCCTTCCAGTGTATCAACTACTCTTTGAGATGGTAAAAAAAGTATTATTTCCTTGTGCTGATAGAAGATTTATCACCTCTCGAGCATACATGTTCCTCAGGGAAGCATTAAACAACTTCACTACCATCAACCTGCCTGGGATCATAATAGAGAACATGAATAAAGTGGTAGATTTTAAAGATGGTAATCATGGGATGTTTTATGGGTTATTTCTTACCAAGGTCTTTAAGCACTTTAGGTTCCTCTGGGACAATTTAAAGTGGACACCAAGAAGCAAACTTTCTCCAAATCAACTCTTGAAGAATGTGAGTGTTAGAGGAAGTTGGAGGGGTTGGAAGCAGTTTTACCATATCTCAGTTGATCAATGCTCAGAACAGTAGTACTACTGAGATAAGGCAATTGAAAGCAAGGAATGATATCCTTGAGACTCGGTTAAGTTAGCTGCAAAAGGCACTTGGTTCCAGTATCTCTCAAAGTGAAGAAGTTACTCGTCTGACAAAAGAGAATACTGAGCTTAGGAAACAAGTAGAGAACCTGAAAGGGAGACTGCTCAACGAGCAAATATCAGTGAATTATCTAACGGATTTAGTCCTCCAAACCCATGGCTATGCCTCTAAGCCTTCTCCTTCTAGTGCTCCCCATATAGTGTCCCTTCAGTGCCAAGTCTTTAGTTCTGCTTTATTATGATCTAGTCTTTGGTCAAGTCCCTCGGTGTCAGTTCTTATGATGATGTTTGTGGTAATTTTTTGTTGTTGTTCTGAATTGTGAATGGTGGTAGTAACATTGACTCTGCTTCAGTTGAAAAATCCAAATTATGTTAATGCAATATTTTCCCTTTTATGTGTATGCCTTGTCTTTATGCTCTATTTTTAGTCATTTTGTGTGCACACAAGTGGCATGAGTTAACTCAAGCAAGATTTCTTTTTACTATAAACTTGTTACTATTCTTTTTAGGGAAAATGGTAAGAACTGCCCCCAACGTATTGACTCCAGGTTAAAAATGTCCCTACCGTTAAAAATGTGGCATATTTGTGCCCCTAATTCTAACAACTGATTGTACTTATATTTAAAACGGTAGGGGCATTTTTTTCAAAATAGGTTAACGGTAGGGGAATTTATAAACTGGAGTCAATACGTTAGGGGCACAAATATGCATGAATTTTAATGGTAGGGGCATTTTCTTCAAAATAGGTTAACGGGGGGCATTTTTAACCTGGTGTCAATACGTTAGGGGCAGTTTTGATCCTTTTCCGTTCTTTTTATGATGTCAAAAGGGGGAAGAAAATGGAAAATGTGCATAATTGAATAAACAGATTCAGTGGAAACATAAGGTCTTTCTGTCTCACTGTCTAGTTCTGTGTGGCTCTTTCTGAGATTTTCAATTATAAGTTTGTCATCATCAAAAAGAGGGAAATTGATAGGTTATAAGTACCTTGTTTTATGCTTTGATGATCAAACAAACTTACTATCAAGAACCAGATAAGGAACCTATTACACATTCTCAAGACCGTAAGATCAAAAGGTTCCAGCTTGGGATATGGTTCAACTCATGAGAGTCAGAGGAACACCTGAGGGAACAAATAGCTACCAGCTCCCAAGGAAACTGCACAAGTCAACTGACCCAGCTGTAAAATTGTTGCTTGCACACGCTGCAGTAAAGAAAAAGTGCAGCAGTAAACTTTATGGCGAATGCCTTTTACCTAACTTACATCATTTTAATTTATGTCAACAAGTTATTATTAACATCAAGGAAGGAAAAACAAATAACTCAAACATTTATATAATTCATTCAAGCACTTACACGGTCATTGATTATCAAGCAGATAATTTTCAAGTGCATCAAGAATAAAGAACAACACTGCTACGGTCCAGTTCCACATAGCAAGTTATTGTATGTCCTTAGTTGAGCTGTAACTTTCTTCAATTGTAATTCCTACTTAGCTTGTTTAGAAGCATAGCGTAGGAAACTCTTTGTAAATCACAGACCCCATGCGTTTGTGTCTCGGCTAGAGTTGTCGAGCTATAAAGTCTTTCTAATAAGAGTTATTCCAAAGTGGCTTGTAATAGAGTGTTACAAGTTAGTGAGGGATTAAGAGTTTAATTCCTAGATTACATAGGTTGTAATTTGAAAGTTGCTGAGTAGTGAAGTTGAAATCCTATAAGGGTAGGTTGTGGCTTTTAATCCCGTTGAGCTAGGAATTTTCAACGTAAATTTCCTCTTGTCATTTACCTATTGTACTGTGCGTGTGTTTTGTTAAAATCGATAGAGAACCTGGTTCTCTATAGAGTTTGGTGGACCCTTAAATTCAATGGAGATACAATTGCTCGTCTACCCTTAAAGTATGAAGCAAAGGTGGACTCGAGAGGTACCGCTTGAGTTCCTCCAAGGCGTGTTGGCATTCCGGGGTCTATAAGAAGTTATTCTTCTTTTTCAATAGATAGAAGAACCGATGGCTCTTGTCAAAGGACCTCATATAAATCGATCCATAGTTGCTACGCCATCGATTAACCTTTGACCGGCCTTGACATTGTCCACAACGGTGATGTCCTCAATGGCCTTGATCTTATCGAGATTAATTTTGATTCCCCGGTTTGACACCATGAATCCTGGGAATTTCCTGGACCCCACCCCAAATGCACATTTTCTGGGTTCAGATTTATGTTATATTTCTTTAATATGTTAAAGGTTTCCATAAAATGTATCAAATGGTCAACTTCTCATAGGGACATAACCAACATATCGTTAATGTGAACCTCCATTGATTTTTCTATTTGCTCTTCGAACATCTGATTTACTAGACATTGGTTAGTGGCACCAGTACTTTTTTAGTCCAAATGGCATTACGTTATAGCAGTAGATTCCTTACATGGTGATGAAGGATGTTTTTTTCTGATCACCCGAGTCCATCCGGATTTGAATATACCCAAGATAGGCGTCAAGAAAATAGAGGATCTCATGGTTGGTCGTTGCATCGATCATGCGATCGATGTTGGGCAAAGGGAAAGAGTCCTTGGGGCATGCCTTATTCAAGTTTTTATAGTATATACACATTCTCAATTTGTTCCTCTTTTTAGGGACTACCACTATGTTCGCTAACCAATCCGGGTACATAACATCCTGAATGGACCCTATTTTAAGGAGTTTAGATATTTCATATTTAATAAATGCATGCTTGACTTTGGACTGAGGCCTCCTTTTCTGTTTGACCATATGGAACTTCGGGTCCACGCTCAACTTGTGAATGGTTATTTTCTGTGAGATCATTGTCATATCAAGGTGGGACCAAGCGAAACAATCTATGTTAGCTATAAGGAATCTAATGAGTTTTCTCCTGAGCTTGGGACTTAACCCCATGCCCAGGTATACCTTACGATTGGGCAAGTGCGATCAATATGTTTCTCTAGTTCTTCAACTGTTGATTTGGTGGCATCGGAATTATCGGGGACTATGAAAGACCTGGAAACCCCGTAGTAGTCGTCCTTACCCGTCCTCTACTTCTCTGATTGGGTCGGGACCATTGTCGATAATTGCTATTTTGTTTCTTCCCTGGTGATCAAACCAGATTACTTAGTGTTGAAAGCATGGATATCGGGACCACCTCTTTGACCGCAAACATCTCCTTTGTAGCTGGTTAGTCTCCATAAATTGTTTTAATCCCTCCTGGCATTGGGAATTTCAACACCTAGTGTAGTTTCAAGGGCACTGACCACATGTTGTGGATCCATAGCCTCCCGAACAGTGCATTGTACCCCATATATCCTTCTATCACGTAAAATTTGGCTTCCTAAATGGTTCATGATGTGTTAATCGGTAATGTTATCTCCCCTTTAGTGGTCGCACGTGCCATGTTGAATCCGTTCAGAACTCGGACTGCAAGCATAATTTGGTTTTATAGACCTAGCTACTCCACGACCCTCGATCTAATGATATTGGTTGAGCTACTGGGATCAATTAACACACGCTTAACTCGAGATTTTTTATGATTACAGATATTACAAATGCATCATTGCGGGGTTGCATGATTCCTTCAATGTCCTCATCGTTGAAAGGCAAGGTTCCATGTAGCATATAGTCTCGAGACTGTTTTTCACTTGTGATAGATACTTTGGTGCGATTTAACATTGACCCTTGGGGGACGTCGACCCCACTGACGATCATGTTAATGACGTGCTGAGGTTTCTCCTGCTCGATCTTCTTACTAGAGTCCCTATTCCTGAAATGGTTTTTGGCTCAATCACTCAAGAGCTCTCAGAGACGTCCGATGTTGAATGATCGTACCACCCCATCTCTCAATTCTCGACAATCTTCTATTTTTTCAACCATGACTGCCATGATATTCACACATTAGGTTAGGATCTCATTGGGCTAGAGCATATTGTAGAGGTCAAGGTCACTTGGTGTCTTTGATGCGTCCGATGGCAGATACGATGGCAGCCGCATCGACGTTGAAGTTGTAATTTGATAACCTCGGTGCTTCTTTAGGCCTGTCGGGCCTGTCATAACTATTTTTGCTCATGAGTCCCCGATTATTTTGGTCTCGATCGTTTCTCCTTTCAATTTTCACGGGGTTTCGCCCAGACCCATTACCTCTTCAGTATCCATTGTATGTCTTATACCAATCCCTGTTTGATCTTGGTTCACAATCAATGTCTATCTTGACTCTGTCCACAGCTCTGGCCAGATAAATGGACCCAAAAGGGGCCCCGAGATGATCATCTTCGACCCTAATTTTTGATTGATACCGGTTATGTATGTCGGCCCAAATAACAACCGGATATTCTATCAGATTTTGCTTGAACTACTATGAAGCCAACGGGCTTCAAACATTGAGTCATTAGGTGAAGGCTTGAACGGCCCAGTCATCCGCAATCGAAAGCATGTCTATCCATTCCATTTGAAACCAGGACACGAATTCTCCAAGCATCTCATTATCTCCCTGTGTCACTTTGAAAAGTTTTGTCTTCCTGGTCTCGACCTTGATGACCCCGCGTGTTCTTTCACAAATGAGTCTACAAACATGGCAAACGAGTCAATAGAATTAGGGGGTAGGTTGTGATACCATATCATAGCTCCCTTTGACAGAGTTTTCCCGAATTTTTTCAGGACAAAATCGATCTCATCATCCTCCAAATCAATCCCTTTGATAGCGCACGTGCAGGAAGTCAAATGCACGTTTGGGTCAGATGTTCCGTTGTATTTAGGAATCTCGGGCATGCGGAACTTCTTAGGGATTGGCTTCGGAGCTGCACTCAGAGGAAAATGTTTTTGAACAAACTTCTTGGAATCTAGGCCTTTTAATATCGGTGGTGCTCCTGGATTTGGTTATCCCTGGAATTGTAGGTTTCTACCTCTTTGTCATTGGCTTCAATTTTATTTTCTCGTGATTCTACCCGCTTTTTCATCTCCTCGAACATCTTTCTGATCTCGGGGTTAGTCCCCATTTCAGCTCCATTTGGCTTCTTCGTGACCGGCTTGTTTCTGTGAATGACTTTCCGGGACAGCTCGAGCTCAATTCTGTTTGGGGCGCGTCTTTAATTCTATAATTGGGCCATTGCTATATGTTGAGTCTGTAGCATTTCGACGATCACCCGCAGGTTATCTCATCACCTTCACCACCATGCGTCTTTAGGCAATCGATCGGACTTCCCTGTGGATGTTGTTCTCAGTATCAGTAGGCAAATTTGCATTGATTTCACATACGAGCTAGCATCGATCGGGTCCGGCTAGAACTTCGTTGAGATTGATGGGAGGCACTTTGTTATCGGGGGCTATATTGTTGTTCTTGCCATGGTGATCGGATTCAGCGTCCACGTTTAGAGGGGCAGACTGGGAGTTTGACATTTCAAACTTTGACCTAAAACTAAAGGCACTTTTAAGAATAAGTGTAAAGTAGGATGTGTTATGAAAATTTGTATGAAATTGCCACTATTATCCTTAGCCCCACAGTGGGTCCCAAACCCTTTTATCCTCAAAATCGGATATAACTAAATTTGTATGTGCTTTTAATGATACGCAGATTAATATGATACAGAATGATAAATAGACTTAGAATGAAAAAAATAAAGATATAGTAAATTCAAACCACGCGAGGAGGATGATCCTAGCCCTAGTGTAACGTTCACCCTCGATCTAGGCTCACATTGATGAACAAGAAAAAGATCTTTTGATAACAGTAAAAATAGTAGTATATTGCTTTTGAATACGTATTGTAATGTATTAACAAATTATCATACCCCTTTATATAGTAGGGGATCTAGATACAACTCCATAAAAAGTAAAAAAAATCTTTTGTTTAACTGATTGTCGGTTCTTCATCGATACGTGTCGAGATCCACACCGTGATATCCAGCCCATCATAGATTACAGCCTTTTGTTTGTTGTGCTTGATTGCCTGACAATATTCTCCAAAATCTTTCAGTGTTATGACCGATTTCGGATCAGGACCTCAATATTCTCGAGGGTGGGTATCATGCCCCTGGACTCTGACTCGATGAAACCCTTGCCTTGATTCCGGTCCTTGTCATCATATCTCGAGCTTGATTTATCTTATCAGGGAACTTTTCCTTGTTATTTGTTAGTTAAAGAGTTGTAGGTCACGAATTTTGCGAAAAACATGACATTTACATACGTTATTGACATACATGAATTAAAAAAAATATCAAAAGGACTTTGGTCAAGTCGTTATATATTTTTTTCCATCCAAAGCTTTTCGTCCACATTTGAAATTCTCATAGAAAAGACTTTGGTCAAAGTGATTTTAAAGGTAAAAATAAAATATCACACTGAGAAAACCCGAGGAAGTTAATGTAAAGTTATCAAAATTACATAAATTTCAAATGAGGACATTTACCCGCTAGAGATTACTCATGAACACTAGCATATCTGATCAAATTGTCAAAAATTACTTATTTTAAAAAGTGCTTTTATTCAAAAGTATTTTTTAAATAATAATTTTGTTTAGGTAGTGCTTTTTGTAAGTTTATTATGTTTGATCAATCTTTTAAAAAAGTATTTTTACGAAAAAAGACAGTAAAAATTCAATTTACGATTAGTATTATTAGAAAAAAATATAAGCATTTATTATAAAAGACTTCAGTTATAATATATAATGTGTAAAGTAAAAAATATAAGTTAAAAATTTCAATCAATATAAAATATAGGTATTCCAAAGCAATAACAGTAAGTGGGCGTTTGGACATAAGAATAGTAAAATTTTGAAAAAAGTAAAATCTTTTCCAAGTGAAAATGGTGTTTGAAACTCAGAGTTGTGTTTGGGAATGACTATAATTTGGGGTTGTTTTAGAATTTTTGTGAGTGATCTGAGTGAAAATTATGAAAAAACGGCTCTGTAAAGTTGTTTTAAAAAAATTTTTGAAAAAATCCAAAATCCATCTCAAGTGAAAATTAAAATTTTTATGGCCAAACAATGATTTCAGAAAAAACTATCTTTTTTAAAATAAAAATAAAAATATCATGGTCAAATAAGCTCTAAGTGTTTGGTATTACTTATTGTTTACATGATAGTTTACAAACAACAACAACAACAACAATAACAATAACACAGTATAATTTCACTTAGTATTTGGTATATGTACGTATACTTTACCCCTACCTTGTGGTAGAGAGTCTTCATTTACATCATTTAGTATAAATTAAAATCTACTCGTAGGAAGAGGAGAAAGAATAAAAATATCATTAAATAAATCAAAAAATAAGTAATGTATAGTAGAAATAAAAAGAAAAGAAAAAACTAAGGAGAGATAATCTGAAAAATATAAATTTATTGCAAGGTTATTTTTGTTTTGAACAATTTTATTTCCTACTTTTGCTTTTTGAAAGAAGCTAGAATTTGTAACTTTTTCTCAAAAAAAAAGAAGCTTCAAATTTGTAATCTTTTCTCAAAAACAAAAAAAAAAAACTACTTCAGCTACGACTCAAAAGTTTTGCATTTACGAATTAAGTAAATTTTTATTATGCTGTCGCCTGACATAATACTTTGCCTATCTTTTATTATGTACTAGTTCTCGGTACGTGCGTTGCACGGGTATACCTACCGAGTGATAGAGTGTACAATTTATGTAACTTACTTGTGATGTAATGCACATGTTTGTATCGTGAATGATCTGGCAGATCATTGTATTATAACTTGTTTATCGAAATAAAAATGATTGGATAACAATTGTACCTACTACGATAAACAATCAAAATTTAGTTAGATACATGCGGGTTTTATTTTTGCTTTGCTTTTGTTTGATACAACTATGTAATGAAGTATATCTCACCTAATATTTCCTTATAAATGATATTCCTAATATATTCGGTTTTCAATTGCTCTTGTAAAGATGATTTGGCTGAAATAAAACCTACAAAATGCTTGAACATTCTCCCCAAAACATTTTTATCGATTGTCCGTATTCAAAGCAACGAGAAACTGGAAACCAGTAAGAAGAAGAGACACAAAAAACAGAACGTATGTAACGTTAAAAAAGAAAAAAAAAATCACAGAAATGAAGAAATCCGAGACCACAGAATTCACTGTGTGTCCTTAAGGAATTTAACCCCCTCATTGTACCCGAGGTTGTGGATTATTTCCTCCCAGGATATAACGGATATACCTGTAGTAGGAGTGGCGGTACCTCAAACGCCTACAACTTCGACGAACTCAAATTCGGGAACGAAATCACACTATGACTCGATATGTTTCAGTTTGCAGAAAAGAATGCAGAATTTTTAATGCACGAATATTTTTTTTTTCAGTACTCGAAAATGAGGCATTGCCTCAGTTTATATAGCCTCGAATTGTGACTGTTCGGAAAGGCTTGGTGCCTATTCGGGAAAGGCCATGCCTTTTTCTGAAAAATAAGAACGTTGGGAAGTTTACAGTTAACAAATTAATATTTTTCCCGCGGGAATTAAAAATAATTTCAGAAAATGAAGATTGAATTTTAAATAAATTTGGTCCAAAAAGATTATCAATCAATCAGATCATTTGACCAAATCCAAATCCAAATCCAAAGCCGAAGCCGAGCCGAGCGACGACGACGGCGCGAGGGGAGTCCCTCTTCTTAACCCTTTAAGAGCTAGAAGAAGTGCTTTCTAATATAAGCACATAACTTTCCCTTTCTACCACCAATGTGGTACAAAGCTCCTTTTCAAAGGAACTTTGCTTTGAAACTTCATTTTCCTTCTATTGTCTTCTTCCCTCCATTTCTCATTCACACCAACTTAGCTAGCTTTAATCATTAACTAGCTTTAACAATCCCCCACATGAATGGGGAATGGCTATATGATGAAAAACATGCATGACAAAAAAAAACTGTGTGATTCGTAAGCAAGGATTAATTGCATCTGGATAAGTAGATTTCTCTTTGAACTTTCCGTAGTAAGCATATGTCGGATATACTCGGTCAATCGGTAGATTTGATATCTTTGAACCGTCGAGCTTTGGTGTATACCTAGACATGTCACACAATTAACCCTTTAACCGTTTTTGGTTCTCATTGTTTTGTTCGTTTCAGCCATGAACACTTCCTGGTTCATAAGTGCGTAGAGAGCTGGCCTTACAGAGTTCTCCTTGAAGCGGCTTACACTTCACACTTACATAGGTGATTCCTAAATGTGTCATCCCGTAGATACACTATTTGATATACCCCGTATCAAACTTAGAAACAATTAAAAAGCCTTAATGCTTTATCCTGGTACTGAACATTGTCTCATCACGAGAATGGACCAAAAAGTTATTGTGACAATGTTGAACCGTCATCAATGACTTTGTTTGATCTCTTTGAACCTAGATCTTGGGATCTCATGTCTTCTAGGTAGAGTTACCGCCACGATGACTTGTCCTCGGCCATAGTCCCATTCCCCTCGATGATCTTTCAACCACTTCTCTAGTTAGGCCTTTAGTTAGTGGATCCGACACATTATCTCTTGACTTAACATAGTCAATTGTGATAATTCCACTAGAGAGTAGTTGTCTAACGGTATTATGTCTTCGTCGTATGTGACGAGACTTTCCGTTGTACATAACGTTCCCGGCTCTTCCTATTGCCGCTTGGCTATCGCAATGTATGCATATAGGAGCCAACGGTTTGGGCCAAAATGGAATATCTTCTAAGAAATTCCGGAGCCATTCAGCTTCTTCACCGGCTTTGTCTAGAGCTATGAACTCAGATTCCATTGTAGAGCGGGCGATACATGTCTGTTTGGATGACTTCCAAGACACTGCTCCTCCACCTATAGTAAAAACGTATCCACTTGTGGATTTAGTTTCAGTTGAACCGGTGATCCAATTTGCATCATTGTATCCTTCAATAACTGCAGGATACCTGTTATAATGCAAAACAAAGTTTTGAGTATGTTTCAAATACCCCAAAACTCGTTTCATTGCCAGCCAATGATTTTGGTCGGGATTACTCGTGTAGCGACTTAGTTTACTTATAGCACACGCAATATCAGGTCGCGTACAGTTCATAATATACATCAAACTTCCCAACACTCTGGCATAATCCAATTGAGAATGACTTTCACCTTTATTCTTTGCAAGAGCAAGGTTCATATCAATTGGCGTCTTTGCAACTTTAAAGTCCAAATACTTGAACTTTTCAAGTACTTTTTCAATATAATGAGATTGAGACAATGCTAGACCTTGAGGAGTCTTATGGATTTTAATTCCCAGAATTAAATCGGCAACTCCTAAGTCTTTCATATCAAACTTACTAGCAAGCATGCGCTTAGTAGCATTTATGTTAGCAATGTTGTTACTCATTATTAACATATCATCCACGTATAAACAAACAATGACGACGTGGTTCGGAGTGTTCTTAATGTAGACACATTTATCACATTCATTTATCTTGAATCCATTTGACAGCATCGTATGGTCAAATTTTGCATGCCACTGTTTTGGTGCTTGTTTTAGTCCATAAAGAGACTTAACAAGTCTACATACCTTCTTCTCTTTCCCTGGAACTACAAACCCTTCGGGTTGTTCCATGTAAATTTCTTCCTCCAACTCTCCATTTAAGAAGGCTGTTTTCACATCCATTTGATGGATTTCAAGACCGTACACGGCGGCTAATGCTACTAACACCCGAATAGATGTAATCCTCGTTACCGGCGAGTATGTATCAAAGTAATCAAGACCTTCTCGTTGTCTAAACCCTTTAACAACTAGTCTTGCCTTATATTTTTCAATAGTGCCATCAGCTTTCATTTTCCGCTTGAAAATCCATTTGGAACCTAAAGGTTTATTCCCTGGAGGAAGATCAACCAATTCCCAAGTATGGTTGTTCAATATGGATTCTATCTCACTATTGATTGCCTCTTTCCAAAATTGAGCTTCCGATGAAGACGTAGCTTCGTTGAACGTTCGAGGCTCATTTTCCAACAAAAATGTTAAAAATTCTGGTCCAAAGGAAGTAGTCGTCCTTTGACGTTTGCTACGTCTTGGATTTTCCTCATCAGGAATGTTTTCCTTTATTTCTTCCCGAGGTCGTTTAGATTCTTTGCTAGACGACGCACATTCCTTTTTATACGGATATATGGTTTCAAAGAAGTCAGCATTATCTGATTCAATTACCGTATTCACCTGAATGTCGGGATTTTCTGATTTGTGAACCAGAAATCTATATGCCTTACTATTTGTGGCATATCCTATGAAAACACAATCAACGGTTTTAGGTCCTATTTTTACCCTTTTGGGTTTAGGAACTTGCACCTTGGCCAAACACCCCCACACTTTGAAGTATTCCAAATTGGGCTTCCTTCCTTTCCACTTTTCGTATGGAATAGATTTTGTTTTGCTATGGGGCACTCGATTGAGTATTCGGCTAGCTGTTAGAATGGCTTCCCCCCACAAGTTCTGGGGTAAACCAGAACTTATTAACAGGGCATTCATCATTTCTTTCAGTGTTCTATTTTTTCTTTCCGCAATTCCGTTTGATTGTGGCGAGTAAGGAGCAGTTGTTTGATGAATAATGCCATATTCCAAACATATTTGTTCAAAAGGAGATTCATATTCACCGCCCCTATCACTCCTTATCATTTTAATCTTTTTGTTAAGTTGAGTCTCAACTTCAGTTTTGTATTGCCTGAACGCTTCAATTGCTTCATCTTTACTATTAAGTAAATAAACGTAGCAATACCGCGTACTATCGTCAATAAAAGTTATGAAATACTTCTTTCCACCGCGAGATGGAATTGACTTCATGTCACAAATATCTGTATGGATTAAGTCTAAAGGACTTGAATTCCTTTCAACTGACTTATAAGGATGTTTAGCATACTTAGATTCAACACAGATTTGACATTTTGATTGATTGCATTCAAACTTAGGCAATACTTCCAAACTAATCATTTTTCGCAAGGTTCTATAATTGACATGTCCTAAACGTGAATGCCATAAATCATTTGACTCAAGCAAGTAAGACGAAGCAGAAACTTTATTATTATTAGCAACAACCATTACATTCAGTTTGAAAAGGCCCTCTGTGAGGTAGCCTTTTCCTATGTACATTTCGTTCTTACTTATTACAACCTTGTCAGAAACATAAACACATTTAAAACCGTTCTTCACTAGAAGTCCGGTAGATACAAGATTTTTCCTAATTTCAGGAACATGACAGACGTTGTTGAGAGTCACCACCTTGCCAGAGGTCATCTTCAGCAGTATCTTTCCATAACCTTCAATCTTGGCCGTTGCAGAATTTCCCATATATATTGTTTCGTCGGGCCCGGCGGGAGCATATGAAGCAAAGGCTTCTCTAACAGCACAAATGTGGCGAGTGGCGCCAGAGTCAATCCACCACTCTTTCGGACTTCCCACTAGGTTGCACTCGGACAACATAGCGCACAAGTCATCAACCTCCTCGTTTGTTTCAACCATATTATCCTGACCCTTCTTCTTTTCCTTTTTCGGAGCACGACAGTCTGCAGCTTTGTGTCCGATTTTTCCACAATTATGGCAGTTTCCCTTGAATTTCTTCTTGTTGGGATAGTTCCTTGGTCCCGATGCCTTTTTCCTCTTTTTCATATTAGTTGGGGCAGTTTCAACTATATGTGCTCCCCCTATGGTTGATCTCCCATTTGCCTTTTTCTCCGCTGCCTTGTTATCTTCCTCGATTCTCAACCGGACGATGAGATCTTCCAATGTCATCTCCTTTCGCTTATGTTTCAAGTAATTTTTGAAGTCCTTCCATGAAGGAGGCAACTTCTCTATCACTGCCGCAACTTGAAACGCCCCACTAATCACCAAACCTACAACAAACAACATGTAAGTGACGGGGCACTGAATACTTTTGACAAAGGCATTAATTAAATTTATACCTTCAGCGAGGAGATCATGGATGATAACCTGCAACTCTTGAACTTGAGTGACAACAGACTTGCCATCTACCATTTTGTAGTCCAAAAACATGGCAGCGATAAACTTCTTTAAGCCAGCATCTTCTGTTTTATATTTCTTTTCCAACGCATCCCATAGTTCTTTTGATGTTCCCACATTACTATAGACGTTGTAAAGATCATCCTCCAGTCCGCTAAGAATGTAATTCTTGCACAAAAAATCTGAGTGCTTCCACGCCTCAATTATAACAAATCGTTCATTTTCAGGTGTTGATTCCGGCGGAACCGGAATATCCTCCTTAATAAACTTTTGAAGGCTTAAAGTAGTTAGATAGAAGAACATCTTTTGTTGCCATCGTTTGAAATCAATCCCGGTGAATTTTCCGGGCTTCTCTGCCGGAGCCGGTGCTGGTGCAGTACGACTGGAGGACGCAGCATTGCTCGTAGAACCAACCACGGGGGCTGGTGTGGCAGTAACAGTAGCAGTAGCATTCAAATTTGGAGTTTGGTCTCCCATTTCTGTCGTAGGAAATAACAGAACACTTTAATAATCGGTGAAGATTTATTTCTTCAAACCGAATCAAATTTACACAAACAGAATTAAAACAAACTTCAAATAGAATGTAATAAACTGTATGTAGTATACTTGATGAAGTTTTTATATCTTCAAATCAAGTACCCAAATGAGTAGAAAGTTCTGAAAACTTTAATCTCAACCGGAGTAGAAAATCCGAAGATTTAGTCTCCAAACAACATACAAGTTCGTTACATGCAAACAACAAAATTACAAGTTTCTTTTATTTTCTGGACAGTCACAATTTTATGTTAGGAAAAACTGTATGTAGTCACTGTTTTATGTAAGAAATTTTTTTTTCTGTACTGTTGTATCGTTCTGTAACGTTTTAATCAACAGCAGATGAACACGGAAATAATAATTTAAATTCCTTAAGCTTTTTACCGATTGTCCGTGTTCAAAGCAACGAGAAACTGGAAACCAGTAAGAAGAAGAGACACAAAAAACAGAACGTATGTAACGTTAAAAAAGAAAAAAAAATCACAGAAATGAAGAAATCCGAGACCACAGAATTCACTGTGTGTCCTTAAGGAATTTAACCCCCTCACTGTACCCGAGGTTGTGGATTATTCCCTCCCAGGATATAACGGATATACCTGTAGTAGGAGTGGCGGTACCTCAAACGCCTACGACTTCGACGAACTGAAATTCGGGAACGAAATCACACTATGACTCGATATGTTTCAGTTTGCAGAAAAGAATGCAGAATTTTTAATGCACCTGTAGTATTTTTTTCAGTACTCGAAAATGAGGCATTGCCTCAGTTTATATAGCCTCGATTTGTGACTGTTCGGAAAGGCTTGGTGCCTGTTCGGGAAATCAGATCATTTGACCAAATCCAAATCCAAATCCAAATCCGAGCCGAGCGACGACGACGGCGCGAGGGGAGTCCCTCTTCTTAACCCTTTAAGAGCTAGAAGAAGTGCTTTCTAATATAAGCACATAACTTTCCCTTTCTACCACCAATGTGGTACAAAGCTCCTTTTCAAAGGAACTTTGCTTTGAAACTTCATTTTCCTTCTATTGTCTTCTTCCCTCCATTTCTCATTCACACCAACTTAGCTAGCTTTAATCATTAACTAGCTTTAACAAACATAAGTCAATAATCAAATCTCCCTCCAAACGAAGAAACAAAATGCTTGACATTCTCCCCAAAAAATAAGTCGATAGTGAGTATTCACTCAAACAGAATTCATAGCTCTTTATAAATCAAGTCGGAAGTAAGTAAAGGAGCAAAAAAATAAGGTAAAATATTGCTGCATTATTCACCAGTATAGTATTCGTTTTTCATTTTCAGGAAAAAGAAAGTTGACAAGGATATATATATATATATATATATATATATATATATATATATATCATAAGACAATAAGTAAAATAACACCTATCTTTACCTTTTGTTTTATCACGCCACATTTTGGAGTGGCCTTTGTTATTAGAATTACTTCAATACCTTTTTTCCTCAAAGCGGTCTTGGTATAAAATTAAATGTAATATCAAACTGATAGTCAAAATATATATGGTGCCAAACAGAAGATTGTTTGTAGGGTATTTCCACTAATAGGCGTGACTGTTCATAAGCATGAACCGTCGGCTTTTTTCTTCTATTTTTGTAAATAAGATATTTAATTTATTTAGAAGGGCATTTATGTAATTTAACTTTTATATTATGGGCTTCCCATTTTTGTAATAATATAAATATATAACATAATATATAATATATAGACATCTCATTTAATATAACAAAGATAATCTAAATTTCTTACGTCGTCCAAAAATATATGTTTTTATTTTTATTTTTGTAAATGTATCGATATTTTTTTTCTACATTATATGGAATAGACAATTAGACTTTTCTTCTATACTTAAATTCAAATCAAAAACGAATAACTAACTATTAAATAATGCATAATTTAATATTTCTAAAATTCAAAAGAAAACTAATTATTACCTAACTTAACTAAATTTGTCCTAAAAATTGCCAAGTGAATTTTTTTTATATTGGCACTTAACTTATTATGGTATCTTTGCCTCTCCTTATAAAGATAAATTAAGTAGGTATATGATTAATGACTTAATATTAGATTTTGAAGAAAAAACATCTGGTGTGGGAAGAAAGTCGAACCGCACCAATTTCCCATAGGTACGGCTAACAAATCTCAAATTCACAGCAACACAGTGAACTACAAAAAATACAGAAGTCAATTACTTAAATGATCATTTAAGTATCTTAAATTATCTCATAAAATCATTTTTTTGTTGTAACAACAAAATTATTAAATTATGCCTATTGCGCATAAAAGGTCACACAACTAGATTTTTCAAATTTTAAATTGTCAAATACCTATTTTACCCTCTAAATTAAAATATTTATCTTTTTTATTTTTTAAAAAACTTTTTAATATTATGATTTTTCCTTTTTAATTTATATTACGGACTTAGCTATTGAATAAATAAATATTGTTTATAAATTAAAAAAGTAAAAAGTATTTAAGCATCTATAATGCTGGAATAACAAAATAATGAGCATAGTAAAAGAATTAATTAGAATAATTTTTTGTAGTAAACATTTTAGTATTAACAACAAAATTCATAAATTTATTTACACAATTTAGAATAAAAGAAAATAAAAATTATAAAATATATATTCAATGCACGTAATATAAAAATAATTATTTATGTAAAAGTATTTTAATAATATACATTATATATTCTTGAAAAGTATGCTCAATTATATCATATATATTGCATGCACGATTTAACATAGCATATTTTACCCTATACAGATAGTCCCCCTGCTTTCCGGTGATATAACTTTGTGTATTCAAAAAGTTGGTAGAAACATAATAATATAATTGAGCATAATTTTCAAGAATATATAATGTATATTATAAAAATACCTTTATTTAAATAATTAATTTTATATTACATGTATGGAATATATATTTACAACCATTATTTTCTTTCATTGTGAATTGTCTAACTAAATTTTAAACTTTTGTTGTTAATACTAAAATTATTATTAGTAACAAATTATTCTAATTAATTTTTTTTACTATCCTCATTATTTTGTTATTCTAGCATATATGCTTAAATACTTTCTATTTTTTAATTCATAAATAATATTTATTTATTCAATAAGTAAGTCCATAATATAATTAAAATAAAAATCATAATATTAAAAAGTTTTTTTTTAAAAAAAGATAAATAATTATAATTTGGCGAAATGGTTTCCTGGCCACTTAAACTTGTCGCGTTTTTCAAGCTGATACATAAAGTTTCTATTTTCTCATTTAAACATTCGAACTCATTTTTTCCGTAACTAATAAACACATCTGACAAGAGATCATGTGCGCGTGTATTACACATACACATACGTATCCATCTAGTCAACAAATGACCAATGGATGTCTTACACGTCAAGTGCACGAAAACCCTAAGCCTGGTACCCTCTTTCATTCCATAGATTAACCCTCCCTCCCCCCTCAATTTAACTTCTCTCTAACAAAACCTTTCACTGTTCATTCCAGAATTTTAATGATCGGAGAAAGTGAAGAATCTGAAAAGTGAGGGGAACATATGTAACGCCCATAGGCCATCATATGTGAGGCCCTTTTCGTCATCGATGAACTCTTCATAAGTTCGAAAAATCTCATCGAAAATACCACATATCTGCTCATCGTTAAATATGATCCTAAGGTTTACAACAACCACTAAAGCTATTATTTCCTCGCGGTTAACACCCTCATTGTTGTTTGCATCAAAATTGTAGAAGATTCGTTTCATCTTCTCCGATCGCTAAATTCTAGAATTTTTCACGTTCTTTTCACCTTCTCCGGCATTCAAAAAGGACTTGCTTATGGTGGTGGATATAGTCCGGTCCAAGTGATACAAAATTTAGCTTCAACCCTACAATGACAAAATATACAACTTTCTACCATTTTCATTGTTTGAAAAAATGAAAAAAGAAACACTGAAAATGGAGCTTCAAATTTTTAAAAATGGAGGAAGGAGGTATTTTAAAAGGAATGAATAAGAACACAATGCAATTTGTACTGTTGGGCATTGGGAAGGGGGTTTCCACGCTCTCGTGTCGTGTTTCTCACTAATTAGGACCGACCGACATCAATATGAACATGATCAATGGTCAAATGTGTTTATTAGTTACGGAAAAAACATCAAATGAAAAAATAAAAAATTCATATACCAAATTTTAAAAACCCGATAAGTTTAAGTAGCCAGAATAACCATTTCTCCTTACAATTTCGAGGATAAAATAGGTATTTGGCAATTCAAAATTTGAAAAATCTAATTAAGTAACCTTCTGAGTGCAATATGCATAGTTCAATGACTTTGTTGTTACAAACAAAAGTAAAGTGACTTTAAAAGATAATTCAGGATAATTGAGTGATCATTTTAGTAATGGACTCAAGAATGCAGTATTGTGCTGCACAAAAGAATTGCATTCTATCATCAGATAATACTAATCTGTAATCTCTGTACTACTCTATGCTTGGGTGCAATCCCTATCCAAAAAAGGGGCGCCCTCTGTATACCGCTTGTACACAAGGAAACCAACAAAAAGAGTCCCTGTGGAAAAGAAATGATGTCACTCCTCTTAACAACACAACAAGGACGAGAAAAAGAAATAGTCACGGCAAAAGGTAAAAAAGACTAAAAAGGTGAAAAGTGGATTAAACTCACGTTTAGATCCTATACAGGTTTAGTTCCGTTTAGGGCTCTTCAACTTGCCCCTAAGTAGTTCAATCTCTGCTGCTTGTTTCTTGCAACAAGAAAAACGGATAGACTTAGAAAGGACAAGCAAATGGCAGCAAGTAGGAGCGGAGGCATATAGGCGGAAGGGAACACTCTAGGCCGGAAAATTATACAATGTAAAATATTACTTTTATACACACACCTAACACCCTTGGTAACATCTTGGATTTGCCCCGTCATCAGCCATTTGGAGAAAATTTTAAGCATAAGAGGAAAGGTAGAAAATAAGCTCTTCATAATCACCTCATGTAAAGCTTTCCACCAAAGGCTGGACTTTTCCTGTAGTACACGCCATTCAACGGCCATCTCATATTCGATTGTGTTACTCTGGGAGTGGTGCGATGTTGATACTGCTTTTCTCTTTACAACAGCAATTAAACTATCAAATTGGACCAACTGATCGCAAATTAAGGGAGAGGAGGTTATTTGTGCAGTGAAATGCGTACCATTTCTTCTCCTAGCTTTTGAAATTTGATTCTACCAATGGATAGATGGCCAGGAAGGCCACTACATTTCACTGGCTCCTTTATAGTTCCTCTCCGAGCAACAACTGGCCTTAACAATACATAAACAATGGTGACATCATCTCTCTCACCGTAATTATTTTCAAGTTTCATTCAGCAATTTCCATTAAAAGTGTAATCACAAAAGTTCCTAAATCCAAGACAAATTTCAAATAAATGTTACCAACAAGACGCACAAGCAACAACTCAACCAAAGCTTGTTTTCATGACATGGGTTCATGATATCAGGTACAGACTGACCAATTCTATTACCTTTGAGAAGCTATTCTCGCGAATTCTTTCTCTACATGACTGTTGAAGGCTTAGTTAAGTAATTATAAGTGCTCTCTAACACCTTAAGCTTTAACATAAGATCACACACTTTAACATGGTATAAGAGCAGGCAAAAGTCCTTGATTCGAGTTTCACCACCACATTATCAAAAACAATTTTCACGTGTTCGGCTCATTTAAAAGAATCAAGCCCGCACGTAAGTGTACATGTTGAAGACTTGATTACATAATTAAAAGTGTGCTCTCTAACAGCTTAAAATTTTTAGATAAGATGATCACGCACTTCAACAATTACAAATCACAAAACTCAGTTCCATGAGATGGTTAAGAATAAATAACATGTATGACTTCTACCATGACAATCATCAAATGGATAACAAAGACAGAGCCGATACTAAATATCTCAGTTAACCTCTAGGCTTGTCACTAATTCACTAAGATAGAACAAAGTTAAAACTACAACATCATAAATGACCTCTAGACTTCTTGATATTACTAATTTATCAAATGTTTCAAAAAACATTTTTTAGGCGAGGCTAGAAAAAACATATAGAGGTGGACTGATGAGGCGCAATTGTGGGCACAAGTCCCAACCTTTCGGGAGTTTATTTGGGGCATAAGCCAAAAAAACTTTCCCAAATCGGAATCAAAATTGCTTAAAATTTTCTTTTTTTAATACTTATAATACTAAGAAGTTAGCTAATTTTAAATTCTCAAACTAAAATAACTCAAAAGTCAAAGGTCTTTTTTAAGTGATTACCCTAATTTCATAATACTTTCTCTTTGACTGTAAAGTACAAATTACAAAACAAAAGTGACTAAATACCTTAAACCACCCCTAAACTTGGCTTAGATTGTTAGTATCCTCCCCGACTATGTCAGGTCTTAATTACCCCCCTCAACTTGGCCTTTTGAGAGACATTAATCCCCTAGATGCTGATGTGGCAAAAAGTGTGGGTGCACTCGCCTGCCACGTGGATTTTTTTGTATATGAGGCATTTTCTGGAAAAATAAAATATATTTTTACCGTTTTAAGAATATTATTTTTTTAGATAATTTTTTTTCGAATACAATTTATAATAAAACTTGGACAAAACTACATTACTTAGACTAAATATTTTTATTTGGCCAAAAAATAATAAAATTTTAGTTAAACTTTTTTTGAATTTGACCTGAAATTCAAACTATGTATCTTTTATATATTTTAGATGCCTTGACTATTTATTTCATTTGTATAACTCTTTATTTACAGGTCAAAATAAATAAATAAAAATTAACTAAACCTTTATTATTTTTGGCCAAATAAAAATATTTAGCCTAAATAATGTAGTTCTGTCAAAGTTTTATTATAAATTGTATTCGGAAAAAATTATCTAAAAAAGTAATATTCTTAAAACGGTAAAAATATATTTTATTTTTTGAAAAAATGTCACTTATATAGAAAATTTTCACGTGGCAGACGAGTACAGCAACACTTTTAGCCACTATCTGCGTCTAGGGGGGTAATGACTCTCAAAAGGCCAAGTTGAGGGGGTAAGACAGGATATAGTTTGGGGAGGATACTAATAATCTGAGCCATGTTTAGGGGTGGTTTAAGGTATTTTGCCAACAAAAGCTTTGTCCTCCAACATTCGCTCTAATTCCACGTTTGTCTTCAAAGTTCTTATTCATTCTCTTTTTATTCTTTTCAAGTTAGTTTTATTTTGTAATTCCGTGTGGTATTACTCTAGTTTTAAATATTGCTATGGAGACTTTATTCAAAAGATGTTCTATATGTGTTGTGATGAGTATTTATTATTTTTTTTGGCTTTAGGTATTCACACAAACTATAAAATATTGTCTTTTATTGGTATAGGAACTATCATTTTACATCTAATGCATCTAAGGGGCCGTTAGGTAGGGGGGGGGGGTGTGCATATATATCATTAATTTTAATATTTTACAATTTTTTTGTGATTTATATGCTTATTTTATTAATTTATAAAGTGGTAAACAATAAATATCTATGGAACTTATGCTCCATCGAGGCTTACGCATTACCTCACGCCTGTGCCCTTTAAAACACTATTATACCATCAACCCCATGTCATCAAGGGCTTTGAAGACCATGACCATAGCATAGTTTGTCAAGAAACAGATGCCAACTAGCAAGATGTATGTAGAAACAGTGCATTTACATCTAATCAACAAGACAAGCACAAGTGATGCAAAACTTGATAAATAGATCTGTATACCTTCCATCACCTAACATAAGGCATCTCTGTTTCAATTTAGAAATGGCAGTCTCTGCACCCTCACTTGAGTTGAAGATAACAAATGCTTTCCCTGCAAGTGTTTATTCTAATAAGAAACATCGAGTTTGCTGAGTTTTTTATTTTTTTGGATACACGATAGCCTACCATCCAGTGGATTTGAGAAGGTACTATGCTGCAACATTTTTGCACTAACCTTTTGCTCCAAGGCACGCCTGACAATATCCTGGAGGGAGATTGATGAGTAGCAAATTTCAGAGCGCTTCAGAAGTATTTTAAAAGAGTAGCAATTTGTGTTTGGCCAAATCATTTGACAAATATTTTTGTCGTCAATATTAGAAAAACAACACATTTGACCAATCATTCCAAAAAATATTTTTAATTGTCAAATTACATGTAAAGATTCGCTTTAAAATTTGTGACGACCCAGCCAGTCTTCTCATGAGTTACCGCTCCGTTTCCCCCATTCTGCTTCTTATTGCTTTGTCTATCGGTTCTACGTGTGATCGGGTTGGTTGGCTCAGGTTCAGAGAGGTTTTGGTAAGGTTTGAGACACATAGTATCTTTTGAGTAAGCTTAAGTTGGAAAAGTCAATCGACTGTTGACTTATGTGTTAATGGGATCAGATGTGAGTTCCAATGGTTCGGATAGCTTCGGGAGATGAATAGGGACTTAGGAGCGTGATCGGAATGTGTTTTGGAGGTCTGTAGTTGATCTAGGCCTGAATTGACGAAAGTGGAATTTTGACGTTTTCCGGTTGATATGAGAGTTTGATATAGGAGATGGAATGGAAGTCCGGGAGTTGCAGTGTTCCGTTGTGTTATTTGGAATGTGCGCACAAAATTTCACGTCATTCGGGCGTGGTTTGGTAGACTTTTTTATCAAAAGCATATTTTAAAAGATTTTGAGAACATTAGGCTTGAATCCGATGTGCTTTGGTTGATTTGATGGTGTTTGAGGTGTTTTGAAGATTGGAATATGTTTGGATGATAGTATATGACTTGTTTATACTATTGGTTGAGGTCATGGGGCGCCTCGGGGTGATTTTGGATGATTGGCTTTGAAAATTGGATGTAACAGCTGAAGTGTTGAGACTGCAGTCATAACCGCATCTGCAGTTGGGAGGCCGCAGGTGCGACCCCCACAGATGCGGAAATAGGTCGCAGAAGGAAGCAGAGCCTAGGAAGGCAGGAACTGTAGAAGCGGTTGAGGAACCGCACCTGCGATGCGGATTACGCATCACAGATGCGAAAATTGAGGATTTAAGTGGCGACCGCAGATGCAGCGTCTTGGATCGCAGAAGCGGTGGATGGACTGCAGGTGTGAAAAGCCTGGCCAAAAGGTATAAAAGAATCCCTTCGTGATTTTTGAGTTGTTCTTCACCATTTCAAGTCGGTTACGGAGCTTTTGGGGAGAATTTGAAGAGGGATTCAAGGGAAAACATCTGGAGGTAAGATTTTTGAACCTAATAATCGATCCTATGGCATTCTTTCGTTGATTTCGCCTAAGATTAATGGAACTAAGGGTTAAAAAACTGGGAAACTAGGACTTGAGAATTGGAGACTTTTAAGCAAGGGTTTGAGGGGCCATTTGTGTGATAGAATTTTAGTACTTTTGATATGTATGAACTCGTTGGGAGATAAAGAGTTTAATGATATAAAATTTATCAAATTTTGAGACGTGAGCCCGGGGGTCGGGTTTGGTTAATTTCGGGATTTGCGTGGTATTTTGATTACTTTTGAGCGAGCTTTGTTCCATTGGCACATTTTGATGGTTATGTACTGATTTTGGCTAGATTTGGAGCATCCGGAAGCCAATTCGAAGGGTAAAGGCATAGCGAGCTAGAGTTTAGACTGCATTAAGGTGAATAATGATAGTAAATGTTGTCCTGAGGGTATGAAACCCCGGATTTCACATCGTTGTGCTATATTGAGGTGACGCACACGCTAGATGACGACGTGGGACCGTGCACAGTTAGGGATTGTGACTTAGTCCATTCCGTATGACTATTTTACTGTGTATTTGATTGAAAATTGTTTGCTATCATCATGTTTTGGGCCTCGTGCCAACTATTTGGACCCATAGGGGAGTTTTACTGATATTTTCTCACTGATTTGACTTTATACTTGTTCTCATTCATGCTATATTCTACTGTTTTCATAACTCAGCCATGTTTACTCTGTATTAACACGTTAAATGA
Organism: Nicotiana benthamiana; assembly: GCA_034376525.1. Taxonomy (NCBI): domain Eukaryota; kingdom Viridiplantae; phylum Streptophyta; class Magnoliopsida; order Solanales; family Solanaceae; genus Nicotiana; species Nicotiana benthamiana. The sequence goes on from CM067324.1 coordinate 113,703,972, forward strand.
CATTATAAATGATAATTGGGCTGAGCATCATGTTTTACTGTTGCCCGAGTGGCTTATAAGATTCTGATTGAGTAAGACCGAGGGCCTGTGTTGTGAGAATACTTTTGGGTCGGGCTGCATGCTGCATCAATAATACACTGATTATGATTATGAGACCGAAGGCCTAAGTTGTACGCTACGAGATGGCTTGATATGAGGTCGAGAGCCTAATTATTATGCCACGAGATGGCTTGATATTGAGCTTGGGCCGTAAGGGGCCCCTCACGGACGTTGTACGCCCCCAGAGAGTGCGGGTACCCATTGTGATATGAGATATTGCCCGAGTGGTTGAGTCTGTTGGTATTGTGCCCGAGGGGTGGATTTTATGTGTTTATCTTTACTAGGTGTCTGTCATTTATTAATTTAGCTTTTAAAAAGGTACTTTTATAAGCTTAAACTGAACTAAGGTGTTTTTATGAGACTATTTTATTGCACTTTACTGGTTTTACTCTACCTCTTTATAGCATTTTATTGTGTTTTTACATGATATCTTATTGCTTAGTCTTCATTTATTATTATTACTCACTGAGTTGGAGTACTCATTTTACTCCCTGCACCCTATGTGCACATTCAGGTGCTTCAGGTCCCGCTAGCTAGCGTTGATTTCTTCAAGTTCAGGCGGTTCAGAGATTCACTAGGTAGCTGCTCGGCGTTGGCAGCCCAGTGCTTTTCCCCCTATCTTATTTTCTCTTGTTTTAGTTCGGTAATAGACTATGTAGACTCCTCCTGTTTTAATCGGTTAGTAGATGCTCATAACTTGTGACACCACGATGTCGGGCACTGTTGGTTTTTCCGCAAATTATACTATATCACTATTTCTTTTTGGGATTTAATTATGTTAATGACTTAATTGTGCTATTTTAACTGTTTAAAATGAATTGTATGTTGTGTTCGCTCGCCTTTATCTTCACAAGAGGCATCATCACGATTAGGTCCGAGTTTAGGGTCATGACAAAATTAGAACTTCCTATATTCGAGTTTATCTAATGTAGTTTAAGTCGATGCGAGATATTAAAAAGAACTAAAGATTTTTTGAAACATATGGCCTTAAATATGCCATAACATTTGTATATAAACCTTTTGAAACTTATAATCTTAAACATAGCATGGCTATAAAGGCTTCTCACTATGGATAAAGGAAAATTTAAAGTTATATGTTTTCCTTATATAGAAATACAGTCAAACTTCTTTATAACATCCTCGTTTATTCCAAAAAAGTTTGGTTGCTATAGAGAAGTGATGTTATAAAGGACAAATATTATAACATAATATAATATTCGGTTCCGACAATAACTCGATTTTTATAGTGAATGATTGTTATATAGTGTATGTCATTCGCTTTGGAACAGATTAATAAGGAAGTAGTGTCACATTAAATAGAACAAAGGGAGAATTATTTAAATAAATTAATGATCTTAAATATTAATTATGAGAGAATATAATTAAGTTTTTCAATTTCTCAAAGACATGCAAGAAACGAGAGTGTGAGAGACATATCGATTAAATTAAGGAGGGACAGTTTGGTAATATAAAATTTTGACAAGGGTATTTTTGATCATGACAAAAAAAAAATTAGCTTCAAGGAAACTACAAATTTATGCTTTATGCAACAACAAAAAAAATTGCTTCTACTACTACTCATATTAGCTAGTTCGGCCAAACTTTAAAGATTTGCTTATTTTGAGAAGTGCTCTTTGGCAGAAGTGCTTTTCAAAAAGTATTTGGAGAGTATTATTGCAACAATTTGTGCTTGGCCAACGTTCCAAAAGTGCTTCACGAAAAAACTGCTTTTTTCAACTTTTGAAAATTTTTTTATGCTACTGCCGTATTACTCTTTTTTCTCCTAAAAGATTGGCCAAACACTTAGTTCTCTAAAATAAGCACTAAAAAAAACACTTTGGCTTCCCAAAAGCTTAGTCAAACAAGCTAATAATCCTCTTCTTCTCAGAATCTTAACCGCACAGGTTAACTCACCAAAATAATGATTTTTTAAAAGGAGAAAGTAACTTCTCCGGTCCAAACAAGCTTCAAAGTCTCCCGAGCTCCAGTAGATATCAACTTGAATAAAATATCTGAATAATTCCGTTATGTTATAATTTCATCTTCCAAGATTTCCACTTTTTCCTCTTCTGACAGAGCTGTGGTTCACTATGTTTTTTTAGGGATAAGACTACCCTCCCCATTAATAGACTCACTAACGATAGTGGCTTGAAGATGAAAATTAACATGTGTTAAAGGGCTGGCAAAAACAAAGTTAAGTGAAACAAATTTGTATAACAAATCTGAAGCTAGATGCAGTAATCTTGGTTAACCTAAGTTTATGTAAGGATATTCAAAAGTTTGCTCATGAAATTTTCCCGAGGAATAGCAATAATTTTAAAAGAAAAGTTCATGTAGAATACAGGAAACGTAATTCAGGTAAAATGTATATTTTCATCCAAAAATAAAGAAGAAAAGGGAACACAAGCATTCACCGCATAAATCTGGACTTACATGAGCTTTAGAAACAATACTCCCGAATTAAAAAAATGGAACTATATGAATGTCTAAATAATGAATTAACCTAAGAATAACACCTAGAGAAACATTTCTATTTCAATTTTCATTACTCAAAGGGGCAAAATAAAGCACATAGTCAACTTGAAAATAGTTTAGTATGTACCTCCACTTCTGCTGATGTATATGAAGGATCAAGATTCTCAAGGAACACAAGAGTGCCTCGCTCTCGAGCTACATGGAGTCTTTCATTCCATGGCTGGATGGAACAAAATAGCATATGTAAATCACAAAATATAGAGTAAATAACTGCTTTGAGGCTAAAAAATATCAATGTATACAGATTCATGAGAACAGAAGCAGCACTTCGAGGAAGTCCCAGTAAAGTTTAGAGAATCGAAAGCAGCAGTTGGCAAAGTAGTCAAAGACAAAAAGGAAATGAGGAAAACAGCAAATAGGTGCCTCCTCCCTGAGCAGCTATTCAAAAGTTCATCGTAAAATGAAACTAAAAATGCCACATGTAGTTCCACATAAGAGCATGATTTGAAGTTTTTTAATCTTTAGATTAAACCCTTTTTCTCTTCCGTATCCAAAATGACCACATAACAGCCAAAACATAGGTGACGGTACAATGTCTACTCCTATACTTCGTCCAGTATAGAGTAGAATGCTCCACAGTCCAAGACCCAACTAAACCAACAAATTGTAGTAGTAATATTCAAATATGTGAAGTCTCATGACCAAGTTGCAGACATTTTTACAAAGCCTCTCAAGTTTGAAGATTTTCAGAGATTGAGAACAATACTTGGACTAAAGAAGAAAAAATCAAAATTAAGGGAGAGATTTGTAGGGTCCATATCTGACCTACTAAAGGAAATACGGAAGAAGATGGAAAAGTTGAAGAAGATAGGCTGCTTGAAAAATTGCATATGGGCAGCTGAAGCAAGATATCAATTTGCAACGCAAAAGTCAATTTTGTTTTGCTGAGAGATTGGCAAAATAGAGACGATTCCCTCTCAGTTTAGACACACCAAAATAAGAGAGAAACAATAGAAGTTAAAGAAAGTAATCCACAAATTGTAATCTATAAGATAAATAGTGAGTCTGAGTAATATTATAGTAAAGTATTATAAATAAAGAGTGTTATTTTTTTCGAAGTTGTAATAGTCTCGTGATACTACTAAGTTGTAATATTATATTGGTTATATTGCTTAACTCGAATATTGTATTTTACCCTAATTAAAAAGAGTTGGTGTCGTTATTACTCTCTTGTGTTATTATTTGATGTGGATATTATTCCTGGGCGGGATTATTATTTTCTCCAACGTGGTATCAGAGCCATGGCAAGTAATGGTCTGCTATCTTTTTAGTACCCAGTCTCACAAAAGATAATTATAAAAAATAGTGTTTACACATGGAAGTCATCCTTGGCTCTCGGGATGTATGGGAAATGGTACACAAGGGGTATGCAAAACCTGATAATGAGAAAGTTGTGCCTCAAAATAAAAAAGAAGTCTTGGCAAAGACAAGGAAGAAGGATCAACAAGCACTCACGCTCATCCACCAATGTTTGGATAATGTCATGTTTGAGAAGGTCGCTAATGCTACCACCTTAAAGGAAGCTCGGGAGATTTTGCAAAATTCTCTTCAAGGAATTGACAAGGTGAGAAAGGTAAAATTTCAAACGCTAAGGGCTAATTTTGAAGTTCAAAAAATAAAAGAATCCGAATGCATCTCGGATTATTTTTCAAAAGTGAAGGCTGTTGTAAATCAACTAAGAAGATACGGGGAGGACGTAGAAGATGTCCGTGTGGTAGAAAAGAGCCTTCGCACTTTAACACCTAAATTTAATTTGTGGTATGTGATGTTGAGGAGTCTAAAGATTTAGACTCTAAGATGGCGGAGCAATTGGAAGGTTCTTTACAAGCCCACGGAAAAAAGATCAAAAGGAGACAAAAAGTGCCACTGGAGCAACTTCTTAAAACTCATGCATCCTTAAAGGTTTATGGAGGTGAAAAAAGCTATCGAGGAAACGGACAAGGCCGAGGCCGTGGCGGTCATGGAAGGGGAAGAAGTAATGGTAACCAGCTTCAACAATGAAATTAAAATCCACCAAACATTCAGAGGTCGTGGTCATGAACAAAGAGGAGGAAGAGGACGTGGCTACTACCAAGAAAATAATGCACAAAAGTATGACAAATCAAAAATTGAGTGTTATAATTGTCATAAATCTGTCCATTATTATTGGGAATGTCGTAGCAATTGTGAAGAAAAAGCTAACCTTGATGAGGACAAGAAAGAAGAAGTTGAGTCAACGTTGTTGATGGCACTCAAGGAAAAAGACAGAGATGATTGTAGCTCGTGGTATTCGGACAATGGAGCAAGCAATCATATGTGTGGATGGAAAGGGAAGTTTGTGGAGATCAATAAAATGGTGAAAGGTAATGTGTCCTTTGCAGATACCTCAAAGATTCAAATCGAAAGGATAGGTACGATTCGGATCTCCTGTAAAGATAGTAGAAGTTAATTCAAGGTGTTTACTATTTGACAAAATTAAAAGGTAATATTTTGAGTTTGGGCCAACTTCATGGAAAGGAATATGACATCCGCATGAAAAATATGCATCTTTGGCTTGGAGATTCAAGTGGAATTTTAATTGATAAAGTACATATGGCTATCTGAATCTCCAAAGAGTTTGAAGGCTAATGTGCAAGATAAATCATGGTGTTGGCACATGCGTTTTGGACACTTGAATTTTGAAGCACTCAAATTAATGGGAGAAAAGAACAATGTGCATGGGATACCATCAATAAGCCATCCCAATCAATTTTGTGCAGCTTGTTCACATTTATGTGTGAACCAATCAATCCACCTTCTTTTGGTAAAAGCAAATACTTTCTGCTTTTCATTGATGACTTTAGTAGAAAGACTTGGGTTTATTTCCTGAACCAAAAATCTGAAGCTTTTGCTGCTTTTAAAATTTTCAAAGCATTTGTGGAGAAAGAAAGTGGCTATGAAATTAAAGCTCTAAGGGCGATAGAGGAGGCGAATTCACCTCAAACGAATTTAATGACTTCTGTCAATCTCATGGAATTCGTCGCCCTCCAACGGTACCTTACTCACCTCCACAAAATGGTGTTGCTGAGAAAAAGAATTGAACAATTCTTAATATGGCTAGATGTATGTTGAAAGCTAAAAGTATGCCCAAGGAATTTTGGGCCGAACGTATTTCTTTTGCGGTATATTTGAACAACAGGTCTCCAACAAGAAATGTTAGAGATCAAGCCCCTCAAGAAGCATGGAGTGGTAGAAAACCAAGTGTCGAGCACTTGAGAATCTTTGGGAGCATAGCCTATGCTCATGTGCCACATCAAGGGAGAGCAAGTTTGACGATCGAAGTGTCAAGCATGTGTTACAACCCAAGCAACGACATGTGGTGGTAAGTCGCAATGTTGAATTTGATGAAAAATTGGCATGGAACTAGGAAGCTCAGGAAGAAACTTCATGCGAGTTTCTTCTATACTTTGTTGATAAAGAAGAACTAGAGACCGTAGAACCTGTTTAGGATACAACTCCACCTCCTTCTCCAACCAATGTTGCATCTCCCTCTTCTCAAGATTTCAAATGAACGGCCCTAAAGGACAAAGGAGTATTCAAGAGCTCTATAAGACACATAAGAAGTTACTAATTTTGCTTTTTATGTTGTCTCTTTGCTGACAGTGAACCATTGAACTATGATGAAGCTTGTTACAAACAAAAGGTGGAGACAAGCCATGTAGGTGGAGATTGAGTCAATAGAGAAGAACAACACTTGGGAGTTAAAAACTCTTCTCAAGGGTCGTCGAGCAATTGGAGTGAAATGGGTATGCAAGACAAAGAAAAACGTTAATAGAGATGTGGAAAGATACAAAGCACGACTTGTGGCTAAAGGCTACAAGCAAAGGCAAAAGATTGACTATGAAGAAGTCTATGCACCTGTTGCCCACATGGAGGCGTTTCATTTGTTGATCTCTTTAGCGGCAATGAAGTGGAAGATTCATCAACTAGATGTCAAGTCAGCCTTCTTGAATGGCTATCTTGAAGTAGAAGTCTATGTTGAACAATCATTGGGCTTTGTGGTCCAAAACTATGAAGATAAAGTATTGCGGTTGAAGAAATCTTTATATGGATTAAAGCAAGCCCCACGAGCATGGAATAGTTGCATCGACAAGTATTTTCTAGACAATTGGTTTACTCGTTGTCTTCGTGAATATGCTCTTTACCTTAAAATTCATACTAATGGAGATATCTTAGCTATTTGTCTTTATGTTGATGACCTTATTTTCACAGGCAATAACCCTAGTTTGTTTGAAGTTTTTAAGAAAGATATGTCCAGTGAGTTCGAGATGACAGACGTAGGGCTCATGCCAGGAAGAACATGAAGTGGTTTTCAGATATCTAAACATTCCAATCATATCAGACATTCCAAAGAGGGACTAACACTTTGCAAAAGAAAAGTTCCATAAATCTTTTATCAACCCCTTGATATCTGAAAAGACACATTTGACCATGTCTCCCCCCATACCACCAATAGAATACAAACATTCTCAATTGAAGCACAGGAGAGGATTCATTGTTCCTTATTATGTCTGGATGTCACTAGCGTTAAATCCTCCAAGAATAACAAGGCCCATGTAAATGTTTCTGACAAGAAAGCCCACCTCTCAAATGAAAGAGGTCAAAGAAAAATATCATAGAAAAGATTAAACGAGAAAGAGGAATTATCTTCTTACTAAAAGACATTAGTGGACTTGTCAAGGAAGCCCAGGTCCTTTACACAAAAAGATCAAGTGGATATGTGCAGTGAATAAGAGTGTAAGACAATAGGTACCTAAGACATTTTTTACCAAACCACTCTTTTAACTTAATTTTATGACAGAACCTGCCACAGCCACATGATATTGACAAAAAGGAAGATATAAATGGAGTGGAGCACGAAGTCAAGAATAATGTGGTCACAAGGAAAACAAGGACCCAGTGACCATTAACATTTTCCTTATTATGCTTCCAAGATCTCATTAGCATTTAACCATCCAAGACCACAAAGCCCATTGTAAATGTTATGGAGAAAAGAAGCCACCTCCCAAATGAAAGAGGTCAAACAAAAGGCTCTTGGAACTATAATCAAACAAGAGAGAAAGGGTTCTTTTCTTTATAAAGGATATGAGTTGAGTTGTTACAGAAACTCATATTCTTTCACATGAAAAAATTTAAGTGACCACGACTAATGAAGTAAGACAACAAGCATCTAAGAATTTTTTTTTTTGCCTACCGCTCCTTTAACTTGATTATATGAGTGCCTGCTACATGGTATTTTTATGGGAATAAAAAGGAAAAATATGAAGAGAATAGAGCACGAAGTTATAAACAATGTGGTCTACAGGAAAACAAGCACCCATCAGCAGTAACAAATGCAGTCCCCTCCCAGAAGCAGATTATTGTGTTACAGACATTGCAGTCAAGTTCTTATCAAAATCCATGAATAATAAAGAAAAATGTAAAAACTTTTAACAGCTCAAGCTTGGCTAGTAAGCTATATTTGTTTGATAATTGACATCTGCAGCTGGATACAAAAATTTGCATTGATAATTGGCTACATGTAAATGCTCTAATTTGCCTTTTTTGTGATAATGTAAAAACTCTAACTTGTAAGACTTCTTATTTGCAATTATTTTTTTGGGATGGAAATAGACTTCCTAATGTCATTCCATAGAGTAGCTATGTATGAATTTCAGACTTCAAATACTCAATTTTAGTTATTCTTTCAAAATTTTGCATATAGCCAGTAACTCTTGTATGAAGGGGCCATTGTATCACAAAGCAATACCCTTATCAAAGAATTATAAGAGATGAAAGGAGTCCATATTCAATATTGCAGATGTCAAATAGAACATGAAAAGCAAAAATTCTAAAGAAAAATAAGATATTCCTTCTTACTTATAATTCTAGGGAATAGAGTTCCCTTTCTGGATACTAAGAGCATTCTTCAAGAAAGGTGACCTAGTCCTACATGTGAGTTGCTAGGTTACCAGCACAGATGCAGGCACCCGTTACATTGGAGACTCCCAATAACAGAAAATCTCTTTTTCCTGGAAGGACACTTGTTTCTTCTCTCCTTCCCAACTCACCAATTAAAAAGTAAACGTAAAAGCTACACCGGGAGTTACAATATTAACTATTTTCTACTTTTCCAAAAACAGATGAAGAATATAGCACCTTTCCAAACAACTTACACCTTTTCTCTCATACTGAGAGCAACACTCCTGCATAAATATAACAATGGGAACAGGAAACTGACCTGTTCCTTGAACCATGTGCTAGCAACCTGCAAGATAAAAGAGATCATATCAGAAAAGTTTCCAAATTCAAAACAGGTGAAAAGCTCCCTTAATGTATCCAATCATTAATATGAGGAATCGACCTGAGGTTTAGTTACACAATAGATGAGGCCAGCAAACGCCATCAGATATAAACAAGAACAAATAATCAAGTTATAAGTTTATTAAAGACCAAACAACCAATGTCCATTCTCATAAAAGCAGGATGCAGTACATCAATAATCGGGAACTAAAAGAGAAATACTGTGCAAATGGATATGAGGAATCAGAGATTTCAAATACCTCACTATTTGATTTTCTTTGCAATGTTGATAAAATGAAAGGAGGAAAAGAGTTTTCTATGTAAATCAAATACTTCACTGGACCTAATACTCAAAAAAAAGAAAAGGAAAAGGGAATGCCTCCATCACCCATGTTGTTATTTCGATCACCTGACTCGTAGATTTCATGACCTTACGTTGTTCAAATGGTGCAGTACCTGTATGATCATCCCCAATCAGACAACATCCATAATGATTTGTTTCGAAGAGAAAGTTACAGGTAAGAAAGAAACCTAAAGAATCTGGAAGGTTTCTCTTCTTCAAAGCATGGATATCCCATAAGCTAGTAGGTGAGGTACAATATGAATGCTTTACTTCAGTTCCGGCAACAGTTGTGTCTGTCAGAGAAAGATTGCCTTGTCCACCTATATTAATTGATGAATTTATCAGTTCGGAAATGACATGATTAACAATTAAGCTCACATATATGAATTTACAAGAACCCATTATCTTTCCGATTGACCTTTTTCTACCACTTTTGTAACCCGACTCTTAGATTGCATGACCTTATGTTGTTCAAACGGAGCAGTACCTGCAGCATCATCCTCAAACAGTCAACATCCATAATACTTGCCATCTGATTCTAAGAGCTTGTTACAGGTAAGAAAGAAACCTGAAGAGCCTAGATGCTTCCTCTTCTTCAAAGCATGAGAATCAGATATGCTACTAGGAGAAATACAACAAGAATACTTTACTTCAGTTCTGGCAACAGTGCCTTTAGTCACAGAAATATTTCCGTGTCTTTCCTGTGAACTACTGGTGCCTTTCTTCAGTTCTGGGAATGACCAGACTAACAGTTAAAATATAAAAATAACCACGGGCCATTTGCCATTAACACTAAAACTTTACCCCACATGTCTACAAGTACTTACGAGTGCTTCTTCCTGACTGGCCATCTTTCACCACTGTTTTAGTTGTTGTTCCCCCAAATGAAGATGATGATTGTGGCTTTTCAAGACTTCCTTTTCCTTCATGATGAAGAGGCTGCTTCTGATCCGTCTCCTTATTGAAGTAGTGCTCCACTGCAGCAGGAGTGAGGTAATAATTCAATCATTGATTTTCAGTATCTAAATGCCTCAGAGGAAGAATGTGAAAACTGAAGAAATAGATTTTATCTTAAACTTATAAATCAAGAGCTCAAAGACTACTTTCTTTAAGATATAAGCCTTCATGCATACAAGTAGGCTAAGCAAAAAAAAGCAATAGAGATTTAGGTTCTTTCCAAAAAAATTTACGTCATGCACCTCACTTATCCGGCGAAGCAAGTAGTGTGATACTGAACAACAAGAGCACAAGTCCACTTCGGCTAACGCCAGCACTTTCCTTATGCTGACAAGTGACAAATCACAAGTCACAACACACACTCACATCGAGTCACTGGAAGATGTTTCTTCTTTATTAAGTACAAGATTTTGAGGATAGTTTTACAGAACTCGTTTTGGATTAAAGCTAACTAAAATGCCCACCATGAAACATTGAAATTATCGTATACATGCATCTCATCAGATATGTCCAACGCTAGAGTTATTTGTTAGTATTTTATCCAGCGCCTTAATTCAAAGGAAACCTTCAGCACAATAAAAAGGCAGAATAGCTCCGGAGCCCCCGAACTTGGCAACTTTTGTTTAGTTCCCTTTAAACTTCACGTGGTCTTTAATACCCACTTAACTTGGAAAATTGATTGTCTTTGATCCCTCTAGATGTTGATGTGGCAAAGAACGTGACTACACTCTATTTTAAGCGTGTGGGAGGGAACAAAAATAACAAAATCAGCTTCCAAGTAGGATATTTTTTAAACATTAATTGCCACATGATCAAATATAATGATTTATTTGTTTCAATTGTATTTCTCATTGTTTCTTCTTAATAAATACTTTATCCCAATTGTAATTTTTTTAGATACAATGAATATATGTTTCAACGATGTATTTCTTGTCTTTTTTCCGGTCCAAATCTACAAAAGTTAGTCGAATCTCCATTTATTTTAGCTAAATAAAAAGAAGATTTAGCCAAAGTAATGAAGTTAAAACAATGTATTTTCTATAAAAAGAAAAAAATATTGTGTATTTTTATTATCATGCAATAACTATTTATTTAAACTATGCATTTTTTTTCCCTGAGTCAAATTCGCAAATATTTGGTCCGAATTTTACTATTTTTAGCTAAACTATTTACTTAGCCAATACATAGATTTCCAATGACGTATTTTTTTAGATGCAATTATAATATGTTCTAATTATTAAAGGATAACAATTGATATCCTTCAGTTTAGGAGTTTGCTATTAGCTTCCTATTTTCCAGGTATAGGATTTTGTTAGTTTCTTGTATTTTAGTGTATCCTACTGCACAGAATCTTATCATATCACTTTATTCCACCTTTAATGTATTTCTGTCTGTATCTGCTCTATATAAAGAGCATGTTGTTCATGAATAAAATCATCTTTTTTCTCGGGTGTATTTCAAAACTTCATATGGTATCAGACCTTTCTTTCTGCTCACAAAGTTCTGATTTTTTTTGGTTGCCCACACACCACAAATGGCACCCAGTGTTACCAATTTGGCACCCCGTGTCACCTCTATTGTTCAGTTCAACCCAGTTACCCCAACTTCCGATCAAACTTGCCGGCAGCCATAACTTCTCCTTTTGGAAGGCACAAGTGTCCATGCTCATGAGAGGATAGAATCTCTATGGACATCTAGATGGGACTATCCCTTCTCCTGTCCAGACCACCACTACAAACAACCTGACAATTGCCAACCCCGAGTACATTAATTGGTTTCGTCAGGACCAGATGATCCAAAATGCTATTTTAGCGTCAGTTGATCCAACTCTTGCTACCACTGTAGCTGTTGCAGCCACTGCCAAAGCGGCATGGGATTCCATCCACACTGCTTATGCCAATAAGTCTCAAACTTGCTATTCAGCTTGCGAGATCGCCTTGCTCGTCTCACCAAAGAGAACCTTCCTGTCACGGACTATCTCAATCAAGTCCGTTCTCTCTGCGATGAACTTGCGACTGCAGGAGCACCTGTCACACTGGGCTTGGACTAGAATATCGAGAAATCTCAGCAGCAATTCGAGCACGTGACACACCTATCTCGTATGAAGAACTATTTGAAAAGCTTATTGACCATGCGCTTTTTCTCAAACACAATGCTCTGCCTCACACTTCCACCACAATCATTGCAACTGTTGCTCAAAAGACCAGCTCTCAAACAAGGACCAACGCCACCCATAACAACAATAGGCATCAAAATAACAGCCAGCAAAATCGAACTCAGCCATGGCGGAATCATCGTGCCAATCAGCAAGACAACAACTAAGTGTGCTAGTTATGTGACCGCATTGGACACTCTGCTCAAGTTTGCCGCTCTCAATCTCATAATCATTTTCATGCACGAGCCAACTTTGCGGGACGACAAATTCAACAACCTGATCTGTGGATAGTTGATACAGGGGCTACACACCATGTTGCATCGGATTCCCTAAGTCATACAAACATTAATGACTACAATGGTCCATATGCATCTAATTCTCGCTTTCAGTTATCTAATATCTTTTGCTCCCCTTCTATTGCCAACAACTTAATTTCAGTTTCCCAATTTTGCCGTGACAATAAAACATCCATTGAATTCTTTCCATTCTCTCATCTTGTGAAGGATCTGAGTACGGGGGCGTCGCTGGTTCAAGGACGGAGAAGAGGACGACTTTATTAATGGCCGCTAGATAACCCTTCTTCTCAACCACAATGCAATGTGGCTATGCGTTCAGATTTGTGGCATCGGCGTTTGGGGCATCCAACACACCGTAATTTAGATATATTTTTGAAAAAAATTTCCATTTCAGTTATAAAAGACTCTTTTTCAATTTGTAATTCATGCCAATCAAATAAAAGTCACAGGCAATCTTTTTCGACAAGTTCTTTACAGAGTCAAAGGTCAGTACAAATTATTTACAGTGATTTGTGGGGACCTTCACCAGTTTGTCTATTGATAAAAAAAATATTATGTTTTATTCGTCAATCAATTTTCAAAGTGCATGTGGCTCCAAACAATACAGACTAAAACTGAGGTTTTAGATGTTTTCAAACACTACATCCTTTACTCGAACGTCGCTTTCAAACAAAAATACTATCTTTTTTACACTGATGGAGGATGTGAATTTCAAAACTTAACTTTATATTTAAAATCACAAGGCATCGAACACTTAATTTTCCCACCTTATACTCCGCAAAGAGTTGCTCTGGTAGAACGACGTTATCGCCATGACGTCGAGACTGCCAAAACTCTAATGCACCAAGCTTCATTACCAGCCACATTTTGGAGTTTTGCATGTCATCAAGTTGTGTTTCTCATTAATAGAATGATAACTTCAATTTTAAAAGACAAGTCTCCATATGAGATTTTATTTCAAGAATCACCAAGTTATGAAAATATCAAAAAATTTGGTTGTTTATGTTATCCGTGGCTAAAACCGTATTCACAAAACAAGCTTGATTCAAAATCAAAGCCCTGTGTTTATTTGGGATTTTCAAATAAATATTATTGTTGTCATGCTTTGACCCAACCAACTCCAAAGTTTATCTTTCGAGAGATGTAGTATTTGTTGAAAATAATTATCCTTTTGCTAATACTTTCTCTATTATAAAAATATGAATTTGAAAATTACTTGGGAAGATGTATCTTCACCAAAAGGCACACACACAGATACCCCAATAGAGTTGCATTGTTTTGAACTACCTTTGTCGTTGTCTACGTGTATAGAAAAGTCTTGCTCCGTTCCTTCTCCAGCAGCGTTACAGAACGCATGTAATTCTCCTCCTTATCCTAACAATCCAACTAGCACCTTTGATTGTTCCTCCGCTACTCAACCCATCCTCGCTCTTCATGCGGCAAAAAGTAAACCACCAATTATCCAAAGATTTAGCCATCGGACCTCTAAAGTTACCACATCTGTCCAAGCCTCTCAACCACAACCACCCATAGAATCCCAACCCCAACACGTTCTTTTCCTCCATCGCAACCAAAACCAGCCACCCTTCCTCATCCAATGGCTACCCGATCAAAAACAAATAGCTTGAAACCCAAGACTTTTCTTGCCAAAACCAACCTCTCACCACCAATCCCCCGCTCTTACTGTCAAGCACAACTATACCCCGATTGGAAAGAAGCAATGAAAGCAGAATATGATGCTCTAATCAGAAATCAGACGTGGGATTTGGTTCCCAGTACTCCCTCTCGGAATGTTGTAGATTGTAAGTGGTTATTTAGAGTTAAACATAAACCTGATGGAAGCATTGACAGGAATAAGGCTCGCCTAGTAGCCAAAGGTTTCACGCAAAGGCCTGGGTTGGATTATCATTCTACATTCAGCCCCGTTGTCAAACCCGCAACAGTCTATTTGGTCCTTGCAATTGCTGCCCAACGCTCATGGCCTATTCATCAGTTGGATGTCAATAATGCCTTCTTACAAGGCAGACTTGACGAATAAGTGTACATGAAACAACCTCCACGTTTCGAGACCTCTGAACATTCAACATATGTTTGCAAGCCAAAAAAAAAAAGCAATATACAGACTTAAGCAGGCTCCTAGGGCGTGGTACACCGAGCTCACCAACTATTTGACAAGTATTAGGTTTGTTAAATCCAAATCTGACTCATCTTTGTTTATCCTTCACATTGTAGAAGTTGTTGTCTACATTCTCATATATGTTGATGACATAATTATTACAGGTAATATTGGAAGTGTTAGGTCCATAATTGATACTCTTTCTCAACGATTCTCTCTAAAAGATCTTGGGCTATTGCATTATTTTTTGGGTGTTGAAGTAATATCAACGCCAACTGCCATATATTTGTCTCAACACAAATATGTCATGGATCTTCTGGAAGAATTGCACATGGCTGAATGCAAGGGTGTCCCAACACCGATGACATCAAGCTGCTCCTTCGCTGATTCTGAAGCCGATTCTGCTGTTGATATTTCACTTTATAGAAGAATCATTGGTAAGCTTCACTACCTATCCTTCACTAGGCTTGACATTGGATTTGCTGTTAGTAAGTTGTCTCGGTTTACGCATTATCCGAAAGTGTCTCACCGGAAAGCTATCAAACTGTTGTTGCGCTACCTGAAACACACCAGCACAATGGGAGTTAAGCTATGTCGACAACCAACAGATCGTTTACTTGCTATTCTGACTCTGATTGGGCTGGAAATCCACAAGATAGAACATCAACAACAGGTTATGTTGTCTACCTTGGGAATTCACCAATCTCTTGGTCTTCCAAAAAGCAAAGATCTGTTTCACGCTCATCCACGGAAGCCGAGTACCAACATGTTGCTGCTGTTGTTTCTGAAGTTAATTGGCTAACGAATTTGCTCAATGAGCTTCATTTCCCATTGTCTACTCCACCAACAGTCCTTTGTGACAACGTTAGTACAACCTACATTTGTGCTAATCCAGTTTTTCAATGAAACATGTAGCTATTGATTTCCATTTTGCTCGCGAGCAAGTTCAACATAAAGCACTTGAGGTTCGTCACCTTCACTTTGCTGATCAAGTTGTCGACATCCTCACGAAGCCTCTTCCGCGTACTACTTTTCTGCAAAATTTTCACAAGTTGGGGCTTGTTCCAGTCACCCCCAACTTGCGGGGGCTTATTAAAGGATAACAATTGATATCCTTCCGTTTGGGAGTTTGTTATTAGCTTCCCATTTTCCAGGTTTAGGATTTTGTTAGTTTCCTGTATTTTAGGGTATCCTACTACACAGAATCTTATCATATCAGTTTGTTCCACCTTTAATATATTTCTGTTTGTATCTGCTCTATATAAAGAGCTTGCTGTTTATGAGTAAAATCATCTTTTTTCTCTGATGCATTTCAAAACTTCATACTAATTGTATATTCCTTCTTTTCCTTGCCAAATATGTAAAATAACTTGATTAAAATATTATTATCTTCAGTCAAATAAAAAACTATAGTTAAAATAACGTTGTTTCAAGGTTTTTTTTTGTTTAACAAATTTTGGCACGCAAAAAAATGATTTAAATAGTTGGTGGACTTAAACTATTTTATAGTAAAAAATGCCATATCGATGCGCGTGTGTCACACTCCCATGGATTCTCAGCGTCCAGGGGGATCGAGGCTATGAAATTGCCAAGTTCAGGGGGTACTAAAGACCACGTGAAGTTTAAGTGGGAACTAAACAAAAGTTGCCAAGTTCAAGGAGATCTCGAACCATTCTGTCCAATAAAAACTTGCAAGGAACTTATACCACTATGTTCATCACTAGAGCTCCTTAAATGCAAGCACTAGAACCATGACTTAAAGCAGCCAGAGTGCAAGCAAAAACTGAAAGAAATATGACCTTGCTCTAAATTCCTTGAATATTGAAGAAATACCACATCAGAAGGTCATACAGCTTAAGAGAGTCCTAGGGAAACCAACTCAACCAGATTCGCATCAGATTAAAGGCAGCACTGATGCGTGAATGGGTGACCCAAAAAAGGCTAAAACCAATTAACCAAATGTCTATGAAAGGGATGCGCCAAGAACCCATCATCATCTGTTGCTATTCTTCCCATTTCCCACCTCTACATAAGGTGCAACCTGAACGCTAACAATACTGTATTCACATGCCACGATTTGACCAAAAACACTGGAGTATATTAAGAAGCTCTGCTAGCTATAGCACAAATCATCTTTCCTGTCCAGTATTCTTTCGTCCTATCAAATGAAAAAAGATATCAAGAGATGAAAACTTCCTGAAACGAGAATGTTCATGGGGGAGAGCAAAGAAAAGCCAATGAGTGCCTGAGTCAGTTATATTAGAGTCCTACCCCTTTTAACAGAAATGTTGTGAGAAATTCTTTATGGTATGTTGGTAACTTTCTCCTTGTACTCGTTTTATTTCTTCATTCAGACCATGTCCTCGAATGTAAAACATAATCTAAAGCAACTATAAAACTGAGGTTCCCACAAAGTTAAACAATTCTCTTCGAATAAGTTACACAAAAGTTTGAGAAAACAAAATTCAGAAAGATAGTATCATATGTTAAAGTAGTTTTATAGAAATAAACCCAAATATACGACACAACAATCTAAGATGGAGGAGCACTATTAAATGGATAAGTTCTAGGTTCAAGCATCTAAAATGATGTTTCATCCAACCATGAATGCACAATGCTGTAGAACTGGACGAAACCAAGCAACAGAGTTATAGTTACTACCTTCAATTTGTGCTATTGAATCTGGAAAGTCCTCAGATATCTTGCGAGTTCTGACATCAAAGGTGCGACAAAAGACAAAGTCAGCTGTGTCCATATCTTCGTCTTTTGGCTGAGGGTTCCTCCTATCATTTGATATGCAGACAACATTGCATTTACCAGTGATGGCTTCCTGCAATAAAATCTCAAAGAGGTCATGCCATAACATCTGAAAACAGATTATATTTAAAATATAGTTTTTTTAAAAGGATGAGTGAAACAAGTACCACGCGATTACAATTTGAAAGCCCTATGCCTTCTCCTGAAGCCAAGAGTAACTCATTGTCAAGCAGCTTGATATTACCCAACCAATGAGTTACTTCGGCGGGACGGAAAAACCATACAACTTTAACCATCCTTTTCTTTTGGGCTGTCTCCCATATCTTGACAACCTTACCTATATCTGGCTCATCTTCATCAGGACGACACATGTACACACAATCATATAAGGAGAAGTCAACCTCCTCATAAGTGAATGAATTGTAAAATTGGACACCCTTGTTAAGGGAATCCTTTCCCTTCTTGACACCCCAACTAAAATTAGGACTACTGTCTTCCTCTGCTTCTCCAAAGGGCAACATTTGATACTTATCACAATGTGATGTTAACTTTTCAAAGGCCTGAAAAGGGAAGACATGCTTGTCATTAACAACTGATAACCATATAAAAGACAATAGAAGTGCACATTCCAACAATTGTTGATTGCCAAAAATTCCTAAAAACAGAATCATTACACCTATGGCCCAAAATTCATGGAGAATCCGTAGAAACCCACATACTGAGGCTTCGCTTTTACAAGAAAAAAGAGCAAAGGTAGACTCCAAAAGAACAAACCATCCAAGCAAAAACTTTTTTTCATTATAAAAGTGATGTTCCACCAACATAGGAAGAAATCATCAAGTGTTTTTTGCATTTAAACATGAGACCCCGTGGTTCTCAACTCACTTGATTGACCACTAGGACACATTCTTTGGTGCAAAGCAAAAACATTCTTGTTCACTTAAGTTTCTTTTTCAGTTTGAAATAGGGATTCAATCATGTCTATTTTTGTGGTTTGCGCTGAATTCAGGTTCATTGAAGCAGACAATTCATTAAAAAGAACTACTTATACACAAATATGATCAATAAAATGAGAATAAAAGCTATATAACCAATAAAATATACACCACGCAATCAGAAAAACAAGGAGAAAGAAAAAGGCATAAACATTGCTACAAAGGGGGAAAAAAAGTTACAATGAAACAAAAGGAGAAAAGAAGAAGAATAAAAACATAGAAAATGCACAGAGGAAGATGGCCAAATCCGATAATCCAAAAAACCCTGTAGACCATTTCTATCTCGAAACATAAAACCGTACAAATTTTTTTCACATTTATCTAAAATGCTGAACCATACGCAAAGTAAGCATTCATACACATTCATGATAAAAACCCAATGATCCATAAACCCTATTAGAAGAACATATTGCATACATACCTGAAGGGGAACAAGGTTCAGAGAGAGGAGAAGGAGGAGAGAGAGAGAGAGAGAGAGAGAGAGAGAGAGAGAGAGAGAGAGAGAGAGTACTTTAAACTGTGTATACTGAAGTATGCAGGCAGAAGCAAAATAAGCCCTGTACGAGATGAAAATTGATCAAAAAACCTCATAATCCTAAAACCCTGTAGAACATTTCTCAAAAATATATAGAACCATATAGAAGTTTCTAGCAGAAAAAATGACAAACAACCCACAAATACAACGTGAACATTCACACACCTAAACAGAAAAAAGGAAAAGGAAAAAAACCATTCAGAGTCAACATTTGCTAATGACGAAGAATACAAATAAATATATAAACAGAGCTAAGAAAAATGGCGTTTAGATTCAAACCTCCTAGTTGAGTTTGCATCAAAAAGGAGAAATGAAAAGGAACGAATGCAAAGACACACACACACGTTCTCCTCTCTCTCACTGCAATAAAAGCAGAAATACAGAGGGTTACTGGAGTGGATTAGCGTATAGTGTTCTCTCTGTTATGATTACTTTTTGCAGAATGGTACACTACTAATTTGTTTGCAGAGGCGGTGAGCTGCAGTTTTACTATAAATGATTCTAACCCCTACTTCCAACCTAATTCGAGTCTCTGGAGAGAGCAAGGCGGGAAGTTGTCCGAGAAAAAGACCTCGCGGGTCTATTTGGAAAATCAAAGGTAAAGGTAAGGATTATACTGTATTGTTGTTGTTATTCTATACCAATAGACTAGAAATTATATTTTGAGCTAAACTCAAACCATTTCTCATGTGCTCCTTTAACTAGTGTACTGTTTTACCATATGTATGTGAATTCGTTTTTCCGTAATTATCAAGAAAAAGAAAATGGTTAAAACCCGTAATTACGTGTTTATTTCCATTTTGCACTACTCTCATACTTCCCATCCCACTATCTTTTTACCTCTTTATGGTTATGTCTGCTTAATTTATGATATAGCCAAAATTAGATCATGCACACACAAACATGTGCTCCTTATTATATGTATGTCAATTTTTTTGGTTAAATAGGAATCTAACTACTTGACGACAAAAATCGGGTCACGTCCTCATGTCCAGTGGCGTTGCATGACATCAAGGGTGTTATATGCAAAGTTCTTAAGAAATTAAGAGAAAATATAAGTTCAGTATATTTAATTAACCGTGGTTGGAATAGAGTAGATACAGGTGTAAAATGGGGTCAGATTACATTCTAGATGGGTTAACTTAAGTGCCGTCCAATTGCTTTAACAACTACTATATGTTCATTTTAACTCTGCTCACACCGTTGGATTGCTTTATACAGTACTTTTTTGTTAACTAATGACATATTAAAGGAAACTTTTCCAAGGCTAAAAATATTTTTATTTTATTTTAAAAAGTATTGCTTTCTTTTTTTAAGTTGATGTTTTTGGCTAAGCTTTTAGGAATAAAAAATATTTTTGAATAAATGCAGAAATAATTTTTGAGAAGCAAAAAATAGCTTTTCTTCACATCATTTTTTTTTAAATCGCATGCATTTGGGGCGTCTTTGATATAAAGGAAAATGTTTTCATGGAAAAATAAGTTGTTTTATTACTTATTTTCTTTTGTTCGGTTCATGAGTGAAAAAAAATATTTGACTAGAGAGTGGAAAATACTTTTTTAGGAAAATATTTTTTTATGCTATTCTCTTCTCCCCCTTTCCCAGGTCCCCATGTTTCCTTACTCCCCTCCCCACCTCCACCCCAAATACCCAATATTTTTAAGACTCTATTTTCTTCAACAATCTAATTATTCTTCTAAACATTTTCACAAATCTAAAGAAACTAATATGCTGCTTTACTTTTTTACGCAAAACAACGTTGAAATTTATGCTTCATAACTATAAAGAAAATACTATTTCAATTTTCGTTGAGGGAGAAGGTTGAAAAAGAATTTTGATAAATGTTTTCCCTTCTCTTGATGGGGAAAATATTTTTCTCTAATTGAAGGAATATGAGTTGATGAGAAAATATTTGCTAAAATATTTAAGGCAACCAAACATGGAAACAGTGGAAAATATTTTCTACAAAATATTTTTCTGCATACCAAACACATCCTAAAAGCTGGGTCAAATATTAATCGATGCTCAAAACTATTTTTCATACTTTTTTCCCAAAAGTAATTTATGAAAAGCAATTATAAAATAAGTCACTTGGTGTTTGGACATAAGAATTATAAAATTTTAAAAAAGAAAGTAAAAAAGTAAAAAATTTAAGTAAAAATGATATTTGAAAATTAGAGTTATATTTGAATGTAATATAATTTTGAGTTATTTTTTAAATTTTTGTGAGTAATCCAAGTTAAAATTTTGAAAAATAATTGTTTGGAATTTTTTAAATTTTTAAAAACATTTAAAATTTATCTTCAACGGAAAATTAGGAATATTATGACCAAATAATGATTTTAAAAAAAAAATTAATGACCAAACGGGCTCTTAATTTTGGAAACTTGGTCAACCAGATCATAAGTAGGACACCATTGAAAGTGAAATCGCGTTGGAGAAGGACATGGGCAAAAAGTAACAGTCAAAGGGGTTTGCGACGTGTCTCATTAGATTATATATCACGATCTAGTCAAAAAAATTGGTCATTCAAAAAATAGTCAATATTTATCAATTCATTGGAAAATAATTACTATTTTGTTGCAAGTGAGATCGGTCCAGTAAAATATACTGGAGTTCGGTGCACCAGTGTATGAACTTCCTGCATATTATGCTGGACCGATATACTTTATTGGTTCCAGTATATTTATACTGAAGACTGGAGGCTGGAGCACCGGTGTTCCAAACTCCAACTCCAGTATATTATACTGGATTGGTATATTATACCGGAACTCCAGTATATTAGATTGGAGTTCTAGTAACTCCAGTATATTATGCTGGAATATTTATTTAGATTTTGAACAGTATTTTCATTCAGATTTATTTTTACATAAAAAATAATTAAATTTCAATTACTTTTAAAATTGTAATAATTTACAAACGATCACATATAAATCTGACTATTTTTGAATTTCTCCCTCTCCACAGGAAAGCTGGATCCTAATGGTGGCTAGGATTCAGCAACAGCTAGTTGGCTAATGATATAGGCGAAAATTATTTACCATTCAAATATACTACGAAGAGATAAAGACAGTATCAAATAACAACCTTAGCCATACGTTACGGTTTTTAAATTTCACATCATTCGACTCTATAATGCAGCTATAGTAGTATTAATTGACATTAACAATACGTTTTTTTTTTTAGGGGATGGGAGGAGTAACACACTAGGAAATAAATGAAAATGTCATCATAACTGGTCTCTCTCACATCCAAAAAAACACAAAGTATAATAGGATTATTTTTGTTATAACGAGGACGGAAGATTGGCCTGAAGATGGTCTATTTATCACAAGCCAACAGTCGTTGTTTTCGGGACGGTTCAAAAAGAGTGGTGGCCTAAAGTTAATTTTTAATTTGGACTTTTTAGAAGAAGAAAATAATTATTCATCTATAT
Organism: Nicotiana benthamiana; assembly: GCA_034376525.1. Taxonomy (NCBI): domain Eukaryota; kingdom Viridiplantae; phylum Streptophyta; class Magnoliopsida; order Solanales; family Solanaceae; genus Nicotiana; species Nicotiana benthamiana. Next base: position 113,726,496 of record CM067324.1, read on the forward strand.
TCTTAATTGAAATCTATTTTTCAAGCTTTCTAAGATATAAAGTTGTTAATAGTTTCTTTTTATAAATAATTTAATCTCTTTTAAGATATTGTTGATCTTAGATAATAGAAGCGGATACATAAAACTTGATATTGAAATAATTTTTAATGTTCTAATATACTTGTTGAAACGCTTAAGACCCGAGGGAAAAAGGGAAAAAAATAACGCGAAGATAGTTTTATTTAACAATACTCTTCAACTTTTGTTTTTATAGAAAAAAATAGAACTCATTTCTTTCTACAGAGAACAATAACTTTTAATTGGTGAAAAAGGATCACTCCCCTAAACCCATGTCGCGAATATAAAACTTTTTATTGTTTAAATTTTACAATTAACAATACATTTCTCACTAAAAAAGTGTAATAAACTTTTAGAATCTATTTTTGGTAATTCAATAGTCCAAATCTTATTTTTTATCTTTACCTTTTATAAAATATTTTACCTTTTTACTTTAAAATACCCAATATATTTAGACCCTTCCTCTAAAGATTGTTGTGAGATGTATATGATCCAACTTACCTTATTAATTAGATATATTGGGTTCGAGTAATGTGATTACACAAATTCGATTAAAATGTGTTCTCTCTTTTACTAGGTCTTACGCGGTACAAATCAAGATTAGTCGGGATTTCAATATAAATATGAGTAGAAAAACAAAAAAGATAAATTTGGGGCCTAGAGCCTTTGCTTTAGTGGCTTGACCCTCGGGCGCCCCGAATTGTCTCATTGAGCCTCACTTATTCATACGATTAAGATTCGATTTAAGCTTCCTTGTATTTCATTTATAACTTGGGTCACGTGATTATTCATGGGATTTTTTTCTAACTATACCATATATAAAGCCTTATTACCAAATATGTGCATAGTATGTATATTACTCACCCAATCCATAGTTTTCTTACAATTAATATACCATTCGTTTATTATGGCTGAATCTTCCATTATTAGCGTGCGAAAAATCAGGAAGAGAATCTGGGATTGATTTATCCTACATTAAATTCTCTCGAAGCTGCGTAATTTTGAATTGGAAAGGAGATTTTTGTTCTTCATCTTCATCTGTTCTTCCATATATTTTCCACCATTGATAGCCATTAAAAAGCTTGAAAGCTTTGAATTCAAATTTGGGTTTTCAAAAATCATTATTTGTTTGGATCCGGTGTTGTTGAAAATAATCGGGAAGATCAGGAAGATCGGGAAGAAGAAGAAGAAGAAGAAGAAGAAGAAGAAGAAGAAGAAGGAGAAGGAGAAGGAGAAGGAGAAGGAGAAGGAGACGGAGAAGGAGAGGAAGAAGAAGAAGAAGAAGAAGAAGAAGAAGAAGAAGAAGAAGAAGAAGAAGAAGAAGAAGAAGAAGACATATTTTCAGAAATTGTAGATAAATTATAGAATTATAGATAAATTGTAGATTGGGAAGACTAAAACTTAGGCAAATCTTCTACAATTATGCCGAAAAGGCCAACTATGCTACAATTGAAATGGGAATTGGGATATTAAAATTCAATATATTCAATTTGTAGATATTTTGTAGATAAATTGTAGATTATTTGTATTCTGATTGCAGATGCATTATTTTCTGTTTTCACAAATCCAAAACGACTAAAACTTCTACAAAATCTTCTGCAAAAAACAGTCTACAATTTATCTACAATTTTCTAATTTTTCTACAACATGATATACGTGCAACATGCCTCCTACCCATACTAAAATACAACAATGGATGAATATCGATCAAGAAAGTGTAAAAAAATCTCCAAAAAATCAGTGAGTTTTAAAATCCACTTCTATAAAAATAGAATTATGAAAATGTACTAATATAGGAAATTTTTTTGCCTAGAAAATGTTGTTAATAAACTATAGAAACGAAATCTAAAAAATTCCTATGTGAAAGGAATGGTTGTTCGTGCAACTAATGATGTCGTTTTTATGGTTGGAGGAAGGCAGAGCTAAGGTGTTTAGAAAAAAGGGAACGTCGGCATGAATATTAAGTCTTTAAACAAAAAAAGGGTCCATTTTTGTACCTTGAATTAAGGAGGGACATATACTGCATTAATTATATCCCTGATTTTAATTATGGTATATAAATAATAATTTGATATGCTGAATGTAATTAACTCAAACCTTAAACATTAAGAGTAATAAGATTTCATATGTGATATAGGAAGGTAAAAATCCAATTATTCATCTAAGCAATAACCAAACAACATGAAGTCCTAAATTTTCAGTTGGAAACAACGGTTGATAAAGAGTAGAAAAAGTTTTTGAAAAGTTAATAAAGAATGCAAATTTTAAAGAGACACAAGGCTCTACTCTTGCTAAGCAATTTTCGTTTTTCAGGACCAAAGTATGAACAATACAACATTATTCATACGCAATCTGTTATCTTTACAACGACCTTACTTGAACAGGATCTGTTCTATAGGCTCGTACCACTGTATCCTTGAGTTATAAGGAGACAGAAAACCAAGTCTGGTTGATGAGGCATGACAATTGGATCATAGCGTGATTAACAGCTCTCATTGTCCTCGGGCTATGGTGCCGTAGATGATCGTTCTCAGTCCCTAACCATGGGTGGGTGCTGGGATGGTCTAATGGTTGTCTGATAGACTCTTCAATTTTTCTTTCAAAACCAAAGGGCATTACTGCCTATAATGAGGGTTCAATGGATGTTGACCTTAGCTCCATCCAAGAAGACGTCAACAATGCATTAATTGTTGACAAAAAAGACCTGACAACTGAAGAGAATGAAGCCACAACAGCCAAAACTCACATCAATACCAACAAACATAGTACAAACCCTAGTAGCAAACCTCCAGCATGCGTTACCCCTCCTGCACCAAAAAACCATGCACATTCAATAATAAGAGCACCAATACATTTAAGCCCCCAACCTGCGACAAAATAGAATTAGAACAAACTTGAACACTAAAAAAAAATCACCAACACCAAGAACCTACCAAAGATGCCAAGGTTACCCACCAACAATATCTACAGGAGACAACAAAGAAATCACATGAGGAACATTTGGGCACGCAACCAAGCTTCTCAACCGATAAAAAACCAAGCGCTCGGACAAAGCCAACCACTAGTGTACGCAACGCCTCCGCTAGCAATGAACCATACACCATTATCATGGCTGGAATACGGCTTAACGGGATTCTCACTAAATATGAACCTACATCTAGAGGGGAGGGATATCATAATACAAATAGAGAACCCAAGCTACCTAGCCCAAATTGTAACAGAGAGATTAAGGGTCGGATTGGACAATATGGCCAACCACCCATGGCTAACCCTAATGCATCCATAACCCCAACCAAACCTCCAGCACCCGACCATGGGGCTCACGCATCCCCATGGAACCGCCTCCAGAGGAACATCCCAAGCACCCCAATTCCCCTAAGCATGAACCTCCCGATATTCCACAACAACCCTACCCAAAACCACCCTCCTCACATGAACTACTCCAACATAGAACAAGCCCAAAAATTCACTGCCCCATCTCCAACAGTGCAACTGACGGACGAGGGGGGAGAAAGGGAAGGAACATCAACAACACGAAGAGTGGAATACGCCATGCTATGCACGTCAAAAACATTAGTGTTCAAGTAAAGAAGATAAAAAAGGGTAATCTTACGTTGCCCAACAAATTTGAGGAAGTGCTCAATCAATATAAGGAAAATAACGACACCAATAACCTTCAAATGGAATAGTAATGATCCAACCATGAATGTCAGTAGAACCACGCCGAGCCCGCCACATGCACAGGCGGAGGAGAACACCCAACCCCCATCTAGACCAATGAGTATGATCGTATGGAACTGTAGGGGAGCGGGGAATGAAGAGTTTAGAAGAACCTTCAGATCTATGCTGGACTACAATAGGCCTTTCCTAGTAGCACTCTTGGAAACAAAAATGGCGGACTACGGAACACTCAAGAGCTATTTCGGATTCACTCACATGACACAGGTAACGGCGCAATGTAACTCGGGAGGCATGGTTATGATGTGTAATGCTTGAGATATTCTGGTAGGTCAAATCGGAACAACTGACCAAGAAATCCATGTCATGATCAAGGTAAACAACTCTATCTCAAAACCCTAGCTGCTATCCATTGTTTATGCTAGTAACTTAATAGAAGAGAGAACTATTTTATGGAACAATCTAAAAACAGTTGCAAATAGTTTTAAGGGGGCCTGGTTAGTCACATGAGACTTCAATGGAGTCACCAAATCAAATGAAAAATTCGGAGGCCTCTCTATTAATTACCCCATGGTGGCAAAATTCCTTAATTGTCTAGACTACTGTGGGCTTATGGATCTAGGGTATAAGGGCTCAAAATATACCTGGACTAATAAAAGGAAAAAAACTAGAACCTTAATTATGGAAAGGCTAGATAGATATGTAGCAAATGTAAATTGGATTAATCTTTTTAATGAAGCACATGTTACTCACTTAACTAGAATCCTCTCTGACCATTGTCCTGTAAAATTAGACCTTTTCAAAAACTTTTCCCATAGTAACAATATCTTTAGGTTGGAATACATGTGGCTATCTCACCCGTCCTTTAAAAACCTTGTTAAGGAGTCCTGAACCAACCAGGATAACATACTACGAGCAATCAAATACTTTACTAAAAATGTAAAGGAATGGAACACTAGCACCTTCGGCAATATTTTTCATTAAAAATATGTACTAGTTTCTAGAATCAATGGGATTCAAGAATCCCCAAAATACACGACTAGTCAATTCCTCCTGGATCTAGAAACAAACCTTATGGAGGAACTAAATGAAACCCTAATAATGGAAGAGGAATTTTGGAGGCTCAAATCTCAAATACAGTGATTAAATGAAAGAGATGCGAGCACAAAATTCTTTCATACTACCACAATACAAAGAAGAAGGAAAAATAAAATTCTAAGTCTTAAAGACAAAGTGGGCAATTGGTTTTACGACCAAAAGGAGGTAAAATATCTAATAAATAATTACTACAAAAATCTCTTCGCTACAAGCCACAACAAGTCCCATAAAACAAATCACTATATGTCCTTCTATGCAACCCTGAATAATATGGACCAAAAAAATATACCTCATGAAGTCACAGTTCGAGAAATTAAAAGTGCCCTGGACTCTTTGAAGCCATACAAAGCCCCAGGGCCAGATGGCCTTCACCGATTTTTTAACCAAAAATTCTGGAATAAAACTAAAGAAGCACTAATTGACTTCTGCAAAGACACATTTAGGGAAAGGAAAATGGCAGAGGACATGAATAGCGCATATATCTGTCTAATCCCAAAGTGCCAAAATCCTGAAACTATCAAGCAATATCGGCCAATCAGCTTGCGTAACACAGCCTACAAAGTAGTCACAAAAGCCATTGTCAACAGAATCAAACCCTTCTTGGCTAAACTAATCCATCCAATACATACCAGCTTCATAAAGGGCAGAAGATCATCCGAAAATGCTATTATCATCCATGAGAACCTAAACCACTTCAAAAAAAATTAAAGGATTAAAAGGGAAAATGCTTCTTAAAATAGATTTGGAAAAAACTTTCGATAAGCTGGAATAGTCCTTTATAAAATTCTCACTAACATCCCTAAATTTAGTCGACCAAATTATGTCCTGTATCTCCACTACGTCTACCTCTATCGTAGTCAACGGCTCCAACTCTGATTTCTTTAGACCATCCACAGGTATCTGATAAGGTGACCCTCTATCCCCCTATATATTTATCATATGCATGAAAATGTTGTCACGACTAATCAATCACGAAATTAACTGATGTAGATGGGACCCAATAAAGATCTCCCTAAACAAACCCCCTTATCACACCTATTCTTCGAAGATGACCTAATCTTACTAGCAAACGCTAATCAAAAGAGCTACATTCTATAATAGATACCCTCAATAATTTCTGCGCACCCCCGTGGAAGTCCATCAACTTTAACAAATCAATGTTAATATTTTCCGAAAATGTGTCAACTATCTTAAAAAACAACTTTAGCAATTGCCTCTCAATAAATTACATGAGAGATTTCGGAATGCATCTAGGGTTCCCTATAGGACTCTCTAAGCCCTCAAATAAAGACTTCCAGTATATCATCGACCGACTAAACAACATGCTAAAAGGGCGGAAAATTAATCTCCTCAATATAGCTAAGGGTGCAAATGGGCCGGGCCTGAACCAGGACCGGACCGGGACCGCGGTCCTGGCGGTCCTGGTGGGCCTAGTGGACCGGTCCTTGCGGTCCCGGTCCTACCGGTCCATTAAGCCCGTGATGGGTCGGTCCTTAGCTTCGAACTGTCAGGCCCGGGACCGCCAGGCCCGGCGGGTCTGGCGGGCCCAACGGCTATTTTTAAAAAAAATATTTTGAAAAATCAGTAACGGCTATTTTCAAAAATAGCCGTTTGGAACTTTGTAAAATAGCCATTTGGCCCCCAAACTTTAATTTAACCCCAAACTTTATATAGTTACACTTTTTCCCATTTCTCAACTATAAATATCCCCTCATTCTTTCATTTTTATTCACCAATTCATCAATATCTCTCTATCTCTCTCAAGCTCACTTTCAATCTTTCTACTACAATTGCTTAATTTATTGTTGAAAATTCGTGAAAAATTGTGAAGTTGTTGAATTGAAGTTTTCAAGTGTTCAACGATTTTCAATTTTCAAGAAGTTGTTCGGCAATCCGGTAAACTCGTTTCAATTCTTACGTTTTAATAATATATTTTGTGTTGTTTAGTTTGCATAATTCTAATTAGGATCACATTTTCTTTGAAAAAAATGTTCGGTAAAGGAAAAGGTAAAACCGGTGAAAGTAGTGGCCATATTACTACCCTTCCCCCGGCTCCCCGTCCTACAAAAGATAAGCAAGTTGAAAGTAGTAGCTAACCTAGACGTCCTACTCTGCCTCCCGTAATGCTTGATAGTGATCACCCTTGTTTTCAATTTACCGATAGTGAGTTTCTACATGATGTTGCAGTAGGTGATAGATTAGATGATGAAATTATGAATGCTCTTTATCCTAATGAACCTATCTTAGAGGAAAATGAGGATGATAATGATGATGATGAAACCCAAGCACCAGATTTAGATGATACACCTACTAGTCATGTTCATAACTCAAGTAATGCACCGGCACACCCACCTGTAGAAACTCCAACTTTTAGTAGACAGCCTGCTAAATGTGCAGAAACATCATTAGTTTGGCATTTTTTTAATCAAGTAAGAGAACAAAATAAGGGTAAGTGTAAAACTTGTGGGAAATTACTTGTTCATAAATTTACTGGAGACTGTAGCGGCACATGTAGTTTGGTTAGGCACATAAAAATACACCCTAGAGATAAGGCTAGATTTTTTCAAATGCAAGCGCAGCAAGAGGGGACAAGTGTAGATTCTCAAGTTATCCCTAGTACAGGTTCAAATCTAGTTCAACCAGGAATTAACACTGTCACTGGAGGTATTCTATATTACGATCCAAATAGAGATCGTGAAGAATTAGCGAAGATGATTACTGTTATGTGCTTGCCTTATACTTTTGCTTCTAATCCTAATTGGGTTCACTATATTAGAAGAGTTTTTAATCCTACATATAAAGGTTGGCTTCGCGCAACAGTTAAGGCCGATATTTATAAATTCAAACATGAATATGAATAATATTTGCGCTAATTATTTACTCATATACCTAATCGGATTTCCTATTACAACTGATATTGCTAGAAGTAATAATGACTGTGATTATCTAACTGTTAAAAGTCATTGAATAGATGAGGACTGGACATGCAAAAACGCATAATTGCATATAGAATAATTAATTCACGTCACACGGGTAGGTTTATAGCTAACAGTGTTTCAGATATATGTAGATATTTTTTCTTTAGCGATCAAATAATGGCAGTTTCTATGGATAATGCTTATTGTAACACTAGTGCAATAGGCATGATAAGAAAAACCCTTAATCCTGCATTTAGTAATATTTGCCATGTTAGATGTATTTGTCATAATTATCATTTAATTGTTGGTGATGATATGCGAATATTAAACATAGAAATTGAAAAGGTTCGAATGACTCTTAATTAGCTATTTTATTCAAACCGTAGAACTAGACTCAGGGAGTATTTTAAAAAAATGTGATGAATATGGCCTTAGAGAAAGAAAGGTTCCTAAACCTTGCCCGACTAGGTGGGATTTTATGTACGAAAGTTTAGTAGTTGCATATGAATATAGAAACCCAATTAATGCTACGTTTAATTCTCGGGTAGGTGGTGAGGATGATGATGAAATGCTTACTACCCAAGATTGGACTAACGTTAAAATTCTTTTAGATTTTTTAGAACATTATCAAGTTGCTACAAATGCATTTTCTGGGCAATATTATCCTACTATTTCAAACTGTTTAGTTTATATTGCCGCACTAGCTGATTTGTTTGTTGAATTTAGCAAGGGTGGGGATATTTATGGACTTGCTATAAATGAAATGAAACAAAAATTTAAAAAATATTTTCCTTACCCTCATATTTTTGGTGTAGCTGCAATGTTAAATCCAACAATGAAATTGGGAGGTCCTCATTTTTGGTATTCTAATATTTATAAAGCTTTAGATCTTTCAGAAGAGGAACTTGCTACACTTGCTGATGCAAAAGCATCAATTAAAATTAATGCTCAAACTGTTTATAATGCTTATAAACAGGCGAAAGAGCATGCTAGGCCAAATATTCCAACCCCTACTTCGTCTAGCTCACAATCGTCAAAAAGAGATGCGGGCTTAACAGCTCTTAAATCTTGCGCAGTTCCGGGGTTCTCAAGGTGATAATTATGATGAAATTTCAGATCTAAATGAGCTTCAAGTTTACTTGTCACAGGGACTTGAAAAGGAGAATCAGACGACTCTTTCGATCTTTTGGAATGGTGGAAGTCAAGGGAAAAATATTTTCCGATTCTTGCAAGGATGGCTCGGGATGTTTTATCAATTCAAGCTTCAACTGTTGCATCGGAGAGCGCGTTCAGTCAAGCAAGACTACAAATCGGTGATCATAGAGCGGCGATGAGGGAGAGCTTGGAAAAATCGGTGCTTTTTAGAGATTGGATCCACGCGGAAAGAAGAAACGTTGGAATTGCATAATCGTAACCAGCGATAGATGAAGCATATGAAGAAATGATAGCAGAACTTTCGGAGGATTCGGCTTCGCCTAGAACTGGTGATGAACAAGCTTCGTTTCCACCACCACCAACACAACCTCCTCCCAACCTTGACGGATTTATGAGATTTGTTAGAGATACAATGTAGATTATCATGTAACTTGTACATTGGCACATCTTCTTTTAGTTTTTTTTTTCATTTTAATGGTGGTATTAGTACATTGTTGTGCTCATTCCATTGGGGGAAGGAAGACTAAGAAAGATATGCCATTTTGGTCAATAAAAATTATAAGACATATCCTTGAATATCTTTTTTCTCAATATTTCTTTGTCTTTACTTCGATATCAATCATTGAATATATATATATATATATATATATATATATATATATATATATATATATATATATATATATATATATATATATATATATATATATATATATATATATATATATATATATATATATATATATATATATATATATATATATATAACATACAATATATACTACAATAAACTAAACTACAAGAAAATATATAAGTAATAACATATATACATAAGATACAATATATATAAGAGAATATATATACAATATACATAAGAGATATAATATATATACAATATATACTAATTACTACAACACAATATACTAATTACTACAACACAATATATATATTATATACAATATATACTAATTACTAAAACACAATATATACATAATATATATATCAATATATACATAATATATAATATATACTAATTACTACAACACACTATATACATTATATACAATATATACTAATTACTACAACACAATATATACGTAATATATATTAATATATACATAATATACAATATATACTAATTACTACAACACAATATATACATAATATACAATATATACTAATTATTACAACACAATATACAATGAAATATATATTATATATACTATACTAGTAACTTAGTACACCATATAAAATATATTCTACACTATACTAATAACTACTATACAAGATATTACTTTAAAAAAAACCCCGTCAGGCCCGTCAGGTCCGCCAGGCCCGGCCCGTCAGGCCCAGGGCCACTGTGGGCTTACGCCCGTAATGGGCCGGTCTCAACCACCAGGACCGCCAGGCCCGGGACCCCGCCAGGCCCGGCGCACGAAGCCCGGGACCGCGAAGCCCGGCCCGTCAGGCCCATTTAGGCCCGAGCCGGGGCCAGAAGACACCCTTAAATATAGCTGGAAGGACCACACTCATAAAATCAATTTTGGCCGCAATTCCTAATCACGTCACGCAAATTTTCAATCTCCCACATGCTACCATCAAGATCATCGACAAATACAAAGGAACTCCCTATGGGGGAGCACCTCAGAAAAAAGGAAATGCCATCCGGTAATTGGGACACAATTACAAAGCAAAAAAAAAAAAAGATGGGGGTTTGGGGCTATACAAAACAAAATGTAAAAACCTATCTTTTTGCGCAAGTCTAGCTTGGAGATACAAAAAAGACAATAATAGCAGCAGGGTACTCCATAGTATATATGAGAAAAAAAATCAAAACAAAGCTTGAACCTCCAAGAGAAAAATGGAGCCCATATATGGAAAAACATAGTCCGAGGCTCAAATTTTTGCAAAACTGGCATACACTGGGAAATTGGGAATGGGCAATCAATTAGGGTCTGGCAAGATGTCTGGCTAGGAAATAAGGAATCTCTAATAGCCCAAATCCAAGGTCCATTAATGAAACACGAACAACACCAACCATTATCAGACATTATCGAAAACAATTCCTTTAACTTAAATAATTTATCTCTCCAGCTACCCATTGAGGTTAAGAATAAAATCTACATCATCTACATCAAGCAAATACAACCCATCGAAGATAATTATAACTGGGATAATAGTTCAGACGGGACCTTCACCATCAAATCCTCTTATTAAATAATACAAGGTAAAGAAAAGGAAACTACACAGGACTACAAAAGACTATGAAAAATTAACACTCTTAACAAAATAAAATTCTTCATATGGACACTATTCACAACAAGCTCCCACAGCACAAATGCTATTCAATAGAAATATCACCAACTCCCCAAACTGCCACATTTAGCACTGAGGGGGAAGATATAATGCATATTTTTTTTAGATGCAAGCACTCCAAAACTATCTGGACTCAAATGGATTTTAATCTCTTACCCTCAGAATCCCCTGACAATTACACACTCCACGACTGGTTAAGGCTCAAAGCAGCTCGAATACAACATTCAATGAATATCTCAACTAGTCTGATGTCCTGCCCGTTATCCTCTGACAGCACAAAAATGAGATGATATTCAACAACAATAGCAAACCTCTCCTATTAAAAAACATAGTTAACAAAGCCATGGAATATAAGTTACTGGCCACAGAACAAAAGCGACTCTTCACACCTAGAAATACCACTCTCATAAAATGGAACCCGCAAGAACAAAATAACTATAAACTGAATGTGGATGGATCATGCAGTGGCAACCCGGGCAAAGGTGGAATCGGGGGAGTCATCAGAAGGGGCTACGTGGAATGGGTACTAGGTTACAACATCAGTATTTCACATGCAACAACTATTTACATGGAAACACTAGCACTACTGCATGCGCTGGAATTAGCTATACAAAACAAATATCTACCCCTCACTATTGAAACAGATTGTAAGGAGCTCATCAATTTAATCCATAATAAGGACTGTGCCTTTAATCAGATTGATGACTGCAGGTTCCTACTGAGTAGCGGGTGACCCGCCACTACAGCACGTTCACAGGGAAGCGAACCAGGTGGCTGATTCAATGGCGAAGAATGGAAGAAGATCAACAACTTTTGGAAGCTTAACAACTTATCTTATTCCTCCTACTTTTGTTGCTAATATTTATGAAAGGGACATGCTAGGAAATGCGTATCCTAGATTAGCTCCCGTTTATAATGTACTTTGTAATGACTCTTAATATGTATTTTTAATATATGTCTTAGTTACAAAAAAAAAAAAAGACTCCACAATACATTAACTACATAGTGTAAAGCTCAAATAAGACTTTAATCAAAAGGATTCATTCATTGAGGAGTTTCTTATAGAATACAAAACCTGAGAATAATTTTACTCACGCCTCAATTTTACTCTATCTTCGATCCTGCTTCATATTCTCTTGGTTATAAAAACAAGCCCCTATTCCTATCAGACGAGAGAAAGGCAATGACAAAGTGATTACCCTAATAACAATTTAGTTTAAGATTACAAGATTTCAAAAGTTTTATTTATATTTTTAAACTTCATACCACTCAAATTAAGGCACATAAAAAAAAAGACAGAGAATACTAATTTCAGAAAAAGAGATATATTTGAAATTCAGATTGACTAGAAAATAAATAAAAAAAGGACAAGAAGAGCATAAAATGCAAATAAAGGAAAAACTAAATAAACCCTCTAGAACTATTCTAAAGCTTCAACTCCAAGTCCAAGCTTTTATCGTCATCATCTTCGACGTCGACAAAAGTAAAAGGCTTATTTTCTAGTTTCAAGATATAAGGCTTTGTGAGGCCAACATTGTCAATCTCCATATCATTGTATTTTGATTGGGGAAACTTTGCACGGAAAATAGCATGATTATTCCTTCTTGAAAGAAAATGAGATTGTGCTTGTTTAGACTTGAAAATTGGCCTCCTTGACAATGAGGAACCTGTAAAATTGGCTTTAAATTGTTGTCGTATTGGTAGTTCTTGCATCACTTGATGCATTTCCAATATAGGAGAATTAGGGGATACATATGAATTTTCTTTCGCCACGTCATTATTTTCATGTACGTTCTTACCATTTCGTTGAAGTGACAGAGTGTAACCTTCCCTCTCATGAATCTGAAAATGATAAATAAGTTGTACGGCATGAGGAAATATTTGGCCACAAATTCGACATGCAATAGGGTTCCATCGAGCAGCACTTCCTCTCGCGCTCGTAAAAGCCACCATATTTAGTCCTGAGCTATCTCTATTCTTGACAAATCAAAAGAGCTACTGTAGCAAAGAAATAAAGTATTTGCTTTCACTTTAGAGAGAAGAGGGCAGAGAAAAAAACGTCGTTTGATCTAATACCTTTACAATAAAATAAAGATTATTTATATGTGGGAGGAACAACATTATTGTGAAATTAATTAAGGTTTGGATTGCCATAATCTTGTCACTACCTAAGAAAACACACAATTTGCATGCACCATGCAAGCTATGCTTGAATAAGCATAAATTGTCATTTTCCTATTTTATGGCACTTAGTAATTATTGCAATGAATGTTTTAGGACAAATGGCGAATTTTTTTACATCGAATACTGCACCACGATGAACTGTTATACTTTAATTTATTGTCTTCTATCTCAGATTCTAGAGAAGAAGTCACAATTAAATGTTGATTTGTCCGTTTGCTTAACAAATTAAAACGCACTGCTATCAATTTGAAATTCGAAATATTAAGAAAATTTTGGGTCGCCATCTTTCAATTTAAGTTAGATGAATCAGATGGAGTTCAATTGTATAACATGTCCAGTTGTTCACTGACTGAACTCCTAAAAGGATAAAGTATTAAAATGGTCCAGAGTTTTAGAGTTGTTAACAGATTAAATGCTAGCTTGGTGTATTAATTCATCAAAATTGTTCCAATGACTGGAGTGCATTAGTATAATTGTTCCAAGCTCTTATTGAAACGATGTACTCTCTCTCTATTTCACGTCCATTAAAAATAATAAATATAATATGTATTTTATCATATAATTAGTAACGATGATAATACTCTTTCAAAAAGTTTTGGGAATAAGTTTAAAAATAAGTAATTAATAATATGGGTAAAACAGGAAAAAAAAATCTTTTTTTTTCTTTAGTATAGAGGAATAAGTAACAATGAAAATGTACTTTTAGTATTGTGAATAATTAAAAGTGAATGGAAGAAGTAATAGATTATTGGAAAATGCACAAGCACTCACCTAACATATGACCGAAGATCCAATTACATACATTTTCTTTTCGAAAGTTCTATTATTTTCCTAAATTATTTTAAAATAAAATTATTATCTCCATAAATGCGTACATGGCAAAGTGAGTGTATTTCACTCTAGAGAGAGCAACAAATACAAATACTAAATTTTTATTTTTAATGTGTCTATTAAATATATACAACTTTTTAGTTTTTCTTTTCTTTCCTGTTTCTATCTCTTTTTTAATTTCGTTTTCTTCTTCTAACCGACTAGCAACATGGCAGATGCTACCATCGCGTCGCAATCCCCAAATTTCTCTGCACTAAAACCCTAATTTATACTCTCCACCCTCTTATTTCCACAAGTCCCCTGTTTTTCCAACTCCCCAACTCTCTCTCTTATGGGGTACGGTCTGCCGTCACCGCCGCCCCCGCGACTTGGCTGGCCGCCGACCACGAGCCCCCTCTATCTCTCTCATCTATCTCCCTTTGTGTAACTAGCTTTTTAAGAATAATTTTTTTAAACAACTCATTAATTGCAGATTCATTCTAAATAATTTGAGAAGTAAACAAATCTGTGAGGATTCGGGGTTGTAGAAATTTTTTTCCTACTATCTGTCCATAAATTAGTAAGAAAAATAACCTGGTGTGAAGGAAGTCCTATGCCAGAAAGTTTCTGACCATCAAAATTCATTTTTCCGGCCAAATTTTTCGGAACTTTCATTAGTGGGTCGATCATATTAATAGCAGATCCCACCATTTATGATTATATTCTTCTTGCATAACCACAAACTAAAGAAATAATTTCATACTTGATAAATTAAAAAGAAGAAGGGCGAAAAAAAATCTGGAAAGAATTTTGTGGGAGCGGGGGTGGTCGTGATTTGGGAAGAAGGTACGTAATTGGAGGAAGAGAAGGAAAAGAAAAAGAAAGAAAAAGAAAGAATAGAATAATAAAACAAAAATCAAGGGAAAGAATATAAAAAGATTAAAAAAATATTTCTAATGAAATGTATCTGGCGCCTGGCTTCAACGGTCAACGTATGATGTGGTTGTGGCCTTTTAAGGGTGTAACAATTTTGTGAAAATAAAGTGTATAATTGAAACTTGTTATAGACTAAAGTAAAGACAAGAACAATTATGCAAGAACAATAGCAATAGAGAGAAGAGTAGAGAGAGTTCTTCTTATTGAGAGTTAGGAGTGAATTACAATGGTAGAGAGCACCTCTATTTATAGGGAGGAGGAAGATCTTGCTACCAATAATAGGACTCTAAAATCTCTCTAATTAAATACATTAAAGACATTCACCTTAAATAGAAGTGTAAGAATCTTCTATTTCATAACACTCCCCCTTGAATGTCTATTCAATGATGTGCCTCGTTAAAACCTTAAAACAAAACCCAATGGGAAAAATTAAAGTAAGGAAAGAGTACACATGTTTGAATATGCGCCTATTGGTTGCCTCGTTAAAAACCTTGCAAGGAAAACCCAATTGGGACAAAACCTTGTAAGGGAAAAAGAGTGCAACGCGCCTTAACTCCCCCTGATAAGAACATCAATTTATGTCCTTAAGTCTTCGCATTCCGATCTTGTGAACTAGCTTCTTGAAGGTTGACTTTGGTAGAGATTTTGTGAACAAATCAGCCAAATTGTCACTTGAACGAATCTGTTGAACATTGATATCACCATTCTTTTGAAGATCATGTGTGAAGAATAACTTTGGTGAAATATGCTTCGTTCTATCTCCCTTTATGAATCCTCCCTTCAATTCAGCTATACATGCTGCATTATCTTCATATAAAGTTGTGGGTAGTTTATCACATTTCAAACCACATTTGTCTTGGATATGATGTATTATCGACCTTAGCCACACACACTCCTGACTTGCTTCATGAATAGCAATTATCTCGGCATGATTAGATGAAGTAGCCACAATTGATTGCTTAGTCGATCGCCAAGATATGGCGGTTTCTCCACAGGTAAACACATAACCCGTTTGAGACCGAGCCTTGTGTGGGTCAGACAAATATCCAGCATCAGCATAACCAACAAGATCCGGGCTGCAACTCTTTCCATAAAATAGGCCCAAATCGGTAGTCCCCTTTAGGTACCGCAATATGTGTTTGACCCCATTCCAATGTCTCCTCGTAGGAGCTGAGCTAAATCTTGCTAAGACATTAACTGAAAAAGAAATGTCAGGCCTTGTAGTATTTGCAAGATACATCAATGCGCCAATTGCGCTAAGATATGGTACTTCAGGACCAAGTATCTCTTCATTCCGTTCTTTAGGTCGGAATGGATCTTTGTTCAAGTGAACGAACAACCATCGGTGTACTTAACGGATGTGCGTCATCCATATAAAACCGTTTCAATACCTTTTCTATATAGGTAGATTGATGAACAAAAATTCCGTTTGCCAAATATTCAATTTGCAAACCAAGACATAGTTTAGTCTTCCCGAGATCTTTCATCTCGAATTCATCCTTTAGATAATCAATTGCCTTTTGGAGTTCTTCAGGGGTTCCAATAAGGTTTATGTCATCAACATATACGGCAAGTACAACAAATCCCGATGTTGTTTTCTTTATAAACACACATGGGCAAATGGCATCATTTATATAGCCTTCTTTCAACAAGTACTCACTTAGACGATTATACCACATTCGTCCTGATTGCTTTAGACCATACAAGGACCTTTGCAATTTGATTGAAAACATTTCCCGAGATTTGGAATTGTGCGCATTTGGCACCTTGAGTCCATCGGGAATTCTCATGTATATGTCGTTATCAAGTGAGCCATAAAGATAGGCAGTAACGACATCCATTAAGTGCATGTCCAGCTTCTCATGGACAGCAAAACTTATGAGATAACGAAAGGTTATCGCATCCATTACAGGCGAATATGTCTCTTCATAATCGACACCAGGCCTTTGGGAAAAACCTTGTGCAACAAGTCGTGCTTTGTATCTTTGTACTTCATTTTTCTCATTTCGTTTGCGTACAAAGACCCACTTGTAGCCAACGGGCTTAACACCATTAGGTGTTTCAACTATAGGGCCAAAAACTTCACGTTTTGCCAGCGAATTCAATTCAGATTGAATTGCTACTTGCCATTTTGGCCAATCATGTCTTTCTCGACATTCTTTCACAGATTGAGGTTCGAGATCCTCACATTCTTTCATAATGTTAGATGCTACATTATAAGCAAAGACATTATCTACCACAACATCCACTCGATTAATATTTGCCTCAATATTAATTGGATTTGGGAGTAGTTCCGTATTTTCAAGAGTTTCAGGCTCAATAGATTCTTCGTGAATCTCGGAATTAATCAAATCATGAGCGTCCTCATGTGATTCTTTCATAGTGTCATTTAGATCGTTCTTTTTCCTCTTTCTAGGATTTCGATCTTTGGAACCTAATGGTCTGCCACGCTTCTGGCGTGCATTTGACTCATTGGATATGACACTAGATAATTGTCCAATAGGGACTTCAATACGGATCGGAACATTTTCCGCAGGAATGTGGGATTTCGTTATCCTCTTCAAGTCCGTAAATGCGTCAGGCATTTGATTTGCTATTCTTTGCAAATGGATAATCTTTTGTACCTCTTTCTTACAAGTAGAGGTATGTGGATCAAGATGAGATAATGATTCATTTTTCCACAAAATTTCCCGTTTGGTTTCACCAACTTCTCCCCCTAATTTTGGGAAAAGTGTTTCATCAAATCGACAGTCTGCAAATCGTGCAGTAAACAGGTCGCCTGTCAATGTTTCAAGGTAGCGAATGATGGAGGGCGAATCAAACCCAACATATATTCCTAACCTTCTTTGCGCACCCATTTTGGTGCGGGATGGCGGTGCTACAGGCACATATACGGCACATCCAAATATCCTTAAATGGGATATATCGGGTTCATGACCCAAAACCAATTGCAACGGAGAATACTTGTGGTAATTCGTCGGCCTGAGACGAATTAGCATTGCTGCATGCAATATGGCATGACCCCACACTGAAGTGGGCAGCCTCGTTCTCATCAGTAATGGCCTTGCAATCAACTGCAAGCGCTTAATTAACGATTCTGCAAGACCGTTTTGAGTGTGAACATGGGCTACAGAATGTTCAACTTTTATCCCGATTGATAAGGAATAATCATTAAATGCTTGGGATGTAAACTCAGCAGCATTATCCAGTCTAATGGACTTGATTGGATTATCTGGAAAGTGTGCTCGTAGCCGAATTATTTGTGCCATTAACTTCGCAAACGCCAGGTTGCGAGATGACAACAGGCACACATGAGACCATCTACAGGATGCGTCTATCAAGACCATGAAATACCTAAACGACCCACTAGGTGGGTGAATAGGTCCACAAATGTCCCCTTGTATATGTTCCAGAAACTGGGGTGACTCAGTCCCAACCTTTGTTGGGGATGGTATGATAATCAGCTTGCCTTGATAACACGAAGTGCAAGGATATTCATTACTTGAGAGATTTTTGAAATTCTTTAACGGATGCCCATATGAGCTTTCTATAATCCGTCTCATCATGGTTGATCCTGGGTGACCCAGTCGATCATGCCAAAGTACAAATGTATTGGACTCAGTATTCTTTAGATTTACTGTTGAATGTTCCTCAATTGCACTAATTCTTGTCCAATACAGGCCACAAGATAAAGACGGGAATTTCTCAATAACCCTCTTTTGGCCGGAGACATTCTTTAAAGTGAGGACGAGATATTCAAGATTATCTTCATCCATTGTCTCAATATTGTAGCCATTCCGGCGTACATCTTTAAAGCTCAACAAGTTTCTCATAGACTTGGAGGAGAACATTGCATTCTCTATGATTAACATCGTGCCCTTGGGCAGAGTTACAATAGCTCTTCCGGAGCCTTCAATCAATTTACTACTTCCAGAGATTGTAGTAATGTTTGCCTTACACATATTCAGTTGAGAGAAATACTTCCTTTCTTTGAGTATTGTATGTGTAGTACATGAATCAACTAGGCAAATACTTTTACAGTTGGATGTTGATCCAAGTTCGCTTTGTGAGATATCCATTTTGCTTTCCCATAGTTTGACATACAAAAAAGAAAATACACGAACATAAGAATAAACAAGTTCAATCCTTTTGTGTCACATAATATTTTCAAAATCTGCTACTAACAGTTGACTAACAAAATCAGATATGTTGTCCATAATCAATTACTATGCAGTTTGAAAATTTCAGCGTTTTTCATAAGACAATCGATTATTAAACACACAATCGATTGTTGGAACATAGACAATCGATTGTTAAACACACACAATCGATTATTTGTTATTTTTGAAAAACTTCAGATCACACTGTTTAAGACAATCGATTGTTCGATATCGACAATCGATTGTGGATGATTTTTGAAAAATTCCGGACCTCACTGTGTCTGACAATCGATTGTTCAGACATAGACAATCGATTGTTGATCATTTTTGAAAAATTCTGGACCTCACTGGATAAGGCAATCGATTGTTCAGACATAGACAATCGATTGTTGATCATTTTTGAAAAATTCCAGGCCACTATTTTTAAAGACAATCGATTGTTGATCATTGACAATCGATTGTTTTGCAGTTTTATGCGAAACGTGAGATAACCGACTAGTTTTTCAGGCTAGTCGATTACCTCTTACTGGAAAATAAAGATTTTATTGATATTTGAGCATATTGAAAACATTCTAATGAACTACTACAAACATCACATCATGAACTAACTAATACGAGCTAATGCTAATGACTATTAATTTATTCATTGACTAATACAAGTAGAATCAAACAGCTCCATCTTCTTTCATCACGGTTCCGTCACCGATTAGGTGGTCTATCTTTCCCTCGGGTTGCTCAAAGAAGTCTGCCACATCCAGGTGGGTGAAGTCAAAGTTGTCGTCAGAGACAAAATTTGTTTCAGGGCATTTTCTCATTCGAGATGCTTGATAAAGGTCAACCAAGTGTCTTGGTATTCGGCAAGTCCTAGACCAGTGCCCGTTTCCACCGCAACGATAACATATAGTTTCTGAACTATTTGCCTTAGGATCTTCGGGATCCCGTTTCTGCTTTCGGTGGTTATCTCTCTTTGGGGGGTGACGGACTTCTTTGGAATTTCTTCCTTGTCCACGTCCTTGGCTTTGACCCCGTT
This sequence comes from Nicotiana benthamiana, assembly GCA_034376525.1. Classification (NCBI taxonomy): domain Eukaryota; kingdom Viridiplantae; phylum Streptophyta; class Magnoliopsida; order Solanales; family Solanaceae; genus Nicotiana; species Nicotiana benthamiana. The sequence goes on from CM067324.1 coordinate 113,746,838, forward strand.
TATGACCATGACCACGGTCCTTTTCATGTTTGGCATAGTGAGAGTGCACCATATCTGCTTCAGGCAGTGGTGTAGACCCAGTTGGTCTATTTTCGTGATTTCTCATGAGCAGTTCATTATTTCGCTCAGCCACTAGTAAGAGAGAAATCAGTTCAGAGTACTTCGTAAAGCCCTTTTCTCTGTACTGTTGTTGCAGTACCATATTGGAGGCATGAAACGTTGTAAACGTTTTCTCAAGCATATCGTAATCGGAGATGTTATCTCCACATAGCTTCAGTTTAGAAGTAATTCTGAACATTGCAGAATTATATTCAGAAACGGACTTAAAGTCCTGTAGCCTCAGATGGGCCCAATCATATCGTGCTTGTGGCAGAGTGACCAACTTCAGGTTGTCATATCTCTCCTTTAAGCCGTTCCACAAAACGAGTGGATCCTTGACGGTGAGATATTCAATCTTCAAACCTTCGTCAAGGTGGTGGCGCAAGAAAATCAAGGCCTTCGCACAATCTTGGGTGGATGCTTTTTCTTTATCTTTGAGGGTGTCTCCGAGACCCATAGCATCTAGGTGGATTTCAGCATCCAACACCCATGTCATATAGTTCTTGCCCGAAATTTCAAGGGCAACGAACTTTCTTTTCATAATGTCAGACATACTCGAAAATTAAATTAGGAAGAGGGAAAATACCTTGGAATTTCGAGAATGGTACTTGAGACGGTAGAGTCTCGTGCTGATAACGTGTTATAAACTAAAGTAAAGACAAGAACAATTATGCAAGAACAATAGCAATAGAGAGAAGAGTAGAGAGAGTTCTTCTTATTGAGAGTTAGGAGTGAATTACAATGGTAGAGAGCACCTCTATTTATAGGGAGGAGGAAGATCTTGCTACCAATAATAGGACTCTAAAATCTCTCTAATTAAATACATTAAAGACATTCACCTTAAATAGAAGTGTAAGAATCTTCTATTTCATAACAAAACTTCCGTTATTTGGGAATACTTATGCATTTTTTCTAGATAATTTATTGAACTTCTAGTATATAACGTAGGTAGTGATTATAAATGTCTAAATTTAATACAATTATAATTACAACTAGAATTTATAATCTTTACAGGTAGAATATATTTTAGATTTGTATACGTGATCAAAAAATTCCCAACACGCTTTAGTGATGACTAAAACAATACCAATACTCTAGTTTTGCATATTTTTGTTTCTTTTAATTAAATGAAGCAGTAATAAAAAAAATAGTTTACGACTTTACTTTGTTACATCTAAAATGTATGTCAATCAGTAATTTTGATTCGAACTTTATATTTATTTTAAAAACTCTATTGCGTATATATAAATTATTAATTTACCAATAATTTAAATGATTAAAATTTCAAGTTTAAAGTTTCGGCTCCGCCTTTTAACCCCAAAAATTTTCAGATAGATGGTTATAAAGAAATCAAACTACAGATTTAATAAATGGTTATGAGCAAAAATGCACGGAAGATATGCAGAATGATTTTGGAGAATCTTTAAACTCCTTTTGCGGGTTTGTGAGGTCTTATCAATTTGTCTTACATTTCTGTTTAGGAGGAACCAAAAAGTAAAGGCAAACAACTGCGAACTGGCAACTTAATTTTTGTATTTAGAGTCATTTTATAGAAAAGTTATTCTAGTGGTTGGTTCATAAAAGTTTAAATATGATAGTGACTAAGTGAATGTAAAGACGAGGATAATTTTTCTGTTTCTTTCTAGCTTTTTCAAATAAAGTTTTCAGTCGAAAGTTAACTAATGTATTTATATCCGTCTATCTATATCTATCTATAGACAAGAGGGGTTGCTCTGATGTTAAGCAACCCCCACTTCCAACCGAGAGGTTGTAAGTTCGAGTCTCCCCAAGAGCAAGATGGTAAGTTCTTGGAGGGAAAGATGCCGAAGGTCTATTTGGAAACAGCCTCTCTATCCAAGGATATGTCTATTTGTTGTATCTATATCTATCATCTATATCAATTTATATTATTATAAAAGCACGAATATTTTATGCTAATTTTGAACGACTAAAATATTTCTAAAATATTGATCGACGATTATGTCTTTAAATTTTATTTTACGAAAAAAGTTAAACATGGATATAATTGTAATTACCTAAGGATGAAATCTGGTTTCGATTTAAACTACTGATATGCGGACCTTAAATCCCGCGGCTGAAGAACTAAACGTATTTGATTTTGGGTCATAAAAGGACTTTTCTGTAAAACAACAAGAGAACGTAAATAAAGGGAATTTTCCTTTCTTAGATGTGGTCTTCTTTTTTGTGAGGAAAATATAGTGGTTGTTATTATTATGAAATAATGTAAAAGACAAGAACAATAACTCAAGAACAAGAGCAAATAGAGAGAAGAATAGAGAGAGTTCTTCTTATTGATACTTAGAGAATGTTAGGAGTGATTTACAATGGTAGAGGGCACCTCTATTTATAGGGAGGAGGATGATTTAGCTACCAAGAATAGAACTCTAGAATCTCTCTAATTAAAGACATTCACCTTAAATAGAAGTCTATTTATAACACTCCCCCTTGAATGTTTATTCAATGATGTGCCTCGTTAAAACCTTAAAACAAAACCCAATGGGAAAAATTAAAGTAAGGAAAAAGAGTACACATGTTTGAATATGCGCCTATTGGTTGCCTCGTTAAGAACCTCGCAAGGAAAACCCGGTGGGACAAAACCTTGTAAGGGAAAAAGAGTGCAACGCGCCTTAAACTCCCCCTGATAAGAACATCAATTTATGTCCTTAAGTCTTCGCATCCCGATCTTGTGAACTAGCTTCTTGAAGGTTGACTTTGGTAGAGATTTTGTGAACAAATCAGCCATATTTTCGCTTGAACGAATCTGTTGAACATTGATATCACCATTCTTTTGAAGATCATGTGTGAAGAATAACTTTGGTGAAATATGCTTCGTTCTATCTCCTTTTATGAATCCTCCCTTCAATTGAGCTATACATGCTACATTGTCTTCATACAAAGTTGTGGGTAGTTTATCACACTTCAAACCACATTTGTCTTGGATATGATGTATTATCGACCTTAACCACACACACTCCCGACTTGCTTCATGAATAGCAATTATCTCGGCATGATTAGATGAAGTAGCCACAATTGATTGCTTAGTCGATCGCCAAGATATGGCGGTTTCTCCACAGGTAAACACATAACCCGTTTGAGATCGAGCCTTGTGTGGGTCGGACAAATATCCAGCATCAGCATAACCAACAAGATCCGGGCTGCAATTCTTGCCATAAAATAAGCCCATATCGGTAGTCCCCTTTAGGTACCGCAATATGTGTTTGATCCCATTCCAATGTCTCCTCGTAGGAGCCGAGCTAAATCTTGCTAAGACATTAACTGAAAAGGATATGTCAGGTCTTGTAGTATTTGCAAGATACATTAGTGCGCCAATTGCGCTAAGATATGGTACTTCAGGACCAAGTAGCTCTTCATTCCTTTCTTGTGGTCGGAATGGATCTTTGTTCACATCAAGTGATCGAACAACCATCGGTGTACTTAAAGGATGTGCTTCATCCATGTAAAACCGTTTCAGTACCTTTTCTGTATAGGTAGATTGATGAACAAAAATTCCGTTTGCCAAATATTCAATTTGCAAACCAAGACATAGTTTAGTCTTTCCGAGATCTTTCATCTCGAATTCATCCTTTAGATAATCAATTGCCTTTTGGAGTTCTATAGGGGTTCCAATAAGGTTTATGTCATCGACATATACGACAAGTACAACAAATTCCGATGTTGTTTTCTTTATAAAAACACACGGGCAAATGGCGTCATTTATATAGCCTTCTTTTAACAAGTACTCACTAAGACGATTATACCACATTCGTCCAGATTGCTTTAGACCATACAAGGATCTTTGCAATTTAATTGAGAACATTTCCCGAGATTTTGAATTATGCGCGTTTGGCATCTTGAGTCCATCGGGAATTTTCATGTATATCTCATTATCGAGTGAGCCATAAAGATAGGCAGTAACTACATCCATTAAGTGCATGTCAAGCTTTTCATGGACAGCAAAACTTATGAGATAACGAAAGGTTATTGCATCCATTACAGGCGAATATGTCTCTTCATAATCGACACCAGGCCTTTGAGAAAAACCTTGTGCAACAAGGCGTGCCTTATATCTTTGTACCTCGTTTTTCTCATTTCTTTTGCGTACAAAGACCCATTTATAGCCGACAGGCTTAACACCATTAGGTGTTTCAACTATAGGGCCAAAAACTTCACGTTTTGCCAGCGAATTCAATTCTGATTGAATTGCTTCTTGCCACTTTGGCCAATCCTGTCTTTTTCGACATTCTTCAACAGATTGAGGTTCGAGATCCTCACATTCTTGCATAATGCTAGATGCTACATTATAAGCAAAGGCATTATCCACCACAATATCCACTCGATTAATATTTGCCTCAATATTAATTGGATTTAGGGATAGTTCCGTATTTTCCAGAGTCTCGGGCTCAATGGATTCTTCATGAATCTCAGAATTTGTTAAATCATGAGATTCTTTCGTGGTGTCATTTTGATCGTTCTTTTTCCTCTTTCTAGGATTTTGATCTTTGGAACCTAATGGTCTGCCACGCTTCAGGCGTGCATTCGACTCATTGGATATGACACTAGATGATTGTCCAACAGGGACATCAATACGGATTGGAACATTTTCCGCAGGAATGTGGGATTTCGTTATCCTTTTCAAGTCCGTAAATGCGTCAGGCATTTGATTTGCTATTCTTTGCAAATGGATAATCTTTTGTACCTCTCTTTCACAAATAGAGGTATGTGGATCAAGATGAGATAATGATGCATTTTTCCACAAAATTTCCCGTTTGGTTTCACCAACTTCTCCCCCTAATTTTGGGAAAAGTGTCTCATCAAATCGACAGTCTGCAAAACGTGCAGTAAACAAATCTCCTGTCAATGTTTCGAGGTAGCGAATAATGGAGGGCGATTCAAACCCAACATATATTCCTAACCTTCTTTGTGGACCCATTTTGGTGCGGGATGGCGGTGCAATAGGCACATATACTGCGCATCCAAAAATCCTTAAATGGGATATATTGGGTTCATGACCCAAAACCAATTGCAACGGGGAATACTTGTGGTAATTCGTCGGTCTGAGACGAATTAGCATTGCTGCATGTAAGATGGCGTGACCCCATACCGAAGTGGGCAGCCTCGTTCTCATAAGTAATGGCCTTGCAATCAACTGCAGGTGTTTAATTAACGATTCTGCAAGACCGTTTTGAGTGTGAACATGAGCTACAGAATGTTCAAATTTTATCCCGATTGATAAGCAATAATCATTAAATGCTTGGGATGTAAACTCAGCAGCATTATCCAGTATAATGGACTTGATTGGATTATCTGGGAATTGTGCTCGTAGTCGAATTATTTGTGCCATCAATTTCGCAAACGCAAGGTTGCGTGATGACAACAGGCACACATGAGACCATCTACAGGATGCGTCTATCAAGACCATGAAATACCTAAACGACCCACTAGGTGGGTGAATAGGTCCACAAATGTCCCCTTGTATACGTTCCAGAAACGTGGGTGACTTAGTCCCAACCTTTGTTGGTGATGGCCTGATAATCAACTTGCCTTGATAACACGAAGTGCAAGGATATTCATTATTCGAAAGAATTTTGAAATTCTTTAACGGATGCCCATATGAGCTTTCTATAATCCGTCTCATCATGACCGATCCTGGGTGTCCCAATCGATCATGCCAAAGTACAAAAGTATTGGAATCAGTAACCCTTTGGTTTACTGTTGAATGTGCCTCAATTGCACTAATTCTTGTCCAATACAGGCCACAAGATAAAGACGGGAATTTCTCAATAACCCTCTTTTGGCCGGAGACATTCTTTGTGATGACGAGATATTCAAGATTATCTTCATCCATTGTCTCAATATGATAGCCATTCCGGCGTACATCTTTAAAACTCAACAAGTTTCTCTTAGACTTGGAGGAGAACATTGCATTCTCTATGATTAACGTCGTGCCTTTGGGCAGAGTTACAATTGCTCTTCCGGAGCCTTCAATCAATTTACTACTTCCAGAGATTGTAGTAACGTTTGCCTTACACATATTTAGTTGAGAGAAATATTTCCTTTCTTTGAGTATTGTATGTGTAGTACATGAATCAACTAGGCAAATACTTTTACAGTTTGGACTTTGATCCAAGTTCGCTTTGTGAGATATCCATATTTGCTATCCCATAGTTTGACATACAAAAGAGATACACGAACATAAGAATAAACAATTTCAATTCGTTTGTGTCACATAATATTTTCAAAATCTGCTGCTAACAGTTGACTAACAAAATCAGATATGTTATCCATTACTTTGCAGTTTGAAAATTCCAGTTTAAACGTTTTCTTCAAATAATCGATTGTTAAACACAAACAATCGATTGTTGAACATTGACAATCGATTGTTAAACACACACAATCGATTATTTGCTATTTTGAAAAACTTCAGATCACACTGTCTTAAGACAATCGATTGTTATACATAGACAATCGTTTGTTGGCTATTTTGAAAAATTCCAGAGCACACTGTTTTAAGACAATCGATTGTTAAGTATAGACAATCGATTGTTGGCTATTTTGAAAAATTCCAGAGCACACTGTTTTAAGACAATCGATTGTTAAGTATAGACAATCGATTGTTGGCTATTTTCAAAAATTCCAGAGCACACTGTTTTAAGACAATCGATTGTTAAGTATAGACAATCGATTGTTGGCTATTTTGAAAAATTTCAGATTACACTGTCTTAACGACAATCGATTGTTAGACAAAGACAATCGATTGTGGATGATTTTTGAAAAATTTCAGATTACACTGTCTTAACGACAATCGATTGTTAGACAAAGACAATCGATTGTGGATGATTTTTGAAAAATTCCAGATTACACTGTCTCAACGACAATCGATTGTTAGACAAAGACAATCGATTGTTGATCAATTATTTTTCAGCTTTAATGCGAAAATAGTAGATAATCGACTAGTTTTTCAGGCTAGTCGATTACCCCTACTGGAAAATAAAAATATTATTGATATTTGAGCATATTGAAGATATTCTAAAAAACTACTGCTAACATTGCATCATGAACTAACTAATACTAGCTAATACTAATGACTATTAGTTTATTCACTAACTAATACAAATAAGTAGAATAAAATCAAATAACTCCATCTTCTTTCATCACGGACCCATCGCCGATTAGGTGGTCTATTTTCCCCTCGGGTTGCTCAAAGAAGTCTGCCACATCCAGGTGGGTGATGTCCTCATCGTCGTCATAGACAAAATTTGTTTCAGGGCCTTTTCTCTTTCGAGATGCTTGATAAAGGTCAACCAAGTGTCTTGGTATACGGCAAGTCTTGACCAGTGCCCTTTCCCACCGCAACGATAACATATAGTTTCTGAACCATTTGCCTTAGGATCTTCATGACCCCGTTTCTGCTTTCGGCGGTTATCTCTCCTTGGGGGTTGACGGACTTCATTGGAATTTCTTCCTTGTCTACGTCCCTGGCTATGACCCCGTTTACGACCATGACCATGGTCTTTTTCTTGTTTGGCATAATGAGAGTGCACCTTATCTGCTTCAGGCAGTGGTGTAGACCCAGTGGGTCGATTTTCATGATTTCTCATGAGCAGGTCATTATTTCGCTCAGCCACTAGTAGAAGAGAAATCAGTTCAGAGTACTTTGTAAAGCCTTTCTCTCTGTACTGTTGTTGCAGTACTATATTGGAGGCATGAAACGTTGTAAACGTTTTCTCAAGCATATCATAATCGGAGATATTATCCCCGCATAGCTTCAATTTAGAAGTAATTCTGAACATTGCAGAATTATATTCAGAAACGGACTTAAAGTCCTGGAGCCTCAGATGAGCCCAATCATATCGTGCTTGTGGCAGAGTGACCAACTTCAGGTTGTCATATCTCTCCTTTAAGCCGTTCCACAAGATGAGTGGATCCTTGACGGTGAGATATTCAATCTTCAAACCTTCATCAAGGTGATGGCGCAAGAAAATCAAGGCCTTCGCACATTCTTGGGTGGATGCTTTTTCTCTATCTTTGATGGTGTCTCCGAGACCCATAGCATCTAAGTGGATTTCAGCATCCAACACCCATGTCATATAGTTCTTGCCCGAAATTTCAAGGGCAACGAACTTTCTTTTCATAATGTCAGACATAATCGAAAATTAAATTAGGAAGAGGGAAATACCTTAGATTTTTCGAGAATGGTTCTTGAGACGGTAGAGTCTCGTGCTGATAACGTGTTATGAAATAATATAAAAGACAAGAACAATAACTCAAGAACAAGAGCAAATAGAGAGAAGAATAGAGAGAGTTCTTCTTATTGATACTTAGAGAATGTTAGGAGTGATTTACAATGGTAGAGGGCACCTCTATTTATAGGGAGGAGGATGATTTAGCTACCAAGAATAGAACTCTAGAATCTCTCTAATTAAAGACATTCACCTTAAATAGAAGTCTATTTATAACAGTTATGAAATATTAGATTATGGTGGATGTCCGTAACTCCTATAATACCCACTACTTTTATCCATTATCTCCATAACTCCCACTACTCCAATACTTATGGTTGTAGCTCCCACACCTCCATGATCTCCCCCATAATCTTCCTACATGATCTCAAAAGCTTAATGACATATTTATGGAATTCTTTTAGTATACCTCTATGTAGTACTGTAAATAGAGGATGAGAAATCATTTTGTAATACACTTGGATACATCACGTTATCAGCACGAAGCTCTACTATTTCAAGAATCTCTTTGAGAAAATTAAGGTATTTTTTCTCCTCCTAATTTTGTTTTAATTATGTCTGACATTATGAAAAGAAAGTTTGTTGCCCTTGAAATTTCGGGCAAGAACTACATGACATGGGTGTTGGATGCTGAAATCCATTTGGATGCAATGGGTCTTGGAGACGCCATTAAAGACAGAAATAATGCATCCACCCAAGACTGTGCTAAGGCCTTGATTTTCTTGCGCCATCACCTTAATGAAGGTTTGAAAATTGAATATCTCACAGTCAAAGATCCGCTTATCTTGTGGAATGGCTTAAAGGAAGAAATTTTCCTGGTGTTAGTCACCCCCCAAAGAGATATAACCACCAAAAGCGGAAATGGAATTATGAGAATCCAAAAGCAAATAGTTCAGAAACTATATGTTATCGTTGCGGTGGAAAAGGGCACTGGACAAAAAATTTGCCGTGCACCAAGACATTTAGTTGAGCTTTATCAAGCATCTCTAAAGAGTAAATGCCCTGAAACCAATTTTGTCTCTGACAATAATTTTGACATCATCCACTTGGATGTGGCAGACTTCTTTGAGCACCCTGAGGGGAAAATAGATCACTTGATCGGTGATGGATCCATGGTTAAAGAAGATTGAGCAGTTTGATATTTTTATTTTTACTTATTCGTAGTAGTTAAGGAATAAACAATTATCATAGTTTACATAAGTTATCTATTATTGTGATATGGTTCAAATTTTATATTTTCTGCTTTAAGCTAGTAAAGCTAAGTTTTGTAATCCTTTCTAATCTGCTCGGTGTTAATGTGTTAGCACATTAAAGGTGCTATTATGCTAGTAGTATTATGAACCTGAAACAGATTCACTGCCAACAGCTATTAACTCAATTAGTTGAATCATTCTAGGTGAAACATTCAGTTCAAAACAATTCAATCAATGATCAAATATCGATATGTACCTTAAGAGTTTTATCAATTTGACTAATAATCTGTATTATGGTTTTAAAATATATAACTTTAGATTACACATTCATCTTATGCTGTATTTGTAATGATTTTTCAGTAAGTTAATCGATTAACATAACAGATAATCGATTAACCAATATATTCTATTAAACTGGACCTTTTCCGCAAGGCATGTTAGTCGACTATCCGATTTAGTTAATCGACTAATCTCAGCAGATTTTGAAAATATTATTTAATTATTAAGCAACGGATACAAGAGTATTAAAACCAGAATAACTATGATAAAAGATTTTTTTTTTCATAATGACCGCACTGAAACTATTATGTTGAAAGTTGAATCATAGACTTAAATTTATTTATTCTCATATCTATAAAAAAAATACTAATATTTTTCGTATATTTCTTTTGTATGTCAAACCATGGGAAACAAATATGGATATCTCACAAAGCAAACTTGGATCAACGTCCAATTGTAAAAATATTTGTTTAATTGATTCATGTACCACACATGCGATATTCAAAGAGAAGAAATATTTCTCTCATTTAAGTATGTGTAAGGCAGATGATACTACAATTTCTGGTAGTAGTAAATTGATTGAAGGCTCCGGAAGAGCAACTATAACTCTGCCTAAAGGAACAATATTTATCATAGAGAATGCAATGTTCTCTTCCAAGTCCAAGAGGAACTTGTTGAGTTTTAAAGATATCCGTCAAAATGGATATCATATTGAGACAATAGATGAGAATAATCTTGAATACCTCATCATTACAAAGAATGTCTCTGGCCAAAAGAGGGTTATTGAGAAGTTTCCATCTTTATCTTGTGGCCTGTACTGGACAAAAATTAGTGCAATTGAGGCACATTCCACAGTAAACCAAAAGGTTACTGATTCCAATACTTTTATACTTTGGCATGATCGATTGGGACATCCTGGATCAATTATGATGAGACGGATTATAGAAAACTCATATGGGCATCCATTAAAGAATTTAAAGATTCTTTTAAATAATGAATTTTCTTGCACTTATTGTTATCAAGGCAAGTTAATTATTAGACCATCACCAACAAAGGTTGGAACTGAGTCACCTACGTTTTTGGAACGTATACAAGGAGATATTTGTGGACCTATTAACCCAACTAGTGGGTCCTTTAGATATTTTATGGTCTTAATAGACGCATCCTCTAGATGGTCTCATGTGTGCCTATTGTCATCACGCAACCTTGCGTTTGCAAAATTAATGGCACAAATAATTCGATTACGAGCACAATTTCCTGATAATCCAATTAAGTCTATTAGACTAGATAATGCTGCTGAGTTTTCATCCCAAGCATTTAATGATTATTGCTTATCAATTGGGATAAAAGTGGAACATCCTGTAGCTCATGTTCACACTCAAAATGGTCTTGCAGAATCTTTAATTAAACGTCTGCAGTTGATTGCATTACTCATGAAAACGAGGCTGCCCACTTTGGTTTGGGGTCACGCCATTTTGCATGCAGCAATGCTAGTTCGTCTCAGACCGACGAATTATCACAAATATTTACGTTGCAATTAGTTTTGGGTCATGAACCAAATATATCTCATATAAGAATTTTTGGATGCGCAGTATATGTGCCTGTAGCACCGCCATACCGCACCAAAATGGGTCCGCAAAGAAGGTTAGGAATATATGTTGGGTTTGAATTGTCCTCCATTATTCGCTACCTCGAAACATTGACAGGGGATTTGTTCACTGCACGATTTGCAGACTGTCGATTCGATGAGACACTTTTCCCAAAATTAGGGGGAGAAGTTGGTGAAACCAAACCGGAAATTTTGTGGAAAAATCCATCATTATCTCATCTTGATCCACATACCTCTATTTGTGAAAAAGAGGTGCAAAATATTATCCATTTGCAAAGAATAACAAATCAAATGCCTGACGCATTCACGGACTTGAAAAGGATAACAAAATCTCACATCCCCGTAGAAAATGTTTCAATCCGTATTGATGTCCCTATTGGACAATCTTCTAGTGTCATATCTAATGAGTCGAAAGCACGCCTAAAACGTGGCAGGCCATTAGGTTCCAAAGATCGAAATCCTAAAAAAAGGAAAGCAAATGATCAAAATAACACTCCGAAAGAATCTCATGAGGAAATTCACGATTTAATAAATTCTGAGATTCATGAAGAATCCATTGAGCCCGAGACTCAGGAAAATAAGGAACTATCAATAAATCCAATCGATACTGAGACAAATTTTAATCGAGTGGATATAGTGGTGGATTATGTCTTTGCATATAATGTTGCATCTAGCAAAGTACGGCTGATCTTCAAAAGAATGGTGATATCAATGTGCAACGGATTCGTTCAAGTGATAATATGGCTGATTTGTTCACAAAATCTCTACCAACGTCAACCTTCAAGAAGCTGGTACACAAGATTGGAATGCGAAGGCTCAAGGATGTGAATTGATGCTCTTTTCAGGGGGAGTTAATGCGTGTTGCACTCTTTTTCCCTTACAACGTTTGTCCCACTGGGTTTTCCTTGCAAGGTTTTTAACGAGGCAACAAAAATGCATTTTGTTAGATATGTGTACTCTTTTTCCTTTTCTAGAATTTTTTTTCCCATTGGGTTTTATTTTAGTTAAGGTTTTAACGAGGCACATTATCTTTGGACATCCAAGGGGGAGTGTTATGAAATATTAGATTATGGTGGATGTCCATAACTCCTATAACACCCACTACTTTTATCCATTATCTCCATAACTCCCACTACTCCAATACTTATGGTTGTAACTCCCACACCTCCATGATCTCCCCCATGATCTTCCTCCATGATCTCAAAAGCTTAATGACATATTTATGGAATTCTTTTAGTATACCTCTATGTAGTACTATAAATAGAGGATGAGAAATCATTTTGTAATACACTTGGATACATAGAAGAAATATATTCTCTTCTCTATTTCTCTCTACTTTGTTGTCTATCTTTTTGTTTATTACTTTGAGCTAAGTTTTGTAACAGTGGTAATGTTTTATTTGGTTTCTAATTGTATAGGAATCTTGACGATGGAGGAAGATAATAAAGACCCAATATTGTTGAACAAATCTTGGAACAATATTGTTACCATTTTCAAGTCCGTAAATGCGTCTAGCATTTGATTTGCTATTCTTTGCAAATGGATAATCTTTTGTACCTCTTTTTCACAAATAGAGGCATGTGGATCAATATGTGATAATGATGGATTTTTTCACAAAATTTTCTGTTTGGTTTCCAACTTCCCCCCTAATTTTGGAAAAAGTGTCTCATCGAATCGACAATCTGCAAATTGTGCAGTGAAAAAATTCCCCTATCAATGTTTCGAGGTAGCGAATAATGGAGGACGATTCAAACCCAACATATATTCCTAACCTTCTCTGCAGACCCCTTTTTGTGCGATATGGCGGTGATACAGGTACATATACTGCGCATCCAAAAATTATTAAATGGGATATATTAGGTTTAGACCCAAAACTAATTGCAACGGGAATATTTATGATAATTTGTCGGTCTGAGACGAACTAGCATTACTGAATGCAAACTGGCGTGACCCCAAACCGAAGTGGGCAGCCTCGTTTTCATGAGTAACGGTCTTGCTATCAACTGCAGACGTTTAATTAAAGACTCTGCAAGATAATTTTGAGTGTGAACATGAGCTACAGGTTGTTCCACTTTTATCCCAATTGATAAGCAATAATCATTAAATTCTTGGGATGAAAACTCAACAGCATTATCTAGTCTAATAGACTTAATTGGATTATCGGGAAATTGTGCTTGTAATCGAATTATTTGTGCCATTGATTTTGCAAATGCAAGGTTGCGAGATGACAATAGGCACACATGAGGCCATCTAGAAGATGCGTCTATTAAGACCATAAAATATCTAAACGACCCACTAGGTGGGTGAATAAGTCCACAAATGTCCCCTTGTACACGTTCCAAAAATGTAGGTGACTCAATTCCAACCTTTGTTGGTGATGGTCTAATAATCAACTTGCCTTGATAACAAGAAGTGCAAGAAAATTCATTATTTAGAAGAATCTTTAAATTCTTTAATGGATGCCCATTTGAGTTTTCTATAATTCGTCTCATCATAATTGATCCAGGATGTCCCAATCGATCATGCCAAAGTACGAAAGTATTGGAATCAGTAACCTTTTGATTTACGGTAGAAAGTGCCTCAATTGCACTAATTCTTATCCAATACAGGCCACAAGATAAAGATGGGAACTTCTCAATAACCCTCTTTTGGCCTGAGACATTCTTTGTAATGATGAGATGTTCAAGATTATTCTCATCTATTGTCTCAATATGATATCCATTTTGACGGATATCTTTAAAACTCAACAAGTTCCTCTTGGACTTGGAGGAGAACATTGCATTTTCTATGATAAATATTGTTCCCTTAGGCAGAGTTATAGTAGCTCTTCCAGAGCCTTCATTAATTTACTACTACCATAAATTGTAGTAACATCTGCCTTGCACATACTTAAATGAGAGAAATATTTCTTCTCTTTGAATATTGTATGTGTGGTACATGAATCAATTAAACAAATACTTTTACAATTGAATTTTGATCCAAGTTTGTTTTGTGAGATATCCATACTTGCTTCCCATGATTTGACATACAAAATAAATATACGAATAAACATTAGTATTTTCAGTGGGAAAAGGAGAGGAGAATAATAGAGTTAAATCAATAATTCAATAATGATCTTTTAATGCAATTTTGAGAAACCATGATTAAAACAATTACATAATCTGAAATACTTATTTCCCAGAAAATTAGCATGTGCAACTGTTGTATGCTTCTATTGCCATATATTTAGCATTAGCTTTGTTGGGTAACTGTATAATAATGGTAAATATAAAGCATATAGCAAATGATTGTTTTGTAATATCGAAAACCAAGAGAAACAATAATGATTTGAACTTGTTTTACTAAATATGTTATAATTGCTAAGAATTATTATAACATTGGTACAATAATAAGTACGCTAAAATATTTAAACAATAAAAGTTATAATAGTAACACAATTATGAAAATTAGGTGTGAATCGCAGTGAAACTTTATATATGGCCTAGCCAAAGCTTGAAATGTATGTCAAATTAGCATGCACATGGGTAGTAGTAGTGTACGGGAACTTTTTCAATAAGCAAACAGTAAGAACATACAGTACAATGTAATTATTTACATTAGTGAGATGAAAAATAAAAAATATATATAGTTATTTATTCTACAAATTGACAGAATAAATTAATGTATATAGATAAAATGTGTAATGTAATACTTCTTTAACATCTGCAATAAATGATGTTAGCTGGTGGTTCAGTTTTTCACGTTGTCGGATTTAATAACTGGATTAAGTGAAATACTCTTGCGGTCACCTTTCAATATTTAATCAAAAGAACTAACACAATTTTATAAAACAAATAAAAATAATGACTACTACTCATGTAAAGAACTATGATTACATGATATTTATTCACTAACTATTATGAATATGCAAGAATAAAAATTAAACTACTCAATCATCTTTAACCACAGATCCATCACCGATCAAGTGGTCTATTTTCTCATCAGGGCGCTCAAAGAAGTCTGTCACATCCAAGTGGGTGATGTCAAAATCATTGTCAGAGACAAAATTGGCTTCAGGGCCTTTATTTTTTATAGATGCTTGATAAAGCTCAACCAAATATCTTGTTACACGACAAATATTTGCACAGTGCCCTTTTCCACCGCAACGATAGCATTCTTTTTCTGAACTATTTGCTTTTGGGTTCTCATCTTTCCCTTTTCGCTTTTGGTGGTTATATTTCTTTGGGAGGTGATTAGCACCAGGAAAATTTCTTCATTTTCCACGGCCACAGCCACTGCCATGGACACGACCACGACCACGATTAGAGTCATGGCCTTTTCCACGCTTAGCATAATGGGAATACACCTCATCCACTTCAGGCAATGGTGTAGACCCAGTGAGTCGATTTTCATGATTTCTCATGAGCAAGTCATTGTTTCGCTCAGCCACAAGGAGAAGAGAAATCAACTCAGAGTACTTCTTGAAATCTTTCTCTCTATATTGTTTTTGCAGAACCATATTGGAGACATGAAACGTTGTAAACGTTTCTTCAAGCATATCATAATCAGTGATAGTATCTCCACAGAGTTTCAATTTAGAAGTAATTCTGAACATCGCAGAATTATATTCAGAAACAGACTTAAAGTCTTGGAGTCTCGGATGAGCTCAATCATATCGTGCTTGTGGCAGAGTGACCAACTTTAAGTTGTCATATCTTTCTTTTAAGTCATTCCACAAAATAAGTAGATCTTTGACTGTGAGATATTCAATTTTCAACCCTTCATCAAGGTGATGACGCAAGAAAATCATGGCCTTAGCACAATCTTGGGTGGATGCTTTATTTCTGTCTTTAATGGCGTCTCCAAGACCCATTGCATCTAAAAGGATTTCAGCATCCAACACCCATGTCATATAGTTCTTGCCCGAAATTTCAAGGGCAACAAACTTTCTTTTCATAATGTCAGTCATAATTAAAAAAGAGGAGAAAAATTACCTTAATCTTCTCAAAGAGCTTGTTGAGACGGTAGAGTCTCGTGCTGATAACGTGTTATAAAACAATAAAAGAAGAAGAGCGATATTGCAGAGAAAGAGAGAGAGATTTCTTATTGAATTTTGGGATGATTTACAATGGGGTAAGACCCCTATATTTGAAGGAGGAAAAATGACTTAGCCTCAAAGTAAAACTCTCTGCAATATAGATATTCACTCCAAATAGAATTCTATTCTTAACAATCTAGAAATATTTGGGATCCTCTCATGGGATGTAATATTTAATAGAACTATGAAGTGCATTCATTTCTATTTACTTTAAATAATAAATTGTATCACTTTCTTATTTAGTGTTATTGAGATGCGCAGTCAACTCTTTGTTCTTTTCATATTTATATGTCAATATTTCTTATATCTTTTTCGAAATCGAATGGCCATTCCGATAATTTAAAATTACATAGAATATATTATTATTTAGGTGTAATATTGATTTTTATGTTTAATTAGTAAATTCGATTAACCTTAAAAGAGTACATCAACGAATAATTATTATTAGATGACTAAAAAAATAAACACTTATGTGTTACTAAAAAAATGTTCTCCCATAAAAATACTTTAATAGATTATATGTTTGTTAATTTGTTTTTAATTTTTTATAAATATAAATTCACTTCTCAATACTTTATTTATAACTTTAATAAAATAATATTAAAATAATATTCATGTAATAAAAAAAATTTAAAAATCTGAATCCTATAAATGCAAATTAATCCAAATTGATATAGTTAATTTAATCTGATTTTGATAAACCTGAATCAATACAGTCCATCTAGACCCCTAACACGAAGTTAGCATTGATCACAATTCTACCTAAATTACCCTCCCCTACTTTCTCTACTTTGAAATCAAAATATGCGAGCACTTGAGGTACAAAAGAGGCACACTCCAATTAAAAGTATTTCTAAGTGGTAACGTTTCAATGGAACATGAACACAAGTACAATTATTGTGGGAGACCTCTTCTAAACTTTTACTCAATAAATACTCTTTTTCCCACAATAAAGCATACGCATAGTAATAAGCAGACTAGAATTGAACATAGATTCTGATGGCAATGATATGTTAATATTAATAATGTAAGTAGTGTTGGGATTGAGCATTGGAATTCAACTTTCACAAATTAGTCATTTATAATGTTGGTTCATTTTGTCGATATGCAACCTGAAGATATGACATTATTTTTTACTCTTCGCTTATCATTTCTTAATAATTTTTCAAAAAATTAATTTGAAATTCTTTCAAAAATAATTGACTTAAGAATCTCGTCCAACGCACGAACGTAGAAACTAATTTTTTTTTTGGTAATTAATATTTTATATTAATCACCAAAGAGGTTTCTTTACAAATCCATAGTGCAGCTAAACACAGCTGACTATCAAAAAGAAGACTTAATCACCATCTACTGATACTGTACCTATACTTCTATTTATAGTAGAGAATGCTGAAGCTGTAGGCTAACTTTAGGGGGACTCCTAACATTACAAATATATGCAATAGTCCTAAGTAGTTGATCACTAGAACAAGAGACATTCTTAAACAACCTCGAGTTCCTCTCTAACCAAATGGTATAAAACAGTTCTGCTATAATCATTTTGACAATGTGAGCTCGACTAGTTTTCCCTTTAGCTTTGGCAATGATCCAGTGAATAAACTGCTCCTAGTTCTGATAATTTGGCTGAGTAACTCCAATCCATAACATTGTTTGATGTCTCAGTTGCCTAACAAAGGGGCAGGAAAAGAAAAGATGATCTCTGTTCTCCATACCTTGTTGGCATAAAGCACAAGTGCTATCCACAGTCAAGTTCCATTGGCCCAACCTGTCTTTAGTAGGTAATCTGTCTTGCAATACCAACCAGAGATTGAAAACTGCCTTGGGTCTGGCATAGTATTGGATAGTTAGATTCTTCCACAAGACTCTAGGCAATTGTCCAATCTGGTGTAGGTACATCATCTTTATAGTACACACTGGTTGATTCATCAACTGAGATTGGTGCAATGTAACAGTAGCTTCAATAATCTTCCTGACCATCCAGCTGGCTTGGTTAGGAATAACTATGGAATGTAGCTGCTGTTGTTTTATATAGATTGTGTGAATCCACCTTACCCATAGAGCATCCTTCTTGTGAACCAAATCCCATCCAAGCTTGGTAATTGCAGCTTTGTTCCATACTAGCAGGTTCATAATATTTAAGCCTCCAGCTGATTTAGGCAAGCATACTTTATCTCAGGCTATATATGCTTTCTTTGATATATTGGCTGAACCAGTCCATACAAAGGATCTACATACAACTTCTAGCATCTTTAAGATTTTTGAGGGAATAAGGAAGGCCCAGTAATTATTATAAAAGTACAAATAATTTAAGTTAGATATTGAATGACTAAAATATTTTTAAAACATTGATCGACTTTTACGCCCTTAAATATTTGTATAATTTAAGAATCTAATAGTAAATTACATAATGATATAATTCTTTTTCGATTTAAACTATACATATACTCGACCCTACAATGTTGATCCTACTTGAATTAGAAAAGTATTATTCCTAATTACAATTCTTTTAAGACACGTAATAAAAGAAAGATATGTCCTAAAATAAAATTTTAGTACTACGTTAAAGAATACATCTATAACATTTTAAACAAAGTTGAAAATACTATTCTTTAAAGTCTTAATTTGTATTTAGTACATATATAGCTACAACTAAATTAAGTTAGTATTTTTTACCTAAATATTAGGAGTTACTACATATTTCAAACAAATTGAGTTAATTTTTAAAATATTAAAATAATAAGAAAATAATTAAATGGTAATTTTTTAAAATATAAAATCTAATTTAAATTGATAAAATAATAGGAAATTTTTTAGATAAATATTTTTTATTTTACATGATAATAAAATGGTGAGATTGTGCTCTTTAGTTTATTTATTTTTACTTTGGTATGAATAATTAATTCCTTTACAAATTTCTCAAAGAAAGTCGATTGATATTAGTCTAGATTAGGTTTCCTAAAATAAGTTCGTCCAAAATTTTTTATTATAATAAACTTATTACAATTACAATAGGATTCTTCTTATATACCCAAAACACCATATATTTCATATCAAGATGAATCAAGACTTACAAATACGTTTAACAGTTATTTATTAAAATTAGATAAGTCGAATATATTTTAAAAACTATATAACTATTTAATGATTTCCAAAGTTATAATAATAAGAAGAAAAAGTAGTACTGTTTTGTATAAATTTTGTAATGATTTTTTTACTTACGCACGTAAATCTTTCTTGTCCATTTTGTTGTCCATAAATAACTTAAAAAGTATTAATGATAATAAAAATATACATGGTAATGTATGAATTAGTTACAAAAGGTAGCATTTTTAATTTTATAACTAAGTTGCTCCAATCGACAATATTTTGATAACAAGTATTCATATATTTCCCATTAAGTATTCATATATTAAACAAAAATTTCTTTGATTGATTTATTTTCATTAGATGTCCGTGTGTCATAACTTGGTAAAAAATATGTACATTTCCTCTAAAAAGTATGTAAAATATGTATGCTATATATAATACATATATATATGAAAAAAGATTATTTGTCAAAATACGTGTATGATTAATATTTTATTGCTTTGAATGTGATAAAGTAGTAATAATTTTATTCGGGTTATATCCAACATAACTTAAATTTGATATAATTTTATAAATAATTGAGATATTCCTCACAAATATGTCAAAGTACAATCGTAAAAAGTGATATTGGAAGTGATTCAAAGATGGACAACTATATGTTTACTTTCGAGATGGAGAAGCCAAAGTTTATAGAAGGAAACATACACCAAAAACGTCTTTTATAAAAGAGTATTAGATATGGTACTACCACGCTGAAGATTTATATACTATAAATAGAATATCATTTAACTTAATTAAATTGATCTACAAATTTCTTTGTAGGTTAAGGCGGTATAATTTTGAATTCATGTATTCTATTAACGTAATAATATTAATTTTTAGCATTTAAATAATTATTGTATTTTTATAACGTTAATTACTTTACAAAAATCATATCATCTTATAAATACTTTGTTACTAAATTTAGTTAGCTGTTCTCTCACTAAATATTTACGTGTAACACATGTACATAGTAACTAGTTTTATTTTAAAAGCATGAATAATTTAGTCTAAATATTGAATGGCTATCACTGAAATATTGATCGACTTTTATAACCTTAAATATTTGTATAAGTTAAGGTATAATTGTAAATCATCTAAGTGTGGATTACATCATTTATTCAAACTCTATTTTGGTTTAAAAAGTATTATATTACAAAAAAGAAAAAGGAAAAAATCTAAACTTTAGGAATTATTACACATCCAAAGTGCTACAAACTAGAGTTCTACATATTATAATTTTTTCTCTGTTGTCATACAGAATTTTTTCTTGAAGTCTAATATAGAATCATTCACGTCAATAGATTTAATAAACATAGAATATTTTTATAAAAAAAACATATACCCTAAATTTTATTTTTCACAAAACATCAAATCCTACTGATAGTGTTAGATTTTAATAACGTATCCTTATTCTAAATCTAACCCAAACATTCATGAACAAATCACATATAAACTTTACACGGATTAAACGAACAAATCTAAGATAATCCAATGTAATAAATATAATAGATGTAGATCAATATATGTTTTTAAGAAAATTTTACCATATGACATCTTTTTATTTTTTTTTTAAAAAGAATTCCTAAACCTATGGTGTCTTTATGTTTCGCGATAGATTTAATTTGGACTCCAGAGAGTCTTTTAGGTTAATGAGAAAAAGGTGGGGTTACGAGAAATTATTGAGAACGCTAGGAACTTAGAAATACTAAAGCAAAGACTAAGATGTAAGGAGATGCTCTACGGAAACGATAGAACTACTGTAATTCTAGAGTAATGAAAAATAATTACTCTAATGGTTTTTGCACAAATAAATCTTTGTGTTTAAACAATAAATATTAAAGGACAGGGACTAACAAACCCAAATATTAGTTTGTATTTGTCATCATATGTTCTCTCACACGAATAGTTATATATTTGATTTTCAGGAGAAATATTAATATCGAGAATAGATTAAGATAGAGTAACCAAAGAATCAAAAGGAAAAATACACACCAAAAGTATTAGATAAGATACGATCTCACTATATATTTTTTATGATAGTATAAATATATATATATATATATATATATAAACTGATATAGAAGATTGCTGAAAAAAGGTAAAAGTAGATTCTATGAATAAATAGTATGAAAATTTGAACTTGAATAGTATTGGAAGACTATGCAAAAGTTATATTAAGCGTAAAAATAAGTGAAATAATGAGAATCAACTTCGTTTTTGATTTTATGTGTGTTTCCCTATCTTGGATAAGTTAGAATAATAGAAGAATACAATATATCATATGGATATCTCACTCAACAATCTAACGTCAACATTATTTTAGTTTTTTGTATGTACTTTTATATCCTATGATAAAATCAACAAGATATATATATATATATATATATATATATATATATATATATATATACATATCTTTTATATTTAAATTTCTCCCAGAGATGATTACATAGTCAAAAACTAAATAGCAACAACACTCCATATATTATATGCTAAAATAATGAAATAATTATATTGATTGTAATAATATATAGATTCCTTTGCTAAAAACTATTAACCTCGCACCTTTAAATTTCCAGCAAGAAGGGATTGCAAGTATATTTATGAATTTTTTATTTATTTAATGTAAACAACTAATTGTCTTGTACTCCAGACATTGACCAGGAAGAATAACAAAAGAGCCATGTGTTGGGCCTATGCAGAATCAGCCCAATGCAATTTCAGTTGGGCCATGTCTTCAGCAGCCCAAGTAACAATTCATAAGGGTAGTTGAGATATTTATTGGTTATACAATTTTGTATAGAAGGAAAGGGCACATATGTAATATCACACACACACTAAATTTGTATTAGATTATTTGTATATACACAGATGTGGACAGATGGTTCTAGACAGATCAATTAATTCATTCTTTTCAGTCTTCAATTTCTCTCTTCTCTCTCATCGACACTGTTCATCTTCTTCTCCAAGTTTTCTCTCAATCCGTCGAGTTACAATGTTAACATGGTATCAGAGCTTCTACTCGCCACGAGCTTTCGATCGATGTTACCCTCACCGGCTTTCACTCAAGTTTCTGTTGATTCACAAAATTAGGGTTTTTCGATTCGGTTAGTTTTCGTCAAAATTACTTGTATTTTGTTGTTATAATTGTTGCATGTTGTGTAAACATCAGAAGTTGTAATTTTTGTTTGTGTTTTGGTTGGTTTGTGGTTGGTTCATGTGTTAGCCATTTGGTGTAGTTACGATCTGTTGTTTGTTTGTGTTTAACCATCATCAGTAGTTAATAATGGTGGATGTAGTTGATGATTCTTCTTCCGTTCCTACTAGTTTTGTCCCTAGTCCCTCGAATCCTCTATTTCTCATGTCGTCTGATGTTCCTGGTATTTCCTTGGTTACCAATCCTTTCTCAGGGATTGGTTTTGGGGGTTGGAGAAGAAATGTGATAGTCTCTTTGTCCGCTAGAAACAAAATAGGTTTTATAGATGGTTCTGTGCCTAAACCTTCTGAAGACTCCCCACAGTTTAGACAGTGAGATAGGTGCAACAATATGGTCATTTCATGGCTCACAAATTCCCTTACTCCTGAAATAGCAGAGAGTGTCCAATACTCTGACACTGCTTATAGTATATGGGTTCAACTTAACAATAGGTATGGGTCAGTTGATGGTACAAAGATTTTTGAAGTGAAACAACAACTTGCTTCTACTACTCAGGGTCCTTTAGACATAGCTTCTTATTTCAATAAATTGAAGAAGTTGTGGGATGAATTGAGCTTTATGAGAACTTCTAGGAGTGTTGTATCTACTTGTGGTGCTGCGTGTAGTGCTAGAATTGAAATTCAGAAGGAAGATGATGAGAATAAACTGCATCAGTTTCTTATGGGGCTGAATGAGATATACATAGGGGTTAGAAGCAACATCCTTATGATGCAACCACCACCCTCTTTGGATAGTGCATATAACATACTTCTTCAGGATGAATGGCAAAGACAAGTCACCCATTCACCTTCCCAATTCCATACTGAGTCAAGTGTTTTTAGCACTCAGTTTATAAAGAAACCTTATGGAACACACTCAAATCCCAAACAGTTTACTCAAAAGGTTAGATTTTACACCAACAAATCAGACTTAGTTTGTAGATACTGCAAGAAACCAGGCCACTTGATTGACAAATGCTACAAGTTGCATGGGTTCCCCCCAGACTTCAAATTTACCAGGGATAAGAGAACTGCTGCAAGTGTTGATGTACAAAAGGGCATGAACTCTGTTGCAAGTGTTGATGTATCAAATGTGGGTGAAGCTGTTCAAACCTCTTCTACCTCAGAATCTGGTATTCCTGGGTTGACAAAGGAGCAGTATTCACAGCTTTTGCTTCTTCTTCAACAAACTCAAGTGTCTGAATCTCAGCATCAGTCCAGTGTGATGGGTTCTGCAAACTTTGCTGGTACACTTTCCTCTTCTCTCAAACCTTTAAAAGATGTGTCTTATGGTGCTTGCATGTTAACTAGAGTTAGTGCATGTATTTGGATTATTGATTCTGGTGCCACTGACCATATGACTTCAAATAAATCCCTCCTCTTTGACATCAAACCCCTGGTTACACCATACTTAGTTACCCTTCCTAATGGTTACAAGGTTAAGGTAACATGTACTGGTTCTCTTAAGTTTCTTTGTTTCACTTTGCATCATGTCCTATACATTCCCAGTTTTCAATACAATCTCATTTGTGTTTCCAAGCTTGTTCAACAGTTGAATTCTATTGTCCTATTTACTAAATTTTCTTGTCTAATACAGGCCCCTTCTCTGAAGAGGCCACTGGAAATTGGTAAACTGGATGATGGTCTTTACAGGCTTGTACAATCATCTCTTTCTACTCCCTCTCAATCTTCCCATTCCCCATTAGCTGTTGAGTCTACTTCTCATTGTACTTTTCATACTGAGTTGAATAAAATGGAAATACTGTGGCATAATAGACTTGGACACATTCCCTTTGTTAGAATGAAAGACATATCTTCTATTCCATGTAAATTTGCAAATAAACAACCTTTTATATGTACTATTTGCCCATTAGCCAGGCAGTCTAAGCTGTCCTTTCCTGAGAGTTCTATTAAAACATCTCACCCTTTTCAAATTATCCATTTGGATACATGGGGGCCTTATGCCACCCCTACTCACAATGGTTGCAAGTATTTTTTGACCATAGTTGATGATTATACAAGGTCTACTTGGACTCATCTTATGGGGTCCAAGAGCAATGCTTTTTCAATTATCCAAGCTTTTGTTTCCATGATAAAAACACAATTTCAGGCTGTTGTCCAAACCATTAGAAGTGATAATGCTCTTGAACTTGGGTCCAGCCATGCTGGAACCAAATTCTTCACTGACAATGGCATCTTTCACCAAACATCTTGCTCTCACACTCCACAACAAAATGGTGTTGTTGAGAGGAAACATAGATATCTTTTAGAAACAGCCAGGGCCTTGCTTTTTCAGTCCAAACTCCCTCTCAGATTCTGGGGGGATTGTGTCCTTACTGCCATATATCTTATAAATAGATTTCCTTCCAAACTTCTTAACAATGTTTCTCCTTATGAATTACTATTTGGAAGGAGTCCCTCTTTACTACATCTCAAAACTTTTGGCTGTTTATGTTTTGCTTCTGTGCCTAAACAACATAGAGATAAGTTTCAACCAAGGGCTGATCCTTGTGTATTCATAGGGTATCCACTGGGTAAAAAGGGTTACAAGTTATATAACCTGAAAACTAAGCTTACACTCATATCCAGGGATGTTGTTTTCCATGAAGATGTTTTTCCTTTTGCTTTTCCTTGGAGCACTTCCTCTGTTCCATCTTCTATTCCTTCTTCTTGCCATGATTATCCACCTCCTACTGATGCATCTGTTCCATCCTCCATTCCTCCTTCCTACCCTGACTATCCTGTTCCTCCTGATCTTCCATCAGTCAGCCCTTCCCAATCACCTGTTTCTTCTCCTTCCTTCCCTACCTCTACTTCTAATTCAATACAATATTCACCACCCTCTAATACAATACCTTTGTCCAACCCTATTCATACTTCTCCTACTACAGACCATCTGCCTGCTCCTAGAAGATCTGGCAGGCTCCACACCACTCCTGCTCATCTTAATCAATACATCTGTGACCTCCCCCTTTCCATTTCTGGCACCAGTTCTTTTTCCACTTGCTGCAATGGCTCTGTTAGCACTGCACTAGTTGAGCCTACATCTTACAAGCAAGTAGCCTCTGATCTTGCTTGGCAGGATGCCATGACCAAAGAATTTGAGGCTTTGGCAGCCAATCACACCTGGTCCTTGGTTCCTCTTCCTCCTGGTAAGAAGGCTATTGGGTGTAAATGGGTCTACAAGATAAAATATAGAGCTGATGGGAGTGTAGAGAGATATAAGGCAAGATTAGTGGTCAGGGGTGATACTCGAATTGAGGGTGTGGATTACACTGATACATTTTCTCCTGTTGTGAAGTTCTCTACTATTAAAACTTTGGTTGCAGTTGCTGTAAAGCAGTCTTGGCCTCTCTTTCAGTTGGATGTTAACAATGCATTTCTCCATGGTGATCTCACTGAAGAGGTTTATATGAAGCTGCCCCCTGGTATTACAGTTACTCCTTCTTTTTTCTCTGCCTCTTCTTCTTCTTCTTCTTCTTCTTCCTCTCCTCCTTCTTCTACTCCTTCTTTTGTCTGTCTTCTCCAAAAATCCTTGTATGGCCTCAAACAAGCCTCTAGGCAATGGTATGCCAAACTTTCCCAGGCTCTGTGTTCTAGAGGCTACTCTTCCTCTCTTAATGATTACTCCCTCTTTCATAAGAAATCTGGTCATTCTATTGTTCTATTAGCTATGTATGTTGATGATATTATTGTCACCGGCAATGATCCTGAGGAAATCACTGCTTTAAAATATTTCTTAGACTCTGCATTCAAGATAAAGGACCTGGGTATTCTTAACTATTTCCTTGGCATTGAGGTTGCTTATTTTGCTGATGGTCTTCTTCTTCACCAGAAGAAGTTCATCACTGATCTTCTTCTCACCTATAACTGTTCTGATGTTACTTCTGTGACTTGTCCTCTCAATCTCTCTGTTAAACTAAAGCATGACATAGGAACCCCTCTTTCTTCCCCTGAATCTTACAGAAGCTTAGTTGGCAAACTTAACTTCCTCACTCATACAAGGCCTGATTTGGCCTTTGCTGTGCAACATCTTAGCCAATTTCTTCAAAAACCTACCTCAGTCCACATGGATGCTGCTTTACATACTCTTAGATACATCAAAGGTACATCTGATCTTGGTGTTTTTCTCAATAACAATCCTGATTTGTCTTTGTCTGCATATTGTGATAGTGACTGGGCCTCTTGCCCTGACACTAGGAGGTCTGTTTCTGGTTTCAGCATATTTTTGGGGGGGGGGGTTCTTTAATTGGTTGGAAAACAAAGAAACAACCTGTGGTTTCCTTGTCCTCAGCTGAAGCTGAGTATAGGGCCATTAGCAAAACAGTTGCTGAACTAACTTGGCTGGTCAGGTTATTCTATGATTTTGGTATACATGTTGCTTCTGCTGTGCCTGTATTTTGTGATAACCAAGCTGCCATACACATAGCCAAAAATCCAGTGTTTCACGAGCGGACTAAACATATTGAAATTGATTGCCATTTCATTCGTACCAAGCTTCAGGATGGACTCATCTCTTTACATCATGTTGCATCTGGTAGCCAGTTAGCTGACATATTCACCAAGCCATTGACAGGTCTTCTGCATCATCATTTTCTGTCCAAGCTGGGTGTTTGTTCACCCTCCAGCTTGAAGGGGGGTGTTGGGCCTATGCAGAATCAGCCCAATGCAATTTCAGTTGGGCCATGTCTTCAGCATCCCAAGTAACAATTCATAAGGGTAGTTGAGATATTTATTGGTTATACAATTTTGTATAGAAGGAAAGGGCACATATGTAATATCACACACACACTAAATTTGTATTAGATTATTTGTATATACACGGATGTGGACAGATGGTTCTAGACAGATCAATTAATTCATTCTTTTCAGTCTTCAATTTCTCTCTTCTCTCTCATCGACACTGTTCATCTTCTTCTTCAAGTTTTCTCTCAATCCGTCGAGTTACAATGTTAACACCATGCTAGCAACGAATTTCTATACAAAGAAACTTGAAACTTTATTGAAAAAGAGTTTTTAGACACACAAAGGCAGCAAGAAAGCATGTGAAATTTTGCAACTTACACGAGTTTGATCTACTGCAAATTTCAAGCACTAAAATTTTCGATTAATGCTTTTAGTTAACTAGAAAGAAAAAAAAGAGACAAAAGATTAGAGAATTCTAAATTGCATCAAATTTGAAGGGGAGCAAAAATACTACACAAAGAGAAACAAAAATCTTATGGAAAATTATGCTTGATACACGATAATTAAAACTGGGGCTTTACTACATTCAAATAAGGAAAAGATCTAGTAATAAATCTTTTTAGTTGATTTTAAAGTTTTAAATATTAGTAAATAAATAAATGACCAATTTTTCCAATATAAAAGTTATTTTTAAGGGGTAAAAAAGATGAACGACATTTTGCGAAGGGCCTTCGTGCTTTTAATATAACTAGTCTTTATGTACGTGCTTGGCACGTATATTACATAAAGAGTATTACATAATTTCTATCCAATGTAATAAAATTATAATCATTCATCATCATATGATCATATTTAATCACTTTAATATAATTGGAAGTGCTATTTATTTACTTTAAAAACCACAATTATATTTAAAGGCAAACTCGCGGAAGAAAATTTTATAACAAAGTAGTAGTATTTGTTGAAGAAGGAATTAATTGTGTTCAAAGTAAGAAAATAATCCCTAAAATTCCTAACCCAAATTGAATAAAAAGGTGATCTCTAAAATGCCTGACATATATAAAACGGAAAATAGTTTTTGTTTTTCTTTTGTGTAATAAAAGAGTTAGTAAGCAGTAGCAGCAGCAACAACAGTGAAATCACAGCCCAGGGTATTTCCAGCTACCAAAACTTTCAGAACTACACACCTGATTCCTTTATCGCCAAGGATATGTAGGTAACTTTTGAAGCAAGGTTCGGTCATAAATTTTTCAAAGTGCTTCACACGAAGTACTCAGTCGGACGAAAATCGTTCATGTTTGCTCATTTGTCTTTGCACAAAAACTCTTAGTGTTTTCGCGCAAAAGGAACAATTGTGAGCATGTAATTTTTGACCTGCTGAAACGACTCCCACATTACTGTAATGGTTTTTGCACAAATAAATCTTTGTGTGCAAACAATATTAAAGGACAGGGACTAACTAACCCAAATATTAGTTTGTATTTGTCATCATATGTTATCTCACACGAATATTATATATTTGATTTTCAGGAGAGATATTAATATCAAAAATAGATTAAGATAGAGTAACCAAAGAACCAAAAGGAAAAATACACCAAAAAATTATCTTTAAAAAAAGTATTAGATAAGATACAATCTCACTATATATTTTTTATGATAGTATAAATACAAATATATATATATATATATATATATATATATATATATATACATATATATATATATATACATATATATATATATAATATGAAAATTAGAACTTGGATAGTATTGGAAGTCTATGCAAAAGTTATATTAAGCGTAAAAATAAGTGAACAAATGAAAATAAACTTCGTTTTTGATGTTATGTGTGTTTCTCTATCTTGGATAAGTTAGAATAATTAGAAGAATACAATATATCATATGGATCTCACTCAACAATCTAACGTCAAACATTATTTTAGTTTTTTGTTTGTACTTTTGTATCCTATAAAAAAATCAACAAGATATATACCTTTTATATTTAAATTTCTCCCAGAGATAATTAAGTAGCCAAAAACTAAATAGCAACAACACTCCATATATTATATGCTAAAATAATGAAATAATTATACTGATTGTAATAATATATAGATTCCTTTGCTAAAAACTATTAACCTCACACCTTTAAATTTGCAGCAAGAAGAATTGCAAGTATATTTATGAGTTTTTTATTTATTTAATGTAAACAACTAATTTGTCTTGTACTCTAGATATTCATGCTAGTAACGACTTTCTATACAAATTATAACTTACTTATATTAAGTAGCAAGAAACTTGAAACTTTATTGAAAAGGTGTTGAGATATTGAGCTCAGTATCTAAGGAGGGAGGAGGTTGAAGCATAAGTATATTACCCCTAACACCAATATACATCTCATTGAGACCCATAAGGAACTGGTGCAGTTTATTCTCATCCTCTTCTTTCTGAAATTCAAGCCTAGCATCACATGTACATGTACTGCCCCTTGAGGCTCTCATGAAACCCAATTCATCCCATAATCTCTTCAATTTATTGAAATAGGATGCTATGTCTAAGGATTCCTGAGTAGTAGAAGCTAATTCTTGTTTTATTTCAAAAATTTTTGTGCCATTAACTGTTCGATATCTATTGTTGAGCTGATTCCAAATACTTTGAGCAGTGTCAGAGTATTGGACACTCTCAGCTATTTCTGGTGAAAGAGAGTTTGTAAGCCAGGATATGACCATATTATTACACCTATCCCACTGCTTAAAATGAAGAGAATTTACAGCAGGTTTTGGGACAGAACCATCAATGAAACCTAATTTGTTTCTAGCAGACAAAGAGACGATTATATTTCTCCTCCATCCCCCAAAACCAACCCCTGAAAACGGGTTGGTAACCAGAGAGACCCCAGGCACGTCGGATGACATAAGAAACAAGGGATTTGACGGGTCAGGAACAAAGCTAGTAGAGACATGAGAAGGATCTTCACCAGTATCAGCCATTTTAAAGTATGAATGGCATCAAAAATGAACAAAAAACCAAAAATATATGATATACAAAACAGCTGGCCAGACTAATCAATTTAAGAAACAAACTCCGTGAATACAGTACGTATAATACCGATGAAACAACGAACAACTTCAAAAAATTGATGAAACGAAGAGAAGACTAACCGATTGTGAAGAAATTGTGAAAAAAACCCTAGATTCTGAAAATAGTTGCAAACCCGAATGAAAACCGACAAGGGTAGTACCGCACGAAAGCTCTTGAGGAGGAGAGTCGGATAACCTGCTCTGATACTATGTTAACATCCATGGTAGCCATGGATTTGAAGAAGAAATGAAGAAGATGAATAGTGACAGAAGAGAGAGAAGAGAGAGAAGAGAGGATTCTGAAATAATATTTTTTCTCGAATGTTCTATACAACCGGCCCCCTTCCATATATCAAAATACAAAAGTAATAAAAATATCTGTGTGTGTGTATACAATGTGTGCCACATAAAATAAATACAATGGCTGTTACCATGGATGTTAACAAAAGGAGTTTTTAGACAAATAAAGGCTGCAAGAAAGCATGAGAAATTTTGCAACTTACACGAGTTTGATCTACTGCAAATTTCAAGCACTAAGATTTTCGATTAATGCTTTAGTTAACTAGAAAGAAAAAAAAGAGAAAAAGATTAGAGAATTCTAAATTGCATCAAATTAAAAGCGGAGCAAATATACTACACAAAGAGAATTATGGAAAATTATGCTTGATACATGATAATCAAAACTGGGGCTTTACTACATTCAAATAAGGAAAAGATCTAGTAATAAATCTTTTTAGTTGATTTTAAAGTTTTGAATATTAGTAAATAAACTAAACGACTAATTTGTCCAATATAAAAGTTATTTTTAAGAGGTAAAAAAGATGAACGACATTTTGCTAAGGGCCTTCGTACTTTTAATATAACTAGTCTCTATGTACGTGCTTTACACGTATATTACATAATGAGTATTACATAATTTCTATCCAATGTAATAAAATTGTAATCATTCATCATCATATGATCACATTAAATCACTTTAATATAATTGGAAGTGCTATTTATTTACTTTAAAAACCGCAATATATTTAATGGCAAACTCGCGGAAGAAAATTTTATAATAAAGTAGTAGTATTTGTTCAAGAAGGAATTAAATTGTGTTCAAAGTAAGAAAATAATCCCTAAAATTCCTAACCCAAATTGAATAAAAAGGTGATCTCTAAAATTCCTAACATATATAAAACGGAAAATAGTTATTAAACAAGGAATGAACTTATTTTCAATTCCTAAAAATTGAGTAAAAAATAGCTTCAAGAAAGAATCATATTTTTTCAATTCTCAAAATTTTTATGCTTGATGAAAATAAAAGAGGAAATTACCTTTTTAAGAAAGAATCAATGTAAGATATATGGACTCATATCTACAGACATATGAACAATATATGGATTAATTATATGTTATGTGCTATCTTTTGGTTTGGCCTAAATAAGTGGTCTTATGGACATTATGTTAAGGGGGCCAATGTATTGTCATATAAAGTGTAGGACTAATGTGTAGATACCCAAAAGGGTAACCTTAGTTAATGATGGGCTAACTAAGGTTACATATATGTAACCATGGTTACATGCTTATGACTCTTGAGTTTCATAACTCATTTGTTATAAGTGAGGGGTTATGGTTCCCACATTATAGCAAGACATTCTCTTCTTCTTCCCATTGAATCAAGAGAGCCATTTTTGTCTTGCATATTTTTGTGGAAAGCCATACTCCAATTTTGGTTATTGTGATACATTCTTGTGTAAGCAATACTTCAAGACAATCTTGAAGAAAGGATCAAGGAGCTTTCAAACAATCATCAAAAGGAGGCTTAAGGATTTCCACATATGGATTCAGGTATGCTTCCGTTCATGTTGTTATTCCAAATTATTCGATATGAAGGTTATTGTGTTTTAGTCGGAATCATAATTCAAACAATTGGTATCATAGCCTCCTTCATATTTGGATAATTTGGAAGTTCATGAAATTGCATGTTATATAAAGTTCATGTTTAAATTATGATAGAATTTTGATTATGAAATTCTAGTACCATGAATGTTCAAATCTTATCGGTACTGGTCTTTTATCAGCATATGATAGCCTATATTTGGTTGACATAATAACCTCACATAATGAAACTTTGCATACAAGTTCTAGTGGTACCAAAAGAAAATTATCTAATAAGAATTCTTTATCACTCTGGCACAAGCGTTTAGGTCACATATCTAAACAAAGAATTCAGAAACTCGTGTCAGATGGAATTCTTGATTCTCTTGATTCCTCAAATTCGAATATTTGCATTGATTGTATCAAGGGTAAACAAACAAACAAGACGAGATTAGGTGCCCAGAGAGCTTCGGATGTCTTAGAATTGATACATACGGATATTTCTGGGCCATTCCCTACATCTTGTAGAAATGGTCAATAATACTTTATCACATTTATAGACGATTACTCTCGTTATGGATACCTATATCTCATTCATGAGAAGTCCCAATCTATAGACGTGTTCAAATCATATAAGGCCGAAGTTGAAAATCAACTAAGCAAAAGGATTAAAACCGTTAGATCTGACCGTGGTGGTGAATACTATGGTAGATATGATGGTTCAGGTGAACAACGTCCAGGGCCATTTGCTAAATTCCTAGATGAGTGTGGGATCGTTCCTCAGTACACCATGCCAGGCGGTCCTACTATGAATGGTGTATCTGAGAGACGAAATCGGACCCTAAAAGACATGGTAAGAAGTATGATTTGTCATACTACTTTGCCAGACTCACTCTGGGGAGAAGCATTGAAAACCGCAGCATATACACTTAATAGGGTTCCAACTAAAGCTACAATCAAAACCCATATGAACTATGGACTGGACATAAGCCCAGTATAAAGCACTTAAACATTTGGGGTTGTCCAGCTGAGGCAAGGCCTTACAGGCTAAATGAAAAGAAACTGGATTCTAAAACGGTTAGTAGCTATTTTGTTGGATACTCTGAAAAATCTAGGGGGTATAGGTTCTATGATCCCACTTCTAGAACTATTTTTGAGACGGGTAATGCTCGGTTCTTTGAGGATATTGAGTTTGGGGTGGGGAGATAAAGTTAGAGATTTTGTCTTTGAGGAAGAACATGTGTCTTTGCCTCCAGTTGTTGATCTTGATCAGGGTGTTCTCACTCCTGATACGGATCACACAACTCCAGTTCAAGACAATCTTGATAATCTCCCTAATCAAGTTCCTGATATTATTAATGAAAGTCAAACTCAACAATCTCAAGAATCTGAAGTGCCATTAAGGAGATCCACTAGAGAGAGGAGAAGTGCAATTGCGGACGATTATGTTGTATTTCTCCAAGAACAAGAAAGTGACATTGGACTTGAGGAAGATGATCCAATCAACTTCCGTCAAGCCATGAAAGGTTCTAACTCTCAAAAGTGGATTGATGCAATGAATGATGAGATGAAGTCTATGAGCGATAACGGCGTTTGGGAGCTTGTTACATTGCCCGAAGGTGTTAAACCAATTGGTTGTAAATGGATATTTAAAACCAAGAGGGATTCAGAGGGCAATGTCATTAAGTATAAAGCTTGCCTTGTCGCAAAGGGCTACACTCAAAAGGAAGCCATTGATTATAAAGAGACTTTCTCTCTGGTTTCATTGAAAGACTCTTTTAGGACAATAATGGCACTAGTAGCACATTTTGATCTTGAACTTCATCAGATGGATGTTAAGACAGCGTTTCTCAATGGTGACATTGAGGAATCAATTTATATGGTGCAACCTGAAAACTTTGTTTCGAGAGACTCAAAGAAAAGGGTTTGCAAATTAAAGAAATCCATCTATGGGCTCAAGCAAGCTTCCCATCAATGGTATCATAAGTTTCATGAAGTCATTACATCTTTTGGTTATGAACCAAATATTGCTGATAACTGTATATACCATAAGTTCAATGGGAACACACATATTTTTCTGGTTTTATATGTCGATGACATACTGCTTGCCAGTAATAATATAGTATTATTGCGCGAAACTAAGAAATTTCTTTCAAAGAAATTTGAAATGAAAGATCTTGGTGATGCCTCTTTTGTATTAGGAATTCAGATACATCGAGATCGCTCCAAAGGTGTTCTCGGTCTGTCACAAAAGGGCTATATCAATAAGGTTCTTAAAAGATTTGGCATGCAGGATTGTAAACCAGGCGACGCCCCTGTTGCTAAGGGAGACAAGTTCAGTCTCAAACAGTGCCCAAAGAATAGATTTGAAACCATGGAAATGGAGAAAAGACACCTTATGCTTTGGCTGTAGGTAGTCTGATGTATGCTCAGGTATGCACACGACCTGATATCGCATACATAGTTGGGATGCTAGGCAGATATCTCAGCAATCCGGGAATGGACCATTGGAAGGCAGCCAAAAGGGTCATGCGGTACTTACAGAGAACTAAGGATTACATGCTCACATATCGGAGATCGGACCATCTTGAGATCATCGGGTACACCGACTTTGATTTTGCTGGATGTCAGGATAGTCTGAAGTCTACATCAGGCTATATCTACATGCTTGCTGGCGGTGCTATCTCTTGGAGAAGCATCAAGCAAACTCTTACGGCCACTTCCACCATGGAAGCGGAATTCATGGCATGTTATGAGGCATCCAATGAGGGATTATGGCTGCGAAATTTTGTTAGTGGACTGCGCATAGTAGACAGTATTAAAAAGCCACTCAGGCTATTATGCGACAACAGATCAGCAGTCCTTTATGCTAACAATAACAGTAGTTTGACGAAGGCAAAGCATATGGACGTCAAGTTTCAGGTTGTTAAAGAAAGAGTACAAAATGGACAATTGTGCATAGAGCACATCAGTACAAACTGCATGATTGCGGATCCGCTTACTAAGGGATTGCCACCCAAAGTATTTCATGAGCATATTGCTCGCATGGGTGTCAAATCAGTTGAGGATTATGAGTTTTAGTGGGAGTTTGTGTTATACAATTATGTATTGTCCACTACATTCGATAATTCAGTCTTTAAGGTTTTATCTGCAGATATTCAGTCTTAAAATTTTATGTACTCTTATGGTTTATGATTGATCTCAATAAGGTGAACCAGTTGGAAATAGACATTCTATTTCAGACCACACTTTATGTTATTTCCATGCTACACACTTATACTTGATCCATGTCGTTGGTTATATTGATATACGTGATCAATGTTGGGTCTAGTTACGCGAGAGTAACTAAGATCGTAGGTCCTATGTTGATATGATTGATGGACCGGATTGTTCATGACAATTTTATTTTGATAGCAATGCTGAGCTCATAAAGTTATAATGTAACATATAATACTAAGGTTTGTACATATACATGAGTATATCGTCCAAGTGGGAGATTGTTAGATATATGGACTTATACTACATACATATGGACAATATATGGATGAATTATATGTTATGTGCTATCTTTTGGTTTGGCCTAAATTAGTGGTCTTTTGGACATTATTATTAAGGAGGCCAATACATTGTCATATAAAGTATAGGGTATAATTTCTTGTGTAGATACCCATAAAGAGTAACCTTAGTTAATGATGGGCTAACTAATGTTACATACATGTAACTAAGGTTACATTCTTGTGACCTTTGAGTTTCTTAAGTTACATTATAATAAGGGGGTTATGGTTCCCACAAGAATGCAAGACATTCTCTTCTTCTTCCCATTGAAATTAGAGAGCAAACCATTGTCTTGCACATCAAGTGGAAAGCCAAATCTTGGACAATCTTCAAGCCGAATCAAAGAGCTTCCACCTATGGATTCAGGTACGCTTCCGCTTATGTTATAGTTCCAAATAATTTGATATGAAGGCTAAAGTTTTATAGTCGGATTTATTCCAACATATTATTGACATTTAACATCTAGCGTGAAACATTCGTATTTTTATAATAATATAGATATAGATAAATAATTATATGATACTTTTTCAGAGGAAAGATTGTTCGGAGAATTCTAATAATAATAATTAAAAAAGAAAAAGAACTTCAATTCCCATATCTACAAAGAGAAAGTCCCATCTCTACGTTTCTCCTCCATACCCCTCAGGCCGGACACCACAAATATAAATAATATATGGGTTGAAAGGAAGGAATAAATAAATTAAGGTCGCCGGAGAGGTACAAATACATGTGCAATCTGACAAAAGAATCAACGTAACATCGACAAACAAATTCTTGCATTTGGCTGTGAACAATGGGAATCCTTAGACCCGTTCTGATATTAGTATATATTTATATTCCACTATGAACAGTGAGAATTGTGAAGACTCATTCTCTTTAATTTTCGGCATAATTCACTATAAATCCCAGTCTTTAGTGAAACCCTTTTTCTGCAAGTAGAAAAACTCTCTCTGTAAGCAGTCCATTATTTGTAACACCAAAAAGAACAAGAACAAGAAAAGGTTGAAATGGCTTCAAGATTTTTTATGTTTGGGATATTGTTTGGAATGTGTTTTGCATCTGACCCAAGTCCACTTCAAGATTTTTGTGTAGCAGACTCCACAAGCTCAGATACTAATCGAAGCCACCTTTTGATGAGAGTGGTCAATTTGTCAAAATGTTACAAAAAATTATATTGTGTGTACAAATAAAATATTATATAAGCACCCTTTATCAAGGAATTTTTTATTTTTTTCATAGATAAATATCCTAGGAAAAATTTCTGACTTCATCATTGGGTATCAGGAGCGGCCCAACGAATTTTATGACCTAAAGCCAAATTTTATGAAAGACCTTAATTTTTTTAGAAACAAAAATTATTCACAAGATTTTGAGATTTCATTATTAACATTCTGATCAAATTGTTTTTCCTATATATTAAATGTTTCTTACGAAAATCGGATTCAATATTCATTTCAAATGCAATTTTCTTGACGGCCATCATAGCAATTGTAAATCTTTCTTCTTTATATTTGTTAAAGAAAAAAATTAAATTACACACAAAATTTCTTTTTAAACGTATATATAACACATTAGGTGTAACGAGAAATAGAGACCCCTAAATATGGGGAAGGACCGCCCCTGTTGGATATTATACTAAAATTAAGCATAAACAGTGCTTTTCCATAGTGCAATCTTTTGGTTGACAACCTTATACTAGTTCTGTTAGTTAGCATAATATTACCACAGATTAATATTCTCATATTGTATCATGTTTGTTACTCCCTTATGTTTAAAATAAGTGATTTTTTAAGATATTTATATATTAAAAAATTTATTTTTTAGCATTAATTAGTAATAAAATTGCCCATATTAATTTTTCCTATCACACATCAATATTCCTAACACATATTCCAATACTATTTACTCGAAGGACAATGTAGGGGAAAAAATAACTAATTCATTCTTGAAATATGAAAAAATCACTTATTTTGGACCACAAGAAAAAAGTAAAAAAAATCACTTATTTTGGATCGGGGGAGTAATTAGTTCTTCCATAATTAAATGAGTTTAACTAAATCTTTATATTATGAAGGCCAGTTAAAGGCTTCTAGTATAACTAATAACTAATTTACCTATTATTAATAGGTAAAATTAAAGTAATAACATAAAAATATTTTTAAACAGTGTATATAATAGGTTGTTGTTGTTGTATACACACCCACTAAGTAATATTATACTGGATTATTATTATTGTATATATAAAAATAATTTGTGGATCTGAAACTTGGCAGTGCACGTGAATGGGAGGGTATGCAAGGACCCAAAGCTTGTAGAAGCAGAGGATTTCTTTTTCAGTGGGCTGAACATACCCGGCAACACATCAAACTCAATCGGATTCCAAGTAACACCGGCTATCATTCCAGGAATCAACACACTTGGAATTGTATTAGCCCGTGCTGATTTTGCACCAAATGGATTCAGTCCTCTTCATACTCATCCTCGCGCCTCGGAGATAGTGCTAGTTCTCGAGGGTTGTGTTGAAATTGCATTTGTTACTTCTAACCCTGAGAATCGTCTCTTCATAAAAACACTTGAAGTTGGCGATTTTTTTGTTGTACCAAAAGGTCTGGTACATTTTCAGAGGAATGCAGGAGAGGGTAACGCTGTTACTATTGCGGCTCTGAGTAGCCAAGGACCTGGAACTATTCGTGTTGCGGACGCTACTTTTGGTTCGGATCCACCAATTCCTAGTGATATTCTTGCTAGGGGTTTTCAAATTGATCAAAAGACCGTAAATCAGATACAAGGGAGTTTTTTCTGATGGAATATATGAAGGGGAGGATTGGACAAATATGAGAATGCTTTTAATGATGTGAATTATATCGCATTTTCTATTTTAACCGTTAGTTTCAAATATGGATAAGCTTGGCAAAAACTACACAAAATGGGTACTTACACATAGAGAAGTGATCCCAGTATTAATATTGCTGTCTTTCTTTAGAGTACTCTGCTAGCTAGCTTTCATGCTGTCATTCATTTGCTTACAGGTTAGCAGCAGCAGACAAGTATGAGCCAAAAGAATTAATGTATTGCATTATGTAGGTAGTCAGTTGGCCATTAATAAGCTCCTACATTCTAATGCTAATAAAAGATATACACGAGTAACACTGATATCAATGCTAGTGAGGAGCTCAATATACAACTGAAACACATGTTATTAAAATAAAATAATAACAATAAAAAACAGCCTGGTGCACAAAGTATCCTGCTTTCACGCAAGGTTCGGAAAAGGGTTGCATCCCAAGGAGCGTGATGTAGAAAGCTTACCTCTAATGTGAGCATTTATGATTGCTTCTACGGCTCGAACATGTGACCTATAGATCGCTCGAAAATTATTTTACCATTGTTTCCGGCTTGTATGACCGAAAAAATAGATCTTGATTTTATACAATTAGAGTTGTTGAAAAGCGGGGTTAATTCTAGCCAATATTAATATTCAATGATAAATCTAATACTTTTAGGGTGAATGTTTAATATGTAATATTGAAGAAGACGATATTGGAGTAATGATTAAGCAATAAAGACTAGAAATATAAAAGATAGCAATAAATAACAATAAATGATTTTCAAATAGTAAATGGAGTAAAGACAATCCGACAAAGGTGAGATTTTCGGATGTCTTTCCGACAATGATGTAGATGATGATGAGCAACCTTATATTCCAATCCCTCTTGGATCGGGAGAGAATGATAAAAAAAAAAAATTAAAGTCAAGCTTTGTTTCTATGAAATAAAGAAAGTATTTTGCAAAAAGAACTTTGATGGAATTCTTTTACGAAAGGTCAAACCCCCTCTTTGAATTATTATTTCTTCTTATTTATAAGCGCGCAGGGCCACAAAATCCTAAAAATTACAACAAAAGTGAATACTCATAGAATAACTTTTCAGGGAATCTAAATCCTAACATTGGTCGTCATTTCGTGCTGAAGATAAGTGCTCGTCCTCGTCTTCGTCTTTGCCAATTCAGTTCGACCTCGGCATCATGTCATCCCTAACCTTCGACCTCGACCTTCTAGGATCATATCGACAAAGCACTACTATCAGAGGCTTTATATTATTGTTGATCGGGTCAAACATATGAAATGAAGTTTTCGTCTAGTCCATAAAATTCTTCGCTTCAAAATGTTAATCATGAATGTATATATATCTTATGCGCCATGTACGTACGATGAAAGAATGTATGATTGATAAGTGTATCAGTAATGTGCCAGGAAAAAGCATCCTAAAAAGGGTAAGTTGCGAGCTGCACCGATAACGACTTTGTTTTGTTGGTGTCCGAGCAAGTTTCATCCTAAGGCATAAGATTCGAGATGACCGAAAGCATGAGTCTCAATCCAGAATAAAGGAAAAGAAGAAAAGAACCAACAGAAGCGAATTCAAAATGATGAAGCGGACAGAGATCTGAACTGCTCAAAATTGGGATGAAGTCACAAACTCCGCATGTTCCGCTTTGTTTCAAAAACTCAACAGTTGCAGCTAATGGGCATCAAGATTCAGATCAAGATCTACGGCAAAATCAGCTAAGATTCAAGATCGAGATCTTAGAGATTTAAGTATAGGAATATTGTATACCGTAGTTGACAGGCCTAGCCAGTATAGTTTTTGTTTTTCTTTTGTGTAATAAAAGAGTTGGTAAGCAGTAGCAGCAGTGAAATCACAGCCCAGAGTAGTCCCAGTTACCAAAACTTCCTGAACTACACTGACATGATTCCTTTATCACCAAGGATATATAGACAACCTTTGAAGCAAGGTTCGGTCAGAAATATTTCAAAGTGCTTCACACAGAGTACTCAGTCGGACGAAAATCGTTCATTTTTGCTCACTTGTCTTTGCACAAAAACTCTTCGTGTTCCCGCGCAAAGAGGGGCAACTGTGAGCATGTGATTTTTGCCCTGCTGAGACGACTCCCACATGACTCTAAGGTTCAGGATTTTTCTTTTTATATTTGTTTTTATGATTTAATTTTGGAATTTAATTGTGTGTGCCACTGTGTTTGCATTAATGCATGTTTAAAATCATTTAGGATTTAATTTCGTATTTTTGCTAAAATAATTATTAATTAGGGTTATTTTTATAAATATAAAATTATATATATATATATATATATATATATATATATATATATATATATATATATATATATATATATATATATATATATATATATATATATATATATGCAAGTAGTATTTCTGGCATTTTTGTTTAACCTTAATTTGTTGCTTCTTTTTTTTATGTTAATTAGGAATTGTAATAGAACTAGGAATTGAGGAATAACAAGAAAAAGGAAACAAAAAGAAAAATATATACATGTATATACAACCACCCAGGCTGGCCACAATTGGGCCAGACCTGGGTGGCCCAAACCCTTTTCCCTGTAAATATATACAACACCCAGCCCAGAATAGGTTCCCCGACCTAGTCCACATACAACCTTCCCAAACGACATCGTATTAGGGGCCATCCACCACAGCCGTTGATCGACATGCCATCCAACGACCTTGAGACTTTGCCCAAGATCATATATATATATATATATATATATATATATATATATATATATATATATATATATATATATATATGTCCAAACGTTTTTATACACTCAGAGACCAAACAAGCCTCCTTCCCCGTACATACACTCCGCTATATCACCTCCTCTTGACCACCCTTGACCACCGAGCAGCCACCCTAACACCGCCGCCGGAAATCACCTCACGGCGGCGGTCGGTCACCAAACCACCCCAACATTACACCACCGGACCACCATGAACCCCTCTTCCCCTTTCTGTAGTTGGTTTCTTTCAAACACACACGGATCTGCTCGAATATTCAAAACAAAGTTCGCCGTAACCACCATATCCAGCGACCTAATCCCAACCGTCCCAAATTTACACCACAGGACCACCTAGACCTCCCCTTCCCCGTCCTGCAATCTGTTCCTTTCAAACAACTCTCCATCGCCTCAAATATCGATTTGAAGTTTACCCTAAAATCCAAACCTCACCGGATGCTGGTCAAACTGACCTCAGACAATCCCCGTCCATTCCCCGTCCATTCCCCTCCCTAACCATGCCATCCACAGCCCTCAAACACCACTAACCACCAAGTAAACTCAGATTTTAGACCTCACTTGGTCTCAGAATCACAAGCTCTCATTCCTGAACCCCTGAGCCCATTATCCGGAAGGCCAGTTGCCCTAGAAGTTTAGAAGCCTCCACAAAAGAGGTCAGAAGCCAACGGAAAGGATTCAAGTTATAATTGCATGAGTAAAAGCTAAGTATTCTGTGTTCGTATCTATTTGCTTTGTTTTCTTTAAGATTTTAGTTGTTTTCCGCAAGTATGATAAGTATTCTTCTTTGTTATGCTCAATGATTCTTTGGGGTATTACTGGTTGGACTACATCTTCTATAATGGTCTGATGTTAAAATTTGCCTTTTGACTTGCCAGTTTGTTGTCACCTTTGAAGCTTTACATGGCTTGTAGTTTTATCTCTGAAATTTACATGTCTCGTTGATCTTCATCTCTTGATTTTCATTTGTTTCACTCCCTGAGATCTTGATTAGTCTTGGTAGATGTTTATCTTTTGGACCATACTTATGCTGCTGAGTAGTTGTTTTCATTTTTGGAATCTCATACCCGTCATAGTTTCTAGTAACTTTGATTTTCAATATTTGCATGTATTAGGCTAATTTGGTTTGCTGAACTTTTAATTGCTGATATCAGCCTTTAATTTCTTATTTTATTCATGTATATACTAAGTATTCAA
The DNA here is from genome assembly GCA_034376525.1 of Nicotiana benthamiana. NCBI lineage: Eukaryota > Viridiplantae > Streptophyta > Magnoliopsida > Solanales > Solanaceae > Nicotiana > Nicotiana benthamiana. The sequence continues at coordinate 113,789,671 of CM067324.1, forward strand.
TTCTTGTTGTTCATTTCTCACTTTCAAGTTTACTAAGTATTTTAATTGGGTTATTTCTGTAAGTTAAGCATCAGTTGATGAGTTTCCTTTTCTGGTCACTTTAATTCATTGGTTTTTGACATTGAACGTTCATATAATCCTGAATGATATTTGTTGCTGAAAAAATCCACATTAGGATATTTGTTTAAAACTTGAATGGTATTGGTTAATTCTTAAACTTTACAATAAGCCTGTTAGTCCAGACCAAAATTTGGCCCAAAACTTAAACACAATTGACCAGGGTCAGGTTGACCAAACCAAGTGAAAACCAAGGGTAAAAAAGGACCATATGTTAGTTAATTAAGAAAGGAAATAGGGGCATAAGGGGTATTTTAGCCTGAAAGAATCTTGTAACAACCCCTAGGACATTCTAGTGAGGGACTTAGGCATAATTTCTGCCTCAAACTTAAGGCACAAGTCAGGAAACTAAGGACCATTCAGGAAAAACTGAAATTTGAATAAGAGGCTAAAAGGAAAAACAAGGAAAAAGTGTTTCCCTAAGGTTTCAACAATAAAAAGAGCAATCTGAACATTTTGAGAGGGGGGATTTTCTGATTTTTGGAATATATTTTCGAGCAGACTTTTCTTCTGAAGCTTGAGTGAATTCAGATATATAAATCCATATTAGCTTCCTCTATATTCTTCATAAATCATTAGTGTTGTTCTTATTCCCGTGGAGTTTGATTCTTCTGAAATTCTGGGCGTTGATTGATCGATTGACTGCTGTTGCTTGCTAATTGCTTCAATTTACTCATATGTTCCCTTTTCTTGCTGAATTCCAGGTATTCATCTTCACTCGATAGGTTGAGAAGTAATTTTCATATGTATGCGAGATTCTAGATGATAATGAGAAGGTAGTACTTTGATTTTAATACGTTGATGTAATTATATTTATTCTCCTTAGAATTTTTCTGATGTTTATACTCAATCTAAGCCTGTATTAACAATGGACTGTATCAGGACTGTTTTTACTTGTTTAAGTCTTCAGTAGATTCTGCGATAGTCTAATCAAAAGTTAGCTTAGTATTTGACATTCAAGTTATATCTATTAAGAGTTCAACCATTGAACCTACATATGTACTATGAACGATGAGTGTTTTAATTTGTTTATCCAAGTATTAAAGCTCAAAATATGATATGAAACCATTCTCGATGTCTTCCTCATTAAAATACTGTTGGTCTATTGTACAATAATCCTGTGTATAATCTTGATGGCTGTAATGTAACTGAAAGAAAAGCTAACTGTTGTTCCCTTATAATGGATTCGTAGTCCACTACCTCTGGAGATAATTGGAAGACCCAGCAGTTACCAGTTGTGATGTAGCAACACATGTTCCTGAGCTAACTAAAAACGAAGCCCAATGCATAATCAGCCACGAATGAGGCTGAAATGCGAATACTAAATTTCCAAGTATATTAATCATCCATAAATTATTAGAACATCTCTAGATATAAGAATAATAGAACATTTAGTGTGCTTTAGGATATCCTTATAAAGTGAAATGAGCCTCATTAACCAAATCAAATTCACGAGGCTCCTTAATTTACTAATATACTTAGAATATTGGGAAGTGTCGATTAGCAAATTTCACGGCCTCCCACGATTTTTCGAAGACATAGTTGCTATAGGCGCGAACTTATTAAAATTACATTCCTAAATTCGGGTGCGCATTTATGTAACCCAAATCTAAATCTCTATAAAATAGAAATATGTCTAAAATTGTGTGCGCATTTACGTGACGCGATTCACGATGTGTTTTAATAACATTGCAAATTTCCTAAAAGAAAGATATTAAAAGCGCTTATCCATTTAAAATTGAATCATAGGTATGAACATGTGTAATAAATCAGATTTTAGCCACTTATAATAGTTTAAGCGGCGGTGCTAGAACCACGGGATCCGAGGGTGCCTAAATCCTTCCCTCGAGTCAACGAATTTCCTTACTCAAGAATTTTTGGTTCGCAGACTCCAAATTGGCAGTCAAACTATTTCCTCGATTTGGGATTTTAAATAAATCGGTGACTTGGGATACCAAAAGCCAAGCCTATCCCAAGTGGCGACTCTTGAATAAATGTCTAATCCCATTTCGAATAATGTCACTTTAATTGGAAAAACTCTATTATACATATTATCCTTCAGGATATCCGTGTAAGAAAAAAGGAGGTGTCCGAGCAGGTTTCATCCTAAGGCATAAAATTCGAGATGACCGAAAGCATGAGTCTCAATCCAGAATAAAGGAAAAGAAGAAAAGAACCAACAGAAGCGAATTAAAAATGATAAAGCGGACAGAGATCTGAACTGCTCAAAATTGGGATGAAGCCACAAACTCTGCATGTTCCGCTTTGTTTCAAAAACTGAAGAATAAATCAACGATTGCAGCTAATGGGCATCAAGATTCAGATCAAGATCTACGGCAAAATCAGCTAAGATTCAAGATCAAGATACTAGAGATTTATGTATAGGAATCTTGTATACCGTAGTTGACAGGCCTATCCAGTATAGTTTTTCTTTTTCTTTTGTGCAATAAAGAGTTAGTAAGCAGTAGCAGCAACAACAACAGTGAAATCACAGCCTAGGGTAGTCCCAGCTACCAAAACTTCCAGAACTACACTGACCTGATTCCTTTATCGCCAAGGATATGTAGGCAACCTTTGAAGCAAGGTTCGGTCAGAAATTTTCAAAGTGCTTCACACGGAGTACTCAGTCGGACGAAAATCGCACATGTTTGCTTACTTGTCTTTGCACAAAACTCTTCGTGTTCCCGCGCAAAGAGGGGGCAGCTGTGAGCATGTGATTTTTGCCCTGCTAAGACGACTCCCACATGACTCCAAGGTTAAGGATTTTCCTTTTTATATTTACTTTTAGGATTTAATTTTTGAATTTAATTGCGTGTTCCAGTGTGTTTGCATTAATGCATGCTTAAAATCATTTAGGATTTAATTTCGTATTTTTGCTAAAATAATTGTTAATTAGGGTTCTTTTTACAAATATAAATAAAAAATATATATATATGCAAGTAGTATTTCTGGAATTTTTTTTAACCTTAATTTGTTGTTTTTTTGTTTGTGTTAATAAGGAATTGTTAAAATAGAATTAGGAATTCACGAACAAAGCAAAAAGGAAAGAAAATAAAAAATATATACATGTATATACAACCACCCAAGCTAGCCACAATTGGGCCAGACCTGGGTGGCCCAAACCCTTTTCCCTGTAAATATATACAGCACCCAGCCCAAAATAGGGCCCCGACCCAGTCCACATACAACCTACCCAAAACGACACCGTTTTAGGGGAAAGCCACCACAGCCGTTGATCGACAGGCCATCCAAAAACCCTGAGACCTTGCCCAAGATTATATATATATGTCCAAACGTTTCTATACACTCACAGACCAAACAAGACTCCTTCCTCGTACATACACTCCGGTGTATCACCTCCCCTTGACCGCCCTATGACCACCTTTGACCATGCAGCAGCAACCCTAACGCCGCCGCCCAGAAATAGACTCACGGTGGCGGTCGGTCATCAAACCACCCCAAATTTACACCACCAAACCACCATGACCTCTCTTCCCCTTTCTGTATTTGGTTTCTTTCAAACATACGCCGATTTGCTCGAATATTCAAAACTAGGTTCGCCGGATCCACCATCTCCGGCGACCTAATCCCAACCGTCGAAAATTTACACAATAGGACCACCTAGACCTCCCCTTCCCCGTCCTGCAATCTGTTCCTTTCAAACAACTCTCCATCGCCTCGAATATCGATTTGAAGTTTACCCTAAAACCCAAACCCCATCGGATTCTAGTCAAACTGACCTCACACAATCACCGTCCATTCCCCTACCCAACCATGCCATCCACAGCCCTCAAACACCACTAACCACAAAGAAAATTCAGATATGAGACATCACTTGGTCTCAGAATTACAAGCTCCCATTCCTGAACCCCTGAGCCTATTATCCGCAAGGCCAGTTGCCCTAGAAGGTTAGAAGCCTTCACAAAAGAGGTCAGAAACCAAGGGAAAGGATTCAAGTTAGAGTTGCATGCGTCAAAGCTAAGTATTCTATGTTCCTGTCTATTTGCTTTGTTTTCTTTAAGATTTTAGTTGTTTTCCGCAAGTATGATTAGTAGTCTTCTTTATTATGGTCAATGATTCTTTGGGGTATTACTAGTTGGACTACATCTTCTATAATGGTCTGACGTTATAATTTTCCTTTTGACTTGCTAGTTTGTTTTCACCTTTGAAGCTTTACATGGCTTGTAATTTTATCTCTGAAATTTACATGTCTCGTTGATCTTCATCTCTTGATTTTCATTTGTTTCACTCCCTGATATCCTGATTAGTCTTGGTAGATGTTTATCTTTTGGACCATACTTATGCTGCTAAGTAGTTGTTTTCATTTTTAGAATCTCATACCCGTCATAGTTTCTAGTAACTTTGATTTTCTATATTTGCATATATTAGGCTAATTTGTTTTGCTGAACTTTTAATTGATGTTATCAGCCTTTAACTTGCTGTTTTATTCATGTATATACTGAGTGTTCAATTCCTATTGTTCATTTCTCACTTTCAAGTTTACTGAGTACTTTTATTGGGTTATTTGTGTAAGTTAAGCATCAGTTGATGAGTTTCCTTTTCTGGTCACTTTAGTTCATTGATATTTGACATTTTCATATAATCCCGAATGATATTTGTTGCTGAAAAAATCCTCATTAGGATATTTGTTTAAAACTTGAATGGTATTGGCTAATTCTTAAACTTTTCAATAAGCCTGTTTGTCCAGACCAAAATTTGGTCCAAAACTTAAACACAATTGACCAGGGTCAGGTTGACCAAACCAAGTGAAAACCAAGGGTAAAAAGGACCTTAGGTTAGTTAATTAAGAAAGGAAATAGGGGTACAATGGGTATTTGATTCTGAAAGAATCTTGTAACAACCCCTAGAACATTCTAGTGAGGGACTTATGCATAATTCGGCCTTAAATTTGAGGCACAAGTCAGGAAACTAAGAATCATTCAGGAAAAACTGAAATTTGAATAAGGGACTAAAAGGAAAAATAAGAAAAAGTGTTGCCCTAAGGTTTCAACTATAAAAAGAGCCATCTGAACATTTTGAGAGGGGGGATTTTATGATTTTTGGAATATATTTTCGAGCAGACTTTTCTTCTGAAGCTTGAGTGAATGCAGATATATAAATACATATTAGCTTTCTCTATATTCTTCATAAATCATTAGTGTTGTTCTTATTCCCGTGGAGTTTGATTCTTGTGAAATTCTGGGTGTTGACTGACCGATTGACTGTTGTTGCTTGCTAATTGCTTCAATTTACTCATAAGTTCCCTTTCCTTGCTGAATTCTAGGTATTCATCTTCACTCAAAAGGCTGAGAAGTAATGTTCATATGTATGGGAGATTCTGGCCGATAATGAGAAGATAGTGCTTTGATTTTAATCCACTGATGTAATTATATTTATTCTCTTAGAATTTTTTTGATGTTTATACTCAATCTAATCATGTATTAACAATGGACTGTATCAGGATTGTTTTTACTTGTTTAAGTCTTCTGTAGATTTTGCGATAGTCCAATCAAAAGTTAGCTTAGTATTTGCCATTCAAGTTATATATATTAAGAGTTCAACCATTGAACCTATATATGTACTCCGAACGATGAGTGTTTAAATTTGTTTATCCAAGTATTAAAGCTCAAAATGTGATACGAAACCATTCTCGATGTCTTCCTCATTAAAATACTTCTGGTCTATTGTATAATAATCTTGTGTATAATCTTGATGACTGTAATATAACTGAAAGAGAAGCTGACTGTTGTTCCCTTATAATGGATTCGTAGTCCACTATCTCTGGACCTAATTGGAAGGTCCAACAGTTGCCAGTTGTGATGTAGCAATACATGTTCCTGAGCTAACTAAAAATGAAGCCTAATGCATAATCAGCCACGAACGAGGCTGAAATGCGAATACTGAATTTCCAAGTGTATTACTCATCCATATTAGAACATCTCTAGATATAAGAATAATAGAACATTTAGTGTGCTTTAAGATATCCTTATAAAGTGAAATGAGCCTCGTTAACCAAATCAAACATCACGAGGCTCCTTAATGTACTAAAATACTTAGAAAATTGGGGTGTGTCGTTTAGCAAATTTCACGGCCTCCCACGAATTTTCGAAGACGTAGTTGCTATAGGCGCGAACTTATTAAAAGCACCTTCCTAAATTCGGGTGCGCATTTATGTGACCCAAATCTAAATTTTAGTGGAATTGAAATATGTCTAAAATTGCGTGTGCATTTATGTGACGCGATTAGCGATGTGTTTTAATAACATTGCAAATTTCCTAAAAGAAAGATATTAAAAGCGGTTAACCATTTAAAATTGAATCATAGGTATGAACATGTGTAACAAATCAGATTTTAGCCACTTATAATAGTTTAAGCGACCGTACTAGAACCACGAGATCCGAGGGTGCCTAAATCCTTCCCTCAGGCCAACAGAATTCCTTACTCAAAATTTCTGGTTCCCAGACTCCAATTTGGCAGTCAAAATATTTCCTTGATCTGGGGTTTAAATAAATCGGTGACTTGGGACACCAAAAGTCAAATCTATCCCAAGTGGCGACTCTTGAATAAATGACTAATCTCATTTCGAATAATGTCACTTTAATTGGAAAAACTCTATTATACGTAATATCCTTCAGGATATCCGTGTAAGAAAAAAAGAGGTGTGACACTCAGAATCCTTATAATAAACAGATTAGCGTGTTGTCTCTAAAAAGGTATGCTCAATGCAAAACTCACACTAGAACTACTGTTCAGGAGAGACCACAACTTATCATAATACACGTTGCAATATACAGCAGCAGAACTATCAGATAAAAACAGTTAAGCTCTATCACAAACTATCCACCCTGAACAAACTTATCAATATCTAATGAACGAAATAGAAGAAGCAACATTTCCCAAACATTTACAGTACCAAACTTATCGTGGCATTTCAAGATCCGGCCTTTGATCAAGTGCCTGAATTGTTGTATTATCTGGAAGTGCATCTGGGTAGGTTGACATGATTTTTGCCTTCATGCTCCTGAAAAGGGAAAATAAAGATTTAAAAGTAATATATGAATAATTGGGTAAACCACAAAACACAGTAGTTCCCACTTTTGGGAATAGATCCAGTAGTCTAAAAGCGCCCCGTCATTTCGCTCAAAACATTATAGTACCATCCAAAATGCTGATAATAACGAAAATGGACTTCTAGAGTTTAACATAAAGTCACTATGCAGTTTATGTTTTGGCCTCACCTAGTTAGCAGTTTTAACGCTTGAATCAAGTTCTTTTAAGTTGTGGGAAATGAAACTAAGTCTTGCTTATGCGAGCTTCTTAAACATAGCTGGTCTAAGCCTAGATGAATGAGGAGGGTTTCAATAAATTGATGGCCAGCATGAAAATATACTAAGTGATTCTCTGAATACTGAATTTTTGGAATGTGCAAATATTGAATAACAGAGCCTAATTGGATTGAGGCATGGTTGATTGAGTTGGTTGTGGGAGACTACAATGTTTTTTTTTTGTATTCCTCAAAATTTTTACTTTAGGCAAAGAGGAATTTAAACTGAAAACCATGAGACTGGATCAAACTGCTGAAACAGTCGCACAAAGTATCACATCCAACAAGCCAACAATTGAAGAAAAGGAAGATGATGACTTTGATGCAAAATACCTCTTTTAAAAGAAAAACAGAAGGAAGCAAAATATACTTTTGTGTTGCCACAGAGATCACGGATCAAAAGGTTGCATAGATTCTAGTGAAATTTTCAAATAATGAACTGAGTAGTTTATCATTAGCAAACTAGTAAAAGATGATGTATTAGGTGCAATTATAATGAATAGTCCAGCAAATCCAGCTACTCCATGCACTTGCCAAATACTGATTGAAATTCAGAAGGAAGAGGATAACGAGAGGGAAGAAAAGGATGATCATACCTCAACTTCTGAAATATGTAATCAAGGTCTGACTTCATAGATTTTAAGAGACGTGTATTTCTAGAGAAATCTGCCGAGACCTCTGTGAAACAATGTTCCGAATACTCATTGAAGTGCGAAAGGACTGCATTGCTGTCCTGCAACCGTCCCAATCTGCATTTTGAGTGTACAAGAAATAAGGTAATCGGTAAAAAGGCACCAAGAATGACAATAAAGACAATGAACAAAAATACTGAACGAACCAATAAAATACATGGTAAAAACCCTCTTCCAGGATTATGACAAATAGCTATCACAAAGGTGGCAGAAAGTTAAGCTTAAAGGAGATGGCAGCTTCGAAGAGTTCAGGAACAGGCAGGTATTCATGACTACATGCTAATCACAACCAGTAGAAAAGTACTATACAACAACAACAACCCAGTATAATCCCACTTAGTGGGGTCTGGGGAGGGTAGTATGTACTCAGACCTTACCCCTACCCTGGGGTAGAGAGGCTGTTTCCAAATAGACCCCCGGCATCCTTACCTCCAGGAACTTCCCACCTGCTTACCATCAGAGCAACCCCTCTTGTCAGTAGAAAAGTACTATATAAGAACTAATTTCTCTAGTGCTTGGATGTAAAATCGTGGTTGCAAACAAGCTTTAAGCGAGCATGGGTGAATCAATCGAGAATCAACTGAGACTCAAGCAGACGTCAGAGCTTTAAACAAGATATAAGGTGTTTTATGGGCTTCTTGACAGTAACTTTTAATAGGAGTTTCCTCGGTGAACTTTATGCTTATAACCATTGTCTCAACTTCCTTTTTTCCCCTTGATAAGTGACTGAAATAAAGCTTCTTCAGGAAAATTCTCCAATCCAATAAGAATACTGTAAGAGATTATAAAGGAGGTGATCTTTTGGCTCCAACATATATTCTCACGGTTAATCACCAAGTTGCAGTGCGGAACTTTCTTTGTGATCTAAGGGGTAAAGACCTCAGTATATTAGATATGAGCTATTGATGATTATATTGTTGTAATGAGTAGAGCACACGAAATTTTACTTATTCAAAGAGGGGAAGGTACAAGTTTGATACTTTGATATACAAAACCAAAAGCAGTCTCACATTGAATACGAATGTTTCTTCCGGGACTTGGTAATTACTAGCCAACATATCTCAAAAGTCAATTTCATAATATAACCTCCTGATAAACATAGAGTTTTGTCCAATAAAAATACTGACTAGTTGATCATTAAACTGGATCAGATACAAAGATTCAAATAAGGCATGAAAGAATGTTCTTGTATGGGCATCCAAAGGTGTGGCCAAGTGGTCAATGAAGCAGGAGGAGAACTACGAGGTATAGGTTCAAATTCCAGCAAAGGCAAAAACCACTGGGTATTTCTTCACATATGCCGAAGCTTTGGTGGGCAGAGTTAACAGGATCTGTCATGGGTGGGAGGTAGAGGTACCCAGTTGAATAGTCAAGGCTCGTGCAAGCTGACTCAAAGATCACCTTCATCAGAAAAATAAAAAGAATGTTGTTGTATGGGAACACGATAGACAATCTGAAGTGCGTTCAAAGATTGGTATCACAATACAGCTTTTGGTTACAAATTTTGGCAGCTTAATTTTCATAAAAAGAGAGAAACTTGTGTATGCCTGGATCTAATTGCTAAACATATGGTAAAACTGCTTTCCTTGTAGACACAAAAATCTGGAAGATAGTCTTTTTCCGCAAAAAATGAAACATTGGCTTTTTGAAATAGTGCCGCACCCTCTGAACATTTGCCTATGTAGTGCTAATGCCTATTTGGAAATCATATACTGTATTAAGTAATATAAAACTGATATTTAGAACTCATTTATGCATCCAAAGGCTGGTTCCAAAAGGTAAACAGGAAGCAAAAATCCATCAGTCTATCGCATAACCAACAACTTATCCTTTCAATTCCATGCTTACACTTAAACTTCTCAACTATCCAAAAATATGTGAATCCCAGTACTTCTAATCAAGGAGAAAAAACCAATTTGGGTCCATCCCCAAAATGTATAAGTTGACGGAACAACACCTAGAACGCACAAATCCATCATTTAATCACATCATTAGCAACAAATCCTCCATTACCAATTATTAGGAAAATTATCCAATGTGACTAGGGGTGGCAAAATGGTTCAAAAAAAGTAGTTAACCACCCATATTATCCACTAAAAAATAGGGTAAATAATGAACTTCTTAAGAACGGGTCAAATATGGATAAGAACCATATTATCCATTTAGAGAATGGATAACCCATGAGTAACCAATGGATAACCAATGGGTCTAACCTTTACATTTGTAAAGTTCGAATTGAGGGGTCCTCAAGTTAGAGAGAGTAAAAATTCTCTCAAAAGCGATCATATACAATAAGTCATGGATAATATGGTTACCCATATTATCCGCCAGTTAAACCATTTTTTATCCGTATTACATATGGGTCGAGTCGTATAATTTATCCGTTTATTCATTACATATTTTCGATCCAAACCATATCCGACCTGACACGCCCGTTTGACACTCATAAATATGACCAAAGGGCTGCTTTATAATTTAAAACTTTCTGAACTACCCAACTCAGATATTATCCTAATTGACCATAATAAGCCAATCATTGAATCTAGAGCAAGAAAAAAAAAAAACTTTGGTCCGACCTAAATCTGTACGGCCTGATGGGGCAATGCCTATGTAGCTGAAATAATGTTAAGCAAGAACAGAACAGAATAAAAAGTGAATACAAGTTCGAATACATCAGACGCACCACAAATTAGCTCAAGAAACACAACTGAATCTTTATCTCATTGCATATAACAGCAGATATGTTCCAAAGAAAATTTTAAAATTTTTTTAAAAAAGAATGACTGAAGGTTGCAAAGAGAAGTACATGAGGTTTTGCAATTGCTTCAGAGAATCCAAATCCTGAGCATTGATTAGCGTTTTGAATTCCTTAGAAATCTCTTCGGATGCAGATTTGACGGATTCTTTCTCTGTCTCCTCCATTTTCTCTCTGTTGAGATAAGTACTTTGGACGATTACTCTTCTGTATATACATTCTCTCTTTTGATGAATTGCAAGTCTATCCTCTCTGGTTTATAAAATTACACTTACCTCCCAAACAACTTAGGCTTTTTAGCCGAGCTTCTAAAATTTGTTTATTTTGAAAAAAATTCTTTGTTTGAATTCTCAGAAAAAGTATTTTTAAAGTAACAACTAGTGTGTGGCCAGATAATTGAGAAAATCACTTTTATTAGTAGGATATGGGTCAAATTTATTTTAAATTATTATATATATATATATATATATATATATATATATATATATATATCTTTCGTTAATAGTTGAGGTTAATTATGCTCTAGTCATTACATAAGTGGTCTCTACATACCTTTATTGACCAATGAAACTCATTAAAATGATGTATTGTCATGTTTTTAAAATTTAATAATGTATAATAGTCAAATTTGTCTTGGGAAATAAAAAGTTATTTTTTTTTTTAAAAACCATTATAAAATTTTGACATGTAGCAGCAAACCATGCTAATTGATTTTTTACTCAATAAATTCAAATATAGTACACTTTTCCGATTAGTAAATGCATGATTGACCTTAATTATTAACAGAAAACATATTTAGACCTTTTCGTACATAGTTTAAAGGTAAGATATTCGTCAGTCTTATCAAATTTCACATCGATTACTAGATAAAATATATATTGAGTTAAATTGGTGAAGTATATTCGAAATATTGTGAGATCCATTAAGCACTCAAAATGTTTTGATTATATGTTTAAGATAGGATATAGCTTTAGGTAGAAGCTTGAAATACTCGAGCCAGGGGTGTTTATAAAAATTCCTAAATCCGAACCAAATCGAAAACCAAATCAAACCGATAAAAAAATAATATGTTTTTGTTTGGTTTGCTTTTGGTTTGAAATTTAAAATCGATCAAATTTAGTTTGATTTTGGTTTTAATAAAAAAATGGACCAAACTGAATATAGAAGTAGCTATTTAAATTTTTTTATTAAACCTATCTATATATATATATATATATATATATATATATATATATATATATATATATATACAAAGTTTTAATTTTTTTATAGTAAGTATTAATCGTTTGCACTTTTACTATAGTTCTTTACCTTTTAGTTTAATTGATAATTTTTTTTTGTTAAGTGTAAGAATTTATTTCATGTTAAAAATAATATATTTTTAATTAAGTCCTTCAAATATTTATCACTATTTGATTCAGTTATCATCAATATATCTTGATAAATAATTTCTCAAAGGGTGACAAATTTGATAGTGTTATGTTGAAAATCTGGTCGCCGAAATGTGTGTTTGGTAATGTATGTGTTATATTTAAGAAAAAACCGACATAAAATCGAATAAAAAATTCCACTTAATTAATTTAGTTTGATTCTAATATTTAAAAAAATAACTTACTTAATTTAGTTTCTTTTAGGGAAAAATTGATCTAAAACGAAACACAAACGCCCTACTCGAACTGATGTTTGTTTTGCATGGCAAGGCACAAGGTACCAACAACTGAAGTTAGGGGTGCAAGAGTCACAAATGCGTTAAATATGAGGGTGAAAACTAAAAATTGCATTTATATAACTAGAACATTTTCAGAAACCCAAAAGCCCAAAAAGCCAACAGCTTTGAGAAAGGAGTCGAAGCAGCGGTAAAGATGAACAAGAAGGAGGTATTGAAGCTAGCTAAAGGGTTTAGAGGAAGAGCTAAGAACTGCATAAGAATAGCAAGAGAAAGAGTTGAGAAGGCGCTTCAGTATTCCTACAGAGATCGTCGCAACAAAAAGAGGGACATGCGTTCCCTTTGGATTCAACGCATCAATGCTGGAACTCGTCAACACGGAGTATGCACCAATTTCTCTTCCTCATTTTTCTAATTATTGCAATTTCATAAATTTTGTGGATTTTTCCTTTTATTTTCTGGAAGCTAGATCTTGTGATTAATTTAACATTTTTTAAATGGATACTAATCCGGTCCTTTGTATAAGTTCTTTGTATGTATAATTGAGTGGTCCAATTAGCAGCAGGTGGAAATAAAGAATGACTGCATTTTCTGAACCGTGAATAATGTCAGATAGGAAACGGAAAGTGAATTATTAGACTAAGGTCTTTTGCAAGAATGACACAAATGTGATATAGGAAAAGTTACCAGATATGCTTTGCAAACATCCACTCTAGTTTTACATAGAACGGATACACAGCCTAAACGAGAATATCAAAAAACTATATTAAGTTTTTCTCTGACTCTCAACTGAAAATGGTTGAGGCCGGAGTACATGGCCTATTTATGTTTTAGCTAATAAACAGTCTATGTTTTTTCCAGCTTGTAGAGAATGTCAAAATGTCATTCTGTTCCTTACTGTCTTACACTTTTTTCTGATTAAATAAGGATGCCCCGTTGATACCTAATATGTAGATCACTTTGTTCGCAGGATAGGAATGAGTTTGCATTTTGCTACCCAAGTTAAAGCAGGTTATGGTAGGCGTCTTTAGGTCACATTTTAATATACTAAGAAACCTACCTATGTAGTATTTTCTTTTTCTTAAGTTAATGAGGATCTAAAAGGTTTAAAGAATATTGTTACTAAGAGAAGATTACTGGCATCACATTTGTCTTATATTTGAGTTGGATATAAACTGAAAAGATACTTAAAAATTGTAAAATATGAGGATTAGCTACAAGGATTTTGGTTAGATGGCAAAGTAGCGGATGTGTGGTAAGAGCACATCAAGAATTTGAGTCCTAGTTGGTGAACCAGGTTTGGTATTTAAATAAAGAAGGGTAGAAGGAAGGTTTTATTATCCACATGTTTTGAAGATGAAGCAACAGATTTCTCGGTTGTTAAGAGACCCAGAAAAAACATGTAGATAATAATACATCTGTGTTGATAAAAATACCTTGTATTGTATCCACAATTTCCCACTTAAAGAGAGATGGATATATCAAGGCAGAGAGAGAGAGTGCATGCGTGCAGGTTTCAGTGAAGTGAATATTGGAAATCATGATGTGACATAAGTGGGAGGGAACAGGGAGTGAGAAGAGAAGGTTAGAGGACTTAAGTCCCATAACCTAATTAAACTTGGGAGGCCTCGCATGGCAGTCAAAGAGCAAAATTGCAGGACCCTCGATTTTCGGCTATGAAAACAACATATGTATTAGTAGGAGTTTAATAAGATATTTCTTGTAGGAATACGGACATTAATATGAAATGATCGGATATGAACCATGACATGCATTCGAAATTCAGGTGTCTTTTTTATTTTTATTTTTTTAATAAAGGAAATTCAGGGGAGGGTGCACTACTTGACTTTTTGTTAGGAAAACAAAGTTTCAATTCTCAATGCTAAAAATGGCTACAGAATCACAAAGTGAAGTGTGCCATGGTAGGCGGATTCTCTAATAGCTTCTTATCTTAGATGTTCTGCTATTTTTCATAAGCAACATGATATTTTTTGAATGATTGATTTCCCTGATTGCTTATATATGAGTAAGCCGACCCCACTTGTGGGAAACTAATGGGTTTTTTGTTGCTGTTGTTGTTGTTGCTTATATATGAGTAAGGTGACGCTCTTCTGCTTCATAATCCTGTTAAGCTTTCCGCTATTTGCTTTTAGAGATTTGGATGTGGAGGATTTGGAAACATACATTTTCTAAGCTATACTCTACAGTTATGAAATTTTGCAAATCAAGCTCTTTACCCTACAAGTTGCTTTCCAAGGTCACATCCTAATATTTGGAATAGTACATCCATGTAGAGCTACACTGAGATTCTCAAGTGTTTCTATATCCTTCTACTCTTTATTTTTTTCTTTACAAAGGTGGTGTTTGTGTCAACTTGAGTGCTCTTCAACTCTTTTACCAGATAACCATTCTTCCACCAGTACAAGAACCTGATAACTCTGCTGCAGAGGCGGATAAGGCAGATGAGAATAATTTTCTACTCTCTATCTTTTTTAGCATTGTGGAAACTCTGGAAACCTTTTTTGACTATCCAAATGCCAGTGAGGGAATGAAATATATAGCTCACGGTTGGAAGATATTGCGATGTTGCATTGATATGATGAAAAAGAAGAGAATACATTTTGTAGGTGCCGCAAGGATATAAGTAACATGAAAAGTTCCCTAAGTGACTTCCAAACTAGCACATATATCCTTTCGTTGTTTTTGCGTGCGCCACACTTGCGGTCGTCATGCTGCCATCAAGATATTAATTGTGAAATTCATTACTTTTTGGAATCATGTTGTCGGCTGCATTGGGAATTAATCTGTCTGTTCTTTTACTTTTTTAAGGTAGAACAGCATTGCAAATAGAGGATATATTAAGCCCCTTGATTAGATAACTAGGCTTTGTGATCATTTGTATCTTCTTTTCTTCGTTCTTCTGATTTTTGATGTACTCCTTTTTACTCCCTAAACTTACCAGCGCCAAAAGTATATGAAACTCTCTTTTGGTTAAGGTGCTTAATTGGGAGATGATTCAGCAGGGTACTTTTTTTAACTGAAGTGAGCTGCTTTAATATGTTTGTGGGAAGTTTTGACTTTGGCAAGCATTTGGCCTTTGTTATCACTCTTCCTGTCAACTAATCATATCTGATGCTCCTCAATGATACTGCTATTTATTAGCACTTCTCACTACAAGTAAACAAGATACATTTTTTGTTATCTACTAAATAATATTTTTGATTTGAGTTCTGAATTAATTCCCTTTGTTTAACCTTCACTCAAATTCCAGGTAAATTATGGCAATTTCATGCACGGTTTGATGAAGGAGAACGTACAGCTGAACGGGAAAGTCTTGTCAGAATTGTCGATGCACGAACCATACAGCTTCAAGGCCCTTGTGGATATCTCTAGCAGTGCTTTCCCCGGAAATAAGAAGGCGATAGTACCTCCAAAGAAGGAAGGCCTAGCTATTGTTCTTTGAATTAATTTCCTATATTCTGCTGTGTGTACTCTTTTCTTCTATGTTGATGACTGATGAGTTATTTATTGAAGTCCCGGGAAGTAGAGCATGGGCATAAATTGTGCTATCATTTCTGTTAGCAAATTCCTGACAATGGTCTTGAAGTCTCCTGACAAGAGGGGTTGCTCTGATGGTAGCCCAAGAGCAAGGTGGGAAGTTCTTGGAGGGAAGGATGCCGGGGGTCTATTTGGAAACAGCCTCTCTACCCTTGGGTAGAGGTAAGGTCTGCGTACATACTATCCTCCCCAGACCCCAATAAGTGGGATTATACTGGGTTGTTGGTGGTGGTCTTGAAGTCTCCTGTTTCATGTAAGTGGTTAAATGGAAATTTTGTAGCAATCAATCAATATGCTTTCATCCCAAACTAGTTGGGTTGGCTATATGAAATTATGAACCCTAAATCTACGCAGTTGATGTACTGGGTTTTATCCTAAAAATAATGCATCTCGTTCCTTTTCAAGTCCCAACACTTTCTAATTTTGATTATAATGTAGGAAATTTTATTTGGCACCGTTTTTCTTCTGTTAGGACGTATCAACCCCATGTGTACCATTACGCCTATGATATGTTTGCTTTGTGGAATCCATCAATCAGACAACACAAAACTCCATGCATTCTAATGCTCGTGGGTTATGT
This sequence comes from Nicotiana benthamiana, assembly GCA_034376525.1. Taxonomy (NCBI): domain Eukaryota; kingdom Viridiplantae; phylum Streptophyta; class Magnoliopsida; order Solanales; family Solanaceae; genus Nicotiana; species Nicotiana benthamiana. The sequence continues at coordinate 113,806,363 of CM067324.1, forward strand.
TATGATTCTATCACCAATGATTACAAGTTTATATTGATCTTTGGATTGTTTTATGTTGTCTGTTGCGCGAATAAGAATTTTTGGACAGTTGAAAAAAACTCTCCCTATATCAGATTAAGGTTTAGAAGATCATCCGTTCTGAGAGTGTTAGTGAGGGTATTAGCACTAAAGATTGTGTATATTGGTCTCTAGATCATAACAGTCAGGCATAAGAGGAAGCAACTCATCTGAATGGAGGTCAAAAAATCAATGGCAATTTTATCAAATTCATCACCTATAGGTGAGTAATCTTGATTTGTTTTTCACTTTCATAATCTTTGCAATAGGCTTTTCCGGATTCATACAAGTGTAAGTTGGACTTTACTCTTATTAGTTTCAAGTTACACTTCTATGACACCATCATGTGCACTTGCTAGTGGTGAAAAAGTGTTCTTTTATGAATTTTCGAATGCAATTTTGCCAATCCGGAAAGTAAAAATCGCACTAGGCGTCCTATTTGATCGTCTTCCATTTAACTTATACCTATTTCTTTTAAAACTTTTAATCTATACCTACTTTTTAAACAAAAGCCCTTTTCCCTCCTCCTGTACCCGCTTCACTCGATTCATCGAAAGCGATCTTACTATACATAATTAAAATAATTGTAACGTAAGAAAATCTTTTTGTGATATGGTTGGTGTGCTCAAAAGTACTAATTGTTGGTTCTTATGCCATTTTCCTATGTTTCTGCAAATTTATGTGGTGTTTGTTTCAAAAATTGTAAACCAGTAAGTTAGGATTTGGATTTTGCTCATGTTCTCTTATTGATTTTTAAATTTTATTTGTGATACCAGATTTGAGAAATGGCTTGCTGTATGCAAAGTGCAAGGAAATCTTGAGCAGTACATAGAAAGGTCAATCTTCTTCCCCCAAAAATATAGAGCTGAACTTCGCCAGTTACAAACAAAAATTTCAACTCTAGAGCTGAAGCTTACAAATAAAAACTTCAGCTCTAGAGCTGAAGTTTGATAGTTATAAAACAAAAACTTCAGCTCTAGAGCTGAAGTTCGACAGTTACAAAACAAAAACTTCAGGCCCAACTACTAGAATGTTGAAGTTTTGCGCGAATGTCATTGCTACTTCAGCCCCGTATACTGAAGTTATGCGAAAAAGCAGGTACGCTTGTAATTTTTTTTGCAAAGCAGGCACAAGTTAAAGCGTGATACAAAAAGCAGATATAGATACAAATGTCCATCTGAAAAGGTCTTGAAAAAAGGAGAAGAATTAACACAAATAGCATCCACCTAATCTCTTAAGATAGAAATAACTGGTAAACATATATAATAGTGTATAATCAATATATATCGGATAGAAAAAGTAAACATGCAATCTGGCCGGCTATTTGGGTACCCATAAAAAAGGTAATTTCAATTGTAAATTTCATGCCAGGTAGATAAATGAGCACAAAATGGCAATGATTTAAAAGATAACACTTTCAGTACGTATAATCAAACGACTCTGCTATCTGAACCATTCACTTAAACTAATATGATTCATAATTGGGTCTTGAGTATAGAAATTAGAAGAGTACAATGCTATAGATTATCTCCGGACCATACTCACTGTTAGAAATAACATCAAATTAAATAAATAAAGCTGAAATAAATGACAAATAGTAGACATGTCGAGCACTTTTTATGACTCTTCTAATATTTTAACATTTTCTTAATCTGTAATTTATTGATTAATTTATATGTAAAGAACATATGAGCATTTGAAAAGTGAGTTTAGAGCATTAGAAGGAAATCGTGACGGCTAAAGCAATGTTTAAAAAATAGCTTAAATCTATACCATGTCCATGTTGAATCAGAGGTATTCAATTTACTTTTAAAGATGGTTTGGTACGAGATATAAGAAAGTATAAGTGTGGTATAAAAATTTAATATCATATTAATATTTTATTTGGTTAGTAAATCAGGTATTATAAGTTATACCGGTGTTAATTTTAACACTGATATTACTTATATCTTATAGAAGGTGGAGTAATTAGCACCGGTATAACTTATACATTCTTCTTAGAAACTATGTAATTATCATTCTTAATAAAATATATCAAAAAATGAATAAATAATAATTCCTACATAACTAGTCTCAACATAACTTATTCCAATATAATTTATATCGATATAAATCATATTCTAATCAAACGATCACTAACGCTTAAAAGGAAAGAAAAAACAAAGACTGACCACGCTCGTTGGGAGAATGGATTTTGTAGTCCTTTACAAAGTTATTTCTAGTTTTTTGTAAGCGACATTCAATTTTACACATAACTTTTGAAAATAACATTCAAGAAATATTAGAAAGACCATTTTCTTCTATTCCAATTACAAGTGGCCAAAAGAGATCATTTCGTCGATGGGATGTTGTGATGGCTGGCAATTAATTGATTTCTAATTTGATTGAGTAGATTTGTCACTGTGCTATGAATACTTATATCAATTCATGGTATAATGTTAAAATGGTTTGGACAATCAAATTTCAAACTCAAGCACATTTTCCACATGCAAAAAGGTTCAAACTCTTAACACAATTTTCTGACAAAAAATTACATATGCGTCCTATTTAATAGTCTTCATTTAACATATGCTTATTTTTTATTTTTTTTTTAAATTTGTATCCATTTTAAATAAATTCGGGTCTCTTTCTTCTTCTCCTCCTCCTATTCCTTCTTCTTCTTCGGATGACAATTATTTCATATGATATTTGTGAATATATTTTAAGATAGTTTATAATATTTTACAGCAGTAAGCTGTTATGATGCTTTATTTTTACTATTGCTTAGTGTTTCTTCTTATTCCTTTTCTTAATTGCAAAATGGGTTCGTTAGATTTATTGTTGTTTTGATAAATTGATGATTGGGTTTGTTCCTGTTAATATTTGGAGGCTATGTTTCAAATCTGAGCTCATTTGGAGTAGATTTAGGTATTAAATCGTATATTTTTTATTGTTATAATTCGAAGAATAACTTTTTGTTTTGGGCAATTTGCACTTCAGGCCTATTGGGCCTTAAGTGCATGAAAATGTTGGTTGTAATCCATACCTTTTTACCTTAAGTGCATCTGAAGTGTTATTTTTCACTTCAAACTTATTAGCATAAAGTGTAGCAAAAAATTTGTTGCACTTCAGACATTTTGGCCTTAAGTGCATATGAAGTATAACTTTTTACTTTAGACTTATTGGCCTTAAGTGTAGCAAAACATTTGTTGCATTAAGACCTATTGGCCTTAAGTGCATGAAACCATTGATTGCACTTCAAACCTATTTGGCCTCAAGTGCATATGAAGTGCAGTTTTTTTCACTTCAGACTATTTTTTTTAACTTCAGACTCGATAAGTATGAAGTTAATCGTAAGTGGGTACGCTTGCAAATATTTTTGCAAAGTCGGTATAAATTCAAGGGATTTTTACATTCCTATACCATAGAGGAAACCTTTTTACCCTCCATACTAAAGGTTTAATTTAATTACAAACACGTATACTAAATTACCAATCATATACCACACTTAATTAAGGGTCTAATTAATGGACAACTTTTACTCCTTAATTAAAGGTATCCATAGATCCCATGTTTCTCTCTACCCTTAATTCCTACATTTCTTTCTCCTAATCCAAGCGTCATTTTCTCCCTCACATTTTTTTTCTCTTCTCCATTCCTTCTTCTTCTAAAAAAAATACAAATATGAGACCCATTGACTATAATCATATTTTTAGCCAAAGAGATTCAATATGAAACCCATTGTTTCGGTTATTGTAATTTCTGGTAATTGTCAGATATTGTTCTGAATTTTAACAAGTACGAGATCGAGAGTAGATATATGATACATAAGAGTTACTCAACATCAATCAACAATTCTCAATTGTAAATTTGTGGTGTAGCCATATGAATCTTCTGTAAGTGTGACAATATGGGTGCAATTGTAGTTTATTTGTAGTTTTTTTGTAGAAATTTTGTAGATGAAGAGCAAATTTTATTGTCAACTTTTTTTTCCACATAAGATTGTAGTTTAATTTATAGTATAAATGTAATAATTTTGTAGATACCCTTAAAAGCAATACAACTTTATACAATACTTAAACCGATTTGCAGTTTATTTGTAGTTTTATTTGTAGAAATTTTGTAGATGAAGAGAAAATTTTGTACTCATCATTTTTTTTCAACATAGATTGTAGTGTAATTGTAGTATAAATGTAGTAATTTTGTAGATACCCTTCAAAACAATACTACTTTAGACATACGCAAAACTGATTTGTAGTTTATTTGATTTTTTTAAAAAGGGATTTTTACATATACATCTCATATAACAAACCTTATAACCACTCATGTTTAAGGTTAGTATTTATTACATTTAAGTATATCATGTTTCAATATATGTACCAAAATTGACTTTTAAGGTTTAATTACCAATGATTTATTAGGGGCTTTATTTGTGGAACAAAATATTTCCATATTTTCTTTCCCCACTTTTTTCTCTTTCTTCCAACAGATTTTTAACATTATTAATTACCTTATTAATTATCAAGATTTGTGCACAAACAATGTAGATTAAAGTCTTTCCTTAACGTTTGTTTATTGGATGTACCAAAGTCACCATTCAATTTGACTTTTTCTGTTTTCCATCATTCTTTCTTCGTCTTTTTTTTCCTCTCATGATTTTAAAAGGTTTGGTATGATTAACCAAAAAAAGAAAAAGAAAATATCATGATAGAAATGTATATTTTCTAGTTATATCTTCCTTTAGGTATCTACGAATTACTTAATGAATTGAAAGGTATCTAAGTGATATTTATTGTGTTCACATAGAGGTTTTCATCGCGAAAACTTAGTCGCATGTGAATTCAGAAGCGAAAAAACTGGGAAAAATAATATTAAATGGGAATTGATCCAGGTACACCATTTAGCTTTTATGAATTATGATTATCAATACATAATATCGGACCAATTCTAAAAAATACGTACATAGAATATCTAATCTAGCGAAAGGACTGTGGGTTAATTGTAGTTTTTTTGTAGTTTAATGTAATGTTTATTTGGAACTGTCACAGTTGACTCATTTGATTGGTAAATTATACTGTTGAATTAAATTTGTAGTTAATTGTAGTTTTTTGTAGATTAATGTAGTTTAATGTAATGTTTATTTGGAACTGTCACTGTTGACTCAAATTTGATTGGCAAATTATACTATTGAATCAAATTTGTAGTTAATTATAATTTTTTGTAGTTTAATGTAGTTTCATGTAAGAAGTAGAGTGTACTGTTGTAATGAACTTTGGTTGTACTGAACAATTTTTCATGAATACTGAACTCACTGGAAACACTTCATATAACCTACATCTGACTACATTTTAAAAACTATCTGGAAACACTTCATATAACCTTAACTACATTTTAAAAACACACCGGAAACACTGCATATAACCTTAACTACATTTACCTACATTTGACTACATTTTAAAAACTCACTGGAAACACTTCATATAACCTTAACTACATTTACCTACATTTGACTACATTTTAAAAACTCATTGGAAACACTTAAGCATTATCAGAATTTTTGACATTGTAGAATCTCCTTAATGGCAATCACGGAGGAACTACAAAATAGATGAATGTAAACATCCTCAGCGACAATACAATACAAGATGATGGCTGAAATTCAAGTGTAGATTGTCTTATTAATTTATCACTAGTTTCTACTAAGTAAAGTAATCTGCACCGATACACAACTTATGTGTGCCGTACAGAGCATCAACCAAATGAACATAAAGAAAAATAGAAAAACATGACACTGCAGAGCATCAACCGAGTACACCAAAATCAGAAGCCCCCGTTGTCCCCATATCAACATGTATGAGAATAAAACAAACTTGGCCCATTTGCTTCTCCGAACTTGACTGCCCTTGCCATGATATGCTTAGAGTATTTATCTAGTCAAACCAAGTAGTACTACATCACTGACCATTGAGAAACAAGTACTCGAAGAAATTGCAAAGGATAAAACTTCAAATTCTTGCAGTAATCATAAATGCATATTCTGTCGTTTACAGAAATGTTAAAGAAATTTCTTAGTGCACACGGAAGATTGGGAAGATCGGAAACAAAAATTCTGGATGCACAGCTATAACGAATCTCATGAATGACAGATAGGCGTTATTAAGGTCAAATCATTGTTACCTTAACTGATTTCACCTTTAATTGGTAGAAAATCAGTGATTAATTAGAAGCCATTAAGATAGGCGTTATTTTAGGCTACACTTTATTAAGAATCTTTTTTAGCCTTAATTATCTAGCGTTAATTTAGGATGGAAAATCAGCAAATATTCCGTTTGGTATATATTATGTAACAAAAACATGGGATATGAGGGTAATAAACAAACAATGCACAATAATGATAGTAAGGTTTGTTATATGGGATGTATAGGTAAAAATCACTTTTAAATATTTGTCCATGCTTGCCCCAAGGGCATAACTTCAAAGTGTTGCTCTCCTTTGTCCATGAACAACATTTTTAACTTTTGCCCATAAAATTCTGCACATGGGAAAACGGGGTCAAAAGTTAAAACCACCCCAAAAAGTGTTATATTTCTGCAAATTCTTGTAATGTATTATGTATTTAAAACTTATTCATCGGCCCAAAATAAGTTAAGCCCATTTGAGTTGGTCCAATAAGACCCCCAGGTATACATACAGGTCTAGAAATAGGGCCTTAGCTCTTCGTACTGCATTTCTCCTCCTCTCTTACCCTAGCCTCCGCTACTCCCCTCCCCCTCCCCCTCCCCCTCCCCCCTTACGCAGTTCCGCCATCAATGGTAAGCTTCTCTACCGCTATATTGATATTACATTTATATGTTTGAGAACTGAATGCTGATATGTGGGCCACTTTTGTAGGCTCCGAAGAAGGCAGCTCCTCCTCCATCGTCCAAGCCCGCCAAATCTGGTGGTGGAAAGCAGAAGAAGAAGGTCATAGCCTTTTCCTTTTTGATATGACTTTATTTATTCGTTTTTATTGGAATACTTGAGGGTTTTAATGTTGTTGGGGGGTTTTGTGAATTGGCAGAAGTGGAGCAAGGGAAAGCAAAAGGAAAAGGTGAACAACATGGTTTTGTTCGATAAGGCCACTTACGACAAGCTCCTCTCTGAAGCCCCCAAGTATAAGCTCATCACCCCTTCCGTCCTCTCCGATCGTTTAAGGGTATGGATCTAATTGTATAGTATGTTGAAGTGTTTCGTATGCTTGCTTATAATGTTGGGTCTATCGAAATAAGCGATAATTGCGCTAATGTTCCCTTAGATTTACTGATGTACTCTGATTTTGGTTTGCGTGATATTTCACTAGACATTTTTAAATTAATTGGAATGTGTATTATTGGTCCCTTTACATAGGAAATGTGTAATGTTTAAGTTGTTTCTAGAACTGGATTTTACCTCTAATATAGAGTAACAATACAAATTTAACATGATATGTAAATTTTGTGACTTGATATATGTCCTTTTCTCTTTATGTTTTGCCAAGTGAAATATTTATTACCAAGAGTTATAACATGAAGACTTGATGTTCAAGTTGTGTTTGGAACAGAGATTTCTTTTGCTAGTTTGTCTTTATTTTCGGATTGTCGTGATTAGAAGAATGGGCTTTGGCTTAATTTTGGGAGAAATTGAGTGTTCTTTTAAGGACTTTGTTTAAAAACCCAATTCATCTTTCAGGGAAGGTGTGATTAAAAGATAAGACATCATTGGGTAGTACTAAGACTTCCTCATGTTTGTCATGGATTTTTGAAGTACTTGGTGGCAATTGTATTAGTAGAAGGGGTTTAGTTTTTGGTTGAATTGTCGGAGGAATAAGTTCAGTTTTATTTTAACTCAAAAGGGAAGGTGGGAGTTTTGGATTTGGGCACACGCATTCTTGATGAAAGAAATTTCTAGTCTTAATGAAGTTTCTGCTTCTTTAATTTATAATTTTGGATTTGACAGCAAGTTGTTGATAAAGCATCTTATTTTATATGCTGATAATTTTGTGCTAATATTGTACATTTGTTTGAATTTGCAGATTAGTGGATCCCTCGCTAGGAAGGCAATTAGGGATTTGATGGCTAGAGGGTCCATCAGGATGGTGTCTGCCCATGCTAGCCAGCAGATTTACACCAGGGCTACCAACACCTAAGGCTTTAAGAGCGTTAGACTTGTTTGTTTAATTAGCTTTCATTTTGTTTGAAACATCATGTCAAGACATAAATTTTTTGCCACGAGTTGAAGATTTTTGACTCTTTCTTTTTGTTCGGTTACTCACTAAATTCTTTGGCTTCCGAATTATGATTTTTGTTTTTGTTCCAGAAAGGGTTGTGTGACTTAGATTTCCGACCTTTTACATAGTCTTTTTTTAATATCCGACCTTTTAGTCTTTTTACCCATTCCAGGCCTCTTGCTGTAGTATAAGGTATATGAATTCTGCATTGGGTGGAGATAATTTCTGTCTGCAGTATTTGTGTGCCTAATCTGAGAGAGAACTTGGTCATTGAATAACGGGTGTATTAGATGTATTCTGTTGTTGCTGTAACTTGAATTTCCAAAAGGTGATGCCCGATCTGTAGGTTAAACATAAAACATAAGTTAACAGGTAATGCATGGTAATTACTCTTACAACTTATCCTTTTGTTTTCTATTACGCACTTAAAGTTTGCGAGGGGTTTTAGGCACTTTTGTCAAACGTTGACGGGAAGAACGGCTGTGTTAAAACAGGGATTTTGTCTTCAACTAAAGGTGGCATTTATGTATTAAACCTTTTTTCCCCCTAGCGATTCACTTCTCAAATGGGATTTGTAATCGTGGCTGCAAATGGAAATTGCAAGTTGCCTCTATTACCCGAAGCTGACAGAACCTAATTTTAAATGTTACTGTAAAAGGAAAACATGAGGATATGAATACAAGACCTGTTGCTTAGCAAGACAAAGGTCAAGCACCAGTAATCACAGTGGAAACTTTTCTTATTACAGATATGACACAAAAATGCAAGACCTTCGCAATGCGAGTCCATCAACCAGCAGCACTAAAAGCTTATCTTCCTAAACTAAAAGAACATATTGTCGAATGTTATAACTCTACTTTCTGACTTGATATTTTGTAAAGCTACCAGAGCTACAGTTTGAACAAATCTCAAAGTAATTGCACATCAACAGGATAAGAAAAATGTCAGCGAACAAGCTCAGAAAGATAGTATTTTGAGAATATATGCCCAGTGACCACTTTGTGACTCTCAACAAGTAGCCTATTCTGATCTTTCTACACTGAGATAAACATACAGCACCATAATCACACTGATTTTGTCCAGCTACCACAGTTTCACTTTGACGAAAGCATGCTGTTTTCATGGTCCACAAAGACCCTTGATATTGCATTGCTGCATAAATCAAGAGGCATTCTCTGCAGAAGCAACCTCATTTTTTCCAGACTCAAGATTAATGTTGACCTGTGAGTTACCACCTGATTCATCCTGTTTCGGCTGGTTATCAGTTTTCTTCGCCGTAAAACGACCCCCGCATCCTCTAGCTCTTTTCAGTGCATGCAAGTGGCGTGATTCATGCAAGTAGGGCTGCAAGATCATTTTCACTGTGAGCTTCCCAAGGTATTGGTGCTGGAATAACATAGCCTCAGAAATAGATATTAGAACTTTTATCATGGGGTAAGGCACCTCATTACCAACTGTATGATATTGGGTCTGGCAGAGATGGTCCAGCACAGTTGATATTCATCTTTGAGCTATTTATTAGGGAGTAAAACACATTATTGATCAGAACTCATAACTTTCTGGATACACAAATTAATCATAGATAAGATTTTTTTAAATAGGAGATAGATCCTCAAGTTACGAACCCGAAATGGAATCACTTTGTTTCAGTTATATCAGACTGAATAAGATTTGAAAAGCCGTCAAGATCATCACATAAATTTCAGTAGCAAGAAGGTAGTCCAGGGGAATGGTCCAAGATTGAAAGAGCCTTGGAGAGCCCAGGTCAAAGAACATGAGCATTGGAGATTTCTGTTTGTTCAGTTTTATTCGATGTTAATGGGAATGTCTACAATCAAAAACCAAGTTTCAGTTGAAGAAAAAAGCAAGAATACTTCCGAAAGCATTTTCCTGGCAGAAAAGAGACACACAAATTGAAAATACAAAAAGGTTAGCTAAAATTTCTAGGCCCCCCCCCCCCCCCCCCCTCCTTTCTCCCAAAATTACCGTGATCAACACATAGAAACCTGTAGAAACCAAAATACAGATTTCCTAGGAGCAAAGGGATCCTGTTTTATCCCAGTTTGAGGTGTTAGTTCTTCATGATGACTTCTAACACAAAAGTCAAACCCAGATTCTGCTGGATCCAAAGCAGACTTGGAGCAGAACCAATCTAGATAAATTAGCCACAAAATATGCATTAGATATTGCAGTATTATGTTTATTTTACAAATGAAATATTTAATTGACATTTTTGTTGCTTTCTCATTGCTGCATGTGCAAACATACTTCCGCTATTTCCATTTAAAATTAGAATAATTTTTAAGTCGTGGTAAACAGATTAAGCACTAAGAGTAAACAGAACCGTGAGTAGCTCTCAAAATTTGACAAACAAGGATTATCCATTTAGATCGCTAAATCCGAGAATTCCAAAGACAGGCTTTAAAACTTTTTTAATAGGCTACATCAGGCTCAGCATGTAACGAATAAGAAGGTTTAAAAAAGCAATTAGCCAAAACTGCTTTTCTCTTGTACTTGAACTTTCAAAACAGGGAGTGAATTTGAAACTACAGCACATGTAACCTGCAACTGTATGATGCTCCCTCTAAAGGTAATCAATGAAAGTATGTCAAACAGCAAGAGGATTTTTCCCCAGCTCCAAATTTAGGTTCTTTTCTTATTACATCCAAATGTTTGCCCAAAGATTAGAGCAACTTTGATGGACTACTGATCAACAATATAGATGTTCTAAAATTAAGAGCTTTTGTTGCATTAAAAACCTTTTGTATAATCTAATGTGAAAATAATATGGCATACTAGCAAACTAAGATCTTTATGCGTAGCAACAGAAAACAGAGGGGTCTAAAGTTACAGTCCAGCAAAAACATCCATTTGAGAACTTGCTCTGCTATGCATACCGGAGTATATACATTAGTAAAAGAAATAGAAATTTAAGATTGTGGCGTTGTATGGTTGGCCTCATAAGGAAAAACAATCATGGAATAGATTCTGCATAACTAATACAATGTTAAGTTCGCAACATAGAACTCTACATTAATAACTTAGGGGTCGTTTAGTTACCGGGATTTTAATCCAAGAATAGCCTTGTTCCAAACAAAACGATGCCTAAGTATTATTTCAGGTATTAGACTCTATACTATTAATATCGACCTAATATATGCTGAAATCTATGTATTATTTTAAGTGGGACAAAATGCAGATATTAGTATACCAAGAAGTATCTACCAAAGATGCCCTCAAAGTAGCAATCCCTGCATAACAATCCCTACATATTACTTGATGTATAAGTAACAACCCATCATATTATTCATCTCATAATAATCCCTATATATTATCCACAGTATAACAAACAATTCATGTACTATAAATCCTAACATAACAAATCCATGTATGTTATTTTAATAGGACTAGAAATGCATAGATCCTCAAAAGTATGTGCACAACTTGCAATTTTAACATCTAGAAGGCTGTTAAACTATGAAATGATAAATCAGCAGATGAAACGAGATCAAGCTGCCAGGTCTCCTGTAAATAACCTGTAAATAGAATACTGGACTACTGAAGCAACATTTTTGGTGACAATCTAATTTCTTGGGGCTCTAAAAAGTTTATCAAATAACAAGACAAAAATGCATTTCCGAGAAAATACCTTCCTAGCTTTCAGAAGTTTCTTTTCTGACTCAGCTTTCGCGCGAGATTGTCGACGCCTCAAGATGCCATGATACTGTTTTGCATTAACAAAAACAGGTTCATCTATTGCGTCTGATGGCAGAGGAACACCAGCTTGTTGAATTCCCATAAGCTGAACGTGAACCTGAGAGAAAATGGCATAAATACAGCTCTTAACTTTTTAGGGACATTTCTGAGATGAATTCCAAATGAAAAATGTTAAGAAAAATCTAATACCATTGGTTGTGCTGGATAAGGTTGTGTGGGATAAGGCTGTATATCGTATGGTGCAAAGATGCTCCTATAGTATGGGTCTGGATAAGGATAAGCTGTTTGAGCCTGCAACTAAAATTTGATGCAGATTTATTATCATAAGAATAGACGAAAGACAACCAATCACCAAAGTGTATACAGAATTAGTAGACACAGAAATGGGCTTCAAATAATTCCCAAACTAGTACCTTAAAGATCTATAGTCTCATTAGATTCTTTAAAAGCTGTCAATGGATGTCCTACTAAGAATACTTAGCATAGCTGGTATTATGTATGTCAAATGTAAGAGAGGGAGGGAGATAAGACATCCAGTTCCAGGTTAATCTTTAGGCAGCAGTCGATCTGAATAAGGACCACAGATTTTCAACAACAGTTGGAAACAGTTATAGCACTAAATTTCATTCAGAAGCTGAAAGCTGGCAAAACATAAAAGGCATTTGCATTTAGACAAGCATTTACAGTATAACTAACTGTATGCTTCAAGAGTCTACTTGATTCAGATCATCCCTCCCGTGGTGATCAAAGAATTCTGCTAGTGTATCCCTCCTATAGGACAAAGACTTACCTTAAACGAAACTCTAGGCCAACAGACCTACACGAAAGTTTTAGCCAAATTGTGGCAAGTGCAGTTCCTCAAGGGGAAATTCTACAGAGCCGTGGTTAGACCCGCGATGTTGTATGGGGCGGAGTGCTGGCCCGTGAAGAACTCGCATGTTCAGAGAATGAAGGTCGCGGAGATGAGGATGCTTAGGTGGATGTGTGGGCACACCAGGCGGGACAAGATCAAGAATGAAGTTATTCGACAGAAGGTAGAGGTGGCCCCGGTGGACGAGAAGATGCGGGAAGCGAGGCTGAGGTGGTTCGGGCATGTTCGGAGGAGGGGCCCCGATGCCCCGGTGAGGAGCTGCGAGCGACTGGAGATTGTTGGTGGTCGGCGAGGGAGAGGGAGGCCTAAGAAGCATTGGGGAGAGGTGATTAGGCAGGACATGACCAGAATGCAGGTTACCGAGGACATGACCTTTGATAGGGGAGTCTGGAGGTCTAGAATCAGGATTGTAGGCTAGTGGCTCATAGAGTTCTTCGTTCGTCTCTCCCGGGGGTGGGGTGTGGGATAGTTGGGTCACCCATAGGTGATTATGGTTGTTAGTATGGTAGTTACTGCTTGTTATTATTGCATGCGACTGTATTTATGTTGCTTATGTCTTCAGAATTATTTATGTTATTTTTGCGGGAGTACTTATGCTTTATTACTTTCTTTTGTCTTTGTGTCTCTAATTTACCTTTGTTTCTTAATGCAGCTTCCCCTTTTTTATCCTATACGCCGAGGGTCGATTGGAAACAGCCTCTCTGCCCTTTCGGGCAGGGGTAAGGCTGTCTACATATTACCCTCCCCAGACCCCACTTGGTGGGAGTATACTGGGTAGTTGTTGTTGTTGTTGTTGTGGCAAGTGCAGTTCCTAGAGCAAGAGTGACAAATAGATCTCGCAATCTGAAAACGAAGCAATGCCTGGAGAATTAGTTCCAAATAACACCAAGCTAGTAAAACAGGATTTTACTTAAAACCAAATAGGGAGATTAAAACAGAAGTGAGTGTATCTAACCTAGACATACCAATTTTCAAGATCAATGAAAATACCAGAAGAAGACAAGAGGAGTTGCTCTGATGGTAAGCAACCCCCACTTCCAACCGAGAGGTTGTGAGTTCGAGTCTCCCCAAGAGAAAGGTGGGAAGTTCTTGGAGTGAAGGATGCCGGGGGTCTATTTGGAAACAGCCTCGCTACCCAAGGGTAGGGGTAAGGTCTGCGTACACACTACCCTCCCCAAACCCCACTAAGTGGGATTATACTGGGTTGTTCTTGTTGTTGTTGTAATGAAAATACCAGAAGACAAGCCCAAAATGGAAATTTAAACTATCCCAAGGTCTTCAGTTATTGAAAAATCCACCATGACAGGTCGTAAATATCGAAAAGTCATGAAATACGTATTGTCAATGTTACAACGTCACCATTCAAAAAGTTTATGCAACCTACATAAGCACAAACTAGACAGGGTATTTTTTTCTCACAACTGAACGTATTTATCTGTAGTGATGAAAAGCAATATCTAATTCGTTCGAGAAATATGCAATTTTCTACTTCTCAGTCAGAGGCTATCAGCCCTTATTATATTAGCCAGGGAGACAACATGACAATCTATAAGTAGATATATCTCCCATCCTACTCCAAGTACACCTAGAATACTACTGTGACTTGATGCATTAATCTGCATCTTCTTAGGTTCATATTCACCTACTACTTTGACACCAGCTATTCTGCTATGCTATCTAATAAGCAACTTTTGTCAATTTATAGGTTGACATAAAACATCAGACCATTCATTCATATATGTGAAATTACTGTCACGAAATAATAGCCTAGGCATCCTTTGCATCACATGGATTCATCCTTAGATACAAGAACCTAAAGCGCAATCATAGTTCCATTATGCCCCACCTTAACCTATTTATCATCAACTTTGGCTTTCATGATTTTACACATTCAATTATTTGGTCAAGTTTTATACACGGTTCCCTATTTCAAGTATCAAAGTGGTCAAGGAAGATCAGAACCACAAACTTTTCTTGTTATGACCACATATGAACAAGTGCACTTCATCTCACAAAACAAAGAAGCCTATTAACAAGTGCAACAATGATAATACTCACAGAACCATCGTCAGTATAATTTCATGCCTTAACTCTTTTGTTTTCAATCAGTTAATTCTTGAGAGATATTAGCCTATTTGACGAGACCCCTAGTTCATTCAAAGTTAACACTTCTAGGATCAGATCTGGTCGAACGAACAGCAAGGTGGTTGCATCTGTCAGCAAGAATAATGAACACATAGAAGAAGATATCAAATTCGGACTTAATAGCGACATTCACAGATCTGGCAGTAGAAGTTAATATGAGCTTCAAATATACCATAGCATTTTCATTGCCATGTTGAGCGGGCATCACATAGTGCATATTTGGTGTTACAGTTCCAGGGACAGACATTCCAGTAGCAGGGGATGAAGACTCGCTGTGAGCCTCTGATTGCTTCTCTGGCAGTTCATTCTCATTACCATCTGACATTTATTGCAGTAACATAGGAATTAAAAGCTTTTCATTATGTAACCAAAAGCACATACCCAACTTACTATAGCCTCCTCCTGCTTTTGTCTGAGGTGACTCCGCTTCTTTACAAATTGAATGTGAAACACAAGCATACATTGGCAGTACTTTTTTTTCTTTTTTTATTTTCTGATAAGTCCAAAATCTTTTGATAAGACAACTTTTCATTGATAACACACCATGAAGGCATCACAAGAACGCATTAAAAGATAATCTGCTCAACCAGTGCCATCTAACAAGTACTCCTGAATCTTGACTATCTACACATACTGGGATTTTTGCTTTACAACATTATCTTTATATTTTTTTACATCCTTTTAGCTATTTTAGAACCTATATCTTCCTTTCCAAATTAGCCAAGGGATGCATAGACGCATTCTTCCAACTGCCTTCATTCTCTTAACAATCTTCCACAATACTTATTTTAAAAAAACAATCTGCTACAATAGTCTGGAAAATTTCTCAAGCTGCACATTTGATGTCACGAATATGCTTCAACTCAGAAAATTGGAGTCACACAAAAAATGTGCCATATTTTCCTACCACGGGAGTAAGGGTTCATATCCAACTATATGCGCAGAAGGGCAAGGGTACTGACATCACTCGGTAAATCAAGCTAACTTCATGCTCAACATAACACAGTTAAGGACTCGAGAAACAAATCTATACCACTGACAAATAGTATACTAGAAATACAGAAACCTACCTGAATGATAATGAAGCGAGGACGTCATGACGCTGCTTGTCACAGAATCCCCAAACTAACAAGCCTATGCAGTTAAATGAAAAGGATGGATCAGCAAAAAAATAGCATATACTATACCACAAATATACCTGCACGAGCATAAGTAATTCCATACACAACCTAAATTCAACCTTCAGATATAATGACAAGACTTCTTCATTTCTCATGTCTCAACATTTCTACACATAAGTCCATTTCCTTCGAATATCCATGCTACAAATCCAAATTACTTATGCAATTAAAACAGACACATGTTACTCTTCATTTTCTTTATCTTTCACAACTACAATCAACCTTAAAATTACATGAATTTTCACATAGTCCAGTTAAGTTTCTCAGGTAAACAACAAATAACAGAAGTTCCTTACCAGAAAAGAAACAAATAACAGAAGATGCTAAGCTCAAATCCAATTTTCTGTTCCTTTTGAGATTTCTTCAATTTTTTATGCAAAACATGTAAACTCTAAATTCAACATTCAAAAATGAAATACAATTAGATAATAACACGAAAGATTACAGAGTTCAGGCATTATCATATTTCAACATTTTCGGCACATAAACTCAATTACGATAAAAATAAAGATAGATTTCAAATCGAAATATGCAAACCATAAGAAAAATTCACCTAATAAGCAATTGAAAACTTAAACAGCTCAAACGAACACCTCATACATGAATTTTCATACATGCAAGCACACAAAGTACGACGCTCAATTCCGAAATCCAGCCTTTTATTAATCCTGAAAACAAATTAGGTTTTTGAACAGAAAAATTTACCTTTTAGGGAGAGCTTCACTTACAGAATAGAAAATAAATAATAAGCGGTTTTGTTTCTGGCGTTTCCTGTCTTCTTTTCTTTCTTCAGGCAGCAGCGGAAGTTTCGAACTGTTGTTTCTCTGTCGTGCGACCGCTATTTACCAATACTGTAGACATTTTACTGGGAGTTGTCGTCACGTTGGCTTTCACTATTCTTAGCTTCTTTTTACTTTTTCTCTTACTTAAATTTAGAAAAAAAACACTATATTCTAGTTACAAGATTTAAAGTAAATTCGATCCTCCCCCAATAAAGTATATTACTAGTATTAATTTAATTAACTTTTAAATGAAGTCTATGAAAATAATTATTAGTTTATATACAATTATGTAAATGCACGTATTATAATTTCAAAAATAACGAAAGTTAGTTTAAGTTTTTCAAAATACGCAAAATATAATACTTCAAAAGAAATGAAGAAAAATCGACTAAGCATGTAAAGTATTTCAAACGATATAAGAAAGCCCATTTTAACTAAGATATTTTTTATTTTACTAAATATAATATCAGTCAACGGCAATATAAAATACGTTTGTAAATAAATAGTAGGTGTAGTATGTAATTTACCCCTAATAAAAGGAAAATAAGAAAAGAAAATGGGAAACAGAATATATGTGGCTTAGAGGGGAATGACGAAGTGGTCCAAATTTTTGGCAGACAGAAAGAGAAAAGCAGTTGCAATCTTAGCCAGAAATTTATGTGGACCCTAAATTGGGGTTGTCAGTAAAATAAAATCATTTAAATAAGGAATTCTCTTTTTTTTTTTTTTGCGTCAAATAAAAATATTCTATTATATGAGCATGTGGCACACTGCCAGTAGGTTGAAGGCTTCAGGCTGCGTCATACTTGTCCCTGATTTTGACCCAATCTTCCTACAACTGAGGTAAAAACATCCCAATTAGACAATTGGGATGCAGAAAGTTTAATTTTTCTCTAAAAAACATGTAATCTTAATGCAGAAAATATAAGAATGTAAACTTTTTTAAATCGTGCAGTCTTATGTGAAAGATATATATATATATATATATATATAGTATAGCAAATATACCCTTTAAATTTTATAATCTTAAACATATCATATAATTTGTAAAACTTACAAAATAAAGTCTTAAGTCGAATAACGTGGTTTCACTTTGAACATGCTCTCAAACATGTTACCTTTTGACGATTATTATAATGCAAACACACTTTTCCTAAATTTGTAGTAGCTTCACACATTTGTTCATATATTGTATTTCATTCACAATTCTATCTCTGGAAATAACAAATAAACATGTTAGAATATACCTTATTTACCCGATCTTTGAACCAATTCAACTTTTGATTAACTAGCTTATTATGGAAGGGAATGTAGGGGAATTCTGCAACGGATATTTCAATAAAAAGAACAACACGGAGTGATACCTTTTTCTGTAGCACATATTAGCCAGCAATACCACCTAGAGCAAGATGTGTTAGATATATGGACTTATATCTACATACATATGAATAATATATGGATTAATAATATATGTTACGTGCTATCTTTTGGTTTCGCCTAAATTGATGGTCTTATGGACATTGTTAAGGGGGCCAATATATTGTCATAAAAAGTGTATGACTAATGTGTACATACCCAAAAGGGTAACCTTAGTTAATGATGGGCTAACTAAGGTTACATATATGTAACCATGGTTACATGCTTATGACTTTTGAGTTTCATAACTCATGTGTTATAAGTGGGGGTTATGGTTCCCATAAGAATGCAAGACATTCTCTTCTTCTTCCACCCATTGGGAGAGAGAGAACCATTGTTGTCTTGCATATTAAGTGGAAAACCATTCTCCATTTTTGGTCTTAGATAAATTTTTGTGAAAGCCAATACTTCAAGAAGGACAATCTTCAAGAAGGATCAAGGAGCTTTTTTTCAGCAAAATTGGAAATTCCAGAGAGCCAAGATAATCGATTTTTCTAAAAGGATAATCGATTATCCTAGTTTTTCAGCAAAATTTAAGATTCCAGTAGGCCCAGATAATCGATTATCAGGCTCAGATAATCGATTATCTGGCCATAAATTGCAGAAACGTTTTGTTTGCTGGCTATTTAATGAGGACATAATGTAAGAAACGTTTTTCATAATTAATGAAACGTTTTAAGTATTAAGTTTTCAGATTTTAATTGTACATTAATAATATGTCAAATTAATATTCAGTTTTTTTAAATTATTAATGTTTTATACATTAATATTCTGTTTTAAAGATTAATTGTTTTGGTCCATCATGGCTTGAGATTTTGGTATTGTCCAATTAAGGTTAAAACAATTAATATTCAGATTGTTACTTGTCAAAACATGTAACATATTCAGTCAAGATTCAATATATGGCTTAAGGAACTAAATTATTTAGCATCTAATATTTTAAATTAGTCAATTAAAGCATTATGTTGCCAAAGTAACCTCTTTTGTGTAGATTGATTGATCTTGAAATATAAGATAACTGTGGATGTTAGTCTTCCATGCGTTTAACACCGGCCCAAAGGAAGGTTGTTATTTGGCAGGAATTCGAACATGCTTGCGGTAATAAATATGTGACAATTATTCGGTTTTCCATGTGAATATTAAGTCGGCCCAAAGGAAGGCTTGATATTTGACAGGAGTTTATTGTCAATATTTGATTACTACACCAAGAGTACCACTTACAAGTTGATTTTCTGTCCAAAGACTAAAATCAATGTTGTGCTAGGTATCTTGTAATGGGATTTGCCTATTTTGAATCTGAAAACTAAAGTTAAAGTTCAAGTAAATGTAAGCATGTATTAAGTTAGTCCTTGTTCTATTTTCAGTAAATTCTTCAGCTGCTACGATATCTGCAAACATTAACAGCATCCCTGTGCTTAACGGCACAAACTTTAAGGAATGGAAAGAGAACATTATGATCGTTCTCGGTTGCATGGATCTTGACCTTGCACTTCGGAATGAGCAACCTGCTTCTCTTGAGGATACATCTTCTTCTGATGAAAAGAAGGAGATGGAGAAGTGGGAACGCTCAAATCGCATGAGTCTAATGATCATGAAACGTGCAATTCCAGAATCATTCAGGGGCACTATGAATGATGAAAGTAATGCCAAAGTTTTACTTGAAAACCTTGAAAAGCGTTTTGTACAAAACGAAAAGGCGGAAACAAGTACTCTTTTGAGTAAACTTGTTTCCATGAGGTATAAAGGCAAGGGAAACATAAGGGAGTACATTTTGGAAATGTCTCATCTTGCTTCGAAACTTAAGTCACTCAAGCTGGAATTACCTGAGGAACTGCTTGTGTACTTAGTTTTGATATCTCTTCATGCACACTTTAATCAGTTTAAGGTCAGTTACAACTGCCTGAAGGAGAAATGGACTCTTAAGGAGCTCATTTCACATTGTGTGCAAGAGGAGGAAAGGATAAAGCAAGATAAGACAGAAAGTGCTCATTTGGCATCCTCTTCTAAGGATACTAAGAAGAGGAAAGGTAAGAAAGTTGCGGTTGCAAGGCCCCAGAAAAAGCAAAATAAGGAACCTAAGGTTGAAATTACTGAATTAGGTTGCTTTTTCTGTAAGGGGACTAATCATGTGAAGAAAGATTGTACCAAGTACCACGCTTGGCGTGCGAAAAAAGGTACATCTCTTTCTCTTGTTTGTTCTGAAGTTAATTTAATTTCGGTACCTAAGTATACTTGGTGGGTAGATTCGGCTGCTACTACTCACATAAGTATATCTATGCAGGGTTGCCTGAACTGCCGAAAACCAAATGATGGTGAAAGATACATCTATGCGGGTGACGGCAAGAACGTGCAAGTTGAGGCTATTGGCAAATTTAGGCTGTTGTTTAAGACTGGATTTTATTTAGATTTGAATGAGACTTTTGTTGTACCGTCTTTTAGACGGAATTTAATTTCTGTTCCCAAATTGGACATATCCGGTTATACATGTTCATTTGGTGACAATAAAGTTAGTCTCTTTCAAAATTCAAATCTTATCGGTACTGGTCTTTTATCAACATATGATAGCTTATATTTTGTTGATATAATAACCTCACATAATGAAACCTTGCATACAAGTTCAAGTGGTACCAAAAAAAAATTAACTAATGAGAATTCTATATCACTCTGGCACAAACGTTTGGGTCACATATCCATTCAAAGAATTCAGAAACTCGTGTCAGATGGAATTCTTGATTCTCTTGATTCCTCAAATTTGGATATTTGTGTTGTGTGTATCAAGGGTAAACAAACAAACAAGACGAGATTAGGTGCTAAGAGAGCTTCGGACGTCTTAGAATTGATACATACAGATATTTGTGGGTCATTCCCTACTCCTTGTAGGAATGGTCAACAATACTTTATCACATTCATAGACGATTACTCTCGTTATGGGTACCTATATCTTATTCATGAAAAGTCCCAATCCATAGACGTGTTCAAATCATATAAGGCCGAAGTTGAAAATCAACTAAGCAAAAGGATTAAATCCGTTAGATCTGACCGTGGTGGTGAATACTATGGCAGATATGATGGTTCAGGTGAACAACGTCCAGGGCCATTTGCTAAATTCCTAGATGAGTGTGGGATCGTCCCTCAGTATACTATGCCAGGCAGTCCTACGATGAATGGTGTAGTTGAGAGACGAAATCGGACCCTTAAGGATATGGTAAGAAGTATGATTTGTCGTACTACTTTACCAGACTCACTCTGGGGAGAAGCATTAAAACCGCAGCTTATATTCTTAATAATGTTCCAACTAAAACTACAATCAAAACCCCATATGAACTTTGGACTGGGCATAAACCCAGTATTAAGCACTTACACATTTGGGGTTGTCCAGCTGAGGCAAGGCCTTATAGGCCGAATGAAAAGAAACTGGATGCTAAAACGGTTAGTAGCTATTTTGTTGGATACTCTGAAAGATCCAGGGGGTTTAAGTTTTATGATCCCACTTCTAGAACTATTTTTGAGACGGGTAATGCTAGGTTTTTTGAGGATATTGAGTTTGGGGGGTGGGGAGATAAAGTTGTTAGAGATTTTGTCTTTGAGGAAGAACATGTCTTTCCCTCAAGTTGTTGATCTTGGTCAGGGTGTTCTAATTCCTGACACGGATCACACAACTCCAGTTCAAGACAATCTCGAAAATCTCCCCAATCACGTTCCTGATATTACTAATGAAAATCAAACTCAACAACCTCAAGAAACTGAAGTGCCATTAAGGAGATCCACTAGAGAGATGAGAAATTCAATTCCGAATGATTATGTTGTATTTCTCCAAGAACAATAAAGTTATATTGGACTTGAGGAAGATGATCCAATCAACTTCCGTCAAGTCATTAAGGGTTCTAACTCTCAAAAGTGGACTGATGCCATGAATGATGAGATGAAGTCTATGAGCGATAATGACGTTTGGGAGCTTGTTACATTCCCCGAAGGTATTAAACCAATTGGTTGTAAATGGATTTTTAAAACCAAAAGGGATTCAGGGGGCAATGTTATTAAGTATAAAGCTCGTCTTGTCGCAAAAGGCTACACTCAAAAGGAAGGCATTGATTATAAAGAGACTTTCTCTCCAGTTTCATCGAAAGACTCTTTCAGGACTATAATGGCACTAGTAGCACATTTTGATCTTGAACTTCATCAGATGGATGTTAAGACAGCGTTTTTCAATGGTGACATTGAGGAAACAATTTATATGGTGCAACCTGAAAACTTTGTTTCGGATGAATCAAAGAAAAGGGTTTGCAAATTAAAGAAATCTATCTATGGGCTCAAGCAGGCTTCCCGTCAATGGTATTATAAGTTTCATGCAGTCATTACATCTTTTGGTTTTGAACCGCATATTGCTGATGACTGTATATACCATAAGTTCAGTGGGAGTAAGTATATTTTTCTGGTTTTATATGTCGATGACATACTGCTTGCCTGTAACGATATAGCATTATTGCATGAAACTAAGAAATTTCTTTCAAAGAAATTTGAAATGAAAGATCTTGGTAAAGCTTCTTTTGTATTAGGAATTCAGATACAACGAGATCGCTCCAAAGGTGTTCTCGGTCTGTCACAAAAGGGCTATATCGATAAGGTTCTTAAAAGATTTGACATGCCTGATTGTAAACCAGGCAACACCCCTGTTGTTAAGGGAGACAAGTTTAGTCTCAAACAGTGCCCAAATAATAATTATGAAACTTCGGAAATGTAGAAGACGCCTTATGCTTCGGCTGTAGGTAGTCTGATGTATGTTCAGGTATGTACACGACTTGATATAGCATACATTGTTGGGATGTTAGGCAGATATCTAAGCAATCCAGGAATGGACCATTGGAAGACAGCCAAAAGGGTCATGAGGTACTTACAGAGAACAAAGGATTACATGCTTACATATCGGAAATCGGACCAGCTTGAGATCATTGGGTACTCCGATTCCGATTTTGCTGGATGTCAGGATAGTCTGAAGTCTACATCAGGCTATATTTACATGCTTGCTGGCGGTGCTATCTCTTGGAAAAGCATCAAGCAAACTCTTACGGCCACTTCCACCATGGAAGCAGAATTCATGGCATGTTATGAAGCATCCAATGAGGCATTATGGCTGCGGAATTTTGTTAGTGGACTGCACATTGTTGATAGCATTAAAAAGCCACTTAGGCTATTATGCGACAACAGATCGGCAGTCCTTTATGCTAATAACAACAGTAGTTTGACGAAAGCAAAACATATGGACGTCAAATTTCGGGTTGTTAAAGAAAGAGTACAAAATGGACAGTTGTGCATTGAGCACATCAGTACAAACTCCATGATTGCGGATCCGCTTACTAAGGGATTGACACCAAAAGTATTTCATGAGCATATTGCTTGTATGAGTGTCAAATCAGTTAAGGATTATGAATTTTAGTGGGAGTTTGTATTATACAATTATGTATTGTCCATTATATTCAGTAATTCAGTTTTAAAGTTATATCTGCAGATATTCAGTTTTAAAGTTTTTGTACTCTTAAAGTTTATGATTGATCTCAATAAAGAGAACCAGTTGGAAATAGACATTCTATTTCAGACCACACTTTATGTTATTTCCATGCTACACACCTATACTTGATCCATGTCATTGGTTATATTGATATGCGTGATCTATGTTGGTTCTAGTTACGAAAGAGTAACTAAGAGCTCTTAGTTCCTATGTTAGTATGATTGATGAACCGGATTGTTCATGACAATTTTATTATGATAGCAATTTTGAGATCATAAGGTTATATTGTAACATATAATGCTAAGGTTTGTACATATGTATGAGTATATCGCCCAAGTGGGAGATTGTTAGATATATGGACTTATATCTACATACATATGAACAATATATGGATTAATTATATGTTATGTGCTATCTTTTGGTTTGGCCTAAATTGGTGGTCTTATGGACATTATTAAGGGGGCCAATATATTGTCATATAAAGTGTAGGACTAATGTGTAGATACCAAAAAGGGTAACCTTAGTTAATGATGGGCTAACTAAGGTTACATATATGTAACAATGGTTACATGCTTATGACTTTTGAGTTTCATAACTCATGTGTTATAAGTGGGGGTTATGGTTCCCATAAGAATGCAAGACATTTTCTTCTTCTTCCACCCATGAGAGAGAGAACCATTGTTGTCTTGTATATCAAGTGGAAAACCATTCTCCATTTTTGGTCTTAGATAAATTCTTGTGAAAGCCAATAATTCAAGAAGGACAATCTTCAAGAAGGATCGAGGAGCTTTCAAAGCCAAACATTTGGACAATCATCAAGAAGGACTAAGGATTTCCACTTATGGATTCAGGTACGCTTTCGCTTATGTTGTTATTCCAAATAATTTGATATGAAGGCTATAATGTTTTAGTGGATATTATAATCCTAACAAGATGCATTCCTCAAAATTACCAGGCCTTCTACAAGCAAAGAGAGGTTGCTCCTTGTTCAAGAAAAATACATTGATCAGAAGACTTCAATGGATTGCTAGATGAATAAAACCTAATCATTGGAATGAAAGAGTACTAAGAAGTCTCCTGCGACATCATTGTTCTTTTAATATCCTGCCAGTAACTCTAAGCTATAGACCCCCAGTATTCTTCCCTCCAAGAATTTCCCACCTTGCTCTTGGGGAGACTCGAACTCACAACCTATCGGTTGGAAGTGGGGGTAAGCAACCCCTCTTGTCATTACTTTGAATGATGAGGCCATCAAAACTGTCTCTAACCTTACGGTGACTGTCCCTAACACTGCTTGGTACCCCTTGCCAAATCATCTTCCTTCCATTGCCTCCAACTTCAAGACTGTAGCTAAAGTTCTTTGCCGTTTCATCATCACCCAAGAACCGTAAAAATGCAATATAAACTGGTGCCATTCCAAGTTGAAATGCTTGAAAGTGCAAACAGAAGTACTGACCAAAGCAACTGAAAACCTGGAGGAAAATTAAATGAGGCCACATTATTCCAGATATGAACTCAAAGTACAGGACCAAAAGTTAAGCAACAATATCAGCTCTAAAAACAGCTGATTAGATTCGACAGTGAAAAAGACAGCACACAGAAAAGGGTACAGCATAACATATAACCAGGTAGGTACAGAACAATCTGCCAAACTAGCCAACTTTGTTGGAGACGAGAAGATCCTAGCACATACATTGGATTTGCCATGGAAAGAAAGATCTTTGCCATCTTCATTTGCTATTTTCCTGGCTCAAGGTTTTCCTTAAAAGAGCAAATTTTGCAAAAGGTTTTTTTTATGCAGAAAAGGTCCCTCATCCATTTTGAAATTACAATGTTCAAATATGATGTGAATGTTTAAAATAGATTACTTGATTTGATGAAAGTTTGAAAAATTAATATTGGGGTTGTTTTTGGATTATTGTGGGAAATCTTTAGATGAAGTTATAACAAATTTGGTAGAGTTTCTCTTAAAAATTTGGATTAAAATTGTGATTAGAACAATGACATACATGAAAATTATAAAGAACACCAAGAACATTGATTTTCAAAATATCAATATCTCTTTTTTTTAAATGTGTTTTTTTAGTAATTGGATATAACTTAAGTTTTTCTTTTCATTTTGAGAATGTTAATTTTATTTTGTTTATTAAATAGATTTAACATAGTTTTTTTTAATCAAAATAATATATGTCCTTTTTTATTCGTCATTCGCCACGTCAGTCGCAAGTGCATTACACACACTTTATTAATTTTGCCAATTATAAAAAAAGTGCCTAACTAGAACAAATTTAGCGGAGTATAATTGCTTGATAGGAACATACTTAAGTTTAGGTTTCTAAATGAAATATCGTGTCAACTTTAAGTGCGTCCGTATATATTCAACCGTTACATTTCAGATACTATAATTGACCAAATACACGGCACACATATACATATGGATATCGAATGAACTTAATCATGACCTCTTAAACTAGATAGAATTAAAAAAGACATCTTATATATAATACATTTTTATTGATGGTTAATAAAATATAAGGAGAATCATGAGGTCTCGAACTTAATTTTCTGTAAAGACAAAAAGTATTAAATAATTATTTCCGTCTATTTAAGCTATAATCGAGGCAAGAGCAAGTTGATCTATAGACCATCATAAAAAAATATTTTTACCTGTAATTAAAAAAACCTTAAATGGCCAGATTTAACATTGAATGCATAGACGAGGAAGACAAATTATACTATCTAATATAATGTTGCATGCATTAGTTCTATAACTTTCTTCAACAGAGATCTTAAAAAATACGAGATATTAGTAATAAAACACAGTACATTAGTAGGATCACTTCATTTCATCTAGGAAAAAGGTCCAAAAATCCCCCTAAACTTTACAAAAAGGTCTATAAATAATCTTCGTTAAATCTTTAACTCATAATTAACCTTGCCGTTATATTCTTGATTCAAAAATATCCCCTTATTTTCAAAGGGCTGCCACAATGGATAACTCATCCAGTCATAAATTAACATGTGTATTTATTTATAATAACACCACCCTTTTAATAATTCATCCCTAACCGGGTTTAAATAACCCAATCCGTTAATCGACCCGACAAACTTAACCCAAAACCTATGCCGCAGAAACAAGAACCCGGCAGCCATAGCGAGTCAACTCTCTCACTCCACTCCTTAAAATAACAAGAGAAGTTAGGGAAGAGAAGTATTCGAGTTATGGGCTTAGAAAGAGTTGTAAGATTGTAGATCCTAAGTTTTTGGATAGTGCTAGGTCAGTGGTAAGATATGACGGGAAAGTGAAATTGAAACTGAGTCAATAAGGAAGCCAACTCGGAGGAGATCTAAGAGAACCGGAAGACTATTCATATCAGACGAAGCAATGGAAGTGAAAAAGGAAAAATTAGCTAAATTTGAACTAGAACCAGTGAGTTCGTTTTCCGATACTTCCCTTGAAGATGACATTGTTATTTGTCTAATGATGATTTCTAAAGATATATGGAGAAGTTCAAGCACTGGGTGGGCATAAAAAATCACATCTTTTGAGTTCATCAACCACGGCTTCTTCTTCACTAAAAGTTGGCGATAGTTTAATGGAATCAAGTTCTGTTAAACTCCCAAATGGGTTTATAGATTAACTTGCCGGCTCCAACAGAATGTATACACCTTTTTAATCTCCAACTCGGTGACTATATATTCAAAAGTAGTCAATTTTACAAACTTGAATGTATACCCCGTCGTAATGGTTAGTAGGGAAGCAATTTTAAAGGAATGTGTCTGAGGACTTGATCGAACGCCGTTCATTTTTCTCCCCATTGTAAATTAATTGATCTCCTTGTTTGCTCAAGCATTAGTAATTCCCCTTGTATAGTAACAAACTCGATTTTTTGAAATTTCAAAAAACTATCTTGCGATGGATGGCTGTGATAACGCAAAATAGTGTACGATACGATCTATTTTGAGTTGAATGGCACATGAGTAAAGGGGTTGAAGAAAAATATGCAGTTGTTGGAATCAGTGATTAGCAACCAAGCTGGCCTGGCCCAGCTCCTAGTGATAGCGATGACATTGGCTATACTTAATCTGTAGAAAGGGTTGGACTAATACAGTGACTCATAAGACAAACTACTTCTCCATGGGATCAATGTTTGCTTACATATTTGTTATCCAGCAAGACTTTGTGAACAGCATTGTGTTTGTCATTTGTGCTGAGAAGGAGGAAACATGGATGAGCATAAATTTATTTCAGATTATAGAGTTAATTTTATCCGTAGTCTTTGATCTTTCGTATTTGTTACCCAAAAGTCATTTTTTTGTTATGTAAAAGTTATTTAATTTTGTATTCATTACACAAAAGTCACTTTTCTTTCTTTTGTTACACAAAAATTATTTTACTTTATTCTAATTATCACAAAAGTCACATTTTTACTTGAAAAGTCTGTTATGCCCTTGATATTATATAAACCTTCACATTTTGTGTAATACCTTCTATATTATATATCAAATATATTTTTAACTATGTATTTTTTCTTTTGAAGAAACAGATTTTCTATTCCATTCCATCAAAAAACTGTACAAATACAAACATAGATGCTGACCATCTATACTCTCATTCTAAACAGTCAATACAGCTACTATCACATGACAAAATTGTTGCTATCTCACTATGTGGTAGTAAATGTATCAAGCATTCTAAGAGCAGTCCTAAGGGTAATGGCCTAAGCTTAACTGTGCAGCCTTCCATTTTTGAACTGAAGCTCCTTTTAAGTGCAGGTGAATGGCTATTTCCTTGCAGACATTGTCGCACAACATTTTCCCTCCTTGGAATCTGTGTTTATTTCGCTCTTTCCATATCACTGTCACCAAGATCCCCAACAAACAGGCAGTGATTTCTGCTACACCAGTTCTCTTCCTTACTAGTTTACTAACACATTCACATTCATTGTTCCAGTCAGAAATGGGTCGTTTATAACCCAACCAGTTTAGGAGCCGATTCCAAAGTGTTTTAGTCAGCGAGCAATCAAAGTACAAATGATCAAAAGTCTCACGAGATAGTCCACAGAAAGTACACTCATGTGGAATCAGAATGTTGAGTTCCTGGAGTCTGTCCATTTTTGCCAACCTCTTATGCAAAGCAATCCACAATATGAATTTGTATCTAGGATGTAACTGAGCCTGCAATATGATGCTCTTTCACTGGACTTTATGGTATTGAGGGTGTTGGAACCTGTATAATTTCTTAATGCTGAAAGAATCTCCCATCTGTAGCTGAAGCAGTCGACTATCCAGATTACCTTGAAGATCTGCAATGCCTTTTATCAACTCTCTCGGCTCAAAGATCTTCCTTATTGCCCAAGCAGCAGATTTAGGAACTGGCATGTCGTCAATATTGTAGTTTTTTATATAGAAAGTATGCACCCATTTAATCCACAGACTGTCTTTCTTCTTGGTCAGTGCCCATAGATGTTTTGCAACAGCAGCCTTATTCCACTTGATCAAGTTTAGAACATTTAACCCCCATGCACTGTATGGCAAACAAAGTGTTTCCGAGGCAACCAGAGCTTTTCTTGACACTGTAGTTGAACCTGTTCAAAGGTAGGATCCGCATATTGCTTCAGTCATCCTCAGCACATTTTTGGTAGTAGAAATTATTTGGGACCAGTAGGCTTGTACACCAAATAAAACAGATTTGATCAATTGAACTCGACCAGCATAAGAGAGCAGCCTTGATGACCAGTAGCTTATTTTCTGTGTGACTTTCTCAACTAATGGCCAACATTGAGCAGTAGTCAGTTTTTTTGAATCCAGAGGCATCCCTAGATATTTAAATGGAAGTCTGCCTTCAGGGAAACTAAGTGCCTGTAAGATCTTATCCTTCTGCCAGTTTGATACACCTGCTATGTGTTGGAAACACGTTCTCAATGCAATATACTAAAACGTGTGTTCTTTTGTATAGGTTTTGATGAATGACAAACGAAGCGAAAATTGATATATGACGAAGTTCAAGAAACAAGCGCACAATTGATATACAACGAGATTCAAGCTCAAGACAAAGTTTTATAGTTTAATTGAGTCATTCTTAATTGTGATCTTGATCCTACAACTTGACTCGTAACATGGCTTCTCTCATAAAACTATTTTCCAAAATCATGCATATTTAATTTAATGTCAAATGATTTTAAATCATGCATATTTACAGTAGTCAAAATAATTTTTAGACATGCCTTAAAAATCTGGACTAAGATAATCGATTATGTACTTATGATAATCGATTGTTTTAAGCCAAGACTGAATGACAATCGATTGTGAACTAATGACAATCGATTGTGAGTAAGACAGTGAGCATCAGGTTTTTCAAACCTGCATGACAATCGATTGTGAACTAATGACAATCGATTGTGAACTAATGACAATCGATTGTGACTGAGGCAGTGTCCAACAAAGTTTTCAAAACTCAGAATAACCGATTATGAACTAATGGTAATCGATTATGTTGAGACAGTGTCTTCCAGTGATTTTCAAATTTATTAAATAATCGATTGTTACATTGGACAATCGATTGTCAAAGAGACAGTGTCTAAAATGTTTTTCAAAAACTGATAAGTAATCGATTGTTGACTTTGTGCAATCGATTGTGAAGCTGACCGTTGTCGTAAAGTTTTCAAATACCGTCAGGTAATCGATTATTGATTCTGTATAATCGATTGTTTTGATTAAAATCCGGAAAAGATTTTTTGAACGTTGCTGAGTAATCGATTGTTGATTCTGGACAATCGATTGTTTGTGGTAAAATCTGAAAGGATTTTTTGAACGTTGCCAGTAATCGATTATGGATTGAATGTAATCGATTATCAAGCGTAAAATCTGGGATTGAATTTTGATCTGACTGGCAGACAATCGATTGTTGGGGTTTGACAATCGATTGTCAGTGAGTAAAATCAGCAACTCTTAATTGGCAATTAGGCAACGGTAATGCCAAGTTTTTCAACTATAAATACAGCTTCATTTCAGTGTTTTAAACACAACAACATACTACAACTGATCATTACATTGCTATAAGCTTGCATACTTTTGTTTATCATTTTATATTCAATTTCATAAAGCTTTTGAGAGCCATATTCTTGTCCAAAGTTGTTGTTATCTAGAGCTTATTTCTTTTACTCATACCTACTCATAAAGGAGTATATTGTTTGAGTGTTTTAGTGTTTTATACACTTGTAAGAGAATTGTAATTCTCTTGTTGTAAGGAACTTGTGTTTCCTTGGTTGAAGTCTTGGAGTGTTGTATCTCCGAGCAAAGGTGTTAAGGCTTGTGTCCTTAAGTTGTAAAGGTTTGTTGAGCACCCGTAAGCTTAACAAGTTAGTGGAAAATCTCGAGAGAGTCTCTCGGGGACTGGACTAGCCACGTGTTGTGGTGAACCAGAATATATCGGTGCGTTCTCTCCTTTTTTGTTTATTTAACGCACTTATTTATTTCCTGCAAATTTTAATTTCCGCAAGTTTACGCTAAATTTTATTATAACGCTATTCACCCCCCTCTAGCGTTAAGCGTATTTTCTAACAATTGGTATCAGAGCCCAACTCTCTGAAAACTTAACAGTTTGAGAGAACCATCCATGGCTTCTACTCGTGATTCTTTTGCAGGAATTGATGAAGGACAGTGCTCCACGCAACCACCTCTATTCACCGATACAAATTACACGTACTGGAAGGAGAGGATGAAGATCTTCGTTCAGTCCAACAGCTTTCACCTTTGGAAGGTGATAATGAAGGGAAACCAAATTCCAACAAAGAAGGTGGAAAACGAATGGGTTCCCAAGTCCGAGGATGAGTATGACGCGGATGACATCCGAAAGGTTCAAAATAATGCTAAAGCAATTAATTTATTATATTGTGTTGTTAATGCTGACGATTACAGGAAAATATCGTGTTGCACAACGGCAAAGGAGATGTGGGACAAGCTAGAAGTTACGTACGAAGGTACGGACCAGGTAAGGGAAGCAAAAATTGATTTCCTAACCCATTCTTATGAATTATTTCACATGAAGGAAGGTGAAAAGGTGGATAAAATGTTTGAGCGATTTTCAATAATCGTAAATGACCTACATGCTCTCAAGAAAACATTCACGGATAGAGAGCTCGTGCGAAAGATTCTTAGAAGTCTCACACCGGCATGGAGATCAAAGGCCGATGCAATTCAAGAATCCATTGGCGTTTCAAACGTCACCATCGACGCACTAAGAGGTAACCTTAAGACCTATGAAAATACTATTCTTAACCCTTTTGTTGATGATCAAAGGAGGCAAAGAATAGCTCTAAAGGCGAGCACAAGCCAACCGCAAATTGATGAGGAAGGAGACAACGAGTTTGGACTCGTTATCAAAAGATTTCAAAAGTTCATGCGCAAGGAGTATGAACGCAAGGGCAAAAAGCAAGGCGAACAAATCAAGTGCTATGAATGTGGTGAAACCGGGCACATCAAATCAAATTGCCCAAACATCAAAAAGGAGAAGAAACCTTTTAAAAAGCAACGTGCATACATTTCTTGGGGAGGCGACTCCGGAGATGAGTCAAGCGAAGGAGAAGAAGACGAAGCAGCAAATCTTTGCCTTATGGCACATGAAGACAACAAAGATGAGGTATGTCAAATTTCGTCTAAAAACTTCTTTACTCTTGAAGAAATGCGAACTGCTTTTGATGAATTATATGCTGAGTTTATTAAGGCTTCAAAAACTGTTAAGGGTATAAAAGAAAATGCTTCATTAAAAGAAAAGGATTTTCAAAAACAGATTTCTTTGAAAGAAAAGGATTTAGAAAAACTGGTTTTAGAAAATGAAAAGCTGAAAGAGGAAAACAAGTTTTTTGGAAAAAGAAGCGCCGATAAGCCCGAAAGTTCTACTAAACATTGTTCTTCTTGCTTGCATCTCAAAAATGAGGTAGATAGACTCAAAGGTACCTTAGATAAGTTTAATTCTTCCCACAAGAATTTGAATGAGGTCCTTGTTAATTTGAAATCAACCAAGCATGGCATAGGATCTAAGAATGAGGTTAAAAAAAAGGTTGAAGCCAAACTCCAACCACCTAAGGCTCAACCTAGGACTAATAAAACAAATGCTTATCCTAGAAATAGCAATCCTAGAACCAATATGCATGCTAGACAAAATGTTGAACATTTTAGGAGACCTAGAAATGACTTACCACCTAGAAATAGTTACCCTAGAAATGATGCATATTTTAGGCCAAATGTTGAACCTTTGAGAAGACCTAGAAATGGCCTTCAACCGAGAAACAATCACTCTAGAAATGCTGCCCATCCTAGAGCTCATAGTAGGAGAAATAATTCTCATGAAATGCGAAATAGTCATAGTGTAAGAAATTTTCATCCGTCTAGTTACTATGAACCTAGAAGGATGCATAACCCAAATGTGACTTGTCATTATTGTAGACGTATTGGTCATATTGCTCCTGCATGCTTTACACGTCATAGACATATTACTCAATCGCATCATTATAATACGCCTAACCCCCAAGGACCCAAGATGGCATGGGTACCTAAAGAACATTAATTTGTTTTGTAGGTGTGCTTGAAGGGATCAAGTGTACTATGGTACCTTGATAGTGGATGCTCCAAGCATATGACGGGAGATGAATCCAAATTCCTTCAATTAGAGCACAAAGAAGGAGGAAGTGTTATCTTCGGTGATAACAATAAAGGAAAGATCATCGGCATCGGCTCGGTCGGTAAGGATGAAAATTCCTCTATTAAGCATATATTACTTGTTAAAGGATTAAAGCATAATCTCTTGAGCATAAGCCAATTGTGTGACATGGGAAATCTTGCTTTATTTGACTCGGATGAATGCTTAGTGTTCAGACGTAGTGATTTCAAAATTATCCTCCGTGGTTTTAGAGTGGATAATATTTATATGGTTGATCTTGCTAATTCCTCACCCGATTATGTTGATTGTCTAATGAGTAAAGAGGATGATACTTGGCTATGGCATCGTAGAGTAGCACATATCAATATGCATCTTTTGAACAAATTGATTTCTCAAAACTTAGTTGTTGGTCTTCCCAATTTAAAATTTGAAAATGACTCTATTTGTGACTCGTGTCAAAAGGGGAAGCAAACAAAAGCATCTTTCAAATCTAAAAACATTGTTTCAACTTCTAGACCATTGCAATTACTTCATATGGATTTATTTGGTCCCTCTCGCATTGAAAGTCTAGGAAGAAATAAATATGCTTTTGTGATTGTTGATGATTACTCGAGATTTACTTGGACTTTATTTCTTGCCAATAAAAGTGATGCTTTTCAAAATTTTAAATATTTTCTTAAGCGTGTTCAAAATGAGAAAGAAACTACCGTCACTTCAATTAGAAGTGATCATGGGGGAGAGTTTGATCACAATCTCTTTGCGGACTTTTGTGACGAACTCGGAATCGAGCATACCTTTTCCGCTCCACGTACACCACAACAAAATGGGGTGGTGGAAAGGAAAAATAGGTGTCTCGAAGAGATGGCTAGAACCACGCTCGACGAAGCTAAGATACCCAAACATTTTGGGCGGACGCCGTGAGTACCGCTTGCTATGTTCTAAATAGAGTAGTAATTCGGCCGATACTCATGAAAACCCCCTATGAACTTTATAAGGGTAGAAAACCAAATATTTCCCATTTTAGAGTTTTTGATTGCAAATGTTTTGTTCATAACAATGGCAAAGACCAATTGGGTAAATTTGATGCTAAGTCGGATGAAGGTATTTTCATTGGATATTCCTCACGTAGTAAAGCATATAGGGTCTTTAATAAAAGAACCCAAATTGTGGAGGAATCCCCTCATGTTGTATTTTCCGAAAATAATGCTCGCTTGGCGAGAAAGGATTCCGGGTTTGATCTTGCAGGTATCTTAGATAGCTTGAAAGACAAAATACAAGAGGAACCACCCAAGGAAAATAAAGATGAAACTAAGAAACAACCAACGGAAGAAGCGCCACAGTTGGAAAAAGAAACAAAAGTGCCAAATGAGTGGAGGACGATCAAAGCTCACCCTCTTGAACAGGTAATTGGCAACGTTGGAGACAAGGTAAGTACCCGAAACTCTTTCAAAAATACCTTAGAACATACTGCTTTTGTTTCTCAAATTGAACCCAAAACCATCTCAGAAGCAATTGGGGATGAATTTTGGACCTTGGCAATGCAAGAGGAGCTTAACCATTCGAACGCAATGACGTTTGGGATTTGGTGCCAAGACCCGAAGGTCATACCATAATTGGTACGAAATGGGTTTTTCGCAATAAACTAGATGAAAATGGTATAATCACTAGAAACAAAGCTAGGCTTGTAGCAAAAGGCTATAATCAAGAAGAGGGTATTGACTATGAGGAAACATATGCTCCCGTAGCTAGATTAGAAGCTATTCGCTTATTGCTTGCATTTGCCTCTTCTATGAATTTCAATTTATACCAAATGGATGTGAAAAGTGCTTTTCTAAACGGTTTTATTCAAGAAGAAGTTTATGTTGAACAACCCCCCGGTTTTGAAGATTTTAAATCTCCCGATCATGTTTTCAAACTCAAAAAGGCTCTTTATGGTTTAAAACAAGCTCCCCGAGCTTGGTATGAAAGATTGAGTAAGTTTCTTTTGGAAAATGATTTCATTAGGGGAAAAGTTGACACAACTCTCTTTGTTAAGCATAAAAGCAATGATATTTTGTTAGTTCAAATATATGTAGATGATATTATATTTGGTGCTACTAACAATGTTTTATGCAAGGAATTTTCCGAGTTAATGACAAGCGAATTTGAGATGTCTATGATGGGTGAGTTAACATTCTTTTTGGGATTACAAGTAAAGCAAATGAAAGAAGG
Source organism: Nicotiana benthamiana (assembly GCA_034376525.1). Lineage (NCBI taxonomy): Eukaryota > Viridiplantae > Streptophyta > Magnoliopsida > Solanales > Solanaceae > Nicotiana > Nicotiana benthamiana. The sequence goes on from CM067324.1 coordinate 113,842,134, forward strand.
TACATTCATTTGTCAAACCAAATATTGCAAAGAATTTCTGAAACGATTTGAGATGAACAATGCAAAAGAAATGGCAACTCCCATGAGCACATCCGATCATCTAGACAAAGATGAGAAAGGTAAGGAAGTCGACACCAAAAAGTATCGAGGTATGATTGGCTCTCTTCTTTATCTTACTGCTAGTCGTCCGGACATCATGTTTAGCGTGTGCTTATGCGTTCGTTATCAATCGTGTCCGAAGGAGTCTCACCTTACTGCAGTAAAACGGATTTTAAGGTATCTTGTTGGTACTACAAATGTGGGTCTATGGTACCCCAAAGGCTCTTCATGCCAACTTGTTGGCTATTCCGATTCTGATTTTGCTTGATGCAAATTGGACCGCAAGAGCACTAGTGGCACTTGCCATTTGCTCGGTAGCTCTCTCGTTTCTTGGTTTAGAAAGAAACAAGTAAGTGTTGTGTTGTCCACAACCGAGGCTGAATATGTAGCCGCGGGGAGTTGTTGCGCTCAAATCCTATGGATGAAACAACAACTCTTGGACTATGGCCTAAGTCTTAATCATATCCCTCTTAGATGTGATAATACTAGTGCCATATGCTTGACGAAGAACCCCATTCTTCATTCACGAACGAAACACATTGAAATTAGACATCATTTTATTAGAGATCACGTTCTCAAAGGCGATGTCGAAATTGAATTTGTTGAAACCAAAAACCAATTGGTAGACATCTTTACAAAGTCTTTAGAGAAAGAGTCCTTCTTCCGAATTCGCAGTGAACTCGGGATCCTTGACTCCACGTTGATCTAAGTCATGCATTGCATTTTTTTTACATGATTTCTAACTTGAGCGTCGGAGACGTCTAATTCTTTTTTGCAGGTATCGCCCTAAAAGTAGGGGGAATTATAAAGCATGACGCGCAAGAATCGAGTCTTCTTCAGAAAAATCTGTTTCCCTCATCTAATAATCGATTATCTCGTATCAATAATCGATTGTAATGCTATCATTTGAGCTATTATACTCTCTTTAAATAATCACACCTTCTTTCCAATAAATAAACAAGGTTTATTTCATCTTTGGCATCTTATTATTATTTTTGCTAATGGCAAAAGGGGGAAGATAACGGGTATGATGCACTCTCAAGTTATAAGCTTAAATTGAGGGGGAATTCTCAAATTGAGGGGGAACAAATTGCATACTTGTTGCATGTATATACTTGTCTTGAATCGTCAATATAAATTGCTTGTCTTGCATATCCCGCTTAATGTTTGCCATTATCAAAAAGGGGAAAATTGTTGGAAACACGTTCTCAATGCAATATACTAAAACGTGTGTTCTTTTGTATAGGTTTTGATGAATGACAAACGAAGCGAAAATTGATATATGACGAAGTTCAGAAACAAGCGCACAATTGATATACAACGAGATTCTAGCTCAAGACAAAGCTTTATAGTTTAATTGAGTCATTCTTAATTGTGATCTTGATCCTACAACTTGACTCGTAACATGGCTTCTCTCATAAAACTATTTTCCAAAATCATGCATATTTAATTTAATGTCAAATGATTTTAAATCATGCATATTTACAGTAGTCAAAATAATTTTTAGACATGCCTTAAAAATCTAGACTAAGATAATCGATTATGTACTTATGATAATCGATTGTTTTAAGCCAAGACTGCATGACAATCGATTGTGAACTAATGACAATCGATTGTAAGACAGTGAGCATCAGGTTTTTCAAACCTGCATGACAATCGATTGTGAACTAATGACAATCGATTGTGACTGAGGCAGTGTCCATCAAAGTTTTCAAAACTCAGAATAACCGATTATGAACTAATGTTAATCGATTATGTTGAGAGAGTGTCTTCCAGTGATTTTCAAATTTATTAAATAATCGATTGTTACATTGGACAATCGATTGTCAAAGAGACAGTGTCTAAAATGTTTTTCAAAAACTGATAAGTAATCGATTGTTGACTTTGTGCAATCGATTGTGAAGCTGACCGTTGTCGTAAAGTTTTCAAATACCGTCAGGTAATCGATTATTGATTCTGTATAATCGATTGTTTTGATTAAAATCCGGAAAAGATTTTTTGAACGTTGATGAGTAATCGATTGTTGATTCTGGACAATCGATTGTTTGTGGTAAAATCTGGAAAGGATTTTTTGAACGTTGCCAGTAATCGATTATGGATTGAAAGTAATCGATTATCAAGCGTAAAATCTGGGATTGAATTTTGATCTGACTGGCAGACAATCGATTGTTGGGGTTTGACAATCGATTGTCAGTGAGTAAAATCAGCAACTCTTAATTGGAAATTAGGCAACGGCAATGCCAAGTTTTTCAACTATAAATACAGCTTCATTTCAGTGTTTTAAACACAACAACATACTACAACTGATCATTACATTGCTATAAGCTTGCATACTTTTGTTTATCATTTTATATTCAATTTCATAAAGCTTTTGAGAGCCATATTCTTGTCCAAAGTTGTTGTTATCTAGAGCTTATTTCTTTTACTCATACCTACTCATAAAGGAGTATATTGTTTGAGTGTTTTAGTGTTTTATACACTTGTAAGAGAATTGTAATTCTCTTGTTGTAAGGAACTTGTGTTTCCTTGGTTGAAGTCTTGGAGTGTTGTATCTCCGAGCAAAGGTGTTAAGGCTTGTGTCCATAAGTTGTAAAGGTTTGTTGAGCACCCGTAAGCTTAACAAGTTAGTGGAAAATCTCGAGAGAGTCTCTCGGGGACTGGACTAGCCACGTGTTCTGGTGAACCAGAATATATCGGTGCGTTCTCTCCTTTTTTGTTTATTTAACGCACTTATTTATTTCCTGCAAATTTTAATTTCCGTAAGTTTACGCTAAATTTTATTATAACGCTATTCACCCCCCTCTAGCGTTAAGCGTATTTTCTAACACTATGTACACAGCACTTTTGTCAGCATTGGCCTGAAGTCCAGAATCTTTTGGAGAAGTTTTGGAAGGCCTGCTTCAGTAGTTTAAAAGTCTGAATGTCTGCTTTACAGAATATAGGTAGATCATCCGCAAAGCAGACATGTGCCACACCCAGTTTCTTACATCTAGGATGTAATTTGAACTCTTTCTTCATCATCATTTGCATGAATTCTCTCTGTAAATACTCCATAGCCAGAACAAAGAGGTATGGAGACATAGGATCACCGTGCCTTATGCCTCTTTTGCCTTTAAATGGAACAGTGAGTCCACCATTGATGTTGAGAGAATAGGTGACAGATGATATGCACTCCATTACCCACTCAATGAACTTATAAGGAAATCTCAAGTCCTGCAACAGTCTTCCTAGGAAGTTCCACTCAACTGTGTCATAGGCTTTCTTTAAATATACTTTAAGAACACATCTAGGTGATATACCCTTCCTGGAGTAGCCTTTAAACAGCTCTTGTGTAAACAGAACGTTATCTGCGATGTTGCGACCCTCAATGAAAGCTGACTGTGATCTACCCACCAGATAGCCAATAACTGCTTTCACCCTAGCTGTAAGGATCTTTGTGATGATTTTGTATAGAGTTGTACAACATGCAATGGGCCTGTAATCCTTTACATTGCTTGGATTTTGCACTTTATGAATTAGTGTTAGAGCAGTGCTACTAACTCCCTTATGCAACTTCTAGTGAGAAAGAATTCCAGCACAGCCTCACAAATGTCTTCTCTCACTACATGCCAATGCCTTATAAAGAACTTAATTGGAAAACCATCTACTCCTGGTGCCTTATCATGAGGCATATCCTTTATTGCCATTAGTATTTCCTCCTTTGTGACTGGTTTTACTAGTTTATCTTTCTGTTGCACGCTAAGACAAGGATCCTGGTGGATTATTACAGTGTTTGGGCACTGGCAGATACTATTGTTTCCCCCCAATAACTTCTTGAAATATGTAATAAACTCTTCTTCCACCTGTCTGGGATCATACAATTTAATTCCCTCTTGAGTATATATAGAGTTTATAGTATTAAAATTTGTCCTCATCTTCAATTGAGCATAAAAATATTTGGTGTTTGAATCTCCACATGCAATCCAGTGTATTTTATTTATAAATAAAATAACTTAATATTATTTTATATATAATTTTTATAATATATTCGTATATTAATTTTTTTCTTACCGTTAATTTTCAAAAATATATTAGCAGCGTTATTAAATTTTTCAGTAATATATATATATATATATATATATATATATATATATATATATATATATATATATATATATTTTAATTTATATATATATTAGTAGAGAAATAAATTGACAAGTGCATTGCCATGACAAAACTCGCAGGTAAACAAATAAAGAAATAAGGAAAAAATCATATAATTAGAGCCCATTTGGTCATGATTTTTTTAAACTTTTTTTTTAAAAAAAAATTACCTTTTTTCGAAATCAGTGTCTGGCCATAAGATTTTTAATTTTTACTTGAACATGAATTTTGGAACTTTTTAAAAAATTTAAAAACTCTAAAAAGCTGTTTTTTCAATTTTTTACTCAGATTACTCACAATAATTTAAAAACAACCCAAAATTATATTTATGCCAACACAACTCTAATTTCAAACTTGAAAAAAAAATCACTTTTTTTTTTCAAAATTTTACAGTTCGTATGTCCAAACGCCACTTAGAAAACATTAAGTTGTCAAAGTCTCACAAACAACACACATGTTAACAACCATGGTAATGGCGGTTACAACTCAATTACAGCTGGGCAGTTATGATTGTGAAGAAAAAGAGAGGAGAAAAGAGAATGAAGGCACCGACTATGTGAAACTAAGAAAATGAAATCTTCTATATACTTCAGAGAGGATACAGATCTGTGTATATACACGACTACAGTACTGACTACCTTAACTAACATTTAACCACCTAGCTAACTTCTTAACAACTAACTCTACTTCTTTAACTTAGCTCTAGTATAGTCACCTTGCTTAAAAACCATAGTCAACACTCCTTCTTAAGCTGACCATCAATACAGATTCTTCACCCCCACATTATGTAGCAAATGATCATGCTGTATTTTTGCAAGACTCTTTATAAGTATATCTGCAGTTTGCACCTTGGTAGAGACACGATTTGTTTGTATCATACCCTGCAATATTCTTTTCCTTACGAAATGATAATCTATGTCAATATATTTTGTTCTCTCATGAAATATAGGGTTGTTCAACAATTTGAATTGAAGTTTTCCTATCACATCTCAATTGTACTGGCAGATGAATATCAACTCCAAGCTCTCTGAACAGACCAATAAGTCAAGTGATTTCTACTGTGCATGTAGCCATACTTCTACACTCAGCTTCAGCTGAACTTCTTGACATTGTTTCTCGTTTCTTTGACTTTCACGGGACTAATGCATATCCAGACTTCACTAGATAACCTGTTACAGACCTTCTAATGTGCAGACAAGCTCCACAGTATGAGTCATAATAGGCTAGCAATTGGTTAGAGTTCTTTTCATGGATAAGCAATCCTAGTCCAGGTGCTTCTTTTATGTACTTGACCACTCTCAAGGCAGCCTTCATATGGGAAACCTTTGGGCTATGCATGTACTAACTCAGTATGTGGACTGTAAATGCCAGGTCTTTAATCATAGTCAACAACATAGTTGGGAGTTAGTAGTGATTATTAAGCTTGTACAAGCAACAATGTCGAACGATTAGTGTCGACTATTGTTGGAATCCAGACTCGTTTTACCAATCCATCTTTAATCCACGTAAGCTCGACTCGATCGGATGCAAATCTGCGAGCACTAATTGCCCAAATCAGACCAAGAATTCGTACAATTGGCTTGAAATCAAATATCTATTTATATTATATTAAAAGCACGAAAGGCAATATCGTACGTTTTTTTTATCTTTTGAAAATAAATTCTATACTAGACAAAATAGTAATTTAATTATTTTTTTAATATTTATTTAACAGTTTAAAATTAACTAAAAATAGGCTACTAAACATTTCCTATTTTAACTATGTACGAGTCCTAATTTGCACATACATTGTATCTTTAAATCATAAAAGCTTTTCCTTATATTTATTAATTAATTAATACTTTTAAGTTTTATGCAAGGAAATTGATTGATTTTTACGCAAGTCAAATCTCTACTCATAATTATCTAACAAAGTAGAAATGAGTTATATTAAAGAAAATCTGTTTCTGCGTAACTCATTCATTCATTAATTAATACTTTTAAGTATTGATATAGAGTTTTGTTATCCAACTTATGAGATTTTTTTTCCAATTGATCTGCTTCTTTTACTTGCTTGTGGGTGTAAATGACAGGTTTTTTAGTGTCAAGATAAGGACTTGCAAGTTAAATTTACGTGATTCTAATTTATTTTGCAGTTTCGTTTTGTTTATTGGTACCATTGGGAATTGCATCTATTTAGGTTTCTGGTTTATAAATTTAATTTTTTATGGACTTTATATGTATAATTGTAGTTAATTTTTCTATATTCTTTTGTTGCAGCGACGTTTTTCAAGTACAATTCTCCAATTAGTTATTTTTATGTTTTTCTTAAATATTACGATCTTTGTTTTTTCAGAATCTCTAAATAACGGAGAAAAATTATTTGTGCTATAATTTTTACAATAATTATTGGAGGAATATATACTTTGGCAATATATCATAGACATTTAAAAAGTTAGAAGGAACTATACTATTCAAGGTAAGAGATTTAATATGTATCTATAGTTAAAATCAAAGAGTACAATAAAATTATTGTAGAAATAATAGCAAGATAATAATTTTTGCAAGATATTATTTAACTAAAAATTAGTGCTGCTTATTCACTGAGTATTGTTTGCCCTTCTTTTTGGCGAAAGACTTGTAAAAATCAGAAAATGCTTGATAATCTTGAGGTTGGATGCATAACTATTGAACCATAATTCTTTTGTAGATATTTTGTAGCTTTATAATTTTTTTGTTATTTTTTCATTCAAGAATAATAAGTAAGTTTTTAACTTTGGGACTAAGTATTTCAGTTCACTCCAAATTTTTTTCAAAATCAAACCGATAATTCCGGCAAATCGCGTAACCAAAAATCCAAATATGTATATTTTATATTCCAACAATGTGCATTATGCTCACGAGAAAAGAAAAGAAAAGAAGACCAATAAACTTTAAGGTGCGATGCATGGAGATATTGCCTTAAAAATATGCCTTTTCCAATAAGAAGAAGAAAAAAATAACATAAAAGCTCTTAAATATTTGAGGATTATGTGCACACAATTATACTTTTGAAATTAGAGTAATGCAATTATAAAACCAAAATAAATTTTAAATGGATTGACTAAGATGGCTAAGGAAATTTATGGAGCTTCCTTTATTAATTAGCTAAATAGGATCACTAGTCATAGTTTTTGAAAACTTGTATTTTTCAAAATTTTATTTTATTACTTAACACATTTCAATGTATTATTTAAAAGCTTGTAGTCACTGAGACAGGGTACACGCGCAACGCGCGTACCCTAAAACTAGTACTATATTAAAAGCATAAAGACCCTCAGCGAAATATCGTTCGCCTTTTCCCCCCTCTAAAAATAGAATTTATACTAGACAAAATAGTCATTAAATTATTTCCCTAAAATTTTGGAGTTTGAAATGAACTAAAAATTTATCTATTAAATACTTTCTTATTTTAACTATGTACAAGATCCTAAATATTAGGACTTCTTATATCCTTCTAAGTTTTTAAGTTTCTTTTAGCCAGGTTAGGAACCGTTAGGCATTTTTTTTCCAAGTCTTTGGCCTTTTTATTTTGATAAAAAATAATTTAATCATATTTAGTATCAAACTGAGATAGTTAAATATAATAAAATTCTATCTTTGTCCAATTTCCTGTCAGGAATATTTATTTTTCAAGTTTTTACCCTTTTCATTTTGTTGTAAATTATGCTTGAATCTAAATAGTTAAATATAATAAAATTTCATCTTTTGTCAAATCCAAGTTATATAGGGGTGCTTATCGGACGGATTGGACGGCTTTTTACTCTTAACGGTTTGGTTTAACGGTTATCGGCTTTTAAATATATTAATCTGTTTGCCACCCGGTAAGATATCGGGCGGATTGGTATCGGGTTAGCTCTTTTCGGGCGGTTATTGGGCAGTTTTTCGGCCTAACATACATATCCACTAAATATCTCTCATTCTCCCCGTCTTAGAAATAATGAATTGCCAAAAAAAATAACATTTCAGAGGCAATATGATGCATTCAATTTTCTTTGCCACAGTCATTCAATTTGATTCCCATGATTAGGAAATTAGCTTAACCATCTCCGGCATGTTGCCGAACAGGAGGATTACAACCAAAAATAAATTAAAAATAGAACCAAAAAATTTCTAGATCTCGAGATTAAAAATGCTTAGAAGTAGAAATAAACTTTTGCTATTCATTTTCAAGGGTTTTAGTTTATTATATTTAATGTATATAAATAAATATAAATATAAATATAAATAAATATATATATATATATATATATATATATATATATATATATATATATATATATATATATATATATATATATATATATATATATATATATTCTTAACGGGTTAACGGATTAGTCGTTAAGAAAATTGAATAATCCGTCCCCAAACCGATAATCCGTTAATAAAAAAATTCAATCTGGTCCCCGTCCATTAAGCCGTTAAGCTTCGGTTCGGATCGGTTTTCGGTTTCGGATCGGTTTTGAACACCCCTAAAGTTATACATAAGTTCTACACCTTTTTAGTCTATTTCTGTTAGGCTTATCAGCTAATTTGGTAACCACAAACGAAAAAACAGGCAAAATAAATTTTTTAACAAATTGTTCTTTTGAATTTTGGTTTCTTCTCTCTTCGTTTATTGAAAAGTTACATTAACATTTTGACATATTTAATTAGAATGGTCCAAAAATATCATAATCATATTTGGTGTAGTTAGAGCAATTGTACATTTGATTAGAGCAATAAAATCTATATCTATCTATTCATACTATATTAAAAGTTTAAAAGTTTTTAGCGAAATATCTTCTTTTTTTTTTAAAATTAATTTCCATTTCATCAGTAGATCAGAAAAATACATATTTATCCAGCAACCGCTGACTAGCTACTTTCCACTCATTTCAATACATTATCACTCTCCTATGCTACAGATACATTCATTTTGAAGAAAAGGGCATAGATTCTAGGGGAAGTGATCCATTCTTTGCAAAAAGTTCTTCCAGTGTTTAAGAGATGTTCCCTGCGTATGCATATGAACTGCTATCTCTTTGCATGTATCATTTATAACTATAGTGCCCCCTTGGAATCTAATTTTGTTCCTTTCTCGCCAGAGGCAGTAGACTAACATTCCAAACACACTGGTGGTTATTTCCGCTAGTCCGTTTCTCCTTTCTGCAATGTTGCTTATCCATTTTACTTCACTGTTCCAATCACAGATGGTTCTCTGGTATCCCATCCATATGAGTAATCTATTCCATACTTCCCTTGATGTCGGGCAGGTAAATAACAGATGGTCAAAAGATTCGTCTGCTTGCTTGCAGAATACACATTGTTGCGGAATATGTATTCCAAGATGCACTAGACGCTCCACTGTTGCCAGTCTTCTACGTAAAGCTAGCCAGACTACAAATTTGAATCGTGGATGTAGCTTAGGCTGCAATACTATGCTTTTCCATTGTACTTTGGGGAAAAGAGGGAGTTGGAGTTTGTAGAGTTTATTGATGTTGAATTTTCCACCTCTCTGTAGCTGGATCAGTCTACATTTCAGGTCGCCCTGTACACCCTGTGTGTTTGTTATCAATGATCTGGTCTAAAAAATCTTCTTCACAGCCCAGGCCGCTGTTTTAGGAGTAGGAACATCCTCTACAGCATTGTTCTTAATGTAGTATGTGTGCATCCATTTGATCCACAGGCTGTCCTATTTCATTGTTACTGCCCACAGATGCTTTGCTAGCGTTGCCTTGTTCCAGATTGATAAGTTCAAAACATTTAGTCCCCCAGCACTGTATGGTAGACATATAGTTTCCCAAGCGACTAGTGCCTTTTTGGACACAGTTGCTGCACCAGTCCGTAGAAAGGATCTGCATATTGCTTCAATCATCTTTGTTACCTTTTTTGGAAGTAGGAAGATTTGAGTCCAATATGATTGCATACCAAATAATACTGACTTGATTAACTGGAGCCTGCCTGCATAAGATAGAAGTCTTGATGTCCAGCAATTGATCTTCTGTGTTATTTTCTCTACTATTGGCCAACATTGAGAAATTGTTAATTGTTTGGAGTCCATGGGGACCCCCAGGTATTTGAAGGGTAGGGACCCTTCAGGGAATTCCACGTCGTGCAAGATTTCCTCTTTTGTCCAGTGTGAGACTCCTGCTATATAGACCGCACTTTTGTCTGCATTTGCTTTAGTCCTGAGGCTTCCTCAAAGTTTTGGAGCGTCTGTTTTATAAGTCTTACCGATTTGGTATCGGCCTTGCAGAATAGTAAGCAGATATGTGCCACTCCTAGCTTCTTACATCTAGGATGAAATTTGAAATCCTTCCTTGCCGTCATATCCTTGAGTTCCCTGTTCAAATATTCCATGACAATAACAAAGAGGTACGGGGACATTGGGTCGCGTTGCCGTATACCTCTTTGTCCTTTAAATGGTGTTGTCAATCCTCCATTGAGATTTAGTGAATATGTGACCGAAGAGATGCATTCCATTATCCACTTTGTAAATTTGAGAGGGAAACCCATATCCAGCATCAGTGTCTCAATGAAATACCATTCGACGTATCATAAGCCTTCCGCAGGTCAACTTTTAATACACAGCGAGGGGAGACACCTTTCCTGTTGTAACCTTTAAATAATTCTTGTGTAAAGAGAATGTTGTCCGTTATGCTCCTGCCCTCAGTAAAAGCTGATTGGGAATTGCTAACCAAACCACCAATGACTGTTTTGATTCTTGCTGTGAGTATTTTGGTGATTATTTTATACAGTGTTGTGCAACAAGCAATTGGTCTGTAATCGTTGACAGTAGTAGGATTCTGTATTTTTGGGATTAAAGAAACTGCTGTGCTACTTATTCCTTTATGCATTCTGCCTGTTATAAAAAATTCCTTCACTGCATTGAAGACATCATCTGCTACTGTATTCCAATGTCTAGTGAAGAACTCAACTGGGAAGTCATCTACCCCTGGGGCTTTGTCAAGTGGCATATCATTCATTGCCTGAAAGATTTCCTCCTTTGTAATTGGCCTAATAAGTGATTGCTTCTGTTGTATACTGAGACATGGTCCCTGTTGGATTATGGCTGTGTTTGTTACAGACAAGTTTTTTTCCACCCAATATCTTCCTGAAATTGTCTAGGAACTCTGCTTCTACTAGCTCTGGATCAGACAGCCTCTCACCTGACTCTGTGTATATGGAACCAATTGTGTTTATGTTTGTGCTTTGCTTCAATTGTGCATGGAAGTATTTTGAGTTTGAATATCCACATGTGATCCATTGTGCTCTTGATTTTTGGTGCAGAATCTGCTCCTCTATGTTGCTCAATTTCTCAATTTCAGTCAAGTTGATCCTTTCCTGATCTATCAACTGCTGATCCAAACTATGTTTTCTCAAGTCAAACTGAATGGTTTCCAGTTTATGTCTAGCTGCACTGAGGTGGCTTCTATAGGCAGCTATGTGCATATTCAGCTCTTTCAGCTCCCTTTTTAGTTCTTTTAGTTTGATCCATATGTTGTGCATGTTTCTAGTAACATTGTTCCTCCTCTGTGTCCAGACTTTTTCCACAATAGCATTAAACTCATCATGCTCCATCACAGATTTGTACAATTTAAAAGGTTTAGGATGTAGATTGTTCCTCTGTATTCCAGTTTTGCATTGTATAAGAATAGAGGAATGGTCTGATGCCCCCGGATTCAAGTAATCTGTTTCATTGTGACTGTACTGCTGCATCCGAGACCTATTTCCAAAGGACCAATCTATCCTGCTGTACACCTTTCTGCTGGGTTGTTGCTTGTTGCACCATGAAGTAGCAGCCCAAACTCTTCAATTGAGTAAGCTGAAGAGCGTTGATTGCTTCCTGGAATCCTTTGATTTCAGTTTGTGTTACTGGAGATCCTATTATGTCCTCTGTATGCAAAACAATGTTGAAGTCCCCACTAATCAACCAACTTTGTTGTACAGAAGCACCTAGCAGCATCAGCCTATCCCATAACTGCTGTCTTTTGGAAATGTCATTGGCTTTTAGCGAAATATCATTCGCTTATTTTGTCCTCTAAAAATAGATTTTATACTAGATAAAATAGTTATTTAATTATTGTTCTAATTTTAGGAATTTAAAATCAACTAAAATTTTATTATTAAAATTTTTCTTATTTAAAGCGCATTAATTAGAATTGTATTGAACTATTCGTACAAGATTTTTTATTATGTGAGTTAGCTAAATTCGGTAGGAGTCAAACACACAACGAATTTTGAAAACATAAAAATTCAATACGTATGGTATGATGGTTCTTACTATTTGAAAACCGATTTCTTATAAAATTATAATAATTCTCAAATATTTAAAAATTAGAATGAGCAAATATTAACAATTTGAGTTAATAAAAATTAAGTTCTTTATTTTAATATTGAGACAAAATATTTAAATCTTTGAACTAACTCATTAATTAGCAAAAAAAATCCAATTCAATAATTTTATAAATTTATCATATTAAAAAACTATTTTTTAAACTGAAAAAACAACAACAACAACAACAACAACAACTACCCAGTATAGTCCCACAAAGTGGGGTCTGGGGAGGGTAATATGTAGACGAGCACACTTAAAGTAAATAAATTTTACTTTGCAATAAGAGTATCGATAGTGAAAGAAATTATAAAATATAGCAAAACTAATTATAGTAAAAAATAAAAATTTAAATAGGTGAAAAAACAAATATTAAGCAATAACGTAAAATTATAGAAGGCAACTAGATAATAAATGAGGTTTCATTTTTGTTCTTTCTTGCATTTAATCCAACAAATAAAAACGTCTCACTATAATTTTCATACTAAGTTTTCTGTAAAATATTAGTTCAATATTAGTTATTTTTTAAAATAAATAATATCACTATCAAATTTTCAAAAGATATAATGCCAACTTTTTTTATTTGCAATTTTTTAAAAGACTAAGAATTTAATTTTTAATTTGTGTTACTTAGTAAATCTAAATAATTGTAAATATTAGTAATAATTTCCATAAGTTCCGTTATAAGTCCGGACAAAATAACAATAAGGCATCTAAATAAATTCCTTCATTTGTTAAGCTAACTAAATGAGAAGAATATATGTTATTTTAAAAAATTCTTAAATTTTATTTTATAACTCAAACATATTATCTAATAATATGTATGTTGTTACAAAGCTTAGCTCAAAGTAATAAACAAAAAGATAGACAACAAAGTAGAGAGAAATAGAGAAGAGAATATATTTCTTCTATGTATCCAAGTGTATTACAAAATGATTTCTCATCCTCTATTTATAGTACTACATAGAGGTATACTAAAAGAATTCCATAAATATGTCATTAAGCTTTTGAGATCATGGAGGAAGATCATGGGGGAGATCATGGAGGTGTGGGAGTTACAACCATAAGTATTGGAGTAGTGGGAGTTATGGAGATAATGGATAAAAGTAGTGGGTGTTAAAGGAGTTATGGACATCCACCATAATCTAATATTTCATAGCACTCCCCCTTGGATGTCCAAAGATAATGTGCCTCGTTAAAACCTTAACTAAAATAAAACCCAATGGGAAAAAAAAAATTCTAGAAAAGGAAAAAGAGTACACATATCTAACAAAATGCATTTTGTTGCCTCGTTAAAAACCTTGCAAGGAAAACCCAGTGGGACAAAACATTGTAAGGGAAAAAGAGTGCAACGCGCATTAACTCCCCCTGAAAAGAGCATCAATTCACATCCTTGAGCCTTCGCATTCCAATCTTGTGTACCAGCTTCTTGAAGGTTGACGTTGGTAGAGATTTTGTGAACAAATCAGCCATATTATCACTTGAACGAATCTGTTGCACATTGATATCACCATTCTTTTGAAGATCATGTGTGAAAAATAACTTTGGTGAAATATGCTTTGTTCTATCTCCTTTTATGAATCCTCCCTTCAATTGGGCTATGCATGCTGCATTGTCTTCATACAAAATTGTGGGTAGTTTGTCACATTTCATTTATCTCGAATATGATGTATTATAGACCTCAACCACACACACTCTCGACTTGCTTCATGAATAGCGATTATCTCAGCATGATTAGATGAAGTAGCCACAATTGATTGCTTAGTCGATCGCCAAGATATGGCAGTGCCTCCACAGATAAACACATAACCTGTTTGAGATCGAGCCTTGTGTGGGTCAGATAAATATCCAGCATCAGCATAACCAACAAGATCAGGACTTCAATTATTGCTATAAAATAAGCCCATATCGGTAGTCCCTTTTAGATACCGCAATATATGTTTGATTCCATTCCAATGTCTCCTTGTGGGAGCAGAGCTATATCTTGCTAAGACATTAACTGAAAAAGTTATGTCAGGCCTTGTAGTATTTGCAAGATACATTAGTGCGCCAATTGCACTAAGATATGGTACTTCAGGACCGAGTAGCTCTTCATTCTTTTCTTGCGGTCGGAATGAATCCTTATTCACATCAAGTGATCGAACAACCATCGGAGTACTTAAAGGATATGCTCCATCCATGTAAAACCGTTTCAATACCTTTTCTATATAGGCAGATTGATGAACAAAAATTTTGTTTGCCAAATATTCAATTTGCAAACCAAGACATAATTTTGTCTTTCCGAGATCTTTCATCTCGAATTCCTTCTTTAAATAATCAATTGCCTTTTGGAGTTCTATGGGAGTTCCAATAAGGTTTATGTCATCGATATATACGGCAAGTACAACAAATTCCAATGTTGTTTTCTTTATAAAAACACATGGGCAAATGGCATCATTTATATAGCCTTCCTTTAATAAATACTCACTAAGACGATTATACCACATTCGTCCTGATTGCTTTAGACCATACAAAGATCTTTGCAATTTGATTGAAAACATTTCCCGGGACTTTGAATTATGAGTGTTTGGCATTTTGAATCCATCGGGAATTTTCATGTATATCTCATTATCAAGTGAGCCATAAAGATAGGCAGTAACCACATCCATTAAATGCATGTCAAGCTTTTCAAGGACAGCAAAACTAATGAGATAACAGAAAGTTATAGCATCCATTACGGGTGAATATGTCTCTTCATAATCGACACCAGGCCTTTGAGAAAATCCTTATGCAACAAGGCGTGCCTTATATCTTTGTACCTTGTTTTTCTCATTTCTCTTGCGTACAAAGACCCATCTATAGCCAACAAGCTTAACACCATTAGGTGTTTCAACTATAGGCCCAAAAACTTCACGTTTTGCAAGTGAATTCAATTCTGATTGGATTGCTTCTTGCCATTTTGGCCAATCAAGTCTTTGTGGACATTCTCCAACAGATTGAGGTTCAAGATCCTCACTTTCTTGCATAATGCTAGATGCAACATTATATGCAAAGACATAATCCACCACTATATCCACTCGATTAAAATTTGTCTCAATATCGATTGGATTTATTGATAGTTCCTTATTTTGCTGAGTCTCGGGATCAATGGATTCTTCATGAATCTCAGAATTTATTAAATCGTGAATTTCCTCATGAGATTCTTTCGTAGTGTCATTTTGATCATTTGCTTTCCTTTTTCTAGGATTTCGATCTTTGGAACCTAATGGCCTGCCACGTTTTAGGCGTGCTTTCGACTCATTAGATATGACACTAGAAGATTGTCCAATAGGGACATCAATACGGATTGGAACATTCTCTGCGGGGACGTGAGATTTTGTTATCCTTTTCAATTCCGTGAATGCGTCAGGCATTTGATTTGCTATTCTTTGCCAATGGATAATATTTTGCACCTCTTTTTCACAAATAGAGGTATGTGGACCAAGATGAGATAATGATGGATTTTTCCACAAAATTTCCCGTTTGGTTTCACCAACTTCTCCCCCTAATTTTGGGAAAAGTGTCTCATCGAATCGACAGTCTGCAAATCGTGCAGTGAACAAATCCCCTGTCAATGTTTCGAGGTAGCGAATAATGGAGGGCGTTTCAAACCCAACATATATTCCTAACCTTCTTCGCGGACCCATTTTGGTGCGATATGGCGGTGCTACAAGCACATATACTGCGCATCCAAAAATTCTTAAATGGGATATATTAGGTTCATGACCCAAAACTAATTGCAACGGGGAATATTTGTGATAATTCGTCGGTCTGAGACGAACTAGCATTGCTGCATGCAAAATGGCGTGACCCCAAACTGAAGTGGGCAGCCTCGTTTTTATGAGTAATGGTCTTGCAATCAACTGCAGACGTTTAACTAAAGATTCTGCAAGACCATTTTGAGTGTGAACATGAGCTACAGGATGTTCCACTTTTATCCCAATTGATAAGCAATAATCATTAAATGCTTGGGATGAAAACTCAGCAGCATTATCTAGTCTAATAGACTTAATTGGATTATCAGGAAATTGTGCTCGTAATCGAATTATTTGTGCCATTAATTTTGCAAACGCAAGGTTGCGTGATGACAATAGGCACACATGAGACCATCTAGAGGATGCGTCTATTAAGACCATAAAATATCTAAAGGACCCACTAGGTGGGTGAATAGGTCCACAAATATCCCCTTGTATACGTTCCAAAAACGTAGGCGACTCAGTTCCAACCTTTGTTGGTGATGGTCTAATAATTAACTTGCCTTGATAACAAGAAGTGCAAGAAAATTCATTATTTAAAAGAATCTTTAAATTCTTTAATGGATGCCCATATGAGTTTTCTATAATCCGTCTCATCATAATTGATCCAGGATGTCCCAATCGATCGTGCCAAAGTACAAAAGTATTGGAATCAGTAACCTTTTGGTTTACTGTGGAATGTGCCTCAATTGCACTAATTTTTGTCCAATACAGGCCACAAGATAAAGATGGGAACTTCTCAATAACCCCCTTTTGGCCAGAGACATTCTTTGTAATGATGAGGTATTCAAGATTATTCTCATCTATTGTCTCAATATGATATCCATTTTAACGAATATCTTTAAAACTCAACAAGTTCCTCTTGGACTTGGAAGAGAACATTGCATTCTCTATGATAAATATTGTTCCTTTAGGCAGAGTTATAGTTGCTCTTCCGGAGTCTTCAACCAGAGTTATAGAGACATTCTTTGTAATGATGAGGTATTCAAGATTATTCTCATCTATTGTCTCAATATGATATCCATTTTGACGAATATCTTTAAAACTCAACAAGTTCCTCTTGGACTTGGAAGAGAACATTGCATTCTCTATGATAAATATTGTTTCTTTAGGCAGAGTTATAGTTGCTCTTCCGGAGTCTTCAATCAATTTACTACTACCAGAAATTGTAGTAACATCTGCCTTACACATACTTAAATGAGAGAAATATTTCTTCTCTTTGAATATCGTATGTGTGGTACATGAATCAATTAAACAAATATTTTTACAATTGGACGTTGATCCAAGTTTGCTTTGTGAGATATCCATATTTGCTTCCCATGGTTTGACATACAAAAGAAATATACGAAAAATATTAGTTTTTTTATAGATATGAGAATAAACAAATTTAAGTCTATGATTCAACATAATAGTTTCAGTGCGGTCATTATGAAAAAAAAAAATCTTTTATCATAGTTATTCTCCTTTTAATACTGTTGTATCCGTTGCTTAATAATTAAACAATATTTTTAAAATCTGTTGAGGTTAGTCGATTAACTAAATCGGATAGTCGACTAACATGCCTTGCGGAAAAGGTCCAGTTTAATGAAATATATTGGTTAATCGATTATCTGTTATGTTAATCGATTAACTTACTGAAAAATCATTACAAATAAAGCATAAGATGAATGTGTAATCTAAAGTTATATATTTTAAAATCATAATACAGATTATTTGTCAAGTTGATAAAACTCTTAAGGTACATATCGATATTTGATCGTTGATTGAATTGTTTTAACGAATACTTGCTTGATACTTAGCTTTACTAGCTTAAAGCAGAAAATATAAATTTTGAACCATATCACAATAATAGATAACTTATGTAAACTATGATAATTGTTTATTCATTAACTACTACGAATAAGTAAAAATAAAAATATCAAACTGCTCAATCTTCTTTAACCATGGATCCATCACCGATCAAGTGATCTATTTTCCCCTCAGGGTGCTCAAAGAAGTCTGCCACATCCAAGTGGGTGATGTCAAAATTATTGTCAAAGACAAAATTGGTTTCAGGGCCTTTACTCTTTAGAGATGCTTGATAAAGCTCAACCAAATGTCTTGGTACACGGCAAATTTTTGCCCAGTGCCCTTTTCCACCGCAACGATAACATATAGTTTCTGAACTATTTGCTTTTGGATTCTCATAATTCCATCTCCGCTTTTGGTGGTTATATATCTTTGGGGGGTGACTAATACCAGGAAAATTTCTTCCTTGTCCACGTCCACGGCCATGACCCCGACCACGACCACGACCATGATTAAAGCCATAACCTTTTCCACGCTTAGCATAATGGGAATACACCATATCTACTTCAGACAATGGTGTAGACCCAGTGGGTCGATTTTCGTGATTTCTCATGAGCAGGTCATTGTTTCGCTCAGCCACAAGGAGAAGAGAAATCAGCTCAGAGTACTTTTTGAAACCTTTCTCTCTGTACTGTTGTTGCAGAACCATATTGGAGGCATGAAACGTTGTAAACGTTTTTTCAAGCATATCATAATCAGTTATAGTATCTCCACAGAGTTTCAATTTAGAAGTAATTCTAAACATTGCAGAATTATATTCAGAAACAGACTTATAGTCTTGGAGCCTCAGATGAGCCCAATCATATCGTGCTTGTGGCAGAGTGACCAACTTTAAGTTGTCATATCTCTCCTTTAAGCCATTCCACAAGATAAGTGGATCTTTAACTGTGAGATATTCAATTTTCAAACCTTCATCAAGGTAATGGCACAAGAAAATCAAGGCCTTAGCACAGTCTTGGGTGGATGCATTATTTCTGTCTTTAATGGCGTCTCCAAGACCCATTGCATCCAAATGGATTTCAGCATCCAACACCCATGTCATGTAGTTCTTGCACGAAATTTCAAGGGCACCAAACTTTCTTTTCATAATGTCAGACATAATTAAAACAAAATTAGGAGGAGAAAAAATACCTTAATTTTCTCAAAGAGATTCTTGAAATAGTAGAGCTTCGTGCTGATAACGTGTTACAAAACTTAGCTCAAAGTAATAAACAAAAAGATAGACAACAAAGTAGAGAGAAATAGAGAAGAGAATATATTTCTTCTATGTATCCAAGTGTATTACAAAATGATTTCTCATCCTCTATTTATAGTACTACATAGAGGTATACTAAAAGAATTCCATAAATATGTCATTAAGCTTTTGAGATCATGGAGGAAGATCATGGGGGAGATCATGGAGGTGTGGGAGTTACAACCATAAGTATTGGAGTAGTGGGAGTTATGGAGATAATGGATAAAAGTAGTGGGTGTTAAAGGAGTTATGGACATCCACCATAATCTAATATTTCATAACATATGTAATGTTTTTTTATTAAACTCAAATTGAATTAATCAAAAGTATGTATGGACACAGCTATATAACTGCTGACCAAAATATAGGCGTATACCCTAAGACACAGTATAAGTATAGGCGTATACCCTAAGACTAGTAACAAGAAAATGGATCAAAATTATACAATACTGACTTTCTAAATTACATTATTAATATAGTTTAACCTATAATAGTTAATGCTTGTAATAAAGACAAATCTGTAAAAAAAAATGAATAATCGAAACCACGAGTCAATAGCAGTAAAAATGCTCTCGGCGCACAATAGCTGGGCAATAAAACAGTGAAGTGCGCACGTTCGCAAGGCTGTTCTGACGACGAAATGGCTCGTCGCCGGCGGCAAAACCCTCCCCCTACTGATGCGAAGCTAGTGACACCGGAGAATGGAGCTACTAAGGAGCTCACACCATTGACCTTTGGCAATTTTTTACCTCAAAAACTTCAATCGATGAACCATGCAGAGACAAATTCATGCGAGATTTCAGTGATGGAGAATGAAACAGTATCACCTGTTGCTGTAATGAGGTTACAATTCACAAATCTCGTTGCTGAGGAGGATTTGAAGGAGTTGCATGCGGAGAAAACTAAGCTTGGTGCAGAGGAGATCTCAAAGGAGATGCATGTGGAGAAGATAACTGCTGCAAGTGTGGTGCGAGGTAATCGTGATTCACAAATGGCCAAACAACTATCTTATGTTCCTCCTATTGAGCGAGAAGGAAAAAAAGTAGTTCAAATTAGTGCTGAAGATCTGCAATCACAAGTGGATTATTGGCAAAATTTACTGATTGGATTTGTGATAGGTGATAGACCTAATGAGCAATCTATGGAAAATTTTGTAATCCATGTGTGGAATTTTGTTACTAAACCTCAGGTGCTTATACATGCAGATGGTTACTGTATATTTAGATTTAGCAGCTCTGAAGATAAGGAATTGATTATGCAATCTGGTCCTTATTCTTTTAGAAATAGGCTATTGGTTCTTCGACCTTGGGAAATTGATTTCAATTTTCAGAGTGATATGCTTAGTATTGTGCCTATTTGGGTTCGATTTCCTGGTCTTCATGTTGGTTATTGGTCTGCTGAAGTGCTAAGTAAATTGGCTAGTGTTATTGGTCGGCCATTATATACAGACAAATTTACTGCATGCTTTGAGAAGATTTCATTTTCTAGGGTACTTGTTGAAGTAGATGCTGCCTATCCTCTTCCAGATGAATTGGAGATTGACACCCCATATGGCTCAAAGCTACAGACAATTGAATACGATTGGAAGCCTTCCTTTTGTAATCATTGTCTCAAATTTGGTCATGATGCATTTGAATGTTGGTATTATAAGGATGATAAACCTGTGCAGAACAAGGAGGTTCAGAATAAACCTATAAGGCAAAAAGGAAGAGTGAATCAGCAGGGGAATCAGAAGGGGAAACATATCAGATATGAATGGATTGCTAAGCAGTCTATTGCTGAGCAGACCAATTCAGTGATACCTGCAGTAGGGGCTGTTGTTGAGCAGACCAATTCAGTGAATCCTGCAGTAGAGGCTGTTGTTGAGCAGTCTAGTGTTGTGATTCCTGTAGTAGAGGGCCAATTGCAATATCATGGGGAGTCTGATGGATCACAGAACACAATGCAGCTTGAAAATGTTTTAGTCAATTCAGAAACTGTTCTCACTGTTGCTGAAGTTGAGAAAGGTGAACATCAGACAGTTCTTGCTAATAATGGTAAGGCTGTCATGAATGAGAATGGAAACAATAGCTATAATGTAGACCCTGGTCCATCTTACAGGGTAGAACCTAATTCTCAATGATTGTTGTAACTTGGAACATAAGGGGGCTTAATCAGCCTCATAAGCAAAAGGAGTTGAAAAACTTCTTAACTAATAATAAAGTAGATGTCATGGGAATTCTTGAAACTAGGGTAAAGGAGCCTAAATCAAAGAAGATATTATGGAAGATTGCAAAGAACTGGATGGTACAATGCAATTATCCAAATGCAGCTAATGGGAGAATCTGGCTGATTTGGAAGTCTCATATTCAAATGCATATATTAGCTATAACTGATCAGGTTGTTCATTGTCAAGTGGAAGATATAAGGAGTCAGATCAGTTTCCATTTAAGTGTGGTATATGGTCATAACACTGCTTCACTTAGGAAAAATCTTTGGAGTGATCTTAGATCAGTGCAGATCCCTAATCAGAATGCTTGGCTGATTAGTGGAGACTTTAATAATGTTCTTAATTCTGATGACAGGATTGGATCTATTGTGACTGATGCTGAAGTAAGGGATTTCAAAGAGGTCATCTCTGACCTCCAGCTGACTGCTGTTAGATCAAAAGGTTGGCATTTCACATGGTCTAATAAGCAAGTCTATAGTAAAATTGATTGGGCATTAGGTAACTATCAGTGGTTGCAGCAGTTTGGGCATGTGGAAGCAGATTATTTGAACCCTGCTATATCTGATCATTCACCTATTCTTATCAAGTTTGGAATGCAGAAATCTTTGCATCCCAAACCTTTTCGATTGTATAATGTTGTCATGGAGCATCCTCAATTTTCTCACATTGTACAACAGACATGGAAACAAGAACAGGAAGGCAACTTTATTCAACAGATTTGGCAAAAACTGAAGAGCTTAAAACAGCAGCTGAAGGAGATCAATTCAAATTTGGCAGCATATCAGCAAAACATTATTCAGGCAAGGGAACAACTGGATATCATTCAAACTCAGATGCAAAAAGGCCTTGCACACAGGAGCTCATTCAGAAGGAGAAGATGGCACTTGAAGGACTGGTGAAATGGAGTAATATTGAAGAGAAAGTATTGAGGCAGAAATCAAAAGCAACATGGATTGAATGTGGAGATTCAAATACAAAATACTTTCATGCTCAATGGAAGATTAGAACTGGACAGAACAATATTACTTCAATTTATACTGAAGATGGGATTAAACTAACTGATCCTTTACTTGTTGAGCAGGAATTCTAGAAGGTTTTTCACTCTTTAATGGGAGAATGTGCTGTTGAGCTCCCTTGTGTTAATTCCCAGATCATGAAGGAAGGGTATTGTCTGAAACTTGATCAACAAAGATCTCTCATTAGAGAGGTAACTATGGAGGAGGTTACCGCAGCAGTTAAGGATATGCCTTCAGACAAGGCACCAGGGGTTGATGGTTTTCCAGTAGAATTTTTTACAAAAAACTGGGCAGTGGTTAAGGATGACATCTTTTCTGCTATTAAAGGTTTCTTTTCTTCAAGTGAACTGCCTTGTATGATCAACACAACAGCTATAGCACTTGTTCCAAAGATCAGATCACCTTCCACTGTTAAAGATTATAGGCCAATTGCATGTTGTACTACACTATACACGATTATATCCAAGGTACTTACCAGAAGAATGAAAGAGGTCATTGGTGATTTAGTTGGCCCTTCTCAGTCAGCTTTCATAGAGGGGAGGTGTATTATTGATAACATTCTGCTAAGCCATGAAGTATTTAAGGGGTATT
Source organism: Nicotiana benthamiana (assembly GCA_034376525.1). Classification (NCBI taxonomy): domain Eukaryota; kingdom Viridiplantae; phylum Streptophyta; class Magnoliopsida; order Solanales; family Solanaceae; genus Nicotiana; species Nicotiana benthamiana. The sequence continues at coordinate 113,865,385 of CM067324.1, forward strand.
CTAGAAAAGGTATATCACCTAGATGTGTTCTCAAAGTTGATCTCAGGAAGGCTTATGATACCTTAGAATGGTCTTTCTTGCAACAGATTCTTATTGATTTGGGGTTCCCTGCAAAGTTCACACACTGGATTATGACATGTGTATCTACTGTTTCTTATTCCTTAGTAATGAATGGTGGCTTCACTAAACCATTCAAAGCTAAGAGGGGTATTCGACAAGGGGATCCTATGTCACCTTATCTCTTTGTATTGGCTATGGAGTATTTAAACAGGCTACTGCAGCAGTTACATAAGGATGGAAACTTCAATTTCTATCCAAGATGTAGGAAACTTAACATTTCTCATGTATGTTTTGCAGATGATTTCTTATGTTCTGTCGTGCTGATGAAATCTCTATTCAGATCCTGCATAACACATTTCTTAAGTTCTCAACAGCTTCTGGTCTTCATGCAAATATTAACAAGAGTGCTATTTACTTGGCTGGGATCCAACAGCATATCAAAGAGCAGTTAATTAATATCTTGGGTTTCACTGAAGGACAATTGCCATTTAGATATTTAGGAATCCCTCTGGATTCCAAGAAGCTGGCCATTAGATATTACTTGCCTCTTATTGAAAGAATCACAGAAAGAATCACTTGTTGGTCAGCCAAATTCCTTTCGTATGCTGGTAGAAGTCAGTTGATTAAGGCAGTGGTGTTTGGCATTCAATCATATTGGGCTCAAATCTTCATTCTTCCTAAGAAAGTCCTCAAAATTATTGATGCTATGTGTAGATCATTTCTATGGACTGGAAAGGCAAGTATTTCAAGAAGAGCTTTGGTGGCTTGGGACAAAGTTTGCAGGCCAATGTCTGCTGGTGGACTTAACATGCTAGATTTAACTATGTGGAACAAGGCTGCCATATCAAAGTTATTGTGGGATTTGGCAAGAAAAAAAGACTGTTTATGGGTGCGATGGGTTCATGCTTACTACATCAAGAGAAGCACTTTATCTTCTGCCAGTATTCCAAGTACAGCATCTTGGATCATCAGGAAAATAATGGATTGCAGGAAATTCATTTTGGAGTGTCCTCAATTGCAGGGTGATATCAGTGTTCGATTGCAAAGTGTTTGCAAATTGAATAAGTTCAGCATTCAAAAACTGTATACATCACTGCTGCCCAGTTTTACAAAAGTTGCATGGAAAAATTTGTTGCTGATTGATAATGTATTGCCTAGGCACAAATTCATTGCTTGGCTTGCAGCTCATCACAGTCTTCCTACTGTGGACAGGTTAATGGCTATGGGAATCCAAATTCCAATAGACTGTGTATTCTGTAAGTCTCAAGTGGAAGAGTTTGATCATCTTTTCTTTGGATGTACTTGTACAAGTAGACTATGGCAAAGAATCTGCAAATGGTTAGGATATTCTCGGAATATAGGCTGCTGGGAGACTGAATTACACTGGATTTGCAGCTTAGCCAAGAGCAAACAGTGGCAAAAAGGACTTACTGCTGCTTCATTCATCACTACTATTGCATTAATCTGGAAAATGAGGAATCAAATGAGATTTGATGGTATCACATATGTGGAGGATTTGCTATGTCGTGAAATTGTTCTGTTGATCCATTTGCGAGGCAGCAAACAAAAGAAATGGCAATTAGGACTTAGCAAGCTCAATTATTTTCCTTAGCCTTTGAATTTGCATACTATTCTATAGATTGTATATACATAGTTAGAATAGAGAAGTAAGAGTTGTATTAGTATAGTAGTTAGTCCAAAACTACTACCATGATCTGATGTACATATATTTTGATATCAATAAAAGCTCATTTAAAAAAAAAAAAAAAGACTAATCTGTATTTACCGTATAAGAAACTTATGGTGCAAATATAGTTTATACCACGCGTCAACTCAGACCAGGGTCAAAAGAAAATTGGTGAATTATGTACTCCAGCTATACATACACAATAGGAAAGAAAATAAAAATAAAAATATTGAAAATGTGACTGACTTTACTATCCCTTTCGAACATGAAACGCTGTAATTCATTTGTGGACGACAACAACGTTATCTGCTGAAGTTGACAACGACGCTTCTCCTTGTGTTTGCACTTGTTTTTCCTTTCTGAACCTAAAGAAATAAACAAACGCAGAAACTGCAAGCAAAACAATACCGATTGCTCCACACACCAAGCTGGAAATCAATAATGCTTCCCTCACGTGATCTTTACTGTTGTGCTGAACCCGCATCCCTCCTCCGTCGCTGCCAATCCACGTCAAGTTCTTCGCAATCGGCAGCGCCACCGGCGGCTGAGCATTCCGCCCACCACCGCCGCCAAAGAATGAGAGCATCTCCGGAACGTCGTCGTTTGTAGTTGGTGTGGATGATAAGTCTTGATTCGTCAACCCGTGCTCCGCTGGACGGAGCTCTCTGCCGTCGGATTGCAAAGACATTACCGATAATAGTATCATACATGTGAAGATAACAACGTTTTGGAAATATTGCCTCATTGTAATTTCGTTTATGCTGTAGTAATTTTCCAGGTGTGGTGTTCTTTTAGGTTTGTGTGTCTCTCTTGTTTGTGTAGAATGGAAAAAAGTGGTAATAGTAATATATGATTTTTTTTTTTTTTTTTGTACTGTAATATAAATGAATTGGGAGGACATGTGGTAGTTAGCCAGTTTGTCCAATTCCATAATCCATAGACAAAGGACGCGTGATTTCTTGTCGGCTCAGACTTAGAAGAGATTTCGGGAAAAGGGTATATTTCGTTTGGTCTGTTAACTGGATTAACGAATTCTTCCGTTTAACAAGTTTTACTTTATCAAATTACTTTACAAACTGATTAACAAAAAAAAAATTAAATATATGTACTCCGCGATTACTTGGCACTATTCAAGTATGTACAAAAAAATAGAAAGAACGAACTTAAAAATTTGTGAGTGCTATGATATTTTTGTGATTATATATGTATGTCGTTATTAAGAATAAAATAGAAATTTGAAGTTAAATTACTTTTAAATGCATGGATATTCACACCGTCTATATATACACACATCAAATTATGGACTGCTCTAACATATTTTATACGTTAATTTTGTATAATTTTCACAAGTTTTGAAAATTTTAAGTTCATTTAGCTCATCAAATTAAATCCAGTTATAAACTAACTGTTATTTTAATAGTTTCTTCAGTTATAATTATATAACACCCAAATCGTGCAACAAAATTAAACTTCATATCTAGTGAACAGTGTCATATTATCATATAGCATGGCACACTAAGAGTATTCAGATTTTAAAACATCTTATTCACAAATTTAAATTTTTATGTCTTCTCTAAATTTCTGACCAGTATCATCTACTTAATTATCATTTGCTTCCCCTCAAGTCTATATAAGAGTACCAATCAAAGTCTCCAATATTTTGGATGAGGATTAATTAAGTTAAGCATGTTGTTCCTTGTGAAAGGGAAATTAAAGAGAGAGAATGCTATATCTAACACTAAAATCAAATGCCGTAACACCTATCAATAATGATTAATGGGTCAGGTATTTGGTATGTTTTATGATTGTGCTGCATTTAGTCAAATGGCTTTTGGAAAAAGATGTCTTAGATATTACATTTAGTGCATAGGTTTGGGAACCTTTTGAAACATGGTCCATAATAGCCCCAATCATGCAAACCTGTGTTTTATTCTAAAGTTAGTTTTATTAGAAATTACTCTCTGTGTGATTTTTTAGATATTTTTTTATAAATTAAAAAATTATCTTTTATTATTAATTATCAATAAAATTGACCTTTGTTATCGTACATAAACACTTCTAACACATATTCCAACACTATTTACTTTAAGGATAACAACAACAACAACAACAACTACCCAGTATACTCCCACCAGGTGGGGTCTAGGGAGGGTAATATGTAGGCAGTCTTACCCCTACCCAAAAGGGCAGAGAGGCTGCTTCCATGCGACCCTCGGCGCATAGGACAGAATGAAAAGCTGCATTGGAAAACAAAGACAAAATTAGTAACCAAGGCAAGACAAAACAAAATAACAAAACAAAGCATAAGTAATCCTGCAGAAATAATGTAAATGGTTATGTAAACATAAGGAACATAAATACCGTCGCAACCAAGAGGGGACCTAGGCTAAAACACTAGACATCGACGGGTAACCCTACTATCCCACACCCAACCCCGGGTGAGGCGAACGAAGGACTCTAAGAGCCCCTATCCTGCAACCCTGATTCTAGACCTCCAGACTCCCCTATCGAGGGTCATGTCCTCGGTAACCTGCATTTTAATCATGTCCTGCCTAATCACCTCTCCCCAATGCTTCTTAGGCCTCCCTCTACCCCGCCGACCACCAGCAATCTCCAGCCGCTCGCAGCTCCTCACCGGGGCATCGGGACCCCTCCTCCGTACATGCCCGAACCACCTCAGCCTCGCTTCCCGCATCTTTTCGTCCACTGGGGCCACCTCTACCTTCTGTCGAATAACTTCATTCCTAATCTTATCCAGCCTGGTGTGCCCACACATCCACCTAAGCATCCTCATCTCAGCAACCTTCATTCTCTGGACATGGGAGTTCTTCACGGGCCAGCACTCTGCCCCGTACAACATCGCAGGTCTAACCACGGCTCTGTAGAATTTCCCTTTGAGTTTGTGTGGGATTTTCTTGTCACACAGGACCCCAGAAGCAAGCCTCCACTTCGACCACCCTACTCCTATCCGATGGGTGACGTCCCCGTCAATCTCTCCGTCCCCCTGAATCACAGATCCAAGATATCGGACACTGTCCCTCTTGGCGATGGCCTGAGAACCAAGCATCACATCCCTGCCCACCCCACTCGGCTCGTCACTGAACTTGCACTCCAGATGTTCTGTCTTAGATCTGCTTATCTTGAAACCTTTAGACTCGAGGGTCTGTCTCCATACCTCTAACTTCTCACTAACACCGGCCCTCGTCTCGTCTATCAATATTATATCATCAGCAAAGAGCATACACCAGGGCACATCCCCCTGGATATGACGGGTTAGAGCATCTATCACTAAGGCGAACAACATGGGACTCAGCGCCGATCCTTGATGGAGCCCCATTACCACAGGAAAATGGTCTGAATCGCCACCCACCGTCCTCACCCTAGTCTTAGCCCCATCGTACATGTCCTTGATAACTCTGATATAGGCTTCTGGCACACTCTTCGCCTCCAAGCACCTCCATAGCACCTCCCTCGGAACCTTGTCATATGCCTTCTCCAAGTCGATAAGCACCATATGCAGGTCCTTCTTCTTATCCCTGAATTGTTCCGCCAGCCGCCTGACTAGGTGAATAGCCTCAGTGGTGGAGCGGCCCGGCATGAAACCGAACTGGTTCCCCGATATATTCGTCGCCCCCCTCATTCGCGCCTCAATCACCCTCTCCCAAACCTTCATCGTGTGGCTCATTAGTTTAATACCCCTATAGTTGTTGCAGCACTGGATGTCCCCCTTGTTCTTGTACAAGGGCACCACTGTACTCCACCGCCACTCATCCGGCATCCTCTTAGTCTTGAATATCACGTTGAATAGCCTAGAGAGCCACTCCCCTCCAGGTTTACCCATGCACTTCCAAAACTCCACCGGGATCTCGTCAGGCCCGGTTGCTCGACCCCTACTTCAAGGATAATGTAACAAAAAAATAATTAATTCATTCTTAAAATTTTAAAAAAAATCACTTATTTTGGAGCACAAAAAAAAGGTAAAAAACCACTAATTTTAGACCGGAGGAAGTATATATCGAATCTTAAAGATTAAATATTTTAGCTGAGATGTAAAATTTTTGAGGATAGAACAACTTAGAGATGTCTCACGATGAAAAAACAAAAGTCTGATATAAGTTGAAAATAGAAATATTTGTTATACTTCAACTCCGTCCGGCTTAGTTGTCATATTTCTCATTTCGAATAAAATCAATTTGACTAAACTTCAAAACTAGATTGAATTAAATCAATTTAATATTTTTAATTATAATTTTAAATACTAAAAACCATAAAAATAGTATTATAAGTTATAATTCTTCTCATATTAACGCGATAAATTATATTTTAAATATTAGTCAAAATTTACATAGTTTTAATGCCAAAATGTAAAAAGTGACAGATAATGTGACACGTATGGAGTATCATTCTTTATGTTAGGATTGAAATAGTCATATCTCATGTGGAAGCTAGCTAAGCAAACATTGAACGACGATAAATTAGACAATACAAGAATATTTACCAAAAGAGATAGAGACATCTAATATAGTTCGGCCAATTGACTCACGTTCACGGACGGAGATGGGCAATCCACTATAATAAAAGAGAGTATAAGATATCGAGAGAACAACTTTACGAAGAGGCAAACACAAATCATACACTAACACTTGCCCCGTAAAGTTCTCCCCCTAAACACGACTCTCAAACTCCATATGGCTATATTGTGGATGCTACTGAATGAGAAGGAATGATCTCCAATTTATAGAAGTTCAAACATTTCCCCCAAGAAAAAAGACTAGCCAAATATAAAAAACTAATTATAGTAAATGTGTTGTTCTTCCTTCAAAAGATAAAAAATTCAAATATGATTAAAAATCAAGACAAACACGACGTAACACTTAGCGTTATAATTTTTTTTAAAGTGCTGGGTTACAAGGTTCATGTGCTAAATATTGACAGACAAAAGATCCAACAGTCACTAAATCGACATATATGTGACAAAATTTTGTGTGGATGGGTACCCCAACACACAATTAGAAAATCAAACTCACAGTAATCAGTACGTAATTTCATGTTTCAGTAGTCAGTACGTAATTTCATGTTTCGTGTGGACATATGTTATTGTCCTCTTATGAAATTTATGCCTACAAAACCTGTTTCTGTTACTTAAAATGGTAGTTCTTGTTGATATATGCACAGTGTTGCACATGAAAAAGCTCCTTTAGTTCACGGGAAAGTATTCTCAGGTTATGTTTTGTAGTTTTGCATCTGAAGATTCGAACATTTAATCAATTCTTATATACGTGTGCATAAGAATTAGGGTAGACTTGCGTGACTTATAGGTTACGAATTCGAGTCATCAAAGCAACCGTTGATATTTGTAGTAGGACAAATTATCTATGTTTCATTCATTTTCCGTAACCCTTCTTCTAATTTTATATATAAAATACTTTGTGTACCGAATTGTCCTTCTATACACACGTGCATGAATCTTTTGGCATTGCTCTAATATAGTGGCGCCAAATAGAATCAAATGAATAAACAAATCATGACAATTTATTCAAGGTTTGCTTTGATGAAAATGTATGTGTTAAGTTGGCCTTAAATAACGGTTCAACCTAATCCGTCCAACATGCATGATTCAACTTCCTTAGCTTTTTAAAACTTTTATGAGCAAAAATGTGAAAGCTAATATTTTTTTCTTATATTACTAGTTTAAGTTCTGCAAGTCGGCTTAATTCAATCTTCAATTTTTATTTTGTATGTTTAAGTTTAGATTACATTTTTTAGGTTACAACAATACAACAATAACAATCCAGTAAAATTTCACAGATAAAATCTGAAAAGGCTAGTATATACGTAGACCTCAAAGAAGTAGAGAAGCTATTTCTGAAAAATTCTCGGCTCAAAATAATAAGAAAAACAAAAATGAGAAAAAATTTACCTGCGCCTAACTGGCATGTCATTTTGGGCTTAACATATTGCATAAAGTCAACAAACAAGTCATAATCCAACTAAAACCCTACTAAAAAATGAGTTGATATTGCCACCTCTATGATGTACCACACTAAAACCCTAATAAAAACTTAACGGCGCCTAAACTTTACATTAATTCAATAAAAACGCGACAACAAACACATGTCCTTACATACCTTATTACCTTAAAGATGTGCAAGACAATTTCATAGCATCATGCAGTGAGGCGCAAGTTTTAAGACGCGGCTGCATAAACCTCAAGAATTTTTTATTTTTAAAATTTAAATATAAGAAATTAAAATTAAAAGTAAAAAAATAAAATAAATAAAATTATGAACTAACACATAAAAGTTGCAGAAAATGAAGAAAAAAATACTGAAGAATTAATTAACTAGATCATGGGAAACTCTTCATTAAGTGAATCATTGCGACTCATCATTTTGTACATCTTCTTTCTAATTCTTTTTTTCTTTTTCTTTTTCTTTTGGTGCACGACGATGCTAATGAGTTTATTGTGAAATATCCTATTTGACTATTCTGCAATCCATTTCAGAAAAGTCCTGAAAGCTCACTTATGGATCAGCTTCTTCTTAGCTGAGTTCTTTTCATTTTTACCGATAGTTTCAGGGACCCGTTTGTCCATAATTTTTTTTTATTTTCTTTTAAAATGTATTTGTTAATAAAATTTTGTAAGTAAAGTATTTTTTAATCACTTCTTCAAAAATTTTTAAAAAAATAGATTTTCCCACTTACAAAACTACAATATTTTTTTCAAATAAAATGCACGCCCAAACATAATTTCAAACTCCAAATAGAATTTTTCAACTTAACTTTGTATACAATCAAAATCATATGCCTCTGACTTATAGGCTCGAGGGCCCGTCCTAAGCCCGGGCCCGATGCATTAGATCCGAGCTTGAAGGTACAATGCAATGCCCGAGGATCAAAGTACAATAACTCCGTTATATGGATTTGTAACAGAATGAGCTAAATTCCTGCCACGTCCCCAAGATCATGGTGCATATGATTGTACAATTCCGTACTTGACGGTTGTTGATACCCAATTTTTTCTATATAGTTTTAATATATATATATATATATATATATATATATATATATATATATATATATATATATATATATATATATATATATATATATATATATATATATATATATATATATATATATATATATATATATATATATATATATAAATACTTTCAAAATAGCATACATGCATATATAAGCATACATAAGCATTTTTATAATTTTTTCTATAATTTTAAAGGCTTCAAATTGATTTATTTCCTCCCTTTTACTCATAAGATCTCCAATAATTATTCTTCAAATTATTTTTACGGTGGTTAGCCATATAAATTTTGTATTTATGCCAAAATATTATTAAAATAGTTTTACTGCATTTTTTATAGTCGTATTTGTATTTTTTAAGCTAATTTACATATATTTACAATACTAGCCCTCTTAATGCATAAAATGTTCTTCTATATTTTTAAAATATTAAATAGATATTTTAAATCATTTTAGTATACGAAATTACTTTTTGGAAATCATTCATTATTTATTATAAATTATATAGGGTTGAATTGGCTATTTAAAACTTAGCCAAATTGTATTTTAATTTTAACCTCAATTTAACCTAATACCTCGGCCCATTTGCTGATTAATTAACTGACCCAGGCCCTAAATACACCAGCCCTCCCCAAGACCCCCATCAGATCATGGACGTTGATCAAAAAGACCCTCGTTAAAACGTACCTTTTTTTATTCCAAATAACCCCCAACCCTGATTATTTCTATGCACCTACCGCCCTTAAATCCTCTCCACTCTCAAAAGACTCTCAACCTAACCCTAGTTTTCAAATGCGAACCTCCCATGTCTGATGACCTCTCATCAGCTCTTTCGCCTCCAATGGCTTCTCCCATGCCATTCTTGCCTTCTCTAAGGTCCTCAAGGGCCCAAGGCCATGCCGACTTGCATTTAGGGTTCATCTAATGCATGTTCCTGGCTATTTCAATGTGATTTCAAGCAAAATCATTCTATATTTAGTATGATCCTTAGGATTCTAGACAAGTTTCTTCATCTCTATATGGGTTTCTATCGAAATCCTAATTTCTTTTCTACACCTCCTAGATCTATACAGATCTAAGACAATTTGAGTTTGTCTCTTGAATATTTTACACTATCCTTGAGGTTCTTTACAAGAATCATGTGATTTCAAGTGTTTTTATCTTTTCTAAAACCAGGATTTTCGGAACATCTTTTTTAAAACCTTGTCTAACTGATTCTTTGTGTTTAAACTTCTATTTCTTACATATTTTGACTGATTCAATGAGTCTACTGCATCTTAACTCGTCTATGGTGAAAGCCATAATTTTTAGGGTTCTTCATTTAGTTCTATGTATTAGCATGACTGACTGATTCTCGTTTTGAGTTTCCGTGATTTCTCGTGACTATCTTGCCTTGATATGTTTCTACGGAGTTTCTTAGCCTAAACTTACATTGATTCTATGTGCTTGTGTTCATCTTGACTGTTCAAGACTTGCCTCTTTCTCAATGAATCAGTATTGTTTAACATTCATGTTTGCTAGAGTTGTAGGTCGACTCTTGACTATCCGTGTCTTACTTTATTTATATGTTAAACGCTTACTCTTTTCATGACTTTCTCTTTGATTGATTTTGAATTCCCTGTTTCTTGGTTTGATTTGAAAACTTTCCTTTAAACCTTTGATTCTTACCTTCCTACTCAATGTGATTGATTTGCTTTCCTAAACTAACTTTCCCTTACCTTATCTGCATTGTTACTTGATTCTTACTGACTATCTCCTTAGTTAGAATTTTCTGAACCTAGCCCTAATTTTTTATTTTATGCCTACTATGTTTGAATAATTTCCTTGTCTGTTATGCTCCGGTTACACATTGATTTCTTTTCTTATTTGCTACTTGTTCTTACCGTTTGAACTGATTCCCTTAATTAAGGGAGTACTTGTACTGATTTTGCTCTAATTGGTTCTTAGTTCTATTATTACTATAGAATTGTTGTTCTTACTTTATTTTACCTAGTTTCGAACTACTACATATGTATGCTCTCTCATTAGCAGTCAACACGGACGAACACATTAGTTCAAACTCTCTCACACTCAAAATTGTTTTGCTCTCTCTCTCTTTGGTTACTTGATATTATTCTGAGTTAGCCGGCTGCAAGCCAAGGCTAATTATTGTGCTCTCATATTCTTCACTTTGTGTTTACTATCTCATTACTGGTATGTTCTGATTTCAATTCAAGTCCTAAAACCAATATGTTTCTTCTACTGCTTTAGTTTATTATGTTTCTACTTTGTTTCTATCTATAGTTCTGTTGTTCAACATGTAATTGACATGTTTACATTACTGCTTCATCTAGCATGCTAGTCTAACCCTCTTAGGTCATTTTAGAACATGTTCTACTCCCCTAATAGCCTGTATCAACCCTATTTTGAATGATTGTCTACTTGTTATCCAGTTTTGATATACTTTGCAAACTGATAAGTCACTTTAAGTGTTCGATTCTATGATTGGTTGTGAAATTCATATTGTGATGGTACCACTAGCTATCCCCCAATCCCATAAATCCCCACAAGAACTGTTATGCTCATGTATACAATGTGCTCTATGTGTCCCGAATTCCCATCACCCCTGTGTGAAGGACTGTAATTGAGTGTTGCTGAATTTATCTTGGCTATATGTTTGATCTGTTGTCTGATTACACAACTCTTATTAAAACTGTTTTACTGAACAACTCTCCTGATTACACCTCATAGTAACCTTACTCTGATTAAAATTGTGCATGCATCATGGTCAAACCTAGTCGGATCAGTTATGTTGTCCACATAATGATCCTTTAAGATGAGCCTTATCCAAAGTCCATCGGGGTTTCCATAATCCCAACGGATGCAACCGTATTCTATGCATTAAATCATGAATTTATAAATAGTCGAGTCTGGTGGGAGAGAAAGGCCTAACCCTTTTGTTTTGCAGAAAATGAGGCACGAGGTCCCCAACTTTGGTATGGTTAGCACACCCCTCACTCTTGCTAGAGTGGTGGAGGAATCTTCCATCAAGTGACCAAATCAATGAATAGAAAGAAAAGGCCGCCAAATCTAGCAAAAATCTGGAATATCTAGAATACAACCTATTGGAACTGGAAGGAAAAGTGAGGAGGAGAGCCACTGACTGCCAGAACATCGAGGGAAATGAAGGAGGACATTTGGCAAAGGCATTCTTACTGATGAACCTGTGCGAACTGTAGGATTTGATCGACAAGAGCATTCAGCCTGAGGAAGGTCCTTCCGAGACCAAACAAATTAGGTTTACTCATTTTCCTAAAATGTAATAAAGCCAAGTGCCAATAGTGACTTATTATTCTATTATCTTAGTGTTGTTTTGGGATTCGTCTATTTTTATATTATGAAATGAAGCATTTATCGACATTTAAAGTTCTTCAAATTTATTTTTCACTAGGCCTACCTCGGGCACAACGAGGTTTTAAAAGTAGGACACGAATTTATATTTTCGCAATATGTGTTTAAATAGTGCAAACATTTCAGGATCCTCACTGACTTGTTGCCTTTTTATTTTGCTTATTATTATCTTTCCCATCCCCTTAGGTTCGTTCACTCATACTGACCTCATCAGTGTATCACGCCAGATCTAGAGGCCCTCCACCTCCTCCCTTCCAAGAAACACAAAAGGCAAAGGAAAAGCAAAAATGGATGACTTAAGCGGTATCCGAAAGAAGAATGTTAAGAACGCAGAAACCTCAGATGGCCATAGTACTCCGGCCCCAAATTATCTAGTCCTGAGATTGGAACAAAAGATACTGGAATTGCAAGGAGAACTTGAGTAGGTTCGCAACTTGGCAAACTTGTCACTCACCCTCAATGTCCCTGATATCCACCAACAAAACACAAAGAACCCAGCACCTCCCCAGAACGCACAAAACCAACTTCCACAAAATCCTCTCGCACCAAATCAATACGCAACTCTACCCCAAAATCTCAATCCATTTCCAATACCAACTCTGCCATAACATTATCACTAGCAAATTCAGTACCCACCAACCACTACTTACCATACTCCCCAAAACACACCACAACTCATTCCCAATCCCCAAAACTCCACCAATGACTATCATTACACCCAAGTCCCAGGAACCCATCAAAGCAACCTTATATACGTAGAAATCGTACCTCACTCCATCTAACCTATCTCCTATACACCAGAATCCTTTGAGAAGGACCTACTCATTAGAAACATAACTGTAGAGCTCAAGAGGTTGATAAGACGAGTTCAAGGTATCAAAGGCGACAAAGGAATAAAGGGGTTAAACTATGAAGACCTATGCATACAACCATGCATAGAATAGCCAGAAGGATACAAACCTCCCAAGTTTGAGATGTTTGACGGCATAGGTGATCCCAGAGTACATCAGAGGACTTATTGCGACAAACTTGTCAGAGTTAGGAAAGATGAAAAGATATGAATGAAACTCTTTATGAGGAGTCTTACGAGGGATGCTTTGTCTTGGTACATCAGCCAAGATCCCAAGAAGTGGTCCAATTGGCTAAGTATGGCGTTTGATTTTATGGGCCGGTTCAGGTTCAATACAGAGAATGCACTGGATGTTTTCTACATTAAGAATTTTAATAAGAAACCTACCGAGACTTTTCGTGAGTATGCTACTAGTTAGAGGTCAGAAGCGACCAAGGTCACCATCTTTGGACGAGGAACAGATGAACAAATTCTTCGTCAGAGAACAGGATCCGCAATATTATGAGAAGTTGATGGTTACGAAAATCATAAATTCTCTGATATCATCAAACTTGGAGAAAGGATCGAGGAAGGAATCAAGAGCAAAATGGTAACGAATTTTGAGGCACTACATACGACAAATAAAGCATTACAATCAGGCGGCATATTAAAGAAGAGAGATATTTGGGCAGTAATGGTGGCCAAAGGCCCGAAATCTCCACTTACATACCAAAAACCTTCACCCATATACCAAACACCTCCACCCACATATCAAACACCTACACCCACGTGGCAAGCACCACCACGCACATATCAGCCTTTATCTCCCAGATATTCCCAATCATCTACTGTCCATCACACCTATATCTCCCCACCATCCTATTTCCAATCACTTCCAACTCACCAAAACTTTCTAAGACCAAAGCCCAACTTCTACCACAAGCCACCTGGACAATACACTGCCATTGTCTAGCCCATCGACCAATTGTATGAAAGGTTAAAAGTCGCGGGTTACATCACTCATGTTCCTACAGTGGAATTAGAAAACTCATCCCAATGGGTCAATCCTAATAAAACGTGTGCGTACCATTCTGGTATGAAGGGAAACACCACTGTTGTGTGCCGGACATTGAAGGATAAGATCCATGTGCTGATTGACAACAAGGTCATACGGGCAAAGGAAGTTGCACCTAATGTCCACAATAACCCCCTCCCTAACCACAGAGGTGATGGTGTGCATGTGATAGAGACAAACGAGGAATAGGACCCTGAATGGCAGATTGGCTTATTCGAGAAAGTGATGACATTAAAGTTGCAGTCACACTTACTCCTATTGTGGTACATACCTAATCACCAATCGAGGTTGAGGTAACTGTATCAGTTCCATTCAAGGTGGAGGTTGCTCTACCTGTAGCCACCCCCACTCCATTTGAAGTAGTTGGTCACACATTTTACTGTGACAATATCGACTACACCTCCATTCAACTATAAAGCAATACCTTGAATTATGTTGCAGAGGCTCAAGCGAAAAAGGAAGGCCAAGGTAGAGGACTTTGACATGCACAAGGAATGACTAGAACTGGAAGAGTCTATACAGCCGAACATTTGGGAGGTTCAAGTAAGGATGCCACTACTAGGAAGCCTATCATTAAGAGCGGCATGGATGACATGTGGATGAAAATAGAAGCAAAGGAGTATTTTGGCATTGACAATCTGAACAAAACCCCATCTCAGATACTTATCCTGTCACTATTACAAAATTAAGAGGCATATAAGAACGCTTTAAGAAAAGTGTTGACCGAGGCTTATGTACCTAATAAAATCACTGGCGAAGAAATGGCTGACATGGTGGGGCAAGTATTGGAAAGTCATAAGATTATCTTCCACGAAGATGAGTTGCCACCTGAGGGGTTGAATCACAATCGTGCATTGCACATTACAGTGCAATTTGAAGACAAATTCATTGCCATTAAGTCTCAAATTCTAGCTGACTTTATGACCGATTTTACGCTGACCCTCGTACCCAAGGTGGAAAAAGAACTCATGTTGAGTTCGGGTACATCATCGGAGGTATGGACCCTTTTCACGGATGGTGCTTCGAATGTGAAGCGGTATGGGCTTGGCATTATCTTAAAACCACTTACGAGTAGTACTGTTGGAAAATCTATCAAAACTTCTAGGTTGACTAATAATGGCATCGAGTATGGGGCCATGATTGCATGTCTTGAAGTTCGATAGAATAGGATGCAACGATACTTAGATAAACTACAAGTAACATTGCATCACTTGAAGGAATGGACCCTGGATCATGTTCCTCGAGAGCAAAATAGTGAGGCCGCTGAACTTGCTAATTTGGGTCCACGGTTGAAGAAGATAATATCGTCCCGGGGAATGTCATCCGATTATTGAGGTCTATGGTTGAAGAGGGACATGCCGAGATAAATTCAACAAGTTTGACTTAAGACTGGAGGAATAAGTACATCGATTATTTGAAATATGGTAAAATCCCATTGAAACATAAAGAATCGAGGGCCTTATGAACCAAGGCTACTAGGTTTGCAATAGACGAAGGCAGAACATTGTATAGGAGAACGTTCAATGGGCCATTAACGGTATGTTTGGAGCCAGGGGACACCGATTATATTCTACAAGAGGTTCACGAAGGTACTTGTGGAGATCACTTCGGCGCGAGTCTTTGGTTTGCAAAATTATCAGAGCAGGTTATTATTGGGATAGCATGGAAAAAGATACTAAGGAATTTGTCAAAAAATAGGATAAATGCAAACGATTTGCACCGATGATCCATCAGCCCGGAGAACAACTCCATTCAGTCCTATTCCCATAGCCGTTCATGAAATAGGGAATGGACATTGTCAGTCCTCTACTAATGGTCCCAGGTAAAGCTAAATTTATTTTGTTTATAACTGATTATTTTTCTAAGTGGGTGGAAGCACATGACTTCAAGAAGGTTATAGAATAAGAAGTTATTGGCTTCATCTAGGACCACATAATATGCCAGTTCAGTATACCTGCCGAGATAATATGTGACAATGAAAACCAATTCATCATCATCAAGGTGACAGAGTTCCTTGAGGCACATAAAATAAGGAGGACATTATCAACACCATATCACTCAAGTGGAAATGAACAAGCCAAGTCAGCAAACAAAACTATCATTTAAAACCTAAAGAAAAAATTAGACGATGCAAAGAGAAAATGGAGAGAAGTTTTACCCAAGGTCCTTTGGGCATATCGAACAACATCGAAGTCTAGCACGGGGCCCACCCATTTTCTCTAGTATATGGCTGTAAGGCCCTCAAACCCATCGAGGTTGGAGAACCCAACTCCAGGTTTTGATATACATCGAAGGAGACAAACCACGAGGCCATGAATGTTAGCCTCGAGTTATTAGATGAAAAGCGAGAAGCAGCGCTTGTTCAGATGGCTGCGCAGAAGCAAAAGATCGAAAGATACTACAAAAGAAGAACCAACCTTCGACATTTTGGAATCGGGGACTTAGTTCTACGAAAGGTCACCCTCAACACTCGAGACCCGAACGAAGGAAAACTAGGCCTGAACTGGGAAGGACCGTACCGAGTCCTTAAAGTTATCGGTAAAGGATATTACAAACTAAGCACAATAGAAGGTGAACAACTGTAGAACAATTAGAACATATCGATATTCAAATGATACTATTGCTAAGGTACGAATGTATCTTTCTTGTCCATTCGAATTTGAAACTAACTCATTGCAAGTGTTCAATCGAAGCTATCAAAGGCAACTTTTTACACGAAGTATGCGTTGCACACTTTTTCCCTTAGATCGGATTTTGTCCCCGAGTGGGTTTTACCGGCAAGGTTTTTAACGAGACAACAACTATGTGCTACCTAAGGAAAACGTAACAATATCTAAGGCTTCTTTTCAATCAACCTTGAATACTAGAGGAAATCACCCTTGGAGGTTATATTTTCAAGGAAAATACTTCACATCTAAGAAGTCCTCGATAGGAGAACTTTGTAATGGGTCAAATGGTCAGATGAACCGTGTCCATATAGAATGGTTGAGCCCAGATGGCAAAACATGTACGCATGTATCAATTATTTGAAGAAGCATTCTATTTATATCAAAAACACATTGTGTCTCAAAGAAGTTTACTATTATACGAGCTCTACACTTATGATACTACGGGAAGCGGCTCAAGAGCCAAAATACAAATGCACCCCGGAATACTCAAGGACTGTCATCGACAGTCAACATAGCTATGCCATCAAAAGTTTGGACTCTAAAGACCTCAAAAAGCCATCATTCGATATAAAGGCCAACAGGCCAACATACTCGAGGACTAATCTTCCAAACAAGTAAGGTTATCAGGAAATAAGTCCAATATACATACCCGAAGGCTACAAACATATGAAAAGGCTACGGCTCTATTAATGACTACGGTCATATAAAAAAGCTACGACCGAGATAATGCAGCTCGGAGACGTCCGACTTTCGCCATAAATTAAAGGCCTTCAATCACTTTGAAAATACCAGTTAAATCAGGCTATCGGCAAAAGCAAAATATAAAAGGCTTCAATAAATTCAACACTCGAATAATTTAAAGGCTTCGATAACATCATCCTTCGAGAAAACCTCAAAAGGTATTTTATTCTTTTTACAAACAAATTACTAATAAGGTTCTGATTCATCGAACCTTTGAAAAACCTACTGAGTATGAAATACACATGCTAAGGCATAACTAAATTTTCACTAGCTCTTTTAGCCAAAAGAGGGAAAAATTATATAGCCAAACTAGAGGCCAAACTGGTCGAACCCAAAAAGCCTCAAGCCCAAACTATAAGAGCTTAAGGGCCAAAATATATAGAGTTTGAGACCTTGCTCTCACACAACTCTGACATAGGAGTCCCAACATCCCGAGCTCGCATCGAATCAGTTAAAACTTAGCTCGAGGATTAACAAAACTTTAAGAGGTATTATATTGATCAATAAAAACCTAAGGTTTTATTATGTCCTAAGTCCAAACCAATACTTGGGCTGATCATTAGAGTTATAGAATCATATTTTTTCACAAATGAAGACAAAATGCAATTCAACACAAATCTAAGATAAAGCAAAAGCGTTCTTCATATTTATAAGAGAAGTTGACAAAATATATTTACAACGCTCGTGATGGTCCATTGCACAAAAACACAAAAACACAAAAACAAAGCAAAATAACCTAATCTGGTTTCAAGGCCACACCCTCGGGAGTCACATCTTTGGAGGTCGTATCCTTAGGATTTGCGTCCTCGGGAGTCGCATCCTCGGGAAACTCTTCCTCGGGGACTCCCTCCCCATTTCCCTCATCCTTGGAACCATTGGCGTAATCCTCAACATCAAAAGAAACAAGGAACCTGGCATCAGTTTCCATTGCGCTTGGTTGAGCTATCTCTTCAGTAAGGTTATAACCACGGGCATGGATTTCTTCGAGAGTCTCCCTTCGAGCTTGGAACTTGGCCAAATCATTACTACATTTTTCTCGGTCAGAGGCTTCCCTCAGCTTCACTTAAATAGCCTCGACGTCTCTTAAGTATATGATGATGGTCTTATCATATGTAACCATCGTCTTCTCAGTTTCAGCCTTACCATGTACAGCTTCGGCCGGGCTCTAGCTAGCTCTGCCTCTAAATCCTCAATTTTCTTGGCCTGGGACAGACCCTTCACTTTAATACCTCGGAGTTGAATTTAAGTCGAGGTTAGTTGGGCGGTAACAGCTTCCTTAATGGCAGCAACCTAATCCATTCCCTCTTTCCATCGATGACAGTCAGCCTTGACTTGATCAACCTCGCCCCAGAGCTGCCTAATCATCTCCAACTTTTTCTGCAACTGAGATATCCAAGTGTTAGCCTCCGAAGTAGGGCAAAAAAGGCCATGCTCTATTAAAATCATGGTTTCCTGCTCATCTAGCTCGGTCTCGTTTTTCTGAGCTTTGGCCATTTCAGCCTCGTGGTCCTTAAACTCCTCCCACTTTTGACTACAGTGGAGCATCAGGGCCTTCTCTTCACCCGAAAGTTTTCTGAGCTCTGCCTCACATTGGCTCAACTCAGCTCTAGACTTGAAGATGGCCTATACATGAAATAAAGATATGTCAATCAAAGGAAAGGAAAGAAAGAAAAAATTAAAGCAATAAAAGTTAGTAGTTACCCCATAAAAAAGATGTTGAGCCTCTTCAAAGAGGGTGGATGCATCGTTAAGGTCGGCGACATCATTGACCCCAATAAAGCAACCGTAGAAGGGATCTTCTTTGAGGAACTTGCTTGGATCGAGCGTACGTAGAGTGTTAGCATCTTCGATTGCCTCCTCTGAGTAAGATGGAAGAGAAAGGGAGTGACCGATTGTCACGGCCCTGAGCTCTTCATACAACGCATTTTAATTGGCTTCGAGGGTTTTCACACGCGCATCTTCTGATATACTTAATGAAGGCGGAGGAACGATCTCATTGTTCGAGGACACGGGGTCTCGGCCAGGGGGCTTAGCAGCCTCGATTGATTTCCTGGTTCGAGGCATCAACACCGACTCTTCACTATCAATTTCTTTGTAATCCGGGGAATCGTGGATCGAATCTGCATCCATACGAACAAATCTCCTAGTCTTCGAGTAGGGTTTTTCTTGTCTTGATGATTTTCAAGATTCGAAGCCCTCTTTCTTTTGTTATCATTTCCCAATTTCGGAATCGGGGAAATGGTATCTCCCCTGGATGGGGCTGGCCTCATTTCAGAGACATCTCTTATGCCTGCACAAATAAGCTTAAGTGAGCCGATATCACTAATAGGAGAAAATATATTAAAAACCAGGAAGGAAACTCACCATGATTTTTGGCCTCCTATTTATATCTCGACAAGTCACGCCATTTGCGCTCGTCATACGAGGAGGTCGCAACCAACTTCTTGACCTCCTCGAGGTCAAAGATTGCATGTGGTATCCAAGCATCAGTTGCATGAAAAGGTAAAGGCGTCACAGAATGCGAGAATGAAACACAATGGAATACTAGAAAAAGAACTTTACTTACGTCGGAAGTTCCACCTCTCCGGAAACGACATTTTTTCCTCGGGAATGATGTTTGTCGTCTTCACTCGGATGAACCATCTCATCTAGCTTCGGTCTTTGGTATCGTCATTAGTGGAAAAGAAAGATTTCTTGGATCGACTTTGGAGCTTGATTAGTCGTAAAAAAGCTTAGGCATATACAATGTGATAAGGTGACGGAAGGTAAACTCCAGCCCTTGGCCTTGCTAGAAAAATAGCGCAGCATAATCATGATGCGCCAAAAGGAAGGGTGGATATGACCTAGGGTTACCTCGTACCTTTTAAAACAATCAATCACCACTGGATCGAGGGGACCTAGTATGAAGGAGTAAGTATAAACACTTAAAAACCCCTCCACATCAGTTGTGATACACTCATAGGGAGTCGGGATCTATATCACGACCTCGTCCCCTAACCACACTCTTTTTCAGAGCCTCGAGGTGTTTTTCTTTTATCAAACAGATGTACCTCGATGCATATTTGCATCGGCCAGGAACTTTGAGTGGGTTCTCGACATCTAAGTCCTTCTTTAAGATGTAGGTGACAGCTACAATCTCATGGAGGGCCGACAACCGGCCAGTCGGGAAGTAGAAGAAGATGATGCATTTTTCCTTTTGAGAGATTGTTTTAGAAGTTTTTGCCATGATTTTGGGTTACAAAGATGGTGATGCTTGGTTTTTTCCGACACTAAGAGTGCGGTAGAAGCAGATAATAAAAGGAAACAAATCAAGAGAGAGAAGTATGGAGGAGGTTCAGAGGTGTTTCCAAGATTGAAGTAAAGATTTATCAGAGATTAGACCTTATATTTAGGATAGGCGGTGATGGTTGAACGACGTTAGTGGCCGACCAATACTGGCGTGCATTTAATATCATGGGGAAGGGAACCGATGAGACGTTTCGATCAACTTGAACGCTTATGTCACAGGGATGGTGTCATCATCAAGGGCTTCGAAAATTGAGGTTCAAATCGTTTTTTTATCATTTTATTCTAAAAAACGCGGGGATTATTTGTGTACGATCAAAATCATATACCTTCGACTTATAGACTCGAGGGTCTGGCCTAAGCCCAAGCCCGATGCATCAGATCCAAGTTCGAAGTAGGATGCAATGTCCGAGGACCAAAGTACAATGGACATCAAAGCCGAGTATGGTCGTCCCCCCAATAATACCGTTATGGATTTGTAACAGAATGAGCTAGATTCCTGCCACGTCCCCAAGATCATGGTGCAAATCCAGGAATAAGATTGTATGATTCTGCACTATGTGGTTAGACAGCTGTATCACGAATATTCCTTATTGTAAATAGAAATATACCTTATTTAGGGTTCCCCTATTATATAAAGGGGACCTCAATCATTTGTATACATCATCTAATCATTGAGCAAAGATTATATTCTCTACTTTTTCGCCTACTGTTTATCAGAATTGTCCTTTAGCTCTACTACTCTTACTTTATTTTTCTTGCTTAATTGTTCTTATTATTCTAAGCCCACCTCGAGGCCACTAAGCTCGAGGTCACTACTGCTGAATAACATTGGTTTGATTCACTTATTTCTTTCATTTCTACTTCATATTTCTTGATTATCAATTGGTATTGAACTAAATCACATATCTTTAAAACCACTATTTAAGTTTAATTGTTACTCGTATTTTCGAGGTAAACAATCTCCAAATACTATTTTCTTTCAAAAATTACAATTTTTATGTCCAAACACCTTTGAAGATTGAAAGCATACACTTTTTGTATACATCAAGGACCATATCTATTATGTGGTATATATCAAGGACTAAAATGCTCAAACCCCTATACATTAAGGACCATTTAGTCATTTTCTGTAAATTCTTCTTGATTTCCTCTGTTTCAGTCTTCCTATAATTTGTAAAGGATAAGATAGGGATAAGAGCCAGAGCCACTGTACTCCACACCGCAACGCCTCGTAAACCAATAATCGAATTTCAACGTCTTTTTTTGGCATTTTCTCACGCAAATTTCCTTCAGTTTTACTGTGCAATCCTTGATAAAGTACTAGTAGTATAATTAATTTTGAAATTAAATTTGAAATAAATTTATTTCGTTTGGTTGGATACAATTGTGGCATAATTAATTTTGGGATTAATATTTTGTATTCCAATAAAAAAATAAAATAATTAATCCCAAAATGATTAATTATGGGGATAACTTGTTTCCCGCTAAACGGCTTCTAAAATATCTGCCAAATTTACACTTTTCTGGTGTCTATGTACTAAATTTTTACTTGCAATTTTTAAGATGTGCTCTGTTTTCAGATTAAAAAGTTCGGTGCATTTGTTTAGTTTTTGAATTTGATTAGTTCTTAGGTCTCTTATAGAATGTAAATGACCCAAATTATGGAATGTGAATTAGGAGTAATTGATCAACTAAATATTAATTGAAAACTGACCCTCGAGATACTCAAAAATAATTATATATTTTTGTTATCACGAGACGTATTGACCGTCGTGGGTGATGATAGCTAAAATTTGGATTATGGAAATTGATGATATGAACTATTTAAAAAATTAAATATTTTCTTCATTTTTTGAAGGTTAATCAATAGGGAAATTCGCATTTTTTTTAACTTCCTCAAAAAAAAAAACTTTTTCATGGGCATCACAATTCACTAGAAAATCAAGAAATAAAAGAATGGTATAATTTCTCAATATTATTTCCAAAATTTTCCTTGGATATTAACCAAATTGACTCCCCAAACTATAAATGGCCAATATTTTGAATGGTCAATATTATGCTATGGACACAATGCATTTTCACCCTCAAAGAATATTGTTATCCAATTAGTTTAAAGAAAACTAAACGATAGTCAGCTCCAAATGAAACTCTTATCGCTCATTCTCAAAAACGGGACATGCAAAACTGAATACTGAGCTAAAAAAATTGCTGTTTTGTTTGCTCAAACGCCAAGGAAAATTACGAAATTCCGAATTTATCCTCAAAAGAAATGGCTAATTACTCGAAGCCCCACGTTTGCCAGTGTTTGAGCCGTCTGCTGATGGTTCGCCGGAACTCAACGGTGATGATAATGGGAGAAAGGAGGAAGACCGGCGTGGAATTTGTTGACGGAGTTTTGGCCCTGGCCCATGGGCTTCTTCAGCTGGGCCTTAAGCCCGGTGATGTAGTTGCCATTTCTGCTCTTAACAGGTTCCTATTATTATCTGCTGCCATTTTAATTCTAATTTCTAGCTGCTAATATACAACTATCATTGCATTAGGTAGTTATACCTTTTAACCTTCCAAGTTCCCAGTACCGCATGAGCCCTGCCAGTTTTGGCAAAACTTTTAAAAATCAGTTTATTTTGAATTTTTTTTTTTCTCAAAAGTACTTTTTGAAAAAATTGAAACCGGTGAGAAGTGTTTGATTAATTAATTCGAAAAATACTTTTGTGCAGTAATTCGTGTTTTACCAATTTTTAAAAGTACTTAATAAGTATATTTTTCTCCAAATTACTTTTCAAAAAAGTATTTTCGGGAGAAATTATTGTTTAATGCTTTTCAAAAATTGCTTCCGTTTTTTTCTTCTAGTAATTTAGGCAAAACCTTAACTTGAAAAAAAAGATGGCCAAAAAAAAATTACTTTTGACCAAACAGCTATTACAAAATGTTAAAAGAATAACAGAAAATAAAAGGTGAATTGGCTGAATAATTTCATGCTTCACATTATCAATAATACCATTATATCCTGTCGCTCCTTTGAACATTATTTCTTTGTAGGTTGATTTTGATGGTTAAAATTACATAATAAACTATAGTTGTTAAGATATTCGATATTTCAAAAATAAATTTTAACATTTCGACGGTATATTTTGTTAGAGACGATAATAGAGTATATGAAAGCTTCAAAATTCAAAGTTATTGGTGCATTATGCATGATCCTAGTGCTAGTTAATCATTTGGTTGCGAGGAACTGTTATTTTACATATTAATCAATAGCATTTGCTTAATGCTGTCATCTTATTTTATGATATTAGCTTTCTTCTGAAATAAGGAACCTTAAGCATTTAATTAAAAAAGAAGAGGCGGTGAAAAATGAATTTAAACCTGGAAATAGTCATAAGGTCCTTAAATTTGAGTGCATTATATTTGCCAGTGAACAATGAAATTGTTATGAATTCTATTTCATCATCCAATTTTTGTTGCAGTGATCTATACTTGGAATGGTTACTCGCAGTGGCGTATGTAGGAGGAATTACTGCACCTTTCAATTACCGTTGGGTAAATAAGCAAAGCACCTAGTCTCTTATCTTCCATTTGTTGCTGACATAACTGGAAAACTATTTTTTGTAGTTTCTTATTTTCTCTAATCTAATTCAAGATAATGAGTATGAGAAATCATTCTATAAAAAATTAGTGCTGATTGTAGCTGGATATAGGCACAATATCCAGCTACTGTCATCATGAATTTTCTGTAGGATGACCCTTGGAAAACACAAATTTTTTATGTTTTTTTTTTTTGGCTTTTGAAGTTTAAGCATTCACTCTCCTTGATTAATGGGTGATCTTCAATAATCCCTCTGGTCCAAAATAAGTAATTTTCTTAGATATTTTCATACATATTAAGAATTTCACCTTTTTGTATTTATTTGTAGTAAAATTGACCATATTAGCTTTTACTATCTCACACCAACACTCCTAACACATATTCCAACACTATTTATTCCAAGGACAATGTAGGAAAAAAATAATTAATTTATTCTTGAAATTTGAAAAAATTACTTATTTTGGACCACAAGAAAAGGCCAAAAAATTACTTATTTTGGACCGGAGGGAGTATTAGTAATAGTTATTTCACTCTTGGACTGTGTTACATGGAATTGCCTAGACGTGTCATTATCCTGTTCCGCTATGTATGCACCTAGGAGTATTCAATCTTTACTAGTTTTTTGCTTTAAGGATTCACACAAAGTACCAATATCAAAGCTGTTGGAAATGGTTTAGATTTACTCAATATGAAAAAACCATCTTACATAGCTCTTGATCGTGAACAGTTTAAACGTATGTAAACTTAACTTGGAGGAAACTGTAAATGATTGTCCTGGTTAAGTACTTCCTATAATTGAAAGCATCAACATATGTATAATATAAGATTGAAGAAACTGTTCCGGATACAAGCATGTACTTGTAGTAACTATTCTCAGCATGCAGAGTTTGGAAGAAGCAAGAAAAGCTCTACAGGTAGCAAAGCCAACAATGTTGGTCCACGATGCAACCTGTAATTTCTGGAAGTTCGAGTGCTATGATGATTCTGTACCTTCTCTGAGGTGGCAAGTCCTAATGGATAATCCTAGTGTAATTAATAGCACTAAGATTGGTATGTGTTAAAGCATTCATGACCAGAATGAATATAGATTAAAAAAATAGCATTATTCTTCTGCTTATTAATTTATCATTCTTACATCTGCCAGGATTAACTACTAAACAGCTTAAAAGAAGTTTCAGAAGGCATTTAGTAGCAGACTACCTGTGGGCACCTCAGCAAGCTGCTATAATATGCTTTACCTCAGGTATATGATAACTACCTTCATACTTGCTTATTTCTTGGTGTTCCTTTCCTTTTCCCTAACCCAGAAAGTGATCTTCAAATCCTCTCACACCGAAGGAGATTGACAAAATGAAGTTCTAAGTGAAATCTAGTGGTGGAAACCTCTTTTTAAATTAAGGAACGTAATGTCTCCCTCAATTATCTGGGTCAGATTAGGCAAATATCTTGTTTCTTAGTCTCAGTAAAGTTAGTTGGCTATTAGCAAAATTCATGAGCAAGGAAATGGTCATTCTGTATGTCATACTAACCATGCTCTGCTGAGAAATGTGTGGTGTAGGTTGAGTCATATAACTGCTGTTCTGGTACAAGGAGTGTTCGTAAGTCCTTTGACTTGTATTTATCATTTTTTCTGTTTCCTAATTACAATAGGAACCACCGGGAGGCCAAAGGGAGTTACCATAAGCCATTCAGCTTTGGTGGTGCAATCCCTTGCAAAAATTGCAGTTGTTGGTTACGGTGAGGATGATGTATGCTTATCTACTATGATAAAACATCATATGAATGTCTCAACCTTGATATAGTACCCAAAATGTTTGAAACATGCACCAAGTTCATTCGTGTTATTGTTTCTTGCAGGTTTATTTACACACTGCACCACTGTGCCACATTGGTGGTATATCATCAGCCTTGGCCCTGTTAATGGCAGGTGGTTGTCATATTCTACTACCAAAATTTGAAGCTAAATTGGCTATTGAATCCATAGACCAGCATAATGTTACTTCTTTTATCACAGTTCCAGCTATGATGTCTGATCTAATCTCTTTTTATAGGTAAAGCACTCAGCCGTCCTACATGATGCAGAAACGAATTTCAATAGGATTTATCTTTTGAACAAAGTTCAAGTGAATAATAACTGTATGGCCATCCATATGATTGTTTAAAATCAGGATTTTTTCTTAGAAGTTACTATCAATATCATTTTGTGACATTATCTCCTTCCGATTTTACAAGGAATACTTTTTGTGATCCCCCGATCAAGATTAAAAGAATTTTTGCTGTCTTCTGCCCAGTTTCTAGTGGTGCTTGATTCTTTTCTAGGTTTCTCTCCCTGGACATCTTAGCACATCCGCTGAGTTCATGATAAAGTCAGATATTTGATTCTACTTTCACTTGTTGTAGGACAAAGCACATACCGGTAGGGTCCAAATCTGTGAAGAAGGTTCTTAATGGAGCTGGGGGTCTTTCATCTGATCTTATAAAAGATGCGATTGAGATATACCCAATGGCTAAACTTCTTTCAGCCTATGGTATGTTGGTCTAGTGACTGCTTGACATATTTTCCCCATCTTCTCCAAAATTGTCCTTTCTGAACAAAATATTCAGTTGATAGCTGGAGATCGCAAGTTTTAAAGTGGTGCTCGTGATGTATGAGATATATATATATATATATATATATATATATATATTCCACTTGACATTACGCTTTACAAATTTATAGCGGCACAAGTCATAACCATAAACCTTCTTGGTGTATTCAGTATAGTTAGCTTCACGAATATCTACCCTTCGGTAAACAAAGCTTTTGTGTCAGTTGTGCTTCCTGATAAGCATTCTTTAAATGTTCTTTAGGAATGACGGAGGCATGTTCTTCTCTAACTTTCATGACTCTTTATGACCCGACGAAAAAGAGTTGTATCCAGAATTCTTGTGCCAATAGCTCCAATTTGGCACATAAACCAGATGGTATCTGCGTTGGAAAGCCTGCTCCACATATTGAAATAAGGATTGCTGGGGATGATTCATCTTGTATAGGGAGGATTTTGACACGAGGACCCCATGTAATGCTTGGATACTGGGGCCAAATGCCAAGCAAGAATTCTTCTCCAACTGATGAATGTTGGCTTGACACTGGTGATATAGGACATATTGATGATTATGGAAATGTCTGGCTCATTGGGCGTCTGAAAGGTCGAATAAAGAGTGGGGGCGAAAATGTTTATCCGGAAGAGGTAAGCATCCAGACTTTAATTCCTTTCTTTCCATTGAGCTATCATCACAAAGAGAACCGCCTACTTGAAATCTTATTACTTGATGACCAAATGATTGATACAGTTTCTTTTATTTGCACCGGATGTCCGATTCTCTAAGAGCACCGACTAATTCTGAGGGTGCACAGGCCCTCGGCGGTTAATTCAGGTTTTACCCAGTCCGATGGCCCTCAGAAATTGTTTGCACCTAGTGGGTTTTGAACTTGAGACCTTGAAATGATAGATATATTTTAATTAATTTTTGTAATGGAATACCATGAATTCTTTTTGATTGTTTCTCTACGAACGTAATTGCCTATAAATCCATTTAGTAAGTTTGTTTGTGGCTCAGGTGGAAGCTGTCTTATCCCAACATCCAGGGATATCTGCTAATGTTGTTATTGGGCTTCCTGACTCTCGCTTGACCGAGGTGGTCGTTGCCTGTATTAGGCTTAAAGACAATTGGCAGTGGAGTGATTCAAGTTCTAATCATCCGGTTAACAAGAAGGAGCATTATCTGTCCAGCACTCTCCTTCAGAACTTCTGTAGAGCGAAAGATTTGACGGGGTATTCTTCTTTTTCTATGTTGGTCAAGGGAATTCGATTGCAGCAAGGCTATCTCATACTCCACTCCAATCAAACCCCCCCCCCCCCCCCCCCCCCTTTTGATGCCTCGCGTGATCTGATTCATATTGATGACATGTACTGTAATATTTTGCAGGTTCAAAATACCCAAGAATTTTGTATTGTGGGAAAATCAATTTCCAGTGACAACAACAGGGAAATTAAGAAGAGATCAAGTCAGAGCAGAACTTATGTCTTATAGGCAGTTACAGCCCAGCAGACTATGACTCCATCAAATTATCCTCTTGCATTTGTTTTGAGCGACTAACTACATGGTAAGAGAATACATAGAAACAAATACTGGGAATTATTTGACATGGTGCTCGGACACTGTGCAGCTGTTCCCAACAATCAAAAAAGTATGCAGCTGTTCCTCACAGCAAATTATCCATTTAATTCTCTATCTCAGGTTATTTAATGTATATTAGTTATTTCCCCATTAAGTTGTAATCGACGAGATACTTTTTATTTCATTTCTCATAAATACCCATACAAATTCTTCTTTATTCTATGCACCATCAAGCTGAATAACATCCTGATTCATTGAAACTGAATGATCGTGAAGTTGAATATCAAGTGGACTTCTTTCCCCAATTTCTGTTATTTCTTTTTCATTAGTCTTTGATAGTCATTATAGAAGCTCACCATTATTGCAGGAAGTCAAATGAAATAACTGATTCTGAGTAGTAGTTACTTTTGAAAATTAACGGTGCCAAAGCAATTATCATCATGCCAAGAAGGTTCCATCATTTAAGCATATGGAAAACATTATGAAATGCATACTACCTTAGTTGGACAGAAACAGCTCTGGCAATATCAGTAATTGCCAGTAGCTTTTACAAGTTATTGGTCGTAGGTTATGTGTACATGAAAGAGAATTTCACATATGAATAACTCAAGATCATAGATATTAGATTTTTGCCAAGTCCGCTCTCACCTCAAGCCATGACACCATAATATTGAAAACAAGCTCCACGCTTTCATTTGGTTCACCTATCAATTGGTGCCACATTCCTGCGAAAATCTTCATAGTCTTATCTTTACTTCCTGCTGATTCATACACAAGTGTAGCAGCTTCAGGATCACATACCTTATCATCCCCACCTTGAAGAATCAGCAAAGGGACTTCAAGTTCATGAGAGTTCCTCTGTATATAATTACAGACTTTGAGAAGCTCTAACGCAGTGGCAGCTGGTGGCTTTTGGGAAGCCACTCGATTTGGACTTTTTGAGACTATTTTTCTCTTCCATCCCTCCTTGTATGATTTTGATCCAGGTGGTTTGGTGATCACAATCCTCCAAGATGGTGCTACGAAGGCGGCCAATGGTAGTAGCTTCTCCAGTGGCCAAACAGGTTTGTATTTCTTTGACACTCCACACATTGGTCCACTTAAAACTAAACCTTTCCATACAGTCTTTTGCCTTAGACATATGAGTGTAGCAATTGCACCACCTAATGACTCACCATACAGGAAAGCCGGGAGCTTAGGGTGATTGGCACGAGCAGAGTCGAAGTATTGTATGCAGTCTTCGACTAAGGGTTGAATACTCGGAATGTAGCCAGGTGAGCCTTCTGAGTAACCGTGGCCTTGTAGGTCAAGAGCACAAACGAAAAATCCGGCTTTCGCCATTGCTACTGCATTTAGCTCAAAAAGCCAGCTGCTTTCGGATGTATAACCATGAATCATGCCCACAAGACCTCTTAACTGATTACTTGATTCAGACTGCCAAGATTGAGTGTATATCTTCATGTTCTGTTTGTTTAACATGAAGCTTTCTTTATGCGTGATTCTCTGTTGCTTGTAAAACTCTTCTCTTGTAAGGTCTCCGTAAGGGCTATTCTCGTTAGCTTGGAAAATTGGATGAGACATAATGTACTAATGGGTTTCTCTGTTTGTGTGTTTAGCTCCTACTTTTTTGGTGGGAGTACAATAGTCTTGTTTGGGATTGTGAAGGTACTGAATGTGACTACTTTGAGGTGATATATATACACATATGATATGTCTATGCTGCTCAAGACTACAGATCAGTTGGGAGTTTAGCCTCCCAACTGTTTCATGCTGGGGCAATAAATGGAAATAAGAGAGTAATCAATCAATTATAGAATTAGATATGATTTTCTTTCCGTACCAAATTTGGCTTCTGTGAAGCTGAGGAATAAATTTGTGTTTCCTATTGTATTTTTTTTCTTTTTTGCATTATTGAATTGGCAACCATCTTTAATGTAGTAATTAAGAGGCTGGTGATTTCTTTCATAGTTATCGTATATGTTCTTCTAAGGATTGATAAGATTAAGGGGCAATTAGCTATGTCCTTACGGCATTTCTGCATATTGTCCAACTTATGCATTAAAACCGAAACTTATTAAATCTAAGGCAGATTACCTCATTAACCCTGACTTGGCACATTTATAGTATATTTAGCCAAGATGCAAAAATTCGTTTATTTTGAGAATTATTTTTTCTCAAAAGTACTTTTCGTGAGAAACAGTTTGTATTTGACCGATCAATTTGAAAGCATTTTTGAGTATCAATTAGTGTTTGGCCAAGTTTTAAGTGTATATTTTTTAAAAGTATTTTTCAAAAAAGTACTTTTAGAGAGAAATTATATTTTTTTCATGCTTCTACAAAACAGCTTTCTTTTCAAAAGCTAGGCCAAACACTTCAACTTTAAAAAAACAAATACTTTTTTTCTAGAATTGGAGAAGATCGGCCAAACAGGCTA
This sequence comes from Nicotiana benthamiana, assembly GCA_034376525.1. Lineage (NCBI taxonomy): Eukaryota > Viridiplantae > Streptophyta > Magnoliopsida > Solanales > Solanaceae > Nicotiana > Nicotiana benthamiana. Next base: position 113,896,349 of record CM067324.1, read on the forward strand.
TTAAAACACAAATCTCAACAACATTGCCAGCAAAAAGCTGAGGCAGCAGCAGCATTATTACAATACAATTTTTAGTTCAGAACTTCATATTACACAACACCAAGACAAGGGAGGGGCCACCCCAAACATCCTTGAATGGGCAGTGGAAATTATTATGCCTAAAATCAACTCAAACTCTAGTATTCGAAAATAATAATAATAATAATAATAATAATAAAATCTTCCAGAAGTAATGTAATATTATCGTTACAAGAAAAAGAAAAAAAGATCTCAAATGCGAAGGAAGCTACTTCTTTTAAGCAAGTGGCCTCAATGGAGACATCAGGGTTTTGTCAGAAGGTGGGATGTGCTAAATTTGTTTCCTATTTTTTCGAAGATCATGACTTCTGGCTAAGAATTTTTGACGTATTTTTATTCTAATGTTTGAAACCTGTTATCTTTTCAGTCTCACATTTTTATGAATCATAGCTAGAGATCTATATTTACACGATGTATACAAACTTATCTATAAGAATTAAAATTCTTATTATCTTACATTTTATTTAGCTAGTGTTTGGATATAGATTTAATTGAATCTTGAAAAAAGAGTTTTTGAAGTCAAGTTAAAAAATAATTTTAAAAATTAAAGTTATATTTGAACATACATTTTATTTTGAAGAAAAATTAAAGTTTTGTGATTGAAAGAAAATCTTTCGCCCAAAATCTGTCTTAAACCCGTTGTGGGGAACTTGGAAATTTTGAATTTTTTTTCCAAAAACATAATCATATTTCATAAACAAACAATGTTTTAATTTTTTTTTGAAAACATGAAGCCAATTTTATGACCAAACAACTTAATATCGTGAAGGAAATACACGTCAATAACTATATTTAAGTGTAAGATTTGTGTATAGATTTGTGTATAGGAGGAATATATATGTATGGAGTCGTTTGGTTGTAAAGAAGTTATTTCATAATTAATTATTTCGAGATTAGTTATTTCACCCTTCTATGGGGATAAAAAAAATACTATAATCCCATAATAATTAATCTTGAAATTATTAACTGTAATTTTTTTCAATCAAACATAAGATAAATTCTTCTTAAATTTAATCTTGAAATTAATTTTATTTCTTATCTCTCGTGCCAAATAAGCTCTTAATGGGTAAGCAAACAGGAGCAAAATTTCGTACGATGAATAAGAAAGAATCAGACATCTGAAAAGCCTTTTACTAAAGACTAAAGTTTGAAACACACCTAAAAGTTAGAAAATCTTACAGAAATATTTCAAATCAATTCTAACTTATCAGTCTTTAGGTACTAATTATAGACTTATCAAAATAAGTTAAGCATATATAAAAATTAAAAATTGCAAATATATAAAGATTCTTTCTCTCCAAGAATGACATGTAAAAATCTCCTTCTATATTTTTAAGCGTGACCAATAACCATAAATGCAAGACTGAAAGAAAATTTTATAGATGAGTTACCAAACAAGGTGATAAAAATACAAAAAATATATATACAAGATTCCAAAAATTTAAGCAAAAAGGGACATTTTTCAATGGGTATGGTTGAAATTCACTGAAAACATATAAATGGGTCAATATACAAAATTTAATAAAGATTGGAGGTGATTTTGACTGATTTGGTATCAAAATTTATAGTTAACATCGAGTTCAAAAATTCTCATGCGACACATAAATCACATATTTATCTTATAAGGGTGTCAACCGGGCCGGGTTGAACCGGGACCGGACTGGTATAACCCGGAACCGGACCGGCCGGTTACTACCGAGCCGGGTTGAACCGGATCAACGGGACCGGACTGGACCGGTATAACCCGGGACCGAACCGGCCCGGTTACTACAGGTCCGGGTGGGCTGGGTTCGACGGGGTAGGGGGTTTGTCCGTTTGAATTTTTTGGGGTTGGAACCGAACCGGACCGGCCCAGTTTGTGTAAACAGTACCGTGAACCGGTAGGACCGGCCCGGATCGGCTCGGTTCAACGGTAAATTTTTTTTTTTGGTTTTTTGAATTTGTGGGGCCCACATTATCGTTGGCAACGGTACATATCCGTTGGCCAACGGACAGTTTTGCAAAAATGGCCATTTTTTCATTATTTTTTTGTATTTATTAATTTACAATATTAACCCTATCTTAAAATCTACATATACCCTCATCTCTTATTCATTTCTTCACTCAGAATTCTTATCTCAATCTCAATTCTCAAATTATCAATTTCTCTCTTCCTTCAATTTGCAAGATTTCATATTCTAAATTTATAATTTTATTTGTCTCTCTTTTCCCGAATTTAATATCGCAATTTGTCATTCGGAATTTGAAGCTTGAAGTTCAAAATTGAAATACTTGCTTGACGTTTGTTCGTGGTAACACCGGATTTGCGTAATCAAGTGCTCAATTTATTATCGAATTCGGTGCACTCCCTCCAACTCTTTCTCTTATTTAATATTTTAATTGCAAATTTTAATTTAGGCTTTTAGCTTATATTTTCACTTTTATGATATGTTTAATGTTGCTAAAAGAGCGTGTAGAAAAGTTACTGGTAGGGGTGAAAATAAAAAAAAAGTAGTTCTGTAGTTTCCGGTAGTAATAGTAATGACCCAATAACACATGTTTCTGAATCATCGCCTAATTTGCAAGGTGTAGAGATTGATTATGAACAATTACAAGAAGATTTTAGAATTGAAGATAGTGAAATTGGAATAGAAGATGAGATATCACCTACACCTAGTAGTGGAAATGTTGGTAGTATTGGAGTTGGAGTTGCTAGTGCTACAAGGGGTAGTAGACCACCAGTGGCTCCAACTTCTAATCGTAAAAGAAGAAGTTCGGTATGGAAATTTTTTGAAATAATAGAAGGTACTAATAGAGTTAAGTGCAAACTTTGTAACGAAACTTTTAAACATTTGACCGGAGGAAATTTAGGGGGGACTAGGACACTTACTAGACATATGACGTCTATCCATCCCATAGAATAGGGCAATAATGGAGATGAAAGTCAAACAACTATTAACCCTACTATTGGAGGTCTACTAAAATATGATAAAATGAAGGATCGTGAGTAATTAGCAAAAATGATTACTTTGGGTTGTTTACCTTTTTCTTTTGCTTCTTCATCGTATCTTATTATGTATATTCAAAGGACTTACAATCCTTTATTTAATTGTATCCCTAGAAGTACTTGTAGAGTCTTTAGACTTCATGGACAATATCAAACATACATACATTATTTGTTTAATCACCTTCCTTTTAGAGTATGTCTAACTTCTGATATTGGTCATGCTGTTAATGAAAATGATTATTTGACAATTACATGTCATTGGATAGATAATAATACTTGTATGCAAAAACGTATTATCTCTTTTAAATATGATGAAGATCAGAGTCATACTGCTACGTTTATATGTAGTACAATTGTTGAAGTTGTTGAATTTTATAATCTAAACCATAAAGTTTTGTGTATGTCTTTTGATAATGCTTCAAACAATAATGCTGCAGTTTCAATTTTAAAATTGCATTTGCAACCACCTCTTGATGATATTTTTCATGTTAGGTGTGCATGTCATGTTTACAATTTAATTTTTAAAAGTGGCCTTGATTTATTTTCAGTTGAGATTACTCATGTTAGAAGAGCAGTTGGTGTTATTCAAGGAAATAATAGACAATCTAGAATAAAAGAATTTAAGACTAAGTGTATCCAGTATAACCTTAAACCTAGATTCATGCCAGACGAAATTGTTACTAGATGGAATTATACATATATATTTTTAAAATGTTGCTACAAATTAGATTTCCTATAACTGAAGTTGCTAATGCACATTGTACTGATTCTAGGCGTATGTTAACAAGTGATACTTGGGAGGTCATTAATGATGTTGTTAAATTTTTTGCATAAATTTTATACTGCTACTGTTGTGTTTTCTGGCGCATATTACCCTACTGTTACTATGGCTTTAGTACATATAGCTGAAATTTCTTTGCTACTATATGAATTTAAGAAGAAAGAAAAATATATGGATGTTGTTGAAAAAATGCAAGGGAAATTCAAAAAATATTTCTTTCCAATTCCTCCGATTTACTTAATTGGTGCAGCTTTAAATCCTTCTATAAAAATGGGTGATTGTCACCAATCAATGAATGCTTTATACACTTATATGGAGATTGGAGAAACTGAAACCCCAAATTTATATGATTCTATGAACAAGCTAAATGAATATTTACAACAACTATATAATTATTATGCAAATGAATGTGATAATAATGCTCGTGCTTCTAACAATGTTAATCTCGCTATGCAATGTAGCAGTTCTGCTAATGTGGATGATGAAGGCCTTGATAGTTTTAATATTTTTTCTACATTTTCTAACACTCAAACCAGTAGCAGGAATATTGATGAGCTTCAATTCTACTTGCAGAAGCAAAAGGAGCCTCGCACAAAGGACTTTTCACCGTTGGGATGGTGGCATGAAAATGAAAAGCAATTTCTTGTTCTTTTCGCTATGGCTCGGGACGTGCTGAATATGCCAATTTTTACTGTTGCATCGGAGAGTGCATTTAGCCAAGCAAGACAACAACTTGGAGACACTCGCCACTCATTGGGAAGCAATACTTTGGAAGTTTTAGTATGTTTCAGAGATTGGATTAGATCGGAACGAAGAAATCAAGGAAAGGAAGATGTTGATAGCCCAGAAGACGAGGAACTTGGATATATATTAACCCATGGAAACCCATCCGGATTTAACTCCCCAGAAGAAGGTCAATCGGTTCATATTGATTATGATGAACTTGCTAGGGCGATGCAAAATATTTGAAATTACTACTTCACTAGTTTACTTGTTAGAAAAAATGTAAACATTTCATCTTCTACTTTTTCAATTTGAAATTGAGAAATAAAGTAACACTTGCAATAAGTGCAAGTTTTTCACATCTTACTTGTATTCATTCAATTATTACAAAGTATTAATATAATTATAACTTAATAGTTATACTTAATTCCAAAAAAAAAATTAAAAATATACTAAACCCGGCCCGGCCCGGCCCCTTCAACCCGTAACCCGTATGGTTAAATTTTAACCCGAACTAACCCAGCCCGCTACGAACCCGGCACTGTTAAACCCGGATCGGTCCGGACCGAAACCCGGACGGGTCGAAAAAATCACGACTCAGACCGGCCCGGACGACCCGTTTGTCACCTTTGATCTTATATACAGGTATATATGGATATATTTGTGATATACATTTGATACAAGTATGGTACATATGCGAGACACAAATAATACAAATATATCATAACAACAACAACAACTACCCAGTATAGTCCCACAAAGTGGGGTCTGGGGAGGGTAATATGTAGACGGGCCTTACCCCTACCTGAAAGGGCAGAGATATTGTTTCCAATCGACCCCCGGCTCAGTGAAGGAAAGGAACAACAAAAATAAAAACAACAACAAAAGAGCATTAGTAAACCAGTATAATCCCACTTAGTGGAGTCTGGGGAGGATAGTATGTACGTAGACCTTACCCCTACCCTGGGGTAGAGAGGTTGTTTCCAAATACAAACGTATCATCTTTTCCATATTAATCTTCCGCTTCAAATTTTCAATTCAAAACTCTACCAAATGATCCCTAAAACTGAGATTTAAACTCCTTGAAATATATCCAATCTATTACAATAACACCTACTGAAAAGAAAGCAAAAATGGATTTTTTACTAGAAATAGATAATTGGCTAATTTTATACGAATTTTTACATTCCAATCCCACTTAGGAAACTTTTTTACACTACATGTTTAAGATTTGACTAAATTATATTTAGTATACCAAATTACTATTTCTATACCATATCCAATTAAGGTTATAATGAGATATTTTCTACTTCTTAGTTAAAGCATTTCCATTTTTTTCATTACTAATCCCTCGCTTTCTCTCTCCTAACCCCTCATCATCGTACCCCCACATTCTTTCTACCATTGTCCTTATTCTGAAACCACCCAATTTCCCTCTCTGAGAAGAAGTTGTTGGACGGCCTCCTCTTGAACGACACTGAATTTGTCTTCTCTTAGTTTTAAGTCTTCAACATATTCAAAAATCGCACTTTCTTTGACCTCTCACTTATTGATTCTTGAATAGAACACAAATGCTTCTCCCTAGTTGCGAGCTCGACAAAGTATTCTTGAAAACATGTTTGGCTCAAATTCAAGTGTTGTTCAAAGTGCTTTTCTCAGGCCACATTTCTTGGATTCTATCTCTTCCAACACATAAGATATTCTATTCAACAGAACCATCTTTATCTAATTCAACTAATGAATTATCAAATGTAAATAAACTCAAACACTTCTTTTCTTCTTTTTTATGAGAATTACAGCAAAATAGTTATATTGTACTATCAAAATTTTGTTGCATCCGTTTTACATAGAATTTTAATATCCTAATTCTCATTCAATTGTAGCTTAATTGACATTTTTAAATATAATTGTAATTTTTGCAGAAGATTTTGTAGAAGCAGAAAGCAATGCATCTACAATCAGAATACAAATAATCTACAATTTATCTACAAAATATCTACAAACTGGGTATATTAAATTTTAATATCCCAATTCCCATTCGATTATAGTTTAATTGAGATTTTCGACATAATTGCGTTTTTTGCAGAAGATTTTATAGAAGATTTAGTCGTTTTTGATTTGTGAAAACAGAAAACAAAGCATCTACAATTAGAATACAAATAATCAACAATTTATCTACAAAATATCTACGAATTGGGTACATTGAATTTTTATTTCCCAATTCCCATTCAATTGTAGCATAATTGAATTTTGACATAATTGCGTTTTTCAGAAGATTTGTAGAAGTTTTAGCCGTTTTTATTTGTGAAAACAGATGATAAAGCATCTATAATCAGAATACAAATAATCTAAAATTTATCTATAATTTCTGCAATATGTCGTCTTCTTCTTCTTCTTCTTCTTTGAGTTTCAATCTGAAACTCAGTCAAAACCATGTCTAATATTCACCAACACCCCTCAAAATTGAGATATAAACTCCAAACCATATTCCCGATTATTTTCAACCAACACCCAATCCAAACAAATATTGATTTTTGAAAACTCAAATTTGAATTCAAAGTTTTAAAGCTTTTTAATGGCTGTCAATGTTGGAATTGCTGCTCTCTTTTTATTTGTTTTGTATTACTGAAATGTGCGATTGAGAAACATAGAGATATAGAGAGAATGTCGACGAACAAAGCTTTTGCAGAACTGATTTCTATACTTTGAAATTGAACTTTATGGCTTAAGCGAAAATATCGAAGAACATATCTGAGCTTTTGAACAGATTTGATTTGTGGCTAAATCAATTAGAAGATTTTGTTCCTGAATTTTAGTACGCCTAATTAGGAAGATTCAGCTACTAATAAATAGTATTTAATGAATCGTATAATAATTGTAAGTGGTGGGCAGGGTGGGTAAATTAGAACATGTGTATATTTTTGATAATAAAGTTTTATATATGTATAGAAAAAAAAAATTCAATTTTATATTTGCTTATGGGCCGACATAACTGGTAATTTCCCTTAAAGTTAATCATATTAAACTGAGGATTGAGAAATTTGTTTGATTAAACAAATCACCATATCAAAGCATAGCTTTAAACATTTAAACTGAATTTGAACCTTTTGAAAATTGTGAAAACTATACAAAATTAATATTAAAATTAAAATCGTATCAAAATTTTTGAAACGTCTCAAAATGAAAAAAAATTAAATTGACAATGAGTGATGAGTCAATAACAGAATGAACGAAAGCTCAAGCAATTATTTTAAATCACTATGAATGGGCTGCAAGGAAGAATTCAGCTGATTTGTCGAGAACATTATTCGCCAGATTCAGAATTGAAATATTCAATGAAAGGAAAAGACGATGAAAGAATGATGATAAACACATGGATTTCTGTTAAATTAAACTAGCCAAAGTAGTCTCTACATTTTGCTTCTCTATCTCTATCTACACAAGAAAGCTAACAAAATGTACCTAAAAAATTCACAACTGCAGCTATAGATGTTTGGTTTTCCTGACTGATGATACAGAATATACACAACTAACTAGGGATCCCCTCTACACGCCCGCTCAGTTGAAACTTCATAAACCTTTCCCCTATTTCGAGCTGCTACATAAAGGTAATACATTTCTGTGACACTAACTAAAATCTGTTTTTCCACCTCCGTGTTGTACTTTGAATTGGTACCAGCCAGGATGGAGGAATGCAAAAAATTCCAGGAACTGAACTCTCATCTGTTCAACAAAAGAATCATGAATCAAAGAAAGATTGATTAAAAAGGAAACAGCTAAAATATATCCTTAAGATATATTGCAATTTCTTGCAACAAGTTTGCTGGTTTATTTTTTTTTTTAGGGGGGGGGGGGGGGGGGGGGGTTACCAATTTACCAGGCGAAAAGAGTTCATTTCCTCCAAATTTTCAATCTAATTTTTATTATGATAAATCAACAGCCATTTTGCAGTTAGCTTTTGCAAGATTCTTTTGTTCTATGGCTTACGCCACTGCTGAATCTACACGCTTTTTCTCTTTCTGCCACCAGTTGCTTCTAACATCTTCATACTCTGATTTCACCAACTAATTTTGATTCCTTTCTTGTTTCCTTTTTCAAATTTTCTAAAGCAACCTTTCAAGATCACTCCCTTTCTTCATGAGCCCTAGTTCAACCTTCAAATTTTTTCTTAACTCAGCAGTTTTCCTTTCTTTTTCAGTTTTTTTTTGGTTGGTTGGAGAATCCCTGAAGAATAATGGCACACGGTTATTAAGAAAAACGTTATTTTGCTCAGGTTCTTTTCCGTTTCTTGTAGCAGGAGTAGGACGATACATGATAAATGTTAGTCACCGCAGATATAACAAAATGAGTAGCTTAATCAAAAGTTTTAACTTTCAGCAAATCTTTTTAACACTCCCTCCATTGGATTCTTTGACGCCGTAGTAAAAAGGGGAGAAAATCGAATTAAATTCTTCGTTTTTTATATAGCGATGTTTGACTGGGGAATGGAGTTTAGCAAACGAAAAGAAGACTTTTGGCACATACCGTACAGCTAGAACTTGTGTCATTCTATTTAGAACAACCAAAAACGGAAAGAGTGCTACATAAAGTGAAATAGAGAGAGTAACAAATAGCAATTTAGTGTTCAGCAAATATACATATCGATAATTAGACATTCCCATAAAGTTTGTCTTAGAGGGTGCTCTAGCTAACAGTAAAACCAAAAGTTATGCATGTCACCCACTGAAAACTATACTATAGCAGAAGAAAAATACCTTAAGCAGGAGATGATTTTACTAGCTTGGTAGACTCGCCAGTTAATTCCCTTTTGATCACCTTCAGAATCTCCATAATCTGCATTTAAGTAACCAATAAGTAAACAAGGTATAATATTAGCCCCATATAAATACACTTGCATGATTCAGAGGTGTTTACATTGGAATTTGCCCCCCCCCCCCCCCCCCCCCCCCAAAAAAATACCCTATTATCTTCAGTGGCGGAGCAAGAGCAGTAGGAGTACAGTCTTTACATCTCGTCACTTGACCTTTAGCCACTGGTTTGTAAGAGTTGCACATGCTAACAACTAGATACCAAGCTAACAACTTATCCTTCGATTGGAAGGAGTGACTACTTTATGTTCAGATGCAAAAGACAGATTTTCAAGTTTGCAGCCTATCTGAGATACTTGAAGCAAATTGGAACTTAGAGATGACTATTAAACACATATTGCTGAATCAATAAACCAGACTAACACTAGTCTCACAGGAATAGTATAACATATCTTTTAAGACATTATTCATCTTACCCCAGGATAATGCTGCAAAACTGGCGAGTAATGATCAAGTGCTATATAAATCTTCTCAAGTAGGCTTAAAAGTGTATCCACCTCATCTCCCAAAAGATCAACCTGAATGTACAACAAAACCTCTTAGAAAAACTAGGTAAACTATAGTAAAACCCATGGCATTTGAGCTACAGATTGAACAGAGCCAGTACTTTTTACAAGGAACACGGATTTATATGTAAAAAATCACATATTTCAACTAGTACCAGATTCCAACACCATAATTTAAGAAGTACAATGAGTTCAGTGCTAAAAACTTTAAAAGTCGAACCCATCAATTTCAAATTTTAGATCCCCCTCTAGATTAAAAGCTTAAGTTTCAATTAAAATTATTGCATAGTTAATTGCTAATTTACTATTTATCAGCAAAAACTACAGAAATTTAATGAAAGATGCATTTTATGTAATTGCCTCAGCCTCGGCCAATTGAAGGTCTGAACATCTTCTGTCAAGCCTTTGTTGGTATAGTAGCATTGTTCTTCTCAGCAAATTTGCCTTTTTAACAAGAGAATCCAATTGAGAAGACGAGTTCTCAAACCTGAAAGTATTACCAACGAATTGCGTAAGGTCTGAGCACAGATAATCCAATGTAAACTTCTCAAAAGTCATGTCTTCTGAGCAGAATAAGGTTTTGAATGTATATGTATGTGTCTACCAGTTAAACAAAATTGTTTATGTGATCTTTTTCCCACTTTTCCCCCTACTAGAACTGAATGTTTACGCCAATCTTTACCTAGAAACGTGACGGCCAATGCAAAACACTACCAATACTTCCGAAACAAAAGTGGAGCTAGGGTTGATCAACCAAAGAATACACCACAAATGATAAACCGTTCGAAAATATGCACACAAAAGAACAAATAGCAACTAAAGAGGCTTGTAGAACGAAAAAATTGATAAGCAACATGCCATTTCCTTCTTTTATCTTTTGGTTGGCAGATGGAATAAAACCAAGTTAATTATTGGAGACAGTTAAGTACAAGCAAAGGAAGCCTAGACCATTAAGCTTCCGGATATGCAAACATGGGATGAGAAAAGAAAAGGTAGAAGGATATATCATTTAATAGGTCAACAAGCATAAAATATCCAATACAATTATATGGTGACATCAAAACCTAAACCTTTTCTCAGAATAAGGAAATATGCAGGTTATAACCTATCAAAAGCAAGAAAGATACAAGGGAAAAGATGAAAAGTCGTACACAGCATCCCGAGCTATTAAATCTGAGGCAATTTACCCCCTTAACTACTTTTTGTGGCATTATACCCCTTTTTCCATACAAAATGCGCACATCAGCCAATTTATCAGACAACCATCAAATCTGAGGGCAAAAATGTAGTCCCTTTTTTTATACCTTCCTTTTTTTTTTTTCCTTTTGTTGATAAGTAGAGAGAGGTTTTTTTTTTGGTGAAGGAATAAGCAGAGAGAAGATTTAATTTTTATTCCTTCCTTTCTTTTCTCCTTTGCACTTTTCATCACCTTCTTCCTTCTCAATTTCATCTCCTAAACACATTCATCCTTTGCTGCCAGCTCCCTGATAGGAATTTCTAACCTAGTATTTATTAATTTGCAAAAGCCTTTGGCTTAGTTGTATCTGGTTTACATTGTGGAATGTTTTGATTGGTTGAGAAAAATTACAATCTGAAGTAAATAAGCATTTGAGTTGCGTTGTCTACTCCAAAAGTAAATGGCAGTCCCAAATTGCTTTTGTAAAGGAAAGCTTCCACATTTCTTCATTCCAGCTTTTCCTTCTCATTCGGGCCTTTCATCCGAGCTACCATGAGAGCAACTTTCCTCCTAACATTCCCCAGCTTCAATCGCTAGTGTTGAGCTTGGTCCTTACCTCCTTAGGGTGGAATGGAGGCCATTTTTGTTGAGAAAGAGAAAGGAGAAGGCATGGGGCTGTAAAAGCTTGTGTGGGGCGGGAGTGAGGGGCACTAGCAATGTAGAGAAGAGGAGAAGAAAATAGAAAAAAATTGGTGCTACTCAAAACATATATCTTATCCATTTTACACTAGTATCATTGACTTGTAAGGTACATGAGGTTTGAGCTCTTGTTTCGAGAGAAAAAGTTAATGGGAGATTGCTGCATGTTGAAAAGATGAAAGGGCACAAAGCCACAAACTGTCTGGGAATAGCTCCACCAGATATAGAAGAAAGGAGTGTAGAAACGGTAAGCTTTGCCAGAAAGAAGCTAGTTGACCCGGATTTCGTTCTTTCATTAGCAGTTGACAGGGCCGAAGTTATTCTATCTACTTTTTTTATAGATAATTTGGACGACTGAAATAGAAAAAACCTATGTCTGTTTTTAAAAAATTCAGATGAATTAGTATATTGCTACAAACAAAAAAGTATAACGGTCACCAGAATAGTGTCCCTTTGTTTATTTTAGGTCCTTGTGACAAGAACAGAACACTAGGCGTTCTGAAAACAAGTCCATATCAGTGTTTGTTTTAGAAAGTAGCGTCTTACAAATCTTATGTTCTTGGTGTAATCTGTAGCTCTTTTTGGGTGTTCTTTTGTTGGATTCTACGCGTATTTGAAGGGAACAAAAGCCTTTCTTTACATATTGGCACTACGATATTTCAATTACTTATAGAACAGGTTAGGGAAGCACTGACCTGGCGTTATTTGTTATCAAACTTCCTGTCACCCTGCCTTCAAAATCAGCAAGCATCTTTGATGATTCATTTATATTACCAATAATTGTTTCCACCTGCTTTCTTAGCTCGATTTCTTTTGCTTCAAGTGAGGACAAAATAGTTTGCCTCTCTTCAGAGATTGCAAGGACTGTATCTGCCTGGTAATTAGCTTGTTTTAACTCCTCGGCCTTCTCCTCAAGACTTTTATTTAATTGGGCTGCCTCCTCTTTTAATACTTCAATTTGCTCCAATGCTTCTGCCAACTGGCCTTTTAATACATTTACTTCTTTGTTGCACCCAGAAGCTAACGTTTGTTGATGACTTGCAAACTCCTTCACAGTATTTAACTCTTGACACACCTGCTCAAATTGCTTCCTCTCTTTTGCTAGAGCAGCTGAAGCATCTGTTGCTAACCTTTCCTTTTCGTTCACAGACGTTTCCAGCGCAGAAACATTTTGCTCTAGCCTGTCTTTCTCTTCAACCTCGAATTTCAATTCGTTTTCCATCTGAATAACTTTGGCCTCGAGAGATATACGAATTTCTTTTTCATTCAAATACTCACAATACAGCTCCTTGAGAATGCCTTTTGCCTCCTTGATGCCTTCACCGAAAATCACTCCACATATTTCTTGCATAATCAGGCACTCCATATCTAAATCTTCAGTTTCAACCTTTCTAGTACGTCCAGCATTAGTATCGTTACTATCATTAATCATATCAAATCCCCCGTTTAATTCCTCAACTTCATTTCCTGTCCCTCCACTAAGATCCCTTAGAAAACAAGTATACACTTCTTCCCTTACAGAAGCTCCTATGAGTGACTGTTCCATGGCTAAATTGAGATCTCCTATCTGTTTTAGCATGTCTGCTTCCACCGAAGAATGTTGCAGCCTCTTCTCAGTAGCATCAGAAACCTGGGACAAAAGGGACTTAACTTCATTTTTCTTATCTCTAAGCATGTCTCTGAGCTTGTGATTTTCAGAAAGAAGGCTATCAAACGTATCCTTCAAGTTACCGAAACTTAGAGTCCCCTGGGTAAATGCAGGACGTTTTTCATTCTCCACAAGAATATCATCCAATTTGAATATAATTTCTGGAATCTTCTTTCTCAGAATATCAAATTCACCCTTATCCTTTTTGTGTGGCACAGCAGAGCCTCCTCTAAGCTTTAGATAATCTGCTCTTAGAACAAAGTATTCATCGGTTTTCTTTTGCAGAATGGACTCATGGTGTCTCTTCATCTTTGTCAGTATATTATTAAAATGGTTCACCATTTCGTCTCTTGACATGTGCTTCAACGTGGCAGCATCAAGGTTCTCAGGTATATCAGTCTTAGAATCCTCCATCTTCTCATTTCCATCCCAAACAGATTTTGAAGGAGTCACATGCTCACTTGATGTCTTGCGTGCAAAGAAATCAACATCATGCAATCCATGGGAATTCATATGCCCTGTTTCTGAACTAGACAATGACTTTAAAACAGCTTCCAAATCCATCCGTAAACTAGAGATGTCATTCAACTTCTCATTTCGGTCACCACACAATCGAGCATACTGGTCCCATAATTTGTACTCAAAGTCTTCCTGCACAGTCCGAATTACACTGCGCATTATCATGGCCTCAAGCTCCACTTCAGTGAGATGCTCCTCCTGCCACTGACCAAGTGATGTCTTGGACAATTGTAGCATATCATCCACTCGCTTAAAGATGGTATTCACCATCATTTTCAGGTTATCTATTGTTTTGTCCACCTGATCCCAAATTCCAGAATCCTTCTCCTGAAGAATACCTTCAAGTCCCACCATCTCAGAGCGAGTGCTGATGTTCCTGATACATATGGATCCTCTAACCTCATAAATACTCTTATTCAACTTCTTGAATTCAACCTTTGCCGAACTTCTTAGCCCATCAAGAAAGTCTCCCATCCTGTCATGCTCCATAAAAACATCTGATAGATTCAAGTGCTTCCGAAATTTCATGCTTTCTAACTCATCCTGCAACGCCAGTGACCCAAGAGATTCAATTTTGCTAAGACCCCCATCATGAAATTGCAAATACTCCTTCAAGTTGGTTAATTCCATTTCCTTAGCAGCTAGCCTCTCCGCCGCATCTTGCTCCACAGCACTCACCATTCCCTTAATCACCGAGTCACTCACCATCCTCGATACCATTAAGCGGTCATTGATATCTTCCCAATAAGTATCAAAATCCTCCAAAATCTCATCACCCAAATTCTCATTTTCCTTTCCACCATTAACCATTTTCTCAAACCCACCATTTGTCATTCCGTCGAGGTCATCCTCATCACGTGATTTTATAACATTCCCATTACTCACAGCCCCATTCTCTAATAACTCTGAACTTCCCATAAGACAAGCATATCTGCATATATTTTTCCCAATATTAGAAAAACCGCTTAATCATTTCATTCTCAAGAAAAAAACCACTTTAACCCAAAAACATTTTGATAAATAAACCAAAAAGAAAGTTTTAAGAAATTAACCATCAAACAGAGGTACCCTTAGCGGAAAACGCACTGAAAACAAAAATGATGGGGGAAGTGAACAACTCAAAGCTAAATTAACACAAAACTCAACAAATAAAACAACTTTCGAAGTAAGCAAAAAAGTTGCCAAAAATTAAAGAGCAAGCATAATAGGGAAAAGGGTGTTCAATTATTACAACTATTAAACAAAGAATTAATAAAAGCAAGAAAAAGCTTAAATGTGTGAACTTACAAGGAAAGAAGTGATACAATACTTCGAGCAATAAAGTTACCAAAAGAGTAATAATAAGTTCAAATGGGTCTTTGATAAATGCTAATGTGTATGGCAGCTCTTGAATTTTTGTCAGACTCAGTGGAGTGTTAGCTTTAGGGTTTTGAGAGAGAGGAAGATTAAACGTTGGGGGGGAATGAGCGGGAGTGATTATACATATAAGAATGAGGCTTAAATGAGATGATTTACACAAACTGCCGTCGCTTTTTTTTTTCTTTTCTTTTTGACTGATTGTTATTGGAACGTTGATTATGGAGTTTGATTCCAATAAAGAAAAAGAGTTGATTTAAGATGGTCATAGGACCTCAATTGGGAAACAATATACATTAAATATGACACCAAACTGTATAGATGATGATAATTAATAATAATAGTAATTATGCTAACAATTTATTTTTAAAGGGGAGTGGCTGAAGAAATGGGAAAGCTGCAGAGAGTCCTTAGAAGCAGTTGACCGCATTTATAATTTGTTCGTATTTGGATAAAATAAAAAATAAAAGAATAGTATAATTTTATTGAATTTGATTTTTCTTTAATCTTTTTCACCTTTGATTTTTCTATCCCTAAAAAGTTGAAATGGACATTTTGATTATTTTTAATATATCTTCTGTCAACGCTTATATTTTTTCCGTTTTCATCTTTGTTCTTTATTTTTATATTTTTAAATTTATTTTAAAAACAATTTTCTTGAGCCGAGAATCTTTCGTAATAGTTTCACTATCTCACACAAGGTAATAGAATTTAAATACACCTTACCTTCCTCACACCACCCACTTGTAAAATCATACTCCTTCCTATTCAAAATAAGTAATTTTCCAGATTTTAAAAATAAATTAAATATTTTTCTACTGGAGTAATTTATGTTGGAGCTTGTGTTAGGGGTGTTTATCGAAGAAATAGTAAAGACTAATATGATCAATTTTATTGCTAATTAATATTAAAAGGTGAATTTATTAATATGTATGAAAACAACCAAAAAATCACGTAATTTGACCGGATGGAGTATTGAGTATGTTGCATGTTAGAAATTGGTTGTCGGAAGAAAACTCATTTTTTGTTAAGAATAGAACTCTAATTAGGGTGAATGTCTATCTTATAGAAGAGTTTTACTTTGAGGCTAACTCATTTCTCTTCCTATAAATAGAGGGGTCTTACCCCATTGTAAATCATCTCAAAAAGTATCAATAAGAATACTCTTCTCCCTACTCTCTCTATATTGTTGTTGTACTTGTATTATTTCATAACACGTTATCAGCACGAAGCTCTACTATCTCAATAATCTCTTTGAGAAAATTAAGGTATTTTTTTTTCTCTTCCTTCTTGCTTCCTTCTTTCTCTGAGCCCTAAAAGTTTTACGACAACCATTTGATGGTCTTGAATGATGGTCAATCTCTGGAACTGGAAATCCAATTGATCGTGTTTTATATCATGCACTCACCAAACATGCCATGTATTCACATGAATGAAAGACATTGCTTTATGGTATAACTGCTCTACTTGCATAAATTGTTAAGTCTTTGTTACATTTTAATTAAGCTATTACTATATTTAATATATTGTGTTTAACCTTAGTATTATTCTGTGTTTCTTCATATTTTACGGAGTTGAACGTCATGAATATATCTCTCACTTGTTTTGCCTATTATCACTACTATTATTGTTTAGTGTTTCTTCATATGTGCATATCATTATTAAGTTTATTCATATCATTATATGTACAATTCTGATAATGCATAAGTTCATAAAACTGCAATGTTATGCCTGCAATGGTAGTTAATGTGTGCACCTGTATTGTTTCCTATCTCCACATAATTTTGTTTGTCGTGTTGTTTTATATTCATCTGATCATTAGGTCATGGGAAGCAAATAGTTCTGTATTCGTTTCACATATTTTACAAATTTGCTTATAGTTTGTCTCAAGTTTGTTTATGACATTATGAAAAAGAAAGTTTATTGCCCTTGAAATTTAGGGCAAGAACTACATGACATGGGTGTTGGATGCTGAAATTCATTTGGATGCAATGGGTCCTGGAGACGCCATTAAAGACAGAAATAATGCATCCACCCAAGACTGTGCTGAGGCCTTGATTTTCTTGCGCCATCACCTTGATGAAGGTTTGAAAATTGAATATATCACAATCAAAGATCCACTTTATCTTGTGGAATGGATTAAAGGAGAGATATGACAACTTAAAGTTGGTCACTCTGCCACAAGCACGATATGATGAGAATCCAAAAGCAAATAGTTCATAAACTATATGTTATCGTTGCGGTGGAAAAGGGCACTGGGCGAAAATTTGCCGTGTACCAAGGCATTTGGTTGAGCTTTATCAAGCATCTCTAAAGAGTAAATGCCCTGAAACCAATTTTGTCTCTCACAATAATTTTGACATCACCCACCAGAATGTGGCAGAATTCTTTGAGCACCCTGAGGGGAAAATATACCACTTAATCGGTGATGGATCTGTGATTAAGGAAGATTGAGTTGTTTAATTTTATTTTACTTATTTGTATTAGTTGGTGAATAAACTAATAGTCATTAGTATCAACTCGTATTATTTAATTTATGGAATAGTGTTAGTATTCTTTCTTTAGAATGTTTCAATGTGCTTAATTTTCAAAGATATTTTTATTTTTCAGTAAAGTTAATCGATTAACATATCAGTTAATCGATTATCTAATATTTCGTATTAAACTGGACTTTTTCCGCAAGGCATGTTAGTCGACTATCAGGTTTAGTTAATCGACTAACCTAATGACCGTCTCCTAAGTTAATCGATTATCAACTTAGTTAATCGATTAACTAATATTTCGTATTAAACTGGACTTTTTCCGCAAGACATGTTAGTCGACTATCAGATTTAGTTAATCGACTAACCTAATGACCGTTTCCTAAGTTAATCGATTATCAACTTAGTTAATCGATTAACCTCAGCAGATTTTGAAAATATTGTTTAATTATGAAGCAACGGATTAGATTTGTTTATTCTCATGTTCGTATATTTCTTTTGTATGTCAAACCATGGGAAGTAAATTGATTGAAGGCTCCGGAAGAGCAACTATAACTCTGCCTAAAGGAACAATATTTATCATAGAGAATGCAATGTTCTCCTCCAAGTCTAAGAGAAACTTGTTGAGTTTTAAAGATATCAGTCAAATTGGATATCATGTTGAGACAATAGATGAGAATAATCTTGAATACCTCATTTACTCATGAAAACGAGGCTGCCCACTTCGGTTTGGGGTCACGCCATTTTGCATGCAGCAATGCTAGTTCGTCTCAGACCGACGAATTATCACAAATATTCCCCGTTGCAATGAGTTTTGGGTCATAAACCTAATATATCCCACTTAAGAATTTTTGGATGTGCAGTATATGTGCTTGTAGCACCGCCATATTTCACCAAAATGGGTCTGCAAAGAAGGTTAGGAATGTATGTTGAGTTTGAATCGCCCTCCATTATTCGCTACCTCGAAACATTGACAGGGGATTTGTTCACTACACGATTTGCAGACTGTCAATTCGATGAGACACTTTTCACAAAATTAGGGGGAGAAGTTGGTGAAACCAAACGGGAAATTTTGTGGAAAAATGCATCATTATCTCATCTTGATCCACATACCTCTATTTGTGAAAAAGAGGTGCAAAATATTATCCATTTGCAAAGAATAGCAAATCGAATGCCAGACGCATTTACAGATTTGAAAAGGATAACAAAATCACATATCCCCGCAGTGAATGTGACAACATCTGATTCACGAATACATATTCATTATTGGAAGAATATGAACATGAAATTGGTATTGAATATACCACACTCACCTCTAGAAGGAGGTTTGAGATGATATATGAAAATAATGTCATTGTTATGGCATGAATAGTCATTGGTCACGTACCTATTGTACACCAAAATAATTTGTCAATGTGATTATCAAAGGACAATAATAATGCAAGAAACATATCTTGCATATAATTTTGACATGAACATAATGGTATAACTTTCTCTTTAAAAGAGATATTCACCACATGGATGTTGATGAATTTGTGGTAGTACAAAATTAATTGAGAGCTCTAGAAGAGCCAATTATTACTATGTTGGAGAAACACAATTGATTACCAATAAGGTATTGTGTTGTAGTAAGTCTCAAAGAAACTTATTCAGTTTCCAAAGTATATGCGAAAGCGATTGATTATATTGAGACTATAAATAAAGGAAAGATTTGATATCTTCTATTACTACAACTTGTAGCGGGATAATCTGTATGTGAAAAACTACCAGCTTTATTCTCCAGTTTGTACTACACAAGAATACCACAATAAAGTGGACGTTTATTGATATAAAAACCCATATCATAATAAACTTGAAGTTTATTGATAATTGCACATGTCTTGGTGTAAATTTGAAGTTTATCAATATTGATAATTTATTCAGTTGGCATTCGGGTTAGCCATATCATTTTAAGTATGATGTGCAGTAATAGAGAATTCACATGGGTAAATATTAAAGAACTAGAAAGTTCTTTACGAATTCTCTTGTATTACTTGTTCTCATTAATTAATTGACCAACTAAAGAGTTCGGGTTGAATCCCATAAATTCTGAAAATATCAAAGGTGAATATGGGCACATTCACCTGCCATGTATACCACATATGATGCATCTATGATATGGTTACATGTGCGATTGTTATTAACACGCAGCCTGGCCGGTGCTTGCGAGGTAAATTGCTCAGTAATATAACTTCGAGCATAATTTCCAGATTTTCTATTCAAGATAGTTCATCTTGATAAGTTGGTTTATATCATAGTTGGTTTAGCAAGATAATTATTGAGTGTCTCCACTTAATAGCTTAACTGTTTCTTATGAGAACAAAGTTATATATATCAGTTTGATATACGTTGTATACGAGAGTATATTATATTCTCCCCTCACAAGTGGTTCAGGGTCAGGAACCAAATAATTTCATCTTATTATTATTGATGTGCGGTGTATATTTTCATTAACACCATAATGCACAAAGATGGACTCTCAAAGTTGAGGAAACAAGTTAGCTTTTCTAACATGAGGGGGAGATATGATAAACACTTGAGAAAAGGTTACATGGGATGAATTATCATTTGTATATATAGATCCTCGAATATCATAATATGAACCTGAAGTTCATAAAAGGATAATTCAATTGCAACATATTGCAAAGTATGCCATACGCATTTGCTGACCCAAAGAAAGTAACTATATTCTCACTGCAAATGCTCATATTAAGTCCTAGAAGGACAAAGTCTTTAATACGCTTAAAGCGTATAGACAAATCGGTTTCAAAAGAACTTCTTAATAAAGAAGATGAGCAAATGATCAAAGTGATCATAATAAGGAGGCAAGTGATCTAGAAGATCACATGACATAACACTTCATAAAATCTCATGAGAGATTCAGGTACCTGAATGTATGAATGAAGAGATCTCCATGTTATGTCTTTATGAAGATTTACTGGAACCGATATAAAATGTTCGTCGACGACATCTATGATAGCGCTAAATATCGATGAGGATCTTATGTTTGTCGAATACAAACAAAAATATTGGCCAAATGGAAGAGATACAATTCAAGTAGAATTGATTCTATATGAAAGACATGTAATTTTGGACATGTAGTTCGAATACTTGAAAGTATAAAGTCAATGGTATGTGTAATCAGTTTTCGATATCTTATTTGTTTAGCATGACATGAAAACTTGATATGCATCTAAAGTCTATTATATGACTTATATGTGACAACCCATGAAGGATTTAAGTTGCTTGAAGAATCTATAATTCTTGATCTTGAGGTACCACTTCCTTAATGCAATTTATGCACAAATATATCTTGCTATAACTATGATAATGTGATAGCGAGGATATCTCTATGGAAATATTGAAGAGCCATTCCACGATATTTGTGAAGACATTATATATCTATCACGAGTTATGATTTCAAGGTACAAATATTCATTATAGTTAATATGGCTGATTTATTTATCAAATCTCTACTAACGATCTCTTGAAGCTAGTGCACAAGATTGGGATGCGAAGACTCAAGGATGTGAATTGATGCTCTCTTCGGGGGAGTTAATGCGCGTTGCACTCTTTTTCCCCTACAAGGTTTTGTCCCACTGGGTTTTCCTTGCAAGGTTTTTAACGAGGCAACCAATAGGCGCATTTCTAAATATGTGTACTCTTTTCCCTTTTCTATAATTTTTTTCCCATTGGATTTTATTTTAGTTAAGGTTTTAACGAGGCACATTATTTATTGAGTAGACATTCAAGGGAGAGTGTTAAGAATAGAACTCTAATTAGGGTGAATGTCTATCTTATAGAAGAGGTTTACTTTGAGGCTAAGTCATTTCTCTTCCTATAAATAGAGGGGTCTTACCCCATGGTAAATCATCCCAAAAAGTATCAATAAGAATACTCCTCTCCCTACTCTCTCTGCAATATTATTATTGTTCTTGTATTATTTCATAACATTTTTAAATTTTTGCTAAAATTTTCTTAACTATTTTGGCAAAAGAGGTTAAAGTTAAACTCATTATTTAATTCCTTTTAAAAAATAATATAATAAGTATTACGTTATTTGTTGTTTGCACATAGGGGGTGTTCATGGTTCGATTTGAATCGGTTTTTTCTTAAAAAAATCAAACCAAGTAAGTTAGTTTTTCAAGTATTAGAACCAAACCAAATCAACTAAGTCGATTTTTTCTCGATTCGGTTTATCTCAATTTTTTTATTTTTTTTTGGTTATTTATCAGTTCTTTTTTAAATATAAGACATATACTATCAAACACATATTTCGGCGATCACATTTTCAACATAACGCTATCAAATCAATTGTCCTACTAGAAGTTTATTATTTACTAAAATATATTGATGATAGTTGAATCAAATAGCGATGAATAATTAAAGGGCTCAATTAAAAATATTTCTTTTTTAACATGAAATGGATCTTACACTTAACAAAAGAAAACTACCAATTAATCTATAATATAAATTTAAAAAATAATACTAAAAGTGCAAACGATTAATATTCACCATAAATTTTTTGAAACTTTATATATATATATATATATATATATATATATATATATATATATATATATATATATATATATATATAGGTGTAATAATAATTTTGAAATTATTACTCCTATAATCGGTTTAGTTCGAATTTTTTCAATTATTTTTTGATTAAAAAACCAAAATCAAACCAAACCAAACCAAACCAAAAAGTACGATTTTTTTGGTCGATTTGATTTGGTTCGATTTTTCGGATTTGTATGAACATCCTCTATTCACGCCTTTTTCAACTAATTGCATAATAATCTCGTAATTATACATGATATTCAAAGTAAAATTTCATTATTTACAGGAAAATATCAATAAAGTTGAATTAAAAGAAATAATAATTTAAATAAAAATGAAAATAATATTGAATAGCCGACATTTTCTCTCTTCTATCCATACAAATTCAAAGACATAAACGACCCTGACTCCTCACAATATCACTCCACTTCGGTTACTTGTTTCTCTTTCATTAAAACATAGTCTTAATACATAGTTTACCACCCAATCTTTGGTCCAAATCCCTTTTACATATTTTATGTGGACAACAATAACCTTACACAAGAAATCTTTCTAAAGTGTATTTAGTACCCATCTCCTTTGACCATATCCTGTTAATAAGATCTTCCTGTATGTCACGCGTTTGACTATACTCAATTTTAACCCATTACCTTAAAATAAATAACCCAACCCTAACTGACCATACCGGACCTACAATCTAAAATGTATTTTACCCAAAGTTACCCCAGTCACTACTCAAAATCCGATACACCTAAAAGGAGCGACTGTAAAGGCGATTCAGGCGACCATCTCAAGCTACGGTTTCATCGTGGGTTTCCGGTGGATTTTTGCGTTTAATAGGTTAGTAATTTTGTTCTCTTTGCATTACCCATTTATTTTAGTAGTGGGTGGGTTGAACCTAGGGTTTTATTGAAATTTCTTGTATTGTGCTTAGGGTTATCAGACTTTTTAAACAGGAATCTTGTTGTGAAGTTGTCGTCTTGTTGCCTTTACATGGTTTTTTTAAAAAATTTCTTGCATTGTGCTTAGGGTTATCAGACTTTTTAAAGGGGAATCTTGTTGTGAAGTTGTCGTCTTGTTGCTTTTACACGTTTTTTTTTGAAATTTCTTGTATTGTGCTTAGGGTTATAAGACTTTTAAAGGGGAATCTTGTTGTGAAGTTGTCGTCTTGTTGCCTTTACAGATAGTTTTTTATAAATAAAAAAAAATTGTCCTGTGGTTGGAAGCGTGTGTAAAGTTAGGGTTTAACTGATTATTGTAATAGCATTGCTTTGAACAATGTGATATGCTCTTGTCTTTGTCTCCACATCTGTATTTCATCTCTACTCCTTTATTTCAATTATTGCATGTGAAAGCCCATTTAATTGTCCCTTATTTGTCCTTTTTTTGCAGACAATGTCTTTTAAAATCATTATCCTCAGGTAGTACCATGATGGGGAATTAGTTACTGGTAACTTTGCTCATTATGTGGGTGGTAGTCAAACATTAACTTTAGATGTAGATGTGGATTTACTGTCTCATATTGAATTGATGAACTACACTAGGATCTACAACTGAAAAAATGTGGCTGAGTTGTATATTTGTCCAATGGATAGGACAGATAAATTGGTAAATATTCTCACATATAAGGATATTTTAGACATTTGTAATGAATTGGAGGATGGGGATACCTTAGATATTTATGTGACTCATGCTGCCCTTTATGTGTTGTTGAATTAAATGAGGCTAGTAAAGGGCTTGGTGGGTCTAATAGTGGAGCTTTTAAGAGCACAACAGTCTTAGAAAAAGAGGAAGATAGTGAATCTGATTCTAAATCAGAATCTGCCCTGCTCATGAACATACCTCTTCCCCTTCTCATTCTCCTGAATCTGCCCCTGCTCATGAAAATTCCCCTTCCCCTTCTCATTCTCCTAAACCTGCTCCTGCCCGTGCAACTTCAAGAGAACAAGAAAGTGGAATAGGTAGTGAATTAGACTTTAATAATAGTGAAGGTGAGGATGACAATGAGAATGATTCAGACTTTGACAATAGTGATAGTGATGAGAGTGATGGTGTAGATTTACATGTGTCCTGATGATTTGGATTATGGATTTGATGTTCATGAAGATTTTGTGAAGTGTAGGGATGAACTGAGGAAGTATAGGAGGAAAAGGAGTGAAATGCCAAGAGATAGAGGTGATATTAACATAGATGATGCATGAGTTGATATTGGTTTTTATGAATTAAGAACTGGTACCAAGAAAAATAGGTACACAGGATTAGTAGGGATAGATGAGCCTAACTTTGGGTCTTCAGATGCTGAAAGTTTTCCTTCAGATGGTGAAGATGAATTTGATGAAGAACATAAGGAGAAAATGGATGCCAAGAGGAGGAAAAAAGCCCTGATATTTGATCCAATTGTCAAGAAAATAACCTGGAAGTTGGGGTTGATTTTTTAGAGTGTTGAACAATTAAGGTTTGCTGTTAGTAAGTATGTAATTCAAAAAGGAGTTCAAATTGAAAAGTATATTAAGTAACCTGGTAGGGTGAGGGTAAGATACATGCATCCAAAATGTCCATGGATCTTGGATGCAAGCAAAGATGACATATCCAACAATTTTAAGGTAAAAAGGTATTGTGCTGTCCACAAGTGTTACAAAACAAATAAAAACAAGCTTTGCAACTACAGATACCTAGCAAAGCATTACAGGGATAAGCTTGTGTGTCAACCAAATAAAAAAGTTGGGAGCTAAAGAAACTCATTAAGGATGAACTGGACATGTATGTTGGTAGGTCTACTGTACATAGAGCTAGAGCAAAAAATCTAAAGGAGATAATAGGTGATGTGCATGCTTAGTTCAAGAGACTCTATGATTATAGAGATATTCTATTACAAACAAATCCAGGTACAACTTGTGTTGTCAAGGTAGAAGATCAAGGTGAAGGCAAGCTTGTCTTCAATTCATTTTATGTTTGCTTCTATGTTATGAAAAAAGGGTGGTCTGAAGGTTGCAGAGATAGTTGTTTTCTCAGGGGCATTTGTAAAAGGTTAACTTCTTGTAACAGTTTTAAAGGATGGAAATAATCAGATGTTTCATATAGCTTAGGCCATTGTAGAGGTTGAGAACAGCTTCACTTGGACATGGTTTCTGAAGCGTGTGACTGATGACTTAGAGCTTTAAGATGGAAGGGATCTTACTATCATGTCTGATATGCAAAAGATGAATATATTCTTCTGTTTATGTTTTATGTCAATATTAATTTTTTTAAATATATGTTTCTGTTGGCTCAATTCTTTTTATGCTTAAGGGATTGCTTAAAGCTGTATCAAAAGTGTTTCCTGAAAGTGAACATAGGTGGTGTGCCAGACATATATTAGCAAACTGGTCCAAGGATTGGAGAGGGTTGAGAGGAGAAATAACTTAT
This sequence comes from Nicotiana benthamiana, assembly GCA_034376525.1. Lineage (NCBI taxonomy): Eukaryota > Viridiplantae > Streptophyta > Magnoliopsida > Solanales > Solanaceae > Nicotiana > Nicotiana benthamiana. The sequence continues at coordinate 113,922,180 of CM067324.1, forward strand.
GGAGGTGAGCTAGAGCATCATGTGAGGCAGAACTGAATTTAACCCGGACAGTTTGAATAAGCTTGGGAATGGGATATGTGAGAGCCTCTTGAAGTATAACAAGGAATCCTGGTGCAAAGCATACTTGACAACAATATGTGTGAGACATTTAATGCTTGGATACTTGCTGCTCGGCACAAGACAATTATCACAATGTTGGAGGAAATTAGAGTGAAGATGATGGAGAGAATAGGAAAGCTGAGGGAGTTCGCAGATACTGGGATATGTGATATATCCCCAATTGCTATGAAAGTGTATCAGGATAAAATGGCCCAATATATGAGGTGTAAAATCAAGTGGAATGGTGAATATGGCTATGAGGTTGAGGATACCTCATTAACAGTTGTGCCTGTGTGAATATGCAAGCTCAAACTTGTACATGCAGGTCATGGATGCTAAAGGGTATCCCTTGTGCTCATGCCATTGCTGCTATGCATTTCAAAAAACTTGACCCAATTAATTACATATCTCACTGGTATTACAAATCCACTTATGTGAAGGCATATTCAACATTCATCCAGCCTGTGTCAAATATGCAGATGTGGCCAACATCTACCAATCCACCAATTGAACCCCCACCAATTAAAAAGATGCTTGGAAGACACATTCTCCCTACCCTCCGTCTCTCTCTGTCTCTCTCACACACACACATTCTCATTGTTTTCTATAACTATCAGAATACTTCTAGAACTATGTATTATTTGTTAATCAGTAAGGTGCTAACTCATATCTGTGAACTTGAGAACCAAGGTTACTTAACTCTGTGCTAACTCTAGGATATTGCATTCCTGAATTAAAATTATAAAGAATGTCTAAGGTCATAATCCTGAAAATAAACAGTAGTAATCCGAAATTCGACCTTATTGATTGGGGCACCAGGCACCCAAACTCAGGCTTAACATTGATTTTTTTGGAACTCCCTGGGGAGCTGATACGAGGGGCTTTGCCTAGGACGGGTCAACTGCTCATATAATATTGAGTGTGCAGAGTTGAAACGATAAATCTAAGTTATTGTTGAAATCTTTTGGATGTCCTCATTCATAGTGGTATGGATAAACCTCAAGTTTTTAACAGGAGTCTTGAGTTGCTCACATTTAAGCATAGATGTTTACGAAATCTATTGTACTTATTTTACAGCACTTCTTGTTACTGAAGTTAAATACTTACCTTTAACAATAAAAAAAATAGTGTTTAAGAAATCCATACTTATGGTGTTAGAATCATATGTTAGACAGTGTGTTGCAATTTTGAACTTTTTGGGCAGCATGAGGATTATGATTTGTAACCCTTTTTGCATTCTCTTCTAAGTGATACTTATTTAAATGAAATTTTACGATATATTATCCCCCCCCCCCCCCATCCCCCAAAAAAAAAATTGTATGTTAATGGGTTAAGGTTGCTATGTCATATTTCAACATCTTGTTTAGTAGTTATCTACTTAATCAAGTGATGTTAAGGTGAGGATTTGGGGAACAAGTTGCCCAAATAGAGAAAGTATTTATATCTGAGAAATGTTTTTCATTGTTAGGGGGCTTTGGAGAAATAAGTATCCTACACAGATGAAGTATGTAGAAAAAAGAAGTTTATTTCGTTGATAGGGGTTGTACTCTGGTAATTTTCCAAGTTTTTCGTGATATGTCAGCAACTTCAAAGAGCATCAACACTATTACCTTGACTGGCTATTACTTTATTTCTGCTTTTCCATTTTTTTTTTTGACGTTTCCTCTCTGATGAGCACTAATATTATGTCTGCTTAAGTTGGAATTTTCACACCCCTGTAGAGTGTTGATAAATTTTTTGGAATTTTGTTATCTGCCTGATATTAGCATAGACACTGTTTTGGCGCTAGTCTTCTGTTGTTTGACCGGTTTTTTGCCTTGTTAGCTCCTTGTAGGAATTGTGCTAGAGCTGGCCTTTTGATCCCTTTTGTATTTCTGCATCTTCTTGATGCCTTACTAATGCAATTTACTTACTTGATAAAGAAGTCTGCACTTTTGCAAGTTGCATTATCTGTTTCTTTTATCTGCTGTTACTGGTCAGGTTGAAGGATGATAAAACTTTTGTCAAGAAGTGTCCCTGCTCCCCAGGTTTGTATTTCTTTTATCCCTGTTGTTTCTTGTCATCGCTGATTTTCTTTTTATTTTGCATGTTAACATGCTTGGTTAGACTTTTTTTTAAAGTAATAATCGGTAAATAACCTTGTTTTAGGAGTGAGCCCTTGCTTCTGTTTATCGAATTGTACTCACCTTGTTTCAATACCAGGAAAGGCTTGACTTTTTTATTATTTTCAATAATCAAGGAAAGGTTGGACTTGGCATGCATTATTGGATTATAAAGTTATTTGCCATCCTTATATTTATTTTGACCAGTGGCTATCTAATGCATAATCGGAATGGTAGTGCAGTGGAAAGGGTTATAAAAAAAGTGGGAGGCTTTGGTACATGCTGTTAGTAAGTAAATACCCAAAATTTGGAGCCTCTAATGGCCCACGAATATCCTGAGACACGTTATGTGATATTAGAGAGTTAGGTGACGTTATTTGCTCATCTGAACAATTCATCTTCTTTCTGCTTGAATTTTGTTTCACAGGAAGCAGACCTGCACTCAGCTGCCTATTGCATATTGTTCAATGTCTTTTTATTCTACTTTTCTATTATTTATTTTTGTTTTTCATTTTCCGCCATCTGTAGTATAACAGGAGAAACGAAAATACATTCATTTGTTGACAAATTTGTCGTTCTTGTTCCTTATATCTTGTCTCCTCTGGAATTTGAATGTTAGGTTGGAGGATTTCTTCACTATTTTTATGTATTTTTGTCATTCAATAGTCTCTTCATCTTTTAGTTAATTTCAAAAGAAATGTGCTTTTGCAGGCTATCAAAGTCCTGAATGATGAGATGCAATGTGATATCATTAAGATCGGCAGCCTGGTTCGCAACAAGGTGGACTATGCTATCACTACTTAAATTAAGTACATGTATTCATTTTCATTTATAATCCGGTGAATGATCTTTATGAGAACATGCATTAATACAGTTGTCAAACACTTTGTGGACGCTCGTCGAATAAGAATGCTCCTTCACTATATATACACACTTTTGGATAAGTATGCTCATTCACAATATTACATATTCTTTTGAAAAGTATGAGAAGACTAGTAAGCCCCCTCTCATCGTCAGCACTCCTATTTGTTCACCCAGCCGCCATTCCCAAATGTATGCGTTGAAGAGACTTGAACCTCCACTCTCCTTTTTTAGATGAACAAGAAATTCGTCTGGAGCCGATTCTTTGGGCCAATCGCAGCCTTCTAAACTCGGTGAATAATGGGTCCGCTCCGCAACTATTCTCTACTTAAATACCAGGTTTTGCTTTGCATGGTGTGAGGCTTGAACCTGTGGCCTAAGATACAAATCCACCACCCTTTGCCACTTGAGTAGCATGAGATTTATTTTAAGTTTTTTCTGTCGACTATTTCTTCACAAAGGCATCTTGAACTTTCACGGTATGCAGTGAGTATGTTTCCTTTGGTTATCACTGTTACATAGAAGGTACTAGTTAAATGGATATTATTTCTGAACTTATAAGATATATTTAAGTTATTAGTTATATTTCTTACCTATTATTTTTGGGAGATTTGTAACTCAAATATGAAAATAGCATTTAGCTTCCTCTTGATTAAAGGCTGTTTTCTTCCCCTAGATTACAACAATAATAACAAACACAACTTAATCCTATACGTGAGGTCTGGGGAGGATAGTATACACGATATGCAGCCTTACCCCGGGGCCAGCTCTAACATGAAGAGTGATATGGCTTGTGCCTTAGGCCCCCATATTTGGGCGTCCCATTTTAAAAAAATAATAAGGTTTATAGGTATTTAAAATATAATAGAGTTTTTATATAGAAGGAAAGAGAGCTCTTTAGGTATAGAAACAAAATAATAATTTGACATACTTAAAAATGGGTAGATTAATAATTTTCTCAACGTTTTAGTTTTACTCTGGATAACGTATAAAATTTTTACTCCCCATTTCTTAATAAGTCCAAGTCAATCTTTCTTTTCTCCAACCTCTTACTAATATTTTAGAAACGGAAAAGGGCAAAAAATGTCCTTGAACTATTAGAAACAACTCAAAAACATCCTTCGGTGGTTTTTGGTGCCAAAAGTATCCGTGCCTTCTATGTTTTGGACCACAAATGCCCCTAAACCATTAGTATTGCCATTGAAGTTGACATAACAGTCTAACTAGGTTAGATTTGCTTACATGTGTCACGCCCCAAACTAGGGGAGACACGACTGGCCCTCGATACTGTATTTGACCGAGTTAGCCACTAAACGTACTAGCTAACTAAACTGGGGGGCCAACAGATCGGGCAGCACAACATCTGAAGTACTAAGCCTGGACCATTAAGGTCATGACCTGAATAACAATAGGCCATATAACCAAAAGTAGACGAGCCAAAATAATAAAGTACTAGCTGGCCGACGAGGCCGCGATTTGAGACGTACACGCCTACACACATATATGTACATGCCAACCCTATGGGCTGGAGAGTGGAAGCTGCAAAATGAAACCCAGAATACTATGTCCACAATAGCCTCTAAAAGTGTCATAAGCATTGTCGAGACAAGGCCCCGACTATACTCGTACTCTACAACAAAAGTAACCATCCTATGAAAGCTCCAGGAAGAGGTGGAGCTTACCAACTCACAGCTGAACCTTGAAATCCTAGCAGAGGGGTCGATCAGAGTCCCTACCTGGACCTGCACGCACGAAACAAAAATGTAATGTCCCCAGGCAACGGGACATCTGTACGAATAAAAATGTACTGGTATGTAAGGCAGAAAGTAGGATCATACATAGTTGATGTAAAAAAAATAATAGAGATACCACCTGACACTGAAACCCTGATAGCCTCCGTGGACGACATCCGACCTCATAGTAATCAATTATGCATGGTATTCTTGTGTAATCGTATGTCGTGAATACATATATATTGATGCAAATGCATGACATATCCAACCAAATGGTAGCAGTGGCAGTCTCTTCCGGTAGCTAACCGGTATCATATTGCCAACATGTGGCCATCTGTATAATATATAGTTTTTCGGGCAAATAGGCCCCTTACCTTCTATTATAGCTCGAAGTCCATGCATAATATGCCATGTATGATATGAACTTTGAATGCACATAATAAGAACTTAGGCAATCTTGGCTCATAGGTACTCTTATTCTCATGATTTCATAATCACCTTCGTATTGCATAAAATTGTCTCGTGGAACCTCATATCTTTCTTTTCTTTTGAATAAGCTTGAAAACTTAACTCGACTTTTAGACAGATAACTTAACTCTGAAGGTAAAGGTCCAGTGGAGGGGCTAACCAGCCGAGGAGGCGACCTAGGAGTCCGAGGAGGACATGCGGAGAAGATATCCCCACTTATTCAACAACTCATGTACTTTTTTATGTCCGTTCGAGGGCGAATGTTTGTTTAAGAGGTGGAGAATGTAACGACCCGCCCGGTCGTTTTGCCTTTTAGAACCATGTTCCCTTAAATAAAACTCTCCATGCTTGCTTTATCTAATTTACGACTAGCGAGGACGGTTGGTTCGGGATTTAGAAGAGTTTAAGTGAATTATTTCCATTTGATTCCTTAGAGTTTTTCTTAAAAGACTAAGTTTGACTTTGGTCAACATTTTGAGCAAACGGGCTGAGATTCATGATTTGACGGTCCTGAATGGTTCATAGGAAAATATGGGACCTGGGCATATGCCCGGAATCGAATTCCGAGGTCCCTAGACCGAGTAATGAATTTTTATTTGAAATTGTTAATCTGAAATATTAAGGATTTAAATAAACTAAGTAATGAGTGATCCGTCAGTATCAGGCCCATATGCAGGTTCCGGAGGCCGGTACAGGTCCAATATAATATTGTAGACTTGTCTGTGAAATTTGGTGAGAATCGAGACTTATTTGACGTGATTCGGACGTCCGGTTGTAAAGATTGGAATTGGGTGTTCTTAAGGATTTCATGTGTTTAGGAGTTGAATACGTGGGTTTAGGTGTTATTTCGGCAATTTGATCGCTCGAGCAAGTTAGTACAATGTTGCTTGACTTGTGTGAACATTTAGAGTGGGATCCCGAGAGCTCGTGTGAGTTTCGGCATGGGTTTGGAAGAAACCAACACACCAGTTTTCTGGTGTTTTTGCTGCTGCTGCAGGTTTCACAATTGCGGTCACGCAATTGCGAGGGGGATATCACATTTGTGATGAGGCATGCTAAGGGCAATCGTCGCATTTGAGACTTTTTTTCTTCGCATTTGCGAACCCAGCAGGGTCCGCATTTGCGACCCCTCCATCGCAATTGCGATCAAGGCAGGGAGAGTGTTACATTCCATATTTTCGTACATGAGAGTACGTCGTAAGCCAATTGATGTAAGCTCAGAAATGAGATCATTTTTGAAAGTACATAATGTAAGTTTCATCTTGTTATTTTGGAGGTTACGAATCTTTAAGATCATGAATAACAAGTACCAAAAGGGTCGGAAAGCTTAGACGCTAAACGAACAGAAGAAAATAAGTTTCGTTGAAAGTCGACAAATTTGAAATGTTATAACATGTACTTTAGGGTGAGACTAGGGCTCTTAACATTTGCATGCCCATGGCAATGCTTTTTGTAGATTGAGATGGATTGATCTTCGCTATCGTGCCTCCTCCTTGTATTAGTTGATGATGGGGCCCTCGCAGCAGGAAGAAGCAGTTGTCATTTGAAAGTAAAGGCTCTTCTCCTATTTTATGAATCCTATAAAGAGGTTATTCTATGAGTTATTTTAGTCGTATGATATTCATTTTCTACATTTTGAAGGCAATCAAGTTGTGGAACAAGAGTTGGCAAAGGTCATCACAAGTTACATTCATAAATCTGCTGAATTTAGGTCGAATGTAGATGCACTTTTCTCCCAATATACTTGGAATGAAGGATGATCTACATACCAAATTGAAGATCTACAAGTCTAGCTTCCAAAGTATTAAACCGTTCCTTGGTACAATATTGGAGTAGAGTGATATTCACATTTTCGCGAGACTGCGCAGCTAGTAGGTGCACCACCTACTTGCCAAAAGGAAAGGCCTCAATTAAAAGCCCTAAAGTCAGCCAAGAGGGTACTTTTAAGGGCTATTAAACTCATTTAGTTCTTGGGTCGTCTATTCAGGGGGACGGGAGAGATTGACGGGGACGTCACTCATCGTATAGGAGCGGGGTGGTCAAAGTGGAGGCTTGCCTCAGGAGTCCTGTGTGACAAGAAAGTTTCACAGAAACTCAAGGGAAATTTTAATAGATCTGTGGTTAGACCTGCCATGTTGTATGGGGCGGAGTGCTGGCCAATGAAGAACTCTCATGTTCAGAGAATGAGATCGCGGAGATGAGGATGCTCAGGTGGATGTGCGGGCTCACCAGGTTAGATAAGATTAAGAATGAAGTAATTCGAGAGAAGGTGGGGGTGGCCCCGGTGGATAAGAAGATGCGAGAAGCGAGGCTGAGGTGGTTCGGGCATGTGCGGAGGAGAAGTCCTGATGCCCCGGTGAGGAGTTGTGAGCGGCTGGCGATAGTCGGCATACGGCAAGGCAGAGGGAGGCCTAAGAGGTATTGGGGAGAGGTGATTAGGTATGACATGGCTAGAATGCGAGTTTTCGAGGGCGCGACCCTTGATAGGAAAGTCTGGAGGTCTAGTATCAGGGTTGTAGGATAGGGGCTCATAGAGTTTTTCGTACTCCTCACCCGGGGTTTGGTGAGGCTTGGCAGGGCTATCCATAGAGGATTTGTGTATTGGATTGCGTCTCCCTTATGGTAGTTATTTATGGTAGTTACTGTCTAATTATTGCATGCTATTTTATTTATGATTCTTTTGTTTAGATAATTATTTACGCTATTTTTTCCTTTCCTTCAATGAGTCAAGGGTCAATTGGAAACAGCCTCTCTGCCCTTTCGGGTAGGGGTAAGGCCCGTCTACATATTACCCACCCCAGACCCCACTTTGTGGGACTATACTGGGTAGTTGTTGTTGTTTGGCGAAAGAAACCTAATTGAACCCCTGCAACTCCTCCCATAAAAGTCCCATACAAACCTTAGGTTATTTTGGATGCTACGACGCGATTCTAGTGCTAAAAAATATGGACAACTTGCTAGTTTCTCTTTCTCCTTCTTGTTGATGAATTGAGGAACTTATTTTGATGATAAATGACCAGGTTATGTGGTTTTTACTCAATACAAGGTAAGTTTATGCTTCTCCTTCCATTATCTATGCGTTTGCAAGTTGTAACTCGATCGTAAAGAATAGACCTAGCTAGTTTCGAAAGAATGGTATGTTGTTTGCTCTTGTGTACTGGTTGGCTGGTTGTGAACTTATTTCTAGGTTGAATTCATGGCTGGTTTATCGGATAAGAGGTATAATGATGCGTTTTTTGTTGTGTTTCTCAATTTGAAAGAAAAGACAAGTCGAAACGTGCTTAAGTAAATCGAAATATTATTTTTGAGTTAATGAACTTGTGGGACTGTTTTGTAGGTTGTTTTGTGATGGTATTGGGTTGTCTCTTTTGCTAATGATTTTATGGAGTTGTGAGGATGAAGGGTGTGTAGAAACACCACATAATGACAAGGTTGTTTGTTGGTCGTTCGTTATAACATTTTCGGATTGTTTGACACTATTATGGTGGTCGTATTGTGTATGAAGCGATAGGGGTATGTTGGGCAGTTTGTGATTGTTTTGACTAGTGTGAAATCATATATATAGGGGACGCACTGTCCGTTTTATTGTAAAATAGGGTGTGGTCAATGCATAATAGTTACAACGCTTAAATGATAACGAGAGTGTCATTTCTCTTATTGTAAACTAAGGATCGTGAATTGCATAGCCCGAGGTTGGGAAGAATATACAAGGTATGTTAAGGCTTTTACCTCTTTCTTTTGGCATGATCTAAAGTGACATGAACATAAACGGTAGGCAAATTCATAATGGATCTACTCCTAGGAACTAAGGTTGTTCATGTTGTTATTTCTTTATAGAGTTATTCTGAACAAGTGTGTATGATCCTTAAATCCTACTAAGGTTCAAATTGATGGCAGGGATGTCCATAATGTTCTTAGGTCATTCCAAAAGGGTTAGAACGTGATTCCTTGAGTTGAGCATGCATTATATAGATGTATCTATTTTACTCTACCGAGCCGCGCTATAGTCGGTCGGGTACGACACTTATTGTGCAACCACTGATCAGTTAGGTTTTACCGAGCTCCACGTGGCCGGGTACGATTCTACCGAGCCTTATGATGGCCGGGTACGTTTTTACCGAGTCCTCTATGAGGCCGGGTACGATATGATGATTATGATGCCCACAGAGGCAAATGTTTTTAAAAGTTTATGTATATATATGTATTATGTATTTCATGTCAGTAGTCCCCAGATGCACTCAGATGTTACATGTTGTATCTCTTCTATCTCACTTTTCATTACTATTGTTGTTTATGCTTTCTAGCCTTACATACTCGGTACTTTATTCGTACTGACGTTCCTTTTTGTCTGGGGATGCTGCGTCTCATGCCTGCAGGTCCCGATTGATAGCTTGAAAGTCCTCCTAGTAGGCTATCAGCTCAGCGGAGGTGTTGGTGCACTCCACTTGCTCCGCAGTTGCTTATTTAGTCGGTATGCTTTGAATATGTATTGATTCGTATGGCGGGACCCTGTACCGACCTTTATGATTTTATGTACTCTTAGAGGCTTGTAGACAGATGTCAGGTGTATGGATACATTTATGGCCTTGTTGACCCACGTTTTGAGTTTACAAATGGTCATGTCGGCCTACACCCATATATCACATGTATAAGTTTGCATATCACGTTAGGTCGTCATATGTTAAGCATTCCCTTATGTTTCATTCTTATTATCTCATGATGGTGTTTCTGGCTCACTTACCCATTATAGTAGGATAAGAAAGATATGTTACATTGGTACTCGGTCGAGTAAGGCACCGGGTACCCGTCGTTGCCCTTCGATTTAGGTCGTGACAGGGAGGCCCAGTTTGCATTGGCGAACATAATGTAGCAATTGCGACTTTGCAATTCCGAGCCTGATGCAAATACGACATCAGAGGCATGGATCCAACTTTGAAAAACGAGACTTAGGTCATTTATTTCATTTTGTCTCTACACTTTAGCGATTTGGGAGCTTTCAAAGAAGGGATTTAAACATATCATTGCAAGGTAAGTTATTTCTACTTAATTTAAGTTTAATACTCGAGTTTTGGGTAGATTAACACCAAAAGATTTGGAGAAATGAAAGGTGTTAGAGCTAAGCCTAGGGTTTTAATAAAACTTGGATTTAACCACGAAATTTTTCATTGAAGTAACTAGAAATCATGTATTAGTGATCCTTAGGTTGTAGAGGACAACTTTCTTCGAAAAATCTCGTAATCCGGGCACGTGGCCCTGGGTCGGAATTTAGGAAACTTGTGTAAAAGGTTGGGAAATTGCTTAAATAGCTAGAATTCGATCTTGTGAGTCTATATTAACTAGCCCTTATTTCGTTTAGCTAGTTTGGGATTGTTCGGCTCCGAATTGATGGCTTGGACTTGTTCTTGATATTTGGAAGTGCGCTTGGGAGCAAGGTGAGTCTCCTTTCTAAACCTGTAAGAGAGAATTGTCCCCATAGGTATAATAATTGAGAATTTGCTACTAATGTGGGGCTACGTACGTACTAAGTGACAAGAATCCATGCGTAGCGACTATGATATTAATTGCTTGGGTAGTTTAGGACTCACATCGTTCCTAATTTGTGAATATCTTTATATTAACTTGCTAATATAATCATTTATGATATGCTAGAGATTTGGGAGAAATAAAAGTGAACATGTGAACTTTTTAAACCCTTGTAAGAATTTATTTGTATATAAATGCGCATTCGTGTGTATTCTTGATGATTTCTTGATATTTATGGATCAGACCGATCGCCTCGGTGTAAATAGATGCATCTATGGTTCGCGTCATTCGACCCTCGACAGTACACTGTTTATTTTCTGTTGGAGCGGGCCATTGACCTCGGCATGATTGCGCATGATATATTTATTGGAGCTTATCCATGACATGTTTTCTTGCTAAGTATTTGAAAAATTTAAAAAGCAACTGAAACATGGTCAAGAACATGATTATTTCTTTTCGTTATAAACTATTGATTATTGTATTCTCATGCTGTATAGCACATCATTATATTATTTTGACCCTATTAAGTATCAAGTCTACCTCTCGTCTCTACTTCTTTGAGAATAGACAGGATACTTACTGGGTAAATGTTGTTTATGTACTCATACTACACTTCTGTACTTAATTGTATAGGATCTGAGGCAGATGCATCTGGTTACCAGTCTGGTGCGCGCCCCTGAGCTAGTGATTGAGACTTTCACGGTGAGCTACTTCCTTCCTATGACGTTCAGCAGCCAGATAGAGTCTTTCTTTACTTTTGCTATCATTTTCTATCTCAGGCAGTAGGATAGAGATATTCTTTTATATGTTCTACTAGATGCCCATACTTGCAACTCCAGGTCTTAGCACACACATTAGTTGACTTTTATTTTGGGTTGTATAATCCTTTCTTTTATGTAGTATTGATCTCTTTTGGCTTAAACTTCAAATGGGAGGATTGGTTTCATTTGTTTTTGGTATATGTAAGTTGAGATCTCAATTATGTTTCCGCATTGGCTTGCCTGACAACGGTGTCGGGCGCCATCATGACCTATTCTGGAAATGGGTCGTGACAGTCACCTTGTGGACGAATCCTCTAATGGAGATGAGTCATTATTGAGGAAAAGGAGGATGGTTGAGCTTGGGAAGGATGTGTCCATGGACACTCGTAAAAGCAGGACGAGTGTCTCGCACACGGCGCTTGTGCCTACGTTTACGGCCGACGCCATCCTGGCGAGGAGGTCTCCCCAAACGGAAGGGGTTTTCCCAGGAGGCAGTTTCGTGCGCTTTGCTGAGGGTAGTGCATCATCTAACATCGTAGGGGGCCTACATGTCGAGGGTGAAGGCTCGGGTTCGGACGTCGACCTGGAGGATGTTCATGAGTTGTTAGAACGCCATACTCATGTGGAGGTCAGAGTGGAGGGTTCTAATCAACATATAGGTTTCCTAGGGGACTACATCTTGTTGTCGAGCTGTGATCAGGTGGCGTCTGCTTTAGCCCCTTTATGTGCTGCCCCTGAGAGCGAGGCACTTAGAGCGATGAGCAATCTTGCGGGTAATGATCTCTTTAGCCCCCTTTTTCGTCTTTGGTCTTGCATTGTTATTGTTGACCTATCTTTTATTTTAACTTCTTTCTTGTTGTACTAGACCCTGATCATGGAGATCGAGCACGAACGCCGGGAAAGGAAGAGGATGGCCATCTAAGGGAAGATGTCTTCCAAATATCAAGAATATCGCACTATGCATCTTGCGATGGTCGACAGCTATAATCATGACCCTGACTCCCAATTGTTCCGAAAAAGGCTTAAACAAAGGGAAGATCAATTGACGCGCAAGGTCAAGGAGTTGAGGGAGTGAGATGAGGACCTTATGAAGGTCGTCACCCACAACAGTGAACTCGACTCGTCCCTTAAGGTGAAGGAAGACAAATTTGAATTAAGTAGAGGAGTGATGGCCGAGAACACCGACTTACAAGCAAAGATGGCTAGTTTGACTGCCAAATTAGGTACGAAGGCGACGGAAATTAATGAGCTCAAGGGTGATTTGAGCGTGAGTGCTGATAAGTTGGCGACTGTTATTTCTGAAGCGACAGTCTTAGAGGATACCCTCTGTATCTGTAGCTCGGAGCTGACCAAGGAGAATGAAGCATCCGCGCTTAAGGTAGCGAGGCTTGAGGGGCACGTTAAGAAGTTGGAAGTGGAGCTATCCGCGTTGACCTGACAAGTGGCATCACTGAGAATGGAGGACATATGTCGACACTCGCAACCTTCTTTGTTTAGTACTTCAGCTGATCCTATCGTGTCTCGTCGTTTATATGAGTTGTGGGTTCATGCTAAGGCCCGGCTTGATGTGTATAAACTCTAATTATGTGAACCGCCTTGCGTCTGACTCTTGATATGAAGATATGTATGCTACCGTGGATAATGTGTAATTTTTGGTTCGTACTTACTTTTGCTTCAGGATTTTTGTAAGGGCATCTCTGAGCCTACTGTAAAGATAGGTGTTAGTAATTTTTGTTGTAATTCAAAAATTGTTTTGTCGATTCGGTGGCAATCTTTGTTATATTTACGATATCCTGGGTGTTTGTCGAACAATTAAGCCAATTTTGTTTCGAGTGATGTCGAATTCATATTTTTGTCGACGGCCTTAGCCATTGGGATGTTACTTTCGAGTTGGCGTCAAAGTAGTATCCCATCGTAGTTCAGGTATGTTGAACTTATGCTTTTGTTGATAGCCATGGCCATTGGGATGTTACATTCGGGCCGGCATTTAAGTAGTATCCCGATGCAGTTCATGTGAAGTCGAATTTGTGCTTGTGTCGATGGCCTTGGACATTAGGATGTTATTTTCGAGTTGGCATCAAAGTAGTATCCCGTTGAGGTTTGAGTGAAGTCAAACTTATGCTTTTGTTGATAGCCTTGGCCATTGGGATGTTACTTTCGAGCTGGCATCAAAGTAGTATCTCGTTTCAGTTCGAGTGAAGTCGAACTTATGACATTGTCAATGGCCTTGTCCATCGGGATGTTCCTTTCAAGCTGGCGTCGAAGTAACATCCCGTCGTAGTTCAATTGAAGTCTACCTTATGCTTTTGTCGATGGCCTTGGTCATGGGGATGTTACTTTCGAGCTGGCGCCAAAGTAGTATCCCATCGTAGTTCGAGTGAAGTTGAAATTATGATTTTGTCGATGGCCTTGGCCAATGGGATGTTACTTTCGAGCTGGTGTCGAAGTAGTATCCCGTCGCAGTTCGAGTGAAGTTGAACTTATGCTTTTGTCGATGGCCTTGGCCATTGGGATGTTACTTTTGAGCTGGCATCGAAGTCGTATCCCATCGTAGTTCGAGTGAAGTCGAACTAATGCTTTTGTCGATGGCCTTGGCATTGGGATGTTACTTTTGAACTGGCATTGAAGTAATATTCCGTCGCAGTTCGAGTAAAGTCGAACTTATGATTTTGTTGATGGCCTTGGCCATTGGGAGTTTCATTTATACACTGGAAATTTGATTACATTCCTGTAGGAAATACATGTTGACTTCGTACACATACTGGATATTTGGCTATCTACACCTAGTCCCTTCATTACTCGGCCTGGAGGTCACGTCGGGGGCGGGGTGATAAACAACATCTTGGACCTCGAGATTTCTTCCTAGCAGCCTCATTTAAAACCTTACCGAGAAAACCCGGTTGGGACAAAATTCGGATGAGGGAAAAAGAGTACGACTTAGGCGGTGCCTCTTTTTAGAAGTGGAAGTAATTGAGATGGGCGATATTCCAATTGTTTTGGAGTAATTTTCTTTCCATCGTCTCTAACTAGAACACTTCTTTGTTTGTTGCCACCGTGATTATGTATGGTCTGTCCCAGTTATCCCTAATTAGGGTCTTTCGCTGCTTGTGTTTTAGCTTTGAGGACGTAGTCTCCGACCTTGAGTGGCCATACTTTAGCCTTCTTGTTATAGTACCTTTCTACTTGTTGCTTTTTGGTTACCATTCTTACGTGAGCCATATCTCTCAGTTATTCTACTTTATTCGGGTTTTGTAGCCTACTTTCGTCGTTACTTGGTTCGCTTTCGTTAGAGTATCTCAGGCTAGGTTCTCCGACTTTAACGGGTATAACCACGTCATTCCCATAGACTAGTAAATATGACATTTTGTTTGTGCTGGTTTTTGGCGTGGTGCGGTATTCCCATACCACCTTTGGCAGCAGTTCATGCCATAGTCCCTTGGTGTCCTCGAGCTTCTTCTTCAATATATTCAATATCATTTTATTGTAGAATTCGGCTTGGCCTCTGCCGGTGGGATGGTATGGTGTGGAGAGTATTCACTTGATGTGCCATTTTTCAAAAAACTAGGTTGTTTTCTTTCCGACGAACTGAGGTCCGTAGTCACAGCTGATTTCAATAAGAATGATGAAGCGATATATTATATTTTTCCATATAAACTCAATAACTTCTTGCTCTCGTATTTGAGTGCATACACCTGCTTCCACCCATTTAAAAAAATAGTTAGTTAAAACCAAAAGGAAGCATACCTTACCTCGCCCTGCCGGGAGGGGTACGACAATATCCATCCCCCACTTTATGAATGGCCATGGTGAAGTGACGGGATGCAAGAGTTCTCCTGCTTTGTATATCATATAGGGCGTATGTTTGGCACTGTTCACATTTCCTGACGTAATTTGCGGCTTTTTTTTCATGGTAGGCCAGTAGTATCCTACACAGATGACGCATCTGACAAGGGCATAGTTTCCCATATGGGCATTGCAGTGCCCCTCGTGTACTTCTACTAGTACTCCCCTTGTTTGATTTGGCCGAAAACACTTGGCTAAGGGGCCGTTGAACGTTCTTTTGTAAAGATCATAATTTACGAGGTTGTATATGATCGCCTGTATTCGAAGCTTTTACGCTTCTTTCTTATCTTGCGGGAGTGTTCCTTCCTGCAAATATGTTATGATACAGCTGCGCCAATCCTAAGTTAGGTTTATAGAATGTGCCTTGACCTGGTCTATTGAGGAATGGAGAAGGGTGACCATATTTTCCTTGATGATATTTCTGGTGGCTACTGCTTGCTTGGAGAGATCGTCCGCTTCGATATTCTATGCCCTGGGTATCTAGTCGAGGCAGCATTCGTCGAATTCTTGTAGTAGTTTGTGAATTTCTGACTGGTACTTTTGTAATCTTTATTCTTTGATTTGAAAGTCCCAGTGACTTGGTTCACCATGAGTTGAGAGTCGCAATTGAGGACGAGTCGTCGAGTGCCATATTTGAGGGGTAATTTCAATCCTGCAATCACAGCTTCATACTCTGCCTCTTTGTTAGTCATCTCAAGACACCGTATGGATGGGAGAATTACTTCGCCCGTAGTGACTTTGAGGACGAGTCTCAATCCTGATCTCGATGCATTAGATGCACTGTTGGTATAGATGACCCAGAGGTCAAAATGTGCAGAAGCGCGGAGCGCCTCATGCTTTACTTTAGGCAATACTTCCATGTTGAAATCGGCAACGAAATCGGCTAGCACTTGCAACTTTATAGCAGTTTGCGGTTGATATGTTATGTCTTGCTCGCTTAATTCTATGGCCTATTTGGCCAATCTACCCAACATTTTGGGTTTGTGTAGGATTCCCTTAAGGGGGAAGGTTTTCACCACCTTTATGGGTGACATTGAAAATATGGTCTAAGCTTTTGTGAAGCCAAGACTAACTCGTTTCTCAAGGAGGGGGTACCTTGTTTTGGAATCAATTAAAATCTTGCTAATGTAATAAATTAGAGATTGATAGCTTTGTTTTCGCAGACCAAAATTGCACTTATCGCGACTTCAGAAACTTCTAGGTACACCAGGAGGCATTTGCCCGGGTCTGCCTTGACGAGTTGTGATGGCGAGGACAAATACACTTTTAATTTTGTTATGGCGTCAACACATTCTGAATTCCAGTGTAGTACGTGATCCTTCCTTAGCACAATGAAAAATTATGGCATATGTCTGATGACCGTGAGATGAAACTTGACAGATACCTTCTTTTTGCTGGTTAATGTCTCCGGTATTCCTTCGATGGCCTTGATCTGATTCGGGTTTGACCTTGATACCCTTTTGTGACACCAAAAAACCAAGGAACTTTCCTGAGGTTACACCAAAGGCATTTTTTGGGATTCAGTTTCATTCCTTATCGCCTCCACATTTCGAAGGCCTCCTTCAGATGACCAATGTGATCCTCCTTCATTTTCGACTTCATAGAATGTCATCGATGTAGACCTCCATAGTCTTTCCGAGTTGTTATTTGAATATTATGGTGACTAACATTTGATACGTTGTTCCTGCATTTTTTAGTCCGAAAGGCATGACTCTTTTTAGAAGTACGTTCCTTAGTGAGTGATGAAAGTGGTCTTTTCTTGGTCTTCTTCTGCCATTAGAATTTGGTTGTAACTAGAATATGCGTCTAAGAAGCTTAATAGTTCGTGCCCCGCCATTGCATTGATGATTTGGTCGATATGTGGTAATGGAAAGGAATTGGGCATGCTTTGTTTAGGTCGGGAAAGTCGACACACACCCGCCACTTTCCACTCTTCTTTTTTACCATGACCATATTGGCGACTCACTAAGGATACTTTGATTCTCGGACGAAACCATTAACGAGCAACTTATAAACTTCTTCACTGACTGCATCGTTGATTGCGACATTGAACTTTCTCCTTATTTGTCGTACTGGCGGGTAAAAAAGGTCAACATTCAGCCTGTGTATGGCAATATCCCTTGAGATTCCTAGTATATTTGAGTAGGAAAAGGCAAACATGTCGGCATTGTTAGTTAAGAACTCATGAAACTTACCTGGTTCTGAGAGGTTGTGTCTGATATAAGCTTTTTTGTGATGTCGATATTGTCCAACTGAACGAGGTCAAGGCCTTCTACGATTTCCTAACAAGCTTCTACGACATCTGGATCTTTGATGGCCTTTATTTTGTATGTCGGGTTTGGTTTCCGATATGGCAGATTTTTACGATTCCGCATTTGTCCCCCTTTAGTTGTTGGATGTGTGTGCAATCTTGGACGATTCGGTAGCATTCTTGGCGGTGCATTGCTCGCCTCGGATGCTGAATATTGCCCATGGGGTAGTAAATTTGATTACTTGATAGAAACTTGACGGGACGGCTCGCATGGCGTGTATCTATGGATGTCCTATGATAGCATTGTAGGCCGCTTCCTAGTTCATGATGTGAAACTTTATTTACAGAGTGACTCCTCCTACAAGAAAGGGCATCACTATCTCTCCAGAGATTCGTTCCGCTGCATTATTTAAACCCCGTTAGTGTTATGAAGTGCGGTACTATCTTATCCTCGAGTCTTATCTGCATGAGGACTCGTGGGTGAATAATACATGCGCCACTTCCGTCATCCACCATCATTCTTTTTACATCGGTATCCGCAATACGTAAAGTTATAACCAATGTATCATAGTGAGGGAAAGACAAACAATAGGTATTTTACTTATCGAAGATGATACTATCTACGAGGTCATCATACCGTTCGTGAGCGACTGTCCGTTTGATTTTGTAGGTGGTGGTGAATTTCACATGGTTGATTACCATATTATCGCCACCGCCAATGATTATATGTATGGTGCGAGCTAGTGAAGGCGGTTTTGGTGGTCTTTGAGGTTGATCGCGTCCACGAACGAAGTTAACCCGTCCTCGATCGCTCAACAATTCTTTCATATGTCCATGATTTAGCATTCTTACTGCTTCCTGTCGTAGACCTATGCAGTCTTTGGTCTTGTGTCCCCTTTCCTGGTGGAATTCACACAAAACTTTCAATCTCCGGGTGCTCGGATCTGACTTCATCCTTTGTGGCCACTGCACCTTTCTGCCGAGCTTTTCTAGTGCATACACTATTTTTGAAGGAGAAATGCAAAAGTTATGAGCATATAATAGTGGAGGCATACCTCTTTTGTTTTTGTGTGGCATGATGTGTCGAGGCGTGACGTCTGTATGTCGTGGAGGAGGCGGGATAGTTGATCCCTTCGACGGTCGTCGCGGCAATGTCTCCTTGTTTCAGTTTGGACCGATGTGTGCTGTTGGATCGTACCATTTAAGTCGTCCTCATCTGCCCTTACTTCGGCACAATAGGCATTATGGATTTCTTCCCACTTGGTGGGAGGATATTTCATGAGTCTACTTAGCAGTTTTTTGGTTGCTTTCGACCTGTTTCTCTTTAACCCATTTTGGAAGGCTGCTACTGCCATCCCCTCTGATACCTTCGGTAGACTCATTCTTACCATGTTGAATCGGGCAACGAAATTCCAAAGTTCTTCGCCTGTCGTCTGCCTAACGACAAATATGTCATTTACCCTGCCTTCTACCTTTTTCGCTCTCGCGTAAGTAGTGACGAATTTATCTTCCATCTCCTCAAACGTTGATATTGACCGTGTTGGTAATTGGGAATTCCATGTCAGCGTTCCCCCTGATAGGGTTTCGCTGAATTTTTTCAACATCATCGACGACACATGTTCTTTCGACAGATAGTTACCTTTTACTATAGTAACGTAGTGGATTATATGATATTTTGGGTCCATGGTGCCATCATATATTTTCAAGTACGCTGGCATTTTGATGTTTTTTGGAATAGAGTAGGGGGCTTCCCCTTCACTGTATGGTTTCTCAACGAATCGACCTCCGTCACATTTTGGTAGCAACTTCGGAGCGCCCGGTATTTTATCGACCCTTTCTTGATGCTCCTTTATTTGATCGCGGAGCTTTTTTTTCTCATTTTCCATTTCTTCCATTTTCTTTAACATGGCCGCAAGTGCATCATTACCTGCATCAATGACAATATGAGTGTTACCCGTGCGTGGAGTTTCTGGCTCATCGAGGACAACTGCGGTTTCTGCGCGTATTGTGCCTCCGATATCCCTTTGATCAGGTTTGTCGAGTATGTTGCTCAAGGTATTTGTCAACCATTCTTCTAATAGCCTTTTCACATCTGGTGGTGCCTCTCCTGATACAGATGTTGAGGTTTCCCTCTCACGTGAGACAGTCACGCTTTCGTGCGGGGTGATATATCTCCCACAAGTGTAGCGCTTGGCTTTGCGTTTTTATTGTCTTCTCTGCCGGCTTCATTGATAGAATCCAGAAGGTTTCTCGTGAGACCTACTATTTCTTTTGATCTTGCTTCCCCCTTTCCTGCCATTGTTAGTCTTTGTGAGGCTAAGAAGAGGCGATCACCCCTTTCAAGGATCTAGACTAAACTAAAATCTCAGCTACAGAAATTCTCACAGACGGCGCCAAATTGTTTGACTCAAACGATATTGGAACGTTTTCGAATAAATCAACTAACAATAAGATGAAGGGGTATATCTTAGCTAAGTATAATAAATTCCAGAATCAAAGGTATACAAGATGAACATAATGGATAATATTTCTTGATCTTGCCTAGAGGAATGATCGAACATTAAGGATGTTAATCGTGTATGTAGAAAAGTATTAAAGTCAGTGCTCTTAGCTCCTGAAGTAAAAAAGACCTCCTCTACAAGGTTGTTCTCCTGCTATATATAAGGGACAAACCCCTTCTGAACCTTAAAGATATATCATATGGAATATTCGAAAGAATATTCCTAGTGCCCCCTGTTGGGCCTACTCTACTGTAAAAGTCTTGCAACCTCTGTTTGTTTGTCTGTCATCTTCCACAGGACATCGAACTGTAAAGATCTCGTCGTTTGTTGTACTTATTAATGGTCATCGTCGTCCAAATTTAAACCCATACAACTATTGCATGCATTTAAAAGGGCAGAAAACTAATAACGTCACAAGTCAGGGATCATTTGAAAAATATATTAAAAATTTCTGTCATGATATCAAAATTTGCACTAGGTTTAAATTTGAATAGTAAAATAATGATTTTGTTTTGGCTTCAAAAAGAGAATTAATATTTCGTAAATACTTAAATACTGTAGCATACAAATTACATATTGCATTCATACGGATATAGAGTTTTCAATTTTAGAGTGCAAACGCCTAAGCATTCATTTTCTCACCATAACAGGCACGTAAAAGTGCAAAATCAAAATCATCAATCTATATTTATACTATTATATTAAAAGTATGAAAGTTCTTAGCAAAATATTATTTATCCTTTTTACCCTTTTAAATAGGACCTTTAAATTAATAATTTTTTGACTATCAAAATATATTTCCTTATTTGAATTATGTCAGAATTTCTAAAATTTAAAAATTTAAAAACAACAATTGTACATTGATTTAATTGTTCAACGAAAGTACATCCAAGTAACCATATTCTATTTAGCAATTCCATATTCTATTTACCGACCACCATACCTTTTAAGTTAAGATAATTGCTTTTATTGTCTAAATAAAAGTTATATTATTCCTCTTTTGATTTTTATACAAAGTTGGAAAGCACGAATTCATACCTACGCTACAATGTTATTTCATTACCATGTAAAAAAATAGATTTATAAAATTAAAATAAAAAATTAAGAATGAGACTCAACCCGAGAAAAAAAACCAGAACAGGTTTTTAAACTTTTAATTTCTTCTGCTATAAAAAGTAGCTTTAATTTATTTCCTACATGAAATATTTATTTTAGAATCTTGACAAATTAAATCATTTTTATTTATTATTCTTCACGAAAATAAAAAACTGATTGTACTTATAATCTGTAGTCATAATACATATTGCTAATTTACTGAACCTTCCTCTAAATTAGAAAAATCAATCTTTAAACATGTAATTTTCTAACATATACCAAGTATTTTTTTTATGTCGAGCAAGTTTACACACTTTTAATATAAAAAGTAGCTTAGCTTCATTTTTCTACATAATTTGTTTTAGATTTTTGATGATAAATCAATTATCAAAAGTTACCATTAATTTTAAAGCTTCGTTAAGAATGTATTAGATTTCCTTTCAAAACTTTAAATTATTATTTAATTTTTCAAGGTTTTTACATATTAAGAAAAATAATAAATATTTAATAATATGATTAGATAAATATCTAGAATTTTTTTTATAGAACAGTTTCCTCAAGACCGACCTAATTCAGTGATTAGAATTTTACAGAAAATGCGTTATCTAATATATTAGAATTTCGAGAAACATATATTTTGGGAATGTAGTAGCGCATCTACAAGATAAACACGTCGGTAAAATATTTATATTTAGTAGTAAAGGTTTATAATATTTTGATGAAATAACCATTATACAAATTTTGATGTAATATAAATACTTATAGCATATTTGGCCAAGCTTCTTTTTGGCCAAATATTTTTTTTTCAAAAGTATTTTAAGTTAAGATGTTGATTAAGCTTTTAGAAGGAAAAAGTATTTTTGAGTAGGATTAAAAGAATTTTTTGAGAAGCAAAACAATAGTTTGTCCCTAAAAGTATTTTTCGATTTTTTTTAAGTACTTTCTAAAAAATTACCCAAACACTAATTACTGTTTAAAAAATACTTTTTAAATTAATTAACCAAATAAAAGTTGCTTTTCACCAAAAGTATTTTAAATAAAGTACTTTTACAAAAAATACCTTTTAAAATAAACTGATTTTAGAAGTTTGGCCAAACAAACTATCAGTTTCATTGGTCAATTGGTAGTCCAAATTTATATCACTTCTATGCTAAAAAGATATAAGGCGAGATACAACAACATAACATATTTATATCTCATAAGTATAATAAAAAATTTATAGTTACAAATATTATATAACGAATTCAACTAAATTTATCATCTTTGCATGTGCAGAAAATACTAAAATTCAGCTACTATTTCGATGTATGTATCAATTTATTATTTTGTATATTTTATATTAATTGATGTAAAGTACACGTATACTAACGCTAGGTAATAAAAAAGCATATTATTAATAAGTAAAGAATAACTAATATGAAACATAATTGACTACCATGATGAAGCAAGTAGAAACAGTAGTTGATGAATTCTAAAAACACGATGGACTAAAGCTCGATAAAATTCAAAATAAATGGAAGAGATGGAAAAGATTGCACTTTAATCCTTGAGTTATAACCTAATTGAAAGTTAAGTCCCTGAACCTACACTCTGAGTTATGCAGGGACAAAAAAGGAATTTTTTCACTTTGAGCAGAAAAAGTAAATGCATTCGGTAGCCGAAAATATATATATAATTAATATAATTTTTTATATAACATATCGAATATATGTATATATATACATACATATATATATATACATACATATATATATATATATATGTTTTTTCCGACTATAACGTAAAAGGAAAGCTTCTGTGGACATTAAAATCTTCACTGGAAAGACTAAACTGGCTTATCACAATTTATAGGTTGGTTAAAGTAGAATTATAATAAACCTAAAATACAGGGAGAAAAAGTGAGAATAATCAAAGAAATTTGTCAATAGAGGATAAAAGCTTTCGGTCATAAAAGGTACTTTAGTAATAAATTAAGCAGACTCCACAATTGACTTCTTGTTATAAAATATTCTATTTAAGGTGAATGTCCATATTTAGAGAGATCCTAGGGTTTACTACTTGGTGGCTAAGTCACCACTTCCCTATAAATAAAGGGTTCTCTCCCATTGTAAATCATCCCAAAGTATTAATAAGAATACTCCTCTCTCTACTTTTCTCTATATTGTTCTTGTTCTTGTATTATTGTTCTTGTTCTTATATTATTTCATAACACGTTATCAGCACGAATCTCTAACCGATTGAATTTGATTTCTTCCTTCTTACAGAATTTCTATACAGAAAAATAGAAGAGATGGTATCATCATAAAGTAATGCAACGGGATGGAAACTCAAGAGGTATATTTGATATCACAACATTTATTGGTATACCTTAAAGGTAAGTAATTTACTTTTCCCTTTCAAATTCTTGAAATTCTACGATTTGATTTCATATACAAACATAGACGACAAAGTTTGATTATAACTCTAATGGAGTTTGTAAGGAATTATAACCACGTGAAGTGGTAAAAGTTCTATGTCTTGCCATGATTAAATTCATGTATGATTGTGGGCAAATAATTGAAATCCGTCCCATTGAATTTGCTTCATTCTCATTCCCTTTAGAGAATGTGATAGCAGTATGTGATAAGTCTGAAAGAAGACAAAATTATTACCGTGAAGGTATCAATGGATGTGGACGTGGCAATAGACGGAATTATAATCGTCATCATTGTGATAATGAGAATAATAAAGATTCTCAAAATAATCTTTCACTTTATGAAAGTAATATTTGACATGAGATTGTATATAGCACATACAGATGATTATGATCCATTCCCTGAAATGAATGTGATAATTGTAATAAAGCCCGTAAGTATGGACACGCTCTTGATGTAATTTTGTTTTATGTCTGACATTATGAAAGAAAGTTCGTTGCCCTTGAAATTTCGGGCAAGAACTATATGACATGGGTGTTGGATGCTGAAATCCATTTGGATGCAATGGGTCTTGGAGACGCCATTAAAGACAGAAATAATGCATCCACCCAAGACTATGCTAAGGCCTTGATTTTCTTGCGCCATCACCTTGATGAAGGTTTGAAACTGTGCTAAGGCTTTGATTTTCTTGCGCCATCACCTTGATGAAGGTTTGAAACAGTGCTAAGGCCTTGATTTTCTTGCGCCATCACCTTGATGAAGGTTTGAAACTGTGCTAAGGCCTTGATTTTCTTGCGTTATCACCTTGATGAAGGTTTGAAAATTGAATATATCACAGTCAAAGATCCACCTATCTTGTGGAATGGCTTAATGGAGAGATATGACAACTTGAAGTTGGTCACTCTGCCGCAAGCACGATGCGATGAGAATCCAAAAGCAAATAGTTCATAAACTATATATTATCGTTGCGGTGGAAAAGGGCACTGGGCGAAAATTTGCCGTGTACCAAGACATTTGGTTGAGCTTTATCAAGCATCTCTAAAAGGTAAATGCCCTGAAACCAATTCTGTCTCTGACGATAATTTTGACATTACCCACTTGGATGTGGCAGACTTCTTTGAGCACCCTGACGGGAAAATAGACCACTTAATTGGTGATGGATCTGTGATGAAGGAAGATGGAATTGTTTGATTTTATTTTACTTATTTGTATTAGTTAGTGAATAAACTAATAATCATTAGTATCAGCTCGTATTAGTTAGCTTATGATATAATGTTAGTATTAGTTCTTTAGAATGTTTCAATATGCTTAAATTTTAAAGATATTTTTATTTTCCAGTAGAGTTAATCGACTAACCTAACAGTTAGTCGATTATCTAATATTTCGCATTAAAACTGGATTTTTCCGCAAGCGAAGTTAGTCGACTATCTGATTTAGATAGTCGACTAACCTGATGTCTGTTTACTAAGTTAGTCGACTATCAACTTAGTTAGTCGACTAACTAATATTTCGCATTAAAACTGGACTTTTCCGCAAGGCAAGATAGTCGACTATCTGATTTAGTTAGTCGACTAACCTAATGACTGCTTCCCAAGTTAGTCGACTATTAACTAAGTTAATCGACTACCCTCAGCAGATTTTGAAAATATTGTTTAATTATGAAGCAACGGATTAAATTTGTTTATTCTCATGTTCGTATATCTCTTTTGATTAATTGATTCATGTACCACACATACGATATTCAAAAAGAAGAAATATTACTCTCATTTAAGTATGTGTAAGGCAGATGTTACTACAATTTCTGGTAGTAGTAAATTGATTAAAGGCTCCGGAAGAGCAACTATAACTCTGCCTAAAGGAACAACATTTTAGAGAATGCAATGATCTCCTCCAAGTCTAAAAGGAACTTGTTGAGTTTTAAAGATATCATACAAAATGGATATCATATTGAGACAATAGATGAGAATAATCTTGAATTCCTCATTTACTCATGAAAACGAGGCTGCCCACTTCGGTTTGGGGTCACGCCATTTTGCATGCAGCAATGCTAGTTCGTCTCAGAACGACGAATTATCACAAATATTTCCCGTTGCAATGAGTTTTGGGCCATGAACCTAATATATCCCACTTAAGAATTTTTGGATGTGCAGTATATGTGCCTGTAGCACCGCCATATTGCACCAAAATGGGTCTGCAAAGAAGGTTAGGAATATATGTTGAGTTTGAATCGCCCTCCATTATTCGCTATCTCGAAACATTGACAGGGGATTTGTCCACTGCACGATTTGCAGACTGTCAATTCGATGAGACACTTTTCCCAAAATTAGGGGGAGAAGTTGGTGAAACCAAACGGGAAATTTTGTGGAAAAAATGCATCATTATCTCATCTTGATCCACATACCTCTATTTGTGAAAAAGAGGTGCAAAATATTATCCATTTGCAAAGAATAGCAAATCGAATGCCAGACGCATTTAAAGATTTGAAAAGGATAACAAAATCACGTATCCCCGCAGTGAATGTGACAACATCTGATTCACGAATACATATTCATTATTGGAAGAATATGAACATGAAATTGGTATTGAATATACCACACTCACCCATAGAAGAAGGTTTGAGATGATATATGAAAATAATGTCATTGTTATGGCATGAATAGTCATTGGTCACGTACCTATTGAACGCCAAAATAATTTGTCAATGTGATTATCAAAGGACAATAATAATGCAAGAAACATATCTTGCATATAATTTTGACATGAACATAATGGTATAACTTTCTCTTTAAAAGAGATATTCACCACATGGATGTTGATGAATTTGTGGCAGTACAAAATTAATTGAGAGCTCTAGAAGAGCCAATTATTACTATGTTGGAGAAACACAATTGATTACCAATAAGATATTGTGTTGTAGTAAGTCTCAAAGAAACTTATTCAGTTTCCAAAGTATATGCGAAAGCGATTGATTATATTGAGACTATAAATAAAGGAAAGATTTGATATCTTCTATTACTACAACTTGTAGCGGGATAATCTGTATGTGAAAAACTACCAGCTTTATTCTCCAGTTTGTACTACACAAGAATACCACAATAAAGTGGACGTTTATTGATATAAAAACCCATATTATAATAAACTTGAAGTTTATTGATAATTGCACATGTCATGGTGTAAATTTGAAGTTTATCAATATTGATAATTTATTCAGTTGGCATTCGGGTTAGCCATATCATTTTAAGAATGATGTGCAGTAATAGAGAATTCACATGGGTAAATATTAAAGAACTAGAAAGTTCTTTATGAATTCTCTTGTATTACTTGTTCTCATTAATTAATTGACCAACTAAAGAGTTCGGGTTGAATCCCATAAATTCTGAAAATATCAAAGGTGAATATGGGCCCATTCACCTGCCATGTATACCACATATGATGCATCTATGATATGGTTACATGTGCGATTGTTATTAACCCGCAGCCTGGCCGGTGCTTGCGAGGTAAATTGCTCAGTAATATAACTTCGAGCATAATTTCCAGATTTTCTATTCAAGATAGTTCATCTTGATAAGTTGGTTTATATCATAGTTGGTTTAGCAAGATAATTATTGAGTACCTCCACTTAATAGCTAAACTGTTTCTTATGAGAACAAAGTTATATATATCAGTTTGATATACGTTGTATACGAGAGTATATTATATTCTCCCCTCACAAGTGGTTCAGGGTCAGGAACCAAATAATTTCATCTTATTATTATTGATGTGCGGTGTATATTTTCATTAACACCATAATGCACAAAGATGGACTCTCAAAGTTGAGGAAACAAGTTAGCTTTTCTAACATGAGGGGGAGACATGATAAACACCTGAGAAAAGGTTACATGGGATGAATTATCATTTGTATATATAGATCATCGAATATCATAATATGAACCTGAAGTTCATAAAAGGATAATTCAATTGAAACATATTGCAAAGCATGCTATACGCATTTGCTGACCCAAAGAAAGTAACTATATTCTCACTGCAAATGCTCATGTTAAGTCCCAGAAGGACAAAGTCTTTGATACGCTTAAAGCGTATAGACAAATCAGTTTCAAAATAACTTCTTAATAAAGAAGATGAGCAAATGATCAAAGTGATCATAATGGGGAGGCAAGTGATCTAGAAAATCACATGACATAACACTTCATAAAATCTCATGAGAGATTCAGGTACCCGAATATATGAATAAAGAGATCTCCATGTTATGTCTTTATGAAAATTTACTGGAACCGATATAAAATGTTCGTCGACGACATCTATGATAGCGCTAAATATCGATGAGGATCTTATGTTTGTCGAATACAAACAAAAAAGATTGGCTAAATGGAAGAGATACAATTCAAGCAGAATTGATTCCATATGAAAGACATGTAGTTTTGGACATGTAGTTCAAATACTTGAAAGTATAAAGTCAATGTTATGTGTAATCAGTTTTCGATATCTTATTTGTTTAGCATGACATGAAAACTTGATATGCATCTAAAGTCTATTATATGGCTTATATGACTTAACTTATATGTCAATCCATGAAAGATTGAAGTTGCTTGAAGCATATACAATTCTTGGTCCTGAAGTACCACATCCTAAGTGTAACTTGTGTACATATGTATCTTGCTATAACTATAAGCATGATGGCATCGAGAATACCTCTATGGAGATATTGAAGAGTCATTCCACGATATTATATGAAGATGTTCATATCTATCAAGAATGATAATTTCAAGGTGCGGAATATTTATTCAAATAAATATGGCTGATTTATTTATCAAATCTCTACAAAAGATCGTTTTGAAGATGGTGCACAAGATTGGAATGCAAATACTCAAGGATGTGAATTGATGCTCTTTTCAGGGGGAGTTAATGCGCGTTGCACTCTTTTTCCCTAACAAGGTTTTGTCCCACTGGGTTTTCCTTGCAAGGTTTTTAGCGAGGCAACCAATAGGCGCATATCCAAACATGTGTACTCTTTTTCCTTTTCTATAATTTTTTCCCATTGGGTTTTGTTTTAGTTAAGGTTTTAACGAGGCACATTATTGAATAGACATTCAAGGGGGAGTGTTATAAAATATTCTATTTAAGGTGAATGTCCATATTTAAAGAGATCCTAGGGTTTACTACTTGGTGGCTAAGTCACCACCTCCCTATAAATAAAGGGATTCTCTCCCATTGTAAATCATCCCAAAGTATTAATAAGAATACTCCTCTCTCTACTTTTCTCTATATTATTCTTGTTCTTGTATTATTGTTCTTGTTCTTATATTATTTCATAACAATTCTAGTTTAATCCTTTGACACACAAATGTCTGATAGTTCGGTCTCTCACTCTTCTGTAACATCTTAATTTATTCAATTGTTTATAAAATTTTTTACTTCTTTCCCAGTATGATATCTTCACTTATGTAATAAAAAAATCATAATTAAGATTATGATTGCTGGAAGAAAATAATCAAAGGCAGCATTATTGGCCATGACTCTTAAATAATTGACTTCTTTTTTATTGCCTACAAATAAAGAATACCACGTATATAGAGTGGTGTGATCAAGTGTTAATTTCTAGATTTATTTCCACTTCTTTATTTTTGTTCCTTTCTCCAATTGTAATACTTATTGAATCACATAAAGAAAAGTTTACTGCTCTTACTAGACACTGAATTTATCTATTCATTCATTTGTGTTACTGTATTGGAAAAAAAATTGTATTTAAAGAAATGTATCAAGACACGAAAACTGATTGAATGGTCAAAGAATTACAGCTAGCCAAGAGGCATGAGCTACAACAGGTACGAGCAAATGACAGGAGAAAAGGCACGGGTAGTTATTCAAATAACTCAGCACCCGTACCTATTAAAGTCATTTATATCTGCGGGTCAAAAGGAATGAATGTAATAATAAAAAAGAGCGCAGATACGACATTTAATTGACATTAAATACGGAATACGTTAAGGAATTTGTATTGAATGTAATGATTATGTGACGTAGCATTCAATGTCTTTAATTACTCATAATAGCCTTATAATAATTTGGGCAAAACGTATATCTCTAGGATACCTATAAAAGGGAGACATCTGATCAATTGAGGACACGAAATCATTGGAATATATCTTGGTTTACTTGCTTTTCTCCTGAAATACTCTTTTGCAACTTAAATTATTTCCTTATAGACATTCTTTTGATTATCAGTAACCCGTGTTCTTCTAAATTCTAGCTTTGACTAAAATCCTATTTTTTGGCTAAACAATTGGTTCCATTACTGGGAATCTGATAATCTATTTTTTCTCGCTTAACTTCTCTTGTTGATCAACTATGTCGAACATCAATGACAACACTCGAGGAAACCAAGAAAACCAACAAATCAGGGAGATCCACAAGATATTAACACTTCGATTCCTACTCCACAAGGATCTCCCCGATAATCTCGTGAGGGAACCCCTGATGAGTCTCAAATGAATGAGCATGCTCAATTTGAGAATGCTGAAACCGTTGATGACGCTTTGCAGAAATTAATTGCTGCTCAGGTTAATAAAGCTGTTGAAGCGCTTTGTATCGGTTACCTATTTCAACCCCTGCACCGACTCCAAATAATAACACTTTGAAAAACCCTCGTTTTGGACTTGTCAAATCAAGCAGCGGAGGGACTCTCAATGAATCATAAAAGAGGGAATCCGGTAATGTGATTAATATTGATTTACAAAACTTAGTACTTGTTAGGATTTATGCCCGTCACTAGGAGGGGGGGTGAATAGTGCGGCACGAGAATATTGATAAATATTGCGGAATTAAAATTGCAGGAGTAAAGTAAATGCAGTAATTAAAAGATTAAGGAAAGGACACACCGAATTTATACTGGTTCACCACAACGTGTGGTTAGTCCAGTCCCCGAGAGACTCTCTCGAGTTTCCACTAACTCCGTTAAGCTTATGGGTGCCTAACAAACCGTTACACTTGCTCGTAGATGTACACTCTACAAGACTTCAACCTGCTCAAGGATACCTCACCTCAAGACTTCACCTTGCTCGTGGATACCGCACCACAAGACTTCACACACTAAGATTGAGGGTACTTAGCAAACCCGACAATCAATGAGAAGATATGGTCTTCTCAAACACCTTTCTCTTTTACAACAAGAACTCTCTAAAGAGAGTAGATAAAGAGATACAATATTAGCTCTATGAACAACTCAAAGTTGTCTCTCAATTGGCTCAACAAAAGCTCTAATACGATGCACAAATAATATTAATATGTATATGAATAATGAGAGGTGTTGTGTGTATCAAATCAGCTCAAAAGACCTCCATTTGTAGGTGGTAGAAGTAGTATGTCCGTTGCTTAATTGGCAATCAATTATGCTGATTTTATGCCAAGATAATCGATTATCTGATTTGCATAATCGATTATCAGCTTACCATTACAAAATCGGAAGCTGATTTTGTGCTAGAATAATCGATTATTGGATTTGCATAATTGATTATCTGCCTATCGTTCAAAAACTTTGGCAACGGATGCAAGATAATCGATTATGCCCAAGTGTATAATCGACTATCCTACTCTGCGGAAATTTCCAATAAATGGAATTTCCCAGAATAATCGATTATCACTTTTGCATAATCGATTATTCACCTATGCTGTCCAGAATTGAAAACTTACTTCAAAAACCATTTTGGTTAAAATGAAAACGTTAAAATCATTTTGTTTGAAGTATTTGAAATGTGTTTATGATAAATATGATTTGATAAAAAGATTTTATGCATATTTATGATGACCTATGTTGAGCCAAAAGACGAGATAACTTAAACGTTGTTCTTACATTGGTTCTACCTAACGACCTACGCCTTGGGTCTTCGGTCTTGAACTTTTGAGCTCGTCTTTGGCTTTTCCAAGCAATCCATTCATCAATATGCTTCTCGGCATTCAATCTTGATTGTTTGTCATATAATAACGTTGTTTGACACTTGACTTCATTATTTGTCATTCATCAAAACCCTGAAAATCATGCTAATACAACCAAAGCACACATATCATGGATAGAATGATTTTCTACAGTACTAACCTTGCAGAGACAACTCAAGGAGAAAAGTGAGCACATAGAGCAGATACATGGGGTGCCACCTGTAATCAAAGGAGTAGATATGGATCGATATTTGCAGCAACTCTGGAAGCCAAGTGCTTGTCCTTTTCCAATACAAAAAAAGTTCAAAATGCCTGACATTCCAAAATATGATGGAACATCAGACCCACGAGACCACGTGACTGCATTCACGATGGGTGTAAAAGGCAATGACTTGACTAAGTGGGAGATTGAATCTGTATTAGTTAAGAAATTTGGTGAAACACTCACTAAAGGAGCGCTCATATGGTACTCTCTTCTATCTGAAAATTCTATAAATTCTTTTGGCGAGCTTGCAGATTATTTCATCAAAGCACACTCGGGAGCTCAAAAGGTGGAAAAAAGAATGGAAGATATTTTCAAGATTAAGCAATGGGACTCAGTATTGCTTAGAGAATTTATGGACAAATTTCAACATGAAAGAATGACATTGCCACGCATACCTAACAACTGTGAAGCTATAGCTTTCGCAAGCCATTTGGATGAAAAAAGCTCAGAAGCCCCGATGAGACTCAAAGAAAACCTTCGAGAATTCCCAGCTGCAACGCGGAATGATGTTTATAACAGGTATAGAACGAAGCTGAGGATTGAGGAAGATACTGTTCCACAATTTCAAAAAGAAGAAAAGGTAAGTTCAAGACGTGTGGAGACTAAAATAAGACTTGGTAAAAATAGATACGAGCCTTACATAGGATCTGGGGAAAGAGACTCACGACAAAAACAAGACAATCAGAGGTACGATCATAGATCGAGGAATAGAGTCAGGCTCGAGATTCAGGAACGATCGGAACACTCATGAGCCATGAGATGATGAATACAAATTTAAAATAAAGATTCGGTGGCTATTTCAACGTCAGCACCTCCGAGCTCGTGGCTATTTTGAGAAGCATGGGAGATAAGGTTTGATGGCCAAAGGAAATGATATCGAATCCAAACAGGGGCAACCCTGATCATTGGTACGAGTTTCATAATGACCACAGACATAAAACAGTCGACTGCAGATTTTTACAAAGTGAAGTTGATCATTTATTGAAGCAAGGATATCTCACGGAGTTATTCAGCGAGAAAGTCAAGCAAGCTTACATGGAAAATAGGTAGGAGCCTACAAAACCACCGTCCTAAGTGGAGGTGAAAATATCAATGGTATATCATACACAACTGCTAACAAGGTTTCAAAAATAACAATTACTCAAGGGAAACGGGTGCGACACACCTTAGAAGAAGATAACATTACATTCAACGATGCATATGCAGATGGTGTATTAATACCTCATAACGACGCACTGGTAATATCTTTAATTGTATATGATACTAATGTAAAACAAGTGTTGATTGATCCAGGTAGCTCTGTAAATATTGTTTTGCTAAGACTATTGAGTGAAAAGCAAGCCGAAGACAAAATAATACCAAAGGCCCACACTCTATCTAGATTCGATAATTCAAGTGTAGTCACGAAAGGGGAGGTAACACTCACCACATTCGCTAAAGGTGTCATCAAAGATACAAAGTTCCAGGTAGTAGATATGGAGATGACCTACAACATAATTCTTGGGAGGCCATAGATCCACGAAATGGATGCAGTACCTTCAACCTTGCATCAAGTTATTAAATTTCCACTGCCATGGGGAATCTATCAAATTCGTGGAGATCGACATACATCCAGGGCTATCAACTCCGTTGCAGATACAAGCACGCAAAATGAAGGTGAATAGCAACCACAAAAGGCAGTTGAGGTCACCACAACACAAACCTCAACTAAGCAAGGGCAAATAGATATAGATTCAAGGCTTGATACTATTCACGAACAAGAAGAAAATAAAAGTATCAAAACCACAATAGAAGAGTTGGAGCCTGTTGTGTTATTTGTTCAATGGCCTGATAGGAAAGTTTACGTTGGAGCTAATCTTAGCCAAGGAATTAGAGGAAAGTTAGTTGAATTTTTGAAAGCAAACGTGGAATGCTTTTCTTGGTCCCACTCTGACATGACAGGGATTCCACCGGAGGTGATGACTCATAAATTTAATGAAAATCCCTCGTACCCTCTAGTCAAACAAAAGAAAAGAAAGCAAGGAACTTTCAAGAATGAGGTGATTTTGAAGTCCAAAAATTGCTGAAAATTAATTTTATTCGTAAGGAAAAGTATTCTAACTGGTTAGCTAATACTGTTGTGGTTTCAAATAAGAACGGTAGGTGGCGAGTTTGTGTAGATTATACTGATCTTAATAAAGCTTGTCCTAAAGACTCTTTTCCACTACCACACTGTTAGGATTTATGCCCGTCACTAAAGGGGGGGTGAATAGTGCGGCACAAGAATATTAATAAATATTGCGGAATTAAAAATTGCAGGAATAAAATAAATTCGGTAATAAAAAAGCAAGGAAAGAACACACCGAATTTATCCTGGTTCACCACAACTTGTGATTAGTCCAGTCCCCGAGAGACTCTCTCGAGATTCCACTAACTCCGTTAAGCTTTCGGGTGCCTAACAAACCGTTACACTTGCTCGTAGATGTACACTCTATAAGACTTCAACTTGCTCGAGGATACTGCACCTCAAGACTTCAACCTTGCTCGTGGATACCACACCACAAGACTTCACACACTAAGACTTAGGGTACTTAGCGAACCCGACAATCAATGAGAAGATATGTTCTTCTCAAACACCTTTCTCTTTTACAACAAGAACTCTCTCAAAAGAGTAGATAAAGAGATACAAATTTAGCTCTATGAACAACTCAAAGTTGTCTCTCAAATGGCTCAACAAAAGCTCTAAAATGATGCTCAAATAATGTCAATATGTATATCAATATTGGGAGGTGTTGTGTGTTTAAAATCAGCTCAAAGACCTCTTTTTATAGGGGTTAGAGGGTGCAAGTCCGTTCCTTAATTGACAATCAATTATGCTGATTTTATGCAAGGATAATCGATTATTGGATTTGCATAATCGATTATCCCTTTACCGTTAGAAAATCGGAAGCAGATTCTGCTCACATATAATCGATTATATAGCCTGTATAATCGATTATTTTGGGGCAGAATTGAAAATTTCGGCAACGGATACATATAATCGATTATGCTCAAGTGTATAATCGATTATTCTATTCCAGAATTGAAGACTAACTTCAAAAATCATTTTAATCGATTATGCTCAAGTATATAATCGATTATTCTCTTCCAGAATTGAAAACTTACTTCAAAAACCATTTTGGTTAAAATGAAAACTTTAATATCATTTTGTTTGAAGTATTTGAAATATGTTTATGATAAATATGATTTAATAAAATGATTTAATGCATATTTATGATAACCTAATGTTGAGCCAAAAGACGAGATAACTTAAGCGTTGCTCTTACATTGGTTCTACCTAACGACCTACGCCTTAGGACTTCGGTCTTGAAAATTTGAGCTCGTCTTTGGCTTGCCTATGCAATTCCGTCATCAATATGTTTCTCGGTATTCAATCTTGATTGTTTGTCATATAATAACGTTGTTTGACACTTGACTTCATTGTTTGTCATTCATCAAAACCTATGCCTGAAAATCATGCTAATACAACCAATAGCGCACATATCGTAGATAGAATGATTTTCTATAATTTTCCCCTTTTTGATAATGACAAACAACAGGAGATATGCATATTTGATTCCCCCTAAATTCATGCTATATCTCAACGTGCAATTTATGCAAACAATTCAATGTAATTCCCCCTTAATTGAATATTCCCCCTCAATTAAAGCATACTAGAAGGTGAAGACATTTCCCCTTATTCGATGCATATCGCCTAAATTCATGCTATATCTCAACATACAATTTATGCAAACAATTCAATATAATTCCCCCTTAATTGAATATTCCCCCTCAATTAAAGCATACTAGAAGGTGAAGACATTTCCCCTTATTCGATGCATATCGCCTAAATTCTTCCTCCTTTTGGCATTAGCAAAAAGAGTATACCAATTGTTATTTAAATTATTGACGATACCAATTGTTAGAAAAAAAATCATATCAACATCAAATAATATCAAATGTTAGTAAAAGCATTCCAATCATAATAACGGTCATTTTTCGCAAATATACCAACTGTTATTTAAAAAGATATTCATCAAATCATTTAACAAAAAAATAATTGATACCAATTTGTTATTCAAAATAACACTTATCAAAACATGAATCAATAATTAATATCAATTGTTAGCACATATCAACTATTACGTTTTTATCAAAAATACGATAACTAACCGACTTTTCCCTCGATGCAATAAGGTTTCGTGCTTGGTGCATCTACTACGATATTGTAGTCTTCAAGCACACCTGCAAATGTACCTAAAAATAGGTTTTCGGTACCCAACTTCTTTTGGGTCCTTGGGGTTAGGCAAATAATAATCATAATCAAAATATGAATCTCTATGTTTAGCAAAACATACGGGTGCAATGTGTCCTACCCGGTTACAATAATGACATATAACGTTCGGGTTGTGCATATGTCTTGGTTGAGCCAAATGCGTTCTAGGTGATCTAAAGTTGTTATTCCTAGAAGCGTTGAAATTCCTAGAGCTATTTCTAGGTGATCTAAAATTATTCATTCTAGACTCATTAATAAAATTCTTAGAATTGTGTCTAGGTGGTCTAAAAAGATTAGTTTTAGACTTATTAACAAAAATCCTAGAATCATTTCTAGGTGGCCTAAAATGATTAATTCTAGGCTCATTAATAAAATTCCTAGAGTTGTGTCTAGGTGGTTTAACCTCATTTCTATCATCCTTTTTAATTACTTCACTTGTTTTAGAATCATTTACACTACATTTTTCTAGTGTATTTCTAAGTTCTACGTTCTCTATTTTCAAAGAGCTACAAGAAGAACAATTTGAACTTTGAACAATTAAAGAGGCTTCATTCATCTCCTAGATTTTATTTTTGAGATCGACATTGTCATTTTCCAAAAATCTATTTTCTTCTTCTAAAATTTTGATTTTATTTTTAAGAACAGTATTGTCATTTTCTAAAAGATCATTTTCTTTTAAAGAAGGTTTTTTTTCAAAATTTTTTTCTTGCAAAGAAAGTGTTTTCTCAAAAACTTTTTCATGCAAAGAAAGTGTTTTCTCAAGATCTTTTTCTTGCAAAGAAAGTGTTTTCTTCAAATCTTTTATGTTGGAAGCTTTAACAAATTCACCATATAGTTCATCATAGGCATTTTGTATTTCTTCAAACGAGTAAGAGTTAGAAATACTTACCTCTTCTTCTTCATTGGCCATGAGGCATAGTGCGACAGTTTCATCGCCCGAGCTGTCCGAATCCCATGTTACGCACCTATGGTGTTTCTTCTTTTTCTTGTCCTTTGATTTTGGATAATGTGATTTGGTGTGGCCAAGTTTTCCACAATTTTGACATGAAGGACTTGGTTCTTCCTTCTTTATTTCCTTCTTCATAAACTTATAAAACTTTTCAATTATATCATTGGAAGTAATAGCATCATCGTTTTCCGAGTCACTTACCTCTTCTCTTTTAGAGGATGAGGCTTTGAAGGCAATATTCGAATTACTTCTAAGATACGAATTAAGAATTGTGCTTTCATAAACTTTAAGATTACCTCGTAGTCCATCAATTGTGACGTCCGTGATTCCTATCGACTCTTGGATAGCATTTGCTTTGGAACGCCATTTGGGAGTGAGACTCCATAGGATTTTTCGAACTAGATCTTTGTTCGAGTATACTTTTCCGAGAGCATGAAGATCGTTGACGATCATTGAGAATCGTTCGAACATATTATCGATGTTTTCATCTTCCCTCATTCTAAAAAGTTCATATTCATGTGTTAGAAAATCAATTTTAGATTCTCGGACTTGAGACGTACCTTCATAAGTGATCTCGAGTTTATCCCACATTTCCTTTGCGATTGTGCAACAAGAGATTTTCCGATAGTCGTCCGGATTCACCGCACAAAATAGTAAGTTGACGGCCTTTGCGTTTCTTTCAACCTTCTTGATGTCCTCGGCATCATATTCATTTTCCTCCTTTGGAACCATGATTTCCCCAACTTTCTTTGTTGGCATTTGTTCACCTTTCTTGATGATTTGCCATAATCGAAAGTTATTTGATTGGATGAAGATTCTCATCCGCTCTTTCCAGTATGTATAATTTCTTCCATCAAAAAATGGAGGCCTCTCGGTGGAGTGTCCTTCGCTCATTATTCCTGCGTTCAATAATCTCAACAAAAAAATATATATCGCTCTCAACCGGGTAAGGCTTTCAGAGAGTTAGGCTCTGATACCAATTGTTAGGATTTATGCCCGTCATTAGGGGGGTGAATAGTGCGGCACAAGAATATTAATAAATATTGCGGAATTAAAAATTGCAGGAATAAAATAAATTCGGTAATAAAAATAGCAAGGAAAGAACACACCGAATTTATCCTGGTTCACCACAACTTGTGGTTAGTCCAGTCCCCGAGAGACTCTCTCGAGATTCCACTAACTCCGTTAAGCTTTCAGGTGCCTAACAAACCGTTACACTTGCTCGTAGATGTACACTCTAAAAGGCTTCAACTTGCTCGAGTATACCGCACCTCAAGACTTCAACCTTGCTCGTGATACCACACCACAAGACTTCACACACTAAGACTTAGGGTACTTAGCGAACCCCACAATCAATGAGAAGATATGTTCTTCTCAAACACCTT
This sequence comes from Nicotiana benthamiana, assembly GCA_034376525.1. Lineage (NCBI taxonomy): Eukaryota > Viridiplantae > Streptophyta > Magnoliopsida > Solanales > Solanaceae > Nicotiana > Nicotiana benthamiana. Next base: position 113,960,653 of record CM067324.1, read on the forward strand.
TCTCTTTTACAACAAGAACTCTCTCAAAAGAGTAGATAAAGAGATACAAATTTAGCTCTATGAACAACTCAAAGTTGTCTCTCAAATGGCTCAACAAAAGCTCTAAAATGATGCTCAAATAATGTAAATATGTATATCAATATTGGGAGGTGTTGTGTGTTTAAAATCAGCTCAAAAGACCTCTTTTTATAGGGGTTAGAGGGTGCAAGTCCGTTGCTTAATTGACAATCAATTATGCTGATTTTATGCAAGGATAATCGATTATTGGATTTGCATAATCGATTATCCTTTTACCGTTACAAAATCGGAAGCAGATTCTGCTCACATATAATCGATTATATAGCCTGTATAATCGATTATTTTGGGGCAGAATTGAAAACTTCGGCAACGGATACATATAATCGATTATGCTCAAGTGTATAATCGATTATTCTCTTCCAGAATTGAAGACTAACTTCAAAAACCATTTTAATCGATTATGCTCAAGTATATAACCGATTATTCTCTTCCAGAATTGAAAACTTACTTCAAAAACCATTTTGGTTAAAATGAAAACTTTAATATCATTTTGTTTGAAGTATTTGAAATATGTTTATGATAAATATGATTTAATAAAATGATTTAATGCATAATTATGACGACCTAATATTGAGCCAAAAGACGAGATAACTTAAGCGTTGCTCTTACATTGGTTCTACCTAACGACCTACGCCTTGGGACTTCGGTCTTGAACATTTGAGCTCGTCTTTGGCTTGCCTATGCAATTCCTTCATCAATATGTTTCTCGGCATTCAATCTTGATTGTTTGTCATATAATAACGTTGTTTGACACTTGACTTCATTGTTTGTCATTCATCAAAACCTATACCTGAAAATCATGCTAATACAACCAATAGCGCACATATCGTAGATAGAATGATTTTCTACACACACATAGATCAACTGATTGATGCGACTGCAGGTCATGAGCTATTAAGCATTTAGATGCATATTCAGGTTATAATCAGATTAAAATGGATCCAGGATATGAGGAAAAAATTCATTCATAACAGACATGGAGATTTATTGTTATAAGGTAATGCCCTTTGGTCTAAAGAAACCAGGTGCAACTTATCAAAGGTTAGTTACCAAAATATTTCAAGAACATTTAGGAAAAACTATGGAAGTATATATAGATGATATGCTTGTTAAAACTCAGTATTCAAAGGGGTATCTCATTTATCTGATACATTTTCAATTTTGTACAAATTTAATATGAAGTTAAACACCGAGAAATGTGCATTTGGTGTTGCATCAGGTAAGTTTTTGGGTTTTCTTGTTTCCAATCATGGTATTGAAGTAAATCCTGTACAGATTAAGGCCATTGAAGAAATCCTCTATATACTTCCAAACAAGAAAGAAGTTCAAAGGTTAACAGAGAGAATTGCCGTTTTAGGGAGATTCATTTCTAAGTCATCAGAGAAATGCTTTAAATTCTTCTCGGCTCTTAAAAAGCAGGATCATTTTGAATGGAATGAAGAATGTCAACATGCACTCACGAATTTGAAAACGTACTTTCAAATCATCCCTTACTGGCAAAACTAAAGGCAGGGGAAAGACTACTTATTTACCTTGCCATTTTGGAAGTAGCGGTAAGTGTTGTATTGGTCGGAAGGAGCAAGGTAAACAATCCCCCATCTATTATGTTAGTAAATATTTGTTACATGTAGAGACGCGGTATCCTTCGTTAGAAAAACTTGCACTTGCCTTAATCATGGCATCTAGGAAGTTAAGACCTTATTTTTAATGTCATCCTATTATTGTACTAACTGCTTACCATTTACGAAATATATTGCATAAACATGAGTTATCAGGTAGATTGGCTAAGTGGTCTATAGAGCTAAGTGAATACGAAACCACCTATCAACCTAGGAATGCTATAAAATCACAAGTATTAGCTAATTTCGTGGCTGATTCTAGCCAGGGTATGCAATTAGAAGCAGAAAAAGAATTATAGGTATTCAATGGAGCTAACCTAGAAACTTGGAATTTATTCACTGATGGTTCATCTAATGTAAAATGTGCAGGCTTAGGAATTATTTTGGTACCACCTACGGGTGAAACCATTCGACAAGCTATTAAATGTAACTCCATAACTAACAATGAAGTGGAGTATGAGGCTGTGATTGTAGGTTTAGAATTGGCACGAGAACTTATCATAAATGAGATTATAATCAAGAGTGATTCAAAACTCGCGGATAATCAAATGTTGGGGACTTATATAGCCAGGAAACGAGGATGCAGCAGTACCTAGAAAAGGTACGGGAATTGATAAAGCAATTTCAAACTTGGAAAGTTACACAAATACCAAGGAATGAAAATGTTGAAACGGATTCTTTAGCTAACCTTGCGTCAGCGGATGATGTGGCAAGCGATGCAAACGCCTCAGTTATACATTTGTTTCACTCAGTTCTCGAACCTAATAAGAATGAGGTAAATTTTAATAGTTTAACTTGGAATTGGAGAAACGAGATTCTTGCTTTTTTGCAGTATGGTACCGTTCCTGATGATAAGAATAAAACCAATGCGCTTCAAAAAAGGCTGCTCGGTACTGCTTAAAGCGAGGTAATTTATATCGTACCATCGCAAATGGAGTATGTAACGATAGAAATACACGAGGGGCACTGTGGGAATCACGCAGGAGGAAGATCATTGGTAAGAACCTTAATTCGGGTTGGTTATTACTGTCCTAAAATGGAAGAAGAAGTAGAAATTTTTGTGGCTAAATGTGATAAATACCAGAGGTACGGTAAGTATATGCATAGATCTGCAAATTTATTACATCCGGTCATTGTGCCATGGCCATACATGAAATGGGGAATGGATATAGTAGGACCATTACCACAAGCAAAAGGACAAGTAAAGTTTCTGCTCGTACTTACTGATTATTTTACTAAATGGTTGGGGGCAGGAGCAATTAAACAGGTGCGAGAAAAGGAAGTCAAAGATTTTATTTGGCGGAATATCATATGCCGATTTGGTGTACTAAAGGAAATCGTATGTGATATTGACCCTCAATTTATTGGAGCTCAAATCACAAAGTTTTTCAGAGTTGACAAATTAAACGGAATATGTCTACACCTTATCATCCAGTGGGTAATGGGCAAGCAGAATCAAAAAACAAGGTTATTATCAACAAAAGAAGCGATTAGAGAAATCAAAAGGTAGCTTGCCTGAAGTGTTACCTGGAGTTTTATGGGGATATTGCACAACTGCAAAAACGAGTACAGGAGAAACACTGTTTTTATTGGTTTACGGAGCTGATGTTTTAATTCCAGTTGAGATAGGAGACCCAAGCACTTGATTCACACAAACGACGCAAAAATCTAATGACGAGGAGATGCGGGTCAATCTAGATTTACTTGAAGGGAGGAGAGAAGCTGCATTAATAAGGATGGCAGTATAAAAACAAGTCATAGAACTATATTACAACAAGAAAGCATGCCTTAGATTCTTTAAAGTTGGGGACTTCGTGCTTAAAAAGGTTTTTCAATCTGCAAGAGTAGCCAACGTGGGTAAATTAAGTCCTACTTGAGAAGGACCCTATAGAGTCCGTGATATTGCAGGAAATGGAGCATATGAATTAGAGACATGGATGGCAAAATACTACCTTCACATTGGAATTCTATTCATTTAAAGAGATATTACTTCTAAGGAATACCCATGGTCAAGCAAAAAACTAGCATGTACTAAATGATGAGTTATGACCTGTAAGGCACACAGAATAACCTAAACTTTTGGCCTAGGGTTACAATATTCTGATAGAAATTCAAACGGGTTAAGAATTCTTCATCTATAATCGCACCTCCGAGTCCCATATGTTTTTCCTTTTCAGGAAAATGACCAAATGAGAGAAACAATCAAGTGGTCGAGGCTTCATACTTCAACACTCAAATATTTGGAGGACGACATAATATACACAAGTATGTATAAAGAAGGCAAAGAAGATTGAAGGAAAATCAAGCCTGAAAAAGTCAAGTACAGAGTAAATATCACACAAAGTCATGAGCCACGGCTAAAGAAAACATTAATGTAGTTAGGGTAAAAGCTATGTACTAAAGCAGGTTATAAAGAAAATCCTTGCGTTTATTATTCTGAAATGGGTTATAAAGAAAACCCTCGTGTTTATTATTTTTGCTAAAAATACTTTACAAGGAAAACAGTTATGAGAAAGTTATAGATGTACCGTAAAAACATGTAAAGAATTATTCAAAACTTGTCAAGTATTATTCAAAACTTATCAAAGTTATTTCAAATAAACATGTGTGTTCCTATTTCTTTTATCGTATGATAAAACCATTATGAAGTTGAGACGTCTTTTTCATTAAGTGTCGAAATATAAAAGGGCCCTCTTTTATGAAACTCATGCTTAAGTTAATTAGCCATGATACTAACAGAAGCATTTTTATAGGACAAAAATGCAAAATTATTCTGTCCTTAAAAAGAAAAAGGCAAGAGTAAACATAATAGAAGTTTGAAATACTGACATGAAGAACTTCTTAATAAAAAAAAAACTTAAGACTAAATACAAACTTAGTCATAAAACTAGAAATTATTTATACAAATTTCCCCGTAAAAGACTTGGGGACTTGCGTTCCAAAACCAACCCTCAAATGAAGCTAAGGGTTTGATTATAATTTTCTAAAATAAACCCTCAAATGAAGCCAAAGGGTTTTAACATAAATTTCGAAAGTGGTACCTGCAAAAAAGAAGGAATTCAAGACAAAGTAAATTTTTCACTAAGAATATGAGGGAACGGAAGAAGATGCATCAACAACAACGGGCTCAACTTGGACAGGAGCATCAATGGTTGTGGGTTGATCTTGATTCGCAGCAACAGATTCAACTTGGGCAAGAGCTTCATCAGATGCGGTTTCAACTTGGCTTGCAGCAGTAGGTTCAATTGGGCTCAAAGAAGATGTAATACCCGTATGGGCTTCAACCACGGGAGCTTCAATCTCGGGAGAAAGAAAGTCCTGTGTTTGCTGAGCTTGTTCAATGGTTTCATTAACCTTAGCTAATTATGACCCCAGGTCAAAGTTTTTTTGACCAGCTTTAATTAGGATATCACGACGTGAATTCAAAAGAACCCAACTTACCTCAACATAAAATTTTTCTTCAAGGATCTCATAATCCTTTTCCCAAGTAGCAACTTCATTCTCGAGCTCTTCATTTTCGGCCAAGGCGAAATTATAAAAAGCTTGAAGAGAAGCATGGGAGCTCTCTAAATTACGTACCTTATCAGTAGAGACTCGAAGATCTTCTTGTGCTTGAGTTAAGTTTTGTACGAGCTCTTCAGCATAAACTTCTTTTTGATTCAACAGAGCCTTCAATGCCATGTTCTACTCGCTAGCTTTAGATAGCTATTCTGAAAAGGAGGATTCAAGGCGTTCTTTTTCTTTTTTTGCTTGGCTTAAGGAAGCCTTAATAACCGCTAGCTCTGAATTTAATGCTCGTACCTGCTGCTCTAAGGTACTCCTGCTCTCTTGTAAATCCTCCATGTTAATTTGAGCACTGTTAAATTGTTCCTTCCATTTGATTGCTTCCAACTGAGAATCACGTGCAACCTTATCTGAATCACGTGCTACCTTCTCTAAGAGGGAGATTCTGTTCATTAGCTCTATACCGATTAGATTGGCCTAAGAAAAAATAAAGGGAAATAAGAATCCCAAAGATAGAAATTTTTACAAAGTAAAGAAGAGAAAGAAGGAAAATACCTTCAAAGTGGCATGCACTATGTCATTCAATAGAGACGGGCAGCTATGACGTTTTGCTTTCTCGATTGGGCTAATTAAAGGCTCCAGCCAACCGTCTGCCTGACCTGATTTCCTTAAAAGGCTGTTGTCAGCAGGAACTTTAATAGTTATGCTCATCATCGCAGTACTTCTACTTGAAGAGCCCACCTCCGTATGATGAATGATAGGTGGGGGAATTGTCAAATGAGGAGTGGTGTAAGGATTAAAAACAGTAGAGAGAGGAACAGAAACAATTAGGGCAGGTAAGGAAAGAATCACAGGCGCGGGAGTTGGAAAGGAAGATAAGGGAAGTTCATTTAAAACAGGCCCTAAATTTCCACTATCAAAACCACTAATAAAAAGTTGATCAATAGAATCACGAGTATTATAAGGAGTGATATCATCATCAGGAATAATAATTGGGGTATCACCAAGCTCGGTACGAGAAAGACGAGGTGAGAATTCAGCTTCTTCATCAGAGACGATACGTCTTCTAGATCGTGGTCTCGTCACTAGGGAGCCTCTTCAGAAGCTTTTCCTTTTGCAGAAGAAGAACCCAAGACTATTTCTCGGGCTAAAGAAGTACGGGTACCTGAAGAGTCGTGAGAGGCTGCAACTACTTCATCAGTAACTCCACGAATAGCAAATCCTGATAAAAAGAAGGATGAAAGCTAGAACAATAAAGGAAAATATTTATATACGTGAAAGATAAAATAGAAACTCTTACCATGAGTCTTTACTTTTCAACCATAATAGTTGGAAAGGTTTTTCCAAAACCTACCCTCTATTGGAGCGGTCTTCAGTAACTTTTCTATACAACCACGGAAGTTGGGCACATCCTCTACAAATTCCATGGTTGCTAAGAAAAGAAAAGAAGCGATATTAGAGAAATTAATAAACTTGATGGAAAAAGGCACGAGAAGGATATAAAACTTACGTGCAAAATTTCACTTCTCAGGGAAAGGAACGTCACACTTCACCCACTAAGCCAGTAGTGGGGGCAGCAACAAACCGAACATACCAGTCACGATCTTTGTCATCTTGAGGACTCACTAAAACCCTCTTGCTCCTGGCCTCTAGGGTAAAAATGCCATTGTGGAAAAGCTTAGGGGAGTAGAGGTGAATTAGGCGAGGAAAAGTAAAGCCAGCATCTGCCATGTTTGTGAGGTGCCTCAAACATGCGACAACCCTCCATACAATTTGTGACGACCCAATGGGTCATTGCCGTAATTATCCCTTTTTTGTGCTTCTGAGGCCTTGAAAACCCCTTCTTTGGTTGCCTAGATTTGCATGCGCAGTCCAGGCGCAGAGCCAGAAATTTTTTATGTGGAAATATCTGAATTCTGTGTTAAAACTATGAATTTTGATACTAATAATGCTATAGTTGACTTAGGTCAACGTTTTGGGTAAACGGACCCGGACCCATGATGTGACAGTCCAAGAGGGTCCGTAATGAAATTTAGGACCCGGTCGTATTACCGGAATCGAAATCCGAGGTCCCAGGCCCGAGTACGGAGTTTTTCTGTGAAATTGCTTTCGAAAATGCTTAAGGAAAATTAGAAATGAAAATGTGATCCAACGTGATGGTATCGTGCTCGTATTTTGGTTTCAACGCTCGGTACAAGTCGTAAATGGGCATTAAGCGCTATCTGTAAACTTTGGTTGAAAACGGACGTCGTTTGACGTGTTTTGGACTAAAATTGGAAAGTTTGAAAGTTTTAAACTTTGAAATGAAAATCATGAGTTTTGGAGGTTGATTCTTTGATTTTGATGTTATTTTGGCGATTTGATCGCACGAGTAAGTCCGTAGGATGTTTTTGAGGTTGGTTGCATGTTTGGGTTGGAGTCCAGAGGGCTCGGGTGAGTTTTGGATAGGTGTTAGGCTCATTTGAAACATTTTTAACTGCCGGCGTCTGCAGTCTTCACATTTACGAAGACTTATTCGCAAATGCGAACCTCCCCCTTTTTCCTGCTTCTTCGCAAATGCGAGAAATAATCTCGCAAATGCGACATTTCTTTGTTTGGCCAGTCTACGCAAATGCGACTTCTTTCTCGCAATTGCGATCCCCATCTTTGCAACCAGACTTCGCAAATGCGACGTCAAATCTCGCAAACGACTACCACGCCTAAGCCATTGGTTCGCAAATGCGATGCCCGTCCCATTTGTGCCTTCTTCGCAATTACGACTTTCTTTATCGCAATTGCGATCAAAATATCATAACTGCGACATCTGCAAATGTGCAACTTATACTTAAACAATTTCAAGCTTCACTTTTCATATTTTCATAAACCCAAAACCTCCATAGGCGATTTCTCTCGAACCCCTTCATCCCCAATCCACTTGTAAGTCAACTTTTACTAGTGTTCTTCAATCTTCATCATCTTCTAACATGATTTGATCTTTAAATCAAAGCTTTCATGGTTAAAAATGGGGATTTGGGGCTAACCTAGGTTGTCATAAAATTGGGGATTTTGACCTCAATTAGGGGTCCGATTTCAAAACAAATTGCATATATGAACTCGTGGGGAAATGGGTAACCCGATTTTGGTTTGAACCTCGAGTTTTGACCACGTGGACCCAGGGGCATTTTGGGAATTTTTGGGTAAAACTTTGGGAATTTCATTTTTAGGCATTCAAATTGATTTAACTAGAATTTGTTAATACATTTCAGTAAATTATGGTTAGATTCGATTTGTTTTGAAGTAAATTCGAGGGGTAAAACTATTCTAGAAGCGTGAGTTGAGTTGGAAGCTTTCGAGGTAAGTGTTCGATCTAACTTTGTCTTGAGGGAATAGGATTAGGTTGTTAATTGCTATGTGCTATGTGGAGTCGGTGTATAGGTATAGTGACGGTTAACTATGCTCCCGAGTCGAGCATGACCGTGTTGTCATTTGTTATTAGAATTGTGAAAGAAGTGAACAATTGGGATAAATTCTTGTTATAAGAGCTATGAAGTGAAAGATGAGAAGAAAATGAACAAGAGATGAGTTGTTGGTGTTTTTCCCTTACCGGCACTTGTTGTTATACTGTTTCCCTTGTCTGGACTTGTTGTTAAACTGTTTCTCTTGCCGGGACTTGTTGTTAAATTGTTTCCCATGCCGGGACTTGTTGTTGCATTGTTCTCCTTTGCCGGGATGATTAAATCTTGTTGTTTACTCTGTTTCCCATTAATTGTGATTATTGTTTGGGTGAGGAGGAGTGATAAAGCACGATAGGTGATGCCGTGTACTTATTGATTTCCTCCACAAGATGGAGTGGTACTTATTGATTTCCTCCACAAGATGGAGTGGTATTTATTGATTTCCTCCACAAGGTAGAGTGGTATTTATTCCTCCATAAGATGGAGTGGTATATATCGATTTCCTCCACAAGATGGAGTGGTATATATTGATTTCCTCCACAAGATGGAGTGGTATTTATTGATTTCCTCCACACGATGGAGTGGTATTGATTGGGTGAGGACGAGAGTAAATGGGTGGTGCCGTGCAACGTGGTTTTATTGGTCTTACCTTACTGGTGTTCCTTATTCCGTTTTCCCTTTATTAGTTGTTGTTTCATTGGATTCTCTTATTTAAATGCTATCTATTCAGTTCCGTCTCTTTATTGTAGAAGTTAATTGAACATCTATTCCCCCTACATGTCCCCTCCCTTTTTGTTGTTTAAAATCTTGTTTTCCTTTTCCATTATCGTATATATCAGTACATGTCGTATATGGTAGGTCTGTTTAGCCTCGTCACTACCTCGCCAAGGTTAGGCCGGACACTTACCAGCACATGGGGTCGGTTGCGCTGATACTACGCTTCTGTGCCTTTTGTGCACAGGTCAGGACCCAACCTACGGACCGCATCTATAGCCTGGGAGTGATCCTTCAGTCCAGAGGCTTTGAGGTAGTTCGCGGGCGTTCGCGGGCCCCGAGTATCCTCTAACTTTCCCTTTCAGTTTGTTAAATTGTATCAAACAGACATGCTATGTACTTCTTTCAGACTATTAATTTTAGCACTCTTTAGTTGTCCGTGAGCAGTGACACCAGATACTGGGTAGAGATTGGTTGTTAGTTTTCCGCATATTTTTTTCGTTATTATTATTAGACGCCTTCCGCATGTTTTAACTAATTATTTTAGCATTTAATTTGTTTTAGATTTAAATTTTCTGGAAATGTTTATAAGGGTTGGCTTGCCTAGCTTCGACAGTAGGCGCCATCACAACTCCTGATGGTGGGTAAATCCGGATCGTGATACAATTGGACCAATTTGACCCAAGGAGACATTGAAAAAACACCAAAAATATAGAATGACCGGGTCAATGGCTGGTTTGTACCCTAGAGTGAAAGGGTATGTATAAATAAAAGAGAATCAAATCATGTAAGAAGTGATCCTTTGATTTGGATTAGGAATGATAATGGGAAAATCATTGCTCCAGTGACAGTCTTTACGAACTACAAGAGCTATATTTTATGTAATTTGAGTGGGGAAAGCATGGGCACGATCTAAAGTGGCAACTTGGTTCCTAAGAGATTCCCTATCATGGTAAAAAGATAGTTCTGTTGGGACTATCTCTTCAACTAAAGGCTCACGTAAGGGCTCAGAGGGTTCTTTGTTCCTAGAAGAAGACCTTTGAGAAAGGGAACTGTGAGCACGGGATTTTTGCCTCGCTTGACATATTCCTATAAAATTCATCAAATTAGGACTTTTCTTTTGATATTTGAATTTTAGGAATTAATTGTATGATTCTGTGTTTATTTGCATTTTTCTTGATTTTTTAGAAATTAGTTGTATGATTTTGTGTTTATTTGCGTCTTTCTTTTATTATTTGAATATTTAGGATTTATTTTGTGTGATTTTGTGTTTGTTTGAATGTTAGGAATTAATTACATAATTCTGTGCTTATTGCATGTTGCATGTTTTAATTTGCATAGTTCATAAAAATATAAAATAGCACGGTTGCATTTAAGATTTAATTTTTGCATGTTTAGTTAATATTGAATGAAAAATAACAAAATTGGTTATACCTACATTGTTTAATTTTCTTTTGAATTTTAGAATTCAGGTTATTTTAGAGGTTAATTAGTTTATTTTATGGAAGATAAAATCTATTTTGGTTTATTTCTATTTCTATTTTTAAATCTGAGAAAAAAAGAGAACAAATAAGTGTATAAGCTTATGTCTTCTATAAGGCCATAATTTGGGCCACAATTTAGAGCCCGAAACCATAAACCCACTCAAACAGACCCAAGCCCGACCCCTTGCCCGGTCCAAAACCCCAGTTGCCCAAAACGACGTCGTTTGACGTCCGTTGATCTCGATCGTCCATGCCCTTTGATCCAATGGCTCAGATTGAGCCTCACATTTTAAATATAATTGTCTGAACATATGCCTAACTTCAGAGACCACAGTCATTCTCCTCGTACTATCCTTAGCCTGTGTAACGCCACCATACAACCACCTTACAACTACCAACATTCTCTTCCGGCCGGAAATCGCCGGCGGCGGTGGCGTAACTCCAATGACCTCCCAAATTACATCCCGGAATCCCCATCGTCTCCTCTTCACAACCCTCCTAAGATCGCCCCTCGAAACCCCGTGAAACTTGTCAAATATCTGTTCAAAGCCTGGCAGCTCCGCCGTCTACGGCGGCGCTCGATGGCCAACAGCTCCCAAAGTTACACCCCACACTCCCCTTACTCCCCTCTTTCTGACCCTAGAATCAGTCACATTCGAACATATCCCCAACCCTTCGAATATTCATTAGAAGTGGGCAGCTCCGCCATGCACGGCGGTGACCAACCTCCAATGGCTTCCAGGCCATCACCACCCACCCCTGTGGCCCTCCTCTACCTAAAAACACACCCATGCCTCTTCAAATAACCCTAGACCCATCCAATTTTGAAACCAACCATGACCTAGTTTTGAGATTGATCCTTGGAAGACCGTTTGAGTTTTGAAACGGAGTCACACGTTTATTTTGGCCAAAAAACAAACCTGTGACTCCGCTTGGAGGCTCAAATTGATCTTAACGAAGTTTAATTGAAGAAAACCAGTAAGTTCACCTCAATCTTAATTTGTTTTTCATTTTATTCTGTTTTTTATTTTCTTTCCTAGTTTAGCAATTAAGTTTGACTTTATTTCTTTTTTTTTTTTTAGTTTAAATTGAAAATGACATCGTACTAGATTTCTGATTATTTTTGCAATTTTGCATTCCTCATTAGGGTAGTTTATTTCCTGTATAGAATGACCCTGATTATTAGACCTTATGTGATTTCCTTTTATTAGTTAGAAGTTCTGAAAGTACATGAATAATTTGCCTCAGTCATGGCCTGGATTCTATTTAGGTCTCTAATTCCTTGTTAAAGTACAATTTGGGTTTTGGTGTTAGTAAGCTAATTAGTAGTTAGAGTGTAGGTTAATATAGCTTTGGCTAGTTCCTTTTAATGTCTTAATTTCAGTCTGTTTACTCAAATCTCGATTAGTAATTAGTTGATTAGTCATTAAGTTTTAGACCTTCAATTCATGGTTCAAGTATATTTAGGTTTTGGTAATAGCTGTTAGCTAGAAAATGGCTTAAGATTAGTTAAGTAAACAAGTAATTTCAAGGTACTAAGGGGGTAATACAGGGATTTAGTTTGGTTCTGTTAATTTCAGAATAAAATAGGGGTAAAATAATTAGTCTATAAATAGAAGACAATGCTAGAATCCTTTAGACCCTTCTAGAAGGGGACCTTAGTTTAAAATCAGTAGTTTTAGCGCAATGACTTGGCTAACAATTCAGAAAATAAGGGACTATTTGAATAAAATCTGGAAATTGAAAGGGGGACCTTTAGTTAAAAACAAAATAAAGGGTTGCCCTAGCCTTTGGCTATAAAAGGACCACAAATCATTCAAAAAAAGAGGTTGGACAATCTGAAATATCTCAAAAATTCCCAGAAATATGGAAGTTTAAAACAATCCAGAAAATTCCTAAATAAAGTCCAGTAGTAAAAATACTTCAAAACCCATATCTGGATTCATTTCTTATAATTCCAATCAAAAGAAAACACTAGAAATGTTGCTTAGTCTAAACACTTGAAAGTTTTCCTTCAAAATTTAGGCATTTAGAGCTTCAAAACCAACAAAAATTCAAAAAAAAAAAGTACTATTCCATTGAAGGCTAAGTGGATGTCAAATTCTATTTGTTGGATTTACAACGTTTAGTTTAGGTTTGATTTTGGAAATTTTTGGAGGTTCCCTGGTTTGGTTTAAAGTTGCTTTGAGGTTAATGAAGGGATGATTTGGTTCATTTTGGGGATGGGTACAAATCTGGGCTGTTAGATTGGTTCTACTACTGTGTTGCTATTGTTTCAACTGCTGGTGCCTAAAATTGCTGCTAACTTCCCTTTCTTCTTATTGCATTTCAATTTCCAGGTACATTTCTTAAGCTCAACCATATAGAAAACAAGTTTGAGACGTGAAATGAAGTTGTTGCGCTCAATTATTTTTAGATCTGTTATTTAAATTTCAAGTAGCATTCGATTTGTTTAAATGTTAGATGTAAATAACTCTAGGACTATGTTGGACTGTTTTGAACCGTGTGTACTGTTTATTTTGGATTATTTTGAATGTTAGCAAGATGAAAAATAGTATTCTTAGATCCTCATTGTTTAACTAAATGATGGAGATAATATGCATGCACCTATTCAAATTCGAATAGAAAATTTGTCAGTTTGGGTGTTGGGTTTCAGCATGTTTACTCACAAGTGAGAAAAATCACATTTCAAAAAAAAGATCCTGGGTTTGAAGACCCCTGTTTTAAGACTCAAAATTGCGCATTTATCCTGTTAGATATTTTGGGAGTTTTAAGATAGCAAAACACAAGTGTTAACAAAACGATTTGGAGTGGTTGTAGTATTGTGATCTATGGAATGCTATCCTTGTTCCATGAATAAAGGTAATTCTGTTCTCGTAGGATTCTAGGCTCAAACGCCGGGCCCAAACCGTTGAAATTGAAATGCATATGAAAAATATACTTCCTGGGCTTGCTTCCTTCAATAATGAGCCCATGTGCAAAAGTCAGCAACTAAAGCATGCTGAAATATGCAGCCTGAAACTGATTTAATATAGTGATGTAATGCTTTTGGTGGTAGGTCAATAATATGCTACTTAGTTAGAGCATCTTCTTTTTAGAGACAATACATGATAGAAAATCTTAATTTGCTTTAGAACCGACCTTTAAAAGAATAAAACGAGGTGCGCCGCATCGAATTGAATTCACAAATTGCATGGTCCTCCTTAAATATGCATATCAAAATACTTAGAAGTTCGGGACATGCCGTTTAGCGAATTTCACGGTGTTCTCACAAAGATAATAAATGCGTCAGTCGCTTGTAGGCACGTCTTTAATAATTATATCTCCCTAAATATGGGTGCACATTTATGTGACCCAAATCCAAATCCCCAAAAAGTTGAAATGTGTCAAAAATCACGGGTACATTTAAGTGACGTAGTTCGAGGCATGTTTTAACGGCATTGCAATTCTCTTTAAAAATAATAATAAAAATGGTTAAAAGATTAAAAAATACACATAGGTTCATAATTGTAAAATCAGATAATTTAGACCAAATATAACAGTTGAGCGACCGTGCTAGAACCACGAAAACCGGGAATGCCTAACACCTTCTCCCGAGTTAACAGAATTCCTTACCCGGATTTCTGGTTCACAGACTGTTAAACAGAGTCATTCTTTCCTCGATTCGGTATTCTAAACGGTGACTTGAGACACCATAAATCTCCCAAGTGGCGACTCTGAAATCTCTTAAATAATTGAATCTCGTTTCGATTGTCCTTTTTATTGGAAATACTCCCTTATCTACGCCCTTCACCGGGTTGTAGTAGCCCAAAAGGAGGTGTGACAAGAACCTCTAGTTCTAGAAGAGGGACCAGAACTAGGAGAAGGTATGGATGTGCTACCACCACGAGCAGACCCTAAGCTACAAAGTCTACCACCTCTTCTATGCCTAATGGGGGCGTTGGGGAAGTTATCTAAAATAGGAGTTCTCCTGGGGTTAGGCTTTGGTAAAGTCATGGCGAAGAAGATTAAAGTGAGAAAGAAGTGAATAGATATTTGAAGAATTGAAGTGTTCAATAAGCTTTATGTGGTAAAAGACAAGGGAAAAAATTATATTTATACTGATAGGCAACCAGCAAAAGGAAAAGGTACAATGATGGAAGGACCATAATAATGATAACTGGCACTTCGAGAATAGTAGAGCCGTAGGAAAGCCTTGAAAAGGGCTGCAAAACTGCAGAACCAATGCAAAAATAACTCGTGTACAGAGCATTAAATGGAAGCGTCAATTTTGTCATAGCATTAATGGTGACAAGAATTCTCTTTTAAAGAAATTCACTTCCCAACTATTGAACTGATGAATAAATGGAAAGTGGGGGGGCTATCTATATTGGAAAAAATTGTATTTAAGGAAACGTGTCAAGATACAAAGATTGATAGAATGGTCAAAGAATTACAGCTAACCAAGAGGCACGAGCTGCAACAGGTACAAGCAAATGACAGGAGAATAGGCACAGGTAGTTATTCAAATAACTTAGCTTCCGTACCTATTAAAGTCATTTATATCTGAGGGTCAAAAGTAATGAATCTGATAATAAAAAAGAGTGCAGATATGGCTGGACATTAAATATGGAATATGTTAGGGAATTTGTATTGAATGTAATGATTATGTAATGTAGCATTCAATGTCTTTAATCACTCATAATAGCCTCATTATGATTCAGGCAAAACGTATATCTCTAGGATACCTATAAAAGGGAGACGTCTGATCAATTGAGGACACAAAATCATTGGAATATATCTTGGTTTACTTGTTTTTCTCTTGAAATACTCTTTTGCCACTTAAATTATTTCATTTTATACATTCTTTTGATTCTCAGTAACTCGTGTTCTTCTAAATTTTAGCTTTGACTAAAATCTCATTTTTTGGCTAAACAGTTACAACTGTTTGAACTGATTGTGAGACCTCTTGTAAACACAAACATCAAGAAAGTACAATTGTGAAATTTGAAAAATAACAATAACAGTCATCCAGTAAAATCCCATAAAGTGGGGTTTGTGGAGGAAAATATATATGTGGACCTTACTCCTACCCTGATGGGGTAGAGATGCTATTTCTGATAGACCCGCAATTTAGGAAGACGGAAATAAAACAAAAAGAGACAATTCATTAATAATTTCAATAAAAACTGCAAAAATAATAAACAGAAGCATAAAAATTAAAAGATAAAGTAATCAGTAGTTAAGGCCCGAGGCTAAATATCTTAAAATGTGACTATTTGGAAATCCAGAATGGTTTTGAATAAGTGAAAACAAGTTATCTTAAAATCCCTGAATTCATCTTTGCAACGTAAATCCTTTTAGAGTGATTTACTACAACTTGTTTTTAACTTGAAATTCTAAAGAGGTTCACTATTTATACCTCATATTAATTTAAGGTTATTTAGAGTCATTGGGACTGAGACACGACCAAAATCTCTATGGGAGGCAGCAGCAGGAAATTTTTTGCAATGGGTGAACGTTTGACAAGAGGGGTTTCTAATGGTAAGCAACCCCCATTTCCAATTGAGAGGTTGTGAGTTCGAGTTTCCCCAAGAGTAAGGTGGAAAATTCTTGGAGGGAAGGATGTCGGGGGTCTATTTGGAAACAGCCTCCCTATCCAAGGGTAGGGATAAGATCTGCGTACATACTACCCTTCCCAGACCCCACTAAGTGAGATTATACTGGATTGTTGTTGTTGTTGAGCGCTTGACAAAGTAATGGCGCGTGTTGGTAGAAAGCCCACAGGTCGTGAACTTCTTTTCCCGGGGAAGAAGCAATGGCGGTGTCTATATTCTAAGTTATTTTGTGGGTTCTTAGTTAAGGTATTTACACAAACAAATGAAAGAAACAATGATATCCTTATTACAACAAATTACTGAACTAAAACAAATAAATATAACTATTATGGGATATGTTTTGCCAAAATAAACTCATCCTACTGATTGCTTCCGTAGTGAAATTAATCCTCTTTTTTCATCAACCTATATTCGATTTTGTCAATTTAACAAAGCGCTAGTGAATTTTCTGTTGTTTGAATATAACAGATAAAAGTCAGAATATATAATACAAAGAATTTGTTTAGTTTTATTTTTATTTAATAAATATTTCAGTTTTTACAGAGATCTCTTTGGGGATCACTGTTGATAATTAACTCCGCCATCCATATGAAATTAAATCCTAATTGTGAGGTGTTCATTTTGGTTTGACGGTGCCACATCAAATTTAATAAATACAAAAGATTATAAATGTCGAGACAGGAAATTAAATGAAAGTACGAATTCATGAACCAAATTTTCTATCAAAGATTATATGATTGTCGGACAATCCTAAGTCATATCCATAAATGAGATGTCATGTCATTTTGAAGTCAATTTTAATACTACTAATTTAATTATGCTAATAAGCCGCTGAAACTTGTCTCTTTGTTTGGATAGGAATCTGAAACTATACACAAGGGCTGTTACCAATTATGTCATCATGTCACATTTAGAAATGGTGTAGATAAGAAGAAATAATTATATTTTTTGGATGATTTGATATACAAAATTACAAATAAAACATTATAAATAATTCACCTTTAATTTTAAATATTAGCAGTAACATTTTAAAGTTGTCTTTGGAGGAATTATTAATGAATATCATACTTTGCAAATTGGCTAAGAAAATAAATCGTCGTAATATAAAGGAAATTCCCAGTATAAATTATACCGTATAGTAGTAGAGGTGATTAAAATTTGGGTTTTTTTCTGTTTTAACCCGCATAAAAAATTATGTATATTATATAGCCAAATATATATATATAATTTATATAATTTTTTGTGTATAACATATATAATGCATATATACACAAAATAATTTTTTCTACTATTATTTTAAGAGCGTTTATATAGTGATACTTTTCCTCGAAAATTGGCTAATGTCAAGGATCGAATACCAAATTTAGTACTCTTACATTTTTTTTATTAATCCTTTGTTAGAGTTTCTAGCTCCACAGGGCTAGTCAAGCGTGCTTATTATTGTAAATTAAATATTAAGTCATTTATTGTACTTATTGTCTATGTCTTACAAGCGTACTTATTGTCTATGTCTTACAGGCCAAGTTGCGTTTGACGCTCAATTTGCAAATAAAAATAAAATTCTAAAAGTTGTAAGTAATTAAATAATGGATACACTAAAGATATATTTATTTTTTAAAAAGAAAATAGAAGAGTATGACGACCCCCTCCCCCTCTTTTTCTACTACCTTCGGGATGGAGTTTGATTATAAATATTACTCTTTCCATTTCAATTTATATGAGGTAGTTTGACTCGGTCAAAAGTTTAAGAAAAAGAAAAAATTTAAAACTTGTGGTCTTTTTAGCTCAAGGAGTAAAGTTATGGGCCATGATATTTGTATGATTATAAAAGTTTCTTATTAAAGTAAAATGGGTAAAATAAAGAGTTTAAAGTTGAATTATTTCTAAATTTAGAAATGTGTCATTTAATTTGGAACAGACTAAAAGTAAAGTACATCATCTAATTTGAAATGAAGGAGTAGTTAATACTCTCTCCGGTTCACCAGAAGTGACCAGTTTTCTTTTAGCACACCCATTAATAAAATGCTAAATCCTATACAAAAATACCTAGTATGACTAAACTACTTCATGTAGTTACAATAAGGAGTGAGAAAACTTTTTAGGGATATGCACATAAGGGTAAAAGAGTAAAAATAAAATAAATTTTTTCTTGATTACATAATTTGACACTTATTTTGGACCAAAATGAAAAAGTAAACCAGTCACTTATTGTGAACTGGAGTGAATATTGTGTATGTTTTCAGTGGCGGATCCAGGATCGTATAGTCGTAGGTGCTCCGCCTCTTTATCTAAAGTTGTTGCGATCACAACATATAAGTGCACAACTACGCCTTACAATGATGGTAAAAATGTTTAACAAATATATTAAACTAATATTATTGTTAAATAATTTAATTTATTCACGGCTATCCCTCACGACTTTCATTTTCTAATTTTTTGCTTATTATACGTTTATTTTCAGAATCAACCTTC
The DNA here is from genome assembly GCA_034376525.1 of Nicotiana benthamiana. Classification (NCBI taxonomy): domain Eukaryota; kingdom Viridiplantae; phylum Streptophyta; class Magnoliopsida; order Solanales; family Solanaceae; genus Nicotiana; species Nicotiana benthamiana. The sequence goes on from CM067324.1 coordinate 113,979,555, forward strand.
ATTGTAAAAATATTAGCTTTAGATTGAACATAAATTGAACATTTTTAATTAATTACAAAAAAATTTAAACCATTTTACGAATTTTCTTCTACAATAGTAAAAGATGTAGTTTCGTCCGCTTAGGTTTGATGGGGTTTGGGGAAAAGAAATTAGAAAAGCAAAGAAAACAAAAATAAAAATAAAAGGGCATCCATTTTTTAAGAAGAATGGGTCAGGCTATTGGGGAAGAAAATAGAAAGAGAAAGAAGAAAAATTAAAATGAAGCAAATAAAATTAAAAAGAACAAAAATACTAAGGGGATTATTATTATCAAAACGATAAAGATATTATCAGGATTCGATTCTGCGATCCTCACATCTAGACATATCTTTGGTGCACTTTCTAACCAAAGCACCCACCTGCTTATTTTGTTCATGGGTGCTAACTCAAATTATTTGTCAGTTTAATTAATACCAATTGTATACGTAAAACAGCAGTTCCGCATCAAAAGCAATGGGTGCTAGAGCACCCATATGGCTCCACGTGCATCCGCCTTAGTTTTATGCCAAAACAATAATATCAGCTATTGTTACGAATATAATTGTAATTAGAATGAATGTTTATCTTATAAAAAATTATTTTTTTCCTATAAATAGAGGGGTCTTACCCCATTGTAAATTATCCCAAAATTCAACAAGAATTTTTTTTCTCTCTTTCTCTGCAATATTGTTCTTATTCTTTTGTTGTTTTATCACACGTTATCAGCACAAGACCCTACCGTCTCGATAAGCTCTTTGAGAAGATTAAGGTATAACTTTTCTTCTCTTTTTAATTATGACTAACACAAAGAAAGTTCGTTTTCCCTGGAATTTCTGGCAAGAACTATATGACATGAGTGTTGGATGTTGAAATTCATTTATATGCAATGGGTATTGGAGACGCAATTAAAGACAGAAATAAAACATCTACCCAAGATTGTGCTAAGGGTTGAAAATAGAATATCTCACGGCCAAAGATCTACTTATTTCGTGGAATGGATTAAAGGAAAGATATGACAAGATAAAATTGGTCACTCTTCCACAAGCACAATATGATTTGACTCATCTGAGGCTCCAAGACTTTAAGTCTATTTCTGAATATATTTCTGCGATGTTCAGAATTACTTCTAAACTGAAACTCTGTGGATATACTATCACTGATATGATATTCTTGAAAAAACATTCACAACATTTTATGCCTTCAATATGGTCTTGCAACAGCAATACAGAGAGAAAGGTTTCAAGAAGTACTCTGAATTTAGTTCTCTCTCTTTGTGGCTGAACGAAATAACGATTTGCTTGTGAAAAATCACGAAAATCGACCCACTGGATCTACACTATTGCCTGAAGTGGATGAGGTGTATTCTCATTATGCTAAGCGTGGAAAAGGTCGTGGCCCTATTCGGGGTTGTTGTCGTGGTCATGGTCAAGGTTGTGGTTGTGGACAAAGAAGAAATTTTCCTAGTGTTAATCACCCTCCAAAGAAAAATAACCACCAAAAGCAGAAAGGGAAATATGAGAAGCCAAAGACAAATAGTTCGGAAATTGAATGTTATTGTTGCGGTGAAAAAGGGCATTGGCAAATATTTATCGTGTACCAAGACATTTGGTTGAGCTTTATCAAGCATCTCTAAAGAACAAAGGCCATGAGGCTAATTTTGTTTATGACTATGAATTTGACATTACCCACTTGGATGTGGCAGATTTTTTTGAGCGCCCTGATGGAAAAATAGACTACTTGATTGGTAATGGATCCGTGGTTAAAGATGATTGAGTAGTTTGATTTTTATTTTTGTCTACTCGTAGTAACTAGTGAATTAACATCATGTAACTAGCAGTCATTAGTATCAATTAGTATCGTTTGTTTTATGAAATAGTGTTTGTTCGTTTTGATTAAATATAATTCTAGTATTCGCTTTAAACAATATTTTAGTTTGCTTAGTTTTTAAGGATTAATATATTCTTATTAAGGTAACATTGTGATATGAAAACAAAATATAGTTACTGGAGTTGAAAACAAAAAAAGACCTTAAAAGCGTAGTACTTTTCTAAAGTTAAGAATATCTTACCAGCATATTATTGTTATTTTGCCTCAAAATAGTGCGTTCTTTTAGCACAATGGAGTTCAAACTTAACTTTTAGCACAAGCGTAGTCCTTTTACCACAAGGCTCCCCCAGTTGGCAATAAACTCGAAATAGAGCACAATGGAGCTCAAACTAACCAATAAACAAGATTCAAAAGCCTAGATGAATATTTAGACATTCTTAAAGACCAGTACGATGAGTTGTAATAAATGTACTACTTTAATTTATAGTCTAAACTTGGTGATTTCCTAGTGTCTGCTCAAATTTTATTATTGAAGCATAGACTTACTTTGTTTCTTTTCCGTTTCTCTGGAAATATTAATGTTTTCGTATTTTTTATATGTTAAACCATGGGAAACAAATATGAATATATCACAAAGTAAAATTGAATTACAGTTCAATATTTGTCTAATTGACTCATGTACGATACATACAATATTCAAAGTGAATAAATATTTCTCTTATTTAAGTATGTGTAAGGCAGATATTACTACAATTTCTGGTAGTAGTACTCTAATTGAAGGCTCTGGAAGAGCTACTATGACTCTGCCTAAAGGAACAATATTTATCATAAAGAATGCAATGTTCTCTTCCAAGTCCAAGAGGAACTTGTTGAGTTTTAAAGATATCCGTCGAAATGGATATCATATTGAGACAATAGATAAGAATAATCTTGAATATCTCATTATTACCAAGAATGTCAAGAGGGTTATTGAGAAGTTCCTATCTTTATCTTGTGGCCTGTATTGACAACAATTAGTGCAATTGAGGTATATCCTACCGTAAACCAAAAGGTTACCGATGCCAATACTTTTGCACTTTGCCATGATTGATTGGGATACCCGAATCAATTATGATGAGACAAATTATAGAAAACTCAAATGGGCATCCATTAAAGAATTTAAAGACTCTTTTAAATAATGGATTTTCTTGCACTTCTTTTTATCAAGACAAGTTAATTATTAGACCATTACCAATAAAGGTTGGAATTGGGTCCCCTGTGTTTTTGGAACGTATACAAGGGGACATCTGTGGACATATTCACCCACCTAGTGGGCCGTTTAGATATTTCGTGGTCTTAATAGATGCATCTTCAAGATGGTCTCATGTGTGCCTATTGCCATCACGCAACCTTGCGTTTGCAAAATTAATGGCACAAATAATTCGATTACGGGCGCAATTCCCCAGTAATCCAATTAAGTCAATTAGACTTGGTAATGATGCCTAGTTTTCATCTCAAGCATTTAATGATTATTTCTTATCAATTAGGTAAAAAGTGGAACATCTTGTAGCTCATATTCACACTCAAAATGGCCTTGCAGAGTCTTTAACTAAACGTCTGCAATTGGTAACAATGTCGTTACTCATGAAAACGAGGTTACTCATTTCTTTTTGGCGTCACGCCATTTTGCATGCAGCAATGCTAGTTCGTCTCAGACCGATAAATTATCATAAATATTCCCTGTTGCAATTAGTTTTAGGTCATGAACCTAATATATCCCATATACAGATTTTGGGTGTGCAGTATATGTGCATGTAGCACCGCCATATCACACCGAAATGGATCCCAAAGAAGGGTAGGAATATATGTTGGGTTTGAATCGTGCTCCACTATTAGCTACCTCGTAACACTAACGGGGGATTTGTATACTGCACGATTTGTAGACTGTCGATTCGATGAGACACTTTTCTCAAAATTATGGGGAGAAGTTGGTGAAACCGAATAGGAAATTTTATGAAAAATCCATCATTATCTCATCTTGATATGCGCGCCTCTATTTGTGAAAAGGAGGTGAAAAAGATTATTCACTTGCAGAGAATAGCAAATCAAATTCCAGACGCATTTACGGATTTTGAAAACAAAATCACATATCCCTACAGAGAATGTTCCAATCCGTATTGATGTCCCTATTGGACAATATTCTAGTGTCATAGCTATGAGTCAAAAGCATGCCTAAGACATGGCAGATCATTAGGTTCTAAGGATCGAAATCCTAGAAAAAGTAAAACAAATGATCAAGATGACACTACAAAAGAGTCTCATGAAGAAATCCACGATCTAACCAATCCTTAGATTCAGGAGGAAATCATTGAGCCTGAGACTCAAAAAAGTAAGGTACTATCAATAAATTCAATCGATATTGAGACAAATTTGAATGGATTGGATATAGTGGTGGATTATATATTTGCATATAATGTTGCATATAGCATTATGCAAGATAGTGATGATCTTGATCATCAATCTGTTGGAAAATGTCGACAAAAATGTGATTGGCCAAAATGGCAAGAATCAATCCAATTAGAATTGAATTCACTTGCAAAATGTGAAGTTTTTGGGCCTGTAATCCAAACACCTAATGGTATTAAGCCTGTTGGTTATAAATGGGTCTTTGTACGCAAAACAAATGAGAAAAATGAGGTACAAAGATATAAGACACGCCTTGTTGCACAAGGATTTTCACAAAGGCCTGGTGTCGATATGAAGAGACATATTCACTGATTATGGATGTTGTAACGTTCTGTTATGTTATTAGTTTTACTATCCATGAAAAGCTTGACATGCATTTAATGGATGTGGTTACTAGCTACCTTTATGGCTCACTTGATAATGATATATACATTAAAATTCCCATGAGATTTAAAATGCCTAAAGCACATAACTCCAAGTCCCTGGAAAATTTTTTCAATCAAATTGCAAAGATCATTGTATGGTCTAAAGCAATCGGGACGAATTTGGTATAATCATCTTAGTGAGTATTTATTAAGGAAGACTATATAGATAATGTCATTTTCCCATGTATTTATAAAGAAAACAACATCAGAATTTGTTATATTTGCCGTATATGTTGATGACATAAACATTATTGGAACTCCTATAGAACTCCAAAAGGCAACTGATTATTTAAAGAATCAATTCGAGATGAAAGAACTCGTAAAGATAAAATTATGTCTTGGTCTCCAAATTTAACATTTGGCAAATAGAATTCTTGTTCATCAATCAGTCTACATAGAAAAGGTATTAAAACAATTTTACATGGATGGAGCACATCCATTAAGTATTCTGATGGTTGTTCGATCACTTGATGTGAGTAAAGATCCATTCCGACCTCAAGAAAAGAATGAAGAGTTACTTGGTCCCGTAGTACCATATCTTAGTGCAATTGGTGCACCAATGTATCTTGCTAATACTACAAGGCCTGACATAACATTTTCAGTTAATGTCTTAGCAAGATATAACTCTGCTCCTACAAGGAGACATTGGAATTGAATCAAATACATATTATGGTATCTAAAAGGAACTACCGATATAAGCTTATTTTATCGCAATAATATCAGTCCCGATCTTATTAGTTATGCCGATGCTGGGTATTTATCTGACCCACACAAGGCTCGGTCTCAAACAGGTTATGTGTTTACCTATGGAGGCACTGCCATATCTTGACGATCAACTAAGCAATCAATTGTGGCTACTTCATCTAATCACGTTGAGATAATTTCTATTCATGAAGCAAGTCGAGAGTGTGTGTGGTTGAGGTCTATTATTCATATTTGAGACAAATATGGTTTGAAATGTGACAAACTATCCACAATTTTGTATGAATACAATGCCGCATGCATAGCCCAATTGAAGAGAGGATTCATAAAAGGAGATAGGACAAAGCACATTTCACCAAAGTTATTTTTCTACATGATTTTCAAAAGAATGGTGATATCAATGTGCAACAGATTCGTTCAAGTAATAATATGGCCGATTTTTTCGTAATATCTCTACCGGCGTCAACCTTCAAGAAGCTAATACACAAGAATAGGATGCGAAGGCTCAAGGATGTCAAAAGATGCTCTCACCAGGGGGAGTTTAATGCGCGTTCCACTCTTTTTACCGTACAAGGTTTTGTCCCACTGGATTTTCCTTGCAGGGTTTTTAACGAGGCAACCAGAGTTTTTATATATGTGTACTCTTTTTCCCTTTCTAAAAATTTTTTTTCAATTGGGTTTTATTTTGATTAACGTTTTAATGAGGCACATTACTTATTGAATAAACATTCAAAGGGGAGTGTTATGAATAGAATTGTAATTAGAGTAAATATCTATCTTGTAAATAGTTTTACTTTATGATTAAGTTATTTTTCTCTTATAAATAGATGAATCTTACTCCACTGTAAATCATCAAATTCAATAAAAAAATTCTTCCTCTATTTTTTCGCAATATTATTCTTATACTTTTGTTGTTTCATCACAGCTATCACATATAGGATCCGAAACAGATGATCCTATGTGTCCCATAATGTAATTGCATGTGATTACCCGTAACTGATCCAAATAACACCTTCCTGTAGTTATAATTCCAATCAAATATGTATTCTTTTTAGAATTTAAAGCAACGAAAATTAATTTAAGAATTGTTTTAGCTTTAAAAATTAAAACCAAAAATGTCACTGAAAATCAAAACAAATTAAGTAATGCTGAAACACACATGCAAAATAATTGTAATTTTAGTAAAATATTATGGGTCCAGCCACTGTTAGTAAGTCACAGTAAAGCGCGGTTTATTTATTCTTTTTTTTCCTTCAAATTTCATTTCACCCTCTTTTTCGTGTTAAATCATTTTTAAGTGACTATTTACTGGAAAGCACATTTAATAGCAAATAAGATGTTTTAATCAATTAATTTCACTTATATGAAAGTGTTTATTTTTTCAAGCATAATTGTTCTCCAAAACTATTGTTTCAAAACCCTAAAATTATTATGAAATGTTTCCAACATATTTACGGGTGTCATGTTTTTTTTATATAATTAAATCAACTTTTTTCCTTTTCATTTTTTGTCAAATTAAAACTTGGTCCCAACAGTTATGTTTCTATTCATTTATTCTTCTTTACAGCTACTATTATCTTGACTAACATTATAGTGGTACTGTGAGGTACGGAGGAGCAAAAAGACATGGATTTATTATTTTAATAAGTTTTTGTAACTATTTTTGGACTGTTGTTTATTTTCCAGACATGGCCATGTGACCACTGCTAACCCAACCAAATAATGGAGACCAATTCTCTGGTATCCCCATTGCACACCAAACTAATTATATAAATAGCTTGCAAATATTCAAAAATTTGGATTTTTTTTTTTTTTCGGGTGTATATTAGAAATTCGTATTCGACAATCTTTTAACTCTTTTTTACCTTATATTCTGTTTAAGGAAAAATGATCAACTTTGTCCTTTATGTTACAACAATTTTATCTTTCGATAATTTTTTTTAGCTAATTTTGCTTTTGTTATTAGAAATTTTTTTGGTTTTTTTTCTTTGACTCTAATACGAAACTTCAATTTAAGAGTAATATTCTATCGTAAACAAAGTTGAAAGATAAAAATAAACCTTTTTAAAAAAAATTTGAATATTGAAGTCCCTTCATTTACGTTGGAGTTTGGACTGTCATTAATGATACAGATAACTATAAAATAATTTGCTAAATTATAATGGTATGAATAAACAAAATGTCTAAGACGAAATTAAGCAATTCGGACTTATATGAAAGATAAATTTTAACGGGTTAATTTCACTAATTGTCTCTTAATTATATTTTAATTTTATTAAAGTTACTCAATAATTTTTGGTCACTTAAAAGCGATTAAACTTCTACATTATCATTTTAAAGTTATTTTGGCTCAAACCCCTACCATAAATATGAGATGACATAAAATTTAATGAGGAAAATCCAAAAATAAATATCACATAAACTTAAATAGACTATAACCACTTTAAATCAATTTTTTCCTTAATGTGATTTGCCCATAAACCAAATGAGTTTCAATAGGGGAAAAAATACTCACCCCCAATAAAATTAGGTCTCGTGAGTTTTTGTGGGATTTTTATCGTACAAATACAATATTTCCTTGTCTAATTAGTTGCAATTGGTTGTCTGTAATTGCATGTTTATCGTGAAAATAGACTCTTATTAAACTTATTATTATTCTTCTATGCTTACGTTACATTAATATATTATGTGAGATGAATACAATACTATTTAATTTTACCAGAAAATTATAAATATGTTATGTGAGTTGAATACAGTAGTATTTTAACTTCAATAGAGTTATAAAACGACTCAGATAGGGCATACAAATAAGATAAGAATTTTTTTAGTGTTGAACAATTATAAATGGGCATTATGTAACATAAAAGGTAAAAATTTTGTAGTATAGGATAATCATTTTAAACTAATGTGAAATTTAATATTTTTTTTATTGAAAGCATTTGGGCTATCGGTCAAATCACACTAAGAAAAAAATGGATCTAAAGTGAATATGATCCATTTAATCTTATGTGACATTTATTTTTGAATTTTTCTCATTAAATTTTATGATATGTTATATTTATGGTAAGGGTTTGAGCCAAAATGACTTTTAGGTGACAATAAAAAAGTTTAGTTACTTTTAAGTGACAAAAAATAGTTGAGTAACTATATTAAAATTGAAACATAGTTGAGTAACCATAAATGAAATTATTCCCATTTAAACCATTTACATTCTTTTAAACTAATAGTCACATCTTGACGTATTAAAATTGAAAAAATTCAAAAATAACCAGATTTACAAATGGTCGTTTAAAAATAGCTTAGTTTCAAAGTAATTAAAATTTAGCCACCTTTCATGTAAAGATAAATCTGAGCGAAAACACTGCTCAAAACCCAGAAAATACGCCAGTATATTTTGTTGGATTTCCAGCATAAGTATACTTGTACTCCATCATATTATACTGGAGTTCCGCCAAGTATATCGGTCCAGCATAATATATTGAAGTTTGAAGCACTAATGCATCAATCTCTAGTATATTATATTGGAGCCAGCGAAATATACCGGTCCAGAATAATAAGTTGGAGTTCATACACAGGTGTATCGAATTTTGGTATATTATATTGAACGATCTCTGTTGTAGCAAAATAGTGACTATGTTTCATTACTTTTATAAATATTGACTATTTTTGAATGATAAGTCCAAAAGCTGACTATACTGTACTATTTTGATCGTTAAACTTCAAGTTGTTTCGAAGGGAATAAAGAAAAGGGAATTCTAGCAATAGATGATCTAATATGTTTAAAGGAAAATCTTGCTGAAAATAAATTATCTGCAAATTATAAATAATACGGCAAGTTAAACTAAAAGTGTAGTAAATTATGTCAAAATAAAGTCAAAATGGGCATGTCATTGCTACTTTTGTAGATGGTTATGGTAAAATAGTCGGTATTTGCAAAGTTATTGAAAAGTAATTATTATTTAATACGCAGATAAAATCTCAACAAAAGTGTCTTAATCGAAACACAAAAAGTTCCAGCATAATATGCTGAATTATGGATATAAATTTGAAGTATATTATGTTAGAACTCTAGCATATTGTGAATTCCAACATATTATGTTGGAATCTGACATATAAAATATTAGAACTACAATATATTATGTTGAAATTTTTTTGAATTTTTAATGATATTTTTGTTTAAATTTTATTTTATATAAAAAAGTAACTAAATATCAATTACTTTTAAATATAGGTTACTGTTTTTTACTCTATTAACAATTGTAAATCAGAGTATTTCTGATTTTTCCCCAAAATAAATAGTATAGTTCGTAAATAGTAGTTACATTACAACAAATAAATACGGATACTTCTAAAATGGCTGTTACAACAAATACTGATGGAGTAATAAAATAGTATAGTAATCTTTACAGATATGGTGGTAAAGAAAAGAGAAAGAGACAGATAGTTCAATATATGAATGTTTCCAGTTTGTTTCAAACAACTCCAGCCTACCCATGTTCCCCTTCTCCTCTCTTTTTTTTTCTCTCAGAAAACAATAAAAAAACTAAAGTAGGAGCTCTTTTCCCTATAATCACTGTTTTTAGGTAATGTTTCCTCAGACTCAATTCATCTCCATTCTTGACAAATTGTGTTTTTTTCTTTTCTTTTTTTGATTGCCATTGTCGCCAAGATTCAAGCTTTTGACTATTTTCTTGGTTTCAGATCTGCTTGCTGATTTGGGTTTTGTTTTTTCTGAGCTGAAGCTGTTCATTTTGAAGACATTTGCTTTGTGGGTTTTTGGTTATTTTCCCATATTGATCAGCTTCTGAGTTGCCTATGAAAGATTGGTGAAGGTATTTTAATTTTAATGTTTATGCTTCAACTTTTGATTTTACAAGGTTTAAGCATAAAGATATATTGGTTGTTTTATTTTGGGGTAGAAAGTGATTGACGTGATTGAAACTTAGGGTTTTTTTTCATATTTGAAAATTTCTCTAGTTTTGAAACAAATTATTGGTTGTTGCAGTTTTGAAGCTGAGCTTGAAAAAGTGTATATAACTTGGGGAGTGTATTGGGATAGTGAGTTATGAAAGTCAAAGGCAGAGAGGTGTTTGGGCAGTTTCTTGTTTTGATATTAGTTGTATTTGTTGAATTTGGAGAAGCTCAAACAAAGACTTTTCTGGTAAATTGTGGGACTAATTCCAGTGTGAATGTAGATGGTAGTAAATGGATAGGTGATTCTGCCTCTGGCAACAATGTCACTTTGAGTTCACCTGGTATTGAGGCAACAACTGCTTCATTTAACGGTGACTCATCTTTTGAGCCACTCTATAAAACTGCCAGATTTTTCGATGAAAGTGTTAACTATACTTTCCAAATATCACCTGGTAGTTATTTCCTCAGACTTCATTTCTATCCCTTTTCATTCGGGAACCATGATGCGAATGAGTCTTTCTTTGCTGTTGCTGCAAATGGTTTGAAGTTGGTTTCGGAGTTTAATGTTGCTGCTGAGATTTTGCACAAGAATTTGTACTTGCAAGGTTCCGGAGGCAACTCTAGTGTTCTCTCGTTGGTGAAGGAGTATTTTGTGACTTCCGATATTAATGTCTTTGTACTCGAGTTTATTCCCAACAAAGGTTCTTTTGGTTTTGTTAATGCGATGGAGATCATCCCTGTGACTGATAAGCTATTTGTTGATTCTATCGGTAAAGTCGGTGGGAATGGTGGTAACAGTTCTTTAAATTTGAGTAAAAGAGGGATTCAGACTATGTACAGGTTGAACGTTGGTGGTTCAGCAATTAAATCTACTCGTGATTCAGGGTTGAGGAGGATGTGGGAGGCGGATTCAAGCTATATGATCATTACAGATGCAGGTGCCGAAGCCAAAAACCATTCCAACATTACCTATGCTTCCCCAAACGACACCTCTATTGCGCCTCTTCTTGTGTATGAAACAGCAAGAATTATGAGCAACACAGATGTCATGGAGAAGCGGTTGAACATGTCGTGGAAATTGGAAGTGGATCCGGATTTTGATTACCTTGTGCGCTTGCATTTCTGTGAGTTTGACTACAATAAACCAAATCAAAGGATCTTCAAAATCTATATAAATAACAAAACTGCTGCTGACAACTATGACATTTTCTCACGAGCTAGAGGAATGAACAAGGCATACCATGAGGATTACTTTGACGTGATGCCGTCGAAAAGCAGCAACCTTTGGGTGCAACTTGGTCCCGATACAACAACTGGTTCTGCAGGCACTGATGCTCTTTTGAATGGTTTGGAGGTTTTCAAGTTGAGTCGGAATGGTAATCTTGCCTATGTACAGAAATATGAGGATGTTCCAGAGAAAACAACTTCGAAGAATTTAATCCTTTGGGTAGGAATTGGAGCGGGTATTGCATCCATTGTCATTGTTGCGGGTTTAATCATGCTGATTATATGTCTGTGTAGAAGGCGGAGAAGCAAAGACGATACGAAGAAAAACGAAGCTGGATGGAGGCCTTTATTCCTTCACGGAGCTACTGTGACCAGCACTGGTAATGGTAACGGTAAGGGATCAATGCAATATCAAAGTCTTGGGACTCTAAGATCAGGAAGGCGGTTTACTCTAGCAGAGATTAAAGCAGCCACAAACAACTTCGACGAGAGCTTAGTGATTGGAGTGGGAGGATTTGGTAAGGTTTTCAAGGCAGAGCTTGATGATGGCACCCTTGGTGCGATCAAACGAGCCAATCCTCAATCTCAGCAAGGTCTGAAAGAATTTGAGACCGAAATCGAAATGCTTTCTAAGTTAAGGCATAGGCATTTGGTCTCCATGATAGGTTTCTGTGATGAACAGAATGAAATGATTTTGGTCTATGAGTACATGGCCAACGGAACACTCAGGAGTCATCTCTTTGGCAGCAATCTGCCATCTCTAAGTTGGAAGCAAAGACTAGAGGTGTGCATTGGTTCAGCTCGTGGTCTGCATTACCTTCATACAGGGTCAGAGCGTGGAATCATCCATAGGGATGTTAAGACAACCAACATATTGTTAGATGAGAATCTTGTAGCGAAAATGGCGGATTTTGGGCTGTCTAAAACTGGCCCTTCTTTGGAGCATACTCATGTAAGTACAGCAGTGAAAGGAAGTTTTGGTTATCTGGATCCTGAGTATTTCAGGCGGCAGCAGTTGACTGAGAAATCTGATGTTTACTCCTTTGGTGTTGTACTGTTTGAAGTTCTCTGTGCGCGCCCTGTTATTAATCCAAGCTTACCAAGAGATCAGATTAATCTTGCAGAATGGGCTATGCGGTTTCAACGACAAAGAAAGCTTGAAACCATCGTTAACCCACAACTCGCAGGAAATTATTCCCCAGAATCATTGATGAAATTTGGAGAAATTGCTGAGAAATGTCTAGCAGATGAGGGGAAGAGCAGACCAACAATGGGAGAAGTCCTATGGCACCTGGAATATGTGTTACAACTTCATGAGGCTTGGCTGCGGAAGAATGCAGGTGAAGACTCTGCTTGCGATATTCGTGGTTTGGAGACTGTTGAGGAGAGAGGAACAGAAAATTCAGATGACGAGACTCATGTTGATTCAAACAACAAAGAAGAAGAGGGTGAATCCGCGACAGATGCCATGGCATCTGGAATAGATGATTTTTCACAATTCGTCAATCAAAATGGAAGGTGAGATCCAAAACAAAAGAGACTTGATCGTAACGTCTGGACTGTTATGGGCCTGAATTCTTTCCATTTTTTGTCACACACGTCTATAAGGACTTTCAGTATAACCTCAATCAGCTTGGACATGACTCATTAAGCTGAAGGAGCTTAGAATGTGAAGATCTTTGGTAATACTTTCATGTCTTATTCTTTTCCTCAGTTAAGATTTTCAATTTTTTTTCCTGCTGAATCCTTGTTGCTCAGGACTATACAATTCTTTTATTATTGTATGTACTTTATGTTCAAGAGAATACCACTAAGTTGATGAATTGGGATGTATTGTATAGTTTGCTTCTATTTCAGTGGAGAAATGATATCTTCTATTTCAGTTGTTTGTCCCAATCTCTTAACTGCTTTTTGAGTCTTGAATTGAAGAAATTGGATATGATTGATATCTCCCAACTCTCCTCACTGCGTTATATTCGACAACGTTTTATTTTATGCCTCATGCACCAATGCGTCATTATGGTGCTACTGTTGGATTTTGATGGGTAGTACGTCTCATCTGTTACACAAATAAGTGAATTGGACTGACTATACTCCAGTTGACTTGCGTAGTTGCGTTGGTTATACTAAACTAACAACAACAACTACTACCCACTATAATCCCACAAAGTGGGTTCTGGGGAGCGTAATATGTAGACTAGCCTTATCCCTACCCGAAAGGGCAGAGAGGCTATTTCCAATCGACCCTCGGCTCAGTGAAGGAAAGTAAAAACCAAAACAAAAGAGCATTAATAACTCCAGCAGAAATAACGTAAATAATTATCTAAACATAAGAACAATAAATAAATATCATACAGTAACTATCATAAATAACTACCATAAGTGAGACAATCCAAAACACAAATTATCTATGGATAGCCCTGTCAAGCCTTACCCAACCCCGGGTGAGGAGTACGAAAAACCCCTATCCTACAACCCTGATGCTAGACCTCCAGACTTTCCTATCAAGGGTCATGTCCTCGGAAACCCGCATTCTAGCCATGTCGTGCCTAATCACCTCTCCCCAATACCTCTTAGGCCTCCCTCTGCCTCGTCGAACGCCGACAATCGCCAGCCGCTCACAACTCTTCACCGGGGCATCAGGACTTCTCCTCCGCACATGCCCGAACCACCTCAGCCTCGCTTCTTGCATCTTCTCATTCACCGGGGCCACCCCCACCTTCTCCCCAATAACTTCATTCTTAATCTTATCTAACCTGGTGAGCCCGCACATCCACCTGAGCATCCTCATCTCTGCAACCTTCATTCTCTGAACATGAGAGTTCTTCACTGGCCAGCACTCCGCCCCATACAACGTTGCAGGTCTAACCACAGCTCTATAAAATTTCCCCTTGAGTTTCTGTGGAACTTTCTTGTCACACAGGACTCTTGATGCAAGCCTCCACTTTAACCACCCCGCTCCTATACGATGAGTGACGTCCCCGTCAATCTCTCCGTCCCCCTGAATCACCGACCCAAGATATCTGACACTGTCCCTCTTGGCGATGACCTAGGATCCAATCATCACGTCCCTGCCTACTTCGCTCGGCTCGGCACTAAACTTGCACTCCAGGTATTCTATCTTAGATCTGCTTATTTTGAAACCCTTAGACTCAAGAGTTTGTCTCCATACTTCTAACCTCTCAATAACACCAACCCTCGTCTCGTCTATCAAGACTATCTCATCAGCAAATAGCATACACCAAGGCACATCCCCTTAAATATGTCGGATTAGAGCATCCATCACCAAGGCAAACAAGAGAGGGCTAAGTGCCAATCCTTGATGGAGCCCCATAACCACTGGAAAATGGTCTGAGTCGCCACCCGCCGTCCTAACCCTAGTCTTAGCTCCATCGTACATGTCCTTGATTACTCTGATGTAGGCTTCCGGCACGCTCTTCGCCTCCAAGCACCTCCATAGCACCTCCCTTGGGACCTTGTCATACGCCTTCTCCAAGTCGATAAGCACCATGTGCAGGTCCTTCTTCTTATCCCTGAACTGCTCCACCAGCCGCCTGACAAGATGGATAGCTTCTGTAGTGGAGCGACCCGGCATGAAACCAAATTGGTTCATAGATATAGATGTCATATCCCTCACCCTCGCCTCGATCACCCGCTCCCAGACCTTCATGGTGTGACTTATTAATTTGATACCCTATAGTTGTTGCAGCACTGGATGTCCCCTTTGTTCTTGTATAAGGGCACCACTGCACTCCACCTCCACTCATCCGGCATCCTTTTGGTCCTAAAAATCGCATTGAACAACCTGGAGAGCCACTCCACTCCTGACCTACCCATGCACTTCCAGAACTCCACCGGAATTTCGTCAGGCCCGGTCGCTCGGCCCCTACTCATCTTATGCAAAGCCCCCATGACCTCCTCCGCCCTAATGCGCTTGCAGTACCCAAGGTCTCTACGTTGCTCTGAATGCCTCAACGCCCCTAGCTCTATGTTACGATCCCCCTCCTCGTTAAGTAAGTCTCGAAAGTATGCCTGCCACCGCTGCTTGACTTGAGTCTCCCCCATCAAAATTCTACCATCCTCTCCCTTGATGTACCTAACTTGGTCAAGATCACGTGCCTTGCTTTCCCTTGCTTTAGCTAACCGGTATAACTTCCTGTCCCCGCCTCTCTCCCCTAGTTCCTCGTACATGCGACCAAACGCCGCGTTTTTAGCTTCCGTAACCGCCAGCTTTGCTTCTTTTCTCGCCACCTTGTATATCTCCCTGTTCTCTCTCCGTTCTTCCTCGCTTGTGCTCCCTGCCAACTTAGCAAACGCCGCCTTCTTCGCCTCCACTTTTCCTTCGACTACATCGTTCCACCACCATTCACCCTGATGTCTGCCGGAATAGCCCTTGGCTACCCCGAGCACGTCCCGTGCTACCTCCCTAACCAAGTTTGCCGTCTCCGACCACATAGCGTCCGCTGCCCCAGAACTTCTCCAAGCTCCGCCCTCAGCTAACCTCCTCTCCAACTCCTGTGCTTTCTCCTTGGTCAAAATACCCATCTAATCCGCGGTTGACCACGAGCACCCTTCCTCTTCCTTTTCACCCAGAGACCGACATCCATCACTAGGAGTCTATGAAGAGTCAAAAGGGACTCTCCCGGAATAACCTTGCAGTCCTTGCACATACCCCTTCGCTCCTTCTGAGTAGGAGGTAATCAATCTGAGTCCTCGCCGCCGAACTCTTGAAGGTGACCAAATGCTCCTCCCTCTTCTGAAATGTCGAGTTCGCAATCAGAAGCTTGGAAGCCCTGGCGAAATCAAGCAGTGACGTTCCTCCTCCGTTCCTAACCCCAAAACCGAAGCCACCGTGCACCTCACCATAACAACCAGCATCAGCCCCAATATGACCATTAAAGTCTCCTCCAATAACTAACTTCTCGGAGGTTATACTAAACTAATGAAAGCAAAACACGTCTTTTGTACACAGTTTTTTCATACATAATTTTTTCTTAAACATGATTAAGTGATATGTAATTTTACTTGAAATCTTAAAGTTAAATTATTTAATTTGTATAAATACTTGATGCGAGTAAATAGTTACCTTAGAGCAAAAAGCCAAGGCGCAATGTTCTTTTTTTCTTCTTCTTTCCAACTAGGGTTGGGACAGTTAAATTTGACTGCCCACTCAAAGGACAGACCTTTAGAAGAAATTCCCTTTCATTTGCCCCCCAAGTGAGCATAGAATACCAGCTCTGATCTTCCACTCTCATTGACCATTTTTTTTGTGATTTTCTTCTATCGTTTCATTTTATTCTATAATAAGAAAAATATACCTGAATATTTAATATCGAGGCAAAAGATAAGTAAAAAAGAAACGAGAAAATCGTAGGTGCAAAAATTAAGTACTTCGACAGTATAAGTCTCGAAAACATAAATTATCGAATCCTTTTTGTTTACAACCCTTGTCTAGATGGTACGAGGATACGCAAAAATTCTAAATTTCAGTTCCCCCAAGAAATTACAAGTACTTCGGACATAATTGGCTCATGTTGAAAGAGTATGCCCCGCATACGTTACTTAACCAAATCAAATATTTCAGATGAAGGGAAACAACACAGCTAAGGGTGTAAATTGGCCCAGGCCCGAGCCTCACGGGCAGGGCTTTGCGGTTCCGGGCTTCGTGTGCCGGGCCTGGCGGTCCTGATGGTTGAGACCAGCATGTGACGGGCCTAAGCCCACAATGGTCTTGGGCATGGCGAACCTGACGGGCAATATCTTGTATAGTAGTTATTAGTATAGTGTAGAATATACTTTGCGGAAAATGGTCAGAATGGCCCCTAACGTATTGACGTCAGGTTAAAAATGACTTCCGCTAACCTATTTTGAAGAAAATGCCCCTACCGTTAAAATTCTGTCATATTTGTGCCCCTAACGTATTGACTCCAGTTTAAAAATGCCCCTACCGTTAACCTATTTTGAAAAAAATGCCCCTACTGTTTTAAATATAAGTACAGTCAGTTGTTAGACTTAGGGGCACAAATATGCCACATTTTTAACAGTAGGGGCATTTCTTCAAAATAGGTTAACGGAGGGCATTTTTAACCTGGAGTCAATACGTTGGGGACAGTTCTGACCCTTTTCCCTATATTTTATATAGTGTACTAAGTTATTAGTATAGTATATATAATATATATTTCATTGTATATTGTGTTCTAGTAATTAGTATATATTGTATATTATGGATATATTGTGTTGTAGTAATTAGTATATATTGTATATTATGTATATAGTGTGTTGTAGTAATTAGTATATATTGTATATAATGCATATATTGTGTTGTAGTAATTAGTATATTGTGTTGTACTAATTAGTATATATGGTATATTTTGTATATATGTATATTTCTTGTATATTTTATTGTAGTATATATTGTATCTTATGTATATATATATTCTCTTATATAATTTCATGTAGTATATATATATATATATATATTGTATATTATGTATATATATTTTGTTGTAGTATATATATAGTATCTCTTATGTATAATGTATATATTCTCTTATATATATTGTATCTTATGTATATATGTATCTTAAATACATAATAACTTATATATTTTCTTGTAGTTTAGGTTGTATATTATGTATATATATTCTCGCATATATTTTATTGCAGTACATATTGTATGTATATATATATATATATATATATCGAAGTAAAGACAAAGAAATATTGAGAAAAAAGATATTCAAGGATATGTCTTATAATTTTTATTGACCAAAATGGCATATCTTTCTTAGTCTTCCTTCCCCCCATGGAATGAGCACAACAAGGTACTAATACCACCATTAATAGAAAAAAAACTAAAAGAAGATGTGCCAATGTACAAGTTACATCATAATCTACATTGTATCTCTAACAAATCTCATAAATCCATCAAGGTTGGGAGGAGGTTGTGTCGGTGGTGGTGGAAACGAAGCTTGTTCAT
Source organism: Nicotiana benthamiana (assembly GCA_034376525.1). Classification (NCBI taxonomy): domain Eukaryota; kingdom Viridiplantae; phylum Streptophyta; class Magnoliopsida; order Solanales; family Solanaceae; genus Nicotiana; species Nicotiana benthamiana. Next base: position 113,998,092 of record CM067324.1, read on the forward strand.
CACCACTTCCGGGCGAAGCCGAATCCTCCGAAAGTTCCGCTATCATTTCTCCATAAGCTTCATCTATCGCCGGTTGTGATTCTGCAATTCCAAAGTTTCTTCTTTCCGCGCGGATCCAATTTCTAAAAAGCACCGATTTTCCCAAGCTATCCCTCATTGCCGCTCTATGATCACCGATTTGTAGTCTTGCTTGACTGAAAGCGCTCTCCGATGCAACAGTTGAAGCTTGAATTGATAAAACATCCTCAGTCATCCTTTCAAGAACCGGAAAATATTTTTTCCTTGACTTCCACCATTCCAAAAGATCGAAAGAGCCGTCTGGATTCTCCTTTTCAAGTCCCTGAGACAAGTAAACTTGAAGCTCATTTAGATGTGAAGTTTCATCACAATTATCGCCTTGAGAACCCCGGAACTCCGTCCAAGATTTAAGAGTTGTTAAGCCCGCAACTCTTTTAGACGATTGTGAGCTACACGAAGTAGGGGTTGGAATATTTGGCCTACCATGCTCTAACGCAGCTTTATAAGCATTATAAACAGTTTGAGTATTAATTTTAATTGATGCTTTTGCATCTGCAAGTGTAGCAATTTCCTCGTTTGAAAGATCTAAAGCCTTATAAATATTGGAATACCAAAAATGAGGACCTCCCAATTTCATTGCAGGATTTAACATTGCAGCAACACCAAAAATAGGAGGGATAGGGAAAAAATATTTTTTAAATTTTTATTTCATTTCATTTATAGCAAGTTCATAAATATCCCCACCCTCGCCAAATTCAACAAACAAATCAGCTAGTGCGGCAATATAAACTAAATAGTTTGAAATAGTAAGATAATATTGCCTAGAAAATGCATTTGTAGCAACTTGAAAATGTTCTAAAAAATCTAAAAGTATTTTAACATTCGTCCATTCTTGGGTAGTAAGCATTTCATCAGCATCCTCACCACCTATCCGAGAATTAAACGTTGCATTAATTGGGTTTCTATATTCATATGCAACTACTAAAGTTTCGTACATACAATTCCACCTAGTCGGGCAAGGTTTAGGAACATTTCTTTCTCTAAGGCCATGTTCATCACATTTTTTTAAAATACTCTCTAAGTGTAGTTCTACGGTTTGAATAAAAAATCTAATTAAGAGCCATTCGAACCTTTTCAATTTCTATGTTTAAAATTCGTATACCATCACCAACAATTAAATGATAAATATGACAAATACATCTAACATGAAAAATATTAATAAATGCAGGATTTAGTGTTTTTGTAAGCATGCCTATTGCACTAGTGTTAGTAGAAGCATTATCCATAGAAATTGCCATTATTTTATTGCTAAAGCAAAAATATCTACAAATTTCTGAAACACTGTTAGCTTTAAACTTACCCGTGTGACGTGAATTAATTGTTCTATATGCAATTATACGTTTTTGCATTATCCAGTCCTCATCTATCTAATGACTTGTAACAGTTAGATAATCACAATCATTGTTACTTCTACCAATATCAGTAGTAATAGAAATCTGATTAGGTATATGAGTAAATGAATAACGCAAATATTGTTTATATTCATGTTTGAATTTATAAATATCGGCCTTAACTGTTGCGCGAGGCCAACCTTTATAAGTAGGATTAAAAACTCTTCTAATATAATGAACCCAATTAGGATTAGAAGCAAAAGTATAAGGTAAGCACATAACAGTAATCATCTTTGCTAATTCTTCACGATCTCTATTTGGATCGTTATATAAAATACCCCCGGTGACAGTGTTAGTTCCTGGTTGAACTAGATTTGAACATGTACTATGGTTAACCGCAGAATCTACACTTGTCCCCTCTTGCTGCGCTTGCATTTGAACAAATCTAGCCCCATATGTAGAATGTATTTTTATGTGCCTAACCAAAATACCTGTGCCGCTACAGTCTCCAGTCAATTTATGAACCAGTAATTTCCCACAAGTTTTACACTTAGCCTTATTTATTTCTCTTACTTGAGTAAAAAAAATCCAAACTAATGATGTTTCTGCACGTTTAGCAGGTTGTCTACTAAAATTTGGAGTTTCTACAGGTGGGTGTGTCGGTGCATTACTTGAGTTATGAATAGGACTAGTAGGTGTATCATCTAAATCTGGTGCTTGGGTTTCATCATCATCATTATTATCATCCTCATTTTCCTCTAAGATAGGTTCATTATGATAAAGAGCATTCATAATTTCATCATCTAATCTATCACCTACTGCAACATCATGTAGAAATTCACTATCGGTAAATTGATAACAAGGGTGATCACTATCAAGCATTACGGGAGGCGGAGTAGGACGTCTAGGTTGGCGACTACTTTCAACTTGCTTATCTTTTGTAGGTCGGGGAGCCGGGGAATGGTAGTATTATGGCCACTACTTTCACCGATTTTACCTTTTCCTTTACCGAATATTTTTTTAAAGAAAATGTCATACTAATTATAATTATGCAAACTAAACAACACAAAAATATATTATTAAAACGTAAGAGTTGAAACGAGTTTACCGGATTGGCGAACAACTTCTTGAAAATTGAAAATCGTTGAACACTTGAAAACTTCAATTCAACAACTTCACAATTTTTCACGAATTTTCAACAATAAATTAAACAATTATAGTAGAAAGATTGAAAGAGAGATTGAGAGATATTGATGAATTGGTGAATAAAAATGAAAGAATGAGGGGGTATTTATAGTTGAGATATGGGAAAATTTGTAATTATATAAAGTTTGGGGGCCAAATGGCTATTTTATAAAGTTCCAAACGGCTACTTTTGCAAAGAGCCGTTACTGATTTTTTAAATAAAAATTAAAAAAGAGTTGTTGGGCCCGCCAGGACCGGCCCAGGCCCGTCTGGAGGTCCCGGGCCTGGCGGTTCTTCAATTCTGGACCGGACCGTCATGGGCTTATAGGACCGGCAGGCACGGGACCGCCAGGACCGCGGGCCCGTCCCGGTCCCGGTTCAGGTCCGGGCCAGTTTACACTCTTAAACACAGCTACTCACTAACGAGCAACGATGATACGGACAAATGTGTTCATGGGTGCACACATGCGTTGGGATGATCCCAAGTACGGGCATCGAAATTAGTGTATTCGGGTTCGGGTTGTGCTTGGGGTCCTATAAGCCCAGAAATGATTGTTAATCTTAGAGCTTCGATGTCTTATATGGGGTAACAACTTATGTGATCAAATTGAGCCATGATGAATCCACTTAGATATTTAATCCCTGAATGAACTTGATAAATGTCTTTCATTAAAGAAATTGTGTAATTGATCTATGATAGTACATTTTGCACATGCCTACACTTTAGCATGCTATTTACACTAGTCCAAGGATATGAAAATCTTATTTAATTCATTATATATCTGTATACTTGCTTTATTTCTTATTCATGATATTTTGTACTGGAGCTTGCAGCTATGCCGGACGGATTATGTTATCGGCACTTGAGTTGTTCATGCATATTCATGTATTGATATCATTGGCACGTGAGTTGTCCATACAACATGTGAGTTGTTTGTGTGGATCCATATATTGATATTAGTGACACGTGAGCTATATGTACCGCGCGTGAGTTGACGTGCAGATTCTATTATTAGCACGTGAGTTATCCGTGCAATGTGTGAAACTCTTAGCTTCTTGATCATTTATTTGATTTACTAGTTTCTTTCCACCATATGGCATAATATTGCTGAGATCAGTTCGGAGATCATTGATATAGCTACTTGGCATCCGCAAATCTTGATCCTCCTTTCCTTATATTTTGGTTTATGTATTTAGTTTTAGTTTCCAGACAGTCTATTAGTCTTTTTGTTGTTATGTGTAGATGCGCATATACTCGGTAATACTACGAATTTGGGAGAGATTATGTATTAGGATGAATTCCTGTTTTGTTTTTAAAAGATTTCCTTTAAACCTTTTTTGTAATCTTTGAAGGCTTTAGGTGTTGGAAATTACTGAGTAGTCCGCTGGCCTAGTATCATGATAGGCGCTATAATGACAAGTTGATTGTGTAAAGAAGAAGGAAGAATATTCTCGGGTGAGATGATTGAAGTGGACCGAAGGGATTTTGCGCTTAAAGTTGAGTACATGTATATCATACTCGTTCTTTAGCCCACATTACAATCATAATAAAGTCATAGTTGATTTCGGACCGAGCGGGGCTACATTAGGAGAGATTTACATAATGGGCAAGCCTATGGTACCTTTTGCGTGCATGTGCCTTCTTTGAGAGAATGAGTGATTTTATTCAAATGTGTGAGTTCTTAAAATATATTTGATCATGTGATGAATGTGTGGATCGCTTAATATATGTTTTATTGTGAGGGCACATGGTTTCACAAATGATAGGTAATGTTATTAGACTTCTCTGTTAGATTAAGTATTTATGCCTCGGATGCATTTTGACATTAAGTTAGTTTTCGAGGGTAGGATTGTTATATTCATATTGTTCCTGTGTTGGATATTGTGTTTTGGATGTATATGCTTGATTTTAATTGTCGCTATCAACCATTTTCATGGGTATAGTGTGTTTTGAATGTGTGGCTTGTAGAGTACATGAAGAGGAAGTGTTTAATTGGTTGCCTCGAGGGAGAGCAACATCTAAGTGTGGAGTGTTTATTTACGTGCTATAATTCGATATATTTTGACGTTATGCACCTTACTTGTTTGTTGTTTGGTTGCTAATTCGTGAGACAATTAAGCTTAATTAAGTTTATTTTACGTGTAGGAAAACTTGTACATGAAGAGTAGAAAAGTTGCACGAAATGATATCTCGAAGCTATAAAATAGATCAATAAAAGAAGACGTTGCAAGGAAATAAAAGTCATAGCCTTAGACAATGCAAGGCCTTGTCCAGGGAATTGTCATTGGCACCTCGCAGGGTAATGTTGGTGCCTCTGATGATGACTCGTGGGGTAACATTGGCCTCTCTAATAATTCCCCACGCTGACGATGCTTATCTGAGCCACTTTTATATTCTCATTATGTTTGGACTTGTAGATCTCAACCCTACTTTATAATTACCTCCTAAACATAGTTTTTATAGGGGATATTATTGGAGAGGCAAAAGGCTACGGGATACTTGGAAGCAAATGAGTTTTCTCTTTCTTTCTTCTTTAATCTGTATTTGAATGCTTTCAATTATTATCACGATTATTAGTATGGTTATGAATAGCTAAACTTTATCATCGAGGGTTTGATGGAACCTTTTGAAGGATGATTTTTTGTTGCATTTAATATAATTTAACCTTTGAATTTATCTACTTGTTCAATTACGTACTTATTTTAGTTGATTGAGGCCATCGATGAATTGTGCCTATTTATGATATGTTGCTTGAGAAAGGATATATATTTAGGTAGTTGTTGAACAACATCACTTCCAAGGTATATGATAGATCAATACGGCGAGTTTAAAAGCGGGATTAGAGATAATGAAGCTTTGACGTGATAATAGTGGACAGTGAAAAAGTGTGAGGTAGCATAATTCGAGAGGATATGAATAGTAAATTATTATAGTTGCCCGAGAGAGAATTGAGAAAATCATACCTCTAGGATTTTCAATTTGGTTTTCAACCCTTAATATCCTTATTTATTAATTTACTACTTTAATTTGTTAGTTAATTAACTAGATATAAGAATCTTTATATTTATAATTTAGGAATTGTTCGAGTTCGTCTTCTTACTGATAGTAAACAGTTGTACCTAAACCTTAGTTCTTTGTAGGATTCGACTCCAGACTTTTAGATTGGATTATATATGCAGTGACCGCTTATCATTTTGTTACAATCCAAACTTCCCACCTTCGGGATCATGATGGCATCTAACATTGCAGTCGTTGGCTTTTCACTAGGCAAGCCAACATTATAGAATATTACACCATTTTCCTTTATCATTTTATAACTAAAATTTAAGAAGAACTAAATCAGCGGAAGTAAAAGTGAAAGTACATGATTTAACTAATTACTCTATATTAATAACGAATGCCAAAATAAATGTCACCCAGAATCTGATAGCACAACTCACAAACAGTCTACGAATTGGACTGGAAGAAAAATGTACAATTGTCTCGGAGAAAAATAAAAAGAATGCAATAAAGATAGAAAGGGATGCCAAGGCCTGCGGACGCGTGCAGGACTATCTTGGGTCTCCTGAATGCAGTAATACCAACGAACCTCTCGATCGGCCACTAGCTCCAAAATATGCATAGGAAGTGTAGGGTGCAGTATCAGTACAACCGACCCTATGTATTGGTAAATGTCGATCCTAGCCCTGATGAAGTAGTGAAGAGGCTATGGAGGGGGCATAATACTATATATAATCTGCAACCCTTTGAACTAAAAGCAGAAAGGAAATACAGGATGAAATAAAATATTAACTTGTATTAAATTAATACGGAATCCGTTCGTTCTACCAATACTTAATTATAACCAATCCTTAAGCAAGTTTCAACACTACCGTAATGAACCTCAGCATAATATTAATACGTTAACAATAAATGATGAGGCGTTCATCCCTATCCCACCATATAACTAATAACAATATAATCGTTCACTCTTATTGCTCTTTGTTGCGACGTGCAACCCGATCCACCAATCTACTTTTATTACTCCTCAATATATCACTCTTATTCCTCATGTTGCAGCATGCAATCCGATCCCACTTGTCCATCCTTATTACTCCTTGTTGCAGCGTGCAACCTGATCCCACAAGACAATCACATTCACCCTTATTCCTCATGTTGCGGCGTGCAAATCGATATATATATATATATATATATATATATATATATATATATATATATATATATATATATATATATATAAGCACCAATCACAAAATAGAGACAAGTGTTTCAAAAGTTAACTCAAATCTTGCACAACACTTATACCTCAAACCAACACAAGGAAATATCATTTCAATTATGAAAGTTCACTAGTTAAAACTACACAGCGTAACCAATCAAAGTGTACCATGAAGCACCAATAAGCCAACATAAACCGACAATGTAATATAGTGGAACAATGGAACAATTAACAACACGAATGGAGAAACAACATTAAACAAGAAGCAATTAGACATGAAAATATCAATAAGCAAGTGGCAAGTAAAGTAGGAAAGAAAATTATCCGGGAACAGTGCAAGGGAACAGTAAACAAGTAATTTGGCGAAGCATAGGTGCTCGTCACCACACCTATATGCCACATGCATGGTATTTCACATAGCAAGAAAGTCGGGGATCCATAATCCCTCAAGTCAAGGTTAAATAAATACTTACCTCAAGCCAATGGGTAATTCACAGCTCAACCACCGGTTTACCTCTCTATTCCACTATATCCATTCGTATCCAGACATATTTAACTTTGTGACATCAATAAACGCTAAATAAACCAAGCCCAATGCAAAATTATAGAGTTTCCAATATTTTTTTCAAAAAGTCAAAAATCAACCCCAATCCTGCTTGGTGAAAACTCAAAATTTGGACTAAAATTCGATTACCTTTTCTCCCTCGAGCTCGGATATACAATTCGTTTTGGAGTCTGACCTCAAATTGAGGTCCAAATCCCTAAATTCTACCCAAAACACCCAATTTCCCCATGAAAAAACCCTAGATTTATTTTGAAATCTTGTAAACATATGACATAGATCGAAGTAAATGAGTTAGAAATCTGTTACCTATAGTTTATGGAAGAACTACTCTTTAGAAAATCTCCTCTTGAAGCTTAGAGTTTGAAAATTTGAGAAATAAATTGAAAATCCCGTCTAAGTTATGTTTTAAACAGTTACATATATCACATTTGCGATCACAGATTCGCAAATGCGACCAAAGCTTCGCAAATGTGAAGCTTGGCCTGGCCTGCTATCTTCGCAAACGCGATCAGTTGTTCGCAAATGCGGCCACTGTTCAAGTCACAATTGTTATAATGAAATTTGCAAATGCGAAGTCCCTTTCTCAGCCCTCTGATAGCAAATGCAAAGAAACTTGCACATGCGATGCTCGCATTTGCGAGTCAGACTTCGCAAATACGAAGTCTGCAGATCTGCAACATACCAAAAATTTTCCTTAAGGCTCAAAACACTCTGTAGCCTATCCAAAACTCACCCCAACCCTCGGGGCTCCAAACCATACATGCACACAAGTTTTAAAACATTATACCAACTTGCTCATGCGATCAAATCGTCAAAATAACACTTAGAACATGAATTCAACACCAAACACATGAAAATTTCAAGATAGTTCAAACTTCATATTTTCTCAACAAATAGTCCGAATCACGTCAAATTACTTGTGTTTTTCACCAAAATTTCATCTATAATTTTTAAATATTAACGGACATGTATCGGGCTTCAGAACCAAAATATGAGTCCAGTAATAGCAATATCAAACATTAATCAAATTTTCAAAAACCATTACATTTCAGTTAACAATTTTCTTTAAAAATTTATTTCTCGGGTTAGGGACCTCAGAGTTCAATTCCGGGTATATGCCCAAGTCTCATATTTTATTACAGACCCTCCGGGACCGTCGAAACATGGGTCAGTGTCCATTTATCCAAATGTTGAACGAAGTCAACTAAAATCATCTTTTTAAGCCAAAAGGATCATTTTCTTATATTTTTTTTACATAAAAGCTTTTCGGATACGCGGCCGGACTGCACATGCAAATCAAAAATAAATGAATTTTAAAAGTATCGAAACACGAAAATCGAATTCTAAAATAAATTTTTTTAAGATTAAAGTTGAACGTGATCACAAATACTTAGACTTTCTCTTCTACTAAGATCCTCGACCAAGGTAAAATAAGGCAAAGAGAAAAAGAAGAAAAATGAAAGTCAACTCTGAAAAGTTAAAGGGCAAAAGTGACGAGAAAAGGAAAATAAAAGATTAAACGTGATATTGGGAAAGATATAGCAGAAACAAATTAAGGACTAATTAATAAGAGGATGAAACTCAAGAAATAGTGTCAAAAGAAAGTGTCATCGTGACATATATAGTCCATGATTAAAATGAGACATGCGTGTGTTTTACATAACAAATGTTTGGTATCCATAAGGAAACAATCGAAAGTGGAGTTTAGAATGCAATATTTTTGGAATAAAATGTCATAATGTGGACAGTGATGGTTTTGCAAAGGTTTCTTGACGTGGGTATCATTTGGTTTTGTAAATTATGAGGAATTGAGACGACCGAAAATGAAGAACAGAAATTACATTTATTGTATGAAAACCTTTCACTGCTACTAGCGGCCTGTAAGTTTGGTGGTTGCTAAAAAGTGCCAATTTTTATTAATCACGACGAATAAAATTTGTACTCGTGTGATATCAAATAATTTTGTGGTGATATTTTGATGTCTTTTAATTATTTTATTAATTTTTATAATTTATCATATTTTTATATAATTTCTAAACTATATATTCAATTTTAAAATTCTATATTTTAATTTTATATAAAAAATTAGATATTTTGATGATTAGACTCCTCATAATCTCATATAAAATGGGACGAAGGATAATAATAATAATAATATATTCAGTTTAATCTTTTAAGTGGAGTTTGGGGAGAATTGCGTCTACACATAACTTACCCTTACCTTGTGAAGACCAGAGATACTCAACTCAAGAAAAATATAATCATAATAGTTTTGGAAAAAAAAATACGATAATGGAAAAGACATAGAAAAAAGAAGCAATAATGACAACAAAAAAGTAAGATAACAAAAAAGAAAAAATAGCAGCAGCAATAGAAATCTAAAAGTATAAAAAATATGAGAATAATACTAATATTACTAGTATTAAAAAATACGCTTGACTAATTAGTAATAACAATTTATTCTATTGGGCAGAAATTACACATCTCGACTATATTAAAGGCACAAAAAATCAACTTTCTTATTTTTAAAAAATAAATTTTACACTAGACAACATTTTTTTTAAAAATATTTAGGACTTAAAAATCCGTTAAAATTTGGTTATAAAATCTTCTTAATTTGAATTATATACCTTAAAATTGGGACTTTAAATTAATTAAATTTTACCTTATAGTTAAAAAGTCTAACTCTTTTGGAGCGTTAAACTGATTCCTCTTTCGCTGTCTTTGTTTTGCAAATATCTACTATCGACTGCTTATTATTGTAAAAGCAAGAATACGATATGCCAAATAATAATCAATAATTTTATCCGTTGAAAATAAATTTGCATTAAACAAATTATTATTGTAATACTTTTAAATTTACTCAGGTTTTGACCAATAAATTTGTTCTTATTTGAACAATGTACGAACTCAAATATTAAAGTACTTAAAGTATATCACAAAATTTCTAACTAAATTTAACTTTAGATAAATAAATATTAGTTAAAACTTTAACGGGCAAAAGTATTTTTCGTGTTATAAATGTCTAGATAAATTATTGTTACATTTAAATATTTAACGCTTGGATAAGCTAATATTAATTTTAATCAACAATAAAGTTATTCCTTTAAGGTTAAGAACAAATAATTAACTTCTATATAGGAAAATTTTACATAACAATAACTGAGCTCTCTGTTTTTCAATTTTATACCTCATATTTCAATTTACAAACAACTAGCCCAAAAATAATAGGCTAAGATTCAACATCTAATTGCGATAGGTTCTAGACATTACTATTTAATTTTTACAAAAGATTGCTTTTAAGTTAATTTTCGATTCAATAAATGTGACTCAATTATTAGTTCAAAAAGCCAAATTCATTTGGATTGTGAAAATTAAATTTTTAACAAGTTTAAACATGTGGATTTACATTTCGAATTTGATTTTGTGAGAAATTTGGAATGGATATTATTTAGACTTGTTAGAAATAATATAAGGAGGTTGTATATAAAATTTGAAGTCATTTAATAGAGTTTTGGACTGGTTTTGAGTAAGAATTGCAACTGAAAATTACATAAGAAGTTTGTCTACAAACGACTATATAAAGGTGTATAAAAGTGTATAAAATTTATCTATACACTACTATACAAGACTATACATAATTATACAAAAAACTGATTTCGTCTTTTTCCTTGCGTCTTTTTTAAAATTTAACTCAAATCTTGCTCACCCCAAACCACTTCAAATTTAAATTTTGAGCTTCTTTTGATCTTTTAATCAATTGAAACAACACCCTCCAAACAATTAACAAACTAAAAAAATCATATTTTCGAAAGCAAGGCTTTGAATGACCTTCAATGGTGGATTTCTACTCTTCAATTTTCTTGCATTGCAACTAGGTGACACATGGTAAGAAGCAACAATGACGGACGACCATTTGAAGCATATGTAGAAGATACGAGAAGAAGACAAAGTGAAAACAATAGTTGTGAGATCACATATTTAACTCCATAGCTTTTAGAAGCAATGATTGTAAGAACACAAGTTTTAATTTGAATTTGCTAGTACTTTCAAAATATGTACAATATGAATTAGGTTGGATAAAATTTAAAAACATGAGCCATTTTTTGGTATGGTATGAAGTCATGTGTATTTTCTTATATTCTAATTAACTAATTAGCAATTAAAAGTATCCAATTCAATTTCTTTTCAAATTCATTATATAAATAAAATTATTTTTCAAGTTTAAAAAACTCTTAGTCTAAATAAATTTATTTTTATAAAAAGAGGACTGATAATAGACAATATAAAAAATAAAGCAAACTAGTTACTCTACAGTATTAAAAGTAAAATTAATAAAAATGCAAACTTGAATTAATAATGATAAAATAATAGTAGACAAAATAAGAGTTAATTTTGTAATTAATTTTTTGTCTCTATTCGCATTCAGTTAAACACATGATAGCTCCCTATAATTTTTATATATTTAATTGTTTTAATAAAAATTAACCCAACATTAATTATTTTTAGATTTTACATCCTGGCCTATGGACTTTTCCTATGATATAAGGCAACCTCTTTATCTTCAAATCTCTAAAATACCAAAAGCTTTAATTTTTAATTTGTTTTATTTGATTTTTTTTATGAGTTATGTGTTTTTAAAATTAGGGTAAGTGCAACCCAGTATAATTCCACTTAGTGGGGTCTGGGGAGTGTAGTATGTACGCAAACCTTACCCCTACCCTGGGGTAGAGAGGCTGTTTCCCCGGCATTCTTCCCTCCAAGAACTACCCACCTTTGCTCTTGGGGAGACTCGAACTCACAAACTCTCGGTCAGAAGTGCGGGTTGCTTACCATCAGAGCAAGCCTCTCTTGTCTAAAATTAGGTAAATAATAATAATTTTGAAAACACAATAAGGCATTTAAAGACTATTGTGGAGCAAGTTTTTTTTTTCTATTGTATTAGCTAAATAATATTAACATTCATTTGTTTTATGAACTTAACCTTTTTAAATTTCTATTTTATAACTCAAATACTTTATTAAAATTGTATACCCCTAAATATAAGTACAGTAGCAAACTAGTGAGAGGAGAAGGAAATAATAAAATGGATAAAAACCCTAGTCAAAGGGAAAATGTAGGACCCAGTGTGATGTGTACAGACCACACCCTCTCATGCTTCTACACAACTACTATCGCTTCCCAATAAAAAGGACATAACACAATCTTAAAATAACTACATTTGGTAAATCCTTTTCACGTCCACAATGAATGAAAAGATTCCTAATGCCTTTTTCGCGGGTAAAAGCTCATAATTTACTGACAAATTACGCCAAAAACGCCCTTCATTTCCCGCTATTTTCCCTTCCCCCCCCCCCCCCCCCCTTTCTTGCCAATTTTTATTTTAAAAATATTGAAACTTTTAAACAAATAAATAATTATTAAATCTCAAAAGAATGGAAGATAAAAATGTTAATTACGGTACTTAATATATTATTTAAGTCTCAACTCTCAAGAGATTCCAAACAATATAATAACATACCAATTGCACTTTTATACATGAGTACTCACTTCTCATAGTATTATTTGGAGCTAGAGCTCTTTATTTTGCAAGAAAACTGCTAGAATTATGTATTGATAATTTTAAGAGTTTTGCAAATATAATTTTTAACACACACATATATATATGTATATATATATATGCGATTAATAACATTGAAATAACTATAAAATATAAAACTTTTTAATTATCTCATCTTAATGTTTTGTTGGTATTTACTTTATTTTATTTGGAGAAATTGGGTTTTAAATTAATTTTTTAAAATTTAAACTCTAGTACTCAAACCCTATTTCTGATATACAATGCTCGTAAGTATTTAAAATACGGAAAATGGTCTAAAATGCCTTTATACTATATGTAATAGGATATGCTAACCCTCAGTTAAAAGTTGGTCTCTATTCCGCCTTTGTTGTCAACAAATGGGCTCGTATAGGACTTCTATCACCAACTGAAGACTTATAAAGCCACGTGGAATATATGTGAGGGCAAGTTAGACCTAGTTCGAATTGTACATTGGCATATATGAATTAGTTATAATAGTTGTTTTTCAAACACTTCACAACTCCATATCCGTTCACTTAGATACCTATTTGACAATACCAAACTAATTATCACAGAAAATAAAGTAGTTCATAGACATAAACATTCAATTGGACAGGGCCTTGACAGAGTTAAGGTCTCCTTTGGCAAACAGAAGTACCACTGCCAACACAGCAACAGATCCTTGATCATCCGGGATATGAACAAGGCCAATTGCCTTTCAAGTATCTTGGAGTCCCACTGTCAACCAAGAAGATCACACTGATGCAATGGCAACCATTAGTGGACAGAATCACTGCCAAGATTACATCCTGGACTGCCAGGACACTGTCCTATTCTAGGAGGATACAACTAGTACAATCTGTTATCTTTAGTTTCCAAGCTTATTGGGCACAACTGTTTGTATTGCCTGCGAAAGTACTCAAAATGATTGAAGGAATCTGTAGGAGTTTTATTTGGTCCGAGATGAACACTGTAACTAAGAAAGCATACATCTCTTGGGACAAAATGTGTACCCCAAAGTCAGTTGGTGGGATGAGCCTTATTAACCTAAGCTCTGGAACAAAGCTACTATTGCAAAGACTTGCTGGGACCTAGCCCATAAAAAGGACAAGATGTGGATTAGGTGGATCACTGTTTATTACATCAAAGACAGACCAATAGAATCCATCCCAATTCCTGCCCAAGCTAGTTGGATGGTGAGAAAGATCATCCAAGCCAGAGACATTCTACAAAGGATTCAAAATTGGAAGGAACAAAAGTGCTCGACTAAACAGTTGTACCAGTCACAGATGCAAACAATGCCGAGAGTCCAATGGAAGAATTTAATCATACAGAACCAAGCAAGGCCAAAAGCAACTTTCAACCTATGGCTATTCCTCTAGGATAGACTCCCAACAAAGGACAGACTACACAGCTGGGGAATTAATATTCATCAACAATGCTCCTTGTGCCAAAACCTCCCGGAAACAAGAGATCACTTGTTACTGTACTGCCCTGTCACTATGGATTTATGGGAAAGAACAATGAACTGGTTGCAGGAAACCTACACGCCCAGTACCGATTGGAACCAGAAAATGCAATGGTTGATTAGCAAAACCAAAGGTCGAACAGTTCGAGCTGCCACTTTCAAATTGGTTACCGCTGAATTTGCATATGCTATATGGCTGGAAAGGAATGCAAGAGTCTTCAACAAAATATTCCGATGTAACATTCCCATACTGAGAGAAATAGTGTATAATTGTAATGTTAGAGGTACCCCACGAATTAGACAAATATTACAACACCTTCGCATATAGTAGTGCTAGATAGTTAGGAAAGTAGATATAGTTTATATGTTAACCACTAGACAGTCAGCTGAGTTAAAGCTAGACTGTGATTTTGTAAAGCTACTTCATTGGTGATTAATGAAAATCCTTAGCTACTAAAAAAAAACATTCAAATGAACAACAATGACTTCATTTAATCCTAGTAGCTTAAAGGGGTCAAATCATAACAAAAGAAAGTGCCGGAATGTTCTAATAGCTCAAGTGGGTCGAATAGGAGATGCCACTACGGACTTACTGTCAATTATGACACGGACACCTTTAAATGTTAGGAGAAGGGTTTGCAAGTGCCAGAAGCATGAGGTAAGTATATTTTTGATATGTTCTTTTAATTATTTCGATTTGCTTGTAAATTTATTTTATTTACTTTTTATTTTTAGGATGAAAAATATTCCTATTGGGGATGGAAAGAAGAAGAGCTTCCTCCTAGAGTTTCAAATATCATATGCAGTTTAAAGAAGGAAATGAAAGCTCTATTTTTTGAAAAAAATGCTCTCCAAAGAAAAATTTGATCTTGAGAATTTTATGACGTTCGTTGATAATGGAGGAATAGAAGCTTTGGAATTAGAAAGAAATGTTCTAACGAAGCTTTATGTTTTCATACAAAGATTTAATAAAGTCATTGTCGTTCATTTGTTATCTATGACTGAGTTTATTTGATGTGATAATTAGTTGGGTGTTGTCAAATAAGTGTTTAAGTAAGATGATATGGAGTTGTGAAGAGTTTGAGAAATATATGCCCCTGTACAATTTGAACTAGTTCTAACTTACCCTCACATATATTTCACGTGGCTTTACTATTATTAATAGAGGGCATATACACGTACATTTGTTGACAGCAAGAACAAAATAAAGACCAACTTTTAACATAGGCCTAGCTTATTTTATTTCATATAGTAAAAGGGTATTTTAGGCCTTTTTCCGTTTAAAATATAATAGCAACAATTGCAAACATTATATTGAGATAAGAAAGAATATAAAAATCGTAAAAACATTATACAGAATTTTGAAATAACTACTAGCAAATTGTTATAAACTAGTTCCAAATTTCTAATTTAAGTTTTCACTAAAACAATTCCAAAAAGAATATTCAAGTACTAGAAAATCCAAATAAAAATTCCAAATTATAAAACGAGACATAATTATTGGGGTCTTTACTGAGTTTTGCAACAAAATGTCCTTTTTAGAGAGAGAAGTTGAGAGTTGTAAGAGAGAGAAATATGTCCATGAAATAGGAAGAAGACAAATGCCGAGCGTGTCACTGCCATTTCTGGGGGTTCGAGGCTTCTCTTTCATTCATATAATGTCAAAAGCAATAATAGGGTTTTACACTTTTGGTTTTGGACATTTTCTTGAACTTCATTTGTAATGTTATAAAGATTTCTAAAGGGCTAAACAACTTGCTGGTCCATTTTGAGGCTACCACTTGAGTGCATTTACACTGCATTAAAGAAGAGGGGAAGTTGGTGAATGTGAGAGCAAACCTGAGGTTCCAACGTAACTCAAAAAGGCGTAATCATTGCAAGAAGCTGAATTTCTTCAGTAAATCTTTGAAAAAGACTGCTTCTCTTTTGGTCACTGAGCTTACATTCTTGGTAAAAAATGTGTGTTGTTATGTAAGAAATTGCTTGAACTTGCTCTGTCTGCACTTTGTTTTTGTTACTGATTGCCTCCTTTCAGCTACTGTTTGTGGAGAAATTGCTCTTCTTAAATCTGTCTTGCATTGCTGTTTTTAGACACAATTTGGTTTTTGGTCCTTATATTGTTGGTTGAAGGAGAATTCTTGTGATTTTGGGTTGAAGTTGGGTGCTTTTTGGCTGTTGTTTTACTGCTTTTGAACTGTGATGGTTGTTATTGAGGTTTTGTGGCATGGATATAAGTTTGTGAAAAGTGGTTTTCGTATGTTGAGCTTCTACTTATAGTGAACCTCATACTTACAGCTGCCCCCTTTTGGATTTTCTTTAAGCTTGGAAGTTTGAAGATTTTCTAGTATTTTTTGGGTGTGAGTTTGTCACTTGGTTTAGCAGAGCTTCTTCTGGTGTTATAATGAAGCTAATTAGGTGTTTGATACTTGTGCTTTGTTTTGGTTCTGCAATGGGTCAGCTTCCTTCTCAGGACATTTTGACCCTTCTTGAATTCAGGAAGGGTATCAAACATGATCCGACGGGTTATGTACTTCAGTCATGGAATGAGGAGTCCATTGATTTTAATGGTTGTCCTTCATCTTGGAATGGTATAATGTGCAATGGTGGTAATGTTGCAGCTGTTGTCCTTGACAACTTGGGTTTATCTGCTGATGCAGATTTGAGTGTATTTGCTAACCTCACAATGCTTGTGAAACTCTCTATGGCTAACAATTCAATTACTGGTAAAATGCCAAACAAAATTGGTGAATTCAAGAGCCTTGAGTATCTGGATATTTCAAACAATCGATTCACCTCCTCTTTACCACCAGAGATTGGAAAAGTAGGAAGCTTAAAGAATCTGTCATTAGCTGGTAACAACTTCTCTGGCCCAATCCCCGATACGATTTCAGAGCTCATGTCAATTGAATCTTTGGATTTGAGCCACAACTTTCTTTCTGGGCCAGTTCCTTCATCTTTGACCGAGTTAAATAATTTGGTATACCTCAATCTATCTCTTAATGGATTTACAAAGAAAATCCCAAAAGGATTTGAGCTAATGGCTAACCTTGAAGTTCTTGACTTGCATGGAAATATGCTTGATGGTACTTTGGATCCAGAGTTCTTAATGTTTACTACTACTACTTACGTTGACTTAAGTGGAAATTTACTTGTCAGTTCTACCTCTCAACAGCAGAAATTTCTGCCGGGCATATCGGAGTCGGTAAAGTACTTGAGTCTTAGCCATAATCAACTTACTGGGTCACTAGTAAGTGGCGGTGAAGCTCAGGCATTTGGGAACTTGAAAGTTCTGGATTTGAGCTACAATCAGCTGTCGGGGGAATTACCTGGCTTCAATTTTGTTTATGATCTTCAGGTCCTTAAGCTCAGCAACAATAGATTTTCCGGGTTCGTCCCAAATGATCTTTTGAAAGGAGATTCTTTAGTTGTCACAGAATTGGATTTAAGTGGAAACAACCTCACAGGTATATTCCAAACTGCTCTTATTTTGAAATACATTGCAAATATTGCACTAGTAATTCATTGACCTTGTGTTGAACTGAAGTTACAACAAAAAAAGTAGTTTATTTGCTATCATTTAGTTAGTTTGCTTTACTCAGCCACTTCATTTTACAGGTTCAATAAGCATGATTACATCAACAACTTTGCGTGTCCTTAACTTATCCTCCAATGCTCTTTCCGGTGAACTTCCAACGGTGACAGGAAGTACTGCAGTACTTGATCTCTCAAAGAACCAGTTAGAGGGAAATCTAACTAGAATGCAGAAATGGGGGAATGTTGAATTTCTTGACCTCAGCCAAAACCGATTGACTGGAAACATTCCTGAGGTTACAGCACAGTTTCTGCGATTAAATCACCTAAACCTTTCTCACAATACCCTTACTGGAACTCTCCCAAAGGTTATCACACAGTTTCCTAAGATCACAGTCCTTGATCTCAGTTTCAACCAGTTGGATGGGCCCCTTCTCACTTCTCTGCTGACATTACCCACTATTGAAGAACTTCACCTACAAAACAATGCACTTGTTGGAAGTATTGATTTCCCTTTTCCCTCTGCTACTCCCAACCTCCGAGTTCTTGATCTTTCTCATAATCAGCTTGCTGGTTATTTTCCTGATGAGTTTGACTCGTTGACCGCGCTTCAACTACTTGACATAGCTGGAAATAATTTCTCTGGATCTCTGCCTACTTCGATTGATCAAGTTAGTGCACTTACTTCTCTTGACATTTCACAAAATCATTTTACTGGTCCACTGTCAAAGAATCTGCCTAATGGCCTCCAAAGCTTTAATGCATCACTCAATGACTTATCTGGTGTTGTTCCTGAAAATTTGAGAAAATTTCCATTATCATCTTTCTATCCTGGAAACTCTGGACTTCAATTTCCAAATCCTCCATCAGGATCTGGCCAAGCTTCCGCAGAAGACCAGAAAAGCAGATCATTTAAGACTATCATCAAGGTGGTAATAATAGTTGCTTGTGTAATTGCTCTTATTATTTTGGTGTTACTAGCCATTTTCATGTACTATATACGAGCGTCAAGGAAGCCTCATCCTCAAGTTACTAAAAGGGATGTTCATCACCAAGCCCCATCACATCCTTCTGTCTTTAGTAGTAGGGAGGGTACAGGTGGTGTAGTTGTTTCAGCTGAAGACCTTATGACTTCACGAAAAGGATCATCAGAAATAATTAGTCCAGATGAGAAAATGGCTGCTGTAACTGGTTTCTCCCCTTCGAAAGGTAGCCATTTCTCATGGTCACCAGAGTCTGGAGATTCGTATATTGCAGAAAACTTTGCAAGGTTAGATGTGAGGTCTCCAGATCGTCTTGCTGGAGAGCTGTACTTCCTTGATGATACAATCTCTTTTACACCCGAGGAATTATCTAGGGCTCCGGCTGAAGTCCTAGGCAGAAGCAGCCATGGTACATCTTACAGGGCAACTCTAGAGAACGGGTTGCTCCTGACTGTGAAATGGTTGAGAGAAGGAGTGGCAAAGCAGCGAAAGGATTTTGCAAAGGAGGCAAAAAAGTTTGCCAATATAAGGCATCCTAATGTAGTAGGGTTAAGAGGTTACTACTGGGGTCCCACACAGCATGAGAAGCTCATTCTTTCGGATTATGTATCTCCTGGAAGTCTTGCAAGTTTCCTCTATGGTAAGTTTCATGTGTTAGCTCAAAACTCTCATGTAATGTTTTGCTGTAAATCCACAGTAGAGGCTGTCTCCCTCTTCTTTAATCTAGTCAGTTTTCTTTAGTTCCCATTTCATATGAGGCAATCTGATTGTGATATATCTGACTGTTCTTATGGTTCATATGTTTTTCCAATGTGCATTATAGTGGAGCACTTTTAACACTGCTATGTGATCCAGTGGCGGGATTTTACAAAAGAACCTCAAGTATTTAGTCTTTGGTTTGATGTAATAATATTTTAGCACGTCTAGAGCCCAATACATTTGTACTTGCATGCCTTTTATTCACGTAATTTTCACACCAAGTTGTAGTATACCATATATTCTACGTGATGTTCACTATACAAGCTGTGAGGGATTTGCAATACAGTACTTACTACCTCTAGTAGCTAAAATTCTTGATATTTGAGTTCTTAATGGATCTGAAAAATGTGATGTTTGGCTTTTGTTTCCTGATTCACTTTGTTGGAAATCAGCTAGAATGTGATACATTTTTCTTATCATAATCCTTGTGTAGATCTTAATATTTATGTGGTCATTCTCGATATACTTCTCTAACGTGCTGCCCGTTTGTAGATCGACCGGGTAGAAAAGGCCCACCACTAACCTGGCCCCAAAGACTCAAAATATCAGTTGATGTTGCACGTGGTCTGAACTACCTCCATTTTGATCGTGAGGTGCCACATGGAAACCTTAAGGCTACCAACATCTTGTTGGATGGGCCAGACCTTAATGCACGAGTTGCGGATTACTGCCTTCACCGCCTCATGACTCAAGCCGGCACAATAGAACAGATTCTTGATGCTGGAGTGTTGGGTTATCGTGCCCCCGAGTTGGCTGCGTCGAAGAAGCCGCTGCCTTCCTTCAAATCAGATGTATATGCTTTTGGAGTTATTTTGCTGGAGCTGCTAAGTGGGAAGTGTGCAGGTGATGTTGTCTCTGGCGAAGACGGTGGAGTAGACTTAACTGACTGGGTAAGGTTGAAAGTGGCAGAAGGTTGTGGCTCGGATTGTTTTGACAGTATGTTGTCGGCTGAGATCGGAAATCCATCAACGGAGAAGCAAATGAAGGAGGTTCTTGGGATAGCTGTTCGGTGCATTCGTTCTGTATCTGAGAGGCCAGGTATCAAGACTATATATGAGGACCTTTCATCTATATAGTTTGTACTCATTTTGGTATTGGTGAACCATATGTTTTGCTCTTCTTTGGGAATCAAATACCTCATTGACCTCCCTTTTGAGTAGTAGAATTAGATCCACTTGGTGTGTGAATGGGGCTAGTTTTATTGACCGTTTTCTTGTTGTAAATTTGGGCATACTAAATGTGTAACAAACTTTTCTCCCCTTTTGGTCTAATGAGCTTTCAGTCTTTGATCAGTTCTTTAGAGTAGATACTCTTACAGACAATCCAAAAGCAAAAAGGCTAAGTACTTTTGGCCTACTTTATTTTTTGATGAGGACCTAATTTATTGTTACCAAGATATGCATGTAGATGTGCTGTCATTTGAGAGTGAGAGTATACATTGGTACCTGTTTTCTGGAGTTTCAATTGTGTGGCGCTATTTGAAACTGAGGAGAAAATTATTCTTGAAACTCCATCCTCTAATATGCCGCGGATGCTATGCTCCCTTCTTTCAATGCGCCATCGATACAGAACTGGGAGTGAAAAAGTTGAAGTAACTCTGGGTTTGTTTTCCTAATCTGCAGCATGGATATGCTCAAAAAATTCAGCTGACATTTATTCTGCTCTGCATAGTGGCCACTAAGGTTTTATAGAAAAATCCTAGTTCACAAGACGTGGAGTATGATTATATGCTCAAATTGATAAATTGCCAATTTTGAATAAACCTTGTTATAGCTCCCCCTATTTCTTTTTCTTTCTTTTTTCGTCTTTTCGTTTCATTTTTTAAAATAGAAGATGTTCATAGCGATGCTGCTTGAGACAACTACCAAATTTAAAGACAAGCGGGAATCTAATTGTAAGATGTTAATTGCAATGGTTGCATGTGACAACTTGTAACTTTAAAGGCAAGTGAATCTAGTTGTAAATTGTCTCATTTGCTGCATACATCGCCATAGATCATGCTTACAATCTCAAAACGTCACAAAATTTGCCTCCAAACCACTGAAAGCACTGGGGCTCATATCCTAGGTTCTTACTACCGGGCGGCACAAGGCCCATTGGCTTTTCTTCTTGTTAAAGCAAATACACTTTTTAAGAAAATTTCTATTGCCAAATTAGTGGAAAAGAAAATAGGGATTTTTACATATAAATACCATATAGCAAACCTTATTACCACCCATGTTTAAGGTTTGTGTTTATTACATTTAAGTATACCACCTTTCAATTTATGTACCAAAATTCTATTTAAGGTTTAATTATCAACTTATTAATTATAGGCTTAATTTATGGAACTGAAAATCTTTTCAGATTTTATTGTACACGTTTCTTCTCTCTCTTACAAACAAAACCCACTATTTTCTCCCCTTTTTTAATTACCCTCCCCCCACGTTTTTTTACCAAAACCGATCTCTCTCTCTCTGCTTGAATTTCATCCGCCATTGTCGAAGCTTGAACAGTTTCAGATCGAGAAGTTCTTCTCAATCCACCATACTATCAGTCCATAAAATTGTATCAAAGCCAGAAACCCTCTACAAAACCGATTTCTCTCTCTCTCTCTGCTTTGAAGTCGGATAACATGTCAGTTTGTATGTCCTTTGGCGTGTAAACAGTCTTAGGATCACAATACTTTGGAACGACAATGCTACCAACTATTGTTGCAGTACATTTGCGCTGTATGAATGTTTCGTCCATTCGGCATCATGTGTGTTGTCGGCTAAAACTTCTTATCTTGAACAATGAAGAATCATGAATTGACGTTGCCTTGAAATGCCATTTGCATTTCTCAGCTACACATACAAGCCAGTAGCTTCAATTTTCAGACATATTTATTAAAAACTACAATTAACTACAAATTGACTACAATTAAATACAAACTGACTACAATTAACTACAAACTGACTACAATTAAATCAAAACTGACTACAAGTAACTACAAACGGACTACAATTAACTACAACAATTAACTACAAACTGACTACAAGTAACTACAAACTGACTACAATTAAATACAAACTGACTACAAGTAACTACAAACGGACTATAATTAACTACAAACTGACTACAATTTAACTACAATTTGTATAAACAAACCTAGCTTCAATAATCTGGAATTTGGAAGAACTACAATTTGATTGGCTATCACGCTGTAAATTCAGATTTTCGGTATTTGATGTAGAAGAATGAGAGATTTTCGAAACTGAAATCTGGAAGAACTACAATTTGATTGACTATCACACTGTAAATTCTGATTTCGGTATTGGATGTAGAAGAATAAGAGATTTTCGAAACTGATGGTTACGTATGAGAGATTCACGCAGAGAGATTTGCGTTGGGATTAGATCTTTTAAGGTTTTAGAAAGATCATTTAATAATTAAGACAGAATCAAACATTAATTGGGATGATTAAAATCTGGCGCTATTTTAGGCTATAAAATCAGCCAGATACGGTTTGGTACATTTTTGGTAATGAAAACATGGAATATGCGGGTAATAACCAAACAAGGCACAATAATGGTAATAAGGTTTGCTATATGGCATATTTAGGTAAAAATCCCAAGAAAATATTACAAGAACCTATGGTTGCCACCAGTTACTAATGCTTTAACTATGCAAGTGAGAAGAGAGGTGGGACAAAGGTGTGACTTTAAACAGCAGGAACTCTAAAGTAAAGTAAAAAACACCGCAAGATACACAAATTCTACTGTTGCAACTTTGACATTCTATGTTCGTCCAACCTGAATCCAGCCATCTCTGCCTCCTTACGGATATCTTCGCACTTGGCCATCCTTCCAGAAGCCATATAAATTTTAACCAAGCTGCAGTATATATCAAATGTTGGACTAAAACCTGCTTCCTTAAGTTTAGAGAAATAGCGTACAGCCCGTGAGACATCGTTCAAAGCAACAAAGAGCTTAATCACTACACGATAAGCTGGAAGATCAAAAAGGCAATTTGAAGCCTCCATTTCCCATAGCATGGCTAACGCCTCCCTATATTTGTTAGCCGAATAACGACAGTGAATTAGAGTAGTATACATAACTACACTTGGATTGCCACCAGATTCTCTGAACCAATCATATAATCCCTCCACAATCTCGAATCTTCCCAGCCTAATGCAAATTTTCATGATAGCTGTACAGTCTTGTGGTGTCAAATCCAGATCATCTCTCGCAGCAAGCTCTTCTAACAATGCCAAGACAAGTGTGCTTTTATCAGGATCCTTACCAAGCTCCAATATTAGCTTAGCATACACCCCAGTACCAAGCACTCTATTACATCCCTTAGCTATTGAGAGAAGCTTCAATGCAAGCTTCAGGCTTCCTCCTTTGATGAAACCCCTCAACATTGCTTCATACACATTACGACTAGCCAAGCCAGTGAACTTATCCAAATCAAATGGCACTTTTAACTCGTTTGACCCTGCCAAAACTTCTATGGTAGAAGCAAGAACATGATCATCTGGGAAAAGATGGTGTTGTTTTTTCACCCAACAGAATGTTTGCAGAGCTCTATCAGGAAGGCCCAAGTAACCCAACTCTCTGATTGTCAACGATAATGATCCTTTTCGAAGAAAGGGACCCCACTTACTTAGAACATTTGATACATTTTCCTCTTTTGAAAGGCCCTGAATTTCTTTGGCCAAACCAATCAAGAAAGTTGGATTCTTGTACACTTGCTTTGATATGGATTGCCTTGAAACATTTGAGAATCTCTTTGGTGTAGGAAGTCCTAAAGGTCGAATCTTGTAAGGAAGGGGCAGAGGCAGAGGCCTTTCTCTATTCAATTTTCCAGGCTTCTGAGGGATCCTCCCTTTGAATAGAGATGAAATTGCTTCCATCTCATCAGACTCCCATATAGTCTCTTCTACTTCCACTTCCAAACCTAAATCAATTTCCTCATCAGCAGCAGTGGAAGTATCAATAGTTGGCCGCTCGGTAATCTCGTCAGCATCCTCGTACAAGGCCTTTTTGAGGCTATAGTCCATATCTGGTGGAAGCTTGGGCCGTCGAGGATTGCTGAGGTTCTTTGGAGGTTTTCTGTGGTTAGTTCTGTTACTACAAACAGCCATAAAAACAACTCTTTCCCCTCTTCTTCCAAGACTTGAAGAAGGTGTTCCAGAAGCAGCTGTACTGGTACTACAACTCTGTGAGATGGTATGTGTTGATGAAGACCAAGGAAGGGTCTCATGGGTGGTCGAAAACATGCAGCAACTCCGGCTGAGCATTTGGTCGAACAGCTGGTGGATACAGGACTAGTGGAACCTCCGAGAATCACACTCGGGTCTTCAATGAAACCGATTAAATGTAGCGAAGGATCTCCAGAATAAGGGCTGACAAAGTGCCATTCTGTGTATTCTAGCCGGCTTTGATTAACAGATTAGGCGAGCAAATGGAGCACAATTAAGGACTGAGAAGCCATTGGACGAGGGAGGAAAATCAAGGTTGAGGAAATCGTTTATCCGTGATGTACATTTATCTTCTTGCTGTTTTCTGTTAAAAAGAAAAAGAAGAGAGGAATTTATTTCCCCTCCTTCAAAATTTACACTTTTTTTTTGTAATAAAAATAGATATTATATTTAAACAAACAAACGCATACATTGAGTTTCATGCCCCTTTTGCACTACGCGGGGTAATCTATTACTACTACTAATTATATTATTTGTAGTTCTAGTAAACAGTCGCTAGTACAATATTTCAAAACATGATTACTACTAGTACCATTACCAGTATCACACACTACAGGTTGCACTTCAAGATTATATGTACAATGCGGAAGCAAGCGTGTCGTAGTTACTTCGAAGTTGTCCTCATTCCATATTTGACTAACAAAAATTGGTGGCGCAGCAAAAAGTTTCATAGTGATGTCTTCCGTAAAAAAACTTCCTGCATGAGCTAGTCTATCTGCTAATCTATTTTATTTTCTGTACTCAAAATTTACACCTGTTAATTGTTTCAGATGAAATGTATATACTATACTACAAGTAAATTTAAACTCTTAATACAGTTATATAAAGTGATATTATTAGTGGAAGCCAAATATTTTGAAAGATACCAAAAGAATACAAAGGATATCATGCGAGGGAAGTGAAAAATCAATTCGAAATAACAGAAAAAAATATTTAACTTGATTGCAACATCTATTTTAACGTCCATTAGAGTCCGTTATTTTTGTTAAATGATAAAAGAACATTAAACATCAAATTTATATTTATTGAACGTAAAATTATTCCAAAAATTATTCAGCTCAAATACTTGCATCCCCTATTTTCCATTAAATAACCAACACAATCATCAATAAGCTCTCCATTTCTATTCCTATCTCCAAACAAATCTCTCATATGTCTAGCATTAGCTCTCAATGTCTCTCCTTCTTCACTCACTACTGCAAACTTCACAGTTTCTGCCACTGATTCACTAGTAAACAATCCATCATTTTCATTTCTTGGTATCTCTACACCAACACCTCTACCTTGCAACAACCTAGTATTCAAACCTTGGTCATTCATCACTGGAAACATAATCAAAACCCGCCCGTAACAAAGCGCTTCTATGACCGAATTCCATCCACAGTGAGTCAAGAATCCGCCTGTAGATAAATGACTTAATATCTTGGCCTGTGGAACCCAACCTCTATAGATTATACCTCTGTTTTTAACTCTCTCTTCATAACCATCAGGAAGCATTTGTGACTCTTCTTGATTCATCCTTGGCTGATTCCTTGTTACCCAAAAGAATGGCAATCCACATTTTTCTAACCCCAGAGCTAACTCATTCAGCTCTTTTTGACTCAATGTTGCTTCAGTTCCAAGTGCAACATACACCACAGAATTTTGGTTTTGCATATCTAGCCATTTTTTGATACTTAGCCATGTTGTATCATTGCTGTTGTGGCCCAAATCTTCTATAGATGGAGGAAGAACACCAAGAGATATAACAGGTTTCTGAAAAAGCTCAGAAACCAAGTTGAACCATTCAGGTTCAAACTCAACACAAGTTCTAAACAACACAACATCACTATCATCTATTGAACCACCAAATCTGGCTCCATCAGATGTACCTGACTCATCTGCTGGTGCTTCAAAGTTCTTCTTTATCTCGTACAACCGATATTTAACGTCTGTTTCGAAAGGAATCCAATTCGGAACAACTGTGTAATCCTCAGGTATTGACCTTTCATCATTAAGCAAAACCTGAGGAGGTCCAAAAAAGGTCATAGTTGCAGCAGTAAACAGACTAAAGAAAGCACACGAGACGCCTAAGTCGCGTGCACGTTGAGGTAGCCAGTGAGATGCATAGTCATAAACAATCCAATCTGGTTTTGGGTTTGATAAATTTTCAAGAAAAGTGATTAACGGGGTTTCGAGCAAATCAAAAGCAATTTTCAAGAACTGAGCTTTTTGATAAGGTATGTCCATTGAGGATTCAGCATCATGTGGTAAGTTTTCGACTTTAGGCAAAGGAATGCTAATAATATTTAGCAGGTGAGCAATATCAAAGGGAACCTTATCTAATCCCTCAATGTTTTTTGGAGTGGAAATGAAGGTTACTTTATGGCCTCTTTGTGCTAAGCACTTTGATAAATGGAAAAAAGGTATAATATGTCCCATGGCTAACCATGGGAACATAACTATATGAAGAGGTTTTCTCTCATTCTCCATTGAAGGAATTACAACACTACTGAAAGAATAAATAACTTAGTAATTTGAGATAATGATATAAAGCAAAGTGTTCAAATATAAGGTGCATTGTCCGTGTTTTGAATTTCTATAAATGAGAAGATTCAACCACTCTGACGCTATAGCTAAGCCAAAAGCTTATGTATTTTAATACATTACAAGGCAATTTTTCTTTTATATATATATATATCTTGCGTGCTACTTTCGGCAGCAACTTCCTGGAACTTTGTAGTAATATTTTGGTTAAAGAAATGGGACAATCCAACTTGTCGTTTAAAAAAAATAAGATTTTCGAAGTGCGGGCTGCATCAGCCAATTGAAATATATAACAGACTAAGACAGCAAAACAATATTAATCTATATTTCTAGTCCTAATCAAATGCGGGCCACCGCAATGTTGGAATTTTTTTTGCATCTGAATATAGCTTAGTCATGAAGGGTGATATTTGGAATTTACTCCTTTCTTCTCTAAAGTTAAGAGAAACGCGAGCTCAAAAAAATAAAAAAACGATAGAGTGCTACCTCACAACTGTTTTAATAGGTTTTTATGGGACTCGCCTCATGATTCGTCCCGGTGCGAGGCACTATCAAAACGTCTTGAAACTCATGTGTGAGGCTTAGTTTTTGGAGGCTTGCTCCCCCAAACATTCGACAGTGTGCCCTAAACACGCCAAACGCTCAATGCTCGGAACTCGCCCAACAATTTCTATGCAAATTATGTGTGTTGAGTTCACTAATTTGCTCTGTTAACTCTCGGGTTTCTCTAACAAATGAATGATTAAAGTTCTTTTTATTTATAGAAGTATGAAAATTATGAATAGCTCAAATAATCAAACATATTATTGCATATGTTCTAATTGAGAATATTGTAAGGGTGAATACAATTTGGATATTTCTTCTAAATATAAATAACCAAAATTTATATCTTTACTTGAAAATTTTCATGTATTAGTTCCATGTCTCTCAAAATTATCATACAATTTTATTTTACTATCTAAAAATAATTTTATATTTACTCATGAAGGAGTAATATTTTAGATGACAGTATTGAAAAATTTATTGTATATTTACTTTTAAAAAGGTAAAATATGTAGTTTGATAATATTTTTTAAGACATTGTAATTTTTAATTGTTTGAAAGTTAGGAGGTTGGAGTTAATTTATATTTCATAGTAACTTTAACATTATTATATTATTTGTACTTATAAAACATGTTAAATATTTTATTTTATATGAGTTTCTTGAATTCTTTTTAGTTTTCTTAAAATTTTAATACATATTTTATTGTGTTATAATGCTATATTATTAATTCATAAATTAAAAAAATTAAAGATTCATGGGGCATATGCCCTATTAAGTAAAATCTGCGGCCTCACGCCCTCGCCTTTTATAACATTGAGTCACACAAATAGAAATTGCCAAAAACCTTCCACAACATACCGATTGAAATGGATCGGAAGAGGAATTCGACAAAAATCAATCTAAAAATAGGTAAATTGATTGCGAAAGTCAAAGAAAATATTTTCATACAAAGATAACAACCACCATCGACCGTAAAAAGTGGCCCCACAACTGCTACATATGATACAGATAAAAATTCCAACCAATGTCAGCAGGTCATTCTTTAACCAAAACCTGGTCATACTTGCATATTATCTACCAAAAAAGTTTAATTAAAAAATTACAAGCATACCGACCGAAATCGATCGGAAATTTTAATTTATTTTTTCCCGCTCAGGGTCAATTGTTTTTCCATAAAAAATATTTTTGTAATTATTATTAATTTACCGACCCATTTTGGTCGGAATTATTATTAAATTATTATTATTTGCAATCTATATATTTAACAGTATAGACACACACACACACATACACTCACTGTTGCTTCCAAACGCATATATAAGTATACATGGTCGTACAAGTAATAAAATGATAAGTCGAGCATTGAACCCACATAGAACTGTATTGAAACCCATTAAATTCACCAAGATTATTATTTAGTCAAGTCAAGCAGAGTTCAAAAGTGTGATTATACTAAACAATAATTCTAAACAGTAACTAAATTATCAAGTATCAAAACGGTTATTGTGTATTCAATAGAGATAAATATTTTAGGATTGTGATCAATACACCAATCCTATTGTACTCTAGTTAACTCTCCTTTTTATATAATTCACTCATGATTGCTAATTAATCGAACATATAAAAACACCACATATTAGCACAATCAATACATTTTACATCCAAAATCCACGAGACACGAGTAAAATATAAGGCGATATACATATAAATATATATACTTTAACCTAAATATCAATACTCCAGACATACTCTTGCTCCTCCTCCAGCAATGAGACTATCAATTATACCCCAACAATGTACACATCTCAACTAGAGAGGAGCATTTCATTTTTTAACCATACACCCAACCCTTGACTATGATAGATACCGATAATCAAGCATGAACATATAAATTTCGCATTCTTCCCGTATTAAACATGCCCAAGTATAACATTTCAATTCAATCAATTCAAACAACCTATCCGTCACCACCCTACCTTAAGAGCCGACTTATTACCACTAAGCACCCTCAACTCGTGTACTCACCCAACTAAAGAAGTTTACAACATTACTAATCTTTCTTGAGATCATGTGCCCTCACCAACAAACAAAAGAGTGAATATTGAATAGCCAAACATTCAAGTATGGCTTTGAACATAACTTAAAGACATCATACAATTGTCAAAATTCGTTCACTCTCATAAAGAATTCACGTGCATCATGTGGTCGTACCATGAGTTTGCCCATAGTGTACATCTTTACTAATCTAAGCTAGCCAAATCTAAGATTAATTAGGACTTTAAGGTTGCAATGTAGTTTAAGGAACGAGTGGGATGCATTTAAGAATAGTGTCTAACCCTCCTATGAACTTTAATACACAACATTCACAAATCGAGCACATATTCTTCTCAATCAATTCACTCGCCACAAACCATATACAACATAACCCTTTTTCAGTTAAGCACTTCTATATTCCCACTAGCATGCATTAGTAAGATTAAGAGATGTGTGTTTTTCTACATTATTAAACTATTTGTTTTCTTTCTTGCAATTTTTTTCTTTTTTTATTTTCTACACACACTCCATACATTAAGTTTCATCGGCTAGTGACCGTTTCTCATAATTTTTGTGCACCTTAAGGGCCCTTCCATGATTTCATTCAAAATCTATTCCCCAATCTCTCACTTTACTTCTTTTAGCAACTAAGTGTCTTAGGAGGTAAAGGTTCTACAATCTCAAATTACGAAAAAAATAGAGATACAACTTGTAATGTGGTGCCAAAGAAAAGATCTATAGACTCAAAGGGGCTAGCAATAAAATATTTTATATTTAAGTGACAAGCACATCTGTGATCAAGAAAGAAACACCTATGTCATCACCTAAAATAACACAACTTAATGATTTCGCTTCAATTAACACACGGGGCAAGTTTTAGACTACACACGATCACACAGAAGATCACAAATCATTCACATATTGCACATGACAAATCAAGACACTTATGTTCAACTCTCAGGTCAAGCAAGCACATATAATTGATAAATTTTCTGCAATATTGCACTATATGGCATAAAAGTCAAACAACTGTGAAAATGCGTCACAGAAAAGACTATTTATTTCACTAAGGCATCACAATTTAAATTAAATGTACAGAAAGACAGCGCATTCCATAACCTAATGTGCCAGCACCAAACACATCAATAGGTACCTCATAGCAACTCAATTTCTTCCTAACGTAGTCCTAAAAAAATATCGATTCGAGCTATCATGATAGGCTATAATTATGTATTTTAGTCGCTTACTACACTCTAATTTACTGCACTTTAATTGAGTTTGAGCTTTAAGTGCTAGTGTTTTGCACTAATTATGTGTTTTATGCCCTGTAGGAGTGATTCTGAGCTATTAAGATATTATGGAATGAATTCAAGTGATTTGGAGTTTTGAATTCTAAGTAAAAGCCCAAGGAATGAACTTAGGATCGTGTTCGAGGACCAACGGATGATAGTTAATAATGAACAAAGAGTCGAGTAGGCATATTGCGCACTGTCTAGTAAAATACACATAACTTTTTACTCAAAACTCCATTTGGGATCCACAGTATATGGTTGGAAATCTAACTCAAAGGGCTACAACTTTAATGTTTTACATTTTTCTAAGTTGCCACTAGCCGCACATGTCAGGTAGAACACTGGTCAAAATGCGCGATTGATCTGCGACCGCGCACGTCCTGTCCGGAAAAAGTGTCTTTTTTTGCATACGAGAAGGCGTAATTGTTTGGGCCCGACCCTACTTTGTATATATACATGGAAAAACGATATTCTAAGGACTTTTGACATAATTTACACCTAAGGAGGCTAAAGATACTAGAGATTCGACCTAAGGAGGCAAGAACACACTAGGAGCAAGGCGGAGGATTCTTCTACGGGTTTTTCACTTCCTTCTTCATATTTTCATTATTGGTTATGAATTCTAGTGTTGTAGTTATGTATACTATTATGACTAGCTAACTTATTATGTAGGGTTTTGATGAAACCTATTGGAGGATGATTTTCCTATTACGTTAATATAGACTTGCTGTAGCTTTTTCTCTATTTGTTCAACTACGTTTATATTGTGGTTGGTTGAAGAGCTCTTAATCGATTGTGCCTATTTAGTGTGTATTACTCGGGAGAGAGTGCATATTTAGGTATTAGTTGAACAACATCACTCCTAATGTATATGAGAGATCAATACGAAGGGTTTAAAGGTGTGATTAGGGATAATGAAATCTTGATGCAATCCGAGTGAGCCGTACTTAATGCTAACTAGCGTAATTCGAGAGAATATGTTTAGTAAATTATGATAATTACCCGGGAAAGAGTTACGACAGTCAGAATGCTCATGATCGGTAGAGAAAGCATAGGCAAATTTATAGAAGACTTAGCAAAAATGATTCCAACAATAGGGGAATCATAACTATAGACCTCCTTAATTTTGTCTCCAATTCTTATCCTTATTAATGAATAGTTTTACTGCTTTCTAATATTTATTAGTTAATCAGATAAAAAAAAATATTATAACATTTATTATTAGAAATTTATTTGGACTTTTGTTTCTCAGCGATATTGAATAACTGTAGCTAAGCCTTAGTTCTATGTAGGATTCGACTCCGGACGTGTAAACCGAATTATATTTGCAATGATTGCTTAGTCTTTTTTATAAGTCACAGTTGGACATGATCAAATTTTGGCACTGTTTCCGGGGGAATTAACCGTGTAACTGTAGGTGTACATATTTCTAGGTTTTAAGTTTGAACTTTTATTTTATTTTATTTTTGTATTTTATTGTTTTAATATTTTTTCCTTTGTTTTTACTTGTTGCTTTGAGAACATGACATCTTGGAATTATGAGAGTATTGATGCTGATAATTCTAATTTTGATCCCACTAATGCTTATTATGGAGGAAACCACCCATGAAAAAATTATCAAAGTATTCTCGAGAGGGAGTTTTGTGCACCATTTCAATCTTATGTGTGGAATGTGTGGTGGTCAAGATGATCACTTTCATGGTTGTGCTAATATTTATTATCTTCCCTCAACCCCTTACTATGATGGTTCTACTTTTTCTTGTGAGGATAACATGAACAAAGAACTTAGGGAAGCCGACTTAAAGGAGATCAAAGATATATTAAAGTGCCATGTGGAACAATATGATGAGAAACCACGGCAGATACAAAGGCAAGTGCAACTATTCACAACTTAGAGGCTCAAACGAATAAATTAATTGAACCTTGTAAAGCGCAACAAGTTGACATTGTGGATAGTAGCTAATATGAGCATGAACTGGCTTCAGAAATTGCCATTATACTGGAGGACTTAAAGGAATACGGGGAGGAGCTAGAGGAGAAGGCCAAAGTAAAACACCAACAGTTAATCGAACTAGATTTTGAGGATGCGTCGTAGAAGAGATACTAGAGTCAACTAAGGATATTGAAAATACATATTTAGTTGACTCTAATGTCATAAGTGTTAAGGATGTTTACAATCCTAATTTTTATGTAGTTGAGCGCATTGGTCTACACTCCAAGCATTTTTCTACATTGTGTTTGGATAATGATATGGAAATAGAGTCGTACAAGCCACTTGAGGAGTCAAGGAATAAGGAACAAAATGCCTACATTATGGAATTTGTCTTGCCAGAAAGTTGGGAATACACATCTCATCAAAAAGACAAGAAGTGCAGAATACTACATTATTTCATTGGGCCAATCAGATTTGTTCTACCACTGCAGGAGCAGGATCATAAAGCAGAATCAAAACTTGGGGTCCAATTCATAAGTTCAAAGTGGATGCATTTAATGATTCACGTCGTGTCGGGACAGTAAATCAAATGCTTGTTGGGAAGCAACCCAACTTTGCTACTTTATTTATTTTTAATTTTTTAATTATTTTTTATTATATTATTTTTGTAGTGTTGATTTTTGATTTTTAAGAGCATGGAAAGCAAAGCTATTAGAAGATGCAATAACAAATCAGATGGTTGAAACTAAGTGTGAGTTACCCGCATGAAGGACCAAGACTGGGAGAAGTCTGAGTACCCCATGAGCTGCTAGTGTTTCGACCTTTAGCCTACAAGAGAATTTCTTTTACACTCTTATTAGTTATGGTGTGCATTGGGGATAATGCACAATTTTAAGCGTGGGGTGAGGATATTCTCTGGGTGACTTTCTATGCTATTTTACCTATGTTAGTTTAATTGAATAATGATTTTTTAGAAAAATTATTGGACTTTCCTCGGCGATGGATATCCTAGACAATTTTCTTGAGGGACTTAAGTCTAAAGAAAAAGAACAAAAAGATTCTTTTAGGTAGTGTAATAATTCTCCCTTGGTTTTTCTTTGTGCCACAATTCTTTTTCAAGGGTTTTATTTGAACCAGGTGTAGTTAGTTTTAATTTTTTAGGAGTATGAGCTAGTGTGAAATGAATTGAATTGCAGCGATATCTCTTAACTTTGTTATGACTTGAGAATAGTAAGTATTCTGGTTGTGGTTCTTAGGCTCTTTTTTGACTCTTGTATAAGTACCTTTAATTGTATGATCTTAACTTTACTTAACTGCTTTGACTAGAGTGTCTTAATATCTATCCTGAGTGAGTTATGAAGAACCGTTGCGACCCGAAGGCACCCTCCGCCGCCGTTACAATGGGAATGCATCTGCCCTAATGGAAATGCATGCTCTTACTTCGTCTTTCCCTTAATAAGTCATCAAATTTGGTGTTTTTTGATCCCCAGAGGGGCCAGAAAGACTCGGTCATAGGAATTTAGAACACCTACGTGCTGGTAAACGAAAACCACCTCGACCGGATTAGGGGCATGTATCCTTTTTTTGTAAAGAAAGAGGGCTAAGGTTCGCAACTGGACTCTTCTCTGACTAGAAGAGCTGGGAAATGTACAACCACATAATAAGTATTATGTAGAGCAATGTCTAGCCCAGAATTAGCCAGAATTATTCCAGTGAGTCCTCCTATGGTAAACAAAAAGATGAACCCAGTGAATCAATGGGCTCATTTCCTTTCTTTCTCTCGTCAACTAGGGAAAGGTTCCGGCCTCGCGCTCCAAACTGATGGCGTCTTGACGTTCTCCTGGCGCTCTCCCCCTTTAAGAAGTATGTAAATAGGAAGGTGGCAGTCTCAATCTAGCGGCGTGGTCCAGATTTTGTGTTATTATATGCATAATATTTGATGTCTAGAACTTGCTCTGTATCTCTGCAAAGCAAAATAGTAAATTTGTTTAGTCTTGGAAGTGATATAGACATTTCTTTGTTGAGCTATATATATATATATATATATATATATATATATAGATATATATATATATATATATATTACCCGCCTATTTTTTATATATCGTAGTTAACCCATTTGAGCCTGTAATCATGTTTCTTTGGCAACCACATTATAAGACTTACCCATTTTTTTGACTTAACTATCTATTTGCACATTCTAACCTCTAATGAGCACTTTAATTGTCATAAACTTTGTAAAAGTTAAAGTGTGGGGGTGGTTGGTTTGGTCTTTTAGTGGAACTAATGAAATAAGGAGAAAGGTGCACTGTTTTGGAAAAAGTAAGAGTTACTTGAATTGAAAAAAAAATAGTTGTATTGCTGTGAAAAAAAATATATTCCTTGATAAGTGGCGACTCTTGATGTAATTGTGCTTAAAGAAGTATGGGGTAATACACATTGATGTGAAGGTGGAATTTTGGTTTAACATAAGTATGAGCTTGAATATTAAAGTATATGTATTAAAGTGCTTAGGGAGGTGTAATCACTCTTATATTCAAATGTATCCTACCCATCCCGCAACCTACATTATAACAAAATAAAGTCTTACTTGATATTAGAGCCCAAGGAATCAAGCGGGGATCGTATTTATGGATCAACGGATGATAGTTAAGAACGAACGAACAACCGAGTAGGCATATTATGCATTCTCTAGTAAAGTACACATAACTTTTTGCTCAAAACTCCATTTGAGCTCCACAATATAATTGGAAATCTAACTCAAAAGGCTACACCTTTAATGTTTTATGTTTTTACAAATTTCCAAAAGAACATGGTAAAAAGTGTGCAGCCGCGCAGTGGTCGCGCATGTCAGGCAGAACACTGGTCAAAATTCGCGGTCAATTCACGGATTATCCACAGCCACGCACGTCCTGTCCGGGAAAAGTGTCCTTCGCATGGGAGAAGGTGTAATTGTTTGGTCCCAACTCTACTTGGTATATATACATGAAAAAAATAGTATTTTGAGTGACACAATTTTGATCTAAGGAGGCTAAGGACAATAGAGATTCGACCTAAGGAGGCAAGAACATGCTAGGAGAAAGGCAGAGGATACTTATACGAGTTTTTCACTTCCTTCTTCCTACTTTCATTATTGGTTATGAATTCTAATATTGTAGTTATGCATATTATTATAAATATCTAATTTGTTATCTAGGGTTTTGATGGAACCTATTGGAGGATAATTTTCCTGTTACGCTAATATAGACTTGCCGTAGTTTTTTCTCTATTTGTTCAAGTACGTTTATATTGTGGTTGGTCGAAGAGCTCTCAATCGACTATCCTATTTAGTATGTATTACTAGATAAAGAGTGCATATTTAGGTAGTTTTTTAACAACATTACTCCTAACGTATATGAGAGATCAATATAGAGGGGTTAAAGGTGGGATTAGGGATAATGATACTTTGGTAAGATCCGAGTGAACCGTACTTAATGCTAGCTAGCGTAATTCGAGTGAATATGTCTAGTAAATTATGGTAATTACTCGAGAGGGAGTTACGACAATGACAACGCTCGTGACCGGTAGAGAACGCTTTGGCAGATTAATAGAAGACGTAGCGGAAAGAATTCTAACAACAGGGGAAATCATAATTCTAGATCTTCTTAATCTTGTCTCCAATCCTTATCCTTATTAATTGATAGTTTTATTGCTTTTTAGTATTTATTAGTTAATTCAATAAAAATAATATTATAATCTTTATAATTAGAATATTATTTGGACTTGTATTTCTTAGCGATATTGAACAATAGCTATGTCATAGTTCTCTGTGGGACTCGACTTCTTACTTGTAAACTAGATTATTTTTGCAACAACTGCTTAGTCATTTTTGTAAGGCATAATTGGGCGTGATCAAGCTACACCCTTGAAAATGAACCAGCGTCCAAAGAAAAATCAAGGGATACTATCTAACTATCCTAAAATGAAAAGTATTTCTGGTGTTTTTATTTGGACTTTAACCCCTCAAGAAAAATATCCAAAAGATCCATTATTGGAAAAAGTCCGAGCTTTTTCTTATTTTTTTTGTGTCTTTCTAAAACTAGACTAAGTAAAAACTAATAAAAAAAGAAACAAATTTATACAATTTACATCACAAGAAATAGTTCTCCCACGCCACACTTAGCATATGCATAGTCCTTAATGTATGATCTGAGAGAAAAAAATAAAATAATAGCGAGACATAATCCTTGAGACCCTCTTGGGCCAAGATAGAACATGATCTTCAATATTAAGGGTTGAGAATATCCCTTACTTAAGCTCAAACATGCTCCTCAGCTTCAACTTCGGATACTCAGACTTTTCCTACTCTGCAAAATAAAAATAACACAAAATTTGATACTATATAAAAAAAATAAAAATAAAAAATAAAATATAGATTGGTTTACCCCCCAACACTCACCTTATTTATAGCCGTGGTATGACTCTGGTACTCTGCTCAGGCTAGGCTCTTTATCTTTTTCTCCTTTCTCCATGAAGTCTAGCCTTTTTGCACGCTCTCGGAAGGTCTTCCCTTTTATCCTGGCTTTTTTCGCAATCATCTTTATACACTTAGCTTCAAACACCACCTCCTCTAACCCAGTTGTCCCATCTGGATCACTAAAATTCACATAAGAACTCTGCTTTATCCTCTTCAATTTTACCACAGTAATCATTCACAAATCCTCATAATGCTTAGGGAACTTAAGTACCTTGTACACATTAAAAGTGATTTTCTCATCATCAATTCTCTTTTTCAACTTCTCTACTCTCACATCAATAATCACTCCACCAGTAGCTAGGAATGGCCACCCTAAAGTAATGGGAACTTCCTCGTCTGCCTCGTAATCAAGAACATTAAAATCAACAAAAAGAATAAATTTTTTCACTCGAACTAATACATCCTCAATAATTTCTTTTGGCATCACCGGTGACCTATCTGCCAACTATAAAGTGATTGTAGTAGGTCTAAGAACACCCAATCCAAGTTTCTTGGACAAAGATGATGGCGTCTAATTTATACTAGTTCTTAAATCGCACAGGGCTCTACCAACTTCTTGTTTTCCAAGAGACAGAGGAATTGTGGAACTCCCAGGATCCTTCACCTTAGGAGGAAGTTTACTCTAAACTCTAGTACTGCACTCCTCAGTAGGGGTGTCAATGGATATTTAAAAACTGATAAAACTGACCGAAGCGTATCGTGCCAAACTGATTTTTAGATTTCTTTTAATAAAACCGTAGCTTTTTTATATAAATATATAAATGAATTGATAATTAGGGTAGTCTTTTATTTTATAAAAATAAAATGAGAAGATTCTAGACCGTACCGAATGAATTTACATGTGAAAAATATATTTATATATTAATTTTAAAAGTAATAATATATTAAAATTTCCTTATGCCTTGGAATTACGAAAACAGTTATATGCCAACAAGTAATTAAACTCAAAATCCGAATTCCCAAACCCATAATGTTACTCCTATTGAAGTTAAATTATTTTCAGAATATTTACTAGCAAGACACAATGTATTCTTGCGATTAGTAGCAAAATACAATGTATTGAATATGTTTCCTTTCCTATTATTTGGTTTTATCTTTTTGAATATTTAATCTTCTATACACTTTATTCTTGATTTCCAGTTTGGTTAATATCTTTTCACTCGTGTGATCTATATTTGTTTGTCTTTGGTTAGTTTCTTTTATGCTGTTATAGAATAATGATGGATCTATACTCTGCCATCTTGTGATATTTTCTGAATTCATCACCCGTTAAATAGTAAAAATGTCTAGAGTTTACTAAGTCTTATAAAAGTAAGTATATTATTGCATTCTATTTCTACTAATGACTTTTACATGATCTTTAAAAATTAGTGAAAACTAATAGAACTGTACCAATACCGAAGAAAATCCAACATGATTGAGATAATTTCGAAAATTCTAATTTTGGTTATACATAATAGAATAATTAAAAAATTGGTACGCTATAAATTTTAAAAAATAGACGTCAATACCGAACCACTAACACCCCTACTTTTCAGTAAGTGAAACTGTTTCAAACTTTGCATCTCTTCACTTGTTTGCTATAATATCTCTAAGGTACCTTGCATACTTAGGTACTTCCTGCAAAATTTTCACAAACAAAAAATTCACACGCATTTGACTCATAATATCTAGGAATTGTTTATACTTAGCATCATCTTTTTTCTTTTGCAGTTTTTGTGGAAACGGAGGTGGTGGCGTTGTCACAATTACTGGCTTTAATCCTTTTCCCTCTTTCCCATTCTCCTCAACTGGCTTGGGAACTCCTTCAAGACTAGCCGTATACTTCTTTTTTCTTTGGAGCATTTTCTAATACTCTTCTATTTCTCAAGGTAACCACATTGAGTTGAACTTCAAGATTAGGCTCAATATTACTAAGAAAGCTTCAACTGGTCGTGTATTTTGGACATTGGCAAGTTTCCCCATTTGTCGCCAAAAACTTGTCACTTCCAAAGGCACACACAAGGTATATATGGTTGTACATGTAATAAAGTGATAAGTCGAGTGTCGAACCCATAAAGACTTGTATTAAATACCCACTAAATTCACCAATATTGTTATTCAGTCGAGTTAATTAGAGTTCAAAAGTGTGATTATACTAAACAATAATTCTAACCAATAACTAAATTATTAAGCAACATAACAATTGTTGTGTATTTAGTAAAGACAAATATTCCAGGGTTGTGATCGATTCACCAATCCTATTGTGCTCTAGTTAACTCTTTCTTTCATACAATTCACTCATGGTTGCAAATTAATCGAATAATTACTCTCGTTGTATTCTCCCGAATTCCTACTCGCCTCTTCAAAATAGATTAGCGCCTATATTTCTATGGAATCAATCTATTAAGAACGCATTAAGATTACGATATTTAATTAAGCACGATGACTAGGTATATTTCTATCCTAGCCACAAATCTCCCCCCCCCCCCCCCCCTCTCCAGAATTGAGATCATGCTTTCTTCAATTATTCTCTAATCTAAACAAGGCTTTTCCAAGCATAACATAGGTAGTAAATAGAACTAACTGTTGGCCAGACAATTAAGCAATTAATTGCATAATTGAAAAAACAATCATATAATGGTGAATTATAATCAAGGTTAAGTCAACTTTAAACAACAATATTCATGGCTAAATCACAATCCCAAGACTATTGGTTTTATTTACTCATGATAATATCAAAACAAATTCACAAGTGTTGAATAATTGAAGAAAACTGAGATATTCTCGCTCCAGGATGTTTCTTGAGTGTATTTGCCCTTCAAAGTGGTGTTTCCCCTCACAAAATAGGCTTAGTCTTGCTTTTATACGCGTTGGATATGTCTTGGACCGAATAACCTTGTCCCGGATAAAGTTGGGGATGTTTCTTGTCACCAGCGCCCAGCGTGGGGCGCTATCCCTGGCACTGAAAAAATAAAAGCTTCTGGAAACGGCGCCCACGCTGTCTGTGGTGCTACAATGGTCATTTTCAACCTTTTGCTACCTTTTGGCTCTAATCTCACACCTTTCATCCCGTATTGCTTTCGGATGATTCTTACACATAAAAACACCACGAATTAGCATAAATCATTATATTTTACACTCGAAATTTATTAAACACGAGTAAAATATGAGGCGATATACATATAAATATATATACATAATACATTAACCTAAACATCTCTCTCTCACACACACATATGTATATATATACACACACACGTCTTGAATATTTTATAATATATAACATTATTAGTACTTTGCTCGAATACTCCATCAGTGAATCAATTGAAAATTCAATTATATTCGATTAAAACTTATTACAACATATTTAGAAATAAAGTGTATAGTTGTATAAGACGTAGTCTGTACTAACACTTAAGTTGTAGCAAAAACAACTGATGTTTACGTATATTAATGCTATATTAATACTTAAGTTGCAGGATCAACAACAACATAAGTATTAATATAGCACTAATAAGTATTAACATGTTGGTTTTTATTAGATTTCGATCGATCGGTTTTTCTAGATATTTTTTGATGGGTTTTTAGTAGTGTTAGAGTTTTCTAGTATTGTTAGTTGCACTACAAGAAAACATGCCATTAATTAGAAACCAAAATCCTAGCTAACTTACCAAGAGTCCTAACTAACTCAGACTTAGCAAGGAAATTGACCCTAGCTAAATTCTGTAGCTAATATTCTTTTAGCTAAATTTTAGATAGAAAATTATTTTATCCGTAGGGATATTAGCTTGGCACTAATCCCTCACAATCCTTGGCTAGAAAATATGGTAGCTAAATTCCAAGCAAACTTTGTTTGGTCAATGTTGACTTTGTTGAAGCGTAGCTAAGCTATTAGCTAGGGACTTATTCCATGCTAATAGTTGCTATGGTTATACTAGCTAAATTCCAAGCAAATTTGGACCGGTGAGCGTTGATTTCATTACAACTTAGCTGTGAATATCCCTCGCTAAACTTACAAATGTTCTAGCTAAATTACTATTAGGATTTTTGTCTATAGCTAATTTGGTAGTTAATTTGATAAATATCATAGCTTATATTTGGTTTGACTTGGTATATTTTCCAGACTAAATATAGATAGGAATAGTTCCTATATTATATATGATGAAATACAAATATAATTTTCTATGTAATTTGACATGAGACAAAATAAGTAATTAAATTCATAAATTTGTACGTAAGCATAATCATGGTACCATTAATCTTAGAACAACGAAGTATATGTATGTTTATTGGCAAATAAAATATGTCTTAAATTGAATAATTAATAACATTAACTCTACTGTTATAAGATGCGGACAACCACAGACGCTTGGTGGTGGTTGAGGAGTTAAACCAAGTATCTCCTGCACGACAGCACCAGCCACAACTTTTTCTTCTTCTTGCATATCCTTCCGAATATCTGCTTGTACTTGTGCCAACATGTTCTCCATTCGTTGCTCCATTGCACGATCAAGAAGTTGCTGAAATATGGGTGTTTCAAAAACTTGTTGAGTAGGAATATTTGGAGGATTAGGAGTACTAGAGGATGCACAATTATTGTCCAATGAATCTGCCATAATACAATTTTTGGGACCAAGATCATATATTCTTCTTTTTTTTGTGTCTCCAACTGTTTCAATCCAAGTTTTCAGTAGTTGCTCATCTGATATGGTTTTCAACAAATCCACAACAATTTCTTCGCTAGTCCTCATCTCCATTTGTTGCCATGTTTCTTTCCATATCTTCACCATCTACTTCAAAACCTTCTTCATCCCTTGATGTTGAAGTCTCACCTACCTTCTCCTTAATAATTTCTGTAAATGTATTCTGAAAAGAATTATAGTAATTAGTTATTACATAGAATAAAAAAGTTACAAGGTAGATAAAATATGTGTGAAGCTGTCAGATTGTTCGATAATGAAAGAAATGGATAATGGAGAAATAAACTTCTCTAATTGACAAAGTACATAATAGAAAAAATGAAAACTATTCATTTAGTATCAGATGGCATCTTATCACTGTTAATTTCTTGAT
This sequence comes from Nicotiana benthamiana, assembly GCA_034376525.1. NCBI lineage: Eukaryota > Viridiplantae > Streptophyta > Magnoliopsida > Solanales > Solanaceae > Nicotiana > Nicotiana benthamiana. The sequence continues at coordinate 114,040,918 of CM067324.1, forward strand.
GTGCATAAGAAGAGGTGCTATAGAGTTGTTGTATGTTTCTCAACTTTAGAATGTACAAAAACTCAGAAACTTTTCTTACTATTCATAAACAAAAAAATAGAGGGTAAGATAATAGGTGCTTGTGATATTTTACCATAATTATGTCCTCCAACACTAGTCCTAGAGAACATTGTTTCAATCACTCTAGGCATATCATAGCTCATAATTGGTAGCCAGATTTGTGAAGAATTTTGTTCCCTTCCTACAGCAATACAAAAAGATTGAAACTGTCATCTTAGATAAAAGCTACCTATATTTAGAAATAATATTTACTTACATTTGTAACAATATTTGTTATTTTCTCCAAGCCAAAGTTAATCTCAAGTGGCAGTAATATTATTGAATGTAATTATTTTTTTGTTCAATACTTCCTTTTGATTTAAGTACTCCTTTTGAAATTTGAAGATATTTATCATAAATTAGCTAGTTTTGCAATACTATCCTTCTTTATCTGACCATGAGATGGATAATGTGAGCAAACTCTTGTAGATTAGAGTTGTGGAGTCGTTTTGTATTAAGTTCAGTTTATATATAAACTAAGCTTGTTTTCTTCTCCAAAACGAGGGGGTTGCCTCATTTTCTGTTTTCTCTCTTCACCTCCATTTCTTTCAAACAATCCAACACAAGTCCTCTGCTGCATTTTATTTACTCCTTAAGCCCTTTCATGTTCTGAAGAGATATTATTTTTGTTTGAAATGCATCTTAGCTTTTCCTCTCTTACCCCCTTTCCCTTTTTTAACTTTATGTTGGTCGACAATTTATTCCTTCCCTAAATTATCAAAGGATGCATGATATTAGAGCTTTGAATACCTTGTTAATGTACATATTTTTTCTTTTACGTATCTCATATTTGACATGCAAATGAATTTATTAATGCTGGGGAATCTGGATCGATTGGGCGTTGGTAAACATAAATTTGAGAGAAAAACAACCTCTATTACTCACAAGAATAGATTACACGAGTATTTACAAAACCCATAAAAAACTCTCAAAAACTCAGAAACGAGGATCACTCTTATTCTCACTCTTCTTGGTGATGAATACTCTAATTTTTGTGATGATTTACAATGAAGGCAAGCACCTCTATTTATAGCAAAAATGGTGAGGGTTTTTTGTGAAAATTCCCGTGTGAATAAGGAAGCTTCCCATGGAGGCTATGGTTGGCTTGTTTAACCATTGTGGGCTGCCCGTGTAAATAAGGAAGCTTACCATGGAGGCTTCCATGGAGGCTATGGTTGACTTGTTCAACCATTATGGGCTGCCCGTGTGAATAAGGAAGCTTCCCATGGAGGCTATGGTTAGCTTGTTTAACCATTATGGGCTGCCCGTGTGAATAAGGAAGCTTCCCATGGAGGCTTCCATGGAGGCTATGGTTGACTTGTTCAACCATTATGGGCTGCCCGTGTGAATAAGGAAGCTTCCCATGGAGGCTATGGTTGGCTTGTTTAAAGTTTGCTAGTTTGAACATCTAGAAGTACGGCTGGAAGTCATCAATTAAGACCTTATTTTACTGTACCCATTTTTTGATACTCAAATAGCTTCACAACGTGCTTTATATATATTATTAGTTATAAAATTTATGGTGTAAGAAATCTCTTTTCCATCAATGACAAGTTCAGTAACAAAAATAATAGTAACAATATTTCATCGAACTTGACACTTTTTTTAGCCTTTGAGATCTTTGAGACAAATTGGAAGATCTGGATATGGTTCTTTTTGATAATTTGTTTTTTTTTTTTGTATTAAATGTTGAAATCAAAAGAAAAAAGTATTTTATGTTATGCCAACGTCATCCTAACCTTTTAACCAAACAAAGCACTGCAACTTACTTTCCTTTCTTCAAAGCATGACAATGTTCGCCGACACTAATGGAGCCTTGACATAATCGTTATCATCGCAAAATAAAAGAGCTGAAATTACAAAGTGATATGAAACAAGAATTGAAATAAATATAAAGAAAAATTAGTCTCATCTATGAGTGAGAAAATCATTTTCATCTTTTCATAGAAATATATGAACAAGAAATTGAAATTAGTGTAAAGAAAAATCAGTTTCATCTATTGCTGCAAAAACTATTTCCCTCTTTCCCTAATCAAATACCAGTAAAATTTTCATTTATAAAAATGATGGGGGCAAATTATAGGTGTTAAACGGGTGGATCGAGCAAGGCCGGGTTGTTATTTTTTGGATCTGTATAGGTTACGGTCCGGGCCGGTTACGGGTTGGGGCTTAATGGATTTATGGGGTATGAATTTATTCGGGTAAAAATTGAACCATAAGGATTACGGGTTAAGGAGGGCGGGTCAGGCGTGTTTAGTGTATTTTCTAATTTTTTTTTGTATTTTATATAACTATTGTAAGTTATATTAATACTTTGTATTAATTTAAAGATTACGAGTATATTAATACTTTTATTAATATAAATTGCAAGTGCTACATTTATTTCAAAATTAAAGTTTGCATTTAAAAAGTAAATTAACAGAAAAATAGTAAAACTAAAATCTCATGCATAATAAATTAATAACACTTCAAATTAATCTAACAAACTAAAACATTAAGCATAAATACGTCTAATAATTACAGCTAACACAAATTATCTTAAAATCTTAAATATGAATTTCGGAGAACACTCAAGACAATACTTTATATGACTACTTAAACTGTCTGTGCCAGACTCTGAACGAAAATTTAGGACTTAACCACAGTTCTTGTTACTTTCCGACCTTCTTCATTTTCATCTACCACCTTAAAGTGTTGCCAAACATATGAGTGCACTCTAGAAGTACGAGGCATGATTTAACTTGAATTGAGAATTTAAGATTGATACTTGAAATCTTGAAAATTGGAGAATGAGAGAATGAGAGAAATTGAGATTGAGAAATGAGAGTTGAGTGAAGAAATGAACGGGGGGGGGGGGGGGGGGGGAGGGAGAGTTTATTTATTGTTTTAGAGAAGGTTCATTTTGTAAATTGAAAAAGGGTTAAAAATTAAAAAAAAGGCTATTTGTACAATATTTTCGTTAGCCAACGGACCAAAACATGGTGTGACCATTGCCAACAGTCAATGGGGCCCACCAGTTCGAAAATTTAAAAAAAAAATTGTTACAGTTTGAACCACACCGGTTAATCCGGTAAGAGAAACTATTCACTCTACCGGGTTCAACCGGTTCCGATTACTCGTTTGGGTCAACTAAACCGAGCCAACCCCCAAATTCCCCTACCCAGCCCAGCCCAGCCTCCTATTACCGGTCCGGGCTGGTTATGGGTTTTACTGGTCTGGGCCGGTCTGAAATCGATCCAACCCGGCCCGTTTAGCACCCCTAGGCCAAACTTTACATTTGGGCGAATCATAAGCTATTGGGTCGGGGCTGAACTGAATAGGTAGGGTAAAAGGGTAGATGGTTAGGCTTTTTAAAATGTGTCCTTAAAAATGGGGAATAAATATTAAAATATATAACTACTTTTTGATAGTACAAGAACACATTTAGTTATTTTCCATTTATAAAATTGTATATGAATGAGGGTGACTTTCCAAAGGTTGAATGTGATATTTTGGAAGTGCATGGGTAAACCTGGAGGGGAGTGGCTCTCTAGGCTATTCAACGTGATCTTCAAGACTAAAAGGATGCCGGATGAGTGGCGGTGGAGTACAGTGGTGCCCTTGTACAAGAACAAAGGGGACATCCAGTGCTGCAACAACTATAGGGGTATTAAACTAATGAGCCACACGATGAAGGTTTGGGAGAGGGTGATTGAGGCGCGAATGAGGGAGGCGACGAATATATCTGGGAACCAGTTCGGTTTCATGCCGGGCCGCTCCACCACTGAGGCTATTCACCTAGTCAGGTGGCTGGCGGAACAATTCAGGGATAAGAAGAAGGACCTGCATATGGTGCTTATCGACTTGGAGAAGGCGTATGACAAGGTCCCGAGGGAGGTGCTATGGAGGTGCTTGGAGGCGAAGAGTGTGCCAGAAGCCTATATCAGAGTTATCAAGGACATGTACGATGGGGCTAAGACTAGGGTGAGGACGGTGGGTGGCGATTCAGACCATTTTCCTGTGGTAATGGGGCTCCATCAAGGATCGGCGCTGAGCCCCTGTTGTTCGCCTTAGTGATAGATGCTCTAACCCGTCATATCCAAGGGAATGTGCCTTGGTGTATGCTCTTTGCTGATGATATAATATTGATAGACGAGACGAGCGCCGGTGTTAGTGAAAGGTTAGAGGTATGGAGACAGACCCTCGAGTCTAAAGGTTTCAGAATAAGCAGATCTAAGACAGAATATATGGAGTGCAAGTTCAGCGACGAGCCGAGTGGGGTGGGCAGGGATGTGATGCTTGGTTCTCAGGCCATCGCCAAGAGGGACAGTGTCCGATATCTTGGGTCTGTGATTCAGGGGAACGGAGAGATTGACGGGGACGTCACCCATCGGATAGGAGCAGGGTGGTCGAAGTGGAGGCTTGCTTCTGGGGTCCTGTGTGACAAGAAAATCCCACACAAACTCAAGGGGAAATTCTACAGAGGCGTGGTTAGACCTGCGATGTTGTATGGGGCAGAGTGCTGGCCCGTGAAGAACTCCCATGTTCAGAGAATGAAGGTTGCTGAGATGAGGATGCTTAGGTGGATGTGTGGGCACACCAGGCTAGATAAGATTAAGAATGAAGTTATTCGACAGAAGGTAGAGGTGGCCCCGGTGGACGAGAAGATGCGGGAAGCGAGGCTGAGGTGGTTCGGGCATGTACGGAGGAGGGGTCCCGATGCCCCGGTGAGGAGCTGCGAGCGGCTGGAGATTGTTGGTGGTCGGCGGGGTAGAGGGAGGCCTAGGAAGCATTGGGGAGAGGTGATTAGGCAGGACATGACTAGTATGCAGGTTACCGAGGACTTGACCCTTGATAGGGGAGTCTGGAGGTCTAGAATCAGGGTTGCAGGCTAGGGGCTCTTAGAGTCCTTCGTTCGCCCCACCCGGGGTTGGGTGTGGGATAGTAGGGTTACCCGTAGATGACTAGTGTTTTAGCGTAGGTCCCCTCTTGGTTGGTAATATGATAGTTGTCGCTTGTTATTGTCGCATGCGACGGTATTTATGTTTCTTATGTTTGCATAATCATTTACGTTATTTCTGCAGGATTACTTATGCTTTGTTTTGTTACTGTGTTTTGTCTTGTCTTGGTTCCTAACTTTATCTTTGTTTTCCAATGCAGCTTTTCATTCTGTCCTATGCGCCGAGGGTCGCTTGGAAGCAGCCTCTCTGCCCTTTTGGGTAGGGGTAAGGCTGTCTACATATTACCTTCCCCAGACCCCACCTGGTGGGACTATACTGGATAGTTGTTGTTGTTGTTGTTGTTGCTGAAATTCTATAGTGTATAACTGTGCAAAGGCCGGTTTGTGGGTTTTGTAACCACAGATTTGTGTGTTTTCGTATATTATTGTTGCAATGCAAATTGGAAAACGGCAGATGATCCAATCAGATTTATTAGCTGTCTTTCATTCCAAAGTATAGGAGTAGTATATAATATAATATATATACAATAAACCTCTAAATTACACGTCTTTCTTCTTCTGTCGACGGAGTGTTGAGTCTTCATAATGGTCGGAAAATAGTCGAAAACACGTGACTTCCGACCGTTTTGGCGGTCAGAAATCTGCCATTTTTTAATCCTCTCAATATAAAAGGTTCAAGTTGTTCATAAAGATAGAGAACGTGGAACTTTAAAAAAAGTACAACCCAGGGTCTGGGGAGTGTAGTATGTACGCAGACCTTACCCCTACCCTGGGGTAGAGAGGCTGTTTCCAAATAGACCCCCGGCATCCTTCCCTCCAAGAACTTCCCACCTTTGCTCTTGGGAAGACTCGAACTCACAACCTTTCGGTTGGAAGTGGGGGTTGCTTACCATCAGAGCAAGCCCCTCCAAGAACGTGGAACTTTACTTGATATGTCAGGTGACAACCTCAACAAGGTAATTCTAGCTGGTACATTAGCTAGTTGTGCTAACAAATCATAATCGAAAGGCTCATCTAAGCCGGGCAATGCTTTCTTCTTCACCCTAGAGTTTACATTCTACCGTCTCGGGAAATTTTCGGTGGTAATCAAGCCCGGAGCGGGTTCTGTCTACATCATTTAGACTGACTAGGGTCGGTGTGTCTCTCTTCAGAATCAGACTTTGAAGTCAAGATGAATATGGCACACTTACCATGTTAGAGGACTCAATTCGGGCCAGTTGTATGATGTATGACCTCGGCACCTTAAATCCAAAAAACACCTTCATATAAAAACGCTTATCAATCATTCTTCATTAGCATAAAGAATATCAAAGAACATCACCTTTTTGGGTGACTCACATAAAAAGCATGTGAGTCACCCAAAGCATGTGACTCATATTTGTATTATTTTTTGAATGTTAATATTAGCTAAGATTAACTCCACCTTACTAGAAAATATAATTATTTAAACCTAAATTTAATTTTTGGGTGAAACAATATTCAAACAACAAAAACAACAAACCCTATATATTCCCACAAGTGGGGTAGAAAAAAAATTAAATCAAAGGTCATGTTCAATGCAAGAAAAGAAATTAAATCAAAGGGGATTATATAATTATGTTGATCTTATGTTGTCATGTGAATTATGAATAGAGTAATAGACAAAGCTAGGGGTGACAAATGGTCGGATCGGGTCGGATATGATCCGGATCAAATTCGGGTAATGCAAAAACATGTGAAATATCCAATCCGAACCACATTTAATACGGATAAAAAATAAATTAACAGTATTATCTGTCCATGATTTCACGTTAGCCTCAACCTCTAATATGAATTTGCTGCCATGTGCAAACATTTGTTCCATTAAGGCACCATCCAGTGCTTAGGCACGCTAATTTGGAAGAATTTATTACCCACGAATAACTGATGGTTACCCATTTAAAATGTGGATAACATGGGTAATATCCATATTTGATCCGTTTTTAAAATGTTCATTATCCAACCCATATTTTAACGGATAATATAGGTGATTACTTGTTTTCTTTTATCCATTTTGCCACCCGTAGACAAAGTTGCGGTTCAAATGGAGGCTTTGTATTGTCACTCAAGTAGAAGAGAAAATCCTAAAAAGGATGACGCCAATCCTCATGAACGCATGCTTGGCACAACTACAAACAATGTCAGCGCAACAAGGTACTCTAATGGAACATAACCTTGGCAAGTTTGCGTACCTGCTGCTTCAATTCCAGTCATTTCTCTTGTATTCATGTCCGTCCTCATTCTCATCTACGAGTTCCTCGTTGTTCCTGTAGTGAGGATGTTCACTGGCCACAATGGAGTAACTCACCTCCAGAGGGTTGGCATAGGGCTCGTCCTCTCAGCTATTTCCATGGACATTGCAGGCGCCATGAGGTGAAGAGGAAGAATCTTTGAGATAGCAGACATGTTCACTCTCGTTGGGCTGATGGAATACTTCTATAGTGAGGCTCCACCTGGGATGAGATCTCTCTCGACTCCCTTCTCATTTCTATCATTCTCCATTGGCTACTATTGAGGTCAGCTTTTGTTGAGCTCAATCCACACAATCACTTCAAATCTCACTTCCAACAAGCAAGGAAGACTTCAGGGGAGAGACATGAACAAGAACCATATCGAGCTTTTCTACTAGTTCTTCCTGGCAATCCTCAGCTTGCTTAACTTTGGGAACTATGTCTTTTGGGCCAACTGGTACAAGTACAAAAAGAATGTTCCTATCGATGAACAGAAACTTCTCACACGGACGGGTCAGTCACCATGAGTATAACCTCACAACAGGCCATCTCTACAAGTGAAGGTGAAAGGAAAACCGAACAAAACTAAAGCTCAAGCATAAATTTTAAGCCATGAGTTAGGAGTACCGTGTTTTTCTTCTTCAAACAACTAGTATCATTTTGCACCTAGTAGGCAGATATTTCTGCGCATTTAGGTAAGGTATGCTAAGTATGATTTACTAGAACAGTCAGCACTTAGTATAAGCAAAAGAAATCATGAACAAATCTTCTATAACTTCTGAAATTAACATGACTAACCAAAAAATGAGTTTGTTAGAGAGCATCTGCAGTTAAGATGCAGCAAAAAATGAGTTTGTTAGAAAGCATCTACAGTTAAGATCTTGAATTACTGCTGCTACTCCATTCCCAAATAACATCAAACTGTTTAGCAAAGTCTGCATTCGCGGGACTGCCATCTTTTCTTCTAAAGACAGCAATTTGGGAGGCAAATCCTGGTTCTTTGTTAGGCTCTCCGCCAACTCCACTGAACTCAACATCATAATTATGCCTTAAAGCTAGCTCAGATGCCCATTGGCAAAATTGCTGTCTAGTCCACTCGAATTTGTGATCGTGATTGCGAAATTTGCAGGATTGCTGCTGGCTCTTCTCATCTGGATCCTCTTCCTGGTATTGAGGAGAAGAATTCTGGAGAATCACATTGTACTCATAATTGGGAGTGGAGACTATAAGAATCTGTGGACAAAATGAACTGAGTACAATATCGCCAAACAAGCATGCTTCATGTTCCTCCATGTGTTCAATCACCTATAGTTGATCAAAATTCCCATCTTTCACAATCAATAGATGATCTAACTTTTACAGATTGTATGGAAAAAAGAAAGACAGATGATGGATATATAACTGCAGAAAAGCTAAGTCTCATTCGACCACCTGAGCTGACAAAATATATCAACCTAGGATCATCAATAACTGAAGAAACCTATCTAAAAACTCTATAGCAATATATCACGATGGAAAGGCAAGACCACTTAAATGATGGGAATAAAGAGAAATATATTGAAAAATAAAGAGAAACACGAAGGAAAAGGTGCCAAATAATTCATACTTAATTTGGCCAATAAGTGCCAATAAAGAACTTCGGAACCATCATATGCATCACCAGCCTCCCAAGCAAGGCAAAGTTCTTTTTAACTAAACAGATAATCTACTAAGTGGATAGACCCTAACATACAACTTGAAAATACCATTGTCATATATTTATTCCCATTGAAGCTAAAATGACCAAACTTACTGCTCATAAAGATCAAGAACACATACTCAAATATATTTCATTACAAAGGGTTAGAACTAAATCATATGATCTAGCAACCCATTAAACAAACTCAGTATGAAAAATCATTATTTGCACTCTTACACTCTTTATTAATGAGTACTGGTGCTATACTCTTCTGGTATGTGAATCAATCTGTCTGTCTCTGCAAATTCATGTGAAGGCTACAGAAAAATCAGTCTGACGTCTATTTCAAAATAAATGCATAAAAGCTTCTATCTCACTTACACCAATCTCCAACTTATATAATGACAAGCTTCAGAAACTACTTTCTCCAACAGAACACTTTCGATCACATTTTGTTTGTTGGTCCATAATATCTACCTTCTGACCTCAACAACAACAACAACAACTACCCAGTCTATTCCCACCAGGTGGGGTCTGGGGAGGGTAATATGTAGACGAGCCTTACCCCTACCCGAAAGGGCAGGGAGGCTGTTTCCAATCGACTGACCTCAGATACTATTTATGACATCTAACATACGAAACCATCTATGACAATATTTTTTTGGTAAGATAACATATTAAGCCATTCTAGGGAAATCTAGTTGACAGATAATCTCCAGACACTAAGTTCACCAGCTCAACCAGGGGCGGAGCTAGGGTGGTGGAATTAGGTTCATCCCTAAAACCCCCTTCGCCGAAAAATTATACTGTATATAAGGTCAAAATTGTTTTTATGCATAAATAGTATATGTTGAATCCCCTTGGATTGTTCATCTGTTTACTTTTTACTATTCTGAATCCCCTTTGGTAAATATCGTGGCTCCGCCACTGCTCTCAACTGCTTCAATAAAAGAATGATATAACCAGCCATTACTTCATTTTTGGGATGGATATAAGGTACACAAGCATTTTTATGCACATGCTTCATGAAACTAAGTGTTCTAAAGATCAATTTTTCAAAGAAAGAAAAAGAAAATTAAACCCGGAAAGCTTGTAACCATCACTAGAAGAGGAACCAATTACCTCCAAGCAGGTTGCAATGTCATACCCACATAACCGAGAATCACAAGTCAAAATCGAACCCACATATAGTATTGCAGACTTGATTCTGTTTGTCGGTTGTTCAGCTTCAATATTTCCATTGAGTTTTGAATGAAGTATCTGGAAATTAAGAAGACGTTTAGACGAACGTATATTTAAATTATAATTTGGCACCAGCATCACATGTGGCAGACATTAAATGTTTAGAACCAAGCTCCGTCAATACAACAGAAAGAGAAAGTGAATTGTGCTAATCAGAAATTTCTTAGCATCTTGAACTAACATATTTGACCACATTAGTTTACTAGATCTGAATGTCGAAGAAAAAACTCATGTTGTTATATTCCTGAAGCTTCAAAGTAGCTTGCCATCCCCAAAGAAAGGGAGAAAGGAGAAAAACTTTCTTTTTTCACCGGATTTTTTTTTTCTTTTTTTTTTGAGAGAAGTTCCCCAAAAGCTATTTCATTTTCTCATGATAGTCCAATAACATATTCCCCAACTCTATAATCCTATACCACCACTGACTAAATGGTTTCTACTATGGAGTTTCTGACGCCAGAATAAGGAAATAGAAAACCTATATCATGGATATAAAATTGCACACTACTTGTGATGGGTAAAAGGACCTTAACATTTCTCTGTCCAAGTAATCTTATATGGAGTACATGTGATTACCTGTTTTTTTATGTAGCCTTCAAATAGTCATCTGAACTCATATTAGCTTCACTCCAACAATCATAATCAGAAAATCATATCTGTTATGTACTCAATTAACATTTTTAAAAAAAATCATTTGTCAATTTCCTTTACTTCCCAAGTAATGATTACGCTATCAGTCTTCCCAATAAGTAAATCTTAAACCTTCAAATGGGCATATAACCATCTGGATCATCTTTCTCTCTTTTTCTATTTTTATTTTTATTTTATCTTTTTATGGGTGCTGGAGCTACTTCAGCTATTACTCACATCTCTTTATTTATCGGTCTTTTTTCTTTCTATTACTGTTTTTACATTTAACGCAATTACACTCTCATTTTAGTCACGTCAAGATAATATAAAGAACCTATTTTACCCAATTTATTAATCTAACAAATGATAATAAACTAGAGAGTTTAAAAAAATAGATTACTCTAGCTTTCACAATCCAAAAATAATGACATTACCTATAAGATAGAGAATATCGCACTGAAAGCATAGGCAAGACTAGATCTAGCTGACGACGCAGGATAATATCTAAATATTGGATTGGCATAAGATGAAATTGCAGATCCTGATTTTTCTCACTCACTCGAATTACAGTTCAGTTTTCAATTTACATAGTTAAGTTAGAGAATACACAGTGGAGGCAGGGACGTGATGATTGGATCTCAGGTCATCGCCAAGAGGGACAGTGTCAGATATCTTGGGTCGGTGATTCAGGGGGACGGAGAGATTGATGGGGACGTCACTCATCGTATAGGAGCGGAGTGGTAAAAGTGGAGGCTTGCATCAGGAGTCCTGTGCGACAAGAAAGTTCCACAGAAACTCAAGGGAATTTATAGAGCTGTAGTTAGACCTGCAATGTTGTATGGGGCGGAGTGCTGGCCAGTGAAGAACTCTCATGTTCAGAGAATGAAGGTTGCGGAGATGAGGATGCTCAGGTGGATGTGCGGGTTCACCAGGTTGGATAAGATTAAGAATGAAGTTATTCGAGAAAAGGTGGGGGTGGCCCCGGTGGATGAGAAGATGCGAGAAGCGAGGCTGAGGTGGTTCGGGTATGTGCGGAGGAGAAGTCCTGATGCCCCGGTGAGGAGTAGTGAGCGGCTGGCGATTGTCGGCGTTCGGCGAGGCAGAGGAAGGCCTAAGAAGTATTGGGGAGAGGTGATTAGGCATGATATGGCTAGAATGCGGGTTTCCGAGGACATGACCCTTGATAGGAAAGTCTGGAGATCTAGTATCAGGGTTGTAGGATAGGGGCTCCTAGAGTTTTTCCTACTCCTCACCCGAGGTTGGTTGAGGCTTCGCAGGGCTATCCATAGATGATTTGTGTTTTGGATTGTGTCTCCCTTATGGTAGTTATTTAAGGTAGTTAATGTATGATATTATTGCATGCTATTTTATTTATGGTTCTTATGTTTAAATAATTATTTACGATATTTCTGTTGGAGTTACTAATGCTCTTTTGTTTTGTTTTTGTTTTTTCCTTTCCTTCACTGAGCCGAGGGTCGATTGGAAACAGCCTCTCTGCCCTTTCGGGTAGGGGTAAGGCTCGTCTACATATTACCCCCCCTAGACCCCACTTCGTGGGACTCTACTGGGTAGTTGTTGTTGTTGTTGTAAGTTAGAGAATACACAAGTGCTTATTATCATTACTAAGAAAAAGAATTACAGTAGAAAGAGAAGAATAAACTGAAGGACAATTACTGAGAGAAATTGTGAAAGTTGATATGCAGCGTCAAAGGGCTGTGAGTGCATCAGACCTTGGCAGCACGGGCAAGAGCTTTCTGTGAAATATCAACGCCTACTATTTTCTCAAGAGAGGTTTTATAAGCTAATAAAGACTCCAGGAGACTTCCAGAGCCACACCCAAAATCAACCTGCGATGGAATAAAGATCAGAACCAAGTCTTTTTATCATCTAAAAAGAGAGCAAAATCATTGGAAAAGTCCTATACCAAAGAGGCAGCACAAGATTCTCTAATGTGTTGCAATGCATATTCAACACGTTGTTTTGATAATGGGGGAGAGAATAAGGCCTGTTCCATTCTATCCTCCAATGGTACTGTCACCCGCAGCAAGGTGACTTCACATTTCATTGTACAAGTACCTGTCTCCAGAGAAAGGAGAGGAAACTCTAGATTATTGGAATACAACAGAAATTTTATATGGTTTGGACAAGACAAATGTCCTGTGGAAAGCATGTTCGAAAATGGAAAACTACACAAATAGAGCAAAAAAATCAGAATAAAAGGAAACAACTGCCTAACTTACCCGAAAACAATAATGAAAGGACAGTTGTAGAATCACGAGCCACCGCTAGAACAATCTCTTTGGAAGGCAATACCATAGTAAAACATGCAGACTGATCAATAGACATCTGTGTTACAACTGCTTCAAGAACAGGTGATGTGGCTCCACTGCCAATCTCAAACTCAAAATCTTCAGATCCTTCAAGCTGCTCCTTAATGCCTTCCCTTTCCGTGACTAAATATATGTTGTAAGTCACACACACCAAAGAACCATTAGACGGAGTCGTTCCAGAATATTCACCACTTACCCTAACAGATGCTACTTCGTCTTCAAGCGTGTTCTTCTGTACATTAGAGTAGCTAGAACACAGATAGCTGTCTGCTACTGTTGCACTGCTCCACTGATATTTGGGCAAGAATTGACATGATGAGAACTCCTTAACAAACTGTTGAGGATAAATAAGAACATCAAGTCCCTTTGCAGATGATGTCATCTCTTCCACAGACATGTCAACTTTATCAAGAAATCTATCCAACCATAAGAGAACTTTTAAAGCAGCATTCTGAATTGCATCAATCTGTTTCTTATAAGATTCCTTTGGTGAACACAGCAGAATCAAATCCTGGAACTTGGAGTATATCTTCACTGTACATTTATAGACTAGAGTACACCCTCCTTGTGCAGCAGCAGCAGCTGTAGCAGCAAGACCTCCTTCATTAATTTCGTCTCCACTTGATGCTGTATCCCTCAATCTTTTATGTCCAGTTAAATCTGGCAGAGGTTCAAAGGAATCGCTTGAAAAGACAGGTTCAGATAATCGATGCTGGCGGCAAAATGTGCAGAGAATATCTCTGGGAAAAGAACCCCTCCAATTGCTCCTTGTTGTGAATGTTGTGGGCAGCTCTGCGGCAAGTATTGCTTCTCTTGACAACTTGTAAATTCCGCTAGGTATCTTGTTGGCAAGTATCCTTCAGAGGAAAAAGAGAGAAAAGAAAATGAACCCCGCAATTATGAGTGAAACAAAAAGAAGAAAAGAAAAATATTATGAAAATTGATGGTAGCAACTGAGTGTCACAGTTAAATAAAAAAAAATCAAAAAGAAAAAAAAAAGAAATTCCTGAAATACAACACGTGACTTCAGGTCCTGAGTTCGGCACCCTAAACATATCATGCAAATTCACTGTCTCCATTATTTAGCCCACCACACCCAGATCTCAGGGGAAAAACTTACTACAATGGCTATCATAATTCTGCTATCCTACATGACAATTCAGATGTAATTAAGCCAGACTCAGTTTTGATTCAGCCAGACTTCGCTGACTAAAAACACAAAAATGGTGCCAAGGACATACCTGTAATATCCACGCAAGGATAAATCTTCATAAGAAAGATCAGTAGACTTCCAGGTGTATCCTACAGATGCCAAAATTGCATCACCATATATTTCTTGACCAGATAGGTAGGTCGCAATGGCATTAAATTCTCTAAATGAACTGGCTAGTTTCATATGTAACTTTGATGATGGGCCAATCTGCATGGATTCTGGAGCACAGAAGTACAATCTCGTTTCTGAGGAAGCTTTGCCAATAGGCCTGTAACAGAAAACAAATGTTCATCATCAAAGATACAGGAAATGCTCAATTAAAATGGGAGCAATTATTTATTTAATCCAGCCTTCTCTAACATAAACCACAAAACTACCTTACAGCTCACTTTGAACCAGCATGAACTAACTTCCAACACCAATCCATAACCAGTAAATACCAAGATGCATCAAGTATATACATAACAGCATGGAAGAAGGAACAATACAACCTATCAGAAAACTCTAGATAGAATCAAAGGCGGATCTGGGATTTAAATTTGATGGTTTAAACCTTCAAAGCTATTAGCACTAAATTCATTATACTACGGATCCTTTTATTTTATTTTTTGACAATAGAGAAATCCCCGAGGGCAAATGGTGCATGGTTTGAAACTCGGTGAGTAATGGGGCCAGCCTCTATACCCTTCTCTACTTAAATACCAAGCTTTTGTTTGCAGCAGATTTCAAACCTGTGACATGCACCTAATCTACACATCACGCATTGCACTCTCACCACTAAACCAAAGCCCAATGGCAATTGTACTTTGAAATTGTGTGCAGATTTAATATTTGTTGAGCTTGTAGTGATTCTTCACATGTATATTTAAACTTTGAATTGAGAATACTGGGCTGAACTCGCAGCATAAAGTCTGCATCCATCACTGGATAGAGCTCCTTCATATACTTCTTACCATACTGCATTAAAACCGGCTTCTGATTGTTACAAGTCAAGCGCACAACATTCACCAGTCAAACAAAGTACTAGTTCAATGCTCTGTATATATTCTCTCTCACCTAGAAATCAGAACCTTAGAAGCATCTTTAACCCCTAGCTCCTTTGCAATGGCATCCAGGTAATAATTGCCAAAAGAGGCATCAAGTATTGAAGGTTCCACGATCTTCTCTGCTGAAGCTGGAATACGTACTGCTTCAATTGAAATGCTCTCTGGGAAACTGGATTCATTCTTTAATAAAGACTGTATAAGCTCAGGAGGGTGTGGATTTAGCCTCTGTAATGAAAGCTTCTCCTCAGAGAACAAAAGCGTATTCGCTAACCTCTTGGCAGCTTTGATAATAAGTGACATCACCAAAAAGTGATTCGACTCCACTTCAGGATTTATATATTTACATAAGCTATTAATCTTAGCATCAAACGAAGCAATAGCTGCTACAGGAATAAATCCACTAAGGTGACCTCCTCTTTGCAACGCTGCTCTGAAGTGACCGCTAAGCGGATGAATTGAAGGCAAGAACTTTCATCAACAACCGGAAATGAAAAAAGTGAACCGTAAATAACATTAAGTCAGGTAGTTCATTAGCTGCAGGAAAAACATGCATTACATAACTACATCCAATTAGTGAATCCGTTTACATCATCTAATCCTACAAACAAAAAACTCGTAATTATTATCTACTGAGGCTGGACTTAATGAAAATATAAAAAATTAATGAACCTTTATCATTAAATATCTCACAAACTCAATAGAACTGTTTATAAGAACATGTCTCAAAATATATGATGAAACCATAGGAAATTTTATATTTTCTAATGGAACTTTGTGCAAGTTCCAATAAAGCACAAAAACATCATATTTCAGACTCTACAAACAATCAAATAGCATGGAAAGACTTTTAAATTGCAAAAAAAAAAAAAAAAATCTCCAAAGCTGAGAGATTACCAAAATGACGTATTTGGTATACTGTTTGCTGTTTTATAGAAAATAAATTTCACAACAAACTGCCAATACCCTGTATAACCAGCTTCACAATCAAGTTTTAATAATTCATTACGCAGACAAACATGTATATAAGTCAAAGTTCTCTCTTAATCTCGATGGCTAGTGAAACTTTGTAATCTTGCAGCTGACTCCAAGAAGAATTGCATCATCACTTTAATACCAATACGGTTACATACCTCAATTGAAAATAAATATGATAGTCGACCAGCCAGTTCATCCCATGCTTGCTCCACAGTGAGATTATCTTCTTTAGGCTGGATGCCTAACTGCAGATAAACAACAACCATGAGCCATTAATGCATTAGCATTTCACATTTGAAAATCTAAGCTCCAATCTGAGAGAAAAATTGGAACTTGTCCGCTTCATATGTTAAAACTGATCACAAAAGCATGCAGATAAATGAAAATCATGAGGTAATGATGAACTTTTCATGGACATTTTAGATCTATGCGACAACCTGAGAGAGATAAAATTATCAACTGTCCACTACATTTGCAGCACCCATTATAAGAGCATGCTTAGTAAAGATAAACTTTAAGTGAAATGGATGGTTTATGATTAAGAGTTGGAGTCTACCACCTGAGTCAGCAAAAAAGGAAAGTAAAAAAGCTGTTTCCTTGAGACCCAATTTACCAAGTGTTAGTTTTTTTCTTTTGTACTAGGCTATTCTCCTTCAAATATTTAAATAGCTCCTATGGTAAAGCCTCGCTCTTCTCCTTCAAATATTAAAATAGCTCCTGTGGTAAAGCCTCGCTCTTCTCCTTCAAATATTTAAATAGCTCAAGAACAGAGAAAAAGGCAAAACCTTTTGTATAGCCTTCTCAGCAGCAGATTGCTCAGCATCCTTCTTTCTTTTGAAGGTTTCAGAGACTACAGAAAAATCTGGAAGTTGGAGCGTACAGCGATAGAGGCAAGGACCTTTCTGAGGGATCACTAAACCAGGACATCCATTTTGTGCAACCTCTTGAACTTCCTCGACCTTATAGCAAGCTTTAGCAGCAAATCTCTGATGTATGATAGCCTTAGGCGTGAAAGGAGATTTCTTTGGACCACTAGCTGGATTTCTTCCAGTTTCCATAGTTTTGCCGGGAAGAATTGAATACTTAGACCAATTCAACTCCTACACTGAAAAGGCGCTTCATTACTGATTTCCATCATGCATTCATTAGAAAGCACAGTGAGGCCAAGAATAATGGCGGACCTAAGTTAAAGCTAAATTCGGGTCCAAACACTATTATTTAAATAGAATAGCTAGTAAATCATACAAATAAATGAACTGAGCATCCAATCTCGGTAGCATTTTCAAACTAAAATTTGTTGAGCACTGATGATCTAATAATCATGAGGTCGGCACAGGCCAAGAACACAGTACAATAGCAAATACTAGTAACGATTTCCTAATTTGATTCGAATACTCATGCTGCTGCCAACAATCCAGCAGGACAAATGAATCAATTTCCATCCAATGTCAATACTTTATTCAACAGCTAACCAGGTTTTAGAGAAGTCAGTACATGTTTACACTTTTTGACGGCAGCATGTTCATTAAACGACAGAAAATTACTGCATTTATAATGGGAATGTTATATGAAAAATGAAAATTCTGCTTCTTAAGTGCAGATTACTTGCTTAAAACATTAAATGATCGTTCTTTCACTCTTACACAACAAACCCCAACAAACAAAAAAAAAAAAGAAAAAAAAAACAAGTCCAATAACTTCCAAGCAAAGAAATTAGTTTCTGGATCAGCATAAAAGCCAACAGAAAAAAGTAAAGCTGGTTTTAGAAATTCGGTACATGTATGCTTGTGGGTTGAGTGCTTATCTTTAAAAAACGAAAAAAGAAAGGAAAAGGGGCACAAACAAGCTTTACTTTACAAGAAAGGCAAAAAATAAGAGAGAATCAAGAAGGTTAAGGAGAAGATAGTACCTATTACTGGCAACAGAGGTACAAGTAATGCGATTGTGTAAATGTGAATATTGTGAATTGTGAATTGTGATTGTGGGGAATGTAAGAGAGAAAGAAGGTAATGGGGTTTTGGGAATTTGAAAAGGTTTTAAAGGGTAATGGGGTTCTGGGTTTATGAGAATATAAAGAAAAAATTAATGTAGAAATATGCCCTTTGTTATAAATACAGAGATTCTACAGTTCTATTCTTGATAGCTAAATCATACTCCTCCCTATAAATAGAGGTGCCTTCTACCATTGTAAATAACTCCTAACATTCTCTAAGTATCAATAAGAAGAACTCTCTCTACTCTTCTCTCTATTTGCTCTTGTTCTTGAGTTATTGTTCTTGTCTTTTATATTATTTCATAACACGTTATCAGCACGAAACTCTACCGTCTCAAAACCATTCTCGAGAAATCTAAGGTATTTCCCTCTTCCTAATTTAATTTTCGATTATGTCTGACATTACGAAAAGAAAGTTCGTTGCCCTTGAAATTTCGGGCAAGAACTATATGACATGGGTGTTGGATGCTGAAATCCACTTAGATGCTATGGGTCTCGGAGACACCATCAAAGATAGAGAAAAAGCATCCACCCAAGAATGTGCGAAGGCCTTGATTTTCTTGCGCCATCACCTTGATGAAGGTTTGAAGATTGAATATCTCACCGTCAAGGATCCACTCGTCTTGTGGAACGGCTTAAAGGAGAGATATGACAACCTGAAGTTGGTCACTCTGCCACAAGCACGATATGATTGGGCTCATCTGAGGCTCCAGGACTTTAAGTCCGTTTCTGAATATAATTCTGCTATGTTCAGAATTACTTCCAAATTGAAGCTATGCGGGGATAATATCTCCGATTATGATATGCTTGAGAAAACGTTTACAACGTTTCATGCCTCCAATATAGTACTGCAACAACAGTACAGAGAGAAAGGCTTTACAAAGTACTCTGAACTGATTTCTCTTCTACTAGTGGCTGAGCGAAATAATGACCTGCTCATGAGAAATCATGAAAATCGACCCACTGGGTCTACACCACTGCCTGAAGCAGATAAGGTGCACTCTCATTATGCCAAACATGAAAAGGACCATGGTCATGGTCGTAAACGGGGTCATAGCCAGGGACGTAGACAAGGAAGAAATTCCAATGAAGTCCGTCACCCCCCGAAGAGAGATAACCGCCGAAAGCAGAAACGGGGTCATGAAGATCCTAAGGAAAATGGTTCAGAAACGATATGTTATCGTTGCGGTGGGAAAGGGCACTGGTCAAAGACTTGCCGTATACCAAGACACTTGGTTGACCTTTATCAAGCATCTCGAAAGAGAAAAGGCCCTGAAACAAATTTTGTCTATGACGACAATGGGGACATCACCCACCTGGATGTGGCAGACTTCTTTGAGCAACCCGAGGGGAAAATAGACCACCTAATCGGCGATGGATCCGTGATGAAAGAAGATGGAGTTATTTGATTTTGTTCTACTTATTTGTATTAGTTAGTGAATAAACTAATAGTCATTAGTATTAGCTCGTATTAGTTAGTTCATGATGCAATGTTAGCAGTAGTTCTTTAGAATATCTTCAATATGCTCAAATATCAATAAAATTTTTATTTTCCAGTAGGGGTAATCGACTAGCCTGAAAAACTAGTCGATTATCTACTATTTTCGCATTAAAGTTGAAAAACAATTGATCAACAATCGATTGTCTTTGGCTAACAATCGATTGTCATTAAGACAGTGTAATCTGGAAATTTTCAAAAATCATCCACAATCGATTGTCTTTGTCTAACAATCGATTGTCATTAAGACAGTGTAATCTGGAATTTTTCAAAAATCATCCACAATCGATTGTCTTTGTCTAACAATCGATTGTCTTGAAACAGTAAGGTCTGGAATTTTTCAAAATAGCCAACAATCGATTGTCTATGCATAACAATCGATTGTCTTGAAACAGTGTTCTGGAATTTTTCAAAATAGCCAACAATCGATCGTCTATGCATAACAATCGATTGTCTTGAAACAGTGAGGTCTCGAATTTTTCAAAATAGCCAACAATCGATTGTCTATGCATAACAATCGATTGTCTTAAGACAGTGATCTGAAGTTTTTTAAAAATAGCAAATAATCGATTGTGTGTGTTTAACAATCGATTGTTTGTAAGTAACAATCGATTATTTGAAGAAAACGTTTAAACTGAAATTTTCAAACTGCAAAGTAATGGATAACATATCTGATTTTGTTAGTCAACTGTTAGCAGCAGATTTTGAAAATATTATGTGACACAAAAGAATTGAACTTGTTTATTCTTATGTTCTTGTATTTCTTTTATATGTCAAACCATGGGAAGTAAATTGATTGAAGGTTCCGGAAGAGCAACTGTAACTCTGCCCAAAGGCACGACGTTTATCTTAGAGAATGCAATATTCTCCTCCAAGTCTAAGAAGAACTTGTTGAGTTTTAAAGATATCATTCAAAATGGATATCATATTGAGACAATAGATGAGAATAATCTTAAATTCTTCATGAAAACGAGGCTGCCCATTTCGGTTTGGGTTCACGCCATTTTGCATGCAGCAATGCTAGTTCGTCGGCTGCCCAATTTGGTTTGGGTTCACGCCATTTTGCAAGCAGCAATACTACTTCGTCGGCTGCCCACTTCGGTTTGGGGTCACGCCATTTTGCATACAGCAATGCTAGTTCGTCTCTGACTGACGAATTGACACAAATATTCCCCGTTGCAATTGGTTTTGGGTCATGGACCCAATATATCCCATTTAAGAATCTTTGGATGCGCAGTATATGTGCCTGTAGCACCGCCATCCCGCACCAAAATGGGTCCGCAAAGAAGGTTAGGAATATATGTTGGGTTTGAATCGCCCTCCATCATTCGCTACCTCGAAACATTGAAAGGCGACTTGTTTACTGCACGATTTGCAGACTGTCGATTTGATGAGACACTTTTCCCAAAATTAGGGGGAGAAGTTGGTGAAACCAAACGGGAAATTTTGTGGAAAAATGCATCATTATCTCATCTTTATCCACATACCTCTATTTGTGAAAGAGAGGTACAAAAGATTATCCATTTGCAAAGAATAGCAAATCAAATGCCTGACGCATTTACGGACTTGAAAAGGATAACGAAATCCCACATTCCCGCGGAAAATGTTCCAATCCGTATTGATGTCCCTGTTGGACAATCATCTAGTGTCATATCCAATGAGTCGAATGCACGCCTGAAGCGTGGCAGACCATTAGGTTCCAAAGATCGAAATCCTAGAAAGAGGAAAAAGAACGATCAAAATGACACCACGAAAGAATCTCAAAATTTAACAAATTCTGAGATTCATGAAGAATCCATTGAGCCCGAGACTCTGGAAAATACGAAACTATCCCTAAATCCAATTAATATTGAGGCAAATATTAATCGAGTGGATATTGTGGTGGATAATGCCTTTGCTTATAATGTAGCATCTAGAATTATGCAAGAATGTGAGGATCTCGAACCTCAATCTGTTGAAGAATGTCGAAAAAGATAGGATTGGCCAAAGTGGCAAGAAGCAATTCAATCAGAATTGAATTCGCTGGCAAAACGTGAAGTTTTTGGCCCTATAGTTGAAACACCTAATGGTGTTAAGCCTGTCGGCTATAAATAGGTCTTTGTACGCAAAAGAAATGAGAAAAACGAGGTACAAAGATATAAGGCACGCCTTGTTGCACAAGGTTTTTCTCAAAGGCCTGGTGTCGATTATGAAGAGACATATTCGCCTGTAATGGATGCGATAACCTTTCGTTATCTCATAAGTTTTGCTGTCCATGAAAAGCTTGACATGCACTTAATGGATGTGGTTACTGCCTATCTTTATGGCTCACTTGATAATGAGATATACATGAAAATTCCCGATGGACTCAAGATGCCAAACGCGCATAACTCAAAATCTCGGGAAATGTTCTCAATTAAATTGCAAAGATCCTTGTATGGTCTAAAGCAATCTGGACGAATGTGGTATAATCGTCTTAGTGAGTACTTGTTAAAAGAAGGCTATATAAATGACGCCATTTGCCCGTGTGTTTTTATAAAGAAAACAACATCGGAATTTGTTGTACTTGCCGTATATGTCGATGACATAAACCTTATTGGAACCCCTATAGAACTCCAAAAGGCAATTGATTATCTAAAGGATGAATTCGAGATGAAAGATCTCGGAAAGACTAAACTATGTCTTGGTTTGCAAATTGAATATTTGGCAAACGGAATTTTTGTTCATCAATCTACCTATACAGAAAAGGTATTGAAACGGTTTTACATGGATGAAGCACATCCTTTAAGTACACCGATGGTTGTTCGATCACTTGATGTGAACAAAGATCCATTCCGACCACAAGAAAGGAATGAAGAGCTACTTGGTCCTGAAGTACCATATCTTAGCGCAATTGGCGCACTAATGTATCTTGCAAATACTACAAGACCTGACATATCATTTTCAGTTAATGTCTTAGCAAGATTTAGCTCGGCTCCTACGAGGAGACATTGGAATGGGATCAAACACATATTGCGGTACCTAAAGGGAACTACCGATATGGGCTTATTTTATGGCAAGAATTGCAGTCCGGATCTTGTTGGTTATGCTGATGCTGGATATTTGTCCGACCCACACAAGGCTCGATCTCATACGGGTTATGTGTTTACCTGTGGAGAAACCGCCATATCTTGGCGATCGACTAAGCAATCAATTGTGGCTACTTCATCTAATCATGCCGAGATAATTGCTATTCATGAAGCAAGTCGGGAGTGTGTGTGGTTAAGGTCGATAATACATCATATCCAAGACAAATGTGGTTTGAAGTGTGATAAACTACCCACAACTTTGTATGAAGACAATGCAGCATGTATAGCTCAATTGAAGGGAGGATTCATAAAAGGAGATAGAACGAAGCATATTTCACCAAAGTTATTCTTCACACATGATCTTCAAAAGAATGGTGATATCAATGTTCAACAGATTCGTTCAAGCGAAAATATGGCTGATTTGTTCACAAAATCTCTACCAAAGTCAACCTTCAAGAAGCTAGTTCACAAGATCGGGATGCGAAGACTTAAGGACATAAATTGATGTTCTTATCAGGGGGAGTTAAGGCGCGTTGCACTCTTTTTCCCTTACAAGGTTTTGTCCCACCGGGTTTTCCTTGCGAGGTTTTTAACGAGGCAACCAATAGGCGCATATTCAAACATGTGTACTCTTTTTCCTTACTTTAATTTTTCCCATTGGGTTTTGTTTTAAGGTTTTAACGAGGCACATCATTGAATAGACATTCAAGGGGGAGTGTTATAAATACACTTCTATTTAAGGTGAATGTCTTTAATTAGAGAGATTCTAGAGTTCTATTCTTGGTAGCTAAATCATCCTCCTCCCTATAAATAGAGGTGCCTTCTACCATTGTAAATAACTCCTAACATTCTCTAAGTATCAATAAGAAGAACTCTCTCTACTCTTCTCTCTATTTGCTCTTGTTCTTGAGTTATTGTTCTTGTCTTTTATATTATTTCATAACACCCTTTTATTTATTCCCCAAACAAACACTTGGAGGAGAAAGGTAATTTGGCACGCAAAAGAATACTAATTGTAGAACTCGTTTATTAAATTTAAATAGGGCATACCAACTTTTAGAAGCAATTCAATTTACTACTAGCTGAAACTGCAAAAGTTAGTACAAACTACTAGTTGTAAACGCAGTTTAAGGCATTAAACGTGGTTTTGTTTTGTTTTTTCTAGTTTGGCTCGTATATTTTTTTGTAAGGTGTTTGACGGAGTTTTCAGAACTTGCTTAAATAGAATTGGAAAAAACATTTTCTTCTAATAAGTAATTTTTTGAAAAAGTACTTTTTAAAAAAAATAATACTATAAGTGTATTTCAAAAGATTGGTCAAATACTAATTATTATTGAAAAGTATTTTCATATAAGTTAATCAAACACAAATAAACTGATTTTAAAAACTTGACCAAAATCCTTAAAACCCGTTTTCACCTCCTTGGGGATGAAAACTAATGTTCCTTTTTCTAAAATACCTAAAGTAACAGGTGAATGTTATGAAATAGAAGATTCTTACACTTCTATTTAAGGTGAATGTCTTTAATGTACTTAATTAGAGAGATTTTAGAGTCCTATTATTGGTAGCAAGATCTTCCTCTCCCTATAAATAGAGGTGCTCTCTACCATTGTAATACACCCCTCTCAACTCAATAAGAAGAACTCTCTCTACTCTTCTCTCTATTGCTATTGTTCTTGTTCTATTGTTCTTGTCTTTTGCTTTAGTTTATAACACGTTATCAGCACGAGACTCTACCGTCTCAAGTATCATTCTCGAAAATCCAAGGTATTTTCCCTCTTCCTAATTTAATTTTCGAGTATGTCTGACATTATGAAAAGAAAGTTCGTTGCCCTTGAAATTTCGGGCAAGAACTATATGACATGGGTGTTGGATGCTGAAATCCACCTAGATGCTATGGGTCTCGGAGACACCCTCAAAGATAAAGAAAAAGCATCCACCCAAGATTGTGCGAAGGCCTTGATTTTCTTGCGCCACCACCTTGACGAAGGTTTGAAGATTGAATATCTCACCGTCAAGGATCCACTCGTTTTGTGGAACAGCTTAAAGGAGAGATATGACAACCTGAAGTTGGTCACTCTGCCACAAGCACGATATGATTGGGCCCATCTGAGGCTACAGGACTTTAAGTCCGTTTCTGAATATAATTCTGCTATGTTCAGAATTACTTCTAAACTGAAGCTATGTGGAGATAACATCTCCAATTACGATATGCTTGAGAAAACGTTTACAACGTTTCATGCCTCCAATATGGTACTGCAGCAACAGTACCGAGAGAAAGGCTTTACGAAGTACTCTGAACTGATTTCTCTCTTACTAGTGGCTGAGCGAAATAATGATCTGCTCATGAGAAATCACGAAAGTAGACCAACTGGGTCTACACCACTGCCTGAAGCAGATATGGTGCACTCGCATTATGCCAAACATAAAAGGGACCATGATCACGGTCATAAACGGGGTCAAAGCCAAGGACGTGGACAAGGAAGAAATTCCAAAGAAGTCCGTCACCCCCCAAAGAGAGATAACCACCGAAAGCAGAAACGGGGTCCAGAAGATCCTAAGGCAAATAGTTCAGAAACTATATGTTATCGTTGCGGTGGAAATGGGCACTGGTCTCGGACTTGCCGTATACCAAGACACTTGGTTGACCTTTATCAAGCATCTCGAAAGAGAAAAGGCCCTGAAACAAATTTTGTCTATGACGACAATGAGGATATCACCCACCTGGATGTGGCAGACTTCTTTGAGCAACCCGAGGGAAAGATAGACCACCTAATCGGTGATGGAACCATGATGAAAGAAGATGGAGCTGTTTGATTCTACTTGTATTAGTCAATGAATAAATTAATAGTCATTAGCATTAGCTCGTATTAGTTAATTCATGATATGATGTTAGTATTAGCCCTTTAGAATGTTTCAATATGCTCAAATATTTTTATTGTACAGTAGAGGTAATCGACTAACCTAAAAACTAGTCGATCGTCTAATATTTAGCAATAAAACGAACTTTTTTCCGCCAGGCCAGATATTCGAATATCAGAGTCTGATATTCGAACATCTGGGCCAGATATTCGAACATCAGAATTCCTATATTCGAATATCTGGCAAGATATTAGAATATGTGCTTAAATATTCGAATATCTAATATTTTTCGCATTAAAGTATTATTTTTTCCGCAAGGCATTATATTCGAATATTAGAATACAATATTCGAATATCCTAAATAACTGCTTCCCAAAACGCTGTTTAAACGCGAAACAAAAGAATTGAAGTTGTTTATACTTATATTTATGTATTTTTTTTTGTATGTCAAACTATGGGAAAGCAAAATGGATATCTCACAAAGCGAACTTGGATCAACATCCAGTTGTAAAAGTATTTGCCTAGTTGATTCATGTACTACACATACAATACTCAAAGAAAAGAAGAGTAATTGTGTAAGGCAAACATTACTACAATCTATGGAAGTAGTAAATTGATTGAAGGCTCCGGAAGAGCAATTGTAACTCAGCCCAAAGGCATGACGTTAATCATAGAGAAAGCAATGTTCTCCTCCAAGTCTAAGAAGGACTTGTTGAGTTTTAATGATATCAATCAAAGTGTTCTCCTCCAAGTCTAAAAGGAACTTGTTGAGTTTTAAAGATATCATTCAAAATGGATATCATATTGAGACAATAGATGAGAATAATCTTGTATTCTTCATGAAAACGAGGCTGCCCATTTCGGTTTGGGTTCACGCCATTTTGAATGCAACAATGCTAGTTTGTCGGCTGCCCGCTTCGACTTGGGTTCACGCCATTTTGCATGCAACAATACTAGTTTGTCGGCTGCCCACTTCGGTTTGGGGTCACGCCATTTTGCATGAAGCAATGCTAGTTCGTCGGCTGCCCACTTCGGTTTGGGGTCACGCCATGTTGCACGCAGCAATGCTAGTTCGTCTCTGACTGACGAATTGACACAAATATTCCCCATTGCAATTGGTTTTGGGTCATGAATCCAATATATCCCATTTAAGAAGCTTTGGATGCGCAGTATATGTGCATGTAGCACCGCCATCCCGCACCAAAATGGGTTTGCAAAGAAGGTTAGGAATATATGTTGAGTATGAATCGTCCTCCATTATTCGCTACCTCGAAACATTGACAGGAGATTTGTTCACTGCACTATTTGCAGACTGTCAATTTGATGAGACACTTTTCCCAAAATTAGGGGGAGAAGTCGGTGAAACCAAATGGGAAATTTTGTGGAAAAATGTATCATTATCTCATCTTGATCCACATACCTCTATTTGAAAGAAAGAGGTACAAAAGATTATCCATTTGCAAAGAATAGCAAATCAAATGCCTGACGCATTTACGGACTTAAAGAGGATAACGAAATCCCACATTCACGCGAAAAATGTTCCGATCCGTATTGAAGTCCCTATTGGACAAATATCTAGTGTCATATCCAATGAGTCAAATGCACGCCAGAAGCGTGGCAGACCATTAGGTTCCAAAGATCGAAATCCTAGAAAGAGGAAAAAGAACGATCTAAATGACACTATGAAAGAATCACATGAGGACGCTCATGATTTGATTAATTCCGAGATTCACGAAGAATCTATTGAGCCTGAGACTCTTGAAAATACGGAATGCAAGAATGTGAGGATCTCGAACCTCAGTCTGTGGTAGTACAAAATTAATTGAGAGCTCTCCAAGAGCCAATTATTACTATGTTGGAGAAACACAATTGAGTATTGTGCTGTAGTAAGTCTCAAAGAAACTTATTCAGTTTCCAAAGTACACGCGAAAGCGATTGATTATATTGAGACTATAATAAAGGAAGGCTTTGATTCTCCTATTACTACAACTTGTAGCGGGGTAATTTGTATATGAAAAGCTACCCGCTTTGTTCTCCAGTTTGTACTACACAAACGAAAGAATGCCACAATAAAGTGGATATCTATTGGTATAAAACCCATGTCATAATAAACCCGAAGTTTATTGATAAGTGCACATGTCATGGTGTAAATTGGAAGTTTACCAATATTGATAATTTATTCAGTTGGCATTCATGTTAGCCATCTCATTTTAAGTATGATGTGCAAATTCACATAGGTGAATATAAAAGAACTAGAAAGTTCTTTACGAATACTCTTGTATCACTTGTTCTCATTAATGAACGGACCAACTAAAGAGTTCGGGTTGAAGCCCATAAATTCTGGAAATATGAAAGGTGAGTATGGGCCCATTCACCTGCCATGTATACCACATATGATGCATCTATGATATGGTTACATGCGCCATTGTTATTAACCCGCAGCCTGGCAGTGCTTGCGAGGTAAATCGCTCAGTAATCTAACTTCGAACATAGTTTCCAGATTCTCTACTCAAGACAGTTCATCTTGATAAGTTGGTTTATATTAAAGTTGGTTTAGCAAGATAATTATTGAGTGCTTCCACTTAATAGCTAAACTGTTTCTTATGAGAACTAAGTTATATATATATCAGTTTGATATAAGTTGTATACAAGAGTATATTCTCCCCTCACAAGTGGTTCAGGGTCAGGAACCAAATAATTTCATCTTATTATTAAGGTGCTGTGTATATTGACATAATGCACAAAGATGATTTTCCAAAGTTGAGGAAACATGTTAGTTTTACTAACATGAGGGGGAGACATGATAAACACTTGAGAAAGTGTTACATGGGATGAATTTTCATTTGTATATGTATATCCCCGAATATCATGATATGAACCTGTAGTTCATAAAAGGGAAATGCAATTGCAACATATTGCAAAGCATGCTATACGCATTTGCTGACTCAAAGAAAGTAACTAAATGGAAGAGATACAATTCAAGAAGAATTGATTCCATATGAAAGACATGTAGTTTTGAACCTATAGTTCAAATGCTTGAAAGTATAAAGTCAAAGGTATGTATAATCAGTTTTCGATATCTTATTTGTTTAGCATGACATGAAACTTTGATATGCAGCTAAAGTCTATTATGTGACTTACATGACTTAACTTGAAAGATTTAAGTTGCTTGAAGCATATGCAATTCTTGGTCCTGAAGTACCGCATCCTAAGTACAATTTGTGTACATATGTATCTTGCCATAACTATAAGCATGAGGGCATTGAGAATGCATCTATGGAGATATTGAAGAGCTATTCCACGACATTATATGAAGATGTTTAAACCTATCAAGAATGATGATTTCAAG
This sequence comes from Nicotiana benthamiana, assembly GCA_034376525.1. NCBI lineage: Eukaryota > Viridiplantae > Streptophyta > Magnoliopsida > Solanales > Solanaceae > Nicotiana > Nicotiana benthamiana. Next base: position 114,070,065 of record CM067324.1, read on the forward strand.
GTGCGGAATATTTATTCAAGTCAATATGGTTGATTTATTCATCAAGCATCTACCAAAGATCGTTTTGAAGATGATGCACAAGATTGGAATGCAAATGCTCAAGGATATAAATCGATGTACTCATTAGGGGGAGTCAATGCGCGTTGCACTCTTTTTCCCTTACAAGGTTTTGTCCCACTGGGTTTTCCTTGCAAGGTTTTTAACGAGGCAACCAATAGGCGCATATTCAAACATGTGTACTCTTTTTCCTTACTTTAATTTTTCCCATTGGGTTTTGGTTTTAAGGTTTTATGAGGCACATCATTGAATAGACATTCAAGGGGGAGTGTTATGAAATAGAAGATTCTTACACTTCTATTTAAGGTGAATGTCTTTAATGTACTTAATTAGAGAGATTTTAGAGTCCTATTATTGGTAGCAAGATCTTCCTCCTCCCTATAAATAGAGGTGCTCTCTACCATTGTAATACACCCCTCTCAACTCAATAAGAAGAACTCTCTCTACTCTTCTCTCTATTGCTATTGTTTTGTTCTATTGTTCTTGTCTTTTGCTTTAGTTTATAACAGTGAAGATTTTTTTTACTTTTTTTAATAATGAGAAAGATGCTCACAAGCTTAAGAGTTATCTTGCAAGGGAAATACTATTAAACTAAAACAACAATTGCATAGTGTGCCATTCACTGCGATTTATCCCTATACATTTGTGAAAATACAAAAGGTTAGATAAATTATGAATAAGTCCAAGGTTTCAAAAAGAAACAGGGTAAATTATTTGGCAAGACTAGCAATATATGATTCAGTAAAATCAGTATAGCAAAGTTACTCATGTATGTATCAGTGATTTACAAGTTATAATACAAAACCCCTAAGTTAAGTGGTTAATCAAATGTTGAGCTTGAGCATTCCAACAAGGCTTAATCAGAACTTCATAAGAAGCAAAAACTATTCTACTATCTAAATGATCTGCAATTCACAGCTTTCTTGACCAACTTCAATTAGGGTATCAAAACGTGAATTTAAAAAAGCCCAACTTACCTTAACATCAAATTTTTTTTCAAGGATCTCATAATCCTTTTCCCAGGCAGCAACCTCGTTCTTGAGCTCTTCATATTCGACCAAGGTGGAATTATAAGAAGCTTGAAGAGAAGCATGAGAGCTCTCTAAAGCACGTACCTTATCAGTAGAGACTCGAATTTTTTTTTGTGCTTGAGTTAAGTTTTGAACGAGCTCTTCAGCATAAACTTCGTTTTGATTCAATAGAGCCTTCAATGCCCTGTTCTCTTCGCCAGCCTTAGATAGTTGTTCTGAAAAGGAGGATTCAAGGCGTTCTTTTTCTTTTTCTGCTTGGCTCAAGGAAGCCTTGATAATCGCTAGCTCCGAAGTTAATGCTCGTACCTGCTGCTCGAAGGTATTCCTACTCTCTTGTAAATTTCTCCATGTTAATTTGAGGACTGTCAAATTGTTCCTTCCAATTGATTGCTTCCAACTGAGAATCACGTGCAATCTTCTCTGAATCACGTGCTACCTTCTCCAAGAGGGAGATTCTGTCCATCAGCTCTGTGCCGATAAGATTGGCCTAAGAAAAAAAGGAAGGGAAATAAGAATCCCAAAGATAGAAATTTTTACAAAGTAAATAAGAGAAAGAAGGAAAATTGTTGGAAACACGTTTCAAATGCAATATACTAAACGTGTGTTCTTTTGTAGGTTTTGATGAATGTCAAACAAAGCAATAAGCGATATATAGCAGTGCTCAAGGACAAGCACAAAATGGATGCATTACAAGAAGCTCAAGACAAAGTTTAGAAATGTTATAATTGAGTCAATATTAATTGTGATCTTGATTCCTCAATCTTGGCTCATAACATGGCTTCTCTACTAAAATTATTTTTCCAAAATCATGCATATCTAACTTAAGTGTCAAATGATTTTAAACTATGCATATTTATATTTGTTAAAATGTTTTTCAAACATGCCTCAAAAATCTGGGCTAAGATAATCGATTATGTACTTATGATAATCGAGTATCTCTAAGCCAAGACTGCATGACAATCGATTGTGAATTAATGATAATCGATTGTGAGTAAGTCAGTTAACATCAGGTTTTTGCAAACTGCATAACAATCGATTGTGTACTTTTGATAATCGATTGTTAACTGAGGCAAAGTTTTCAAAACTCAGAAAAATCGATTATGAACTAATGGTAATCGATTAGAATGAGAAAAATGTCTCCCAGTGTTTTTAAATAAATTAATAATCGATTGTGGCTTTTGATAATCGATTATATATGAGACAGAAAGTTTTGAAATTAATTAATAATCGATTATGGCTTTTGATAATCGATTATATATGAGACAGTAAGTTTTGAAATTAATTTATAATCGATTGTTCTATTTGATAATCGATTGTTGGAACTAACCGTTGTCATACATTTTCAAATTACCTTCAGGTAATCGATTGTTGATATTTAACAATCGATGTTTTGCGTAAAATCTGGAAAAGATTTTCTGAACGTTGTTAAAATAATCGATTGTTGATTTCCTGATAATCGATGTTTTATGCCAAAAATTGGAAAGGATTTTTTAACGTTATAAATAATCGATTATTGATTTGAAGTAATCGATTGTTGACGTAAAATCTGGGATTGAATTTTTGATCTGATAGGCAAACAATCGATTGTTTAGTCTTGACAATCGATTGTCACTGAGTAATTTCAGCAATCCTTAATTGGCAATTAGACAACGGTAAGACTGAGTTTTTCACCTATAAATACAGGCTTAACTCAGTGTTTTCATAACAACAACATATACAATTTAAGTATTTTCATTGCTAAAAGCTTTCTTACATTGATCATCATTTTCATTCATCCATAAAGCTTTTTGAAGAGCCATTCTATTGAGCTAAGTTGTTGTGATCTTGAGCGTACTATTTCTACTCATATCTACTCATTGAGGAGTACTTTGTAAAGTGAGTTTGTTTTGTGTTTGTAAGAGAATTGCGATTCTCGTTTGTTGAGGAACTTGTGATTCCTCAGTTGAAGTCTTTGGGATTGTTATCCCCGAGCAGTTGAAGTCTTTGGGATTGTTATCCCTGAGCAGTTGAAGTCTTTGGGATTGTTATCCCCGAGCAATTGAAGTCTTTGGGATTGGTATCCCCGAGCAATTGAAGTCTTTGGGATTGTGATCCCCGAGCACCTAGGTGAGGCTTGTGTCCTCAGCTGTAACGGTTTGTTAAGCACCCGTAAGCTTGACAAGTTTAGTGGAAATCTCGAGAGAGTCTCTCGGGGACTGGACTAACCACGTTTGTGGCCAACCAGGATACATCATTGTGTAAGTTTATTTTACTGCACTTGTTTTAATTTCTGCAAAGTTTTTAAATTCCGCACTAAAACGCTTAATATTTTTAAAACGCTATTCACCCCCCCCCCCTCTAGCGTAAAGCGTTATTTCCAACAATTGGTATCAGAGCCATACTCTCTGAAAGACTTAACCGTTTGAGAGAATCTTTCCATGGCTTCTACTCTAGACTCTTTTGCAGGTATTGATGAAGGACAGTGCCCCACAAGACCTCATTTGTTCAACGGGACTAATTATTCATATTGGAAAGAAAGGATGCAGATATTCGTCAGATCAAACAGCCCTTACTTGTGGAAGGTGTACACCAAAGGAAATGAGGTTCCTGTCAAACAGGTGGAAGGAATATGGGTGCCAAAAACAGAAGAGGAATTCAACGCCGAGGATAATCGAATGGTCCAAAATAATTTTAAAGCTATTAATTTATTACTCTGTGCTGTTAATGCTAATGATTACAGGAAAATCTCCTGCTGCAAAACAGCGAAAGAAATGTGGGACAAGCTTGAGGTCACTTACGAAGGGACTGACCAGGTAAGAGAAGCTAAAATTGATTTTTTAACTCATGCTTACGAATTGTTCCATATGAAGGAAGGCGAAAAGGTAGACGAGATGTTTGAGCGGTTCTCATCAATAGTGAATGATCTCCACGCACTCAAGAAGACGTTCACAGACAAAGAACTAGTTCGAAAAATCCTTAGGAGCCTAACACCGGCATGGCGATCAAAGGCCGATGCGATTCAAGAGTCAATTGGAATCACGAACGTCACCATAGACGCTCTTAGAGGTAATCTTAAGACTTATGAATCCACTATTCTTAACCCTGTTGTTGACGAACAAAGAAGGCAAAAGATTGCTCTAAAGGCGAGCACAAGTCAATCACCAATTGAAGAGGATGGAGATAGCGAATTTGGACTCATCATCAAAAAGTTCCAAAAATTCATGCGAAAAGAATATGACCGCAAAGGGAAAAAGCAAGGTGAGCAAGTTAAATGTTATGAATGTGGTGAAACAGGGCATATCAAAACAAACTGCCCAAATCTTAAAAAGGAGAAGAAACCCTTCAAGAAGCAACGAGCATACATATCTTGGGGAGGAGATTCCGGAGACGAATCCAGTGAAGAAGAAAATGAAGAAGCGGCAAATCTCTGCCTCATGGCACAGGAAGAAAATCAAAGTGAGGTAAGTCAAATCTCTTCTCAAAATTTTTATACTCTTGATGACATGAGAAATGCCTTTGATGAATTGTATGCTGAATTTCTCAAAGTTACAAAAACCGTCACTAGTTTAAGAGAAAATGCTTCTCTAAAAGAACAAGATTTTCAAAAACAGTTTTCATTAAAAGAAAAAGAATTAGAAAAATTGGTTTTGGAAAATGAGAAGCTACTAGAACAAAACAAGTTTTATGGGAAAAGAAGTTCTGACAAGCCCGAGAGTTCTACAAAAAATTGTGCTTCTTGTGTAGACCTTAAGAATGAAGTAGGTAGATTAAAAGGCACACTAGATAAATTCAACTCCTCTCATAAAAACTTGAATGTGGTGCTTGATAACTTGAAATCAACCAAGCATGGAATAGGCTTCATAAATGAAGAAGAGGTTGATGCAAAAACCCAACCACCTAGAGCTCAACCTAGGATTAATAACAAAAATGCCTTTCCTAAAACAAACATGCATGCTAGACAAAATATTAGGAGACCTAGACATGACCTTCCGCCTAGCAATCGTCACCATAGACATGATGCATATTTTAGGCACAACAATGATCATGCTAGAAGATCCCGAAATGTTCAACCTAGAAATGACTATGGTGTTCTAATTAGGAGAAATGAAAATAGAGTAAACAATGTGCATTATTCTAGCTACTATGAGCCTAGACGCATGCATAATCCAAATGTGACATGTCATTATTGTAGACGAATTGGTCATATTGCTCCCGCATGCTTTACTAGACATAGACATGCTACTCAAACATATCATTATAGTATGCATAACCCTCAAGGACCCAAAATGGCATGGGTACCAAAAGAGCATTGATTTGTTTTGCAGGTGTGCTTGAAGGAATCAAGTGTAGTGGATGCTCCAAACACTTGACGAGAGACGAATTCAAAATTCCTTCAATTAAAGCACAAAGAAGGAGGAAGAGACGGAAAAGTCGACTTATGTTTTTTTAAATCGGAAGTATTTTCGAAAAATTCAAAAGGCAAAATTGTGGAAAAAGCTTCGTAAATTGGAGAATGAGCCAAAAGACCAAAATGAACGGAGGATGTTCAAAATCAGGTAATTGGCAAAGTCGAAGGGAAGGTAAGTACCCTAAACCCTCTTAAGAACATCCTAGGACAAAATTCTTAAGAGTTCATTTTTTTTTTCACCCGACTACACGAGTTTCAAAGTTATTATTTCATTTATAGATTACTGACTTGAGCGTCGGAGATGTTTAATTCTATTTTGCAGGCATCCCCCAAAAGGTAAGAGGAAAGTATGAATTATCTTGATACAAAAAAAAAATCGATCATAATCGATTATTTATGCTTACAATCGATTATCAGTATCAATAGTCGATTATTTGTTGATTCAATTTTTTTGCCATGAAATCTTGTTAAATGTTTACATTGCCTGATAGAATTAAGTCTCATCATTTCAGCATCCCCCTTCCAAACAATCGATTATTTGTTCTGCCAATCGATTATTTGCCAAAATTCAAACTCTCTGTGAGTAAAACAATCGATTACTATATATTGACAATCGATTATCTGTTTTAAACTTATGTTACCGTTTTGGCTCCATAATCGATTCCTGACAGGTCATAAATATGAAAAACAATCGATTACCAAGTTTGACAATCGACTATCTTTTTCAAATTTTCTTACCGTTCTGGCGTGTAATCGATGTGTCAGATCATTTTCATTAATGACAATCGATTATTCCATTCAAACAATCGATTGTTGAACGGTCAGTGAATTTATTTTTACCGTTTCAGACTTCAAATCTCTTCAAATCATTTCCAATAAATGTAAGATTAATTCCTTCTCTATATATAGGCTGCACATATGCTCTTGTATACTCACTCAAGCCTCCCAAGCATCAAATTCTCTTGTTTTCTTTGAAAAATCCTAGCACATCCTTTCAAAAAAAAAAAATGTCAAGCCGCAACTCAAAACGTGCTCGTTCCAAACAAGGTGCTTCTTCTTCTCGCCATCCATATCAAGATGGATCGGTTCTATTCTTTGAATCCAATGAAGAGCTCACCCGTTTCTTAACCAAATTTGAGAAACGCCTTATTCTCCCTCCTCGCTTTTCAACAAACGCTCTTGTTGCACCATTCATTCCAGCCGCAAATATGCTAAGAGAGTGCAACCTTTTCAATTTCCTACTCCTTACTCACCCCTACTACAACATTTCTTTGGTTGAAGCTTTTTACTCCAACCTTCACAAAGATGATGAGGGTGAACTTGTTACCAATGTTAACGGCATTCCCATTCTAATTTCTGAAGATAACCTCCACCTCATTGCCGGCATTCCGCATGATGGTGAAGACATCTACCAGTACATAAATGATGCCGGGGTCATGATTGATGAAGCTAATCTCTTCCGCCAAGCCGGAGTAGCCTATGATGAGTCCTCTTCCCGTCGTCCCACCATAAAGGGTATGGACCCGAATTATCGTTTCATTCTCTATTTCATCACTCGTGTTCTCAAACCCCGTAAACTCAATCACACCACCATTTCCCAAGAGGATGCCAAATTTCTTCATGCCATTGTCACCGGTGTTAAAATAAATTGGTGCAAGCTTATTCTATCTCATATGTTCAATGCCACCAGAGATGACATACCTCTCCCCTATGCCCTCTTAATAATGAAATTTCTTGAAGCTTCCGGAGTCAATATTGCTAATGGTCCTCTCAAAAAGAGCACCAAAATCTGGGAAATTTCGGAGTCTTCCTTTCATCATGATGGTGATCATGCTCCCGCTCCTCCTCAAAATCGACAAGCCCGTCGTGCTCATCCTCCTCAGGAGCCTACCCTCCGGACCATTTCTGACCAAATTACTCAACTAACCCGTGAGGTCCATGGTTACTTTGATCACGTGCATTATGCCTATGCTCAGATGGTGCCATATCAAGCGCCTACCAATGATGATGAAGGGGATGGGGGTGATGAATGATGAAATTGTTGTTGTTATGAGAAATTGTTGTTTTTGGTCTGTTTGTTCTTGATTGGTTAGTTATGTTTGGTTTCACCCTTGTAATGTTATCTTAATTTTCCAATAAATAAACTTGTGTTTATTTCACATTTTTTTCATATTCTTCCCTTGTCTAAATTTTTGCTAATGGCAAAAGGGGGAAGAAACGGGATATCAAGAAGTATGCTATATCACTCTCAACTTCATTCATGCTTAAAGTGAGGGGGAACATGAATTGAGGGGGAACATCAAATTGCATACTTTACTCTTGTCTTGGATTATCAAAATAATTATTGCATATATCCCGCTTATGTTTGCCATTATCAAAAAGGGGGAAATTGTTGGAAACACGTTTCAAATGCAATATACTAAACGTGTGTTCTTTTGTAGGTTTTGATGAATGTCAAACAAAGCAATAAGCGATATATAGCAGTGCTCAAGGACAAGCACAAAATGGATGCATTACAAGAAGCTCAAGACAAAGTTTAGAAATGTTATAATTGAGTCAATATTAATTGTAATCTTGATTCCTCAATCTTGGCTCATAACATGGCTTCTCTACTAAAATTATTTTTCCAAAATCATGCATATCTAACTTAAGTGTCAAATGATTTTAAACTATGCATATTTATATTTGTTAAAATGTTTTTCAAACATGCCTCAAAAATTTGGGCTAAGATAATCGATTATGTACTTATGATAATCGAGTATCTCTAAGCCAAGACTGCATGACAATCGATTGTGAATTAATGATAATCGATTGTGAGTAAGTCAGTTAACATCAGGTTTTTGCAAACTGCATAACAATCGATTGTGTACTTTTGATAATCGATTGTTAACTGAGGCAAAGTTTTCAAAACTCAGAAAAATCGATTATGAACTAATGGTAATCGATTAGAATGAGAAAAATGTCTCCCAGTGTTTTTAAATAAATTAATAATCGATTGTGGCTTTTGATAATCGATTATATATGAGACAGAAAGTTTTGAAATTAATTAATAATCGATTATGGCTTTTGATAATCGATTATATATGAGACAGTAAGTTTTGAAATTAATTTATAATCGATTGTTCTATTTGATAATCGATTGTTGGAACTAACCGTTGTCATACATTTTCAAATTACCTTCAGGTAATCGATTGTTGATATTTAACAATCGATGTTTTGCGTAAAATCTGGAAAAGATTTTCTGAACGTTGTTAAAATAATCGATTGTTGATTTCCTGATAATCGATGTTTTATGCCAAAAATTGGAAAGGATTTTTTAACGTTATAAATAATCGATTATTGATTTGAAGTAATCGATTGTTGACGTAAAATCTGGGATTGAATTTTTGATCTGATAGGCAAACAATCGATTGTTTAGTCTTGACAATCGATTGTCACTGAGTAATTTCAGCAATCCTTAATTGGCAATTAGACAACGGTAAGACTGAGTTTTTCACCTATAAATACAGGCTTAACTCAGTGTTTTCACAACAACAACATATACAATTTAAGTATTTTCATTGCTAAAAGCTTTCTTACATTGATCATCATTTTCATTCATCCATAAAGCTTTTTGAAGAGCCATTCTATTGAGCTAAGTTGTTGTGATCTTGAGCGTACTATTTCTACTCATATCTACTCATTGAGGAGTACTTTGTAAAGTGAGTTTGTTTTGTGTTTGTAAGAGAATTGCGATTCTCGTTTGTTGAGGAACTTGTGATTCCTCAGTTGAAGTCTTTGGGATTGTTATCCCCGAGCAGTTGAAGTCTTTGGGATTGTTATCCCTGAGCAGTTGAAGTCTTTGGGATTGTTATCCCCGAGCAATTGAAGTCTTTGGGATTGGTATCCCCGAGCAATTGAAGTCTTTGGGATTGTGATCCCCGAGCACCTAGGTGAGGCTTGTGTCCTCAGCTGTAACGGTTTGTTAAGCACCCGTAAGCTTGACAAGTTTAGTGGAAATCTCGAGAGAGTCTCTCGGGGACTGGACTAACCACGTTTGTGGCCAACCAGGATACATCATTGTGTAAGTTTATTTTACTGCACTTGTTTTAATTTCTGCAAAGTTTTTAAATTCCGCACTAAAACGCTTAATATTTTTAAAACGCTATTCACCCCCCCCTCTAGCGTAAAGCGTTATTTCCAACAAAAATACCTTCAAAGTGTCATGCACTATGTCATTTATCAGAGTCAGTCAGCTATGGCTCTCTACTTTTGCTTTCTCGATTAGGCCAATTAGAGGCTCGAGCCAAACGTCTGCTTGACCTGACTTCCTCAAAAGGTTGCTATCAGCAGGAACTTCAATAGTTGTGCTCCTCATCGCCGTACTTCTACTCGAAGAGCCCACCTCCGTATGGTGAACGATATGTGGGGGAATTGTCGAAGGAGGAGCGGTGGAAGGAGTAAAAACAGCAGAGGCAGGAACAGAACTGTTGGGGCAGGTAAGGAAAGAATCACATGCGCGGGAGTTGAAAAGGAAGATAAGGGAAGTTCATCTAAAACATGCCTTAAATTTTCACTATCAAAACCACTGATAAAAAGTCGGTCAATAGACTTAGAGTATCATGATGAATGACGTCTTCATCAGGAATAATAATCGAGGTATCAACAGGAAGACGAGGTAAGATCAGCTTCGTTATCAGAGACGATACGTCTTTTAGCTCGTGGTCTCACTACCAAGGAGCCTCGTTCATCCTCTTCTTTAAAGTCTTCTTCTTCAGGAACTTTTCTTTTTGTAGAAGAAGAACTCGAGACTATTTCTCGGGCTAAAGAGGTACGGGTACCCGAAGAGTCACGAGAGGCGACAACTGCTTCAGCAATAACTTCTCGAATAGCAAATCCTGATAAAAAGAAGGATTAAAGTTAGAACAATAGGAAAATATTTATATATGAGAAAGATAAAATAGAAACTATTACTATGAGTCTTTACTTTCCAACCGTAATGGTTGGAAAGGTTTTCCAAGACCTGCCCTTCATTGGAGCAGTCTTCAGCAACTTCTCTACCTAACCACGGAAGTTGGGCACATCCTCTACAACTCCGAGGGTTGCTAAGAAAAGAAAAGAAGCAAAATTAGAGAAATTAATAAACTTGAGGAAAAAGGCACGATAAGGATATAAAACTTACGTGCAAAATTCCGCTTCTCAGGGAAGGGAATGTTATCTTCACTCACTAAGCCAGCAGTGGTGGCAGCAACAAACCAAGCATACCAGCCACAGTCCTTGTCATCTTTAGGACTCACTAAAACCCTCTTGCTCCTAGGTAAAAATACCATTGCTGAAAAGCCTAGGGGAGTAGAGGTGAATTAGGTAAGGGAAAGTAAAAGACAACATCTTCTATATTGGTAAGGTGCCTCAAACAGGCGACAACTCTCCATACAATTGGTCCAATTTGACCCAGGAAAACATTGAAAAAATGGCAAAAATCTAGAATACCGAGTCAATGGTTAGTTTGAACCCTAGAGTGAAATGATATATATAAACAAAAAAGAATCTGATCATTTAAGAATTCATCCTTTGATTTGGATTAGGAATGATAATGGTAAAATTATTGCTCCAGTGGCAGTCTTTACAAACTATAGGAGCTAAAATTTATGTAATTTGAGTGGGAAAAGCATGGACACGACTCACATCCCTTTTTATATGAATATATATATTTTCAAAGAACTCATCATTATCTGATTCTATAACTGTATTATTATTAATGTCGGGATTTTCTAATTTATGAACCACAAATCGATATGCTTTACTATTAGTCGCATATCCTATGAAAACACAATCAACGATTTTCAGTCCTATTTTTACCCTTTTGGATTTAGAAACTTGCACTTTTGCCAAATATCCCCGCACTTTAAAATAATTCAAGTTAGACTTCCTTCCTTTTTATTTTTCATATCGAATGGCTTGTGTTTTGCTATAGGGTACTCGATTTAGTATTCGACTAGCTGTAAGAACGACTACCCCCACAAGTTCAGCGACAAATCAAAACTTATCAATAATGCGTTTATAACCTCCTTTAATGAACGATTCTTTCTTTCTGCAATTCCATTGGATTGGGGCATGTAAGGGGCTGTTGTTTGATGAATAATTCCATATTCTAAACATATTTGTTCAAAAGGAGATTCATATTCACCACCTTTACCACTTATTATCATTTTAATTTTCTTATTAAGTTGCATTTTAACTTTATTTTGTATTGCTTGAATGCGTCCATTGCTTCATCTTTATTATTAAGTAAACATAGCAATATCGAATACTATCAACAATAAAAGTTTTGAAATACCTTTTTCCACTGCGAGATGGTATCGACTTCATGTCACAAATATCCGTGTAAATTAAGTCCACAGGATTTGAATTCCTTTCAACCGACTTATAAGGATGTTTAACATATTTGGATTCCACACATACTTTACATTTTCATTTGTCAAATTCAAACTTAGGCAATACTTCCAAATTAATCATTTTCTGTAAGGTTTTATAATTGACATGACTCAAATGTATATGCCATAATTCATTTGACTCAAGTAAGTAAGACGAAGCTGAAATTTTGTTATTATTTTCCACAACCATTACATTCAGCTTGAAAAGGCCCTCAGTGAGGTAATATTTTCCTACAAACATTTCATTCTTACTTATTACAACCTTATCGAAAATAAGAATACATTTAAAACCATTATTAAAAAGAAGTCCAGTAGAGACTAATTTCTTCCAAATCTCGGGAACATGAAGGACGTTGTTCAAAGTCACTACTTTGCCGGAAGTCATTTTGAGAAGTAGAATATCTTACCACATCCTTCAATCTTCTTCTTTGAAGCATTTCCCATAGAAATCGTCTCATCGGGTCCAATAGGAGCATAAGAAGCAAAATCTTCTCTAACAGCACAAACATGGCAAGTGGCTCCAGAATTAATCCACCACTCTTTGGGATTGTCCATCAAGTTGCATTCGGAAAGCATGACACAAAAATCATCAACATCATCATGTTTTTCAACCATGTTTGCTTGACCCTTCTTTTTTTCTTTCTTCGGAGCACGACACTCTGTCTCCGATTTTTCCACAGTTGTAGCAGTTTTCACTGAATCGCTTCTTGCTTGGGTTGTATTTGGGTCCAGAAGTCTTCTTCCTCTTTTTGTTCTCTTCAACAATATTTGCTCCCATTATTGTTGAGTTTCCATGGCCTCTGTTTTCAACAACTTTATTGTCCTCTTCGATTCTTAACTGAACAATGAGATCTTCAAGGGACATCTCATTGTGTTTGTGTTTCAACTGGTTTCTGAAGCCCTTCCACAAAAGAGGCAACTTCTCAATCATCGATGCTACTTGGAATGCTTCATTGGTGACAAGACCTTTAGCAAGGAGATCGTGAATAATCACTTGCAATTCCTGTACTTGGGTAATAACAGACTTGCTATCTACTATTTTGTAGTCCAAACAATTTTGTAACAACAAACTTTTTCAACCTGACATCTTCTGTTATGTATTTCGTTTCAAGCGCAGTCCACAGTTCCTTTGACGTTTTCACGCCACTGTAGACGTTATACAAAGATCCTCCAGTCCTCTTAGAATATAATTCTTGCACAAAATATCTGAATGCTTCCACACTTCAATCACGAGAAAGCGTTTAGTTTCTAGAGTTTCATTGGACAACACAGGAATATCTTCATTGATGAACTTCTGGAGACTTAGATTAGTCAAATAGAAGAACATCTTTTGTTGCCAGCGCATGAAATCAATCCCGAAATTTATTTAGGTTTTTCTGCCGGTGCTAATGTTGTCGGTGTCGTTAAGTTTGTTGAGGCATTGGCATTCACCATTGGAACAACTTGGTTCTCATTCTCATTAGTCATTTTTGTAAAAGAATGACACAAACACTAATATACGTAGATTTTAATAAAGTACAAAACCACAAAGGTTTTACTCTTCCAGAAATAGTGAGTACAAATACAAAAAATGTATTTTAAAGTTCCTTAAGCTTGTTAGTATACTATACTTCTAAAATAATTCTGAAAATATAAATAAATATAAACATAAATGAACATAAACATAAATGACAGAAAATCAATTCGAGTACACTGAAGTCACAGTGTTTCCTTAAGGAGTTTAATCCCCTCCTAATACCCAATGTTATAGATTATTTCCTCTTAGGATAGAACGAATTACACACTGGTGTAGTGGTACTTCAAACCCCAGTGTTTCAGCAAACACAAAGTTCGGTAGCAAATCATACTTACTTTTTGCTTTGTTTGATGCTAAAAGTATGCAGGAGAAGGAACTCGGAAAATTGTAATAAAATTCTGAGCAGAATAGTGTTGTGTTTATAGCCAAAGTTGGGCTAAAATCTGAAGAGGTGCAACTCTTCAAAATGGCTATATTTGCAAAACATCCACAGCATAAATGTCATTACATAAATAATTATTTACTCAACATTAAAGAGGAAAAATAAAGAAGAAAAATCCATGGGTAGTTAATTTTCTATTTCAAAAATAAAAAACTAAAATATTTACTATTAACAAATAGCCGAAGTCGAAGCCGAGCCAAGCCGAGCGAGCGACGACGATGGCGCGAGGTTCCCCTTTTTCTCAACTCTTTAAGAGCTAGATGAAGAGTAATTGCTTATATACCTATAAAAAACCTTTTTATTTTTTAATACGGGACAATGTCCATTTACCGGGGGGAGGAGTGGGGGCGGGGGAGGAACTTAAATTTCAATCAAAAATTTTATTTTTCTCCATTTTTCATCCATCCTCTTTTAAGTATTTAATATATTAATTAAATACATCCAAAACCCAAGAAAAGAAGAAACAATACTCCACTCAATATTCAAAAGAGTTAAAAAGGCACACTTATTGAGAGTGAGGCTCTAAATGCAGATGGTTCATGTGGAGAGTGTTGAAAGTTATTGTAGTTGCTGTTGTTCACTGCGTACGCCATTGCATATGGTAGTAATCAACAAGAGGGTAATGAATTGTGTAATTTTTCTAATTTTTCACTATAATTTGGTCGTGTTATGTACCATGAGTAATATGGTGGCAAGCTATGTCGTACGGGCGTATTCTTTTTTAACCCGTATTCATCCGTCCTGCATTTCTTTTTTCTTTTCAGTTTGTCTTATTTTTAGTTTTGCTTATGAATTATATATATTCATAAGCTAAACAATCAATAACAACAACTCAGTATAATCTTATTTAGTGGGGTCTGGGGAGAGTATTGCGTACACGCAGACCTTACCCCTACCCTTGGGTAGAGAGACTGTTTCCAAATAGACCCCCTACATCCTTCCCTTCAAGAACTTCTCACCTTGCTCTTGGGAAGACTCGAACTGACAACCTCTCGGTTGGAAGTGGGGGTTGCTTACCATCAAAGCAACCCCTCTTGTGCTCGTAAGCTAAACAATAACTGTTCAAATTTAGAACCAAGAATCCAAAGTGAGTACTAAGCACCATAATTTAACTACGAAATTGTCAATCTCATTTTATTTTAGGTGAGAAAATGAGGACCAACATGAGAAATTCCTTAATCAGATTTTAGATTTTCTATCTTCAAATGCCAAATATCTAATCTTTTCACCGATTATATTTTTAAAAAGTATAATTTTATATAAAAAAAATAAGGAATATACAACAGCCACAGATTAAGCATGTAGTAAAGCAAAAAGCCAATGTCTCCATATCATTTAAGCTAAAAGTTTCCCACTAAGATACGATACACATCTCAAAAACTGACACTCGATAAACCAATTCTATTACTTCCAAAACCTGTGCATACTAACACCAAATTACAGAAGTTATTTACTAAAAGGTCAACTTGTCAAAAAAGATTAAAGCATTTTGTTTAACAACTATCTAGTATATTCACACCAGGTGGGATCTGAGGAGGGTAATATATAGACGAGCCTTACCCCTACCCGAAAGGGTAGATTAAAGCATTTTGTTCATATTTGTAAAAATCCTGTTAATTCCTCCATCATAGATGAAGGAAAAGTGAAAATAAATTCCATAACAACAACCACAAAGACTTGAAAAACTATAATTTCGTCAAAAAATTTAAACTCGCACCCATAAAAAAATAAATTTCCTTAATTTAAACCTGCCCCACCCACATATGTACAAACCTGGACCACCCAGCATATGTCTAAACACATCCCACCCCACCCTGCTTCGCACCTGCACTGTCCAATTGTCATCTCTACCTTCACTCAACTAGTTCAAGCGACAACAAAAGTAATGTTAAATAGTCAGCGTACTTTCATTTCTGCTAATTAGTCTTAGGGCACACGTGTTGCGTGCGTAGGCATGACATAGCTAGAATGCGGGTTTCCGAGTACATGGCCCTTGATAGGAAAGTCTGAAGATCTAGTATCAGGGTTGTAGGATAGGGGCCCCTAGAGTTTTTCGTACTACTCACCCGGGGTTGGGTGAGGCTTGGCGGGGCTATGCATAGATGATTTGTGTTTTTGATTGTGTTTCCCTTATGGTAGTTATTTATGGTAGTTACTGTATGATATTATTGCATGCTATTTTATTTATGGTTCTTATGTTTAAATAATTATTTACGATATTTCTGCTAGACTTACTAATGCTTTTTTGTTTTTGTTTTTCCCTTTCCCTCACTGAGCCGAGGGTTGATTGGAAACAACCTCTCTGCCCTTTCGGGTAGGAGTAAGACTCGTCTACATATTACCCTCCTCAGACCTCACTTTGTGGGACTATACTGGGTAGTTGTTGTTGTTGTTGTAGTCTTAGGATACGCGCGTTGCGTGTGTACCCTATATCAATGAATATAATTTTTTGAAAAAAGAAAAACTAATATAGCATGTTTGGTGAATCTTTTTCACGGCCAAAATTTTAAAGTTGAAATCTTTGGCCAAGTCTTTAGAAAGAAAAAATAAAATAATTTTAAAATAATATCCGTTTTCACCTCCTTGTGGATGAAAACTAATGTTTCTTTTTCTAAAATACCTAAAGAAATAGGTGAAGTAGTCGTGATCATTCTAAATCCCTATATGTATAACTGGGTTCTGGGGTTTACGCTTTACACATGATTAAAGACATTTTTTTTGGTCTCTTTTTTAAATATATTTTATTATGAGAAGATGCTCACAAGCTGAAGAGCTATCTTGCAAGAGGAAATACTTTTAACCTAAAACAAGTGTGTTGTGTGCCATTCATTGCCATTTGTAAAAATACAAAAGGTTCGATAAATTATCATTAACTCCAAT
Source organism: Nicotiana benthamiana (assembly GCA_034376525.1). Lineage (NCBI taxonomy): Eukaryota > Viridiplantae > Streptophyta > Magnoliopsida > Solanales > Solanaceae > Nicotiana > Nicotiana benthamiana. Next base: position 114,086,791 of record CM067324.1, read on the forward strand.
GTTTTAAAAGAAACAGGGTCAATATTTGATTCAGTAAGATTTGTTATCTGTATAACAAAGTTAATCTTGTATGTATCAGAGATTTAAAAAATATACACCTAATACAAAATCTCAAAGCTCCGCTGGTAAAGGCTCGTATACAAAGTTCTTCAGATCGCCAGTTCGAACCCCTGCAAGGCTATCGGAGACATTACAAACCGGCCGCTTTTTCAGGGTCCCGTAAAATTAATCGTGCACCTGCATTGAAACCACGAGATCCGGTGGGTACAGCTAGTCGGGTTCGCAAAAGTGATGCCCGGAAACCACGGTTAAAAAAAAAAACCTCTAAGCTAAGTGGTTAACCAAATGTTGAGCATTCTACCAAGGCTTAATCAGCACTTCATAAGAAGCAAACTAAACTATCTAGGATTAAATTGAATTATTTTAGTTAGATTTTTGAGCAGAACTTGTTTACTTTCACTTGACAATCATTGAATTTTTTTTCTTTCTGAACTTGTTTGAAAGAAATTTCTTCATCTTGGATTTCATATTGGATTTGTGAGATTTCTTTTTCTTGGATTCCAACAATTCACTCCTCAATTCCTCTTCTTTCCCCTCTGAGTCCATTCCTTCATCTAATTTTCTATCACTACTTGACTCATAAATTTTCTCCTTAACACACTGAATAGCCATATAAGAGCAAGGAAGATTTGCCAACTCTTTTTGCTGTAATTGCGCCTTAAAAATGCAATCATCATCATCTTCTTCTTCTTCTAACTCAAACCTTTTGCCTCCAATAAATCTCCAAACCAACTGTACCATAAAAAGAATCCTCCTTTGAGCTCCTACACAAGGCATGAGCCATCTATACAAATACTCCCCCGAATATTCCAAGAAACACAACAATAAAGCTGACATGGTTATCCCCATAACAAAGTTCTTTGCTCCTAAAACTAAAACTACTACAAGAAAGATCTTCAGAAGCGCTATTAACACTTGATTTGTATCAACACTTTGATCAAGATCAAATCTTTCACCTTTTTCGTGACAACCATTTAACTGATACCCCTTATTAATTGTATAAGTGGCTGGTGAAGTTGGAGCCATAGGAAAAGGCAAATGCAAATTCAGAGGAGGAGGAGAGCTCAAAGTAGACTTAGCCACCTTTTTCTTGGAAGGTTTCATTAACCTCTGACGATTCTTGACAAAAAGATCTATAAGGGAAGTAGGGAAACCAGTTTCTACTATAAGAGGAGATCCACCATTCTTGTGAGAACGAATATGATCCTTCACCAATTGACATATACTTGTCTTCTTCACCTTCTTCCATGGAAAAGACATGCTTGCAAACTCCAATTCAACAAAAAAGATCTTTGTTTTCTCTAAAGTTTTAGTATCTGAGGAATTTTTATTGGGGAAGTCCAGAAAAAAGAGTTGAGACAAGATGCAACAACATTACAAAGGTAGAGACTTAATAGTTTTGGACTTTTGGGACATGCAATGATCTTGGACAATAATATAGATGGAGAGAACTTATGTCTGGACACGGCTATTTATTTGAAAATAAAGAATAGAGCTTGGGAAGTAGCAGAGAAGGTGAGGATGATTTAAATAAATCAAAAGAATTGTCTTTCAAAACCTTATGCTTTAGTTTTAGTTTAGTGGAGGAAGTTGTCGTGAAGGAGAAAGTAGAAACACTTATTATTAAAGGGAGACAAAGGTTCTATTACAGTGCCTTTCCTTTACTCTTTTTCTTTACAAGGTATCTACAACTTTATGTAGCCACAATAATTGTGGCTTTCATAGTCTTTGTTTATTTGTGTTCTTTTCTCATGTGGCAATTGCAAGATTGTGATTGGGGAGAGGAGACACGTGGTTAGGAAAGAATGAATATTAGGTCTCATTATACACAAGCTTAATAATATTAAAATGGAAAAAAAAAAGATACTCCACTCAGTATTCAAAAGAGTTAAAAAAGGCACTCTTACAGAGAGTGGGGCTCTAAACGCAGATGTTTCATGTGAAGAATGTTGGGAATCAAAAGAGCAGCTGTAGTTGCTGTTCTTCACCGCGTACACTATTGCATATGGTAGTAATCAACAAGGGGGGAATGAATTGTGCAATTTTTCACTATAATAATTTGGTCATCTTATGTACCATAACTCATATGGTTCTTAAGCCTCCATTCAACTTGCTCAAACGACAACAAACATAATGCTATATAGTCAAACAACTTCCATTTATGCTAATTCCAGAAACTCGCCATGCATAGTATCTTTCAAATTATAGTACCAAAATATTCGAATAGATTTCGAAGAATTAGAGGGATAATTGCTTATGCAAGTTGACTAATGAATGACTACATCTCCTTCACTTAATTCACACTGGATAGCTGCATAGACACCTCTTCCATACAATACGAGGTTTCATCCTTGCATGATTATGCGCATTGCCATTAGATGCAACTGCTGACACAAAATAGTGATACCTTTCAAAATAAGTCAATGTTGTAGATTGAAAATCAGGTCAGTCAAGTTAGTTCACCGGGAAAAAAATTGCTATGCATTAACCAGATTTTTCCAATTGCCAAACTCGTACAAGATACAATAATTGGTCAATATACCGCCTAATGATGTACTGATGAACATAATATTTTGCAGCAAGGTTATGTAACCCTTACACAAGTTGTCACAAGGCTGAGATGCAAATTAACCGATTAAACTGTGACATGAACATAATGGCAGATGAAAAATGGAACATTCTAAACCCTTCTAATAGATAGCACTTAGTACTGTAATTCTCCTCCCCAAAAGGGAATCATCTGTTCTTGGCTGATGTTGAATGTGGTAGCGTTCCAAATACCTTGTCCCAGAAAGAGGAGGTAATGCCAAAACCTTTGTTCTGGATACGAAAATGATGATTCAAGTGATATTTCTGTGAAAGGGGCAAAAAGATCACCAGTTAGGTTCATTGAACAGGTTAACAACACCTTTTCGAGATTCACAAATTGAGATGAAACTCTTTTCGAGATTCACAAATTGAGATGAAACTCTTGCTTCGAATCAACCCCCCCCCCCCCCCCCCCCCCAAAAAAAAAAACAAACACAAACCCACGCCACAGCCCTTCCTTAGAGTACTAAAGAAGGGACATACCAAAACCTGACATTAACAGTCTCAATTCTCAAGTACCACAAATGATGATAAAATAATTTGCTATGCTATTATATAATCTCTGGTTAGTAGTTGGATAAAATAGATTAAAAACCAGCAGGGATGTAAAAACAACTCCCCAAAACTGACAAGTCTTACACCTAAAAGGATACATCTCGGAAAACTAAATAAACACACAGCCAAATGGAAGTCGTAGAGAGGTACCCACAAATATATCCTCTTACCTTAAGACTTTTAGGCACTTCATTTGTCGGTTGTCCGTGATGCAAGTAGTAGTGGGTTACATCATACATAACGTAGCCCAATAGACCGCCTCCAAACAAAGCAGGAGCAGTAGAGGGAGTCGCCAGGAATTTGATCAGGTTCCAGAACTGCAATTACAAAGCACTATATCACAAGCTGCGGAAAAGGTAGTAGTCATAGCTCTTCAGCATATTAACACAATTAAGCATTTAGTATACTTTTATGATCAGTATCACTTACAAGAAGCAAATAATACGTAGTAGTTTTCAACTTGCTGCATTTTATACATAAACTACCAACTTTGACTAGCTGTTGAAGTAGGCTGGCATTATATTCCCTGAGTCACTTTGGTCTTGTTGAAGTTTTCTTAAAATCAAACTAGATTTTGTCCAATGGTTTTCCGTGCAGATTCATGTAATAGTTGATGTATACGCTCTAAAATTCTAGTTATTTCGACCTTCTTTTCTCACTTTAAAGGCAGATTAAGATGCCTTTGCCAAGGCGTAGTTTGACCTCTGAAAACAGAATGAAGCAACAATCAAGGAATGGAGGGAGTATTATCTTTTCATTTTGCTAATGGCGTTTTCAACCATTAGAAATTGGGATCTTTACATTTCTGAAAATATTTAAGGGAAAAAACAGGGATCGTAGTTAATATACAATGAGGCTATGATATGAAATCCAACATACAGGTATGCAAAGAACAGCCGTTGCAGCAGGTGGAAAAACAAGCCGTAGACCATCCATGGGATGCTTATGATGACAGCCATGAAGAAGATAATGAGCAGTGTTTCCCCTGTAAAACATATGAGTTTAAGAACATAGGAATAAATAACCAGAAGCAGCGGGAAATCTCAGGCAGAACTGCAGAAATGATACGTTCCGATTTCAGGTTACGCAAAAAGAACAGAGAGAGCACTGACCAATAGCTCGTCGTATTAATGTGGAAAAGAAAACGATGAAGAGTGTATTCCATCAGTGTCCAGATGAAAATGCCAAAAGCCACCATCAATGCCACCTCCGGGACAGTATGACCCATACGGATAGACGTGAAGATACTATAGCATACAACTGGAAGCCATATGGTTGGAATTGCCCACCAAACTGTGCGAGTCAGAAACTGCTCCACAAATAAAAGTTATCAATACCTTCTGTATATAGTGAGATGATGTAAAAATGAGTTATCTCACCTGATGTGGAAAATTTGCATGGGATGCATTCTAGCAAGTTTTATAGCATACTTGTCTTACATAAACCGCATGACAAATGAAATTTCAAGCTAATGAAGAAAATGAAATCTAATGGTAACAGTACCTCCCAAAAATCACTTTCAAAAAATCGCGGACCTTCCTTGCTGACAATGGGCTGGTGAATCCACTCTTGGTAAGCTTCTCCAAGGTGGCCAACCTGAGAGCACATTTCAGAAGTCAAAACATACAAGAAAAAGTATTAATGGAATAAGTATTTTGAGGGCAGCTTATTTAGTACTAATTTCAGCTGGAGATAGGGGGTTTGGTCTAAGGAAGATGTTAGACATTGCAGAATACATGGCAAAAACTACTAAACAAAAACAAAAAGAAGAAGGCGAAGAGGAGCTTGCAACATTAAAACCATAAATAGTTTCCTATCTGAAAGATCTTGTGAAGGAAATACATCATCACATTTTATTCCTTTCTGCTTTTTTGCCATTCCTTCTATTTTTCTGAACAAGGAAATGCAGATCTTAAGAATGCCATAGAGTGAAAAAACTGAAATGAAAAGGCAAGCTATCGACCTTTGATAGGAGGGTGCGGATGTCAAGAATTAGAATAATAGGTTAGTAGGTAGTGGAGCATCTTTCTTTTACCTGTAGCACTAGTATTATTCTCATAATTTCTTATTCTTAGATTTCAATTACTACATGTCGTCTCTTTTTGCTATAGTTCTCTTATTATCTTGGTATTGTTACTGCTTCTTTTCCATGGCTTCTCCACTACCGTATTTCTTTTCAACACTACTATGATTATGATTTTCTTGAGCCGAGGGTCTATCAGAAGGTCTGCGTACACACTGTCCTCCCCAAACACCACTTGTGGGATTACACTGGGTTTGTTGATGTTGTTGATAAGGCAAGCATCTCTGCTAATTCATACTGGAATAATCTTAATTACTTAAAGGAAAACCCTTATACGATTGGCAGCAAAGAGGATCAACGGACAGAAACTGTAAGATAAACCTAAAAGAGATGTGTGCAGATCTTTAAAACAAAAGATACATCCCTTGGATTTTGTTAGCTCCCTGAACTTACCATAGGAATCTCTTATGTAATGGAGCTAGCATTCTCTTTTGTACCTACTTCATCTTCTTTATGCCATTAACGAACTTACTTAGTATATCAAAAATAAGAATAAAAATAGCAGATACAGCCTCCATTCTAAAAGAATAACAAAGTTTAAAGTATGAGAATCAACTGTTCTACTTTCGGCAGACATTTGGATATCGCTTCCACAATTTTATAAATTATTTCGAACCTACACAGAATACTCCCTCCATCATATTTTAAGTGAATGTGCTTGGTTGACTGGACACAGAGTTTAGGGTATTTCAATCAGAGTGAAAGAAAATAGTAAAGTAGGGACAAATGAGTTCATAGAGAAAACAACATATCAAAGTTTCGGAGCTAAATCTTTAATGAGTTTGAAATTCTTTAAAATTGTAAGAAAAAAATGTATAGGATAATACTATTAGTTGCACGGCATAAAACATTTTGAACGGCCCGAAAATGAAAGTGTCATGTAACTTTGAGTGACGGGAGTACTATAAATTACAACTTTTTACAATTAAAAATATTTTTAAAATGATTGAAGAAAATGTAGTAAAAGAAACATCAACTTCCCAAATGATAACAGTAACGTATATAATAGGGCAGAAGAAAAAATGTAAAGGTGTACAGTTTTACCTGGAATACAAGTGCTTTATTTAAATCTACATTGAAGCCCTGTGCAACCATTGTGGGACTTGGCAGCTAATTGATAGATAAAGCAAAGAAAACAGAAAATAGTCAGAAGGTTGCAAGGATATCATTCTTCATGAAAAGTTCAATAGCGACTGCTGAGATGAGAACAGCTCCAATAAAGAAAGTAGAAGACAAACCATATAGCTATCCGCAAGGTGCTACTTGACTACTTTTTTCCTTCTTATCAGTACTGTTTTACATTTTTTACTTCCAGTCCATCTTGGCACCATAGTTGATAGTGAACCATTCTATTCCTTTGGGCATTTAAGTTAAACTAATTAAGTAACTCAAAGGATTGAGTCCGAACAATATTTCATGTCATATTTCAGGGTCCTCACGAGTTTGGGAGGAGAACTATTAACTCAAACAAAAAAATAGCTTGACCTATTCCATTTGCAACTTGTCTTCAAAGGACATTATGGCAAATTGTGCAAGCGTGCATATCTCCTTTTTTATGAGACATGTTTTTTTTTATCAAGCAAACATCACGTATAAATGGTGTCAAACGTTATTGCAAGAATTAAGAAAAGAACTGATAAGCCTCATATGATCGTTTAGCATTTGTCTTATGCCAAGGAGCTGACTTTTGAGAAGTTAAAGGCGGATTTTTTTTCTTCCATTTATCAGGTAAAAGAAACATCCAAAGATTTATATTTTTCAACTCAAATCTGAACAGCACTTTTGCCCTCAACTTTGCACAAAATCATTAATCTATCCATCTATTTAATTTTCAGCAGAAACCACTGACTTTTGCTCCATAGCACCTTTCACCTTAAATTACTACCAGCAAGACAAATTCACACATTATGAAACAAAAATCTACCAAGCTACCCCATTTTACCGAGAGTGCATCTGATCTAACTAATGAAAACCAAACAAAAATCCACAATTAACATTTAAAGAATCCATTTTCTCACAAACTGTCAACTTAATCCACAATGCCAAATCGCCCATCGCTTAATTCACACGCACACACAAGACACAAAATCTCAAAACCCCGCATACTCTAACAACAGACATCTATTTCATAAAATAACAAAGAAAAGACTTACAGAGAACAATGCAGGCCTAGCTTGTGAGTTTCAGCAGAGATTTTCTCAATTGAGTGGATCCCAATGGTTCAGCGGAAAGGTGTCTCTTTCTCTCTCTCTCTCTCCCTATGCAGAGTTGCAGACCACAAAACCTACACGTGAATACTAGGGGTAGTATACTACACTGCTGGCATATGATGTGATATTTTTATGAGTTCTTTACTTCACCTTTTCTGTTTTTTAAATAATTCTTCCTATCTTCTTGTCAACTATTTGGTTAGTGGAGGATCTTCGCCGCAAGAATAGGTAACAGTTAATTTGGGGGGAAAAAGACGGCAATCTAAGCAGTTTCTCTCTGGCCTGGATTCTTACACTTGCCAGCCTGGCCAGTCACCCGTGTCAAACCCTGTGTATGGTCGATAACAAATATAAAGGGATAATATATAATTACCCACTAAATTTTTACTTGCACCCCTTAAAATTTAAAAAAACTGGTATTTTATGACCCCTTTATATAATTTTAGTAAACTAGTGTTTAGGTAATATCAATTAGCAATATATTTCCAATTTAATATTTATTTGTGGTTACAAGCAATATTTATCTGTTAGATAGATTTATCGATTCAACGAGAAATATCAAACTTATGACAACACTTTTGAAAATATTTTATTAACATTCTTAAAAATAAATATCTTAAAATAACTAACATTTTCATATTTCTAACTTAAATCTTCAAAATTTTAGCAATCTAAAAGTGTTTGACCCAATGCTTTATTTATGTCCTAGTTGATCCAGCTTCGACATTATAAATAGGGGTATTCAAAATCGAACCGAAACTAAAAATCGAATTGCAAAAGTGGCTTAATGGCTTATTGATACTGGGTTATCGGTTTAACGGATGGGGAGCAGATTAAATTTTTTTATTAACGGCTTATTGGTTCGGGGGCAGATTATTCAATTTTCTTAACGGATAATTCGTTAAGAATATATATATATATATATATATATATATATATATATATATATATATATATATATATATATATATATATATATATATATATATATATATATATATATATATATATATATATATATATATATATATAGTAATAACGTTTGGACCAGTATAGTATTACTCTATTAAATTTTAGAAACCCTAACACTCAGAAGACAAATCTCAATTCTCATAAGCAACAACAAGTCAAAACTCACATCTTAGCCGCCAGCTGTCACGATCCAAATTCTAACCATGTTGTGATGGCGCCTATCGTGATACTAGGCCAGGTACTTATTTTCAAATACTCCATTTTTTCAAATAGAAACTTAAGACAATGACAATTTTATCATAAATCTGATAAGATAAAAGTAGAAATCAAAATCCAACGAAAGGAACACAATCCCAACCTCGAGCATCACTAAGTCATGAGCCAAAATTACTACATCTGTTTGAAATAATATGACCAACACAGTCTGAGAATATATGGATCACTATACTAAAGGAAGATAAGGAAAGGAGAAGGCGGAACTGCGGTCGCCAACTGGCAAGATCAGTAACCTCCACCGTGCCCAGAGATACATGGATCTATACACAGGAGTGTAGGGGTAATGTGAGTACACTAACTCAGTAAGTAACAAGTCCAAACTATGGACTAACAGTGATGACGAACCAAACTTTAATAAAGAAACATTTAATTGTACAGAAAAGTAGAATACTTATAATTCAAGTAAATTCTCAGCAGTGATTAAACATAGTATGAACAATGCAGAGTATAAAGCTCAGGAACCTCTAAGTACCAATGCACAGATAGCATGATCAATGTCACGTATAATACTTCTACTCACAATGCTCAACCACTCGGTACTGTATATGGCTCATTCAGCCCAGGAAAAATTCATCCCAAAATATATACGTCACTGACTCTAAGTCATCCAGTGACGAGGTAACAGGCAAATCCAGCCTCATGGAGAAGATACATCTCCTTACCAATACTTCAAACAAGATCCATGTCCAGGGAAGATCCATCCCTCAATATCATCAACTACGCTCATTGGGGGTATAAAGACTCCGGAGGGGCTTCTCTTAGCACAAATGTTGTATCAATTCCAGTGAGCATGGCCAATATCTTGTTGCGTGGCATGCAACCCGATCCCATACTGTCAATCAATATCCGGCTCTCGCCTCACTCAGTCAATACTCTCCAGTCTCACACACACGGGCTTAAAATATTATAATAATAGCCCGAACAATGATATGACATGTCAAATAGCAATAATCAATATTGAGACATGATATAATATGCATGAACATGACTGAGTATAGTATATAAATGAAGCTAATGACATGATAGCAAGAAACGACCTCTCGGGTCTCAACAATATTGGCGTGAAGCCTTAATATGGTAATTAACATAATTTGCAGCTCATCAACTTAATCACATAGATACAACACAGATATCAACAAGAAAGAGTCACTAAGCGGTGCTCTGGAATGATCCACACTGCATTTCTTACAATGCACGCTCACACACCTGTCACTTGGCATTTGCGTCACCTCAATAGTAATCATAGAATACATATTTTGGGATTTTGAACCCTCAGAACTAAGTTTGAAAGTGTTACATACCTTATGCCAAACCAAACTCTAGCCTGTGATGCATTTTCCTCTCAATTCAGCCTCCAAATGCCCTGAATCTAACCAAAATCAAAACCATAACATCAATATATGCTAAGAGAACAAAGCCCACGCGAAAATAATCAAATTACATTGCAAATTCCGAAATTGGTCAAACCCGACCCCCGATCCCACATTTCGAATTTTGATGATATTCACAAAATTATAGAATTATTACATTCTTACGAGTTCATACATACCAAGAATACTAAAATCCGACCACAAATAAATCCCTAGATTAAGGTCTCCAATTTTCAAGCTCTAAACCCCTAGACTTTGCTACTAATTTTTATAGATTTCAGGCTTAATCAGTCAAAAAACATCATAGAAACAAGTTTAGGGTCCAAATATCTTATCTCCACGAAACCCTCTTGAATTCTCTCTTCAAATTGCTCTCCCAAGCTCAAACCCCCATGAAAATGATGGAAAACCACTCAAAAATTGCGAAGGGCTAAATTTATATATTCTGCCCCAACTAAACCATTTCTGCGATCGAAATCTTGCACCTGCGATCCCAGGTGCGCATCTGCGGAATTCACTTAACCGCTCAAGGACCCCATGCGATAATAATCCTGCACATGCACTATCGCATGTGTGCTCAAACATCTGAATCTATGGTTACAGATCCACTTGCCCATATCCGCATCTGCGGCCCTCTTTGCGCTTCTGCCAGGTGCGGTTATGACAAGAGCTTCATCACCTCAACAGCGAATTCAAACTCCAAACCTCTTGTCAACCACCCGAGATCACCCCAAGGCCCACGGTACCTTAACCAAAAGTACGAGCAAGTTATATACCATCTTCCAAACTTATACTAATCTTCGAAACACCTAAAACAGCATGGAAACATCGAATCAACCACAGATTCAAGCCTAAAAACTCCAAAAACTTCTAAATTTTGCTTTTGATAAAAAAGTCTATCAAACCTCATCCAAATGACCTGAAATTACGCATCCCATATGACACAACGACCTACTGCAACTTCTGGAATTCCATTCCAACCCGGGTATCAAAATTTCCACTACCAACCGAAAAGCGCCAAAATTTCAACTTCGTCAATTCAAGCCTAAATCTACCACGGACCTCCAAATTACATTATGATCATGCTCCTAAGTCCCAAATCACCTAAAGAAGCTATCCGAACCATCAAAATTTACATACGAGCCCTTTTTCACATAAGTCAACGTCCCGTTGACTTTTTCCAACTTAAACTTACTTAAAAGAGACTAAGTGTCTCAAACATGTACAAAACCGCTCCGCACCCGAATCGACTAACCCGATACCATATAACACAGCTGAAAAAATACATAAAGAAGCAGAAATGGGGAAAACATAGCGGTAACTCATGAAACAAACGGTCAGGTCGTCACATCTTCCCCCTCTTAAACAAACGTTCGTCCTTGAACGAGTCAAGAAACGTACCTGAAGCCTCAAATAGGTGAGGATATCTGCTCTGTATCTCCTGCTCAGTCTTCCAGGTAGCCTCCTCCATGGGCCGACCTCTCCAATACACTTTCACTAAAGCTATATCCTTTGATCTCAACTTTCGAACCTCACGTTCCAAAATAGCCACTAGCTCCACATCATTAGTCAATCACCATCCAACTGAACTGTGATGAAATCCAAAACATGAGACGGATCGCCGATATACTTCCGGATCATGAAACATGAAATACCATATGCACACTCGATAAGTTGGGTATCAAAGCAAGCTCGTAAGACACTTCCCTAATTCTCTGAAGTACCTCAAAAGGCCCAATGAACTGAGGACTCAATTTTAACCTTCTTCCCAAATCTCATATCACCCTTCATGGGTTAAACCTTCAGTAGAACCTTCTCCCTAACAATGTAAGACACATCACTGAACTTTTTGTCAGCATAACTCTTTTACCTCGACTGCGCTATATGAGCCACTCCTGAATCAGCTTCACCTTGTCCAAAGCATCATTCACTACGTTTGTGCCCAAAAGCCTAGCCTCACCCGGCTCAAACCAACCAACTGGAGATCTACACCGTCTCCCATACAAAGCCTCGTGTGGAGCCATCTGAATACTCCATTGGTAACTGTTGTTGTAAGAAAACTCTGCAAGCAGTAGAATCTTATCCCATGATCCTCCAAGATCAATGACACAAGCGCACAACATGTCCTTCAAAATATATGAATAGTACACTTGGACTGCCGTCCGTCTGAGGGTGAAAAGTTGTGCTTAACTCGACTTGAGTACCCAACTCTCGCTGCACGACTCTCCAAAACAGCAAAGTAAAATGAGTACCTCTATTTGAAATGATGGAAACTAGGACACCATGCAAACGAACAGTCTCTCGAATATAAATCTCTGCCAGCCGCTCTGAACAATAGGTAGTACATATAGGAATGAAGTGCACAGACTTGTTCAGCCGATCCATAATCACCCAAATAGCGTCAAACTTCTTCAAAGTCCATGGGAGTCTAACTACAAAGTCCATGGTGATCCGCTCCCACTTCCACTCTGGAATATCTATCTGCTGAAGCAAGCCACCCAGTCTTTGATGCTCATATTTCACTTGCTGACAATTTAGACATTGAGCTACAAATCCCACAATATCCTTCTTCATTCTTCTCCACCAATAATTTTGTCTCAGATCCTGATACATCTTCTCGGCACCCCGATAAATGGAATACCACGAGCCATGAGCCTCCTCCAGAATCAACTCCCGAAGCCCATCTACATCGGGCACACAAATCCGGCCATGCATCTTCAAAACCCAATAATCACCAATAGTCAGATCTCCAGCATCGTCGTACTGGACTTCGTCCTTAAGGAAAAGTAAATGAGGATTATCATAATAGCACTCTCTAATGCAATCAAATAAGGAAGATCGAGAAATCACATAAGCTAATACCCGATTGGGCTCCGAAATATCCAACCTCACAAACCAATTGGCCAAGGCCTGAACATCAAATGCAAGAGGCCTCTCCCCAACAGGAATATACACCAAACTCCCCATACTCACTGCCCTTCCTACTCAAGGCATCGACCACCGTATTGGCCTTTCCCGGACGGTACAAGATAGTGGCAATAATCCTTTAGCAGCTCCAACCATCTCCACTGTCTCAAATTGAGATCCTTCTGTTTGAACAAGTGCTGGAGGCTACGATGGTCACTAAACACCTCAAAAGACACACTATTCAATTAGTGCCTCCAAATCTTCAAGACGTGAACAATGACAGTCGACTCCAAATCATGAACATGGTAGTTTTTCTCATAGGGCTTCAACTAACGAGAAGCATAAGAAATAACTCTACCCTTCTGCATCAACATACCTCCAATACCAACTCTGGAAACATCACAATACACGGTATATGAACCTGAAGTTGATGGCAAAACTAACACTAAAGCTGTGGTCAAGGCAGTCTTGAGCTTCTGAAAGCTCGCGTCAAACTTATTTGACCATATGAAAGGAGCACCCTTCTGAGTCAATTTGGTCAAGGGAGAAGCAATTGATAAAGATCCGTGAAGGAATCGATGGTAATAACCTGCCAAACCAATAAAGCTGCGAACCTCTATGGCTGAGGACGTTCTAGACTAACTCTTAACCGCCTCTATCTTCTTCGAATCCACTTGAATACCCTCACTGGACACCACGTGCCCCAGGAAAGACACTGAACTAAGTCAAAACTCACACTTGGAGAACTTTGCATAAAGTTTTCCCCCCTCAATCTCTGCAACACAACTCTCAAATGCTCTGAGTGCTCCTCCTGAATACGCGAGTACACTAAAATATCATCAATGAAAACTATTAAAAACGAGTCGAGATACAGCCGGAACACATCATCAAATGCATGAATGTTGCTGGGGCATTGGTCAGCCCGAAAGTGATCACAAGGAACTCATGGTGACCATATCGGGTCCTAAAGTTGTCTTGAGAATATCCGAGTCCCCGATCTTCAACTGGTGATACCCTGAATGGAGATCAATCTTGGAGAACACCTTCGCTCCCTGAAGTTAGTCGAATAAATCATCAATGCGGGGCAGGGGATACTTGTTCTTAATTGTAACTTTGTTCAACTGCCTATAATCAATGCACATCCTCATCGTGCCATCCTTTTTCTTCACAAATAGAACATGATCACCCCATAGCGAAACACTAGGCCGAATAAACCCTTTATCAAGGAGTTCTTGAAGCTGCTCCTTCAACTCCACCGGTGCCATACGATACAGTGGAATAGAAATGGGCTGAGTGTCCGGCACTAGGTTAATACCAAAATCAATATCCATGTCCGGGTAGAGGTGCTTATCGGGCGGCTTTTTACTCTTAACGGTTTGTCTTAACGGTTATCGGCTTTTACATGTATTAATCCGTTAGCCACCCGATAAGATATCGGGCGGATTGATATCGGTTTAGCTCTTATAGGGTGGTTAATGGGCGGTTTATCGGCCTAACATACATGTTCACTAAATATCTCTTATTCTCATCGTCTTAGAAATAATGAATTGCCATAAAAAATAATATTTTAGAGGCAATATGATGCATTCAATTTTCTTTGCCAGAGCCACTCAATTTGATTTCTATGATTAGGAAATTAGCTTTACCATCTCCGGCATGTTTCCAAAAAGGAGGACTACAACCAAAAATAAATTTAAAATAGAACAAAAAAATTTCTAGATCCCGAGAATAAAAATGCTTAGAAATAGAAATAAACTTTTGTTAATCATTTTCAAGGGTTTTAGTTTTTTTATATTTAGTATATATAAATAAAATAAATTTATATATATATATATATATATAAAATATTTATATTCTTAACGGGTTAACGAATTAGCCGCTAAGAAAATTAAATAATCCATCCCCAAACCGATAAGCCGTTAATAAAAAAATTCAATCTGTTCCCGTCCGTTAAGCCGTTAAGCCGTTACCAGTAAGCCGTTAAGCTTCGGTTTGGATCGGTTTTCGATTTCGAATCGGTTTTGAACACCCATATGTCCGGGGACATTCCCAGCAGGTTTGCAGGAAACACATCGGTAAAATCCCTCACAACTCAAATAAAATCAATGGTGGGAGTCTTTTTCATTGACACCCCTCACAAATGTTAAGTATGAGAGGCAACCTTTCCCAACCATATGTTGGGCCTTCAAGAATGGAATCATCCTACTGGAAACATAATCATACAAACCTCGCTACTCAATTCGTGGCACACCCAGCGTAGCTAACTCACTGTCTTGGCGTGACAATCCAAAATAACTGAACATAGAGATAACCAATCCATGCCCAATATCGCATCGAAGTCCACCATGCAAAGCAACAGAAGATCCACTCGGGTCTCAAGACCCCCAATAGTCACAACACACGACCGATATACACAGTCCACAATAATAGTATCACTCATCAAAATAGATACATGAACATATAAAACAAGAGACTCGCGGGGCATATCCCACTAATGGGCAAAATATGATGACACATAAGAAAAATGGAACCGGGGTCAAATAATACAGAGGAATCTCTATGGCAGACTGAGATAATACCTGTGATCAAAGCATATGAAGCAATAACATCTGAGGAATTCACTTAACTGCCCAAGAACTGCACTTGCAATCAAAATCCCGCACATGCGCTCAAACATCCACATACGTGGTTTCAGCTCATCTCTCCCATTTCCGTATCTGCGGCCCTCCTTGTGCTTTTGCGGTGTCGTACCTGCGGTCCCCAAGCCGCAGGTGCGGTTACGACAGGAGCTTCATCACCTCAGCTTCTAATTCCAACTCGAAACCTCATGTCAATCACTCGAGATCACCCCGAGGCCCCCGGGACCTTAATCAAAAGTACGAGCAAGTTATATACCACCTTCCAAACTTATACTAATCTTCAAAATACCTAAAACAACGTCGAAACATCGAATCAACCACTGATTCAAGCCTAAGAACTCCAAGAACTTCTGAATTTTGCTTTCGATTAAAAAGTCTACCAAACCTCATCCGAATGACCTGAAGTTTTGCACACATCTCATATGACATAACAGGCCTACTATAACTTTCGTAATTTCATTATGACCCCGATACTAAAATATTCACTACCAACCAGAAAGAGCCAAAATTCCAACTTCGCCAATTCAAGCCTAAATCTACTATAAACCTCCAAATTACATTTCGATCATGCTCCTAAGTCCCAAATCACTTAATAAAGCTATCCGAACCATCAAAATTCACATCGTATCCCTTTTTCACACAAGTCAACTTTCGGTTGACTTTTTCCAACTTAAGCTTACTTAAAAGAAACTAAGTGCCTCAAACCTCTCCAAAATCATTCCGAACTCGAACCAACTAATATGATACCACATAACATGGCCGAGCAAGACATAAAGAATCATAAATAGAGGAAACAGAGCGATAACTCATGAAACAACCGACCGAATCATTACATCAGCCCTCTAGACCTCGAGGCTCGCCTGAGCCTCTCCCCCTTGCCTTTCACTCTTGCCATAGCCAGAGCAGGCAGCAGCAGATTGTAAGTTTAGTATTTATATTCAAGATTAAAAGCAATGAAAATCTGCACATCTTTAAATTTTTGCAGATTCGAATAATTAGAAAGATTAACTAGACCTTATGAATAACCTAAACAAAAAGAAAGTTCAAATGAAGTTTCTTTTAAAGAAAAGCAAAATAAATAAAGAATGGTGCAATCTGAGATGAATGAAATTCTGAGGAATTACTATAGGTGACCAACGGGTGGGCCGGGCCGGGTCCGGGTCCAATTTTTCTGACCCGTCCGGGTCCGGGCCGGTCCGGTCCGGGTTCAATTAGAGGTGGGTTGTTAACGGGCTGGGTTGATACAAGTCGGGCCGGGCCGTGCCGGTTTTTTTTTTTTTTTTGGAATTACGTATAGTATAAATATTAAGTTATATTAATACTTTGTAATAATTGAATGAACACAACAAAAGATGGGGAAAAAATTGCACTTATTGCAAGTGCTACTTTATTTCTTAAATTCAAAATTTCAAAACTAAAATGTATCATAATTAGTTTACAATTTACATCAAATGGTTTGCATTGCAATAGAAAGTTCTTCAAAATTAATATGAACCGAATGACCTTCTTCTGGAGAGTTAAATTCGGATGGGTTTCCGTGCGTTAATATATCTCCAATTTCTTCGTCTTCCGGGCTATCAAGATCTTCCTTTCCTTGATTTCTTCGTTCAGATCTTATCCAATCTCTTAGACACACTAAGACTTCCAAAGCATTGCTTCCCAATGAGTGCCGTGTGTCTCCAAGTTGTTGTCTTGCTTGGCTAAATGCACTCTCGGATGCAACAGTGGAAATTGGGACATTCAGGACATCCCGCGCCATAGCGAAAAGAACGGGAAATTGCTTTGAATTTTCATGCCACCAGCCTAACGGTGAAAATTCCTTGGTGCGAGGCTCCTTTTGCTTCTGCAAGTAAAATTGAAGTTCATCTATATTCCTGCTACTACTTTGAGTGTTAGAAAAAGTTGAAAAAATATTAAAACTATCAATGCCTTCATCATCATCTTCGACTACATTAGAAGTGCTACATTGCATAGTGGGATTTGCAGCAGTTGAAGCACGAGCATTATCACATTGAGTTGCATAATAAGTATATAGATATTGTAAATGTTCATTTAGTTGGTTCATAGATTCATACAAATTTGGGCTTTCAGTGGGCCCAATCTTCATATAAGTGTATAAAGCATTCATTAATTGTTGACAATCAGACATTTTAATTGAAGGATTTAAAACTGCACCAATTAAGTAAACAGGAGGAATTGGAAAGAAATATTTTTTGAATTTTGCTTGCATACTTGCAACAGCATCCGTATATCTATCTTTCTTCTTAAATTCATATAGTAGCAAAGAAATTTCAGCTATATGTACTATAGCCAAAGTAATAGTTGGGTAATATGCCCCAGAAAACACAACAGTAGCAGTATAAAATTTATGTAAAAATTTAATCACATCACTAATGACCTCCCAGGTATCAGTTGTTAACATACGCCTAGGATCAGTACAATGTGCATTAGCAACTTCTGTTATTGGAAATCTATATTTGTAGCAACATTTTAAAAATATATACGTATAATTCCATCTAGTAACTACTTCGTCGGGCATGAATCTAGGTGTAAGGTTATATTGCATACACTTGTTCTTAAATTCTCTTATTCTAGATTGTCTATTATTTCCCTGAATTACTCCAACTGCTCTTCTAACTAGAGTAATCTCATGTAAAAATAAATCGAGCCCACTTTTAACAATTAAATTGTAAACATGACATGCACATCTAACATGAAAAATATCATCAAGAGGTGGATGTAAATTCAATTTTAAAATTGAAACTGCAGCATTGTTGTTTGAAGCATTATCAAAAGACATACACAAAACTTTTTGGTTTAGATTATAAAATTCGACAACTTCAACAATTGTACTACTAATAAATGCAGCAGTATGACTCTGATCTTCATCATATTTAAAAGCAATAATACGTTTTTGCATACAAGTATTGTCATCTATCCAATGACATGTAATTGTTAAATAATCATTTCCATTTACAGCATGGCCAATATCAGAAGTTAGACATACTCTAGAAGGAAGGTGACTAAACAAATAACGTATGTATGTTTGATATTGGCTGTGAAGTCTAAAGATGTCTGATCTACAGGTACTTCTAGGGATACCTTTAAACATAGGATTGTATATCCTTTGAATATATGTAACAAGATAAGAGGAAGAAGCAAATGAAAAAGGTAGACAACCCAAAGCAATCATTTTCGCTAATTCCTCTCGATCCCTCATTTTATCATATTTTAGGAGACCTGCAGTAGTAGGGTTAAGTGTTGTTGCACTTCCATCCCCATTATTTCCCCATTCTATAGGATGATACTTTTGCATATGTCTAATAAGTGTGCCAGTCCCCCCTAAATTACCTCCGGTCAAATGTTTAAACGTTTCATTACAAAGTCTACACTTAACTCTATCACTATCTTCTATCTCATCAAAAAATTGCCAAACAGGACTTCTTTTTCTACAATTAGATTTAGAAGTTGGAGCGACTGGTGGTCTTCTACCCCTTGTTGCACTAGCAACTCCAACTCCAATACTACCAACATTTCCACTAGTAGGTGTAGGTGGTATCTCATCTTCTATTCCAATTTCGTTATCTTCTATTCCGAAATCTTGGTGTAATTGTTCATAATCAATATTTACATCTTGCAAATTAGGCGATGATTCAGAAACATGTGTTATTGGTTCATTATTACTATTACTACCAGAAGCTATAGGACTTTTTTTACTACTTCCACTTCCACTTCCACTCCTACCAGTAACTTTTCTACACGCTCTTTTAGCAGCATTCAACATATTGGAAAAATTAATATATAAGCTAAAATCAAATATGCAATTAAAATATTAAATAAGAGAAAGAGTTGGAGAGAGTGCACCGAATTCGACAATAAATTGAGCACTTGATTACGCAAATCCGATGTTACCACGAACAAACGTCAAGCAAGTATTTCAATGTTGAACACTTGAACTTCAAGAATCAAGCTTCGAATGCCGATTTCCAAATAAGAAATTACGATAAATTAAATTCGGGAAAATAAAGACAATAAAATTATGAAAGTAGAATATGAATTCTTGAAAATTGAAGAGAAGAGAGTGATTGATATTTGCTAATTTGAGAATTGAGAGAGAGATAGATAATTTTGAGTGAGGAAATGAAGAAGAGGGGAGGGTATTTATAGATTTTAAGAAGGGTTAATAATGTAATTTAAAAAAAACAAAAAAAAACTCAAAATTGGCCAAAAATGCAAAAAGTCCCGTTGGGCAACGGTGCTGGACCGTTGCCAACGGTCAAGTGGGCCCCATGTTTTCAGAAAATTTTTAAAAAAAAAAAAAAAAAAAAATTTTACCGTTGGGGACCGGTCCGGGCCGGTCCGGGTTGACCAGTTCGCCCGGAATTTTCCTTCCCGGACCGGTCCGGTCCGGGTCAATTGGACGGAATCGCCTAACGTCCTAACCCCTTTCCCCCCCCAAACCCCCCCCGGCCCCCCCCCCCCCCCCGCTATAAACCGGTCCGGTCTGGGCCGGGTTTGACCGGGCCGGTCCGTGCCGGTCCCGGGTCAACCCGGCCCGGTTGACACCTCTAGGAATTACTGAAAGCTCACTCTTCCAACTCTCAGTTTACATTTTAAAGTACAATAAGTAGTACTTCCTATATTCTTAACCTGCCATCCCTTGACACATGTAATTGACATTTATGGAAGTGCTGAAGCATTGTTGACTTTTTGTTGGTCTGTACTAATTATTAGTAATACTGTAACAATGTAACATAAAGGACCGAAATAATCCTCCGTAATACAGATTGAATTAGGACGATAAATTGTCCGATAATAATTAAATTAATATAAATTCGTCCGATATTTAATTGGATAACTAACGAATTAATATATTTAAAAGTTAATAATAAGACGAACTATTAAGAATAAATAATCGTTCGATCAGCTCGGTAAGCAACCCTAATTAAAAATATATCGATTCTTTCCCAATAATTGAATACTTTTGCTTTAAGTTTTCGTCTGTTGGTATTTTAAAGTGGAAGACCTCTAATGTCGCCTGGATTATTATTGTTTCGGGCGTAACAATAATACTTAAAATTATAAGTTCGTGTGAAAATTAACTTACTCAATTTATATAAGTTCTTATTGTGTTTATATTCCTAAACTTTATGAGTTCCTATATAGTTCAAATAGAAAAAATTTAATAGCCAATACTTTAATGAATTTTAACGTTCTAAATATTAGAAGGTGCTAATGAACAATGATTTTGTCCAGCATAAAATTTATTTTTAATAATAAAAAAGCCGATCAATTTTGCATTAAAATGTTATGCTTTTATAATAGTCTAGATTGTTGAAGAAGAAAAAATTTTAAAAAAGGTGAAATATTATTTCCTACATATTTATTAGTTTTTAATTTTAGTCTCACATTATTTACAACTTCATTAGAATAAGTTAATATAGTTTTTTTTTTTGCAAATACTAAGTGAAGTAAATTTGTTCTTAAAAACAAATTACCTATTGATGTTAAAAAAACTATTTGTTCATCACGATACAATTGGAGTACCATTAGAATATCACTTAATTTCCAAAACTACTTGAACGTCTATAACTTTTGTACTACATTCCAAATGACTGACCTTTTAGATATTTACTTAAAGGAAAAAAATTTAATCGATCTAAAGTACTAAATTTTATATATCTAGTTTAGCTAAGAAAAATTTAATAACCTTTCAATCAATTTTTAGGTCCTAAATATTAGGAAAAAAATTAACTATTTTACCTGGCATGAATTTTATTTTTAAAGAATAAAAAAAAATGAACGATATTTTTCTAAGAAACTTCATGCTTTTAATATAGTATAGATTAAAATAAACTTTGCGGCCCAGATGGCACATGACGTATATGCATGATTTGTGAGTGCATGAATAATATAATTTACACTTCCATGCCTTTATTTAACGGTCATATACCATTTATTTAATTAGGTTAAAATCATTTCTCTCCCTCCTCATCCAATTTCATCCTCCATTGAAGCTCGATTTTGGTGAATCAAAGAGGATTTTTTTTTTTGCATTGGAACCTTCTTGTATAACATTAACTTTTCCTCCTCAATCTTTAATTTTCTTAGTCATACTTTACAGATTCTTTTTAGGGTTTTCTATTGAAATTAATATGCGCTAATTCTTCATTTTTTAGTGTTTGAAGTGGCAAGAATCAACTTGAATCAACTTTGTATGGACGAGCATGACCCAATGGTGAATGTGAAGGTGGTTGCAAGTAGAGGTGTACAAAGAAAACCGATAAACCGCACCAATCCGATAATCCGAGTCAAACCGGAAAAAAACCCGACTATGGTTTGGTTTGACTTGGTTTGGTGTTGGAAAAAAAAACCCGACCATAATTGGTTTGGTTTGGTTTGGTTTTAACTAAAGAAAGTCAAACCGAAACCAAACCAACCCGACATTACATATATAGCAATTTTAGATATATTTAATATATAAATATACTTATTGTAATGTAATTTATAAATATTTCTTAAAAAATTTCATAATTTTATCTTTTAAGATATTATTTCAAGGTTTGATTTAGAACTTTTGAATGCTCCAATAAGTTTTATAGCCATTAATATTAGTAAATTAAATAATCCTAGCAATCAATACTAATGCTAACAAAAGACATTAAATTCAATATTACGAACGGGAATATATTAAATGTCTATTTTTTATTTTGCAATAATTTAGATAAAAATGCATAACCTATTTTTATTTTTATTTAGCTTTTAGGCATATAATTAATACTCCCTTATTAGTATATCCAGTTTTAGCATGAATAAGTGCTTTTAGATTATGTTTATTTCTATCATGACTTTTTAATTAGCAATATTTATAGTACATAATCTTATTATTTTTTATTGTTGAATATTTTAGGATAATGTCATGAGTCATGACATATCTCATATTTTGTATTATTTTCTTGAAAAATACTTTATATAGTTGTATCTTACTATGATTAAAGAAATATTTTGAGCATACGTTATATATTTTGTTCTACGAAGATTTTACCAGAAAAAAATTCGAAAAAACCCGAAAAACCCGAAAACCCGAAAAAACCCGAGAAAAATCGATATTGAAAAACCCGAATTTATTGGTTTGGTTTGGTCTTTAAATTTAATAACCCGACACAATTGGTTTGGTTTGGTAATTGCAAAATCCGAACCAATCCGGTCTATGTACACCCCTAGTTGCAAGCATGGAGATTTGCTGCCGTTGCAAACTTCTTGGTCGATTATGAACCCTGGAACACAATTTTGGCCTTGTCCATACTATAGTGTAAGTATTTGGGCAATTGGATTGATATTATCCCCATTTTATGGTTACTTTGAAATGATTTACATCCCCTCAAATTTCATATCAAGTGTTGTACATTTTTTCGATGGAGGGATGATGTAATTGATGAACGTTCTAGGTTTGTCTTTCCATGATTAGTGAACAAATTGAGGGAGAATGAAAAAAGATTAACCAATTATGAATCATTGAAGACTCAATTGGTGGAAATCGAGCAAGGGATAGAGAGTGAACAATGGACGAAGGTTGAGCAAGAGTTAGAGGGTCATCAGATGATCAATTAAGGGTTGAAGCAAAAGGAGAAGATGAATCAAAGCCGGAATCTTTATAATAGGAAGGGAACCTTATGTATTTGATGTGTATGATTATGTAGTAATCATTCAAATTCGATATAGTTTATTGGATTTAGTCTCCAGTTTCTGTTACATTAACTTTATTTCTTAGGAGTTAATCTCCAGTTTTTGTAGTTTGTAGGAGTTAATCTCTAGTTTTTGGTTGAATAACAATGAATGGAAGTTGAGTTTGTACATATATGCCCCATGTGTGTAGTTACATAAGAATAATGAACGATATTAACTAAAGCAATACCAAATAGATTATTTGCTGCTTGTGCGTAGTTACATTAGAACAATGGACAACATTAACTAAAGCAATACCAAATAGATTATTTGCATAAAGTGTTTGAGTCTGTTATAAGCACAATATGTAGCAACAAAATAGGTGTCATATCAACAAAAAGAAGCCAATAGACGTGCAATATTAATAAAAGGAAGTACTTAATCAATATAATACTTAGTCCAAGTAGTTGAAG
This sequence comes from Nicotiana benthamiana, assembly GCA_034376525.1. Taxonomy (NCBI): domain Eukaryota; kingdom Viridiplantae; phylum Streptophyta; class Magnoliopsida; order Solanales; family Solanaceae; genus Nicotiana; species Nicotiana benthamiana. The sequence goes on from CM067324.1 coordinate 114,110,590, forward strand.
GTTATAATTTTCAGATGTTGTGTTCTGGCTTGCATTCTTTGGTGGAGCATCCCTCTTTGACCTTGTTTGAATTACTTTATGCCCCCCCCCCCCCCCCCCCCTAAATTTATTGTAGTCTCCTTGAGGTTATTGTTGCTTTTATTTTCCATCTCACTCATGTTCTCGCTTTATATCCAATGTCTCCAGTAACCTCTGCTGAACATGTAATTGTTCTTGCTCCAAGATACACAACTCTTTGACTTGGTAGTCCAAACAGCAAGAAAGAAGAAAAATGCAAGTTAACATAAGTTTGATTGTATACAAAAATTGAATAATAATACCAAATACTTATATTGAAGCAGTGTATCCACTGTCAACAACCATTAAACCAACCCATATCATCTTTGGTCTTTTAAAAGGGTCAGAACTAGTTGGTTTCCTTTCCTTTTTAGGAGCGTTGTTAGCAGAACACTGTGAACAACTAAACCAACCCTCAAAGTCACTTGAACTCTCAAAGTCACCTTTTTAGGATCAAACAACAACATGCTTATCTTATCCTAAATCGGGTTTTAATTTAGGACTTACTTCAGTTAAAGGAACTTCTTTACTGTTAGGTGCTCTCACCCTTATTTTTTCTTTTAAAAGACCTCTTCTTTTGCATGAAATCCTTTAACTCTTCATGCACATCACTGCCATAATTTTCAGCACCTTCTTCAAATAGCTCATGATGTTTAGAAGCTGAGCTACTTTCAGTATCTTTATCAAATTCACCTTCTTCTAAAATATCATTATCAACTTCTATTTGGTCACCCTCAATAGTTGGCTATCCAATAGGGTTAGGGTTGTTTTCATTAGGGTTATTTGGGTTTTGAGCATCCTTATCTATTAGTGCCTCACTAGTAGAGGTGGTAAAATGGTTAAAAAAAACGTTAACTACCCATATTATCCCCTAAAAATAGGTTGGATAATAAATTTTTTAAAAACGGGTCAAATATGGATAAGAATCATATTATCCATTTCGAAAACAGATAACTAATGAGTAATCAATGGATAACTAATGGGTCTAACTTTTACATTTGAAAAAGCCTCAAACTGGGGGTTCCTCAAGTTAGGGAGACTAAGAATTCTCCCAAAAATGATCATATGCAAGAAGTCATGGATAATATGGTTACCTTATTATCTGCCGGTTAACCCGTTTTTTCATATTAAATATGGGTCGAGTCAGATAATTTACCCATTTTTCATTTCCCGTTTTGACCTAAACCATATCCGACCGGCCTTGACCATTTGCTACTCCTACTCATTATTTAAGCCCTCACCAGTTCCAACCTCATCAAACGCAATATTAGATTTACCACCAACCACCCCAACATCATTAAAAGACACTCCACTACCAGACACTACACTATATTCTAATATATGGGGACCACAATAGGCTCATCACATATGTGAGACACAAATATATACAAAGTATCCCATTTTCAGAGGGCATCAGTAATTACACAAATATCTCTTTCAATTTTAACTTCAACCAAATTGCCATTGAAGGGTAACTTACATAAAATGATCAAGTAGTAGTGTAACCAAGTTCTTTAATACAGTCTCTCAATTCAATATATGATATGCTATCCATGTCTGTATCAAAATACTCTATTAAATAGCCACTCTCATCTTGGATTAGGACCAAACAAAATTGTGTCCCCATGAAACCACCTCAGAGATACAAGAGTAGAAGCCATTTAACAACCCTGCCATTACATTAGAAAATAATTTAGTTACTTAGCCCAGATTATATATAAACCCCTAATCCAAATAAAAAAACTATAATGTAACTAACAACATGCAAAATCATACGAAATCGGAACAAAATCAAATAATAAACATCTAACAACATGCTAACACACACATTATGATCAGAAATAGTGCAAAAGATCTTACTTATCACAATCAAAATAAATCTCGATTGAGTTTCAAAAAGTCCTCGTCAAAGAAGTTCAAGCTTCGATTATTTCCCTAAAGCTTAGAGTTTGAGTTCAAAACTCACTTGGTGTCACGACACAGCTCTGTTATAGGCCGTGATAGCGTCCAACACCGTTGTTAGGCAAGCCAACACTGATCAACTAGTGATTTCCCGCTTAGATAAATTTGTAAATAATATCTTCCTTATTTAAGAAAAAAGATTTAGGAGTTTGCAATTTTAACATAAATAATTGGAAGCAATTAATACTAATGGTAATCATATGAGCAAACAAAACCATAAGTCTACTAGTGCGTGTGTCAAGACCTGGTGTCACAAGTATGTGGGCAATCTAGTAGAATATATAAAATAATGCTCGGCTACTATTTGAAAGGAAATAGACAGAAAATAAAAGAACATGAGAGACACTCCAGCTGCTGCAGAACGGCTCAAAAGGGCAGCTCGCCGGGAAGTCTGAAACTGGGGAATCAAGTCTATGCGCTGGACTGGTGGCCAGATGCACCTGTATCAAATCCTGTACAATCAAATACAAAAGTGTAGCGTGAGTACATAAAAATATGTACCCAGTAAATATCTAGTCTAACCTCGAAGAAGTAGTGACGAGGAGTCGACTTTGACACTCACTAGGGACAACAATATAATAAGGTGTGGTTCTAGATAAGCATGATATAAAGAACTAACAATAAACTTAGAACGAGGAATAATTGAACAGTTCTTCCATCATATTTAAGAACCCAAAACACTTCCTTCATTTAAACAATGATCTCTAAAGTAGTATATTTATACCAACTATCAAACGGATTTCCAGTTTGTTATCCCAGATAAATTCCAATGAGGATGTTCGGCCCAATCCAACAATAAAATTGTAAATTGTGCATTGTGAGGGTCGACCGATACTAACCATAGACGCATCTATTAACCTCTCGAGGTGAACGGACCGCTCCCATGAGAGTAGGGGAAATAGTCACCCCGTTCACAGAATATACTTGCAACATGGTTAAATATAAATATACGTAAATTTTCTCAATTCTTTAGAAAACAATTATATACTTGAAACCTTTGAAATCTTGAAATCCTCAACTAGGTTCCGTTCAATGAAAATAAACAATTATGTTCAGATAACGGTACCCATAAAGCATAGTATAAACCTAGAACTACCCGGACATAACAAGAATAATAGCTACGTACAGACTCTCGTCTCTTCGTGCGTATGTAGCTCCCTATAAATAATCTATATATTTGACTCATGTTGTATAGAAATTACTTATCCCAAAGGGCTAGGTAAAAATCCTCTTCCAGGTTCGTATTTGCGACACCAGGTTCGCATATGCAGGGGTCGCAAATGCAAAAAAACACTCGCAAATGTGAAGCCTGGCTTCAGCTGCTCAAGTCGCAAATACAACGCAGGGGTCGCAAATGCGTTCACTAGTGAGGTCGCAATTGTGGCTCAGGTATCGCAAATACGAACTATGCCCCCAATTGAGATTCTTCGCAATTGCGAAGCTCTTCTCGCAAATGCGAGGTTCGCATTTGTGAACTATTTCTTGCATTTGCGAGACCTGTAACTGATGGTAAGACACACCATAAATCTGGTGTGTTTTTCACCCCTTTCTAACGTCTGAAACTCACCATAGCCCTTGGGGATTCACGCCAATCACCCACACAATGCTAAAAATATCATACAAATTTGCTCGCGCGACCGGAACGCTAAAATAACATCAAAACTATGAATTGGACGCCAAAACGCATGAATTTACTCATGAACTCCAAAAAGTTCCAAAACACTTCTGCGCGTATCCTATCAAATCAACTCGGAATGATGCCAAACTTTGCGTGCAAGCCCTAAATGATATTACGGGCCTACTCCAACTTCCGAAATTGGAATCTAAACCCGATATAAAAAGTCCACCCTGGGTCAAACCTTCAAAAAACTTTAACTTTCTAACTTTCGCTGAATGACTCCAAAATGACCTACAGACCTCCGAATCCACTTTCGGACGTGCTCCTCAGTCCAGAATCACCATACGGAGCTATTCCTAGGCTCGGAATCCCAAACAGATGTCTAGAATGTAGAAATCCATCTCAACACAAGCTTATGAAATTTTCTCAGAATGTCAACTTTCACTATTAGGCACCGAAACACTCCTGTGTCGTACAAAACCCGCTCTGAACATACGCCCAAGTCCAAAATCATCATACGGACCTATTGGAACTACTAAATGCCGATTTCGAGGTCGTTTACTAAGAATGTTGATCGAAGCCAAACTTGCCTTTTAAGCCAACCTTAAGGAACCAAGTGTTTCGTTTTCAACCTAAACTCTTCCAAATCCCAAACCAACCATCCCTGCAAGTTATAATTCAGTAAAAGCAAATACGAAAAGTCCTATTTAGGAGAACGAAATTCTAAAAAGCAAAACGATCGATCGGTCCGTTACACTTCGTATTGACAATTTACAGAAGAATCAAGCTAAATTTGGAGAGATTGAAGAAGATTGTTAAGACGAGAGTCGGAATGGGTTTAGGGCTTGGATCTGATAATGAGTTTTACCTTCGGGTTGGGTTAATTAAAACTTTTAACTTGCTTTGTATCCTAAAATAAAAGGAAATATAAACATTTATAAGGGTGCATAACACGCGCCTGGGTATAACTGAAGCTTTGTGCCAACTGGGCCGCGAAGTTGTATTTTAATTCACTAAAAATATATACATGGGGTCATAGGGACACCTGTAATGTTAATGGGTGTAACTGATACTTTGGTACAACCCCAATGGGTTAATTATGTATTATCCCAAATATAAATATAAATATATGGGTTTAAGATGGATTCAATTGATATTTGGGACAACGTGTTTGCTAAGAATTCATGCAGCCAACTTCAAAATATTTAAATGAGACGTCAATGTTAAATTTATATTCATTTACTAAAATTTATGAAAAAAATTTGATCAGACTTAGTAAATTTATATGGGTTTTCATTTTTATACGTTGTCTTTTGAGTATTCTCTTATCAAAAAATAATTTGAGTATGCTCTTATAAAAAATAGCTTAAGTAAATTCTTACCAAAAAAAGCTTAGTATTCTCTCCTATCAAAAAGATAGCTTGAGTACTCTCTTAACAAAAAATAGTTTGAGTATGGTCTCATCAAAAAATACTTTGAGTATTCTAGTTTGGCAATTTGATTTTAATATGGAACCATCTTTGGCTTGTGAAAATGAACTTAGGAAGAGATTAGAGAAGCATATGAACATTTGTACATCATCTATTAACGATATTTGGCCCTTTTTACTTTCCAAAAGAATCTCTAATAACCTACTTTCCAAAAGAATCAATTTCGTCCTTTTTTTCTTTTGGAGAGTTAAATGTTTACCAATTTTTGGAGTTGAGTTGGAATTAGTCTTGAAATAAAATTTAGACAGTACAAGGGTGGCAAACGGATAGGTCGAATTGGAGATAGATGGGTTGAAATTAGGTAATGAAAAAACGAGTAAATATTCAAACTAGCCTATATTTAATAGGGATAGAAAATGAGTTAACCGGCATATAATCTAGATATTTTTATCTTATTTATAACTTCTTGAATATGATCATTTTTTGGAGAATCACTAATTCCAAATTTGAAGAACCTCCTATTTAAGTTTTTACAAATATAAAAGTTAAACTCATTGATTATTTATATTCTAAGTGAATAATAAAGATCTTATCAATATTTAACCATTTAAAAAAAACACATTATTCAACCTATTTTTTCAGTGAATAATAATATAATATGAATGGATACATGTTCTTTTGTACTAACTACTGCAAAATTCATGAGGTGTAATTCCTGAATAAATTTCGTGATGATCATATAACTATGATTTTTTTTCATCAAAGTCATATACCTATATTTTCTTTCACAAAATCACAGTCTAATAAGTATTAATCCAATTAAAATAGGAATGATCAAATTCGACCTGGCCCACCGGAATATAACTTAAAATAATACTAAAAGTGAATAGTAAATCCTTCAAAACATGTACTTCTACCTTTTATTCTCTTTTCAATATTTTTATTTAAATTGATAGCATTTTTATTTCAAGTGTTCTCCAATTATAACTTTTGTTTCTTCTTTTTTTTTTTTGTCAGAATCTCATGCATTCCGAACTAATTTTTTTTATGGGGGGAGAATTTATTTTTAGAATATTTTAACTTACGTATATGGGTATTGGATCAAGTTGGGTAGGGTCATTCCTATTTTACGGAAAAAATATAAAATTAATCGGCCGACCAAAACTAATTGCATTTACTAGCCAAAATATACGAAGCATGTGTATGTTATATGAATATAACACACACACACACATAACACTTTATGAGCTATTATTTTTAGGAATAGCTAAAAATATACTCATAATTTTTTTACTTTAATTGGATAATTATTTATTAGATTAAAATAAAAAAATATAATATAAGAAAATACTATTGAAAAATTTATTTTCAAACCACTATAAATTGTGAGTTAGTGAAAGTTTTACGATTTTTGTGTGAGAAAATAAAATGGTATGAATTTAGTAATTAAAGAAAAGTTATAATTAAATAATTTTTACGTGAAAAAATAATATTATATGATTTTAATAAAAAAATTATAATTATATAATTATTTGTGAAATTTTCCCTGCAATTCCTCTTGCTCCATGGGTAACCTTCTTTTGGCTTTTGGAAAACCAAAAGGCACTGAAGTTGCGAGAGAAAAGCAGCACCTCGTTGCAAAGACTAAAGGTAATCTTCATCCTTTTGGGTCACACGTCGCTAGCTCCTTGCTATGGATTGATGAAAATTTGAGAATATCGCCTCACCGATCCTTTTAAGAGGTCTTTCATTTTGAGATTGTAGTAGTGCTTATCTCGAAAATACGAGTAGCAATTAAATTTGATTAGTGGTTTTAAAGATATATGATTTAGTTCAATACCAATTAATAATTAAGAAATATAAAATAGAAATAAAAGATAAAAATGAATGAAACTAATATTACTCTGCAACAATGACCTCGAGCTTAGTGACCTCGAGGTGGCTTAGGGCAGTAAGAACAATTAAATAATAAAAATAAAGTAAGAACGATTGAGCTAAAGGACAATGCTGATGGACAATGGGCAAAAAGGTAAAAAGTATATTCTTTTTCAGTCATGATAAGATATTTTGTAAATGATTGGGGTCCCCTTTATATGATAGGGGAACCCTAAATAAAGAATATTTCTATTTACAGTGAGGAATATTCTTGGTACAACTGTCTATCTGCCTATTCTGGAATAGTACAATTATATTCCAGGATTTGCGCCATGACTTTGGGGACGTGGCAGGAATTTAATACATTCTGGTACAAATCCATAACGGTACTATTTCAGGGTCGAACATACTCGACCTCGGTATGAATCGTGCTTCACCTTCGAACTCAGGTATAATTCCCCTAGCTCGAACGTGATCTTGCCCGGACTCGGACTCAAGACGGTCCCTCGAGCCTATAAGTCGGAGGCATACGATTTTGACCGTATACAGATAGCCCCCGCGTTTCATAGAGTAAGATGATGAGAAACATTTTGATCCTCGTTTTTCCGAAGTCTTTAGTGATGATGTCATTTCTGTGATGCAGGCATTCGAAGTGGACGAAGTGACCGAAATGTCCCGTCGGTCCACTTTCCCAAAATATTGAATGCACGTTAGTATTGGTTGGCCACTAGCGCAGCCGAGCCGTTGTTTTCCTTATATAAATATGAGGCAATTCCTCTGAGTAAAGAACCTTACTCTTTCTTTACATTTTTGTCATCTTCATCTCTTTCTTTAATCACCCGTTTTCAGCACCTCTTTAAGTGCCGAAAAAAATGCCAAGCTCTCGCAAGAAACACCATATCCCTCTGCCACCCATATTCTTTAGCTTGCAATTATGGCTAAAGCTTCCAAAACGGTCGCCAAAAAGGATAAAACGTCATCTTCTTCTACTCCTGGCCGGCAAAATCGGTGGTGCCGCCAACTCTTGAGGAAATCACCCTCGGCCCTTGTACAATTAAGAAGGACTTTAGCACTGAAAATCCCACCAACATCCCAGTCCGGTGTGAGAACGCATCTTGATATATTAGCTTGATATCGAAGAAGCTCATCAAGGATACGAAGAAGGACTGTGGCTGGGGAGATGAGGTCATGATTAAGATCCCGAGCCCCGAGGAAAGCATTACTACCCACATGGAGGGGTTTTTAAGTGTTTACACTTACCCCCTTCATACTGGGCCCCCTCTATGCGGTGGTGATCGACTTCTGTAAAACATACGAAGTCACCCTCAGTTAGATTCACCCCTCTTTTTGGCGTATCGTGATCATGGTGCAGTATTATTCCGAAAAGACCAAGGGGTTGGAATTCACCCTTAACCACCTAATTCAATTATATCGGCCCCAGTTATTTTGAGGGCTTATCAAGATACAACGTCAAACAACGAAAGCATTTTTTGCTAGTACTGATGAATCAGGTTTGGATGAGCCGCTTTGTTAGAGTAAAAACTTTCAACGCCATCCCCGGGGATAAAATGCCGTTCCCGGAGAGGTGGAACTTTAAGCGTAAGTGGAGTTTATTTGCCCAGTATCTATTCATATTCTGCTTTCACACTTCATAACGCCTTTATCCTTCTTTTGGCAGCCAATGCCTGGGTGCCCCAAGTGGTTCCCGACCTCGAAGATTGGGTCCGAAAGTTAGCTGTCACTTTTCCTATGATGAGCGCAAGTGGGCTGAATTATCTAAGGGCTAATGGGAGGCCAAGAACCATAGTGAGTGCTTTTCCCATGTTTCAAACACTCTTCATATATTCTTTACTAATGTTCACTTACGCACGCCTTGGTGACGGATCCGAGATGAGGCTATCCCTGCCCAGGGAAAATACCAAGCCTTAAATCCCTAAGTCTGAGAAGGACAATAAAAGAAAAAGGGTTTCGAAGCCTAAAGACCCTCAAGACAAGAAAACCCCTACTCAAAAGTTGCGAAAAACGTTTGCTCAAACGAGCGCAGATTCGGCTCATGATTCCTAGGATGATGAGGAAAATGATGGTGAAGAGTCGGCATTAGTGCCTCAAATTAGGAAACTAATCGAGTCCGCCAAGCCTTCCAAACTGGAAAACTCATACAGTGGTGATGGAACCCCAAAGGAAGATGCAGGCAAGGCCCCCGAGTCCTTGGAGGTTGAGATTTTCCCTCCATATTCAATAGTTGTACTAGATGGGATAAATGCTGAGATCCCCGAAGCTAATGAGAATGCCCGGAGTGAAGAGCTCGGGTCTGCGACAATAGATCACTCCCTTTCCGTGCAAACTTATTTCGAGGGGGCAATTGAAGAAGCCAACTCTCTGCATATGCCCGATCCGAGCAAGGTCATCAAGCACAATCCCTTTCAGGGTTGCTACGCTGGGATTGAGGATGCTAACTATCTTAATTATGCATCACCATCTTCGAAGAGGCTCAACATCTCCTCTCCCGGGTAAGTACTTACTTTCATTACTATAATTTTTTCTTTCTTTCTTTTCTTTTGACTGATATGTCTCCATTTCACATATAGGCCATTGTAAAGTTTAGAGATGATCTGAGCGAATGTGAGGCCAATCTCACGAAAGTTTTGGGCGAAGAGAAGGACGTAAGGATCCTCTGTAGCCAAAAGGAGGATGAGTTTAAGAATCTCCGGATCGCATTGGCCAAAGCTCAAAAAAGAGAGTCCGAGCTAGATGAGTAAGTAACTGTGATTTTAACAAAGTACGACCTTCTTGGCCCTCTTCGGAGGCTAACACTTTTATATCTCAGTTGTAGCAAAAGCTAGAGATGATTGGGAAACTTCGGACTGAGGTAGACCAAGTTCGAGTTGATTGTCATCAGTGGAAGAAGATCATGGATCAACTTGCTGCCGATAAGGAAGATGTTACAGACCAACTGGCCTCGGTTGAACCTCAGCTCCGAGCCATTGAAGCGAAGGGTTTGGCTCAGGAGCTAGCTGGAGCACGAGTCAACACTATACTGGCTTGGGCTGAAGCTGAGAAGACGAAGGCTGCAACTGATAAATCCATTACCATATATTTAAGGGATGTCACAACCTTTGAAGCTGAGTTGAGGGAGGCCTTCAACCGGGGAAAATGGAGCAATGATTTGGCTAAGTTCCAAGCCTGGAAGGACTCTTGAATACATCCATGCCCAAGGGTTCAACCTTGCCGACGAGATAAACGAGGCAAATCCACGGGAAACCGATGCCAGGTTTCTTGTCTTCTCCGATGATGAGGATGTAGCGAGTGGCTCTGAGGACGGGGAAGGCGAAGAGGATGTTCCTGAGGGAGAGGAGACTCTCGAATATAGAGCTATTGAATATGCATTTTCTGAAGATGACGCTCCCGGGGGTGTGACCCCGAAAATAGATTAGGTTTTCTTTTTTGTGAAAAGGACCCTTATGGTCGTTGTAAACATATCTTGTAAAACTTTCCTTGTGAATATAAAACATCTTTTTGTTCCATCCTCGACTTGTGTTGAATTTAATTTTGCTCCCATTTGTGGAAGATTTCGATGATTCAAGTAATCAACTCGAGTATCGATTTGGACTCAGAACGTAATAAACCCTTAGGTTTTTATTGCTCAATATAATACCCCCTTAAGATTTTAGATAATCATCGAGCTAAGATTAAGTCAATTTGATGCGAGCTCAGAACAATGGGACTCTTGGGTCCGAGTTGAGTAAGAACAAAGTCTCAGACTATTTTATACTTTTGGCCCTTAAGCTCTTTTAAGCTGGCCCTTAGGCTCTTATATACCGGCCCTTAGACTCTTTAAAGTTGGACTGTCTCGGCCTCTAAAATGGCTATACAATTTTTCCCTTATTTCGGCAAAAAGACTTAGTGAAAATCTAATTATGCCTTAACATGTATTTTTGTACCCGTTGGGTTTTTTGAAGGTTAGACGTATCGGAAACTTATTAATAATTTGTTTGTGTAAACATAATCGAATACCTCTTGAGGTATTTCTGAAGGACAATGTTATCAAAGCCGTTGAATTATTTGAGGGCTGGATTTATCGAGGCCCTCAGATTTTTGGGGGCTACCTTTATTGAAGCCCTTCATATTTTTCTTTTGCTGAGGGTAGCCTGATTTAACCATTTTTTCAGTGTTTGAAGGCCTTTAATTTATAGCGGAAGTCGGACGTCTCCAAGCTACATTATTTCGGCCATAGCCTTTATATGACCATAGTATTTAGTATGACCTTAGCCTTCGAGTATGTCACTTGGACTTGTTTCCTGATAACTTTTCGAACTTTTTTCGGAAAGTTAGTCCCCGAGTATATTAGGCTTGTCCTTTGTTTCGAGGGGATGCCCCCTTTGAGGTCTTATAAGTCCGAGTTTTTGCTGGCTCAAATGTACTGACTGTCGATGATAGTCCTCGAGTATTCGGGGGTGCTTTTATGCTTTGGCTCTTGAGCCGTTTCCTGTAGGATTATAAGTTTAGAGCTCGTATAATAGTAGACTTTCTTTAAGACACTTGGTGTTTTTGATATTAACCGAATGCTTCTTCAAATAATTGATACAAGTATACATGTTTTGCCGTCGGGGCTCGACTATTCTATATGCACACGGTTCATTTGATCGTTTGGCCCATTACAAGGTTCTCCTATCGAGGCCCTCTTACACGTGAAGCATTTTCCTCAAAATATAACCATCCGAGGGTGATTCCCCCCAAGTATTCGAGGTTGATTGAAAAGAAGCCTTGGATACTGTTGGGTTTTACTTAGGTAGCACATTGTTGTTGCCTCGTTAAAAACCTTATCGGTAAAACCCATTTGGGACAAAATACAATTTAAGAGAAAAAGAGTGCAACACATGTTTTAAAACCTAAGGCCTTCGTGTAAAAGTGATGCCTTTGAGATCGTATGCATTCGATCCAAAATCTATAAAGTTAGTTTTAAACTCAAATGGAAAAAAAGGATAAAGTCATACCTTAGTAGTGGTATCGTTTGAGTAACGATATGTTCCAATTGTTTGGCAGTTGTTGACCTTCCATTGTGCTAAGTTTGTAAGATCCTTTACCGACAACTCCGAGGACTCGGTATGGTCCTTCCCGATTCAGGCCTAGTTTCCCTTCATTTGGGTCTAGAGTATTGAGGGTGACTTTCTATAGGACTAAGTCCTCAATTACAAAATGGCAAAGGTTGGTTCTTTTATTATAGTTCTTTCAATTCTTTGCTTTTGCACGGCTGTCCGAACAAGCGTTGCTTCTCGCTTTTCATCTAACAATTCGAGGCTAGCATTCATTGCCTCGTGGTTTGACTCCTCCGATGCATGTCAAAATCTGGCATTTGGTTCCCTGACCTCGACGGGGACGAGGGCCTCTAAGCCATATACTAGAGAAAATGTGATGGGCCCTAGGCTAGACATCGATGTTGTCCGATATTGCCAAAGGACCTCGAGGTGGCTTAGGGCAGTAAAAATAATTAAGTAATAAAAATAAAGTAAAAACAATGGAGCTAAACGACAATGAGGCAAAATGTTAAAAAGTATATTCTTTTCTCAGTAATGATAAGATGTTTTACAAATGATTGGGGTAATATTTTCATTTGTAGTAAGAAATATTCTTGGTACAACTATCTATCCGCCTAGTACGGAATAGTACAATCATATTCTGGGATTTGCGCTATGACTTTGGGGACATGGCATGAATCTAACTCATTCTGGTACAAATCTATAACGGTACTATTTGGGGGTCGAACACACTCGACCTCGGTATGCATCGTGCTTCGCCTTCGAACTCGGGTCTGGTTCCTCGAGCTTGAACTTGATTTTGCCCGAACTCCGACTCAAGACGGGCCCTTGAGCCTATAAGTCGGAGGCGTACGATTTTGACCGTATACAAGTGGCAAGCTTGGATTTTATTCACTGAATCTTTCTGTATTTGAACAGATACGAATTCTTTAATTATAAATGGTAATTTTGACAAAACATTCTTATGGCCGGTTGAAACTTGATTCTAAAGGTGTTTGTTGAAAAGATTTTGCCAATGCTTATTGCTTACTGTAATTTGTTACCTGCACTCTAAAAAACTCGTAATGATATATTACAGCAAGAATTAGTTAGCTTAAAGCAGGAGTTAGTTCACTTTTCAAGGCGTCTAAATATATTGGACTGCTGCTTCTTTCAAATTGATGAAGGTATCCATGACCAAGAAAAGGTTGGTTTCTCTTACGTGTGCTATTAGTTAAAGCTTTCATGTAATCGGGAGGGAATATATGTTGACTAAGTTTCTCTCATAACTTTGAAACATGGTATTTAACTATTTTTGAAATCATAGTATTACTTAAAAAACATTACGTGGATTTTGAAAATGGTTGACAAGGGACAAGGTTGATCATACCATGATGTTCCCTACCATTTCAGTTTCGGTTTATTGTGGTTCTTTGTCATTCTCCTTCTTGCAAATTCATGCACACGACTGCCCGGATGTTCTCTTTACTGATAAGGTTATCCTGCAATTCAGGTTTCTGACTTAAACTTTAAGAGCAAACAGTCTGGATTGGGACTTTGTCACTGTTCATTTGAAAACTAATTTTGTAAAGTTATGTGCTTTTGGATCTGATCCCTCCAAGCAAAAGATAGAAGGTACTCTACCATCGCTTCCTATATGTGGCCAGAATGACCCTGGTTCAATATCTGGAGCCTCTACTTAGATTGTAATATCGAGTGTTTGGCTATTTTAGCAACGCAGGCTAGAGCAGAAGGGCATCCAGATATATACCATCCTGTGTAAAAGCTCGTGGTAGAAATGCAACTCGAGCTATGAAAAGGCAGTATTTTCTCTCAATCTTTCTACTTCAGCATTTTGAATTGAAATATTAATTTTCATTCTTATAATGCAGGGCTGACAAGTAATCTTTTGCATAACTTACATTTTATGACTGCTTGAACTGAAAGTAGTTTTTTGTATTGGCAAATATGCTCTTCAAGCAGTGACCATTTTCATAGTTCTCAGTCATTTTCTAGTTAACTTTAGAGGGAGTTGAACAGTTCTATTTTGTTTTTTTAAAGCTGAACGAGAAGATCACAGTTTTAGGGAAACTGTGAACTCACATTATTTTTAAGTTTCCTTTGTACTAACAAGAAAGAGGAGGAATACTTTGTTCAATTGTGAAATAATTTCTTGGATCAATCTGATGCTTAGCTCTTGCCAATCTTTGAAAATTACGTTTGAAGTACTTCGTACCCCAAGTCAGTGCTTGTCGATAGCTCGAGTAATTTCCCTGCTGATTGATTCCCAAATCGAGATCCCTATAATTGATATAAGCAGTTCTTGGTGACTTGGACACATATGGTTCCATGTATTTGTAAAGCCTTTGCATCCAATACAAAGGTTGTTTGGATGCCAACATATCATTTGAATCCCATTTCACTATGTATTGTATGTTGTATAGGTTCCCTTTCCTATGAGGAAATGGTATTTCAGATTCAGAAATTTCATCCATTTTCCCTCCTAAAGGATCCAATATCATGAAAGCCAACTTTTGGTGCAAAAACCTCTCTGAGATCCCCTGGAAAACACTTTCTGGGATTGGCTCAACGACGAAATCTGATTTTCCCTTGAAGTTGCTCTTGTATTGTGTTTTTCTATCCAACAGAACTTCTAAAGGCTCCCCTTTTTTGTAGCCTGTGAAGTAGAGAACGGACTTTATCCAGCTCATTTCCACGCAATCTTCCATTTTCAAGCCTAATTCAGGGAAGCTCTTGTTCATTATAGAAACCAGGTCAGTCTTTGATCCTAAAAAGAGGGAATTGAACAAGAATTCCACTGGCTTCACGTTTCCATGGCTATCAGGTCCATCGATTTTTTGAATAATGACTCGGATGAAGAGATTCTCGGGTAGTTTACTAGCTAAATATTGCCATTTATGGACAAGTTTGACACCTTCTTGGTCTAAACTCTTGTGAATTGTGAATACTGTGACGAGGGGTGGAACACGAACCAGCTTCACTTTCCAGGCTGTTATTACTCCAAAACTAGCTCCTCCGCCACCTCTAATTGCCCAAAATACATCATCTCCCATTGTTTCTCTATTGAGGATTCTACCATTGGCCTCAACCAAATATGCATCTATTATATTATCAGCAGAGAGCCCAAATTTTCTCATCATAGTGCCAATGCCACCTCCACTAAAGAGCCCACCAACACCAACACTTGGACATAGGCCAGAAGGAAATCCAACAATGTCACTTTTCTTGGCTATGTTATAGTAAAATTCTCCAATTGTTGCACCAGTTTGAATCCAAGCAATTTCATCTTCTAAGTTGATGTTAATCGATCGAAAATCGACTAAATCAAGAATTACAAAAGGGGTTTTGCAGAGAAAAGATAGTCCTTCATAATCATGCCCTCCACTCTTTACTCTAACTTGTAAAAAAAAACCATACTTCTTGCTACAAAGAATGGCTAATTGGATTTCATTTTGTGTCTTTGGTGTTACTATGAGTGCTGGCTTAAGTAGTGATGTTGAGTTTAGCCATCTTGGATTTTGTTCAGCTGCTTGTAGAAGATATGTATATGAAGGAGATCCTTGGGAGTGAACACTTGAATAAGTAGAATGAAGAGTCATGCATGTAGCAAAGTCTTGAAAATGGCCATGACATGGTGTTGTAAGAAGAAATAAAACTAGTAATACAGTGGAAACCATTGGTTTGATATCATCAAAGAACGAGCATTTTATGGTTGTATATATTGGACTTTTTGCACACTAAATTGTAATAATCCAAATGTCTCACACATACCACCGAGCAATTTCATTGGACCAAAGTAATATTTTGAGAATTTACATCCTCGTTTCATTTTATCTGACGGTGTTTAACTGGATACGAAATATAAGAAAGAAATAAATAATTTTTGATATTTATGATCTTAAATATATCATGATATTCGTATACCTATATATAGAAGCTAGAGTTTACAATTAAGTTATTTTCAAATATAAAAATATTTTATTCTTTTCCAATTTATTATACCGGGATAAAAGATAATTTTGACCATATCCAATATTTTTTTTTTCAATGCATGGGGAACGTCGTTACGAACAATGAAGATCATTTTGAAGTGGTTGGGGGCTTGTAGTTTGTCTTGTTGCAATTCAATCGGCTAATTTATTTTTTGATCTTTAACCGTTTGCGAATTCTTAGGAGAAGAATGCAACATTGAAATGTGTTGTTATACACTTTAAAAGAGTTAAAAAATTCTTGGATTATGTAGTCAAATTGGTTGTAGATCATTTGCTCCTGTGTACATGTTTGTTATTTTCGAGCAATTTACACAATATTAATTTCAATATTTTGTGTATTCAACTTACATACACTAGTACCCCATATAGTTTCTGTTAGGTTTAAAATTTCAATGATGATTAATAACAAAATGTCTTGACTAATGTAAATCTATTACATGTCAGATTTACTAATCAAATCCAAGGAGGCATAAGAAAATTAAGAAGCAACGGCTCTAAACGACACAAGGAAGGAAGGGAAAAAATCAATCTAAACATATCAAAGAGGCAATGAAAATCAATCAAGAAAGAGAAATTAGCAGAAGAATTAAGAGCAAATAATGGGAAAGATGAAGGAGCCAAGCTGCACATCGAGAATGAATCTAGTTGCACTTCACCTGCTGGATTCATGAGGCTATTCTTGCGTCATACTCTTACAAGATTAACTAGTGTCGCAAAAAATAAAAAGAGTTAAAAGACAACAAGAACTGAAAGTAAAGATAAGCATTGTTGCTGAATAGGTTAGTGGTGAACGAATTAAAACCATACTATTGTAACAACTCAATGTTGAAAATATAAGAGAATTCTTGTGACTCAAGGGACCTGAATGTAGTTACCATACTCAGTGGCAAAGCACATGATCCCAAGGGTGATTAACTGACTATCTTTTGTTGAAAAATTGCATTGTGTTATAAACTAAAGCAAAAGACAAGAACAATAGAACAAGAACAATAGCAATAGAGAGAAGAGTAGAGAGAGTTCTTCTTATTGAGTTGAGAGGGGTGAATTACAATGGTAGAGAACACCTCTATTTATAGGGAGGAGGAAGATCTTGCTACCAATAATAGGACTCTAAAATCTCTTTAATTAAATACATTAAAGACATTCACCTTAAATAGAAGTGTAAGAATCTTCTATTTCATAACACTCCCCCTTGAATGTCTATTCAATGATGTGCCTCGAAACCTTAAAATAAAACCCAATGGGAAAAATTAAAGTAAGGAAAGAGTACACATGTTTGAATATGCGCCTATTGGTTGCCTCGTTAAAAACCTTGCAAGGAAAACCCAGTGGGACAAAACCTTGTAAGGGAAAAAGAGTGCAACGCGCATTAACTCCCCCTGATAAGAACATCAATTTATGTCCTTAAGTCTTCGCATCCCGATCTTGTGAACTAGCTTCTTGAAGGTTGACTTTGGTAGAGATTTTGTAAACAAATCAGCCATATTTTCGCTTGAACGAATCTGTTGAACATTGATATCACCATTCTTCTGAAGGTCATGTGTGAAGAATAACTTTGGTGAAATATACTTCGTTCTATCTCCCTTTATGAATCCTCCCTTCAATTGAGCTATACATGCTGCATTATCTTCATATAAAGTTGTGGGTAGTTTATCACATTTCAAACCACATTTGTCTTGGATATGATGTATTATCGACCTTAGCCACACACACTCCCGACTTGCTTCATGAATAGCAATTATCTCGGCATGATTAGATGAAGTAGCCACAATTGATTGCTTAGTCGATCGCCAAGATATGGCGGTTTCTCCACAGGTAAACACATAACCCGTTTGAGACCGAGCCTTGTGTGGGTCAGACAAATATCCAGCATCAGCATAACCAACAAGATCCGGGCTGCAATTCTTTCCATAAAATAGGCCCAAATCGGTAGTCCCCTTTAGGTACCGCAATATGTGTTTGATCCCATTCCAATGTCTCCTCGTAGGAGCCGAGCTGAATCTTGCTAAGACATTAACTGAAAAAGAAATGTCCGGCCTTGTAGTATTTGCAAGATACATTAATGCGCCAATCGCGCTAAGATATGGTACTTCAGGACCAAGTATCTCTTCATTCCGTTCTTTAGGTCGGAATGGATCTTTGTTCACTTCAAGTGAACGAACAACCATCGGTGTACTTAACGGATGTGCGTCATCCATGTAAAACCGTTTCAGTACCTTTTCTGTATAGGTAGATTAATGAACAAAAATTCCGTTTGCCAAATATTCAATTTGCAAACCAAGACATAGTTTAGTCTTACCGAGATCTTTCATCTCGAATTCATCCTTTAGATAATCAATTGCCTTTTGGAGTTCTTCAGGGGTTCCAATAAGGTTTATGTCATCAACATATACGGCAAGTACAACAAATCCCGATGTTGTTTTCTTTATAAACACACATGGGCAAATGGCATCATTTATATAGCCTTCTTTCAACAAGTACTCACTTAGACGATTATACCACATTCGTTCTGATTGCTTTATACCATACAAGGACCTTTGCAATTTGATTGAAAACATTTCCCGAGATTTGGAATTGTGCGCATTTGGCACCTTGAGTCCTTCGGGAACTCTCATGTATATGTCGTTATCAAGTGAGCCATAAAGATAGGCAGTAACGACATCCATTAAGTGCATGTCCAGCTTCTCATGGACAGCAAAACTTATGAGATAACGAAAGGTTATCGCATCCATTACAGGCGAATATGTCTCTTCATAATCGACACCAGGCCTTTGGGAAAAACCTTGTGCAACAAGTCGTGCTTTGTATCTTTGTACTTCATTTTTCTCATTTTGTTTGCGTACAAAGACCCACTTGTAGCCAACGGGCTTAACACCATTAGGTGTTTCAACTATAGGGCCAAAAACATCACGTTTTGCCAGCGAATTCAATTCAGATTGAATTGCTACTTGCCATTTTGGCCAATCATGTCTTTCTCGACATTCTTTCACAGATTGAGGTTCGAGATCCTCACATTCTTTCATAATGTTAGATGCTACATTATAAGCAAAGACATTATCTACCACAACATCCACTCGATTAATATTTGCCTCAATATTAATTGGATTTGGGAGTAGTTCCGTATTTTCAAGAGCTTCAGGCTCAATAGATTCTTCGTGAATCTCGGAATTAATCAAATCATGAGCGTCCTCATGTGATTCTTTCATAGTGTCATTTAGATCGTTCTTTTTCCTCTTTGTAGGATTTCGATCTTTGGAACCTAATGGTCTGCCACGCTTCTGGCGTGCATTTGACTCATTGGATATGACACTAGATAATTGTCCAATAGGGACTTCAATACGGATCGGAACATTTTCCGCAGGAATGTGGGATTTCGTTATCCTCTTCAAGTCCGTAAATGCGTCAGGCATTTGATTTGCTATTCTTTGCAAATGGATAATCTTTTGTACCTCTTTCTCACAAGTAGAGGTATGTGGATCAAGATGAGATAATGATTCATTTTTCCACAAAATTTCCCGTTTGGTTTCACCAACTTCTCCCCCTAATTTTGGGAAAAGTGTTTCATCAAATCGACAGTCTGCAAATCGTGCAGTAAACAGGTCGCCTGTCAATGTTTCAAGGTAGAGAATGATGGAGGGCGAATCAAACCCAACATATATTCCTAACCTTCTTTGCGCACCCATTTTGGTGCGGGATGGCGGTGCTACAGGCACATATACGGCACATCCAAATATCCTTAAATGGGATATATCGGGTTCATGACCCAAAACCAATTGCAACGGAGAATACTTGTGGTAATTCGTCGGCCTGAGACGAATTAGCATTGCTGCATGCAATATGGCATGACCCCACACTGAAGTGGGCAGCCTCGTTCTCATCAGTAATGGCCTTGCAATCAACTGCAAGCGCTTAATTAACGATTCTGCAAGACCGTTCTGAGTGTGAACATGGGCTACAGAATGTTCAACTTTTATCCCGATTGATAAGCAATAATCATTAAATGCTTGGGATGTAAACTCAGCAGCATTATCCAGTCTAATAGACTTGATTGGATTATCTGGAAAGTGTGCTCGTAGCCGAATGATTTGTGCCATTAACTTCGCAAACGTCAGGTTGCGAGATGACAACAGGCACAC
Source organism: Nicotiana benthamiana (assembly GCA_034376525.1). Taxonomy (NCBI): domain Eukaryota; kingdom Viridiplantae; phylum Streptophyta; class Magnoliopsida; order Solanales; family Solanaceae; genus Nicotiana; species Nicotiana benthamiana. The sequence continues at coordinate 114,130,696 of CM067324.1, forward strand.
ATGAGACCATCTACAGGATGCGTCTATCAAGACCATGAAATACCTAAACGACCCACTAGGTGGGTGAATAGGTCCACAAATGTCCCCTTGTATACGTTCCAGAAACTGGGGTGACTCAGTCCCAACCTTTGTTGGGGATGGTCTGATAATCAGCTTGCCTTGATAACACGAAGTGCAAGGATATTCATTACTTGAGAGAATTTTGAAATTCTTTAACGGATACCCATATGAGCTTTCTATAATCCGTCTCATCATGGTTGATCCTGGGTGACCCAGTCGATCATGCCAAAGTACAAATGTATTGGACTCAGTATTCTTTAGATTTACTGTTGAATGTGCCTCAATTGCACTAATTCTTGTCCAATACAGGCCACAAGATAAAGACGGGAATTTCTCAATAACCCTCTTTTGGCCGGAGACATTCTTTGAAGTGAGGACGAGATATTCAAGATTATCTTCATCCATTGTCTCAATATTGTAGCCATTCTGGCGTACATCTTTAAAACTCAACAAGTTTCTCATAGACTTGGCGGAGAACATTGCATTCTCTATGATTAACATCGTGCCCTTGGGCAGAGTTACAATAGCTCTTCCGGAGCCTTCAATCAATTTACTACTTCCAGAGATTGTAGTAATGTTTGCCTTACACATATTCAGTTGAGAGAAATACTTCCTTTCTTTGAGTATTGTATGTGTAGTACATGAATCAACTAGGCAAATACTTTTACAGTTGGATGTTGATCCAAGTTCGCTTTGTGAGATATCCATATTTGCTTTCCTTGGATTTGACATACAAAAGAGATACTAGAACATAAGAATAAACAAGTTCAATTCTTTTGTGTCACATAATATTTTCAAAATCTGCTGCTAACAGTTGACTAACAAAATCAGATATTTTATCCATTACTTTGCAGTTTGAAAATTTCAGTTTAAACGTTTTCTTCAAACAATCGATTGTTACTTACAAACAATCGATTGTTGAACATTGACAATCGATTGTTAAACACACACAATCGATTATTTGCTATTTTGGAAACTTCAGATCACTGTCTTAAGACAATCGATTGTTATGCATAGACAATCGATTGTTGGCTATTTTTGAAAAATTCGACCTCTGTTTCAAGACAATCGATTGTTTTGCATGGACAATCGATTGTTGGCTATTTTGAAAAAATTCCAGAACACACTGTTTCAAGACAATCGATTGTTAGACAAAGACAATCGATTGTGGATGATTTTTGAAAAATTCCATTACACTGTCTTAATGACAATCGATTGTTAGCCAAAGACAATCGATTGTTGATCAATTGTTTTTCAACTTTAATGCGAAAATAGTAGATAATCAACTAGTTTTTCAGGCTAGTTGATTACCCACACTGGAAAATAAAAGTTTTATTGATATTTGAGCATATTGAAGATATTCTAAAGAACTATGGCTAACATTGCATCATGAACTAACTAATACGAGCTAATACTAATGACTATTAGTTTATTCACTAACTAATACAAATAAGTAGAATAAAATCAAATAACTCCATCTTCTTTCATCACGGACCCATCGCCGATTAGGTGGTCTATTTTCCCCTCGGGTTGCTCAAAGAAGTCTGCCACATTCAAGTTGTCGTCAGAGACAAAATTCGTTATGGGGCGTTTACTCTTTCGAGATGCTTGGTAAAGGTCAACCATACGGCAATCCTTTGACCAGTGCCCGTTTCCACCGCAACGATAATATATAGTTTATAAACTATTTGCTTTTGGATTCTTATCGTATCGTGCTTGTGGCAGAGTGACCAACTTCATGTTGTCATCTCTCTTCTTTAAGCCTTTCCACAAGATGGGTGAATCCTTGATGTTGAGATATTCAATCTTCAAACTTTCATCAAAGTGATGGCGCAAGAAAATCAAGGCCTTAGCATAGTTTCAAACCTTCATCAAGGTGATGGCGCAAGAAAATCAAGGCCTTAGCATAGTTTTGGGTGGATGCATTATTTCTGTCTTTAATGGCGTCTCCAAGACCCATAGCATCCAAAATGGATTTAAATATCCAACACCCATATCATATAGTTCTTGCCCGAAATTTCAAGGGCAACGAACTTTCTTTTCATAATGTCAGAAATAAACCAAAATTACATCAAGAGCGTGTTCATACTTACGGGCTCTATTACAATTATCACATTCACTTCAGGGAATGGATCAAAATCATGTGCTTTACACAATCTCATGTCAAATATTACTTTCATAAAGTGAAAGATTATTTTGAGAATCCTTATTGTTCTCATTACCACAATAATGACGATTATAACTTCGTCTATTGCCATGTCCACATCCATTGATACCTTTACGGTAATTAGTCTTCTTTCAGACTTATCACATACTGCTACCACATTCTCTAAAGGGAATGGAGCAAATTCAATTGGACGGAATTCTTTGCCACGTCCACATTCATTGATACCTTCATGGTAATATTTTGGTCTTCTTTCAGACTTATCATATACTGCTTCCACATTCTCTAAAGGGAATGGAGCAAATTCAATGGGACGGATTTTCAATTATTTGCCCACAATCATACATGAATTTAATCATGGCAGGACATAGAGATTTAACCACTTCATGTGGTTATAATTTCTTACAAACTCCATTAGAGTTATAATCAAACTTTGTTTGTATATTAAATCAAATCGTAGAATTTCAAGAATTTGAAAAGGAAAAGTAAATTACTTACCTTTAAGGTATACCAAATATATTTTCAATATTTTCTTCCTTTCTTCCTTTCCTTTCTTTCTTTCCTTTTTCCACGTTTTTCTTTTCGTTCCCTTTCTGTTCTTTTCTTTGTTTTCTTTCTTTCTTTTTGTTTCTGCTTCCTTCCTTTTTTTTTTCTTTTTCTTTCTTCATTCTTTCTTTGAAGAAAAACCCTACACAAACAAAAGTTAAGACAATCGAAAATTAAATTAGGAAGAGGGAAATACCTTAGATTTCTCGAAAATGGTTCTTGAGACGGTAGAGTCTCGTGCTGATAACGTGTTATAAACTAAAGCAAAAGACAAGAACAATAGAACAAGAACAATAGCAATAGAGAGAAGAGTAGAGAGAGTTCTTCTTATTGAGTTGAGAGGGGTGAATTACAATGGTAGAGAACACCTCTATTTATAGGGAGGAGGAAGATCTTGCTACCAATAATAGGACTCTAAAATCTCTCTAATTAAATACATTAAAGACATTCACCTTAAATAGAAGTGTAAGAATCTTCTATTTCATAACACATTGTATACATAGATAAAATATTATATTTTAGAGGTACATAACACATATTGAACACCCTTTGTTGGAAATTTTTTTCACTTCATTTAAATGTGAACATCTTTGAAGAAATTCCTAATTTCATTGCTGACCACATCGATACTGAACCAGTATAAAACTCCCGAGTCTTTACATTTTTTATTTCTGCATATTTTACTTCTGCTGAAATTAAACCTGCTGGAAAAGATTAGTCGACTATTTCTCTCTGGTCAACTAAGTTTTCAAATAGGGTACAATTCACACCACCCCCACACCCCAAACCCAATTGTGCTTCAGTTTTAGATCAAAAAGAAGAGAAAGCGTTTATAATAGGTCAAACGTGAATCAGTGGCGGCAGATCTACTTAAGCATTTGTGGGTGCTAAAGCATTTTTTATTTTTATCATATTTAGTAAATTTGTATAAGAAATTATAAAATTATTAAGATAAAAATTAAGTGGCATCCACAAATTTTGCTCTTCTTTTGGAATTTTTATCGGTGTATATCTATAATTTTAAAATTCTGAATCCGCCACTAACGTAAATTCCCTAACACTTTAATTCTTACCGGGATAACGTTCTTATTGTTAGAAAAATAATTTTGATAACGCAAAAAAATATACAAACTAGTGTCTGGATTCATTCTTTTGATATTATACTAATTGGTTTTCATTATGCTAATTAATTTGAATATATTTTCAAACATAATAATGATTTTGTAAGTGAAATTTGATATTACTCTTGAATAGCCATAATGGCTAATTATTCATAATTTCTAACATTGATTTTTGAGAATGGGTCAGACATATTAATGGATTAAAAATAACTTTTATTAGCTACAAAAGTTGAGATTTATAACTTCTATCAATTTATCCTATATATATATATATATATATATATATATATATATATATATATATATATATATATATATATATATATATATATATATATATATATATATATATATATATATATATATATACTATTTCAATGTTAAACGCGAGGAAGAACAAGAATAAAGAAACAAGACTGAATATTTTCTTTTTTATTTTGTGTTGGTTTTTTTTTATATAATCTTTGTTGTTTCTAGTCCTAGTTTATATTAGAAGAACTTGTTGAATTCTGGGAGGTACGCCTAATTATATTTATTACTGTGTGAACAAAATACATGTCCTTGACATGCCTCAAGCTAAATATTATTCTCCATAATCTAATATTTTTCCAACACTTATTTGGTCTTTTACAAAAGATAATAATAAGCAAAATATCTTAAATCACCCCAAAATTTGGCTCAAATTATTAGATGTCTTGACTATTTATTTCAATTGGATAAATTTTTATTTTCGGGTCAAATTCGAAAAAAATTTAGCTAAAACTTTATTAATTTTTATCAAATAAAAATATTTAACCTAAATAATGTAGTTTTATCTAAGTTTTATTATAAATATTATTCGAAAAAAACTATCTAAAAAAGTAATATTCTTAAAAAGGTAAAAAATATTTTATTTTTCAAAAAAATGCCACATAGACTGAAAAATTCACGTGGCAGGTGAGTGCACCCACACTTTTTGCCACATCAACATCTAGGGAGGTAACGACTCTCAAAAGGCAAAGTTGAGAGGGGTAATTAAGACCGTGCGTAGTTCAGGGAGAATACTAATAATCTGAACCAAATTTAGGGGTGGTTTAAGGTATTTTGCCTAATAAATATTAATATTAAAACCATAGCAGCGTACGATAGCAGGCTGCTATCCTGCGCCCGCCATGGCCAAGTCGAGAAAGAAGCAACAGTCAACACCAGCGAACAAAGGGAAAGAGGACTCGGAAGTCACCCCAGCAATCCACCATCAAAATCGATGGTTAACGGGTATGGGTTCAGCACCGAATGTGTCCCATATCCCCGATCCAGAAGAGATACAAGAAGCTATTGTAACGCCGGAGACGGGTATTCCGCAAATATTAAATCAGATAACTCTCGGGAGTTTCATGCCCAAGCAATTTCAACCGATAGGAGAGGAAATTGAGGACTGTCCAATCCAAGCTCAAGAGGTAGGAACACAATCACAATCGCAAGTTCACCGGCGACTGCAATTTTCTACACATGCAGAACACGATCGATGCATACCAGTAGAAGCAGACACAGTGAGGATTGAAAAGGAGCAGATATCCAATCGAAGCCCTCAAAGAGGTAATGCCTAATATATATTCCCCTGACCTGCGGGATGGACGAATTGTAGTTCAAATCGATGATGCCGATACCAATGATTTAGAGGTTTATTGGAGTAATGCACTGATAGGCTATGTACTGGGTGAATCGCCTTATGAAAAAACTATGGAAACGTTTGTCGCAAAGATGTGGAATTTTGTTGAAATGCCTCAAATCATGTACCATGATGATGGGTACTTTCTGTTCAGATTTGGGAACACAGAGGATAAGGATCGAGTACTACAATCAGGTCCTTACACCTTCCACAACAAGCCTCTGGTGCTGCAGCAATGGGAAATGGACTTTAAATTTGATCCTGCTAACATAAGTGTGGTGCCACTTTGGATAAACTTCCCTGGCTTACCACTAGGTCTCTGGTCGACTGAATCGTTAAGCAAATTGGCAAGTGTGATTGGAAAGCCCCTATATACTGATAAGTACACAGCAAAATTGGAGAAAATTTCCTATGCCAGAGTGTTGACCGAAACTGATATATCAAAGCCTCTGCCAGATTGTGTCGAGTTTCAAACAAAGAAAGGCATCCTATCCCAACAGATACATTATGAGTGGAAGCCAAAATTTTGTGAGGATTGCATTAAATTTGGGCACAATGCTGATGAATGCTGGTATAAGGAGAAGCAACAAACATCATAGGAAGACAGAAAGAGACCAACCACAACTCAGATGAAACAGAAGGCTAGAATGACTAAGAGGTGGACACCAAAAGTTAAAACCAACACTGTGGTAACTGCAGAGGAAAACAAGCCTGAGGAGGCACTGGAAGCAGTAGGAACTGATCCTACAAATAAGGATGAAAGGGGGAAACAAAAAGGAAAGACTGTGATGCAAGCAAATAGGAATAATCTGAAAACAAGCAACAATTTTAATCCATTAATATTAGCAGACAATCTAGGGGACGCTGGCCCTTCCAGCTTCACCCCTAAATGAGAATAGCTACATGGAACATCAGGGGCCTGAACAAGGCCTTCAACTCTTTCTGAGGAAGCACAAGGTTGATGTCTTGGGCTGTTTAGCAACAAGGGTGAAGGAAGCAAAAGCTGGTAGAATACTTAACAAGGTCTATATAAAATGGAGGAACTGTTGTAATTACAATGAACACTCAAATGACAGAATTTGGCTTCTGTGGAACCAAAGCAGTAAGGTGACAATCTTGAAAACAGATGAACAATTCATCCATTGATACAGGACAGAGGAACAAACTTTAAATCTCTCTTCACAGTTGTGTATGCTAGCAATGATATGAATAAAAGACAACAATTGTGGGATAGGCTGATTTTTTTAGGAACATCTGTTACACAAAGTTGGTTGATAAGTGGAGACTTCAATAATGTGTTGCACACAGATGATAGAATTGGCTCTCCAATAACACAGAATGAACTAAAGGAATTCCAAGAAGCAATCAACGCTCTTCAACTTACTGAATTGAAAATCATGGGATGTTTTTTCTCCTGGTGCAACAAGCAACACCCTAGCAGAAGGGTCTTCAGTAGGATCGACTGGACATTTGGCAATATGACTTGGTTGCAGCACTACAACAATATTGAAACTGATTACCTAACTCCAGGGGTATCTGACCATTCTCCCATACTGATACAATGCACAACCACAAACCAGTTGAAGAACTTACATCCAAAACCTTTCAAACTGTTCAAGCCAGTGATGGAACATGCTGAATTTGCAGCAATTTTAAGAAAGGTTTGGAAGCAGAGGGGAACTGATGAGTATGGCGGTATGCACAAGTTATGGACCAAGCTCAAATCATTGAAAATGGAATTGAAAGAACTGAACACTCACATGGCATCTTATAGAACCCATCTCAATGCAGCAAGACAGAAGCTACAGACCATACAGGTAGAACTGTCAGTGAGAAATCTGGACCAGCAGCTGATCGACAAAGAAAAAAAATCCTTAACAGAAGTAGAGAAATGGAGCACAATAGAAGAACAGATCCTTCATCAAAAATCCAGGGCACAATGGATCACATGTGGAGACTCAAGCTCAAAGTACTTTCATGCGCAATTGAAACAAAGGACACATACAAACACAATAAATTCAATATACACTGATGCAGGGGTGAGACTTTTTGAACCTAAGCTAGTGGAAGCAGTGTTCTTGCAAGTTTACAGCAAGATACTGGGGGAAACTCAGTCATACTGTAAGTGCCCAAATACTGTCCTCATTCAACAAGGACCTTGCCTAAATACACAGCAGAAGCAGTCTCTGGTTATGCCAGTTTCACAGGCTGAAATTGATCAGGCAATACATGACATGCCAAATGATAAAGCGCCAGGAGTAGATGGCTTCCCAATCGAATTTTTCAAGAAGCACTGGGATACAGTTGCAGACGATGTCTATGATGCAGTAACAGAATTCTTTGCAACAGGGAAAATGCATAAAGGTGTCAGTAGTACTGCAGTCACATTGATACCAAAAGTACAAAATCCCTCTACAGTCAAAGACTACAGACCAATTGCTTGCTGCACGACCATCATCGTAAAGGTGCTCACAGCAAGAATCAAAACAGTCATAGGGGGATTGATCAGCAATTCACAGTCACCGTTTATTGAAGGCCAAAATATAACTGACAATATTCTATTTACCCAGGAATTGTTTAAAGGGTACAATAGGAAAGGAGTATCCCCCCGGTGTGTACTGAAAGTTGACCTCAGGAAGGCATATGACACAGTGGAGTGGTCCTTTATAGAGAGACTATTGCTGGACATGGGATTTCCATACAAATTCACAAAATGGATAATGGAATGCATCTCATCTGTCACGTATGCGTTAAATCTTAATGGAGGTCTGACCAATTCGTTTAAAGGAAAGAGAGGAATAAGGCAGGGAGACCCTATGTCCCGGTATCTTTTTGTCATTGTCATGGAATACCTGCATAGGGAACTCCAGTATATGATGGGCAGGAAGGAATTCAAAATTCACCCTAGAAGCAAGAAGCTAGGTGTGGCGCATATCTGCTTTGCCGATGATCTATTATTATTCTGCAAGGCTGGTACTCAATCGGTAAGACTGTTAATACAAACGCTTCAACTTTTTGCGGATACCTCAGGACTTCAAGCAAATATAGATAAAAGTGTCGTATATATAGCAGGAGTGTCAAACTGGCTGAAAGAGGAAATCTTGCAAGAACTAGACTTCCCAGAAGGATCCCTACTGTTCAAATATCTTGGAGTTCCACTAGACTCCAAGAGATTATCAGTTACACAATGCTGGCCAATTGTAGAAAAGATAACCTAGAAGATAAACTGCTGGACATCAAAACTACTATCTTATGCAGGTAGACTCCAGTTGATCAAGTCAGTATTATTCAGGATGCAATCCTACTGGTCGCAAATTTTCGTCCTACCCAAAAAGGTAATGAAGATGATCGAGGCAACCTGTAGAACTTTCCTGTGGACTGGAGTAGCAAATGTGTCAAAGAAAGCGTTAGTGGCATGGAACACTATCTGTCTACCTTTTAGTGCGGGGGGCCTGAATGTCCTGAATTTGCCAATATGGAATAAGGCGGCCATTGCTAAACATCTGTGTGCACTAACAATGAAGAAGGACAGCCTGTGGGTCAAATGGGTGCACGCATATTACATTAAAAACTTGATTGTGGAGGAGGTACCAACTCCAAAAAATGTGGCCTGGGCAGTAAGGAAGATTTTTGAGACACGATCATTGATCACAAATCTACAAGGAATTCAAGGGGATCTGGAATGTAGATTGCAATTGCTACAAAAAGGTGAACGGTTTAGCATTAAAAAACTCTATATTTTGCAAATCCCTCAATACTCAAAAGTACACTGGAAAAGCATTGTACTACAGACAAAACTCCACCAGCGATTCAAAGTTATTGTCTGGCTAGCTCTGCACAGAAGACTAGCAACAGTGGAGAGGCTAATGACTTTTGGGATACAGATCCCACAACAATGTGTACTGTGTAGGCAAGTGGATGAATCCTTTGACCACCTCTTTTTTACTTGCCCGACAGCTTGGGAACTATGGAATAGACTGCTAGTCTGGTTGGCTACCATAGGGGCATAAATGATTGGGACAGTGAAGTGCGATGGATCAGCAACATTGCTAAAAGGAAAAACGGGCGTGTTGAAATTACTACCAGTATTTTTGGGATACTAGTATACTGTCTATGGCGAGAAAGAAACAAGATCAGATTCCAGGGCGGAAGACTGGATATAAATGCTGTATGCAAAGAAATAGCAGTCCACATACATGTACAAGGGAACTCTTGTAAACACTGGAAGAGTGAATTGCGAAGACTGGATAGCTACCCTTAGATTTTACTGTATGTATAATTTATGGGAGTAAAAACACTATAGACTGAGAGAAGAAAGTAGTTGGTCAGCAGCTACTCTGTTTATAAAAAGTTATGCTATTATATGAAATGAAGTTTTTCTTTAAAAAAAATAATATTAATATTAGAGTGCAACAAACTAGAGCTCGATTTGAAGCTAAAATAAACAATGATTAAAAAAAATTCAAGATAACATAAAAGAACAAGTAGTGTTGCAAATCAGATGATTAAAACTCAATGTGTAGAGTATTGGTGTGTTGATGTTTCTTTACTCTCATGCTTGATTGAGTTTATTAAAGCAATTTCCTCTCTACCCCTATAGAAACACATGTAGACTAACAATATTCGAACTGCTATGATTGGAGCCATATAATTAATTAAGGAACTGTAATAAATTACTTATCAATATTGCATTGATATCAAGAAAATTGTTAAATTTTCTTAATAAGAAGAGACTGTTATAAAATATTTTATTTTAGGTGAATGTCCATATTTAGAGAGATTCTAGGGTTTACTTCTTGGTGGCTAAGTCACCACCTCCCTATAAATAAAGGGGTTCTATTCCATTGCAAACCATCCCAAAGTATCAATAAGAATACTCCTCTCTCTACTTTTCTCTCTATTGTTCTTGTTCTTGTATTATTGTTCTTGTTCTTATATTATTTCATAACACGTTATCAGCACGAGACTCTACCGTCTCAAGAATCCTCTTGAGAAAATTAAGGTATTTCCCTTTTTTCCGAATTTGGTTTTAATTATGTCTGATATTATGAAAAGAAAGTTCGTTGCCCTTGAAATTTCGGGCAAGAACTATATGACATGGGTGTTGGATGCTGAAATCCACTTAGATGCTATGGGTCTTGGAGACGCCATTAAAGACAGAGATAAAGCATCCACCCAAGACTGTGCTAAGGCCTTGATTTTCTTGCGCCATCACCTTGATGAAGGTTTGAAAATTGAATATCTCACAGTCAAAGATCCACTCATCTTGTGGAAAGGCTTAAAGGAGAGATATGACAACCTGAAGTTGGTCACTCTGCCACAAGCATGATATGATTGGGCTCATCTGAGGCTCCAAGACTTTAAGTCTGTTTCTGAATATAATTCTGCAATGTTCAGAATTACTTCTAAATTGAAACTCTGTGGAGATAATATCTCTGATTATGATATGCTTGAAAAAACGTTTACAACGTTTCATGCCTCCAATATGGTACTGCAACAACAGTACAGAGAGAAAGGTTTCAAAAAGTACTCTGAACTGATTTCTCTTCTCCTTGTGGCTGAGCGAAACAATGACCTGCTCATGAGAAATCATGAAAATCGACCCCCTGGGTCTACACCATTGCCTGAAGCAGATAAGGTGTATTCTCATTATGCCAAGCATGGAAAAGGCTATGGCTTTAATCATGGTCGTGGTCGTAATCGGGGTCATGGCTGTGGACGTAGACAAGGAAGAAATTTCCCTGATGTCCGTCACCCCCCAAAGAGATATAACCACCAAAAGCAGAAACGGGATTATGAGGATCCAAAGGCAAATAGTTCAGAAACTATATGTTATCGTTGCGGTGGAAAAGGGCACTGGTCAAAAGCTTGCCGTGTACCAAGACATTTGGTTGATCTTTATCAAGCATCTCTAAAGAATAAAGGCCCTGAAACAAATTTTGTCTCTGACGACAATTTTGACATCACCTACCTGGATGTGGCAGACTTCTTTGAGCAACCCGAGGGGAAAATAGACCACTTAATCGGTGATGGATCTGTGATGAAGGAAGATGAAATTGTTTGATTTTATTTTACTTATTTGTATTAGTTAGTGAATAAACTAATAGTCATTAGTATCAGCTTGTATTAGTTAGTTTATGATATAATTTTAGTATTAGTTCTTTAGAATGTTTCAATATGCTTAAATTTCAAAGATATTTTTATTTTCCAGTAGAGTTAATCGATTAACCTGACAGTTAGTCGATTATCTTATATTTCGCATTAAAACTGGACTTTTCTGCAAGCTAAGTTAGTCGACTATCTGATTTAGTTAGTCGACTAACCTGATGACTGTTTACTAAGTTAGTCGACTATCAACTTAGTTAGTCGACTAACTAATATTTCGCATTAAAACTGGACTTTTCCGAAAGGCAAGATAGTCGACTATCTGATTTAGTTAGTCGACTAACCTAATGACTGCTTCCCAAGATAGTCGACTATCAACTAAGTTAATCGACTAACCTCAGCAGATTTTGAAAATATTGTTTAAATGTGAAACAAACGGATTGAATTTGTTTATTCTCATGTTCGTGTATTTCTTTTGTATGTCAAACCATGGGAAAGCAAATATGGATATCTCACAAAGCAAGCTTGGATCAACGTCCAACTGTAAAAATATTTGTTTAGTTGATTCATGTACTACACATACGATACTCAAAGAAAAGAAATATTTCTCTCAACTAAGTATGTGTAAGGCAGATGTTACTACAATCTCTGGTAGTAGTAAATTGATTGAAGGCTCCGGAAGAGCAACTATAACTCTGCCTAGAGGAACAATGTTTATCATAGAGAATGCAATGTTCTCCTCCAAGTCTAAGAGAAACTTGTTGAGTTTTAAAGATATACACCGGAATGGCTATCATATTGAGACAATAGATGAGAATAATCTTGAATATCTCATCATTACAAAGAATGTCTCTGGCCAAAAGAGGGTTATTGAGAAAATTCCCGTCTTTATCTTGTGGCCTATATTGGACAAAAATTAGTGCAATTGAGGCACATTCAACAGTAAACCAAAAGGTTACTGATTCCAATACTTTTGTACTTTGGCATGATCGATTGGGACACCCTGGATCAATCATGATGAGACGGATTATAGAAAGCTCATATGGGCATCCGTTAAAGAATTTCAAGATTCTTTTAAATAATGAATTTTCTTGCACTTCTTATTATCAAGGCAAGTTAATTATTATACCATCACCAACAAAGGTTGGGACTGAGTCACCTACGTTTTTGGAACGTATACAAGGGGACATTTGTGGACCTATTCACCCACCTAGTGGGTCCTTTAGATATTTTATGGTCTTAATAGACGCATCCTGTAGATGGTCTCATGTGTGCCTGTTGTCATCACGCAACCTTGCGTTTGCAAAACTAATGGCACAAATAATTCGACTACGAGCACAATTTCCTGATAATCCAATCAAGTCTATTAGACTGGATAATGCTGCTGAGTTTTCATCCCAAGCATTTAATGATTATTGCTTATCAATTGGGATAAAAGTGGAACATTCTGTAGCTCATGTTCACACTCAAAACGGTCTTGCAGAATCATTAATTAAACGCCTGCAGTTGATTGCAAGACCATTACTCATGAAAACGAGGCTGCCCACTTCGGTATGGGGTCACGCCATTTTGCATGCAGCAATGCTAATTCGTCTCAGACAGACGAATTATCACAAATATTCCCCGTTGCAATTGGTTTTGGGTCATGAACCCAATATATCCCATTTAAGAATCTTTGGATGCGTAGTATATGTGCCTATAGCACCGCCATACCGCACCAAAATGGGTCCGCAAAGAAGGTTAGGAATATATGTTGGGTTTGAATCGCCCTCCATTATTCGCTACCTCGAAACATTGACAGGGGATTTGTTCACTGCACGATTTGCAGACTGTCAATTTGATGAGACACTTTTCCCAAATTAGGGGGAGAAGTTGGTGAAACCAGACGGGAAATTTTGTGGAAAAATGCATCATTATCTCATCTTGATCCACATACCTCTATTTGTGAAAAAGAGGTGCACAAGATTATCCATTTGCAAAGAATATCAAATCAAATGCCTGACGCATTTACGGACTTGAAAAGGATAACAAAATCCCACATCCCTGCAGAGAATGTTCCAATCCGTATTGATGTCCCTGTTGGACAATCATCTAGTGTCATATCCAATGAGTCGAATGCACGCCTGAAGCGTGGCAGGCCATTAGGTTCCAAAGATCGAAATCCTAGAAAGAGGAAAGCAAACGATCAAAATGACACTACGAAAGAATCTCATGAGGAAATTCATGATTTAATAAATTCTGAGATTCATGAAGAATCCATTTAGCCCGAGACTCAAGAAAATAAGGAACTATCAATAAATCCAATCGATATTGAGGCAAATTTTGATCGAGTGGATATAATGGTGGATTATGTCTTTGCTTTTAATGTCACATCTAGCATTATACAAGAAAGTGAGGATCTTGAACCTCAATCTGTTGGAGAATGTCGAAAAAGACATGATTGGCCAAAATGGCAAGAAGCAATCCAATCAGAATTGAATTCACTGGCAAAACGTGAAGTTTTTGGCCCTATAGTTGAAACACCTAATGGTGTTAAGCCTGTTGGCTATAAATGGGTCTTTGTACGCAAGAGAAATGAGAAAAACGAGGTACAAAGATATAAGGCACTCCTTGTTGCACAAGGATTTTCTCAAAGGCCTGGTGTCGATTATGAAGAGACATATTCGCCTGTAATGGATGCCATAACTTTTCGTTATCTCATTAGTTTTGCTGTCCTTGAAAAGCTTGACATGCATTTAATGGATGTGGTTACTGCCTATCTTTATGGCTCACTGGATAATGAGATATACATGAAAATTCCCGATTGACTCAAAATGCCAAATGCTCATAATTCAAAGTCCCGGAAAATATTTTCAATCAAATTGCAAAGATCCTTGTATGGTCTAAAGCAATCAGGACGAATGTGGTATAATCGTCTTAGTGAGTATTTATTAAAAGAAGGCTATATAAATGATGCCATTTGCCTGTGTGTTTTTATAAAGAAAACAACATCGGAATTTGTTGTACTTGCCGTATATGTCGATGACATAAACCTTATTGGAACCCCCATAGAACTCCAAAAGGCAATTGATTATCTAAAGAATGAATTCGAGATGAAAGATCTCGGAAAGACAAAATTATGTCTTGGTTTGCAAATTGAATATTTGGCAAACGGAATTTTTGTTCATCAATCTACCTATATAGAAAAGGTATTGAAACGGTTTTACATGGATGGAGCATATCCTTTAAGTACTCCGATGGTTGTTCGATCACTTGATGTGAATAAAGATCCATTCCGACCGCAAGAAAGGAATGAAGAGCTACTTGGTCCTGAAGTACAATATCTTAGTGCAATTGGCGCACTAATGTATCTTGCAAATACTACAAGGTCTGACATAACCTTTTCAGTTAATGTCTTAGCAAAGTATAGCTCGGCTCCCACAAGGAGAAATTGGAATGGGATTAAACATATATTGCGGTACCTAAAAGGGACTACCGATATGGGCTTATTTTATAGCAATAATTGCAGTCCTGATCTTGTTGGTTATGCTGATGCTGGATATTTATCCGACCCACAAAAGGCTCGATCTCAAACGGGTTATGTGTTTACCTGTGGAGGCACCGCCATATCTTGGCGATCGACTAAGCAATCGATTGTGGCTACTTCATCTAATCATGCCGAGATAATCGCTATTCATGAAGCAAGTCGGGAGTGTGTGTGGTTGAGGTCTATAATACATCATATTCAAGACAAATGTGGTTTGAAGTGTAACAAACTACCCACGACTTTGTATGAAGACAATGCAGCATGTATAGCTCAATTGAAGGGAGGATTCATAAAAGGAGATAGAACAAAGCATATTTCACCAAAGTTATTTTTCACACATGATCTTCAAAAGAATGGTGATATCAATGTGCAACAGATTCATTCAAGCGATAATATGGCTGATTTGTTCACAAAATCTCTACCAACGTCAACCTTCAAGAAGCTGGTTCACAAGATCGGAATGCGAAGACTCAAGGATATGAATTGATGCTCTTTCCAGGGGGAGTTAATGCGCGTTGCACTCTTTTTCCTTTACAAGGTTTTGTCCCAATGGGTTTTCCTTGCAAGGTTTTTAACGCGGCAACCAATAGGCGCATATTCAAACATTTGTACTCTTTTTCCTTTTCTTTAATTTTTTCCCATTGGGTTTTGTTTTAGTTAAGGTTTTAACGAGGCACATTATTGAATAGACATTCAAGGGGGAGTGTTATAAAATATTCTATTTTAGGTGAATGTCCATATTTAGAGAGATTCTAGGGTTTATTTCTTGGTGGCTAAGTCACCACCTCCCTATATATAAAGGGGTTCTATTCCATTGTAAACCATCCCAAAGTATCAATAATACTTCTCTCTCTACTTTTCTCTCTATTGTTTTTGTTCTTGTATTATTGTTGTTGTTCTTATATTATTTCATAACAGAGACTGGTATTTCTTAATTATCACATATGTATATTTACCAAAAACAAAATAATTAGTTTAACACCTAATTAGTTTATATCTACCATACGATTCAAATATATTTTGAAATTTTAAACAGATCTTTAATTTAAAAGATCCAATTTTTTTTAGTTTTCTTAAACTCTATTTTAGCCTAACTAAGACAATTAAGAGTGGTATTTTTGTATTTATACATGCAAAACTTAAACAAACCCAGGACTTTGATAATGCGTGGGTTGAACACAAGTCATGAGGTTGAAATAAATAAAAATATTTTATTTAAATGGAGAATGATAGATTTTTATTAGTATATTATATAAGAAGAAGAAAAATAGAAAAAGCAAAGATAAAAATTTGAAAATTGCTTACTTTATCCTCTTACCAATTCAAACAACTCCCACTTTCTCCCTTCAACCTCCCCTACAAAATCTGTAAAACTACTGAGGGAGGAGAAGATAACCAAATTCTAAGCAACCAAGCTGTAATGGAGAAGCTTATCTATTCCACAACAACTCCATTTCCCTCTAAACTCCATTTGAAGCCATCTCCTTCTCTTCCCAGAATTCACCTCGTGGACTTTAACCTCCCTTCTTCACTACTGAGTCTTGAGTCGCGCCGAGTCATCAACTCGCTCTCCGTCAAATGCCTCCATGATTCTTCATTCTCTGTAACCCAAAATGGACATGACAAAAAACCGTTTATGTCTCCGGGTTTTCCAAACGGATCCGGATCGGGGCCTGATTTGCTCAAGCGGATTGGTGAAAGAATATCTCAACAAAACAAGGTAATACGTTTTCCATTGCCAAGACAAAAAAGTGGGGCTAATATTGGCTTATATTTGTGTATTTTTTTCTTTTGATACTAGAAAAAATTGCAAGTACAATTTCTAGAATTTAAGTTAGCAAAGTGAATTAGTTGTCCGATTTAGCTCTTAAATTTGAATTTGATACTATTCGTTTGCCTACATTCAGATTTTTATTTGGTAGCATTTTGATTTTTGACTCATATTTAAAAATGTATGTTTTTGTCATTTTGATACGAGAAAATTTGCTAGTATAATTTAATTAAGAGAAGTGAATTATGTATCCCTATATAGCTCCTGGAGTTGGAAAAATTTCACACTCGGTTATTCATAGGCAGGATATCTGCTAAGGGGATTCAAAAAAGAAAAAGGTAAAAAAAGTTTGCAATTAGTGAGAATTGAACCAATGACCTTACAAAGGTTTTGAACCCTCTTGACCACTAAACTATGCTTTTGGATTATGTTAAGGGGATTCAAAACATAATATATAGAGGTAAAAAAATAGATTTTACTTTATATATACAATGTAATTTTTCAGTGAAGGGGGTTCCGGTGAACCCCGTTTCGCCCCTGATTTGGATAAGCAGATGCAGAGCCAGGATTTAAACTTAATTGGTTCTGGATTTATAAACATGACTTGAAGTGTAAGTAGCTTGGTTTTAAATTTAGTACAACAATAACAACCCAGTATAATCCCACTTAGTGGGATCTGGGGAGGGTAGTGTGTACGCACACCTTACCCCTACCCAGAGGTAGAGAGGCTGTTTCCAAATAGACTCCCGGCATCCTTCCCTCTAAGAACTTCCCACCTTGCTCTTGGGGAGACTTGAACTCACAACCTCTCGGTTGGAAGTGGGGATTGCTTACCATCAGAGCAACCCCTCTTGTCTGGTTTTAAAGTTAATATTCGTACGAATTTCTTAACACAAATCCACTGTTTGAATAAAAGTTACTGGGTTGGGCTGAACCCACAGGCGGGCTTCTAGCTCTGTCCCCGATGATAAGCAAGAAGTTTCAAACAAATTGGGATTGACAAAGTGTTAAGTTTTGTATCTATGCGCAATTCAGTTGTGTTGGATAGAATAAGTGTCAAGCTGGCCCAGACACTATCTGAAAAGTTTAGCTCCCATGTTGGTGTATATAAAGAAAATTAATTAATATAAGCTTCAGTTTAATGTCGACTTTTGCTTTATTATGGTGTTCTTTAATCACCTTCAGGTGAAGGGTGATTAAGTGTGTCCATACTTCAGTTAACCGGTCCTATAACCATTAGTTCCAATGGAACCATCAATGGTGGTTTTCATACTATGTGAAAATAGAACCACTTAATAACTTTAGTTGTTCCTACAGGTTTCCTTTAAGGTGATCCTAGTTTTACAAGATTAAAAGAGAAAGGGTCATATGGAAAAAAAGAACATGTAAAACGGCCGAAATATCAGAAATCAATACATTTGGACCTTGTAGAAGACTCAAATTTGTCCGTCTCAATGTAACATCTATATTTATTCTTTAGGTAAAAAAATGGCATCTACCACGGCCAGGCTCTTCAAAGGTGTAATTGTATAAAATGTAGTCCGAGCGTCTTTCAATGAGATTATTGAAAGATCTCAAAGGCAAAAATATCAGGATATGCCTGAGCATCTTTCAATGAGAAAAAAATCTCTGGAAGAAAACTACAATTGCAGTTAAGTTGCAATTTGTGTTCAAACTATGCTCGGAGTTCCTCTTTTCTGCAAGGGTACAACTGGGCATCTTTCAATGTGTTAAAATATCAGGAAAAAAAATGTAGGTGTGCAGTTAAGCTTCAATTTGCTTGTTAGATTGGTAACAGCTGCGAAGATAAAATCTTCGTAGTCCGTGGAATCCTGAGAAAACATTTTTAAATGTTGTATGCAACTATGCATGCCCTCAAGTTCGTTGGATTTTCCATCTTTTCTAAAATCTTATGAAGTACTTGAAGAGCTTCCTCGGTAGATTATTTCTGGTTTCTATAACTGTGAAAAACTTCATTAGCTGCCATTTCTTGCTGGACCTTACTCTGGTTTGATATTCCAAGTTTAAAAGGGGATTGCATTTTAGTTTCAAAGGATAATTTGCCATGATGTAGTTATATCTCTCAGTGCCAATGCAACACGGTCACTACCTCATTTTATTAATGTATACTGGGTAAAACTTGAATTGGTTAGGATACTAAACATTGGTTTCTGAGCCTACAATGGTTGACTTCCAACATTCAGGGGGGAATAATATTACCTTTTAGTTTTTCAGCATCATGTTTAAGTAATCCGATTGAATATGTTGTTTCTTTGCCAAATCTGTGCTAGTTAATTGAACTGGTATACTTGAGCAAATTAATTAGCTGAATTCTAGTTCTTGATGGAACATTTTTGTTATCTTATACTGTTGACTAGGGTACAATTCAAAAGTCTGATCAATGATTTTAGGTTCTACGATTTGCTTATGAGGTGTTTTTGTTGCTTGGTTTATGGGGACAGATCATTTGGGTACTTGAAAAGCATTAAAAGCACTCATCACAATCTGATGTATGCTTTCAGATGAGTTATAACATTCTTTTCTGTACCGGATGGTAAGTTGGTCAGTGTGGCTTTCTAAATGTTCTTGTTTCCTGCGTTACTGTAATTGCAATTATGGTCTAAAAATATTTCATCTTTCATGCAAAAACTAGTTGATCCACTTAGAGTCAATTTAAATGATGGAAGACGAGTTAGCCACCTTTTTGCACATAAGCCCAATAGTTAGAACTTAGAAGTCCTCTTTGGTTGTTGGATGGGCAATTGGTCTCTTTATATGGTCTTGGGCAATTCCTCACCTCATGAGGTAGCTTTTGGGTTTGAGTTAGTCCCAAGGTCCATTTCTTAATTGTTATCAAAATCTCTTTACTAGGATTGAATTTTGTTTGAATGCTCTATTTTTGAGTTTCACCAAGGAAACATTGTGTGGTATAATATCTATGCACTACAAATGAAAAAGAAATTAGCATTGTGGACATTATTTTTTGGTTCCTTTTTTAACTTTCCATTTCTTGATCTCATAAAGGTCTGATATTAGGAATGCTTTGGCTTATATTCATTTGCAAACAACTAGCAATAAATTCAATATTGGAGTTGTGAGAATGCACGGGAGAAAAATATTATTGATGTATTATTTACAATGCTACAATGAGCCCTATATATACACACATAACATATCCTACTCCTAATACATATAGGATTAGGGTGATTCACTCCTATTTACACTATTATTCTAACACTTCCCCTCAAGCTGGTGCATAGAAATCATATGTACAGAGCTTGTTACATATGTAGTTAATACGAGGATCAGTGAGGGACTTGGTGATAATATCTGCAAGCTGATCATTCGACTTCACAAACTTTGTAGCAATATCTCCCGAGAGTATCTTTTCTCTAACAAAGTGACAGTCAATCTCAATATGTTTAGTTCTCTCATGGAACACTGGATTTGATGCAATATGAAGAGCAACTTGATTATCACATACAAGTCTCATCTGACTAATCTCATCAAATTTCAACTCCTTGAGCAACTGTTTGATCCAAATTAACTCACGTGTTACCATAGCCATCGCTCGATATTCTGCTTCTGCACTAGACCGAGCAACTACATTCTGTTTCTTGCTCTTCCAGGACACCAAATTTTCTCCTACTAAGACACAATATTCGGACGTAAAACGTCTATCAGACGGTGATCCTGCCCAATCAGCATCTGAGTATCCAACGATTTGCTCATGGATGCGATCCTTAAACAATAAATCATTGCCTGGAGCTGATTTTATGTACCGAAGAATGCGAATAACTGCATCCCAATGACTATCACACGGAGAACCCATAAACTGACTCATAACATCACAGAAAAGGAAATGTCAGGGCTTGTCACTGTAAGATAATTTAATTTACCAACCAACCGTCTATATCTTGCAGGATCGCTAAGCGACTCCCCTGTCCTGGCAGAAGTTTAGAATTCGGATCCATCGGAGTGTCAACAGATCTATTCCTCAAGAATATGTAAGGCATACTTTCGTTGTGTGACCACAATACCTAAGCTAGACTGAGCGACCTCAATACCCAAAAAATATTTTAGTTTGCCCAGTCCTTAGTCTGAAAATGTTGAAAGAGAAGTTGTTTCAATTTAGCAATACCATCCTGGTCATTGCCGGTAATAACAATGTCGTCAACATAGACCACCAGATAAATACAGAGACTCGAAGCAGAATGCCGATAGAACACAGAGTGATCAGCTTCACTCCGAATCATGCCAAATTCCTGGATAACTGTGCTGAACTTGCCAAACCAGGCTCGAGGAGACTGCTTTAGACCATAAAGTGACCGGCGCAAGCGACATACAAGACCACGAGACTCCCCTGAGCAACAAATCCAAGTGGTTGCTCCATATAAATTTCATTCGCAAGGTTACCGTGTAAAAAAACATTCTTAATGTCCAGCTGATAGAGGGGCCAATGGTGAACAACAGCCATGGAGAGAAAAAGGCGGACTGAAGCTATCTTAGCCACGGGAGAGAAGGTATCACTGTAATCGAGCCCAAATATCTGAGTATATCCTTGGCAACAAGACGAGCCTTAAGACGATCAACCTTACCATCCGGACCAACTTTGACTGCATACACCTAATGACTACCAACAGTAGATTTACCTGAAGGAAGAAGGACAAGCTCCCAAGTACTACTCGTGTGTAAAGCAGACATCTCGTCAATCATAGCTTGTCGCCATCCTGGATGAGACAATGCATCACCTGTAGACTTAGGATTGGAAACAGAGGACAAAGAAGATAGAAAAGCATAATAAGGTGATGACAAGCAATGATAACTCAGATCGACATAATGGGGATTAGGATTAAGGGTGGTCCGTTTACCTTTTTGAAGTGCAATCCGTGTACTAGGAAGAGACAAGTCCGCAGTAGGAGCAGGGTCAGGTGCAGGACGTGAATCAGCTGGGCCTGCTGCTGGGTGCGGACGATGATGATATGTCAAAAGCAGTGTTCCCGTGACAGGGAGTCTAGGAGGAGCCATACTAGACTCCTCAACCGAGGGAATGGGTAAGACTTCAGTAGTGGAAGGTATAGGAGAATCTATAGTAGGCTCTGTAAAGGTCGGTATAGGTAAGATCGCAGATATATCAGGGAGGTCAAAATGGTCAGAAGGGGTAAAACAAGGTTTAGACTCAAAAAATATAACGTCAGAGGACATAAAGTACCTACGAAGATCAGGTGAGTAACAACGATATCCGTTCTGAACACGAGAATAACCAAGGAAGACATACTTGAGAGCACGAGGAGCTAACTTATCTTTCCCAGAGGCTAAGTTATGAATGAAAGAAGTGCTCCCAAAAACACGAGGGGGAACAGAGTATAAGGGTGATAGGGAAAACAATATGGCATACGGTATTTGATTCTGTATGGGAGAGGAAGACATATGATTAACTAAATAACAAGCTGTGAGAACTGCATCGCCCCAAAAACGCAGCGGAGCATGAGACTCAATGAGAAGTGTGCGAATGCTCTCAATGATGTGCCTAATCTTTCTCTCGGCAACCCCATTTTGCTGAGGGGTATAAGGACAAGAGGTCTGATGAATAATTCCTTGAGAAGTCATAAACTGCTGAAATGAAGAGGATAAATATTCTAAGGCATTATCACTGCGAAAAGTACGAATAGAAACACCGAATTGATTTTTATTTTTAGCACAAAAATTCTGAAAAATAGAAAACAACTCAGAACGATCTTTCATTAAGAAAATCCAAGTACATCTTGAGTGATCATCAATGAAACTAACAAAATAACGAAACCCCAAGGTTGAACTGACCCTACATGGACCCCATATGTCAGAATGAACTAAAGAAAAAACAGACTCTGCATGACTCTCAATACTACGAGGAAAGGAGGCTCGGGTATGTTTCCCGAGCTGACATGACTCACACTCTAATGTGGATAAACTAGACAAACTAGGTATCATCTTCTGAAGCTTGGATAAGCTTGAATGTCCTAAACGTCTGTGAATTAGGTCCGGAGGATCTGTAACTAGACATGCCTTGGGGGATTTTAGCGAGTTAAGGTAGTAAAGGCCTTCTGCTTCAAGTCCTGTTCCAATCGTCTGCCCCGTACTGTGGTCCTGCATAATAAAGGAATCATCAATAAAATATGTACCACAATGGAGGGCACGAATCAATCGACTAACAGATGCAAGATTAAAAGGACAGCCAGGGACATAGAGAACAGAATCTAGAGTGACAGAGGGTAGGGGAGTCGCTTGTCCAACTTCTTTTGCTTTGGTTTGAGACCCATTGGCTAGGAATGGACTGTGAATACGCAATATTTGACAAAAGTGATTTATTACCAGAGATACGATTAGAAGCGGCTGAGTCCACAACCCATTGTCCAAGAGTACTAGATTGGGAAACACAAGCAAAAGAATTACTAGCAACAGAAGTATCAGTCTGAGCAACAGAAGTTACTTGTGGAGATGTCTGCTTGCTCGATACTAAAGGAACTCATTATACTCCCCTTCAGATAAAGAAAACTTTGGTTACCTGTAATCTCTGTCTGAGCAACATAAGCATTTTTGGGTTGGCGGCCATGTAAAGAATAACACATGTCACGAGTGTACCCAAGTTTATGACAATAAGAGCACTTGGGTCTAGATCTTCCAAAACGACCTCCTTCGCTTCTACTCTCCATAGTAGGAGATGCCCGATTGTCCACTGACGGGATACGAGGACAGATGAGTCAAGTGTCTGTGATGAGCTCACTAGGTGACTTGGTGCTGCAGCAAGGCGAAGTAATCGAGAGAATAGTTCATCAACTGTGGGGACAGCCGGACTAGCCGAAATCTGGTCACGTACTGAATCATGGTCATCAGGGAGTCCAGCTAGTGTAAGAACTAGAAACATCTTCTGTCGTTGCTCTTGTTGCTTTTCAATACTAGCAGAAACTGGCATCAGCGTCTCAAATTCTTCCATGACTGCCTGTACTTGTCCCAAGTAAGTAGACATATCCAATTCCTGTTTCTTCAAGCTTGTCATTCGTGATATTACATTATAAAAATGAGATATGTCATTAGTGTATAAAATTACGAGCCTTTTCCCTAACTAAATAACATGTCTGGAATGAACGGAACAAGGGCATCAACTTGGAATCAATAGATCGCCACAAGATACTACATAACTGAGCATCGACCTTTTCCGACTGTGTTTTGGCCTTTTCATCACCTTCGATAGCCCTTTTTGTTAAATGATCGTGAACTCCTTGACCTTTACACCACAACTCGACAGACGAAGCCCAAGCTAGGTAGTTTGAACCTCCCATTAAAGGTTCTGAGGTAATTATAACACCGGAACTGCCAGAACCCGGGTTTCTAGACCTGAAAGCATCGAGTCCCAAAGACATCGTTGGATTATCACCAAATAATCAGAAAGAATCAACTGAAAATTCGCTGAAACAGATGAAGGGAACACTGTAGCTGCCAGAAAATTACTATAGCTACCGGAGAAAATTCAAGGTTGTCGGAATTGGAAAATAAAATTATGGGTAGGCTCGGAATTTGAGGGCGATCCAACTGCCCTAAAAACTTTTTTTGAAATTCTGGCCGGAAGGTGGCTCACGCGCCGGCGCGTGGGACAGACGCGCCGGTGGCGGCAGAACTCCGGCAGGCGCGTGGGGGTCTCTTTTCCGGTAATTTTTTCTTGGGTTGGTTGGATTTCTCTTCCGAACCTTGTGGTGGTCTCGGATTTTGCACAATACTAATAATTAGTGACTTTGACGCGATTAGTAACTTAGTTATTCCTTCCCGGATGTCGTTGGAATGACGCACAACGATGAATTTCTCACGGTTGCTCTGATACCATGTGACACCATGTGAGAATGCACGGGAGAAAAATATTATTGATGTATTATTTACAATGCTACAACGAGCCCTATATATACACACATAACATATCCTACTCCCAATACATATATGATTAGGGTGATTCACTCCTATTGACACTATTATTCTAACAAGAGTTATATTCTTAAATAACTAATAACAATGAAAAATTTACCTAATTATTCTTCTACTTTTTTGTCGTTTTTATTTATTGTATGAAATTTTTATCTACTATTTGAAACAATAATGCAGAGACATTCTCTTCGAAATATTACCTTACATAAGGGCAAGAACTCAATATATACCATTGTTCAACTAAAACCAATCAGATTATTTGGGAATACTAAATCAAAAGTCACCAGAGCATTTTTTTTTGGCAACTTTACCTCAATAAGTTTTAAAAGAAAGTACTTTTGTTACATTTCTTAGAAAAAAGTGTTAAAAAGAAAATACTTGGAAATCTGTTGTCTCTGCTTGTTAAATTACTAGACGTTCAAGTTGTAAACAATGTGAAGGCTTATTTAATAAAAGGATGTCATTTGAATGATCTGTAGAAATGGATATGAAACATAGCTTTACATTTTGCGACTGCTTTGCTACAATGAAAGCAAGAAAAAAATATTGAAGCATTAAGGATTAAACTATTAAGTCTGTGTTAGTGAATGTCTTGTAGGCAGTTGGCTAAGCTTGGCAATATGACTGCCATGTATGGCCAATCGTTGTAATGTAATGATCCTATGGATCTTATGACTGATGTTACATAGTATTTACAACAACAAACCCGGTTTGATCCCAACAGACCCCGTCTGGGGAGGGTAGTATGTACGCAGACCTTACCCCTACCTAAATATAGATAGAGAAGCTATTTCCAATAGACCCTAGGCTCAGGAAGGGCAAGAAGAAGAGGAGGAAAGCAAGGAAGAATGGAAGATGGAAGAGAAAAGAAAATGGAGATATAAAGGTTTAATAGTACCAAATAATAGCAACAGGGAATGCAATACCTAAGACGAACAAAACCACATAACGTAATAAAAATCTAAGAATATGAAGGGACATGCATGCTACTAATACTATTGGTGAACAACTATAAACTACCTACTAACCTTCTACCTTAATCCTCGACATCCACATCCTCCTATCAACGGTCATGTTCTCAATGAGCTGAAGCAGCGCCATGTCCTGCCTAATCACCTCTCTCCAATACTTCTTAGGCCTACCTCGACCCCTTGTCAAACTTTCCGTGGCCAACCTCTCACACCTCCTAACAGGAGCATCAATGCTCTTTCTCTTAATATGTCCGAACCATCTCAGCCTCGACTCCCGCATCTTGTCCTCCACGGAAGTTACTCCCACTCTATCCTGGGTAGCTTCATTCTTAATCCTATCTCTCCTTGTAAACCCATACATCCATCTCAACATTCTCATCTCTGCTACTCTCATCTTTTGCACGTGGGAGTTCTTGACTGGCCAACACTTAGCCCCATACAACATAGCCGGACGAACTACCATTTGATAAAAGTTACCCTTAAGTCTTAGCGGCACACTCCTATCATACAAAACACTGGAAGCGAGCTTCCACTTCATCCATTCCGCTCCGATGCGATGTGTGATATCTTCGTCAATCTCCCCGTTAGCCTGGATAATAAATCTGAGATACTTAAAACTCGCTTTCTTGGAGATAACTTGATCATCAAGCTTAACCTCTACGTCTGCATCATGAGTCCCGTCACTGAATTTGCACTCCAAGTATTTTGTCTTGGTTCTACTCAGTTTGAAACATTTAGACTGCAGGTCTGTCTCCGAACCCCCAACCTCGCCTTAACTCCACTACATGTCTCGTCAATCAACACTATATCATCAGCAAATAGCATGAACCAAGGCACCTTCCCTTGGATGTGACGTGACAGTACATCCATCGCCAAGGCAAATAAAAATGGGCTCAGAGCCGATCCATGGTGACACCCCATCTCCAAAAGGAAATGCTCCGAGTCACCACCCACAGTCCTCACCCGAGTCTTAGCATCATCGTACATGTCCTTAATCACCCTAATGCACGCCATCGGAATGCCACTAACCTGCAAACACCTCCACAGGACCTACCCCGGAACTTTATGTACACTATATGCAAATCCTTTTTCCTCTCCCTGTACTGCTCCACTAATCTCTTTAACAAATGAATTTCTTCCGTAGTCGAACGCCCCGGCATGAATCCAAACTGATTCTCGGAAATAGACACGCATCTCCTCGCCTTGACCTCTACCGCCCTCCTAAACCTTCATAGTATGACACAATAACTTGATACCCTATAATTGTTGCAATTTTGGATATCACCCTTGTTCTTGTAAAGCGGAATCATTGTACTCTACCTCCATTCTCCAGGCATCTACTTTGTCTTAAAAATAACATTAAACAGCCCAGTGAGCCACTCCAAACCTGCCCGCCCGCGCTCTGCCAGAATTCCACCGGGATTTCGTCTAGCCACGTCGTTGTGCCCCTGCACATCTTATGCATCGCCCCTTCCATCTCCTCTACCGTAATCTGACTACAGTACCCAAAGTCCCGACGGCTCTCGGAGTGCTGCAACTCACCCAGCACAACCTTCTGTTCAAATAGAAACATACCTTCTTCATTTAGATGGGTGTTAGAAACAGTTTACAACTCTATGAAACTGCAATATTGATGTCAAGATGATGCCAGTAGTACAGAGCTTTTAGCATCCAGACTTGTCAAACCTGTTGGACAAACCAGTAGGAATTGAAGCCGGGTTTACAGAGAGGTTCACCTTGCTGTGGTGTAAAATTACAATATTCGGTATATAGTATTTCAATTATACCATTTAAAATAGCATTCATTGGATTTCATAGCATCAGGTAACTGACTAGAAAAGGCCATTGATGGTCCATGCATTACATTTTGCTTCTACAATTTTTTTTCTCCTCAGCGTGTCTTGTGTTTTCATTTGATTCCTTTCAGGTCCTTTCTGCAAGTTCCATTGTTCTTCTGTCAGCCGTGTTTGTTATGTTCATCCACCCGGTCATTGTTTCACCAGCATATGCTAGTTTCCAAGCTGCAGCTAAGACTGGAGGGCCGGTAGCAGCAGCAGTAGGGAGTCGACTTGTTCGTAATGAACTACTAAGCAGTGCATGGACTGGTTTTTTCGCTGGTTGCCTACACACGCTATCGGGTCCTGACCATCTTGCTGCTTTGGCTCCTTTGTCAATAGGCCGCACAAGGATGGAGAGTGCAGCAGTGGGAGCCCTCTGGGGCTGTGGTCACGATGCTGGGCAATTGATTTTTGGCTTGTTGTTTCTGCTCTTAAAGGACAGACTCCACATTGAAGTTATTCGTACATGGGGTACAAGAGTAGTAGGCTTAACCCTTCTTGTTATTGGAGCAATGGGAATTAGGGAAGCATCTGAAGCCCATACCCTGTATGTTGCCCTTGAAAATTGCGAGTCTGACGTTAGTGTATATAAAGGCATTGATGCTCCAGTTATTGGGAAGAAAAAGAAAGTAGGCTTTGCAACTTTTGCAACCGGCATTGTTCATGGGTTACAACCTGATGCACTGATGATAATCCTGCCCGCACTTGCTTTGCCATCTCGTTTGGCTGGTGCTGCTTTCTTGGGTATGTTCTTGGTTGGAACTGTTATGGCAATGGGAAGTTATACTGCTTTTATTGGCTCATGTAGTCAGGCATTGAAGGATAGGATTCCTAGAATTACTGAGAAGCTCACTTGGGCTTCTTCCCTTGTTGCTATTGGTTTAGGCCTTTCCATTATCATTAGCCAATTTTTTGGTTTTAGCCTGTATTAATTCTAATCCGGCGTTTCATTTGTTTATCTTCAATACTAGGTGATGTATTTTTTATGAGGATATATCTTTTTGAGTGAAGGTTCATATTCATTAATGAGATCTTCAAGTTGTCCTTTTCTTCTATCTTCATCCTATGTGCAGAGTAGTAGCAGTTTTTTCTATAAAATGGACTTGGTGGCATTCACTATAGTAGTAGCGGCTTGATGATTTTCGAAAAACCAGCCTAAATGGCAAGTAGCCAGGTTGAGCCTTAACCTGCAAAATTTTCAACCCGCCTCACCAACAACAACAACCCAGTATAATCTCACTTAGTGGGGTTTGGGGAGGGTAGTATGTACGCAGACCTTACCCCTACCCTTTGGGTATGTACTCAGACCTTACCCCTACCCTTGGGTAGTGAGGCTGTTTCCAAATAGACCCCCGGCATCCTTCCCTCCAAGAACTTCCCACCTTGCTCTTGGGGAGACTCGAACTCACGACCTCTCGATTGGAAGTGGGGATTGCTTACCATCAGAGCAACCCCTCTTGTGAGTAAACAAATGACTCAATAATCTGTACTGATAAAGCAAAACACTCTCAAACGCTGGATTTTTACAGACTCCTTCTGGATATGTATCTGTTTTCTTTAAAATCGAAGATAAGATTGCTTTTTCACTTCTGGTTATTCTTTGGGAAACACAATTTTCGAATTTGTCATCTTAGGACAACAAATACCAAAAAATTTATTGATTTTTTTTTAGAAGTCATAATCAAGTTATTAGAGGTAAATACACACACAAAAGAAAAGGAAAAAACTAGTTGTGTCCGACATGACATAACTCATTTTCCGAATAATATTCTTACAACTAGCACTTACACATTATTACTAATCTTGAGCACTCAAAAGTTCACACTACTGATTTTCTAATATTAATTTTAATCTTGCTTAATATAATTTTTTTCTTAAAAATATTTTCCAACACCAACCAAACATCAGAAAATATTTGTCGTATTAATATTAAAAAACTTAACTCACCCACCAGACAAAAACATTTCCCAAAAATGGCGATTTTCCTTAAAAGATTTTCTCATGGATTGCACTTGCAAGACGAACATGATAAACTTTTAGCCACTGCAGCGTGGAGCGAATCGAGTTCACTTATCCGTTATTTTTCTCATTTCTATTCGCGATTGATTCAACAGGAATTATTAAAGAGAGCTAAACTTAAACTAGGCGGCTAAAAGACCAAAAATACTTCAATCTAACATGTTGGAACTTCATATATTAGCGTGAATTCTTGGAAACAGCAGATAAATGAAGTGGACAAGACAAAATCCGCAGGCTATTTGTAAACAATTAGAGAATAAGCATTAAAATCCCCTGTGATTTGCCAAAAGAGTATGTACATTCCAACTAAGCAAAAAAAGAAGAAAAAAATGGCAGCAAATGAACCCGTTAGAATCATATCCAACTTAGGCACACAGAACCAATCGAGGTAGAAATGGCATACATGATTAGGCCTTAGGCCATAAACAGTTGTTAATCAAAAGTCTCAGTTCATTTCTACAGAATCAAGCCATCACTAAAGAAGCTGCTACACCGAAGAACCAGGGGAATGCATGACCAAACGCACTATCCAGAAAACCAAATGCACTATCCCGATAAGCATTATTGCAGAAGCCTCTTGTTTTGCGTCTATATCACTATTACTGCTTTTTGTTGATGTCATACAGCACACAAGCATCAGCCGCAGTTTTCATCTGAAACCAGAAAAGCATCATATCGATAACAGCATTTAGCACTAGGCAAAACGAACTCGGCAAACAAGATATATTACATATGCACAATTTTCTGTAGACTGTCAAAGTCTAGCATAGGTAACAGTTGTCTACCTGGATAACATTAACAAATTGTTTAATTGCCCATCCAAATAGAAGAAGAGCAAGTAAGACTAGATAAATCCAACTTGTCGTTGCAGCATTTACAAGAACCTAAATATGAAATGCAGAAATGGTGAATCAGCTTCTTAAACACAAGGCAACAGAAATAGAAAGATATAAAAGATCATAATAGCCGTGGTCTTACATCAATAAGACCTTCAGTTTGGTTCCTTGCAAGAAGGAACAAGGTAATATAAAGAACCTGGTCAATAAAAACCAAAGTTAGATGGCAACTTCTGTCCAGAAGAAGAAGCTCTAAGCTTTTCAGGATTGATAGAGATAGTTACCTCACACGATACGCAACAATAGCCCATAAACATCCTATTTCCATAATAAAGCTTGAATAGCCAGCTACTGCTGTCTTTTACATCTTTATGACTTGTTTTTCCTACTAAGAAGGTACTGCAATATTATTTGAAGAAAATTATTCATCTGAGAACGTCCTTATTGACGAGAAGTCTAAAACACAAGATAGGAGAAAAGATAATGCAGAATCAATCCATGCTTAAAGGATATCTATTAAGTGGAGAGTTAATTACCTATACATTTGCAACCAATGGCTGGAAATATCTAGAGCAAGCAATGACAAGAAAACTAGACCAGGCCTGGAAGTATGAGGACACATGAGAAATAAATCTCAAATATGCCAGAGCTTTTAACAACCCAAAGCTTACGTAAATAGGAGTTAATGAAACTACCTATAAACTTGCGAAAGAATCACCAGCAGACAGGCAGTGCTAACCCTGGAAAATCATACCGGCCCACATAAACAAGAACGTAGAATTGAGATATTTAATATGAAAGCAAGGGAAAATATATTAAATACAACTGCAAAAGGTTTTGAGGAATGAGGGGATAGAGAATTGAGGGTTAGAAATGTGGCACTACCTATCTGTCACCATGTCCAAAACAGCCCCAAATGTTGAAGCTGAATCCAGAGAGGAAAATTGACAATCAAAATACTTTTTCACTTGCCTAAACAAATTGACAATCAAAAATATATGGCGGGTCTTGCAAATGAAACCCAAATACTGTCCATCAAAGCCAAACAACTAGGAGGAAAAAACTCACAGATGCTACACAAGTACACATTATTATCCGCTGTAATTTTTTTCTTTTTATAAAGTAATAAAATAAAGGGTATCCCTGTCCATTAAGCTCCCTCTATGTGTGGGGTCCAAGAAAGGACGGACCACATTGGGTCTTATGCACACAGTCTTACTTGCATTTCTGCAAGAGTTGTTTCCTCAACTTGAACCCATGACCTCATGGTTATTTGGCGGCAACTTTCTATGAAGTTATTAACCAGTATCAAATTTTAGGGCACACATCACTAGTAACCAATAACTTGAAATCCATAAAAGATTTTGTGCGGAAATGAAGTAACAAATTTACCTTTCAAATTAAGCAAATACAACAACAACAACAACCCAGCTAAGTTGCTCGGACCCGACACTTTCGGTACCGTACCCGTGTCGACACGACACTGACACGGGTAAGGGTGTGGGATCTGCGTCGGATCCGGTCAAAATAGATCGGGTGTGTTGACCAAAAATTTGAAAAAATTGATTTTCCTAAGTAAAGATTTGAAGAGATGGGAAACGAAATACGTTCAATTTTGCTGCTATGTAGTAATTTATACTAGTTCTTTTGTCTCCTTTGAAGCTTTTTGTTTTCAATCTTTGAGTTTCCATGCTGCAAGTTTCTGAAATCAAGATCTGTGTTTTTTTAGGGCAGAGAAGTTGTTGATGGGTGGTTGACTACTGGACTGAGGGATATTGGGAAGGGCTCGAATGGGTGTGTCGTACTGGAAAAAACCAGAGACATGGAGAAGGTTTTGTCGTACTGGAGCACGCTTGCTGTTTTTTCCTAGGCCAGTGTTTCAAGCAGTGTCAGTGAGCAGATTTTTTAATCTGCGTCTCACATGGGGAAGGAAATGGGCAAAGGCATGCGTCTGGGACTGTCTGATTTTTAAATAAATCGCATCATTTTTCAAGAAAGAGGGCACACGAAGGAGATGCAATGGTCGAACGATATTGGAAACAAAAAATCATGTGTATATCGCATGAAAAGCTGGACCAATGCAATTTTTAATTGAAAGCATGTTTTACTTAATGCACGCCTGGTATTTGAGTTAAATGGACATGGGACAAAGATATAAGTGCACATGGGATCATGCTCCTTTTAAGCTTTTCAATATTAAAATACAAGCATGCTGTTGGAATAAATGATGGACCAACTCACTAAGGCACTTAAAGAGCACTTCCAATCTACGTGAACAGAAAATACACTCAAACATAAATGACCTCACTTTTAGGTGAAAACAGCTGAAACTATACAGTAATCCCACTATTCCAATTTATGTAAATTTATTGGTAAGTATACCATAGAATCATAATTAGAGATATTTTTATTTTTAAATTATTTTTAGCCGGATCCCCGCACCCGTGTCGGTTCTAGGATCCGTATCCCCGAATCTTACAATTTCTATCTCAAAGGATCCGACCTCTAGATCCTCACCCGTGCCGGACACCCGTACCCGTGTCA
Source organism: Nicotiana benthamiana (assembly GCA_034376525.1). Lineage (NCBI taxonomy): Eukaryota > Viridiplantae > Streptophyta > Magnoliopsida > Solanales > Solanaceae > Nicotiana > Nicotiana benthamiana. Next base: position 114,163,798 of record CM067324.1, read on the forward strand.
GAGCAACTTAGCAACCCAGTGTAAATAATCTCACTTAGTGGGATCTGGAGAAGGGGAGGGTAGTGTATACGCAGACCTTACCCCTACCCTTGGGTAGAGTGGCTGTTTCCAAATAGACCCCCGGCATCCTTCCCTCCAAGAACTTTACACCTTGCTCTTGGGGAGACTCGAACTCACAATCTCTCGGTTGGAAGTGGGGGTTGCTTACCATCAGAGCAACCCCTCTTGTCTCAAATTAAGCAAATAATTACCTTTAAAAAAAGGGGGGGGGGGGGGGGCTTATTTGTACATTGTTTAGATTGTGCAACGTGAGGGGCAGGACTGGAATAGATAGAAGATCATTAACGCATATTTAAATAGAAACTTTGATCTCAAAGTAGCACAAGACAGAGAAGGCAACAGCTGGAATGTCAATTATATTCAAAAAGAAAGCTCAGTGATTGAGAGGTCCATGAAATGGCTGAATGCTTTATACGCTCTCTGATTTTAAAAGTGTAAACAGTAGCGAGGACAAGATTTTTTTTTGGAAAGGGCAAGTGGATGGTATCTTCACTCTATAAGCATGCTACAATATGTCTATGAATGAGGTGAACCAGTCAGCAAACAATCCTTGGAAACAGATCTGGAATACTAAAGCTCCAGGGAAAGTTATGTGATGGTTAGCTGTTAAGGAAAGCCTGTCTGACTCAGGAAAATCAACAAAGGAGAGGCATACAACTTGTAAATAGATGTTATTTGTGTGAGGAATATTTTGAAGACATCAATCACCACTGCAACCGAGAGGGGCTTGGTCTGATGGTAACCAACCCTCACTTACAACCGAGAGGTTGTGAGTTCGAGTCTCCCCGGGAGCAAATTCTGGGGATTTATGCCGGGGGTCTATTTGGAAACAGCCTCTCTACCCCAGGGTAGGGGTAAGGCTGCGTACACACTACCCTCCCCAGACACCACTGAGTGGTATTGTACTGGGTCGTACTAAAAAAAAAAAAAAATCACCACTGCATACATTGCCCTATCACTTCATAAACCATAGGTACGGCAGATGTTACTGAATATGATGAGAATGAAATGGGCTATGCCTTTATTGTTTGTCGATTAGGACTCTATATCTGTTGATGCTGCGTTCAAATGTATTGACAATTCAATCTACTGCTGCTTCTTCCTTGCTATTCCTTCTCCACCGACCCTTCCACTTTCTTTTTTCGTAAAAGCAATTTATTCATCGCAAGAGTCTAAAAGCGCCCCAGGGCTTTGGTCTAGTGGTACAAAAGCCAGATAATTAAGTGGAGAAGGATTGAGGACAGACTCATTAGCTACCAAGTTTCGAACTTTGCACCACTTGGCCCCAAGGGATTTCTAGGCTATCCTAAAAAAACAAGGGCCTAAAATCATAAGGAACACCGTAGAGGAACTCTTAATACAACCTGAAATGGTTCGACCCTATTTTGGAAAGGGAAGCAGTTCATTTACGAAAGAATTACAAGAAAATACACATGAGTTCACACCGTAACAAAAAATACCCATGTTTTTAAGTTTTACCCCACCTAGCCCACATTGTACGTATTTTGAAAGCACTTGCAAATTCAGAATATGTATTTTTACAACCACTGCTTCTAAAAGCTATGGAGTTAATTCTTTGTTCTCACAACTATTGTTTTTACTCTCTCTTCTTCTCATATCTTTTACATATGCTTCAAAGGGCCGTGTATTTTCTGCTTCTCCTCTTGTCTCACCTGCTTGCAATGAAAGAAAATTGAAGAGTAGAAGTCCACCATTGAAGACCATTCAAAGCTTTGCTTTTGAAAATGTGATTTTTTAAATTTGTTAGTTGCTCGGATTGTGTATTGTTCTAATTGATTGAAAATATCAAAAGAAATTTAAAATTTAAATTTGAAGTGATTTGGAGTAGATTTATGTTAAATTTAAGAAAAAACAGAAGGAAGAAGACGAAGTCAGTTTTTTGTATAATTATGTATAATCTTGTATAATATTGTATATGAGTGTAAAAACATACATTATACACTATTATACACTTTTATACACATTTATACCAGCGTCTGTAGACGAACTTCTTTCACAATTTTCAGTTGCAATTCTTGTTCAAAATCAATTCAAATCTCCATTAAATAACTTCAAATTTTATATACAACCTCCTTATACTATTTCTAACAAGTCTAAGTAACATCCACTCCAAATTTCGTACGAAATCAAATTCGAAATTTAAACCCACATATTTAATCTTGTTAAAAATCTAATTTTCACCATCCAAATGAATTTGTTTGACTGATTTAAAAATTAGTATAAAAGCTTGAGGAATCTTTTTTAAAAACTATATAGTAATTTTGAGAACCTATTGGAGTTAGATGTTAGACAAAAGGGGTTGCTCTGATGGTAAACAACCCCCACTTCTAACCGAGAGGTTGTGAGTTCGAGTCTCCCTAAGAGCATGGTGGGAAGTTCTTGGAGGGAAGGATGTCGGGGGTCTATTTGAAAACAGCCTCTCTACCCCAGGGTAGGGGTAAGGTCTGCGTACACACTACCCTCCCCAGACCCTACTAAGTGAGATTATACTGGGTTGTTGTTGTTGTTGAAATGAGCTATGCCAAAATTAAGAGATAGAAGTACTTCTTTGCTGGAGCCGGAAAGGGCTGCTTAAACAGTTAGAGAAAAACCTGGAACACCATACCAGCTGGTATTTCGAGGTATATATGGAAAGAAACAAGAGACATTTTGAAGATAAGAGGAGCTCAGCCCGGAGAACTACTGCATCCTTGTGATTTCTTTTTGGTGTAAACTGGAATTAGTTCAAGGTTCTGAAACACTTACAATTTACAGAAACTAGATAGTCAGGGTTGATTCGTTAAGTTTTTCTGTTTGGATGTACAGCACCTTCTTAGTGCTGTTTTCCTGACATCAATAATACTTGCCTATTCAAAAGACAGATTCATGTATATCCTAAACCAGTGATATATTGCCTCAACCAGATCCATTCTGGACACCTTAATTTTATTACTTAATCTAAGGCATATTTCTTTTTTTGCCTATGTGAGCTTTGAAAAGCATAGCCAATTCAATGTAATATATACTGGTGGAATAGGAATAGATATAAATACATGTTTGCTTGGCTTTTCCCCAAAAAAGATCTCACATATGATAGTCTATTCAAATCAAATAGTTGTCATTATTCTCTTAACACATTGTTGCTGCCACCTTGTTCTGGCAAGTTCTTCACAATGTTGTTGTTCTTTCTCAAATAGCCAAGATAAAAATCTTAGTGTGCAGTCCTTAGGCCATTAAGACATGTGGCTGAGTGTGGCCCACATTCAAGACCCTTAAAAAATATTGTTTTCTAATGTGTTATATGTAATGTTAAATACTACCCCCAAGAAGATATACATATTATATATATATATATACAACAACAACAACAACTACTACCCAGTATAGTCCCACAAAGTGGGGTCTGGGGAGGGTAATATGTAGACATGCCTTACCCCTACCCGAAAGGGCAGAGAGGCTGATTCCAATCGACCCTCGGCTCAGTGAAGGAAGTATATATATATATATATGTATTTCATACTTACCATTTCAGTAAGTAAAGTCTTAAAGTTCTATAAAATTGTAGGGTTATTACACATAAGCATCTATTTGACATTTCTAGGGGATCCCGAGGGACTTTTGGTGGTTATTTAGAACCACAAATCCCGCCACAATTCTGATGGCTGCTCTTAAGCACAATGAGCTTAGTTTGGAACCAAGACTTGCAAACTCACTCATATGCTATGCTATTGTTTTTTATTCTATTGATCAATGTTTTAAAAGGCGAGGCGTTTTACCTCTAACGAGGCGGGGCGTAAGTCCCACGGATCTTTAAATTTTACAAATTTCAAGAATTTTAAGATAGTATAAAATAAAAAATAATTATAAAAATTATAGTAACAAATAATCTATTTAAAAATATTTATAAATTATAATTCAACTATGAATAATACGAAAAGTATGACATATATCATAATATGCAAATTATCTGTAACGTCGTTACAGCTCAAACATTAAAAGTAATGTATTTGATACGAAATCTTGTATGTATATTTTAAGGAGTAATGAATCTTGAAAGACTTTTGATATTATAACTTGATATTTTTCTTAAAATACTCCTTTTATTTAATATGCTTTGTATTTGAAATAGAATTTATATAAAAACATAATTCACAATTTAAATGTGATTCAACAAGCATCGTTCATTTTTAAGTTTCAACAAGTCATAAAGTGACACATAATTCACCATACAATACCATGATAACTAATTATCTGTAAATAGTTACTAATACTGAGCTATTAAATTAATAAGTATTGTAGTATCTCATAAACATGAAAAAAAAATATTTAAAAAATTAATTATAAAAAAAATTATGGACTATTATATAGTAAAGAAATGCAAAAGTTAATAAATAAAGACATTTTAAATGAAAGATTTATTTTAGAATAGCTACCATAACAGTCTTAGTGGATAACGTGCAATAATTTTTACTTAAATTATGACATAAAATACTCTAAACTAAATGATTTATAATTAGGAGAAAAGTAATTTTGAATAGCCAACGATTTATTAAGAAAATTTGAGGATTTACAAGGTTAGTTACATACAATTGCATAAAGTTCTATTAAGAGAGCGCAGTAAGCTGGGCGGTGGGCGCGTCCGGGGTGTAAGCCCCAATGCCCGAGATGTAAGTCTCACGGAACTAAGCCTCACACATAAGCCCAGGGGCGTTTTACAAGTGCTCCGCCTGGGAAGAGCCCCGGACGAGTTCCAATTTTGCCTTTTACAACAGAGCTATTGGTTTCACCCTTGAGTTAGATAGATAAGATAAAGTTACTTGCTTGAGAGAACAGAAATATCATTGCTCGTGAAGGACGATAGGATTGGAAGGCATGAATGTTTTGGGAAATGGCAGAAGCCGGTGGAGCAAAGGGAGTTTCAAATGCACCGGGATTACAGAGAAGGAACTGCATCAGAGGCAAATGTAGCTGAAGATGCACTCACATGAGGACTACAGGGTCATGAAGGAAATAATGATGCTTCACTTACTCAGAGCTTTGGCCAATATGAGTTCACCTGGTACAAGTTCATCGGGGAATTTCTCATCTTAGTAGGAGCTTCCCAAATAAATACCTGACGAGATCCCGGTGGAATTCTAGAAATGCATGGGTAGGTCAGGAGTGGAGTGGCTCTCCGGGTTGTTCAATGCGATCTTCAGGACCAAAAGGATGCCGGAGGAGTGGAGGTGGAGTACGGTGGTGCCCTTGTACAAGAACAAAGGCGACATCCAGTGCTGCAACAACTATAGGGGTATCAAATTAATAAGTCACACCATGAAGGTATGGGAACGGGTGATCGAGGCGAGGGTGAGGGAGATGACTTCTACATTTGTGAACCAGTTCGGTTTCATGCCGGGTCGCTCCACTACAAAAGCGATCTACCTTGTCAGGAGGCTGGTGGAGCAGTTCAGGGATAAGAAGAAGGACCTGCACATGGTGCTTATCGACTTGGAGAAGGCGTATGACAGGGTCCCAAGGGAGGTGCTTGGAGGCGAAGAGCGTGCCGGAAGCCTACATCAGAGTAATCAAGGACATGTACGATGGAGCAAAGACTAGGGTTAGGATGGTGGGTGTCGACTCAGACCATTTTCCAGTGGTTATGGTGCTCCATCAAGGATCGACGCTTAGCCCTCTCTTGTTTGCCTTGGTGATGGATGCTCTAACCCGACATATTCAAAGGGATGTGCCTTGGAGTATGCTATTTGCTGATGACATAGTCTTGATCTAAGTTGCTCTGACACGGGTACGGGTTACGGGTGGGGATCTAGAGGTCGGATCCTTTGAGATAGAAATTTTAAGATTCGGGGATATGGATCCTAGAACAGACACGGGTGCGGGGATCCGGCTAAAAATAATTTAAAAATAAAAATAAAAATATCTCTAAATTATGATTCTATGGAATACTTACCAATAAATTTACATAAATTGGAATAGTAGGATTACTGTATAGTTTCAGCTGTTTTCACTTAAAAGTGAGGTCATTTATGTTTGAGTGTATTTTCTGTTCACGAAGATGGGAAGCGCTCTTTAAGTGTCTTAGTGACTTGGTCCATCATTTGTTCCAACAGCATGCTTGTATTTTAATATTGAAAAGCTTAAAAGGAGCATGGTCCCATGTGCACTTATATCTTTGTCCCATGTCCATTTAACACAAATACCAGGCATGCATTAAGTAAAGCATGCTTTCAATTAAAAATTGCATTGGTCCAGCTTTTCATGCGATATACACATGATTTTTTGTTTCCAATATCCTTTGACCATTGCATCTCCTACGTGTGCCCTCTTTCTTGAAAAATGATGCGATTTATTTAAAAATCAGACAGTCCCAGACGTATGCCTTTGCCCATTTCCTTCCCCATGTGAGACACAGATTAAAAAATCTGCTCACTGCCACTGCTTGATACACTGGCCTAGGAAAAACAGCAAGCGTGCTCCAGTACGACAAAACATTCTCCATGTCTCTGGTTTTTCCAGTACGACACACCCATTCGAGCCCTTCCCAATATCCCTCAGTCCAGTAGTCAACCACCCATCAACAACTTCTCTGCCCTAAAAAAACACATATCTTGATTTCGACACGGGTACGGCACCGAAAGTGTCGTGTCCGAGCAACTTAGGTCTTGATAGACGAGACGAGTTTTGGTGTTATTGAGAGGTTAGAGGTATGGAGACAGACTCTCGAGTCTAAGGGTTTCAAAATAAGCAGATCTAAGACAGAATACCTGGAGTGCAAGTTTAGCGCCAAGCCGAGCGAAGTAGGCAGGGACGTGATGATTGGATCTCAAGTCATCGCCAAGAGGGACAGTGTCAGATATCTTGGGTCGGTGATTCAGGGGGACGGAGAGATTGACCGGGACGTCACTCATCGTATAGGAGCGGGGTGGTCGAAGTGGAGGCTTGCATCAGGAGTCCCGTGTGACAAGAAAGTTCCACAGAAACTCAAGGGAAAATTTTATAGAGCTGTGGTTAGACCTGCCATGTTGTATGGGGCGGAGTGCTGGCCAGTGAAGAACTCTCATGTTCAGAGAATGAAGGTTGCGGAGATGAGGATGCTCAGGTGGATGTGCGGGCTCACCAGGTTAGATAAGATTCAGAATGAAGTTATTGGAGATAAGGTGGGGGTGGCCCCGGTGGATGAGAAGATGCGAGAAGCGAGGCTGAGGTGGTTCGGACATGTGCGGAGGAGAAGTCCTGATGCCCCAGTGAGGAGTTGTGAGCGGCTGGCGATGGTCGGTGTACGACGAGGCAGAGGGAGGCCTAAGAAGTATTGGGGAGAGGTGATTAGGCATGACATGGATAGAATGCGGGTTTCCGAGGACATGGCCCTTGATAGGAAAGTCTGAAGGTCTAGTATCAGGGTTGCAGGATAGGGGCTCCTAGAGTTTTTCGTACTCCTCACCCGGGGTTGGGTGAGGCTTGGCAGAGCTATCTATAGATGATTAGTGTATTGGATTGTGTCTCCCTTATGGTAGTTATTTATGGTAGTTACTGTCTGATATTATTGCATGCTATTTTATTTATGGTTCTTATGTTTAGATAATTATTTACGTTGTTTCTGCTAGAGATACTAATGCTCTTCTATTTTTATTTTTGTTTTTGTTTTTTCCTTTCCTTCACTGAGCCGAGGGTCGATTGAAAACAGCCTCTCTGCCCTTTCGGGTAGGGGTAAGGCCCGTCTACATATTACCCTCCTCAGACCCCACTTTGTGGGACTATACTGGGTAGTTGTTGTTGTTGTACCAGTCTCTATACAGAGTCTCCGATTGACACTCCTTAATGTTGCTGGAAGTTCATTCTCTCATTATCAGCCAAGGTGATTGCTTGGTATATTGTCGAAGCTCTTCGTCATTCATAGACACACAATCTTCGTTCTTTCTTTACCAAACTTGGTAGGTAGAGTCATTCTTTCATTCTTTATGGTAGATAGAGTAATAAAAGAAAACCTTCCAAATAAAAATATGTCAGAGTTACTCGGGAGTTGGCCTGGTGGCAATCGACTAGAGCCTTGGGATTTGCTCCCGTTCAAGGTCTCAAGTTCGAAACTCACTGGGTGCAAACAATTTTTGAGGGTCATCGAACTGGGTAAAATCTGAATTAACCGTGGTGCACTTGCGGGAAACTCCTTGCCGAGGGCCTGTGCACCCCAGATTAGTCGGGACTCGAAGAGACTCGGACAGCCGGTGCAAATTAAAAAATTAAAAATAAAAATATGTCAGTCAGGTACAGGTTCCTTTTTTTTCTTTTTTGGTTCTTTTTTTGATAAAGTAAGGTAATAGGTCAGTCACACATACGTTTTCTAGTTCCTCAGGCAAAATTCTAGGTTTCATTTCTGTTTGTAGCTCTGAATCCATACTTGTATTTATTCAATCTTCTTCTACTTCTTCTTCTTTTATAAGATAAAACTTTATTATTATTATTATTCTAAGCTAAGTATTCTTCAGAGTTCAGTATATTTAGTCAATTTGTTCAGTATATTCTTCCTTTGGTTTTAATGTTTTATTATTCTTATCCAAAGAGACATGGTATTTCATCAAAACATAAAACTAGGAAAAATTCTCACCTTGATTGAATTTTCTGGCAAACCAACCATCCAAAGCATCACAGACAAAGCTGGAAAACAAAAATTCAATAAAACAACCCCACTTCCATAAAACAGAAAAAGAAAACAAATAAGAAATAAAGCAACTCACCTAACAAAATACAGAAACGAAAATAGCTTCTTGTCTGCAAAGCACACAGCAAACGCAACACAATTCATCAAAATTCTTAAGTACCCTGCATCCAACAGAATATGCAACAACCAATTCAGCACAAACATCTAAATACTCACTAAACATTTGAACAATCACTTAAGTGGCATTTCTTTGTATGAAGCTTCTTTGAATTTCTTTTTAAAAACTCACCTACAATGTTTGGAATATAGAGGTAAACATTTACTGGCTTGGTTCTTGTTTTGTCAGCCATCAGCTAAGAACTATTCTCAAACCGTACCAGTGGCAGATGAAGGATTTCACCGCAGTGGGTTCTACTAAAACAGTAACTTCAAATCAACAAGCAACAATAACCGCATCAAATAACAAGTATCAATATTCAATATATATCAAGAATCCAGTGAAAACCATAAAATGCATTATATGAATACAATATCACCATTATAATTGTCCTCTGCGTGTTCTCAAATTTTGGAAAGGTATAAACATTGAATCAATAGTTACACTAGCAAATATCTCATATTCAACATAACAAACTAAACAAGCATTCAAAAACTCATCACTAAGATTTGCTACACAATTAACTTCTTACATATTTCAGAAGAGAAACCTCTCGCAATCACAGTAGTAACGACTGGTAATATTAAACTTAATTTTTCACAAGCAAATAAACAAGTACCAAGTCTGACAAAAAAAATTATTAGCAAATTAACCATTAGACTAAAATTATGCACTATTACCCAAAGAAAACCTACAGTTAAGCCTCCTTAAAATATGTGATTTGTAATCTTGAAAATAAGACAAATTATCGTGTACAATATGTAAAGGTGACCTGTAAAATTTCTTAGACTCGCAGTGTATATGACAACTCATTTTCAACCTACCGAAGACAGAAACACGAACAAAGTGCGGGGATACAAATCACTATTGGATATAGCAAAATCCCTAAATCGCCATATGTAGGGTTTCGAATTATAGACAAAAACAGCAAATAATAAATAAAGAAAGGAATCTTTGACTAAATGTTAAATCTAGAGATTACAACTTATAGTCAATAATAGAAAGAGAAAAACAAAATTACATTGAGGGCTTGGAATTCGGAGATAGTGAGATTTTGACGGAAAACTTACCGGAAAAGGGAAGAATTGAAGATGCCGCGGTGGCTTGAAGTGTGAAGCGAAGTGGAAGTTATTGTATGGAAGAATCGTGGCTTTCTTGCGATTGATGAGGGGAGCTCGCTCTTTATTTTTTCTTCTTTTCATTTAAGAAAACAAAAGGTCAACAAAATAAAAGAAAAAGGAATAAAGTCAGATTTGGCAGAACTATTCCAACTCACGATGCGAAAAACAAAAAATAAATGAAACAGAAATTTAGGTGAAGTTTAATTTGAAATTAAAAATGTGTTTAGCCATGAATTTTGGGACAAATTTTAACTTGTTAAAAGGTTATTTCTTTTTTCAGCTAAAAATTTCCAAATAGTTCTCATTTGGCCCAAAAGCATCTTAAACTATATTTGAGATTTGACATTATAATTTTCAAAATCTTCAAAAAGCTAAATTAATTCTATAAACAAACACATATTTTTTTTTTTTTTTGAAACACTTTAAACTTATGGTCAAACGCCTAATAAGCTTTATTACAATTATCTTTTGCAAAAACTGATGAAATAGTTTTGCACAAAATATAAATCCTAAGACTAAATTTAAAGCGCGACCACTTTCGACCAATTCACATCGTCTAAGGTCTCACTTAGTGCAACTTATTATTGACTTATGCGGATGCAGAATTTAATGAAATAATCAGTAGATATATTTAGAAGTTTGATAAAATTTAGCTCGTGAATTGTTTAGTAGAGAAAGATCGAAGAAAGAAGTAGTTAGATTCCGTTTTGTCTTTTTAAATTCCCTTTTCCAAGAACACTATGCTGCCCAAGGAATATGTGCAAAGTGTTAAAATTATAAAGTGTGTTATAAACTAAAGCAAAAGACAAGAACAATAGAACAAGAACAATAGCAATAGAGAGAAGAGTAGAGAGAGTTCTTCTTATTGAGTTAAGAGGGGTGAATTACAATGGTAGAGAGCACCTCTATTTATAGGGAGGAGGAAGATCTTGCTACCAATAATAGGACTCTAAAATCTCTCTAATTAAATACATTAAAGACATTCACCTTAAATAGAAGTGTAAGAATCTTCTATTTCATAACACTCCCCCTTGAATGTCTATTCAATGATGTGCCTCGTTAAAACCTTAAAACAAAACCCAATGGGAAAAATTAAAGTAAGGAAAGAGTACACATGTTTGAATATGCGCCTATTGGTTGCCTCGTTAAAAACCTTGCAAGGAAAACCCAGTGGGACAAAACCTTGTAAGGGAAAAACTAAAAAGAGTGCAACGCGCATTAACTCCCCCTGATAAGAACATCAATTTATGTCCTTAAGTCTTCGCATCCCGATCTTGTGAACTAGCTTCTTGAAGGTTGACTTTGGTAGAGATTTTGTAAACAAATCAGCCATATTTTCGCTTGAACGAATCTGTTGAACATTGATATCACCATTCTTCTGAAGGTCATGTGTGAAGAATAACTTTGGTGAAATATGCTTCGTTCTATCTCCCTTTATGAATCCTCCCTTCAATTGAGCTATACATGCTGCATTATCTTCATATAAAGTTGTGGGTAGTTTATCACATTTCAAACCACATTTGTCTTGTATATGATGTATTATCGACCTTAGCCACACACACTCCCGACTTGCTTCATGAATAGCAATTATCTCGGCATGATTAGATGAAGTAGCCACAATTGATTGCTTAGTCGATCGCCAAGATATGGCGGTTTCTCCACAGGTAAACACATAACCCGTTTGAGACCGAGCCTTGTGTGGGTCAGACAAATATCCAGCATCAGCATAACCAACAAGATCCGGGCTGCAATTCTTTCCATAAAATAGGCCCAAATCGGTAGTCCCCTTTAGGTACCGCAATATATGTTTGATCCCATTCCAATGTCTCCTCGTAGGAGCCGAGCTGAATCTTGCTAAGACATTAACTGAAAAAGAAATGTCCGGCCTTGTAGTATTTGCAAGATACATTAATGCGCCAATTGCGCTAAGATATGGTACTTCAGGACCAAGTATCTCTTCATTCCGTTCTTTAGGTCGGAATGGATCTTTGTTCACTTCAAGTGAACGAACAACCATCGGTGTACTTAACGGATGTGCGTCATCCATGTAAAACCGTTTCAGTACCTTTTCTGTATAGGTAGATTGATGAACAAAAATTCCGTTTGCCAAATATTCAATTTGCAAACCAAGACATAGTTTAGTCTTACCGAGATCTTTCATCTCGAATTCATCCTTTAGATAATCAATTGCCTTTTGGAGTTCTTCAGGGGTTCCAATAAGGTTTATGTCATCAACATATACGGCAAGTACAACAAATCCCGATGTTGTTTTCTTTATAAACACACATGGGCAAATGGCATCATTTATATAGCCTTCTTTCAACAAGTACTCACTTAGACGATTATACCACATTCGTCCTGATTGCTTTAGACCATACAAGGACCTTTGCAATTTGATTGAAAACATTTCCCGAGATTTGGAATTGTGCGCATTTGGCACCTTGAGTCCTTCGGGAACTCTCATGTATATGTCGTTATCAAGTGAGCCATAAAGATAGGCAGTAACGACATCCATTAAGTGCATGTCCAGCTTCTCATGGACATCAAAACTTATGAGATAACGAAAGGTTATCGCATCCATTACAGGCGAATATGTCTCTTCATAATCGACACCAGGCCTTTGGGAAAAACCTTGTGCAACAAGTCGTGCTTTGTATCTTTGTACTTCATTTTTCTCATTTCGTTTGCGTACAAAGACCCACTTGTAGTCAATGGGCTTAACACCATTAGGTGTTTCAACTATAGGGCCAAAAACTTCACGTTTTGCCAGCGAATTCAATTCAGATTGAATTGCTACTTGCCATTTTGGCCAATCATGTCTTTCTCGACATTCTTTCACAGATTGAGGTTCGAGATCCTCACATTCTTTCATAATGTTAGATGCTACATTATAAGCAAAGACATTATCTACCACAACATCCACTCGATTAATATTTGCCTCAATATTAATTGGATTTGGGAGTAGTTCCGTATTTTCAAGAGCTTCAGGCTCAATAGATTCTTCGTGAATCTCGGAATTAATCAAATCATGAGCGTCCTCATGTGATTCTTTCATAGTGTCATTTAGATCGTTCTTTTTCCTCTTTCTAGGATTTCGATCTTTGGAACCTAATGGTCTGCCACGCTTCTGGCGTGCATTTGACTCATTGGATATGACACTAGATAATTGTCCAATAGGGACTTCAATACGGATCGGAACATTTTCCGCAGGAATGTGGGATTTCGTTATCCTCTTCAAGTCCGTAAATGCGTCAGGCATTTGATTTGCTATTCTTTGCAAATGGATAATCTTTTGTACCTCTTTCTCACAAGTAGAGGTATGTGGATCAAGATGAGATAATGATTCATTTTTCCACAAAATTTCCCGTTTGGTTTCACCAACTTCTCCCCCTAATTTTGGGAAAAGTGTTTCATCAAATCGACAGTCTGCAAATCGTGCAGTAAACAGGTCGCCTGTCAATGTTTCAAGGTAGCGAATGATGGAGGGCGAATCAAACCCAACATATATTCCTAACCTTCTTTGCGCACCCATTTTGGTGCGGGATGGCGGTGCTACAGGCACATATACGGCACATCCAAATATCCTTAAATGGGATATATCGGGTTCATGACCCAAAACCAATTGCAACGGAGAATACTTGTGGTAATTCGTCGGCCTGAGACGAATTAGCATTGCTGCATGCAATATGGCATGACCCCACACTGAAGTGGGCAGCCTCGTTCTCATCAGTAATGGCCTTGCAATCAACTGCAAGCGCTTAATTAACGATTCTGCAAGACCGTTCTGAGTGTGAACATGGGCTACAGAATGTTCAACTTTTATCCCGATTGATAAGCAATAATCATTAAATGCTTGGGATGTAAACTCAGCAGCATTATCCAGTCAAATAGACTTGATTGGATTATCTGGAAAGTGTGCTCGTAGCCGAATGATTTGTGCCATTAACTTCGCAAACGCCAGGTTGCGAGATGACAACAGGCACACATGAGACCATCTACAGGATGCGTCTATCAAGACCATGAAATACCTAAACGACCCACTAGGTGGGTGAATAGGTCCACAAATGTCCCCTTGTATACGTTCCAGAAACTGGGGTGACTCAGTCCCAACCTTTGTTGGGGATGGTCTGATAATCAGCTTGCCTTGATAACACGAAGTGCAAGGATATTCATTACTTGAGAGAATTTTGAAATTCTTTAACGGATGCCCATATGAGCTTTCTATAATCCGTCTCATCATGGTTGATCCTGGGTGACCCAGTCGATCATGCCAAAGTACAAATGTATTGGACTCAGTATTCTTTAGATTTACTGTTGACTGTGCCTCAATTGCACTAATTCTTGTCCAATACAGGCCACAAGATAAAGACGGAAATTTCTCAATAACCCTCTTTTGGCCGGAGACATTCTTTGAAGTGAGGACGAGATATTCAAGATTATCTTCATCCATTGTCTCAATATTGTAGCCATTCTGGCGTACATCTTTAAAACTCAACAAGTTTCTCATAGACTTGGCGGAGAACATTGCATTCTCTATGATTAACATCGTGCCCTTGGGCAGAGTTACAATAGCTCTTCCGGAGCCTTCAATCAATTTACTACTTCCAGAGATTGTAGTAATGTTTGCCTTACACATATTCAGTTGAGAGAAATACTTCCTTTCTTTGAGTATTGTATGTGTAGTACATGAATCAACTAGGCAAATACTTTTACAGTTGGATGTTGATCCAAGTTCGCTTTGTGAGATATCCATATTTGCTTTCCTTGGATTTGACATACAAAAGAGATACTAGAACATAAGAATAAACAAGTTCAATTCTTTTGTGTCACATAATATTTTCAAAATCTGCTGCTAACAGTTGACTAACAAAATCAGATATGTTATCCATTACTTTGCAGTTTGAAAATTTCAGTTTAAACGTTTTCTTCAAACAATCGATTGTTACTTACAAACAATCGATTGTTGAACATTGACAATCGATTGTTAAACACACACAATCGATTATTTGCTATTTTGGAAAAACTTCAGATCACACTGTCTTAAGACAATCGATTGTTATGCATAGACAATCGATTGTTGGCTATTTTTGAAAAATTCCAGACCTCACTGTTTCAAGACAATCGATTGTTATGCATGGACAATCGATTGTTGGCTATTTTGAAAAAATTCCAGAACACTGTTTCAAGACAATCGATTGTTAGACAAAGACAATCGATTGTGGATGATTTTTGAAAAATTCCAGATTACAGTCTTAATGACAATCGATTGTTAGCCAAAGACAATCGATTGTTGATCAATTGTTTTTCAACTTTAATGCGAAAATAGTAGATAATCAACTAGTTTTTCAGGCTAGTTGATTACCCCCACTGGAAAATAAAAGTTTTATTGATATTTGAGCATATTGAAGATATTCTAAAGAACGATGGCTAACATTGCATCATGAACTAACTAATACGAGCTAATACTAATGACTATTAGTTTATTCACTAACTAATACAAATAAGAAGAATAAAATCAAATAACTCCATCTTCTTTCATCACGGACCCATCGCCGATTAGGTGGTCTATTTTCCCCTCGGGTTGCTCAAAGAAGTCTGCCACATCCAGGTGGGTGATGTCCTCATTGTCGTCATAGACAAAATTTGTTTCAGGGCCTTTTCTCTTTCGAGATGCTTGATAAAGGTCAACCAAGTGTCTTGG
Source organism: Nicotiana benthamiana (assembly GCA_034376525.1). Taxonomy (NCBI): domain Eukaryota; kingdom Viridiplantae; phylum Streptophyta; class Magnoliopsida; order Solanales; family Solanaceae; genus Nicotiana; species Nicotiana benthamiana. The sequence continues at coordinate 114,179,490 of CM067324.1, forward strand.
TATACGGCAAGTCTTTGACCACTGCCCTTTCCCACCGCAACGATAACATATAGTTTCTGAACTATTTGCCTTAGGATCTTCATGACCCCGTTTCTGCTTTCGGCGGTTATCTCTCCTTGGGGGTTGACGGACTTCATTGGAATTTCTTCCTTGTCTACGTCCCTGGCTATGACCCCGTTTACGACCATGACCATGGTCCTTTTCATGTTTGGCATAATGAGAGTGCACCTTATCTGCTTCAGGCAGTGGTGTGGACCCAGTGGGTCGATTTTCATGATTTCTCATGAGCAGGTCATTATTTCGCTCAGCCACTAGTAGAAGAGAAATCAGTTCAGAGTACTTTGTAAAGCCTTTCTCTCTGTACTGCTGTTGTAGTACTATATTGGAGGCATGAAACGTTGTAAACGTTTTCTCAAGCATATCATAATCGGAGATATTATCCCCGCATAGCTTCAATTTGGAAGTAATTCTGAACATAGCAGAATTATATTCAGAAACGGACTTAAAGTCCTGGAGCCTCAGATGAGCCCAATCATATCGTGCTTGTGGCAGAGTGACCAACTTCAGGTTGTCATATCTCTCCTTTAAGCCGTTCCACAAGACGAGTGGATCCTTGACGGTGAGATATTCAATCTTCAAACCTTCATCAAGGTGGTGGCGCAAGAAAATCAAGGCCTTCGCACATTCTTGGGTGGATGCTTTTTCTCTATCTTTGATGGTGTCTCCGAGACCCATAGCATCTAAGTGGATTTCAGCATCCAACACCCATGTCATACAGTTCTTGCCCGAAATTTCAAGGGCAACGAACTTTCTTTTTGTAATGTCAGACATAATCAAAAATTAAATTAGGAAGAGGGAAATACCTTAGATTTCTCGAGAATGGTTCTTGATACGGTAGAGTCTCGTGCTGATAACGTGTTATAAACTAAAGCAAAAGACAAGAACAATAGAACAAGAACAATAGCAATAGAGAGAAGAGTAGAGAGAGTTCTTCTTATTGAGTTGAGAGGGGTGAATTACAATGGTAGAGAGCACCTCTATTTATAGGGAGGAGGAAGATCTTGCTACCAATAATAGGACTCTAAAATCTCTCTAATTAAATACATTAAAGACATTCACCTTAAATAGAAGTGTAAGAATCTTCTATTTCATAACAAAGTGTAACTTTTGAAAAATTATAGAATAGTATAGAGTATTATAGAAGTTAGGAGATATTTGTAAGAGATATTTCTAGATTAGTGTAGGTGATAAAAATATCTAGATATTTTGTAAGAAAAGTGTGGAGTATTCTAGAAGACGAATCTCCACCGTAGGATTAAATAGATCATGACCGTCCATTGAAGAGGTGGAAAGCCTATATATACCCACCCCCTCCTCCACATTTGCATCATCCAAAAAAGAAAATTCAAGTCTTCTTGAGTTAATAAAGTATTCTCCAAGTTATTCAAGTAAGTCTTCCACTTTCTTAGTTCTAGTATTTTTTGAGCTATATTTTCTTCTTCGTTCTTCTTCAATTGTGGTTGTGAGTCTTGGGCTAGTGAAGCATAATTCACTACTCTAAGGAAGCAATTTCCGGTATTTGGGAAGTTGTTTTTCTTCACATGGTATCAGAGCTACAAGGGTGTTAGCTTGGAATCTTGTCAAGTCACTCTTGGTGAAGAAGTTCGTTGGCGTTCCAAAAATGGATTCAAATGGAAGAATTGTCGGCCTTGGAATTGAGGTGCTTAATCAATCCAATTACAAGGTATGGAAGTCTTGCATGGAATCTTATCTTCTTGGAGAAGATTTATGGGAGGTTGTTGGTGGAGACAACAAGGTTGCCCCTATACCTACGGATACTAATGCCGATGCCGTAAAGAAGTGGAGGACTTCAAACACAAAGGCGGAATTCGTGTTGAAGAGATCAATCTCTCATGATCTATTTGATCACATTGTTGAGTGTAAGTCTGCATCTCAGATTTGGGATACTCTAAGTGCATTTCTTAACAAGAAGAACGTTGCTCGGCTGCAATACTTAGAGAATGAGTTGGCACGAACTACTCAAGGTGAGCTCTCTCAATCTCCGAATTTTTCTTAAAAATTAAAAATATTTGTTCGGAGGCTCGAATGAAAAGGAATATTATTCGAGGATTAAATAAAGAATATATTCCTTTTGTCACTTCTATTCAGGGGTGGGCTAATCAATCCTCTCTTGTTGAGCTTGAGAATCTTCTCTCTTCTCAAGAGTTTCTAGCAAAACAAATGGCTGGAGTCTCTTTATCCTTTCAAGGTGACGCCTTATTCTCTGGAAAGAAGAAAGTCTACAGACCAGAGAAGAAGAATGAAAGAGAGAGAAGAAAAGATGAAGGGGGAGAGCCACCAAAGAGTGCCAACGGGAAAAGAAGCACTATTCGATGCTATCGGTGTAACTTGCCTGGACACATCAAGAAGAATTGTAAGGTGAAGCTAAAGGGAGGAAATGTTGCTGATAAAGCAGAACAAACCGAAGAGAATTGGGGTGGTTGCTTCTCAACGGAAACTACATCGGTAAATGCTTACGCTAGCATCAACTTCAAGGATGACTGGATCGTGGATTCTGGTTGCGGTCATCACCTTACCGGAGATGACTCAAAGTTCACATCTCTTCAGAAACATGAAGGTAACGAAGCTATTCTCACCGCGGTAATACCGTTTATCCGGTAGAAAAGGAGGGTACAATCATTCTCAACAATGGCGGAGATCCTATCACTATGAAGAGTGTGTATCATGTACCTGGGATGAGGAAGAATCTTTTCTCGGTGGCTAACGCTGTGGATGCTGGGCACTATGTTCTGTTCGAGCCAAATGGAGTGAAGTTCTTCCGAAATATCACTAAGGTGGAAGGAGATGTCGTCCACACCGGTAAGCGAGTTAAAGATTTATTTGTTTTGTCAGCATCTACATCTTATGCTGACAAGATGAGCACGAATAATAATGCATCACTTTGGCATGCTAGACTGGGGCACCTTAATATGGATAAGTTAAAAGTCATGGTAAACAAAAAGTTGGTTGATAGTTTGCCTCATATTACTACTTTTGGTAGTGGAACATTATGCGAAGGGTGTCAATATGGTAAGGCGCATCGTCTTCCATTTGATAGATCCCAAACAAGATACGAGGCACCAGTAGAACTCATTCACAGTGATGTGATGGGTCCTACACGTACACCTACCTTCTTTGGTTATCGCTATATGGTGGTATTTGTTGATGATTACACACGATATACTTGGGTATATTTCATGGTGCAAAAATCTGAAGTATTTTCCAGATTTTTGGAGTTCAAGGAGAAGGTCGAAGGTGAGTTTCAGAGGAAGATAAAACGGCTGAGGACTGATAATGGGGGAGAATATACTTCCCGGGAGTTTAATCAATTCTGCTCGAGGCAGGGAATACGAAGGCAGCTCACATGTGCAGACACTTCTCAGCAAAATGGCACTGCAGAGAGGAAGATTCGACATCTTACTGAGACATGTAAGAGCTGGTTATATGCTAAACATTTGCCCAAAGTTCTTTGGGCCGAAGGTATGGCTTGTGCGGCATATGTGATTAATCGGGTACCACTCAGTCCGATTAATATGAAGTCCCCGTACGAAATGCTCTACAACGAGAAGCCAAATGTGAAAGACTTTAAGGTCTTTGGATCGATCTGCTACGTCCACATTCCAGATTCACAAAGAACTAAACTAGATGTTAAGGCAAGGAAGTGCATCTTCATCGGTTATAATGAAAGGAAGAAAGGCTGGAAATGCATGGATCCCGAGACAGGCAAGTGTAAAGTATCTCGGGATATAGTATTTGATGAAATCTCTTCCTACTACAGTCCCGGTGGTGTTCCTGGAGATGCTCCTTCACCAGATATAGAACATGAAGAGATGCCCGTAAGTCTTCCAGTGACTTCTTCAGCTCCTTGCTCCAATATTTCATCATCGCCATCATCACCAATGACGTATAATAGTACGTCATCTTCAGAAGCAAGAGATTCTGGTGATAGGGGGAGCAAGGTTACTTCTCGCGTGGATGAACAAAGGGAAAATATCAACCTGGAGGAGACAAATGGTCAAAGAACAACTCGATATGGAAGGCAAGTCATCAAACCTATTCGCTACCGAGATGGCAACATGGTAAGCATCTATCATTGCTTCAGTGCCGGTCCTATTTATGAAAATGAGCCTTCTTCCTATAATGAAGCAAAAGGTGTTAAGGAATGGGAAGAAGCTATGAATGAGGAGATGCACGCACTTGTGAAAAATGAAACTTGGGATCTTGTGCCAAAGCCCAAGGATGTGAAGCCGGTATCTTGCAAGTGGGTGTATAAACTAAAAATGAAGGCAGATGGGAGCATTGATAGATATAAAGCAAGGCTGGTTGCACGAGGATTCTCTCAAGTTTATGGAGAAGACTATGAGGAGACTTTTAGCCCAGTGGCGAAGATGACATCAGTTCGAGTTGTGATCTCCTTGGCGGCATCACTTGGGTGGAAGCTATGTCAGCTTGACGTGAAGAATGCTTTCCTGTATGGCGAGATTGATAAGGAGATCTACATGGAACAACCTTTGGGATACATTTCTCCTACTCATCCAGACTACGTATGCAAGCTGAAGAAAGCGCTTTATGGACTCAAGCAAGCTCCCAGAGCATGGTACGGAAAGATTGCTGAATACTTGCAATTTTGTGGCTATCTTGCATCAGACTCAGATTCTAGCATGTTCGTGAAGAAGCAAGGTATGCTCCACATGATTGTGCTACTATATGTGGATGATATGATTATTACAGGTAATAACGAACAGGAGGTTGCAAAACTGCGAGCTGAACTCTCGATCGGATTTGAAATGAAAGATTTGGGAGAGCTTAGTCACTTTCTTGGTTTGGAAGTGAAATATGTGAAAGATGGAATATTTCTTTCACAAGAAAGCTATGCGAGGAAGCTTGTGAACAGGTTTGAAATAAACACAAGTAAGCATTGCTCTACTCCTCTTGAGCCTAACATAAAAATTAGGCGTGATGAATGAAAGCTTTTACCAGATCCACGTCCTTATCGGGCTCTTGTTGGTAGCTTGATCTACTTGACTATTACAAGGCCAGACATTTCATTTTCTGTTGGACTTGTTAGTCGTTATATGCAAGAGCCACGGAAACCTCACTTTGAAGCGGCGAAGCGCATATTGAAATATGTGAACTCAACATATGACATGGGACTTCTTTACAAGAAAGGAGCTGATTTTTCACTACTTGGGTTCACTGATGCTGATCTAGGAGGTGACTTAGATGATAGAAGATCAACTTCCGGTTATGTATTCTCCTGTGCTTCAGCATGTGTTTCTTGGTGCAGTAAAAAGCAAGACTCGGTCTCGCTCTCTACTACTGAAGCGGAATACAAGGCTTCTACTCTTGCTGCTCAGGAATGCACGTGGCTTCGTCGGCTTGTTGGGGATGTATTCTCACCAATTCATAAGCCTACAAAACTTCTTGGTGACAATCAAAGCGCTATAAAGTTGGCTACTAATCCGGTGTGTCACGCAAGAACAAAACACATTGAGATTGCGCATCATTTCATCCGAGAGAAGGTTCTAGATGGTATCATTGAAGCATTGGAGGTTCGGAGTAATGATAGCGTTGCAGACATCTTTACAAAGTCTCTGTCCAAAGGACCATTCGAGGATCTCCGTGGCGAGCTTGGACTTGTCTCCAAGAGTTCACTTTAAGGGGGAGTGTTAAAATTATAAAGTGTAACTTTTGGAAAATTATAGAATAGTGTAGAATATTATAGAAGTTAGGAGATATTTGTAAGAGATATTTCTAGATTAGTGTAGGTGATAAAAATATCTAGATATTTTGTAAGAAAAGTGTGGAGTATTCTAGAAGACGAATCTCCACCGTAGGATTAAATAGATCATGACCGTCCATTGAGGAGGTGGAAAGCCTATATATACCCACCCCCTCCTCCACATTTGCATCATCCAAAAAAGAAAATCCAAATCTTCTTGAGTTAATAAAGTATTCTCCAAGTTATTCAAGTAAGTCTTCCACTTTCTTAGTTCTAGTATTTTTTGAGCTATATTTTCTTCTTCGTTCTTCTTCAATTGTGGTTGTGAGTCTTGGGCTAGTGAAGCATAATTCACTACTCTAAGGAAGCAATTTCCGGAATTTGGGAAGTTGTTTTTCTTCACAGTACAAATTAAGGAAATTGACCGCACAATTATTTATATATATATATATATATATATATATATATATATATATATATATATATATATATATATATATATATATATATATATATATATATATATATATATATATATATATATATATATATATATATATATATATATATATATATATATATATATATATATATATATTAGCGAACTCGGTGTGCATTTGTAGTTAAACTATGAAGTAGTCTATAATTCTTACATATATATTGATTACCAAGTGACTGTAGATAGCGTATAACAAGTCAAATCAAGCATAGGCTTGATTCGATACTAGGACAAAGTCTTTGTGAGTTGAACAAAGTGTTGTAGGAACACGAACTACCAAAGCAATGTAGGAACCGGGCCCTTGTTGCCATAAACGAAGGTATGTAACAACTTGTTTGAATGATTGTTATGTATTATTTTATAATGTATTGCATCGTAATATATTATATTGAATTATGTTATATAATAAATACAATATATAGATAAAGTGTGTCGTTTGTTATCGTTTTATAATACCATGTAGCAACAATATATATGAAGAATAAATTTATAATATTACAAAGAAAAATTGATACAGAGTAAAATTATTATATAAAAAGTATGGTAAATGATAAAAATAAAATTATTTAATAATAATGAAGCGTGAGATTAAGAGAAAAAGACAAGGTAACGACGGGACCATACCAAATCGGTTACATAAAGTGGCACATTTCGTAACGACAGATTTAGCGATACAATACAATGAAATTTAAGTAACAATCAAAACAAATATCGTATTTATGTAATAATTCAATACAATACAATGAATAACAACTATCCAAACAAGCTGTAAATTATGTTTGCAAACATTTGCGAAATTACAAATAAAGAGTATTTGTCTGATGTATTAAGCACAAGGACCCAAATCATTCTGGATTCATCAAGCTTACACACTTGAATCCATTTTGCGTCGTAACACACCACACACAATTCCCAGTCGCTTTCTGGCTGTGAAACTATTTGACCAAAAAGTCATAAATCTTTTTGTTAAACTAATTAAATAAATAAGAATAAGTAAATTCTAGTTAATTATAATACGTTCTAGATTCAAAATTGGTGGGAAGTAACAACCTAGAATTCGCATTTAAAGCTATTTAAGGCCAAAAAGTAGTTTAATGATATTCTTGTGAATAAATAAAGGAATGAAGACAAGCAATAAATATGATGAATGGCAATAACTATAAATAATGAAAATAATTCAGCCAAATATGTAACAAGGTGGATGATTCTCTTTCTGACATTAATGTAAGATAGCCAAACGTGTAAGCATCAAATGCTTTATCGTATCTAGTATGATAAAGCTTGGAACAACATAACAAATCGAATCTTGTATAAAGATAATGTTTGCAGTTATATGTGAGAGTCAACTTTGCTAGAGAGAGCTTATCAAGATAGATAATGAGATCCCCCATCTTTCTCTCTCTCTCTCTCTCTTTCTACTTATATGGAACATTCCCCTTACCTACTGAAAGTACAAATACAGAGAATATTTCTCCGAATATTTTTTAGAAATATCTTATTGCTAAACTAGCCGTTTTGGCCGATCTGAGTTCTTGACATCAACATCGACTCGCCAATGTTGCTTCTTAAGCATGACCTCGGCCTAATTATTTCTTGATTTCCCTATTTCAGGCGAGGTCTCTTCGATTAAATTTTTACTTATACAGTTAATCCCTCCGCCCGTCGGGATTGCTTTTGGGCAAGCTCGGTAGGCGGACTTCGCCAGTTGCAATTTTGAGAAATCTGAGCACATTGACTGAGGAGTAACCTTTTATGGTAATGTGGTACTTCAAAAGCCATACATAATCGTTACATAAGTTTGAAATGACATCATTTATCAGATGTCATTATGACGCATGTTCCCAATACATTATATCGTTTCCTGCGTCTATTCTGTTTCGAAATTAATGAGGCGACATTTGGGCTTTCTCTATTGGGGTGCTCATATACTTATAAATAGGGATAGGCATTCCTCATTTGAATAGTTTCATCTCTAGAGCCTTTGAAACCTGAGTTCTTTTCTTCTTCAAGTTTCCAACTTCTGTGTTTTCTTTCTCCCTTTAGTATCTTTTGCTATTGTCATCTCCTATCATCTTTGCATTTCTTTTTCGCATACAATCAAAAAAATGCTTAGTGCTTCTTCTGATCCTGTAATGTTAGTTGCGGATACACCTCCTCATGAGGAAGGAGCATACATGGTAGAAGATGAAAACTTCCCCACCGTAAATGAGATAATTCCACGTTCGGGGAAGGCTAGGTCAGACTTCAAAAACCTACCTAAGGGTGAACCTGAACTCTGCCACACCTTCTTTTTACACTACACCCCCGAAAGCGAGTAGAAGGGAGTTTTTTCAATTAAAGGGCAATCAAAACAGGATTTATTTATTTAAGAATTTTAGAGTTGCCACTTGGGATAATTAATGGTGTCCAAAGTCATTGATTTAAATCCTGAATCGAGGAAAGGGGTTGACTTTATATTACAGTTTGCGAACCAAAAATTCGGGTAAGGAATTCTATCAACCCGGTAGAAAGTGTTAGGCATTCCCGAGTTCCGTGGTTTTAGCACAGTCGCTCAACTGTTATATTCAGCTTAATTGTATGATTTAGTATATTTTTAACCTATGTGCATTTCAAATCTTTTAACCGTTTTTATTATTTCAGGAGAATTGCAATGCTGTTAAAACACGTCTTGAACTACGTCACATAAATGCACCCGCGGTCTTCGATATATTTTAGTATTATTGGGATTCGTTTTTGGGTCACATTAATGCGTACCCGAATTTAGGAAAAGTAAATTATTAAAATATCGTGCCTACAACAACTACACATTTTTTAGATTTGCGAGGGCCCTGGAATTTGCTAAATGGAACGACTCGAGTTCTAAGGATTAAATCGAACTTATCTAAGTGAGGGCCGTGCAATTCATCATTTTGTTTTCAAAGGTGTTGATTTTCATGTTGGAAGAAGAATGTTCATTTTAGTTATCTGAATTAACTAGTTAATCAACAATAAAACCAGTACCAACTCCATTGGCTTAATATTTCATTCTTGGGATCATTCTGATTCATACAAGCGTTGCAAAAGGATTGAGGATCCAGAAGTGAGGGAAAGAGTATTTAGCAAAGCGAGCAGGCAGTGTTAACGAGCACAAAGTTGCAATTCTTCACTTAAGGTCGCCTTTGGCTTATCTCTACTCGTGACTCATTCCTGACTTACGAATTAGACAATGAATTCCAGATCCCAATTCCTATTAATTTGTTCTTATTACCTATCTCCCTAATAAACATCCCTTTAGAAGTTGTCTCCCCCTTAATATCAAAAGAGTTTGAAAATTATGACTCAAAACAGACTCGGACCAACACATCCAAGTAAATCATATGATTCAATTTTTGAAGGAAAATCAGGTGAAGAATCAAGCTAACTTTGAGTGGTGAGCTATACAAATGCAGACTTAGCCTGACTGTTGGCTTAAACAAATTCCACAAAAAAACTTCATGATTGGAACCATCATACGTTTGATCCATGTAGTTATACACCCAAACAGCCTCAGTTAATTACTATAAATCAAGTCCATAGGTCATACAAACGGAAAATACTACTTACGGGTCACTTTAATACACACAATTTCAAAGAAAAACGAAAAATCTTAACATATATACTTAGGGTCCAAGCAACCACAGTCCAATTATAACAAGTATTGAAACGAGCCTCAAACATTAATAACACTACATGAGTTCAAACATTTAAACAAAACATGAATCAACATTTCGAATAAAATAGAAGACATGAAGAGGATGAACACATTCAACATGTAAGGAGATTTTTATCTCTTCATGATACATGAATTAACCTTTACATTTGGTATCAAGATGTGTACATTTGGTATCAAGACGTAGAGGCTTCCTTTCCATGAGAAGCGGTAACGTTGTCATGAGGAGAGAGTGAATCACTTCACCTGGGTGAGGCGCTTGATGTCACGTTCTCCCCGTTCTCTTCATGAGCTTCGTCGATAGTGTTTAGGAGATTGGCGGTGAGATCGGCTATCGCCTTTCTCTTTTCTTCTCCATTGCATGCCACGTCAGATATGTGGAAACAACTAGATATGAGACTGTGCAGAGTTTTGTGTTTTTTTTTATCTAGAATAAACTAAATCTTTTTGCTAGAAAGTCCTCACAGACGTCATCAAATTATTTGACCAAAAAGTCTTAAACCTTTTTGTTAAACTAATTAAGTACATTATAATAGGTAAATTCTAGTAAAATATAATAAGTTCTAAATCCAAGATTGGTAGGAAGTAACAACCTAGAAATGGAATTTAAGGCTATTTAAGGCCAAAAAGTAGTTTAATGATATTCATGTGAATAAATGAAGGAATGAAGACAAGCAATAAATAAGATAAATGACAATAACTGTAAATAAAGAGAATAATTCACCTAAATGTGTAACAAGGTGGGTGATTCTCTTTCTGGCAATGATGTAAGATAGCCAAATGCGTGAGCATCACATACTTTATCGGATCTAGTGTGGGAAAGCTTGGAAACACAACAAATCGAATCTTGTATAAAAATAATGTTTGTAGTTATATGTGGGAGTCAACTTTTCTAGAGACAGCTTATCAAGATAGATAATTAGATCCCTCTCTTTCTCTCTCTTCCTGCTTATATGGGGACATTCTCCTTACCTACTGAAAGTACAAATAAAGGGAATATTTCTCCGAATTTTCTTTAAAATATCTTATTTCTAAACTAGCCGTTTTGGCTGATCTGAGTGCTCGACCTCGGCATTCATTGCTCGACTCACCGATGTTGCTTCTTAAGCATGATCTCGATCTAATTACTTCTTGATTTCTCTATTTCAATCGAGGTCTTTTCGATTAGATTTGACCCATACAAAAACTTCGGCAACGGTTACTAGAGAGGCGATTTTGAAGGGATTTGGTCCAACGCGGTACTTTTTTCTCTACGTCATAAATAACTATGTCTCCTTCTAGGCTCAAACAATAGCAATTCCTCTTGTAGATTAACGAACTCAATCCTTTGAATTTCGACCCCTCTCAAATTCTAATATGCTCCATACACTTTCTCCTTGTTCAATACTTCAATTGAATGCGTCTAATTGCCCAAAATACATCTTCTCACATAGTTTCTCTGTTAAGGATTCTACCATTGGCATCTATTATATTATCAGCAGAGATGCCATATTTTCTCATCATAGTGCCAATGCCACCTCCACTAAAGAGCCCACCAACACCAACACTTGGGCATAGGCCAGAAGGAAATCCAACAATGTCACTTTTCTTTGCCATCTTATATATAGTAAAGTTCTTCGATTGTTGCCCCAGCTTGAATCCAAAAATCGAGGAACCGAATTGATAAGAATCATTCATTCCCTTAATTTCTGGCAAATTATACTAAAGGATTTCCAATTCTATTGTACAAATGTGAGTGTTTAACGAACACAGAAATAGAGTAAGGAGAATATTTAATGAGCCTAAAATTACATCTTTAGTAGTGTGACCCTTGGGTAAAGATGTTGTCTTCAAATAGATCCCCGGCATCCTTCCCTCCAAGAACTTCTCACCTTGCTCTTGGGGAGACTCGAACTCACAACATCTCGATTGACCTCTCGGTTGGAAGTGGGGGTTGCTTACCATCAAAGCAACCCCTCTTATCTGAAAATTTCAGTCAAATATCTATATTAATTTGTACTGGACTAGCTAGAGAGTCTAACCTGCTTTTTTGGGATTAAAATGGTTATGCGTGTATAGTTGCATATATAAATTATTAATCCTTGATCCTACTCTCTTGAATCTGTTCATGAGTTCTAGTTTATGTTGGTTTCTCCTACGTTCAATTTATGTGTGGATATCTCAAAGAGGCGTAGTTCATCCTTTTTAATTTTTATTTTTCTCTTGTTTGTGATGCATGCTCAATTAGTTGCGCAAAATAACTAGGAGTAGTTTTTTTTCTTCTATTCAATGAGTTACCACACAATCTTTATGAATCTTTTTTTCTTTCTGGATTGCATATAGGACACCAGTATTTAATACAAAAAAATCGACACTGAAAAATATTGCCTTTGTTATGAAATAATATAAACACAAGAACAATAATGCAAGAACAAGAGCAATAGAGAGAATAGAGAGAGAAGTATTCTTATTGATACTTAGAGATTGTTAGGGATGTATTACAATGGTAGAAGACCCCTTTATTTATAGGGAGTGGGATGATTTAGCTACCAATAATAGGACTCTAGAATCTCTCTAATTAAAGACATTCACCTTAAATAGAAGTGTAAAATCTCTCTATTTATAACAGCCTTCTCTTTTTAAGTTTTATCACGATAGCTTGTGAAGTCGGGTTTCATGTACTGATACTCAGTGGCGGAACCTCGTCGGTCTGAGACGAATTAGCATTGCTGCATGTAAGATGGCGTGATCCCATACCGAAGTGGGCAGCCTCGTTCTCATAAGTAATGGCCTTGCAATCAACTGCAGGCGTTTAATTAACGATTCTGCAAGACCGTTTTGAATGAGAACATGAGCTACAGAATGTTCAACTTTTATCCCGATTGATAAGCAATAATCATTAAATGCTTGGGATGTAAACTCAGCAGCATTATCCAGTCTAATGGACTTGATTGGATTATCTGGAAATTGTGCTCGTAGTCGAATTATTTGTGCCATTAATTTCGCAAACGCAAGGTTGCGTGATGACAACAGGCACACATGAGACCATCTACAGGATGCGTCTATCAAGAAAATGAAATACCTAAACGACCCACTAGGTGGGTGAATAGGTCCACAAATGTCCCCTTGTATACGTTCCAGAAACGTGGGTGACTCAGTCCCAACCTTTGTTGGTGATGGCCTAATAATCAACTTGCCTTGATAACACGAAGTGCAAGGATATTGATTATTCGAAAGAATTTTGAAATTCTTTAACGGATGCCTATATGAGCTTTCTATAATCCGTCTCATCATGACCGATCCTGGGTGTCCCAATCGATCATGCCAAAGTACAAAGATATTGGAATCAGTAACCCTTTGGTTGACTGTTGAATGTGCCTCAATTGCACTAATTCTTGTCCAATACATGCCACAAGATAAAGACGGAAATTTCTCAATAACCCTCTTTTGGCCGGAGACATTCTTTGTGATGACGAGATATTCAAGATTATCTTCATCCATTGTCTCAATATGATAGCGATTCCGGCGTACATCTTTAAAACTCAACAAGTTTCTCTTAGACTTGGAGGAGAACATTGCATTCTCTATGATTAAAGTCGTGCCTTTGGGCAGAGTTACAATTGCTCTTCCGGAGCCTTCAATCAATTTACTACTTCCAGAGATTGTAGTTACGTTTGCCTTACACATATTTAGTTGAGAGAAATATTTCTTTTCTTTGAGTATTGTATGTGTAGTACATGAATCAACTAGGCAAATACTTTTACAGTTGGACGTTGATCCAAGTTCGCTTTGTGAGATATCCATATTTGCTATCCCATAGTTTGACATACAAAAGAGATACACGAACATAAGAATAAACAAGTTCAATTCGTTTGTGTCACATAATATTTTCAAAATCTGCTGCTAACAGTTGACTAACAAAATCAGATATGTTATCCATAATCGATTACTATGCAGCTTGAAAATTTTCAGTTTAAGCATTTTTTCACACACAATCGATTGTTTAACATTGACAATCGATTGTTGATTAATTTTGAAAAATTCCGGATCACACTGTCTTACGACAATCGATTGTTAGACATAGACAATCGATTGTGGATGATTTTTGAAAAATTCCAGATTACACTGCCTAACGACAATGGATTGTTAGACATAGACAATCGATTGTGGATGATTTTTGAAAAATTCCAGATTACACTGTCTAACGACAATCAATTGTTAGACATAGACAATCGATTGTGGATGATTTTAAAAAAATTCCAGATTACACTGTCTAACGACAATCGATTGTTAGACATAGACAATCGATTGTCGATCAATTGTTTTTCAGCTTTAATGCGAAAATATTAGATAATCGACTAGTTTTTCAGGCTAGTCGATTACCCCTACTGGAAAATAAAAATATTATTGATATTTGAGCATATTGAAGACATTCTAAAGAACTACTGCTAACATTGCATCATGAACTAACTAATACGAGCTAATACTAATGACTATTAGTTTATTCACTAACTAATAACAAATAAGTAGAACAAAATCAAATAACTCCATCTTCTTTCATCACGGACCCATCACCGATTAGGTGGTCTATTTTCCCCTCGGGTTGCTCAAAGAAGTCTGCCACATCCAGGTGGGTGATGTCCAAGTTGTCGTCATAGACAAAATTTGTTTCAGGGCCTTTACTCTTTCGAGATGCTTGATAAAGGTCAACCAAGTGTCTTGGTATACGGCAAGTCTTTGACCAGTGCCCTTTCCCACCGCAACGATAATATATAGTTTCTGAACCATTTGCCTTAGGATCTTCATGATCCCGTTTCTGCTTTCGGCGGTTATCTCTCCTTGGGGGTTGACGGACTTCATTGGAATTTCTTCCTTGTCTACGTCCCTGGCTATGACCCCGTTTACGACCATGACCATGGCCCTTTTCATGTTTGGCATAATGAGAGTGCACCTTATCTACTTCAGGCAGTGGTGTAGACCCAGTGGGTCGATTTTCGTGATTTCTCATGAGCAGGTCATTATTTCGCTCAGCCACTAGTAGAAGAGAAATCAGTTCAGAGTACTTTGTAAAGCCTTTCTCTCTGTACTGTTGTTGCAGTACCATATTGGAGGCATGAAACGTTGTAAACGTTTTCTCAAGCATATCATAATCGGAGATTTTATCTCCGCATAGCTTCAATTTAGAAGTAACTCTGAACATTGCAGAATTATATTCAGAAACGGACTTAAAGTCCTGGAGCCTCAGATGAGCCCAATCATATCGTGCTTGTGGCAGAGTGACCAACTTCAGGTTGTCATATCTCTCCTTTAAGCCGTTCCACAAGATGAGTGGATCCTTGACGGTGAGATATTCAATCTTCAAACCTTCATCAAGGTGATGGCGAAAGAAAATCAAGGCCTTCGCACAGTCTTGGGTGGATGCTTTTTCTCTATCTTTAATGGTGTCTCCGAGACCCATAGCATCTAAGTGGATTTCAGCATCCAACACCCATGTCATATAGTTCTTGCCCGAAATTTCAAGGGCTACGAACTTTCTTTCCGTAATGTCAGACATAATCGAAAATTAAATTAGGAAGAGGGAAATACCTTAGATTTTCGAGAATGGTTCTTGAGACGGTAGAGTCTCGTGCTGATAACGTGTTATGAAATAATATAAAGACAAGAACAATAATGCAAGAACAAGAGCAATAGGGAGAATAGAGAGAGAGAAGTATTCTTATTGATACTTAGAAATTGTTAGGGATGTATTACAATGGTAGAAGACCCCTTTATTTATAGGGAGTTGGATGATTTAGCTACCAATAATAGGACTCTAGAATCTCTCTAATTAAAGACATTCACCTTAAATAGAAGTGTAAAATCTTTCTATTTATAACAGCCTTCTCTTTTTAAGTTTTATCACGATAGCTTGTGAAGTCGGGTTTCATGTACTGATACTCAGTGGCGGAACCACGTTGAATCAAGGATCGTCGAAAAATTACACTATTGTTAGATAATTTTTTTTATTTTATGTATATTTACTTTATGTTAATTCTCTTTGATTTTTGATGTATCTAATTATTTATATTTTAATATCTCTTAATGAAAATTTTAGCTCCGCCACGAACTGATAGCACTTTTGAAAATTCATCATTGCTTATGAAACCGATACTTTCTTAAGTTCTTTATTTTTGTTATATACAGCTTCCATCTTCCACCTTACCTCTAGCCTTTGCATTCTATCTTGAATCCACTTTCTGGTTCACTTGTTAAATAACACCAGCACCAACAGTGTACTGGAAGAATAGAGACAGACTCATAATTTGAAGGTGATAAGGATATATGAGCGGACTGTTCCACCAGTGCCTTGACTTTTGATATTAAGAATTTCAGATAAAATATATAATTTTTTTTAAATATATAAATATATATATATATATATATATATATATATATATATATATATATATATATATATATATATATATATATATATATATATATATATATATATATATATATATATATATTGCGGAGGTTAATGGTGTATGATGACCCCTCTTCTCAAATATAGGTCATCCTCTGTTGACACGTACGTGCAATTGCAAAAGGTTCTTTAATCTTTAATGCTCATTCTTCTCCAATTGCAACATTATATTGTGCTAGAGTTTCTGCTTAAAGTTAGGCAGAATCGGGTCATACGCACATGGGATTAAAAGGTTTTGCAGGTTAATTACAAATTATATGTACGAGTGTAAGTTGCGCAAGTTTGACTTAATACAATGGATAGGTATAGTGGTCTACCCAAAAGCCTATGTTTAGCTTGAAAAAACAAGGGGAGAAAAAGTTCCCCTATTAATCAAAGGCGGAACTAAAATATAAACTAAATAAGTTCAAAATTATAA
Organism: Nicotiana benthamiana; assembly: GCA_034376525.1. Classification (NCBI taxonomy): domain Eukaryota; kingdom Viridiplantae; phylum Streptophyta; class Magnoliopsida; order Solanales; family Solanaceae; genus Nicotiana; species Nicotiana benthamiana. The sequence continues at coordinate 114,196,322 of CM067324.1, forward strand.
TTAATTTAAGTTATTAAATTTTAATAATTTATATATATTTATTGAATTTTTTAATACAAATATATGGTTCCAATAAATATCACTGTGTCTCTGCCCCTGCTACTAACTATAGTATTTGTCAAAGCCCTCAAGCCACTAAACTTCTTTGTCGTTCTTAACCTCTTGGGATCGTTTGGTATGAGGTATAAGAAAGTAAACGGATAGTATAAAAATTTAATATTACTTTAATACTTTATTAGCAAATTAGGTATAAGTTATTCCGGTGTTAATTTTGACACCAGAATAATTAATACCTTATAAAAGATGGGGTAATTAGAACCGTTATAACTTATACCTTCTTCATAGAAATTATGCAATTGTCATTTTTAATATAACATACTAAACAATGTGCACATAATAATCCCAGCATAATTTATCATAATATAAGTTATACCGACATAACTTATATCGGTATAAATCATATTTCAATCAAACAATCCCGTAGTATATTAACACGACTGTCATAATGTCAAAAGTCGTATATTCACCACCCAACGGAATTGTGAATTAGTCTAGAGAAATGCATATGTTTAGTTATTTTTGAAAATAATAATTAATAAAATATTTTTTTTGGTATATATGTATATTACATACAAACAAATACATATTTTATGCACTTTTCGACTTAACGAATATAATGAGTTTCATAAGACTTAATGCATAATCGGCATCCAGAAGAATTATAATGAATACTCTCAATAGTTCCGTACGATCAAAATGTGTCTTACCGACTTCGTAAAAGTTATTTCCTATATTCATATAAAAATATATTAGATTATAGTCAAATAAGCCAAAAATACACTAAGCTGAAATCATTTCTCTAACACCTATTGCAATGTTGTTTTGCACAAAAATTAACTTTTAAATTGATAATAACTAGTAATAATATTAAAATAATTGTTATAAAATAGAAGTCTATTTAGAGTGAATGTCTAAGAGTTTTAGCTTGAAGCTAAGTCATCCCTCTTCCTATAAATAGAGGGGTCTTACCCCATTGTAAATCACCCCAAGTATTAATAAGAATACTTCTCTCTCTCCCTATTCTCTCTCTATTTGCTCTTGTTCTTGAGTTATTGTTCTTGTCTTTTATATTATTTCATAACACGTTATCAGCACGAGACTCTACCATCTCAAGAACCATTCTCGAGAAATCTAAGGTATTTCCCTCTTCCTAATTTAATTTTCGATTATGTCAACTATATGACATGGGTGTTGGATGCTGAAATCCACTTAGATGCTATGGGTCTCGGAGACACCATCAAAGATAGAGAAAAAGCATCCACCCAAGAATGTGCGAAGGCCTTGATTTTCTTGCGCCATCACCTTGATGAAGGTTTGAAGATTGAATATCTCACCGTCAAGGATCCACTCGTCTTGTGGAACGGCTTAAAGGAGAGATATGACAACCTGAAGTTGGTCACTCTGCCACAAGCACGATATGATTGGGCTCATCTGAGGCTCCAGGACTTTAAGTCCGTTTCTGAATATAATTCTGCTATGTTCAGAATTACTTCTAAATTGAAGCTATGCGGGGATAATATCTCCGATTATGATATGCTTGAGAAAACGTTTACAACGTTTCATGCCTCCAATATAGTACTGCAACAACAGTACAGAGAGAAAGGCTTAACAAAGTACTCTGAACTGATTTCTCTTCTACTAGTGGCTGAGCGAAATAATGACCTGCTCATGAGAAATCATGAAAATCGACCCACTGGGTCTACACCACTGCCTGAAGCAGATAAGGTGCACTCTCATTATGCCAAACATGAAAAGGACCATGGTCATGGTCGTAAACGGGGTCATAGCCAGGGACGTAGACAAGGAAGAAATTCCAATGAAGTCCGTCACCCCCGAAGAGAGATAACCACCGAAAGCAGAAACGGGGTCATGAAGATCCTAAGGAAAATGGTTCAGAAACGATATGTTATCGTTGCGGTGGGAAAGGGCACTGGTCAAAGACTTGCCGTATACCAAGACACTTGGTTGACCTTTATCAAGCATCTCGAAAGAGAAAAGGCCCTGAAACAAATTTTGTCTATGACGACAATGAGGACATCACCCACCTGGATGTGGCAGACTTCTTTGAGCAACCCGATGGGAAAATAGACCACCTAATCGGCGATGGATCCGTGATGAAAGAAGATGGAGTTATTTGATTTTGTTCTACTTATTTGTATTAGTTAGTGAATAAACTAATAGTCATTAGTATTAGCTCGTATTAGTTAGTTCATGATGCAATGTTAGCAGTAGTTCTTTAGAATATCTTCAATATGCTCAAATATCAATAAAACTTTTATTTTCCAGTGGGGGTAATCGACTAGCCTGAAAAACTAGTCGATTATCAACTATTTTCGCATTAAAGTTGAAAAACAATTGATCAACAATCGATTGTCGTTGACTAACAATCGATTGTCATTAAGACACTGTAATCTGGAATTTTTTCAAAATAGCCAACAATCGATTGTCCATGCATAACAATCGATTGTCTTGAAACAGTGAGGTCTGGAATTTTTCAAAAATAGCCAACAATCGATTGTCTATGCATAACAATCGATTGTCTTAAGACAGTGTAATCTGGAATTTTTCAAAAATCATCCACAATCGATTGTCTTTGTCTAACAATCGATTGTCTTAAAACAGTGAGGTCTGAAATTTTTCAAAAATAGCCAACAATCAATTGTCAATGCATAACAATCGATTGTCTTAAGACAATGATCTGAAGTTTTTCAAAAATAACAAATAATCGATTGTGTGTATTTAACAATCGATTGTCTATGTTCCAACAATCGATTGTGTGTGTTTAATAATCGATTGTCTTATGAAAAACGCTGAAAATTTTCAAACTGCAAAGTAATCAATTATGGATAACATATCTGATTTTTGTTAGTCAACTGTTAGCAGCAGATTTTGAAAATATTATGTGACACAAACGAATTGAAGTTGTTTATTCTCATGTTCGTATATTTTCTTTTATATGTCAAACCATGGGAAGTAAATTGATTGAAGGCTCCGGAAGAGCAACTGTAACTCTGCCCAAAGGCATGACGTTTATCTTAGAGAATGCAATATTCTCCTCCAAGTCTAAGAAGAACTTGTTGAGTTTTAAAGATATCATTCAAAATGGATATCATATTGAGACAATAGATGAGAATAATCTTGAATTCTTCATGAAAACGAGGCTGCCCATTTCGGTTTGGGTTCACGCCATTTTGCATGCAGCAATGCTAGTTAGTCGGCTGCCCACTTTGGTTTGGGTTCATGCCATTTTGCATGCAGCATTTTAGTTTGTCGGCTGCCCACTTCGGTTTGGGGTCACGCCATTTTGCATACAGCAATGCTAGTTCGTCTCTGACTGACGAATTGACACAAATATTCCCCGTTGCAATTGGTTTTGGATCATGGACCCAATATATCCCATTTAAGAATTTTTGGATGCGCAGTATATGTGCCTTTAGCACCGCCATCCCGCACCAAAATGGGTCTGCAAAGAAGGTTAGGAATATATGTTGGGTTTGAATCGCCCTCCATCATTCGCTACCTCGAAACATTGACAGGCGACTTGTTTACTGCACGATTTGCAGACTGTCAATTTGATGAGACACTTTTCCCAAAATTAGGGGGAGAAGTTGGTGAAACCAAACGGGAAATTTTGTGGAAAAATGCATCATTATCTCATCTTGATCCATACACCTCTATTTGTGAGAAAAAGGCACAAAAGATTATCCATTTGCAAAGAATAGCAAATCAAATGCAATCAAATGCCTGACGCATTTATAGATTTGAAAAGGATAACAAAATCACATATCCTCGAAGTGAATGTGACAACATTTGATTCACGAATACATATTCATTATTGGAAGAATATGAACATGAAATTGGTATTAAATATACCACACTCACCCCTAGAAGGAGGTTTGAGATGATACCATACTCACCCCTAGAAGGAGGTTTGAGATGATATATGGCATGAATGATCGTTGGTCACGTACCTATTGTACGCCAAAGTATTTTGGAAATATGACTATTAAAGGACAACGATAATGCAAGAAACATATCTTGCATATAAGTTTGACATGACCATAATGGTATAACTTTCTTAAGAAAGATATTCACCACATGGATGTTGATGAATCTGTGGTAGTACAAAATCAATTGAGGGCTCTAGAAGAGCCAATTATTACTATGTTGGAGAAACACAATTGAGTATTGTGCTGTAGTAAGTCTCAAAGAAACTTATTCAGTTTCCAAAGTACACGCGAAAGCGATTGATTATATTGAGACTATAAATAAAGGAAGGCTTTGATATCTCCTATTACTACAACTTGTAGCGGGGTAATTTGTATATGAAAAGCTACCCGCTTTGTTCTCCAGTTTGTACTACACAAACGAAAGAATGCCACAATAAAGTGGATATCTATTGGTATAAAACCCATGTCATAATAAACCTGAAGTTTATTGATAAGTGCACATGTCATGGTGTAAATTTGAAGTTTACCAATATTGATAATTTATTCAGTTGGCATTCGTGTTAGCCATCTCATTTTAAGTATGATGTGCAAATTCACATAGGTGAATAATAAAGAACTAGAAAGTTCTTTACGAATTCTCTTGTATCACTTGTTCTCATTAATGAACTGACCAACTAAAGAGTTCGGGTTGAAGCCCATAAATTCTGGAAATATCAAAGGTGAATATGGGCCCATTCACCTGCCATGTATACCACATATGATACATTTATGATATGGTTACATGCGCAATTATTATTGACCCGCAGCCTGGCCGGTGCTTGCGAGGTAAATTGCTCAGTAATCTAACTTCGAGCATAATTTCCAGATTTTCTACTCAAGATAGTTCATCTTGATAAGTTGGTTTATATCAAAGTTGGTT